>OX419721.1:41990293-44390293 GCA_948474765.1 Patella depressa
GGGCGTACTCCTGTACATTGGATTATCATTTCAGATTGCTAACTAGATTTTTTTGTATGTAAGATTTTGTAATGTATTTTTGTTAGAAATCTACATTATATTTTTTTTTATTTGCAGTCGCGGACCAAAGGAGAATGATAAATTATGCACCGATTTCAATTTTACATATACCGGAACTTACAAATGGACGAAACCACATCTGTAAATCAAGTTAGAGTTATTGTTTTATATTGTATTATATTTTAGATCAAATAGTTTTAGGCCCATTGATCAAAACATCGTCGTAAGGTTTTCAAATTATGTTTTACGTTTGATATGCCGACACACAATGTGAAAGTGTGAACCTATACTTTAATCCCTTAACATTTTGAAAATAGAAATGAAAGACACAATCTGTGTTTTGTAATGTTTTGTATACAAATGCAAATCCAAATGGTCTAAGCATGAGCAATAACGTTTCAAAATGATAGCATGGTATTACCGTAGCTCATATATTGGCCACAAGACCTTCTGATGCCAGTCTTAATTTGGGGTAATACCGAGATCTCTCCAGTCGATAACAATGGGCGGAAAAATCATTTTCCTCATAATTCCATCTCGGCATCAAACCAACTTCTTCAACTGTGTGCGGCGTTAAGAGTACATTTGTTACTTTACAGATCGATGCCGTATTTGGGTAGTTCCTTTTGGAACTGTCTTTGAGCGGACAATGTCCACTGACAGTTCCTATCCGGCCTTATATAACTGCAATATGAAAATACGGTAAAATGCCACTCTTCTCCACCTCTGTTTTCGAGCTGTTTTAGAACCCAAACCTTCTATTTTTCACCACGATTCTTTATTTATAATAATTCAACAGTATATTCAAGTAGAATTTAGCGATGAAATTGACATGCGGTTTGGGCATGTTCGAGTCTTGCAATGGCTCATCAGTTCAAACGTATTTTGTGTATGTTTTTAATCGCAGAAGTCTACTTGAAAGTAGTGTTGAATCGTTATAAATGAGTGCCATCTTTGGCAAGGGATGATTCCTTTGACGAATAAAGTAGAATCAAGGTGAACAATAATAGGTACGGATTCCAAAATAGCCGAAAACAGAGGTGGGGAAGAACGGTATTTTCAAATCGCAGCTATATAAGGCCGGATAGGAACTGTCAGTTTGACATCGTCCGCTCAAAGACAGTTCCTAAAGGAACTACAATTTGGGCAGCATTAGTATTATCATTACTAAAGTGTTATAATGATTTTTGTCGTTAAACGAAATTTATGAAAGTGCCTATTGATAAACATACGCTTATATATTTACATTATATTGTACTGAATATACATTTCCCCATGGTATATTATAATGCATTTTGATCGTCTAAAAGGTATTTTATTGGATACTTACTACTGACTAAATTAGATGCTGTAATATTCAAAAACTCACCAGACATCCAAAACAATCATTCACAATTGTTTTTGTAAAAAAAGAAACAACATAAAGTTAAAAATATCAAGATTTCCTTATTCAACACGTTAACTTCCACCATTATATTTATATATTTTGTTATGATTATTGATAAATGTGACTTGCACATTTTTGTTATGCCAGGTTATTTGACAATTGGATGTTTTTAAAAAGTTGGGCTTGTAGAGAGACTGTAGTTGATTTGACTCAAGTTCATAAATAGTGCTATTTTGTACCGGTGTTGAGACACTTTTATTGTTGATTATAAAACATAAATATTATAAATTGTTAACGTTTATTTATTTTTACACAGAATCATAATTTATGTTATTTGGTACTGATATTATGATATTAAATCGGCATTATGTAAGCTTAGATAAAGAGCTGACAGTTCTTGCGATAATAGTTTAAAAATATAGATAATAAAAAAAACAATATGCTGAAAATGTCAAATTACTTTGCTCTGAACCTAGATATTAATGATACATTAGTAGGCTAGCCCTGATTGTCATTACTGTCGTTGTTACGATAATAAACAAAGTCTCGATTGTCGATTATTGCACGGTAACTGCATCCACAACAGAACGGATTTGACTAATTGCGCAGGTATTCGATGACATCGAGAGTTGATTATGGTCTTGGTCTCTAAGTAATAATTTATGTATGATTTCAGGCCTAAAGAAAGACTCGCAATAGGCAGATTTATCTCTTGCATAATGCGTGTTTAATATTCAAATATTACCTAATACCAAATATGAACAGTTTTACGCTTCTAGAAAGCATGTAGTTGGCACCGGTGAGGATACGTATTGCATGTAATAGTGGTTTTATTTTTTATTGGTCCTCCATCTTTCAGAGAAAGCAGGGGACTATTGATATGGGTATGTCCGTCTTCCCGTCACACAATTCCGGAGACAGTAACTATCTTTCTAGTAATTGATGTAGCATGTTTAAACTTGGCGAATGCTTTGCCACAGAGTTCGATCTTGGGCATTTTCCACTAAGGCTTTGCAGAGAGAAGCAATTTGATCGACTGAGACTTTGAAACACGATAACTTTGGTTATAATAACTTTGATTCTAACTGATGGTAGTTTCGCTTCGCTACCAGGTACTTAAAACCTTGTCTGAGTTTGATCGTTAGCATTTTATGCTTAGACTAACTATAGATAATCTGTTTGATTGATCGATACTTTTGATAAAGATTATTGTGCAGTTAATATATATTTGTTATCTATTTATTTTGGGAGTGAAAATCAGATCATCCCCACTGTTGGCTTGTATTTAGTATATTAATTGTAACAACCTTGACATGCGTTTATTTCGCATTTGTTAATTATCAAGTATAAATATCACTAAGATGATATTACATTACATGTTGTATAGTGTTCTATATTTTAAGTATATTGTAGTTTACCGGTGCTAAGTTAGGTATATTCTTAATTGTATTATATAGAATTGTTTATTTATAATTGTATGTCAGTATTCATTTTTTATAGAAGACTTTCTTACTTCTACTAAATAAACAGACAAATAATATGTGAGATATAATGTTTTATTTAATTATATGAATCTGATACCAATATGCGATAATCTTGGGTAGGGTGAACCTTGCCTTTTGATTGGTCAATTAGACGTTGTCTACTGGACAATTATTTTAGATATAATGTTTTATTTAATTATATGAATCTGATACCAATATGCGATAATCTTGGGTAGGGTGAACCTTGCCTTTTGATTGGTCAATTAGACGTTGTCTACTGGACAATTATTTTAGATTTATTTGGTATATATTCACGCTGCATAGCCGATCTGTACCGTTAAAACTATTACGTTAAAACCATCACAGAGGAGCCACAGTCTGGGGATCGACCCCGGTGTCAGCCGAGAAAGTTTTCCGGGATTTTTCAGCGTGTTAGCCCCTTGCCGTTCGGATGGTACGAGAAACTGCGATTATGTCGACACCAACAACTTTGTCGTTTCATTCATACACACACGAATTTTATAGTTTCATTAATACTCTAAGGAGACAGGCCCGAATCCAGGATTTTGTCATTGGGAGGGGGGGGCATACATTGAAGCAAGAGGTAATATGTTACAACCTTGGATTGTTTGGACGGAGACAATGCGTAAATCATGTTTATATCATCTATTAAAGAGCAGATAAGTGAAATACAACAATAACAAAGCAAACGAAAATGAAAATCAACTATGTCACTGGGGCTAAAGGTACGTAGTTCTGTCAGCCCGTACAGCTAAGGTGGTGTGAGCAGAATCGTGGAGTAATTGTTTGGTTAAGGTGCGTTCTTATATAGTCGGTGCCCGAAATCCCCACCCCCTTTACTCGATTGGAAGAATTCAATTCCGGAATGGTCAACCGAGTATCCCCTAAACACGGTTATGTAACCAAGGGACAATTTCCAGAATTCCCTTTACTTTAAAATCTATGGAGATCGTCAAAACAACTGTCTTATCTCTGGTGTAGAGGACTGCGATGATATTAAACGTAATGTAAAGGAAAGTGCTAAACGTGGGTCAATCCTGGCGAAAGTGTTTATCGGTGGATGGTTCGTCCGTTGAAATTTATTTGTAATAAGATTTATGACTTTCTAGGCTTTTGTTTTCATTCTGCTTATTTTCAATGCTTGTATAAAAGTATCCGTGTATCATAAATGAACAGTACTCTTTCTGGAAGGCGTACTGTTCATTTCTGATACACGGGTACTTTTTGTATGTATTGGAAATAAACAGAACAGTTTTATCAAAGGTTGCCAGTGGCAAAGAGGTAGAAGTGGGATGTAAATTACCATATCTCGACTCGAGCACAGAATGCGCATTTGGAATACAAGCATCTGTTTACTCAATATATTATTATTAACAATTATTTTACTTATTTAAACGAGTTTAATAATTCGACTACTGAGTTGACATCATGATTTATGAGATCGTGATCGTGTCTACGGTGTATTATCAGCGCCCGATTGTTCCTGTTACACAGCAAACAGCCATGGGATCATCACCACAAATTTTATGATGAATGTTGGGGCATCTAATAAGCCTCTGATCAGCACAGTATCCACCCAATGAACGGCATTCCGTGGTAGTCGGTACTGAAATAGAATTGGAAACTTCATTAATGATGCACTGCGGCAGAAAATCAATGAAAAATTTCATTTAAAAAAGGTATTGTTTCCATTTTTTCAGAGATAAGATACTGTCTTGGCCTCGATATTCGTGAAGAGATATGAATTATTCATTAGAAATCGATAGATGACTGCTGGGCATAAAGACATCTGGAAATAATAGAGACTAATTATGAGCTTAACAGTTCATATTTTTTGAAAGACTGTGTAAAATTGCAAAGTTTCTATGTCTATCTATCATGTATACTGAAATACCGGGCCTTAATTGACTAGCTCTAATTTATTTTTACGTAATAACATAGTGGATAATAAAGCAAAAACAGAACAATTAAACTAATTCCGAGACAAAATATACATTTGAAACACATTGAAGACAAAATTATATAATGCTTCAGGCCACATCACAAAATTATATAATGCTTCAGACCACATCACAGACCAGACAAATTTGCCAACATAAATTGGCGGTACTTATAGACCCGTATATTGGATTTAAACTTACTGATAGGTTCTCCGAAACTATAAACCAAATTTACTGTTAATAAAAAAATCACAAATACGGTTCTGGTCACCATTTTAGACACCTCTGGATTTTTATCATTGGGTTCTTTATTATCTATGTATGTCAGATCATATCTATATACATGTACCATAAATATACATTTAAAGATATACAAGGTGGACTTGACTGAAGTATTGCTCGCGTTATTTTAACTGGCTTACGTTGGCGGTGGGGAGTTGGGGGAGGGGGCGGTCCGAATGGTTAGCACGTGCACGCTGAATCATAAGGTCTGTCATTGTCATTGAGTCAACTGGCGAGGTTTTGATCCCCGGTTGCCTGTCTGACCGACCTCGTGGGTTTCCTCCCACTGCTAAAGACCCCTACGCGCAAGTGAATTATTAAAATATAATAGATCCTTTATCAGGGGCACCGGAACTTCGCGAGAGCCAGGGTACTAAAAGACAGGGTCTGTCTTCCCCCGGCCTGTAGAAAACTTTGAAGTTTACCAATTCCGAGACTGCTGATTAGGCCGCCCCTAGCATTCCAAATTCCAACTTCACAGGGCAGTCCTCTCCAGCAATCACATTTTGTATTGCCGAATCGCAAATCCCGGGATTCGCCACTAAAACAGAAGGATCTATCTTGCATCTGACCATTTCCTCGTTGGGTGACCGACTTTTCACGAAGACGACTGTTTGTCAAGCGAATAGAGTTCTGGCTCGTTATTCGGGATTCGCGAATAACGAATTACGAGCCAGCACGTTATCCAGGATTAGGAATTCGAAACTAAAACAGACCGACTTACAGTGCATCCGACCATTTCCTCGGTGGCTGATCGATTAGCACGAAGACGACCGTTTGTCAAGCGCCCGACTATCAAGGCAGCACGTTTACGTGGCCGTATGTCCATGGACATGTTGTTAACGTGGCCGTATGTCCATGACAATTGTACTACCTGTCATACCTGTGATTGATGAAAGAATACAATTATTAAATTAGTTTAATTATTACCAAAACTGTCCTGATATTCACCGATACACCGAGGAAAGGTGCTAATAAGTTACTTACATCACATTTCTATCGAGTATTGTGAAGCAAAATGTGAAAAATAGTATTTATTATCGAGTCGTTTCAACCGAAAAGTGACAAATAATTTCAGCTCTTTTATTTATCCCTCTCTGTACCTCACGTTACATTATATGGTAGTATTTACACGTTATTCAATATTCTAATTTATATGTTTTGCATAATAAATCAAACCAAATTATGGAATAGATGCCAATTGATATGTGTAATAATTGTTTTTCGTAATATGTTGTTATGTTGATTTTATGTCATTGTATATATTTTTGCACTGCCATGTAGTTTGAAACTACTAGCGATCTGGGTCGGACTAAACGTCCGCTTTTTCTTGCTTGATAAGTTTCTTAAACGGTATAAAAGTATCCGTGTATCAGAAATGAACAGTACTCTTTTACGAAAGAAAGTGTACTATTCATTACTGATACTTGGCTACTTTTAGGCCATGTATTGGAAATGAACAGGACAGTTTCATCAAAGGTTGCCATTGGCAACGAGTAGAAATGGGATGTAAATGGTAGCCAACAGTCCCCTACTGAAACATGTCAACTTTTTTTACATTTCGGGGACTACTTAATCGTACTGGTGAGTTTAGTCTAGGTTTCACAACTTGTTAAATTGGGTCATGTTTTACAAGTTTTCTCCTGGATTCACACAAAACCTTAAATTGATATTAAACCATGGTCTAGGCGGGAATAGGAGTGACGCAAATGGATTGACACTAGGACTAAGGGAAACAACTCTATTTAAAAACGGAATGGGACCAAAACAGTTACTTTGAAATGAGGTTTAACGTCTTTTCTGTACCTACCGTTATAAAAAATAATTGCAGAATCACCACTCAATTAAGGGGTCTTTCAGTCATTAGTTTTGAGTCACCTGGATATAGGCCTATCAGAGATCCGGATTGGGTTTAGTTATTTCGGTATAATAAGCTTGTGTAGAGCGAGCCTCGTTATCTAGTTCTACAGACTTGTGTAAAGAAAAGCTCGCCGTGTATTAACCCTAATTTACATGGCAGTAGATGAAAATCACCAACCCTGTCATAAGTGAGATGCTTACGATACCCAATGAACATGTGTAGGATTTACGGTGATTACTTTCCTGTTTGCGGTGCAATGGTATTGATTTGATTTCACAAACATAACTTTTATATATTATCACCCACACATAAATTAATTTTACGTCCGAAATAAAATTGGTTGGAAGTTAAAATGGCAGATAGCACACAGCGGGGAAATTGGTCCAATTGGTGTGAATTTTTACTGTCATGTGTAGGATGTATGGTGGGAATCGGCAATATTTGGAGATTTCCTTTTATCTGCTACAGATCCGGCGGAGGTAAGTCTACATGTTGAATTTAACCGCACTTGCTATGTATTTCTTGTTAACCAGGCATTGTTAGAACAAATTATCGCACCGGTGCGCTAAAAATATCCGTTTTCAATGGAAAGTAGACCGAGAACCGGAAATAAAAAACACGATAACCGAGTGACAACCCTTTCTAGTCACGTTCAATTGACATTATTTGAGTACATTTAAGATATTGACATAAAAAATGAAAATGTCGTTCAGTTATATTCAAGTGGAAATTATTTTAATACCACATGATTTTAACGGAACAGAAACACAGAAATACAACTGAAATGAAATGAAATGGGGTTACTGCTTTCCACCGACTAGGCTAATGAAGACGGACATAATATGCCATGCAATCTGAACATCAGAGACACGCTACCTGCGGAGAACGATAATATACCATGCAGGGATCGAAACCACAACCGCAAGCCAGAGGTGACCGGTCAGCTAGAGGTCGAAGCGCGGCACTATAGACCACTAGGCCATCCCAACCCCCCTAAAATGTATTAAAATAAAGCCTTAAAATATATGGTGTCTTTAAACAGTCCAGCCACGTTAAAGATTAATCCAATAATTCGCTATTGCTAGTTGAGAAATTGGCAAATTTATCATTTTCAACTTTAAATTCAAACGTTTGAAGATAGCTATTCCATGGGAGGAATATAAAAACAAGGTATGTAATTGTGTTATTATTTCCGGTGTCAATGATTTTTAAGTGTGGGGAATAATGCCAAAGATCGTATTGAGTTGATAACCTATTGAGCAAAAGACATAGAAACAATTATGTTTGACTTTCTTAGAAAATACAAAATTACTGCTTTAAGTATAATAGTTCAGAAATAAATAATCAAAAAATGAAAATTTCAGTCAAATTACTTTTTGTGTCAGAAGTTTTGACGAGTGTTGGAAGTTTTGACAAGCAAGAACGGTACTTGACAATCGACGATTTAGTGATGCTCTAATCTACTAAAAATCAGAGCCATCCGATGGCACAGAGAGTTAATAAACGTTTAAATATTTGAATTGCAATCTTTGAGGCCAGAAAAAGGACATGTAGTAGATAGGTTTAGCTTTAAACCGACGAACAGTTGATCTTTGTCTTTCTCTAAGCTCTCAGAACGGCAGGGTAAATATAAACGTATGTTATTAGTATGGGGTAGGTATATGATAATAAATGGAGAATGTTATGAAAGTTTTTATTCATAGTCACAACCATACGTACGAACTTCTCATGCACTGTGATATAGTGGCAACATAATTATGAGTTGTCACGGAATTTGTTTTACTCTAGATTAGATTATATATGTAAATATTATTTATTTACAGTATTGTTAATATGCATAAAAGTCAATTGGCCCGACTTGGATTTCGGTTTTGAAATCTATGCCTATCTATCAGGCAATTAATTCCACTTGGACCCGGGCTTTATTCCTTGAAGAGGGAAATCTACAAAGATGCATTCTCGCGAAAGTATAAATCGGGTAGTTACTTCCAATAAAATTCTGCCAATTTTGGGTTGTGGGAAGAAGATACACCATTCGTACTCGATAAATACTGAAATCGCCGATAACCACTTGTGAAGCGCACACATGACAAAACTGTAAGGGAACCACTAACTGTCAGCCTGTCCCCTTGTTGTATGGACTTAGCGACCGACGCTTGGAATTGTTGATCGAATTGCGTGCGAGCTGTTGTTAGATCAGTGAGAGACTTTTACGTACTGCTAGTAGATTTGGAAAAATAAGCTTTACTAAGAATTTACTTAGGCATCGACATTGATGGTCAATTGATAGCGAGTAACGATAAATACAAACCACATAATTACCCTTCTCTCAATAAGCAAGCCATGTGACAAACAAGGCTGTTTAGAATAATCAAACCTTTGATAGATAAATTAGTTTGTCCAAATTTTCAAATATATAGTCGAATCACACAATTTGTACATTTTGAGACTACCTTGAATATGATCTTTTTCATCACAAATTTGTTGGAATGTTGACATTAAAGGTATTTATAAAAATGGGTATAAACCAAGGACATGTACGTACGTGATGACATTTTCTTATAGTTAACACATGTTTTATTGTAAATAATTTACACAGTAATTAGGATGATTATGGAAATTATAAACCTTCTTCTAGTGAATGTACAAAATATGATATGTTGATGGCAAAACAAATATAGACAACGTTATAATAATAATATACACGTATATATAATTATTGATCATCTTTTCGTTGCATAAACAAAGTTTAACAACGCGTAAGTTATTGTAATAAATTTATGTATGTAATATAAATAATTCATCGAATATAAATTATAAATGTGAGTGTATTACTGTAAGGATGTACATTATTCAATAAAATACAAGGTTATAATTTACTAGTAAAAAGTTTTGTGCTGAAAATATAATGTTGAACATAAAGAAATATTTCTTGTTGAAAACATTGAGTAATACCAGGCTCCTATTTATGAAGATATTAAATAATTTGTCAAGAGGACGTTATTATGCAACCTAACCCGAACCTTCATGCACCGTTGTTTTTTTGTACGTATCTAAATATAAAGTGTATAGTGCGCACAGACACTTTATGGAATATTTGGACTATGTATACAAAACGTTCAAACGTGACACCTCCCACTCGGTTATAAACAATCAAGTAACCCTTTAATGCACATGTGTACAAATTATAAGAAAATAAACGGCAAATAGAAGTATTTACTCAAATTCTGTGACTATTTCTTAGCTCAGGGCGTAAAATGTACAGAAAATACGCCATATATGAGTTACCCTTACCACAAGAGTGATCTTGACAAATTTGCACCTGTCGATTTCCCCTTTCAGCTGCCTTTCTCATACCTTATTTCCTGGCCATGGCGATTTGTGGTTTACCGTTAGTCTTTCTAGAGATGAGCTACTGTCAGTTCTCCAATCTTGGTCCCGGCAAGGTCTGGGTTATCTGTCCTTTATTCAAAGGTAAGTTGACTGTTTTCTCTGTTACTAAAGATAATTTGTGCAATTGACAATCCGTTCCAGTTACTCACTTGAAAATTTCTTTCCATGAACTTCGAAACACTACTCAGATACTCAGGAATTTTCAAGTTACTATGTCGTTTGTTGCCTACATAGTTGTTTGGATCGTGTCACACTCCCATGACCATGCCACCGTTTATACCTAAAAGAAAATGTTCTTCCCTATCTTTGCAAATGTGGCCAAGTTTTCTGCACCTTCCGCGACTCCCCAATAACAACGAGACAAGGTTTTTTCAAGTACATGATCGCGTCGAAAGATTAAGCGGAAGTGCCTTGTTTAATGAGTTTCACTTTCGATGGACACCATAAAGCTAACCCAAACATAAAATCTGGTAGAAATGACAATTTATGTTTCACCTCAATTAAAGAGTTCTTGTCAGTATAAAAGGAAAGGGAGCTAAACAGCCTCTTAGGGTGTCATCTCATTAATCCACATCCAATACTTGTTCATGTAATCAAAATTTGTTATTGCAGGTATAGGTGTTGGTATGATAGTTTTAACTGGTGTTATTAGTTGTTATTATAACGTCGTACTATCGTGGACTCTCTACTACCTATCCATGTCATTTAGTCAAACTCTTCCCTGGAGCACCTGTGACCAAATCTGGAACACCCCGAATTGTATTGATGCTTTTGGGGCCCGACCATTAAGCAATAATAGCATCAATTCAACTATGTTGGTGTATAATGTTTCCAAGGGTAATAGTAGTGGGGTTGTCGGGGATTTTACATCAAATTTAACGACCTCCGCCACAGAAGAATATTGGAAGTACCATGTATTACAAGAAAGTACTGGTCTAGAAACTATGGGTTCCATTCGATGGCCGCTTGTTGGTTGTTTATTTGCTGCGTGGGTGTGTGCCTTCCTTTGTTTAATCAAGGGGATTAAATCGTCAGGCAAGGTTGGTATGACCTTCCTTCCATCGTATCAAAACCCGTGCTTCTCGAAGTGTCGCCGTTTACTACGACCATAATCTTTAAGACTAAAATAAAGTCTTAAATAGTATCATATCTTGCTGTGTAATAAGTTAAGATATGAAAGAAAAAATGAGATAAACTGCTTGCTTGTGGTCAATTACATGATATAATTACCAAGCGTCTTTATTCTGAAAAAAGATAATTGTAAGAAGGAGATTGTTAAGTTTACATGATACTCGATTAAGTTAAGCAAATGTCGTAAGGGTCATTTACAATCAAATGGCCATACATAATGATAGATAGTAACTGTTTGGATACAGAAAGCTCCAATTGATAGCCCCTTTGAAGTATCTGCAGTAACATGGTATGCAAGTAAAAATATGAAATAAAAGTTCAAAATAAAAACATTGCTGGGATGTTTAACGCTGTTAAACCCGACGACTGTTCGCAAGGTAGCAGTAGATTAAAAATATATTTCAGACCCGTCGGTAATAAAGTCTGCCATTGCAATTTCAGGTAATTAATAATCTGGGAGACTGAAAAATAGACAGGTTTCTAGCCATATTATATGTTGTATTATATAGTTCGCGGATTTATATATCACTCAGTTTATTTCAATTAAAGGTAGTCTATGTAGCTGCAACACTACCATATTTTATTTTGCTGGCCTTGTTGATACGTGGATGTTTATTACCAGGGGCTGTAGAAGGTGTTAAATATTATGTTATTCCGCGTTGGGAAAAACTTCTAGAATCAAAGGTAAGACGTGTGTAGTAGACTATTCAAACATGGTCCCATCCTATATATCATTACACACCACACATACTTAATTTATTCGGAACTTAGAATTAGACCATTAGAATAAGAAAGTAATCTACCACAGTGGGTAATGCAATCTAACGTTGACGTAATGGAATCTAACACAGATTTAGTACTATACACCGACTCAGTGTAAACTAACATATTATACCAAGTGGACATTACTAAAGCACTTTAACATGCATGACAAATAGGCTTGATTAAGTTTAAGACTGGCATAACTAAATATCCATAGCCCCACCCATTCGTACTTAGATTCAAATCTAACACAGGCACAGTTCGGTGTAATCGAGAGAGACACAGAGAGAGAGAGAGAGAGAGGGAGAGAGAGAGAGAGAGAGAGAAATTGGGTTTAACGTCCACTCGACACAAACTAGGTCATTTCGGGACTAACACATGGTTTACTTTTATTTCAATAATTCGCTTGCGCGTAGGGTTCTTTAGCAGTGGGAGGAAACCGGAGTGCCCGGAGGAAACCCACGAGGTTGAGAAGGCGCCCCTATCTCCATGCCACATACGCTCACACCAGGGATCGAAACCACAGCCGCAAGCCAGAGGTGATCGGCCAGCTAGAGGTCGAAGCGCGGCACTCTAGACAACAAGGTCATCCTAACCGTCATTTATACATAGACCTAGTCCAATCTAACATATATGATAAACCCATGGTCCAGTCTATACCGAGTGATACCAAGTAAATAAAATCATGTGTAAATTAAAACCGATGCATTTATATTCAGGTGTGGCAGGATGCAGCAGTACAGGTATTTTATTCTGCAGGTATCGGATGGGGTGGAATATCAACTTTAGCTAGTTATAATAAATTCAACAATAACTGTTACAGGTAAGAGCCGTTTAGAAGATACAGGGTGTGAAACCTTCATGTTCTCTTATTCAGAGAAAGTCTTTTTAACGCCAGAGTTAAAGGGGTTCATTTTTACAGAAATATTGTGGTAAGAAATCAATTTTTAGATAGTTTGTGTCAATCGATGGTTATGTATTTGGTATCACGATATTGAAAAATATTCTCAATCTTTGAAATTTTTTTGAACATGCACTTTTTAGGATAATGTTTGTTACAACAAATTATCATTGCATTCTCGATACTTTATAAGTAATACAAGAATCGGATCAATGTCAATAAATATTGGAACAAACAAGAAAACTAAATGCTAAGGGATTCACTTTGTGTTCTTGGATACAATGATTTTTCCAGTTTTGTTCTGTGTTTCAGAGAGATATTGCCCTGTTGTTCTGTGTTTCAAAGATGTCATAATATTGCCAATATTGTTCTGGTTTTCAGAGATGCAATGATTTTACCCGTGTTGGATTGTTTAACCAGTTGGTTTGCTGGGTTTGTTATATTTGTATATTTGGGTTATATGGCACATATAGAAGGAAAAGGTATAGATGATGTCGTCACAAGTGGTTGGTATATTCTCTACTCTCTCACTCATCCTCACCATTCCATAGAAAGAGTTTCCTGACGGTTCCCATTACCACATGACTCACCTACGACTGAAAGGGCCATTCCAAAATAAATTGGTGTCCCTTGAACATCAACGGTTTCTCCTCTCTAAGAATCTGCCTTGTATCTACTCTAGTGCGGAAATTTTGTTAATTATACTCTCAGATTCACAACCAGCACTTATTCTATTGGTTATTTATGATGTAATTAATCATGTGATTGGTCACTCTTGGCAATTATGGAATCAAGGCCATAATATTATTATACATATGTGGTCTTTTGAACAAATCCCACCATCCATATTATAACCGATAATAACCTCTTAGACTTTTCAGTCACGGTCTCTATTTGCCACAGACTGGCTCTGCTGGGCTTACAAGGAAAATGTACCAAGTCATTCTTAGACGAAAACCCCTGTCTTCGGGGCTATATTCCCGGTTAAACAATGCAAAGAGAGGTTTTGACCTAATCCTAAAACATTAATTAGATTGTGTTTAATATTGAAGACACATAATCAAATCGGTCCATGGACGTTTAAGAATAGTTGAGATTCGTACATTCTATACAAACGTAATAGATTATAAACTATGATATTTTAGGTCCGGGGTTAACTTTTGTAACCTACCCACATGCTGTAGCTACGATGCCCTTAGCCCAGGTGTGGTCTGTGTTGTTTTTTGTGATGCTCTTTTTGGTTGGCATGGATAGTCAGGTGAGCACATTTATAACCATGCATTGTGTTGATATATATTCATAGTCGTAGGTAGCGTATATGTGGGTAATTCTTGGTTACCCTGCAACATGATTTCTGGGTATTTGTTGTATGCACACTTTGGGACAATTCGGTTAAGCTTTCCGTACATATCCGTTTTAAAGTTAATTTTCGTACAATATTGAAGAGGGTCGCTGAAATTAATGTTTTTGTGACTGTTGTGTATTTATATATGTAATATATACATAGTGGCAAACTAGGGTTCGATTTTATACGTTCGATACATTAGGTGATTAATCTGTGGATCGTCTAATACCCTGCTCTTATCTTTTAAATAATAGCCCGGCCTCTGAAATCTGAACTATCACGCTCTTAATTAACACACTTTTTACGGTGCGTCCTCTAGCACCCTTGATGTCACGTATCATTTAGCACACTTGGTACAACGTATCATTTAGCACCCCTGTTGCAACTTGGTGTCACGGAGCATTTATCACCCTTGATATCACACTTGGTATCATGTAACATTTAGCACACTCGGTATCACGTATCAGACATAGTTCTCGAACCCCGGAATTGGTCAAAATATATACCGTTGCTTTAGCACGAGGCAGTATATGCTGACATTATCACCCCCTGTCACTCACACTTAGAATAGTTTGAATTCACATACAGAAATAATAATTGGTACATTAGATTTATTTTGTAGTTTGTTCACATGCATGAGACAATAATAACTGGTGTAGAGTATTTTTTGTAGTTTGTTCACATACAGACAATAATAACTGGTGTAGTGTATTTATATTGTAGTTTGTTCACATACAGACAATAATAACTGGAATAGTTTATTTATGTTGTAGTTTGTTCACATACAGACAATAATAACTGGTATATCAGATGCATCACCAGCTATCGGTAAAAGTAGTAAATATAAAATGGTTTTAACAGCCGGATTATGCGGTGTCGGGTTCCTTTTTGGTCTCCCTTTTGTTACTCAGGTATTTAATAAGGACAATTGAACCTAACTAGTAATAATAATAATGGGTGCCTTCTGTATTCCCCGGTCTCTGCAGGATTCAAATAGAAGCCCGAATTACCAATACCGTCACCTCAGCCCCTGATGTATCTGTATATTACAGGGTTACCCCATTGAAGCTTCCCGAATTGAATTAGCTCAATGACAATGCCTCGAAAACGGTGAATCTGGTAAACGTGGGAATTATGGCTGATATGTCACAATTCTGTTCAAACGAAATATTATGTTTTCGGGACTGGTAGAACTGTGCGATTCGATTTTTGCAATTCCACTAATTGGGTATGTTCTGAACTCACAATCTAACACCCACCAAAATGTTAAAAAGATCTCCGAATTATGATGCCCAAAGAGTCTGGCAGCTTATTTCAGTAATTGCATAATATAACATTTTTTGAAAACAGAAATACAGACACGATATGTCTTATCCAAGCACACTAACCTGAATGGTCATTTGTTCATAAATCCCACCCACACAACTAACATACACGAAAGTGTCACCTGTTGTTCTTGAAAGGTAAACACGATTTACCAGTGACATGGTGATAAATGAAACGTAAAGTACTTTATTTGTTCAAATAAATAAGTTTAAACCAACAGCAACATTAGTTCAATGAATTAGATGATCATTGAAGTACTATATTAAATGTTAATACAACTATGCATAATTGGTATTTTGATATATTTTAGGGTGGTATACATCTATTAAATTTAATAGATAATTATATAGCATCTATATCTGTAATGCTGTTAGCATGTTTTGAAGTACTCGTTCTCAGTTGGTGCTACGGTAAGTATAGATCAGAATAAAATTTACTTCGGTATTACCATACCATTCAACTTACAGATATTTAATGTAATAGTATTAGTAATAATAAGTCAATGTACAGATTCCCGTGACAAGAGATGGTCTCAGATAATGTTCGTGTGGACAATGCATTATCGGCACAATCAGAAGGCGAATTGTAAGTGCAGAAGGACCGGACCGCACAAGAAACGCCCGATAAGACAGACATTGCAAGAAATAAACAATATATATCAAACCAAGTAAGTGTATGTTAGTGGACGTCGGTGAAAGTTTACGGTTTTACACATTACATAATTTGCTAAAACGGTTACTGAATAATACGTTTATATCAACATGACCAACATGCCAGGGTGACAAGACAGCACATGACTTACCCCCTTATTCCATGATACTAATTGTAATTTACAGGCGTTGAGAGACTATATGGTGATATATTAATAATGATTGGATACAGACCGACTATCATATGGAAACCATTATGGATGATAATATCACCTGCATTTATTATGGTATGATGTTACAATATAATCTTTGTTTATAATGATACTGGTGATTGGTCCGGCGTAGCACGGGTCTAGCTATGAACCGGAAATAACATAAATGCGAAACCGGAAGTGGTAGGCCATCGCCAACAGGCCACGATGGTTCAGTGAGAGAGACGTTGGGAGTCCCGTGTTCGATTCCTGCGTTGGCTTAGAAAGTTCATCGGTATTTCGATATAACCTTTGTTTATAATGATGCTAGCGGTTGGCCCGCCACGGGTATAGCTATGAACCGGAAATAACATAGCTGCCAGCGAAACCGGAAGTGGTAGGCCATCGCCACCAGGCCACGATGGTTCAGCGAGAGAGACGTTGGGAGTTCGATTCCTGCGTTGGCCTAGAAAGTTCATCGTATTTCCGGCATAATTCCTCCTTGTCAGTGGTGCAAAGCCGAGGTCCTTGCAGGGGACAACGTATAGCCGTTTGGATGGGACGGATATCCGAGGTGTCGTGTTCACATTGGCGTGCGTGTTAAAGATCCCTTCGCAGTTGGAATTCGGTATAAAAGTGGGCCGTTGTGCCGCTTTCCGGGCAAAGTTTCCAACATAGCACCATGTATAGCGTGTTCCCGTCTTCATTAACCCAGTCGGGGCAAAACACCAGGACGTTAAACCTCCAATTCATTTCATTTAATAACTTTACTGTTTGGAATTATTTCTACTATAGGTTTTGTGATGTTTTGTAGCCTTTGTGTTCTTATCACTTTAGTCTGGTTTTCATTTATTATCAATATCAATGAAATCAAATGGGATTTAACGTCCTACTGTTCTGATCCGAACTGGGCTAATGAAGACGGACATGCGCCATACAGTGTGCTATGAGTGAAATTTTGTACGGCCTACTCTTTTATCGAATTCCAACTGTCAAGGGATTTTTTATGTGTACACCGGACCTCGATTTTTCGTCTCATATGAATGACTAGACATTTGTGCTTTACTGACCCTTCGTCTATTATTAATGTAAGTTTTAGACGTTATATAGCAATTGTGTTCTTATTACTATAGTCTTGTTTTGATTTACTATTACCATAGGTTTTATGGTGTTTTGGTATTGCTGATTTATACAAGAAGGTTTTGGAGAACAATACTGCCAGTTGGATAGTTATAATAGGTGTTGTAATTGGTGTACTTCCATTACTACCAATACCTACATTTGCTATCAACGTCGTTAAAAATATGACAGGAAAATCGATAACACAGGTAGGTTATATTAAATACGTCCTTCTTGAATCTCGGGAAAAAAAACAAACTTAGAATTATTCAAATGTTAAAACTGCAAGACTGATACTTTAATCAAAATGTTTAAGGCAATAACAAATCCTTATCTACTAAGAACAAACTTCGAATTGATAAAATGGTTACAAGCCCTTAACACTGGTGATTAAATCTGTTTAAGGCCCTGGGGGTTTGGTAAATACAGACCCGGGCTAAGTTGGTATAAGTTATGTTTTCGTTCCACCGAATTGATGTATTAAGTGATTGTAATTATATCTTTCAGAAATTGCGAAGTTCCACCAAGCCTTCCATAAAATGGAAATCTGTGGCAGAAAGTTGTGATACTACAAAAGAAGACGATGGTCTGCTACATGTGCCTCTCACATATATAAACTAAAAATCAAAATTCAATTAAATTATCAAATACAGATGTTATATATACACGCCTACCTCTCGGGAAAGTTGCCCCGCCCATCACACATGCATTTCATTAAACATACATTGTGCAAGAGCTAAATCTGCCTGTTATCTAAATTATTAATTAGACATTAATTAACTAATTAAGACCATACTCAACTGTCGGTGTCAACGCTAGCCTGCAATACTTACTGGATTAGGATCCGATTTGCTGCTCAACTTTCATGATTTCTTCATGAAATGGATAATCAAGACTATGTCTTTATCGTACCGCCTTTAGTAATGATGATCGATGCTAGGTCAAAAATTCAATCGCTAAAATCTCGTTTCAGAGTGGATCAATTTGATTGAAATTTTCAGCAAATTCCCGTTACATTATATAGGGAGAACTTTATCAGATCTCCCATAATGTATCTTTAATAAATAATCTATGTAAAAGAAACATGTGTGTTTACACCTATTGATTGTTATCAAACAAATATTATAAAATAATTTTAATATTCACAAGAATTTTATTCAGACCAATTAAACGACAAAAATACGTTTTTTCAAACTGAAATCCATAAACCGGTACCATGCAAGGAGTATACATCACGGATTATGAGGATTTGCCCCAACAAATAGCTAAATCTGTACTTTACCAATACGTCATAGTTTTCTGGTATATATTTCGCTTCCGGCAAATCTGCTGTCTAGCATGTTAACCGGAACCGGCCTTAGTTTGACACAGTAGCGCCACTCAACCCATGGTATGTTAATCGTTAACTAGTCGTAGTTTGACGCAGCAGCATCGATCAACCGAACAAGACTTATGCTAGCCATTAACTAATCGTAGTTTGATACCAAAACGTTGGTCAATCCAGCAATGCGTATGTACACCGTTAGCCAATCGTAATTTGACACAACAACGCCGTTTATTCCAACGAATCTTATGTTCAATCTTCGCAGTTTGATAATAAGTGTCGTTCAATTCAGAGAGGCCTATACTGACATTTACCCAATCGCAATTTGACATAGCAACGTTGTTCAATCCAGCAAACCTTACATTGACACATATATGACGAGCTTGACTCTTAAGCCAGGCTGACACTTGCACGACTGTTGGCCACGATTTTGTCGTGCCCATCAGTGTCCACATTGACACGAACTGGCACGACGCGTTTACGCATTGTTTACGCACTTCCCACATTGGCACGACGAGTTTGCGCAAATCGGACGGTGTCGTGTCGACTCGAGTCGTGCCAATGCGTAGCACGGAATCGTGCAAGTGTCAGCCTGGCTTTATGCCTACAGTCTATTACTTTGTGAGGAAGATAATCGAATTGAAGGGCAAATAACTCGTCTGGAATCCCTATTCAATTTGTTCATAAATATTGAGATAGGTGTGAAATTCGGCCAACTGTTTGTAAGTGATAAAACAATTCTACGGTTTTAGCCGACAGGGTGGTAATATGAGGTTATTAGACAAACTTGGAACACCGGCAGTGAATTACTATGGTTATGGCCAGTTAAATTTAAATAGTCGTTGAATAAACCACTAAAAGGACATTGAATGTTCACATAAACAATGAATAATACTAATATATTTGTCTGGCACGCTCCCCGATTCCAAATTACTCACAACACTTACTTATATCGCTTACACATCCATTGGAATTTGGGCAACAAGATAGTGATTCAAGATTCACCTTTAAACGTTTGCGTGCCATATATTTTATGAACCGATTTCAATTACACTTGTCGGACAGGTATTGATGACAAGGAACGGTTGATTGGAGGGAGTAAGTACCACACAGACATTGTCCAAACAACAGGGATGACAAGTTTCGTGCCGATTGTACCTGATTTCGAATAGCTTCCAGAACTGCAAGTAAAGGCAGGAAGAACCTTTTTTCAGTTGACATAATAATATGGGGTTCGTTAGTCCGATCATATCCCATAATACTTTTTACAAAATTTTTATAGCGCCATACTTATTGATCAATTTCTTAAAACAATGATACCAATTTTTAGTCTTTGCTTTGTTACATTATTTTTGTCCCCCGCCTTTCGAAGAAAGTTGGGGGACTATTAAAATGGGTTCGTCCGTCTGTCTGTCTGTCTGTCTGTCCGTCTGGGACACAATAACTCTCTTCCTAATTGAGCTAGAATGTTCAAACTTGGTGTATGTGTTTATTAGGCCAATGCCTTGATGGAGTTCGAAGATGAGCATTTGATTGGTTGATGCTTTGGGACACGATAGCTTTAGTTCTAATTTAGTGAGAGTGATGAAACTTGGTGTATAGTTTCATTACAGTAATACCTTGACTAAGTTCAATAATGAGCATTTTCTGCTCAGGGTGAGCAGAGCGATACGCAATTTGATTGGCCGAGACTTTGGAACACAATAACTATCCTTCTAATTGAGTTAAAATGTTCAAACTTGGTGTATATGCTTATTAGGTCAATGCCTTGATGGAGTTCGAAGATGAGCATTTTCCGCTTAGGGTAAGCAGGGATAAGCAATTTGATTGGTTGATGCTTTGGGACACGATAACTTTAGTTCTAATTAAGTGAGATTGATGAAACTTGGTGTATAGTTTCATTACAGTAATACCTTGACTAAGATCGATAATGAGCATTTTCTGCGCAGGGTAAGCAGAGCGATAAGCAATTTGATTTGCCGAGACTTTGGAACACAATAACTCTCCTTCGAATTGAGTTAAAATGTTCAAAATTGGTGTGTATGCTTATTAGGTCAATGCCTTGATGGAGTTCGAAGATGAGCATTTTCTTCTTAGGGTAGGCAGAGATAAGCAATTTCATCTTAGGTTCATCTTGATTGATGATTTTTATGCCAATACAATGACTGCATTCTCATTCAGTAATGGATTCGACAGTAACAGTGTATCGAAACGATTGACTCGGACACGAGGGCCCTTTCCCTTGGCCAGAGGAGCCCTTTTATCAAGCGTGGGGGCCCTTTGGTCTGCCTTTAGGGTCCCCCTAACTAGGGTACATTTTCATTTTTCTCGTCGGTTTTAGCATTTTTCTTTATAAAACACTTTTGGATGACACTTCGTGTACAGTTTCATTGCTCGATACTTGAAAAAAATAAATGTGCGATTAATTAATATGTCTCATCTATTTATTTTGGGATTTCGGCGGGGGACATCAGCCTCACTGTTGGCTTGTTTAAATAAACCTTACATATATCGGCAACTTTTTAAACTAGATGTCTCCTGGATATTGATTATTTGCGTTAAATAGCCCAAGGTTATGCCGAGATAAAGGCAGTGTGAAGTTAGCTCGATTTTCGTTATTCGATATTGGCAAATGACTTGAATCGCAAAAAGCAGATTTGATGGGTGGATATGAAATGAACTAAAGATATCCCAAATGAGGATGTCTGAGCAGTGGACCCACATACAAAAACTGCACTTTCTCCCTGTTTATTGATATTGGTGAATGTCGAAATACGAGCTACTCGTTTTAGATATCCAAACGCGAAAAAGAAGATTAAATGGATGTATATCTACAGAATGTCGCCAAAACACATTTGATTACAAAAATGTATATCATCAATAGTAAATGTGGATGCCGGAGCAGTGGATTCACATAAAAAAATGCTCTTTTCATTGTATATCTGAGCAGTGGGAATCACATAAAATGCCCTCTTTCCTTGTTTTTTGATATTGGCGAATTTCAAAAAATGAGCAAAGAAAAATTTAAATCTAAAAAATAAGATTTAATGATAGTAGGATACCTGATATAATCCCTGATTTCAGTTTCAAGTCTGAATATCGAAAAACGAGTAAATAATTATTCGTTTTTTTCCCAAATGCAGATTTTATGTGATTTCACTGCTCAGGCATGCACATTATTATGATATCTTTAGTTTGTTTTAGAAAAAATAATTTAATCAAATGTGTTTGGGAGACAGTCTGTTGATATACATGATCACATGATCAAAATCTGTTTCTTTTTTTAGATTCAAGTCTGATTATCCGGGGGAGGGGGGAGCGGTTAGCGCGCGCTCGCTGTATCATACGACCTGCCATTGAGTCAACTGGCGTCCTTTCGAATACCCGGTTGTAGGTTGCAAGGAGTAGGGTCGCCTGTCCAACCTCGTGGGTTTTCTGCGGGTATTCCGGTTTCCTCCCACTGCTAAAGACCCCTACGCGCAAGCGAATAATTGAAATAAAATTAAACCATATGTTAGTCCCGAAATGACCTAGTTTGTGTCGAGTGAACGTTAAACCCTCTCTCTCTCTCTCCCTCTCTCTCTCTAATTATCCAGGCGTTTGGCTCAACATTGTCTTACATCGTGAAGTGAGCTTACACATAATACTTTATCAAAACTAGGCCAGCTAAACAAACTGCAGCGATAGAGTGGTTTAGATATATATGTATATGTATTTCCACTCTTTTGGTTAAATCACATTGTAAAGACGCGGAGTGTGTCATAATTCATCAGTAGTAAGTTAGGAGTAAATCGCGAGACACTATAGTTAGGTGGTAGCTGGACATCATCTGGGCCAGAATTAACAGACATAGGTTATGTGATTTATTTTAAACAAGGCATCACAGGGTGAACCATTGGTCAATTTAAATCACGAGCAAGGTCAAACTGATTGACAAGCAAACGTCTCGGCCATCAAAATGTTTAAAGGGATCTATCGAATTGTCACTAACATATCAAGAGTGAATAAACCAACTGTAAGATATGGGAGTACCTTCAATCAGCCGATATCTGGTAATGATTTACCCAGATCAGCAGGAATAGCATCTTTATTCAGATTACCAATACATCATGATTCAAAAGGTAACATTAGGTTATATTTACACTTTCTAGAATATTTTCCAACCTCGTGGGTTTTCCCCGGGTCCTCCGGTTTTCTCCCACTGCTAAAGACCCTTACGCGCAATCGAATTATTGAAATAAAGTTAAATCATGTGTTAGTCCCAAAATGACCTAGTTTGTGTTGAGTGGACGTTTAACCACATTTCTGTCTCCCTCTCTTTAGAATATTTGATGCCACTTCTTATTTGACTGAAAATATTGATCTAATTATACGTGACTGTAAAGTATGACAGCAATTTAATCGTTTATAACATGCGCTTCTGATCACTATTCATCTGTGCATTTCACTCCGAAGGCGTACGTATCTGCAATTTTCATTTAAGGGTCGAACATATTATTTTCAAGAAATCTGTTAGCTATTATATTCTTTATCAATCATAACCCATGTTGTATTTTACGGTCAAATATGTGTTGTGTTCAACTCCATCTTATTGTATTTTAGGGTTGGATGTTTGTTTTGTGGGGGCTTGTTTGGATTCTGGAGCATCAAACAGATCTGGAACTCGTCTTGGACCGAGACATATCCGCGTAGAATCAGCAATGATCAGACCTTATAATATGGCTACAGGTATCAAGTCAATCTTTGTGGTTGTATCATCGGTTTGTAATTATTGTTAAAGAAAAGGTTCGGTTACCTAACGTCCTGGTGTTTCTGATGGGTCACCGCCTTCCATATTGCAGAACATACCCGGGAAATTATAAATAAATGAATGGTATTATGATATTTCTAAAAAAAAGACCTTGCTTTGTATCATGGCCGTATGTGGGATTTTAAAAGTGTGGTGCAGCAAAGTTGTGGAGCGCCATAGCCTCTACGTAAGTGATATAAGAAAGTTTGGATCAGGGTGCCCTTAAAACAGACTGACTACTCATCACTGTTTGATCATAATCAAGTGTATTATTTTATAATTGAATTTTATAATTGAATGGTTGTCAAATTATTATTTTTTTGAACGGGGGGGGGGGGGGCTTATTTTTCGGGGGGGGGGGGGTGCAATGTACCCCTGCACCACCGCTAGATACGGCCCTGTTTTTATAGGCATAGTTGATTCCTAATTAACATACCAAAATATTATGTGGATGTCAGCTTTAACATGCCAGATGTGTAATGTAGCGTAATGTGTAGTTATTATTCATTAAGATATTGGCATACCAAACAGACGGTTCATTGCATACGTATACTTTATGATTTCGCCTGGTTGTTTGTGTGTATTTGAGTGTTGACGTATATATTTATTTCAGGCGCCCAACCGTTTGATAGTTTAAATGTAGGAGATGTTGGTGATGTTAGTTTGTGTATGTATGATTTACCTAGAGCATGTAATGATATTAAAACTGGCGTATATAGTTTGATTAAAGATGGGTGTAAAGCTATAACTCTAGGTGGTGATCATACCATATCATATCCTCTACTCCAAGCTGTCAAGGTAAGTCCACGGACATTGCCAAAGGCCCACACTATATTAAAAATGTAAGGACATCTGTACAATAAGTATAACCCACTAAAACATGACACCATTTTTAGTGAGATAACTCACGTTTTACCGTTAATGGATTTTCAATTTCATTGTTCAGCGTCGACATTTATGTTTTGGGTATTTAAATCAAAATTTAACCAATCCATTATTCTTTACCAAGAACGTAAGTATCGGGTTTCTGCGCTAATATTTGATTTTATGTCAACTTCATAATTATTATTATAACCATATCATATACTCGACTATTTTCATCATCCTCTAAATCGAGTTATTGATATTTCTCTTGTCAAGAATTGGTGACTCGCATATCTGATCTCTATAATCTCTGTAATATAGGCCAAGTTTAAGGTACATATATCTCCTGTTGGCGCATAATGGATGGGTTATCGTCTAAACATCGCTGAATGATAAAGCACAATTTTATTGTGTCCCACAGAATCGTGTCTTGTGTATATCAATGTCAATTACAAAATGTCAGACCCATTGTTTATATTAGATTGTAAGCTCTAACCTGTTTGTTTTCAGGAAAAATATGGACCTGTGGGTTTAATACATCTTGATGCCCATTCAGACACCAGTGATACTATGTATGGGTGTAAAATAGCCCATGGTACGCCCTTCAGACGAGCTGTAGAAGATGGGTGTCTGGATTGTTCGAAGGTTGTGCAAATTGGACTTAGAGGACCTGGCTACGGCGTGAAGGATGCAGATTGGTCAATTGAACAGGTAAAATGTTGGAAACTATCAGGTTTTTATTTCCATGTCGACATTGTTTAATTTGATCACATATAGCCTGTAAGTAAGTTCCAACTTGATTCTACAAATATAAACTTGCAAATATCCGCTAGGTTGATTTTAACTAAACATCTCTGTATATCAATCTCGACGTACAATTAAAACATGAAAACTTACAGCGTGGTTGTATCATGCATTTTATCATACATGTATATGCACGTTATTTGAATTAAGGCTATAATTAAGATACACCTACTACGCCATAATATTTTAGAACCTATAAATGTAAAATATGATGATACTGATAACAATTAACTTGTAAATACATCAAACTTTGAATACCCAAGTCCTTGCAAAGTGAAAAATACGTTGTATAATGGAAACTGTTTTTGAAAATACAGTTAGCATTCAAAGGATGGTATGGCGCATCCAAAACACCCATTGACGTCTACAGTTACACCCGTTCATTTGTTAGTGGTCAAGGGCGGACACGGTGGCTAAGTGGGTTAGACGCTGGCTCGTTAGTCTGGAGGTCGGGTGTTTGATCCATGCATTGACAGAGGAAGTTCATCCAGATTTTCCGGCTTGGTTTCGCTTTGTCGGTGATGCATGACGGAGGGCCTGACAAGGACAGCTGTCTAGTTGCTCGGGTGGTCCCGTGTACACATTGGCGTGCACGTAGAAGATCCCTTGGCAGTTGGAATTCGATATAAGAGTACGCCGTAGCTCCGCTGCCCGGGCAAAATTTCCCCCATAGCCCACTGCATGGTGTATGTCCGTCTTTATTAGCCCAGTTTAAAAGAAGAACACTGGGACGTTAAACCTCATTTCATTTCATTCAATTTGTTAGTGGTTGTCAGACATTTACTAATTTGTGAGACCTGATATCTGAGACTAAGAATTGTCTCCCTTAATAGTTTCTTTTACGGTTAAAGTTTAGTTTTGGTTTATATATTTTTACCGGGCTAGTCTCGATTGTCAATATAAGTATGTAGTTACAGTCCTTCAAAAATAAAGTCATTGAATCATCGATCCAGGGTTTTTATACCGCCAGAACAAAATTCCCCAACATGGTCCGACGAGACGGATGTCCGAGTAACGTGGTCAACATTCCAAGTAAGCAATAATGGTAAATCATCCACAATTAACCAAAAACACACGGTCATAAATCCATACAGGCGCTGTTAGTCTCTCATTCATTCATACCTACCCAATCAACATGGCGACCACGACAGACGGTAAAAACCAAAATGTAAACAAATGTAAACGAACGATCAGGGTGAGAGCAGGTCATCGTTCATCCCTTAAAAAAAACCTGTCAAAGGCTGAACAGGCTTTGAGTAGGAGTATCACTGATCTGCATCCAACTGAAATAAATGAACACAAGGTTCTTATAACACAACTAAGAGCGGCATTACTCGAGAAACTTACTATCATACAAGAATTAGATCATGAAATATTGGAATGCACTGAGGACGAGGACATTGAGGGTGAAATTGAGCAATCTGATAATTTAAAGGACACCATTACCTTAATGTCATTGAGGTTGGATTCAGCCCTAGAAAATTTGAGCTCCAAACCCAAATTTAACCCAGTCCCTGATAACCACACCTACCAGTACCAGGCCAGTGTATCGACTGAACCAGAAAGTAGTCCAGGAATTAACATAGACACACCGCAGGGGCTTGATTCGTCTATTGCGAATCCAACAGTTTCACCAACAAGAAATCCAATTTCATCCGATGTTTCAGCACGACCACATGTAAAACTTCCAAAGCTTGACTTACGCAAATTTAACGGAGATCATTCCAAATGGCAATCATTTTGGGATACGTTTACCACTTCAATTCATGAAAATTCCAACCTATCGGACATAGATAAATTTAATTATCTAAATTCTCTGTTAGATGGTGTTGCTGCAGGATCCATCGCAGGGCTAGCACTTACAGCTCCCAATTACCAAGAGGCCATTACGATTTTACAGAAAAGATTTGGGAATCGACAGCAAATTGTTAATCGGCATATGAATATTCTTTTAAATACCCACACAGTAACAGACATGCACAATTTGAGGGGTATACGCCAACTTTACGATACTGTAGAAGCTAACGTCAGGAGCTTAAAGTCTTTAGGTATTCCTTCGACCACATATGGTAGCTTGTTATCTTCCATAATCATTAATAAACTACCAACTGAATTGCGTTTAATTGTTAGTAGAGCAATCGACGACCAGGATTGGAATTTAGATAAGATGCTGTTGATCATCGAGAAGGAAGTAGAAGCAAGGGAGAGAACCACTAATTATCCCCCTTCAAATGTCACTGTTAATCCATCAAGATCCAATGGTTTATATAGAAGATTTCCAAACAACAACAACAATCAATCAACCGCAGCAGCCTTATTAACGGGTGGCCAGTGGTCACCTACCTGCACTTACTGTTCTGGTCAACATCCGTCAAATTCATGCAAGATAGTCTCCAGTTTACAGTCAAGAAAAGAAATTCTTCAAAAACATAAGAGATGTTTCATATGTTTGCGTAAAGACCACATCAGTCGTGAATGTACTCCAGGAAGGGTGTGCCAAAAATGTCATAGTCGTCATCACATAAGCATATGCCCACATCTGCACGGTGACTTTAAACCAGAATCTCTCCATGTCAATCCACAGGAACATAGACCCAGGTCGTTGGAAACACCGACAATAAATTCCCCAAAGGACACCAGCATGACTAAGTCAATTACTCATTCATCCGTCATGTATACCAATACCAGTATGGATACCGTTTTACTGCAAACTGCCCGAGCTCATATTTTTAACCCAACATCAACTGTACATTCAACGAACTGTCGTGTAATATTTGACACGGGTAGTCAGAGGTCATATGTTACCACACAACTGCGAGATTTTCTTCAATTACCAACCATTAGTAGGACCTCAGTTACAATTAACACATTCGGATCTACATTGGAAACCCCACAAGAAGCTGATGTTGTAAGGATTTTTATTGGAACCACGTCAGGAAGGAGAATACAAATTACAGCATTTGTCGTTCCTGTAATCTGTCAGCTCATTAAATACCAGGATGTGGTAGAAGTAAAAAGTCGTTACCCTCACCTACACAATTTACAACTTGCTGATTATCCAGAACCAAGATCAAATGGCACAATCCACATTCTTATCGGCTTAGATCACTACTGGGATTTCATAACAGGACGAGTGAAACGGGGGGAGCAGGGGCCGGTGGGTATAGAAACGTCACTGGGTTGGATACTCTCTGGACCTTCTTTCGGCACGGACACCCCAACAGACCATATTCTCATTACCACATTACAAGTTGGACTTGATGAACAACTCCGTCAGTTTTGGGATCTGGAAGCCATTGGACTTAAACCAAGCTCCATTTATGAAGAATTGACAGAAACCATCACATTTACCAAGGGTCGGTATGAAGTTAAACTTCCATGGAAAAACCCTCATCCCACTCTACCAGACAACTACCAGCTATGTTTAAGGAGGCTTTATGGTTGTTTTCAACGCCTGAAGGGTAATCCCGCTCTTCTCCAAGATTATGATAAGATTATTCAAGAACAGAGAAACCAAAAGATTGTCGAATTAGTTGAGTCGTCTGGAACTAGTAATTTGGGAACCATCCATTACTTACCACATCACCCAGTAATACGATCTGATAAATCGACAACCAAGATTCGTATTGTTTACGATGCGTCTGCCAAGACTGAATCAAATCCGTCATTAAATGAATGTCTATATACCGGGCCATCCATGAATCAGAAGATCTTTGACGTCATTCTGAGATTTAGATCTCATAAAATAGCTTTGACTGGGGATATAGAAAAGGCATTTTTAATGATTACTTTACCTGAGGCAGACAGAGATGTGCTGCGTTTCCTATGGTATGATGATATTAACAAGGTTGTACCAGATCTAATCACACTTCGCTTCACTAGGGTTGTATTTGGAGTTTCGTCTTCGCCATTTTTGTTGAATGCGACAATCAAATACCACATGGAGAAGTATAATGACGTCTATCCAGAATTCGTAAGAAGATTTATGAGATCTATCTATGTAGATGATCTGACCAGTGGAGCAAATAGCGAGGAGGAAGCATTTGAGTTATATCAATTGTCGAAGTCCTGTCTATCGGAGGGCGGTTTCAATATGAGAAAGTTCAAAACCAATTCCACTACCTTGCAGGATAGGATTAACGGAGTCGAAACCAATGATCATAATAACCAGCCAACCAACACGACAATACAAGAGGATGACCAGACCTTTGTCAAATCGACTCTCGGTAATCACCCCAAATCAGTATTAGAAGAATACTCTACCCAAAGGATTTTAGGTGTGGAATGGAACTATATCACGGATGAACTAATATTTAATCTACAGGATATAGCCAAATCAAGCCAAACCACAGTACCAACTAAGCGGAATATTGTAAGCATTACTGCCAAATTTTTTGACCCGCTAGGATTCATTTCCCCTTTTATAATCCAGTTCAAGGTTTTATTCCAGGAGTTGTGCAAGGCCAAGATCGATTGGGATGAACCTATTTCAGACAACCTTTTGACCAAATGGAATCATCTAGTTACTTCAATGTCAAACACGAACACTGTAACCCTTCCACGATTTTATCAAGCATCCATTGATGAGGTCCCAACAAACATCACCTTGGTTGGATTTTGCGATGCTTCGACTCAGGCTTATGCAGCTGTAATTTATCTAAGGATCCAAACAGAAAGTGGTGTATACGTAAGATTTGTTGCTTCTAAAACCAGAGTAGCCCCAACAAACCCAACAACCATTCCCAGACTAGAACTTCTCTCGGCACTTATACTTTCCCGTTTGATTGTCAGTGTACAGAAGTCTTTGGAATTTGAAGTCAGCATCAATCAGATCTTATGTTTTACCGATTCAAGGGTCACTTTGTATTGGATCTTAAATCAAACTAAAGAGTGGAAGCAATGGGTACAAAATCGAGTGAATGAGATTCGAACCTTAACATCCACTTGCATTTGGAGTCATACACCAGGATGTGATAACCCAGCGGACCTACCTTCAAGAGGTGTGGACTTGTCAGAATTATGCCACAGCCAACTGTGGAAGGAGGGGCCTCCATGGTTGAAGACAGATCGATCTTTTCCTAATTCTCAAGAACTTGATGATGAACCACTTAAGGAATGTGTTACAGAAATGAAGGTCAGTTCAAGGGAAATTCCCACCATTACCACTCTTCTAACAGATCAACAATATTCCCATTCAATCAGTATTGTGATTGATTCGACAAAATATAGCAGCTTCATTAAACTTATACGAATTAGTGCTCTTGTATATACATTCATACACATTCTTAAGTACAAGAAACAGATAGATCCGAATATGGCTATGGTTCGAGCAGAGGTTGAATGGCTAAAGGATGTTCAGAATGATTTGAAATCTCATCGTAACTATGATAGCTGGACGAAACAGTTTGGTATTTTCACTGGGGAAGATGGTATTTTACGTTGTACAGGTAGAATATCCAAGGCTGATGTTCCAAACTCGACGAAATGTCCAATTCTGCTCAATAAGGATCACCACCTAACAGAACTTATAGTTTATCAATGCCACGAAAGAGTTTCACACGAGGGCGTGAAATCCACACTTACAGAACTCAGATCCAACTATTGGTTAATAAAGGGACGCCAGTATGTTCGAAAGATCCTACACAAATGCATTACCTGTCGAAGGTTTGATGGAAAGCCATTTAAGTCTATGGTATCCCCACCACTCCCGGAGTTTAGGGTGCAACAGTCTCCAGTATTCAGCAGTATCGGCTTAGATTTTGCAGGTCCACTATTCACTAAAGGCACCGGTTCTGAAACTTCAACAAACAAAGCATGGATATGTTTATTCACATGTTGTGCATCGAGAGCTGTTCACCTTGAATTGGTTCCAGATCTAACAACTGCGTCTTTTATCCGATGTTTCCGAAGGTTTACTGCTCGCAGAGGCATACCACAGCGTATAATCTCAGATAACGCCAAAACGTTTATTGCAGCTTCAAAGGATTTGAAGGACTTATTAGACAGTCAAGGTGTATCAACTTATTTCCACTCAAAACACATTCAATGGATGTTCAATCTAGAGAAGGCTCCTTGGTCTGGAGGCCTTTTCGAACGATTAATCCAGTCTATGAAAAGGTGTCTCAAGAGGATATTGGGCAAATCCAAACTTTCATTTGAAGAACTTTGCACAGTTTTGTGTGAGGTTGAAGCAACTCTCAATTCAAGACCACTTACGTATGTTTCTACTGAAGAATTTGAGGAGCCATTAACACCATCCCACTTGGTCGTGGGTCGTCGAATTCTGAATTTACCAGACGTACAGCAAGATGATATCGCAGACCCGGAATACCATGCATCACACGATGACGTAACTAAGCGAATGACTCATTTATCTGTTATTCTTCAGCATTTCTGGAATCGCTGGAGCACTGAATATTTGCTTGAATTAAGATCTACCCACAACCAAAATGGTGAAACAAACCAAACCATTGGCATTGGACAGATTGTCATAGTATCCAACGAACATTTACCCAGAGGCCAGTGGAGGCTAGGAAAGGTCATTGATCTTTTACCAGGACATGATGATATTGTACGCGGTGCAGTTGTTCGTACTACAACTTCATCAGGAAAACTAACAACTATAAATCGTCCATTAAGGTTGTTATATCCACTTGAAATTAATAGTCCAGATAATAATATCGATACCCGTGCTAATCAAGGGGATTCGGTTGCCCAGACTGATCATGAAAGGATTCAGGAAGAACAACAACCCACAGATGACACAAGCAACATTAGACCAAGGCGAAAGGCAGCCGTAAAATCTGATGAAAAGAGACATTTGTGGTTAAAGGACTTGCACTAGTGAAAAAAGAACAAAACAAAACCTTAAAGTGTTTTGAACTGTTTATTTTCTTTGGGAAATCGTAACTGTGGACATTTAATATCAATACTTGGTCAAAGTTTATTCAAATTTCATAATCAGTGTGACTGTGAATTGGTGATGACCTTCGATTAGAACAACCTCAGGTCATCAGGGGGGAGTGTCAGACATTTACTAATTTGTGAGACCTGATATCTGAGACTAAGAATTGTCTCCCTTAATAGTTTCTTTTACGGTTAAAGTTTAGTTTTGGTTTATATATTTTTACCGGGCTAGTCTCGATTGTCAATATAAGTATGTAGTTACAGTCCTTCAAAAATAAAGTCATTGAATCATCGATCCAGGGTTTTTATACCGCCAGAACAAAATTCCCCAACAGTGGTCATGCATATCGACAACACGTGTTGCGTTTGGTGCTTTAATGGTTACATAAAAACGTAAACGACTGAATAAAATTTACAGTTTTTAATATGCGAAGCTATTATCATCAATATGAATCAAATGTCTTAAAACGAAAGCGTTAAGTTAATCATATCGATATATAGTCGATATTCATGCCGACATAATTGTAGACGATAATGGGGGCATTATACATGTGATCAGTTAACTTGTTATACAATAGTCGACATTTTACGATACAGTCCATAGTTCACGATATATGTCCAACAGTCGACAATACACGAACTATGTCTTAATTATCGGCAGTTCATGATATATGTATATACTCCAACGGTCCAAAGTTTACGATATATACTCCAACAGTCCACCCACAGTTTACGATATATACTCCAACAGTCCACCCATAGTTTACGATATATACTCCAACCTTCCACAGTTTACGACATATACTCCAACAGTCCACAGTTCACGACATATCATGCTCCAATAGTCCACAGTTCACGATATTAGGACTATGCCTCAACAGTCGGCAGTTTGAGTTGTGTGTATTTTTGCTCCATCAGTCGACAATACACGATATATATTGAGAATACACGATATTATACTCTAACAATTAACATTTCATGCAGAATTACAGCATTGATAAATAGACCGACGTACACAAACGATGTTATAATAGCCTCTACACACCATTCTACTTAACACTCTCTTCTTGCTTAAGTGGCACTACATCTGTATACCTCACCTTTTATATTAATCATTAAAGATGCTTTTAGTTTCTTTTGAGTAGATGGAATATAAAGTCTTTTGAGTCAAAAACACGTAAAGAAAATAAGGTTATTTAAGTTCGCTTTATTTGTTTCTATTGATTTCACAAGGATATATTTATCATTCAACCGCTGGGGGGGGGGGGGTCTTATTTATATCTAGTAATTAAATTACTATCTCAAGACCATTTTTCAGTCCCAATGATTAATGGCTTTATGACACATTGTTTTTTTAATATTCGGATATTTCGACACACGGTAATTTTGGATTAAAGGTCTGATGCCAGCGGAGATACAAATACAAATATTAAAGAGACTGATTTCTCAGAAAGTCACCTATTCGTTCGACCACCGTGTAACATCCACCAGGGGATATTCCTTCATCGTGAACACACACTAAAAGACAGGTGTTACATTTATACACAACACAACCAGCTCCCGTTGATCCGTCACGACCCACCATTATTTTCCCCTCTGAAACACGTGTTAAGGTATACTTCACTCCGTTTAGAGATATCCCTTCCTGTCGTAAATAACTGGAATCTGTGAAACCCTTGATCAATTCTGCTACTTCCGTCTGTGAAACGTCAAAAGCAAAACATCCGGCCCATCGTTTACCATCTTTTAGTCCATGAATAGCCACTTTAGACACGTAGCCTTTCTCTAGCAGTGCGTCGATATAATCCTTCCATGATGGACCTCCCATTTTCTCACGTGCAGTTCATATACAATCTTAATTATACCACAGAACTGTAAAAATGTTATTTAATTTAGGTGTATTAACCTAAAATTGTTGAATTCATAAATCCAAAGTCAGAATCAACACAATCGACAAAACTGAGGATACGTTTCACTTATTGGTAAAACGTTATGGGAGCACATGTAACATGTATGGATAGAACAACTATATAATTTCTAACAGAATATATAATTGAATAACATTACATCCAATTAACTTATTTTGGATATTTGGTTTAATGTTGAATTTCGTCCAATAGATTATTCACTTTCATACTTCACTTTAAAAATGTGTCGTTAAATCTTGCAAATTATCAAGAGCCAATAATGCCGATGGTTTGGTTCATTAAGCATTATAAAATCTCTGTAATGCTCCTTGGTGTGTAATCATATGCCTAATGGTTTATATTGGCATTAATAGTTCTCGATTGCATTCCTTGTCAGATGTTCAATGATCATTATACAGAAGAGAAATTCAACACTTGATCTATTTTCCAGGATCGTAACCACGAATGGAGTACTTAAGTCATATCTCGGATTATGATTAGTATCTTTATACAATGATCATCAATTCTGTTCTGCTATAATATCGCCATGTTATTGTACAATGTCTACTACCCGTGGACGTTGATATACACCTAATTTATATCCAGACTGGATATTTCAATTCCTTCTATAATTCTTCCTCTCACTAGTAACAGGTAGTGTATATATATAGTAGGTAACACTATACTATACTTGGCACAACAAGTGGTATTTATACCCATCGTTACGTTCAATAGGGGTAATAAAGGGACAACTCACTACAAATTACCGAACCGAGATTTCACTATTAAAAGGCATTGGACCAACGAGCTCGCATATTATTAAGAAAGGAGCATTTCATGAGCTGATATATGGCTCGCGGTGGAAAGGGACTTTATAAAGACTGATAGAAGAAGGATATATGTATTTGTCTGCGATAACACCCAGTGGACGTTACGCCAGGTATTAAGTCAATTCGTTATAGGTATATCACTAATGTGGAAGCAGACTTAAACCTCGAACTGTTACCCCCGTAATAGATATAGCTTTGTTTTGATACGTTTTATATCACAATATATTAAAATACGAATTATTAACACATGAAGACATCAGTTAGAAAAGCTAGTTTTTCTTTGTTCGACTAATGGGTAACATGCGGATATTGTGGAAATTCAGATTAGAAATGTTCAAATCGGTATTTTTGAATTGTTTTCTTTCATCAAACTTATTCGAGCATATAGAACTAATCGGGTCATTAATCATTTATTGGCGATGTAATTGACATTTTGTAAAACCCTGCAGGTCAGAGCTTTTTAGAATTTATTTTAAAATTTTGCTGTGGCTTGAAGTGTTGCGTGTCAGTTAGTTTCTGAATTACCCTCATTATGTATATGTCCAGCACACTAAATTTTCCTCATAGCACATTAAATTTTCCTCATTATCCCTGCCGGTGCACAAAAGTAGAACGTTAAACATCATTTCAGTTAATTTACAATCCTTAGCTATCCTGAAATAGAACGAACAACCAGTTGTCACGGTGTTTAGTAGATATTCCCAACATCACCTATACCAAATATTCATATACAATCTTTCGTTAAAGATACGCAATGGGAGATTAGATAAAGAGTTGGCAATTCTCACTATACTAAAGAATGTAATGAGAATGTGCTAAAAATATCAGTCAAATTGATCCAGTATGAACCGAGATTTTAGCGATTGAATGCTGTAGCTGGTCTCGATCATCATTACTAAAGTCGGTGGGGTAAAAAACATAGTCTCGACTATATATTAATTTTTTGTTTTGTTTAATTATGAATGGACGTCGAACAACAAATCGTAACGTAATCCAATAAACATCGCTGGCTATCATTGACATCGCGAGTCGATTATGGTCTGGATAAGTTAAATAATGTCTAATTATTAATTTACATAACATTTCAGGAATAATGAAATACGGGATACCATTATTTTAGTGTGCTTAGTCAATAGCATAGTGCGATAACCACTCAGAGTTAACGGTATTCTTACCACCTTTAAATTAGCCAACATAGAAGTGTAAGAGTTATTGCTTGTATCCATACAGTTAACGTCTCGATACGTTTAGTCAACATAGAAGTGTTAGAGTTATTGCTTGTATCCATACAGTCAGAAATGTACATACACTACTTTTAGTATTGTCGGTGTATGGTCCCTTTAACACTTACTGGACGTTACCAGGATAAGAAAGAGTAGATAGTAGTCAACAACGGTATAATATATTATATACTTATATTGTACTTACACTTGTCATGTAGTATACCTATCTATATCTCATTTTGTTCATAGATATTACTTATAGTATTATTGTAACTTGATGTTATTGTTATACCGCCATTATTCTGCATCTAAAGTAGATAAGACTTATTGTCTGATTTAGCATACCGTTTTATTATTATCGTTATTTTTTTTCACTTGATACGCGCGTATGTTATTCAAAACTATCTTATATTATTGTATCGGGTGGTTTAATTGGTGATTTATATATCTCTAAAGTGTAACTAATTGCATAACAACCGTAATAACTTTATAAGGTAATAATTGACATGTTCATTGTGTGCTTTGGTGGTTTATTTAATTTATTTCATGTTCTTCTCCTCGTAAGCACCAGGGTCATATTTCTTTGAGAATCGCTTAATCTCACGACAATTAGTTGCATGGCAAAATACATGTTTCACTGAGCTATATAATATTATTATTTTTGTTTTAAATTTGTTGAGGTGGGGGGGGGTATATTTTTTTTCCTTTATATTTTTGATTTATATATATTTTAATAGGGATACTTTGACATCAATTACAAACCCGCTTTTTTTCGAATTATAACGGGGAAACGAAATTCGAGGAGATATGATTAGACTGGCCTTTGGTGTGTTGTGGGATGTGACGTTATTTTTATTATACAGGTCAATTGTATCACAATTACTGCTTATAATGAGTGGCGTTTCGTCCCGGCTTCTCTAGTCATTATCAAGCCCCCGTTTTCATTAGACCGGTCGGAGCAGAACTGTAGGACGTTAATCCCCATCTCATGTCATTTTAAAGCCATCTTTATTGTTCGGTATAGGGCGCGTTTAATTGGTCGGACTCTGAATTGGGGTTTCTCTATCTAATACGTTGTATATATACATGGTCGGAATTTAAATTTGACGATCAGAGACCGGATTCATTTTAGATCGCTGGATTATCGTTTTAAGTAACCACATTCCTATCTTTGCAACCAATAGGAGTCTATATACTTGTATTTATATGTTTGTGTTTTCAGGGTTTTCGGTTAATTACTGCTGAAGAATGTTGGAATAAATCTCTAGTACCATTGATGGCTGATATCAGACAGATGATGGGTGATACTCCAGTTTATATTAGTTTCGATATCGATGCTTTAGATCCGTCATACGCCCCAGGAACAGGTTGGTATCTTCACGTGACTACTACTTTGCCAGGTCTGGTGATTTGAATCGGTACCTGGTTTGGCTCGGTCAGTTTCATATATATATGTTGAGTCATCCAGATTGAATCAAATTTTTTTCACTGCCTTCATGAAAAACTAAGTAGCTTTCTTAACAAGTACATTGTTTATAATATGTATATTGTTCTATTAGGTCTAATTAGGTCTTTGAATACTGTAATGTATATACCATATATGGGTACCATATTACTTGAAAACTTTGTAGCTTTTTCTTAACTGTACCGAGCTAAATTCCGACAGAGGGTTTGATTTCTTTTGTGAACTAATACTATATACACTGCACATATTTATGATGCGTTGTGATGGAATATGCACGCACTGATTCAAATTGTTAAAAGAATGATTTTCTTATTCAGTTAGACTTCACAATATCTACAAGGGTAAGAATGTATAAACAATGCCAGGCTTGTTGGGATAAATATACAATGGGAGAAGTGACATCCCATACAACAAGTTTAGGAATAGATATTGCTCGGTGTGTAGAACATGTGAAAAGTTGGAGCCGGGCAAAGAGACAAGAATTAACATTAAAGTCAGTACGACCATGTATGGGTGGTCTGCACCCTATTATTAAATGGAGTTACTTCCCTTATTACGATACCACCTCATCAAAAACTCGTTCCCGATGTTATACTGTAGCTGACAATGCATTCACTCTTGATAGGTACACCTGAGATCGGGGGATTAACAATTATTCAAGCATTAGAGATAATCCGTGGTTGTCGTGGATTAAATATCATTGGAGGCGATATGGTTGAGGTGAGAACAATTTAATTATTTGTTGATCCACAGAAGCAGGCTACGATATTCGAGGACTGAAAGAATTATACAGGGGACAGTACTTCCTGTAATCAACCAAACTTTAGTCTTATTATTGTTTTACTCGTTTCTTAACACAGTTGGTCACTGATTTTGACGTCTGTTCGCAAAGTTTATTTTATACCATGCATATTATACAGAGGCGGATCCAGTGGGGGGCGCCCCTCTCCTAATTTTCGACAGTGCCCTTTTTTACTGCTGACAGTGCCTTTTGTTACCGCTGAAAGTGCCTTTTTTCAGACCCAAATATATGTCCCCTCCAAACGTTAAATTAGACGAAAATATTAGCCAAATAGCTCTTGGAATGTCTACAGATGCAAGGAAATGACGGATAATTGTCTTCGGGAACCCCCCCACCTTCAACCCCCGTCTCCGCAGTAAATGCCCTCATTTTGCGGCGCCCACCCTTTCAAAATTCATAGATATATTTATCCAACATCGAAATCTGATTCGAATGTCAAATTGTTATTTTTCCGACAGACAGGCGCTACGTTTGTCATTTTTGCTGCTTTCAATCCGTGAGCAGTAGGTTCCTGGGTTGGATATGAACACCCGACCTCCAGGCGTGCCAGCGTCTAACTCACTTAGCCACTGTGACCCCCGAGGAACTAAATGTTCAATTTTGTTTCAATAATTCGCTAACGCGTAGGGGTCTTTAGCAGGTGGGGGGGTGGGGGGGGTGGGGGTAATCGGTTGACTCGGGGAGGCCACCCTACTCCTTTAACGGACAAGCGAGAATCGACATCACGCCATTTGACTCATTAACAGAACCATTGCCCCCCCCCCCATCTCCCCGTATGATAATGTCGCCAATCTATTATTCTGTATTACAGGTATCACCACCGTATGATAACAATGGTTTAACATCTTTAACTGCAGCCAATCTATTATTTGAGATGTTATGTATATTCCCTGGTGTGAACTATAATAAATAAACGATAATATCAGCCGATACAAGTGTGTATTTCTGTCTTATAAAATCTATATAAGATCTTTATATCGTCTCGATTTAAAGTTGACATTTGGCTAGACTCTTGTGTTCGGTTAAAAAAGCAATAAGGCACATCATCTCGTTATTGGTTACACGATAACGAAAAGTCATGACGGCTTCAATTAATTGTACACAATCGTTCTACAAATGTCGGCTTCTGGGAAATTAGGAACTGGACTGGAAGGTTCGACCCCTGACGACCGAGGATCGAGGCAAGCTTTCAAGATGTTCCAAGCCTGGTTATCAATTAAACGTGAATGGTTATTTGAATGATAAGCGATAAGAACATATACACACCTATTATATAATGGCGTCCACTCACAAGAATCCTTTTCATTTGGATACTGCTGCCAATTGAAGATTCATTTTCCCAGTATTGTAGCCTACAATTAAACATAAAATGCAAAGGCAACAAGAAATGTATACCCATATTTGTTTATTTTTTGGCAATGTCTATTGTCTGTCTTGTCTACGGGTCTAGTGTAGCTTGTTTTGTGTGTAGTGCGGTCCTCCTGTACTCACTATAAGCTAGAGTGATTGGTATATTGCTGTATGTGAAACAGTAATTAGAAGCTGACCGCCATCCCTTTTCGGCGAACTTAAATATGCATTATGTAAGATTTAGATAAATAGGTGACAGTTTAAAAATAGATAATGGAAAATTAAAACATATATTGAAAATTTTAGTCAAATTACTTTATTCTGAGCGAATCAGTGATAAGAATATCGTAATCTCTATTTTATTAACATTGTTACGATAATAAACAAAGTCTCGGTTGTCCATTTTTAGAATAAATTATTTGAAAATAGCAACCGTGTTTGAATCCATTAAAATTCACGACCATCCGATAGGCTAGAGAGTTGATTAATGATTATATGCAAATAAATGCCTAATTAACAATTTATATAACATTTGAGGTCAAAAGGAAGACTTGCAATAAGCAGGTTTAACTCTTGCATAATGTGCCTTAAATATCTTAAATATCCCCTTTCTGGTTGCGTCAGTATTGAATAACAGATTGAAACTAAATAGTCAATGAATATGGCTTTATTCAGTTAAGCAACGTAATCTACATGTTTATTCCTGCGAGTCGAATTAAACTGTTTTGTTGGATTTTGGTTTTCTTCCAAGAATGTAGAATTATCAAATTCAAAATAACCTTAGATTTCACAAGGAAAAGCCGGACTCAGACCTACTTTAGAGGACCGTTTTCGAGCGTAAGTTTGTTAATTCACCAAAACAAAACACTAAAAATATTACCAATCCGAAATGGACTAAAACGAGTATATTTCAGAGACGGTTCGCTATAGAATTGTCTCAAATTTTGTATTCAACACAATTGCTCATGTACAGTGTTACTTCATAGTCAAATCACGTCAAATTGTAAATTATTAATTATTTTTTTTACCTATCTGTCCAGATCTTTTAATCGCTAATCCTTCAAAGAAAAGAAACACAATTTCCGGTTGGTTTTATGCTTTCGCAATCCGAGGCACAAATTCAAACGATGCTGTATTTTAATCAATGAAATCGCTAAATGAATCAGGTATCGTTTAGCGGTTAATAATTTTATCGCTACAGAAATATCGAGACACGACGTTAAACACAAACGTAATGTAGGCGATCGCACCACACATAAAGACACACACACAAATCTTGAAGAACACGCGGACACGACCCATCACAGACGGACATTGCAAGTAGAAAACAATAAGTCGTATTTAATCAATTTAATTGTACTTTTTCTGTGATGTAATTCTAATTCACCTGCACCTCATGTTTGCACAATAATACAATTATCGTCATTAACTAATTAGGCCGTTTGTATAACTACTTGATTTAGCCATCTGTCAAGTATAAACTACAATTAATATTTAATACCAATGTGAGGTTATCCTTCACCTGAGCTACAAACGGACATAATAAGCATTGTTAATTCAACCCTGACCTTGCCAAAACCCTTTAGTGTATGAAACCATAATTAATATCAATAAGGCAAATATCAACATTAATTCATCAGCCCTGGGGCAGTCATATATCTTTTTACCGATCGATGCCAAGTGGTCCGAATGACAGAACGCGTTCAAAATTCACACAATGAAACGACCGATTGTATGAATGTACATCGATAGTAAAAGCCGGACGATTAATTAATCACTAAAATCAAACGCTAATTCACTAGGGTTCAGGCCTGATTTATTTTTTTCGCCGATCGATCCCATGCCGAGTGGACAGAATAACAAAACGTGAGTAAAAATACTTAACGGGTCACGAGATGAATCGAATACTCGTGGAATGATAGTACGGTACTATAACTGTACGACATTCTGGCGTATGCCTCAGCTTTTATTTATTGATCGATATTCGGTTTATGGATGACAGCGGCACTAGTCGCAAGGCTCTTGGAGAATCGACGAGAGATTCGTCTTGGAGTTTTCACAGGCTTCAGCATTATTGGTCTTAACTGGAAGCCATAACGCATGTATCGTCTGCTCGATGTCCCAGATAAACAGGAATGGGCTTTAAGGAAGCATCGATTGTGGAAATAATGAATAGTGTATGGCCGTATGTAGAAACCGGTGTGATGTAAATGAGGAATTACCGCAATGTTTAATATGTATAGAAATGATCGATCTTACAGCTTTATACTTCTAATAGGAACAACCGGAATAACGGAATATTCAAAATGGCGGCGAGTGTGGTAATTTTCTCTTGCTTGCTTGCTTGACTGAAGGCAAAGCAGTCTGAATTGATCCTCAGTGTTTGACGTAATGGAATGATAAGTTTGGTTATACGAGTCTATGCATCATTCACCATTAACCAGTGCCTGGATTGTTGTTGGCGATTCAGATTTTTTCATCGTTGTTTATTTGTGCCTTTTCTTCACCTCTCTGGTACTTCTAAGAGTTTTTGAATTGTCTCTAGGTAAGGCTATGGGAAACGAGAATAGCACATTATCATCAGAATGCAGTACACCCCCGTCTGATTTTTTGGAATACGAGAGTTTATATTCAGTGACTACCGATAACCGAGGAGGGTCTTCTAGACCTTCCACACGTGCCCCGTCACCCATGGAACCCCCCGAGCCCGACCTCAGCCATCTGACTCCAGAGGAGATTGCTCAGATCAAAGCTGTTATGGACAGAGCTAAAGATATGCAAGTAGACGAACAGAAGAGGGTGAGGTAAGTGTGTTTTCCTTAAATATTCGAATCTATTATATTTTTATAAACACGAGTAAATAAGCTCCTTAAACATACACGCACCACTTACGACGCTAAGATTACTGAAGTTTCTTAGCTACACTGTTAAATATTGGAAAAAGCAATATATTTTTGAAACACAGACATTTTAACTACGTTATAAATTATACATTACATTTCACATAGAGTTTTAACAAGAAGTGACCATGCTCTCAAAAAGGATGCAATTTGTGTGGTGGTAATATTACCTTCATCTAACAACGGGCTATCCATGATTAGCATTAATAATTCAAATGGTAGCTGACCTTTGATGTATTTAGAAGGATATATTATGTCTCCTCACTCGTATAAATACCAAATGGTATTTTGAAAATTACCCGCCGACCCGTATATAAGTGTCGAATAGATACCAACTTCTCGTTTTAACCCTTTCACTGGATGTCCCCACGTTCATATTCTGCTGAATCAGACATACCAAGAGGGAGAGAGAGGAGCTTCTTGTTTGTTAGTTTGATAGGTAATCGAGTGCGAATATACCACCCTTTTGATCAATGAAATTATCAAAGAATAAGTTAGAGACGTATACATTTACACCAAGACTATGGTAAATGTCACCGCAATCTTTATAACAAATTTAAGGACAATATTAAAGAGGTATAGTTACTTTCACGAATAAAATAATCGACTTAATTCGGAATAATATAGCATATTCAAAAATATCTAAGTATCTAACTTATTTAAGGACACTATCAGAACGAATGTGAATACCACTGAATGAATTAAACGATTCGTAAATCGATATTTAAAACGTTTATATCTCAGCTATGGCTAGAAAGTTATGTCTCAAATTATGCACATTCCAAGTTACTCATTCAAAATGTGACTGTGTATTGAAATCACGTCAAATCGTTTATACCTCAGCTATAGCTGTGAATGTGTATTGAAATCACGTTAAGTCGAAAAGGTATAATCATAAAAAAAGCTAAACAAGGTTTTTGAATTGACAGATTGTCCGGATTATCGCCCTTATAGGGGATGCTCGATTCACAGTTCCGGAATTCAATTCCAAAACAGGTGCCAATCGAGTGAAAAGGAGAATTTCGGAGGACAACGCATGTGCCGACTGTATAAAAAATATTTCAACCAATCATGACAGCTGAAACATATTTTTACCTAGGAATACGTCACGATTCTACTCACTCCACCTCAGCTGTTGGGACTGGCAGAACTGTGACAGGACTGAATTCCGCGTCACTCGATTGTAATTCTGTCGATTCGGGACGTTCTGGACTGTAAATCGAGCATCCCCTTAGTTTTTGAGGGTAGGCCCATCGTCGAGAACGATCGCACTTTTGCGTCTTCGTTTGTAAATCAATGTTTTGATGTTGGTTTTGAGTGGAAATTGTATCACTATAGACCCGGAACTGCACAGCGTAGTGGGTGCTTATGGGTTGCCCCCAGATGCATTCATTTAATTTGATATTTTGTTGTTTATTTATTGCAATGTATATGTGTGACTTGTGTCCAGTCCACAGGCCTTTCTGGTTTTGTGTTTTGTATTAGAATCAAAATTTCCAAGTTATTTACCGTTATATTTCATCCATCTTTTAAATATTATGTCTTGCATGTCACATCCCATCTATTGAAGTCCCGTCTTTATTTCTTCCATGTCCCAGCCCAACTATTGATTGTAATAGTGTAACTAGAGTAAAGTAATTGATTGTATTCAGTAGACCCCATCTCATGAATACGTAATATTGATACATCACCACTTTGTGTATGTGATTATACTCGCTTACACAAAGCCAAAGAGTGATAAATTCAATAAAGACAAAGAACTACCTATGATGAAGACATAGACTTTACTCACAAACACTGATGCGATAAGATACATGGCACAATCAGATACTTACTGCTTACCACACATGAATGCACACTATACCCTAAAACAAAGAATATTTTAACATACGTGAAAGAATTAGATACATCTAAAAGGTCATACGGCTACCTCATGGGATGATGGTAGGTTGTGGGAGGAGGTCTTGAAAAACTGACTCTAAATGGTTCTTTCTAGACTATATCCTTTGTACCAAAATTGCTTGAGACTGTATACCATCACAAAGGTATTATATCAAAGGGAAGCCCCTCCTCCAAGCTGCTCGAGACTCATAACTTTGTTAAGGACCCAGAGCGTTCCATACTCATAGGTGCCTGTCCATATTATCTTACCAGAGAAGATGTACCACCTTAACATGAAAACGCAGAAGGCAAGTGGTCGGAGAGGGTGGACATAGTGAAATAAAATATATAATACGAAAAATAATTGATATCACAGTCGTAAATATATCGTGACTATAAAATATTTAATATAAATAGTAATTATTTATATTACAGTCGTAAATATATCTTGGCTTCCAATAAATTAAAACAAAAACATTTAATTATGCGGTCTAGACTATTGTTCTGTTGGCGATATACTGTTTGATAAGGATTCTCGTGTCGCAACCTAAACGAACTACATATATTTAAATTGAATTTATGTATCTACCTACTCTAGGAGTTTGGACCTGGTATCAGGCCCGTATCTAGACACCATTAAGCAAGGGGGCATTACCTTTCGGTAGGGGGGGCGAACATTTTGAGGAAATTTTCGGAAAGGTCATTCTAACAGACTGATGTAATCATCATGCTATGTAGTTACCTAGGCGTCTAATAAGCATTTTAAAATAAGTATTCAAACAAAAAAAAAATAGCTTTTTTAGGTTAATATAAGGAACTGTGTATACTTTAATGATTGTTAGCAATTTCTGAGCTGGGGGGGGGGGGGCGAGCATGGCCCCCCGCGCCCCCCTGTAGATACGGGCCCGCCTGGTATCGTATCTGTTATATCGTTTATTCTATTTTGTTGTCGTCCAGGATCTTTATGGTTTAATGGTGGCGCTCTGTCTCCAACCCTCTGGGACATTTATTTGTGTTCAGTGTATATACATGTATGTATCGTCTCCAGGAATAGGGACCTAGTTTATTTTTCCATTATTCTATTTTATTAAGGTGCAGTTGTCCAGGACGAATATATAAAGAATATAAATTAAGTATTAGCCAACTAGTCGGGATTGCCGGTGGAAATAGCAGCGAGAGACAAAACCCATGTAACTGCTACATTTATTAAATCAGGTATACGCATGCGATAGCCATGCTGAGCACCAGGAACTAATGATGTAGCCTCGGGCTTTCGAATTGTGACCTGTAATTCAGGACTAGGCCTATCTCTCTAGTTATAGATATTAAGCCATGAAAGACCAGGCAACCCAATGATAGTCGCTTTGAAGCGTCTTAATTAATGATTTATATCGGAGCATGTGCGTGTCATTAACTTAATAATAGGAATTATACGCTTCTCTTCAACTAATATTCGTGGGGATCCCCGTAAGTCACGCCTTGGATATCCCGGCTTTGAAACTGGACGTAGATTGTGTAAATTATTGTTATAGTCTACCTAACCATAGGAAAAGAAATACAATTCTCAGTATAACAGAAATATGAATAAAAGTTAAACTGGGATAAAGTTTGCTTTTTAATTTCCGCCTTAGAAAAACAAATCCCTTGTCCCTGAATAAGAATGAAATCATTAGATGTCCTATTGGACGCTTCATAAACTTTTAGATATCGAAGAATGTTATAAGGCATGACATGCTTAACCCACGCTTTCCATTCTTGGAGGTGCACATACCTGGTATGCGTCTTCTGATGTTCAACTCCAAGCTAATGCCAGGATTTCCTACTAGTACTGTTATGTATCTTGTACGTGGTAGGATATATTTACTCCTTATAATAACAATACTCACCTTGGCTGTAAATACGATTGTATAGTGTTTTTAAGAGCAAAATTGATATAGCATGTACGAGGCGTGGTATTCGTAGTCTTTAAGATAACAATTGATGCATGTGTATTTAAAACAACCAACATCAATAACCACCTGTAGCTAAAATGTCAGCCTAATAGGTTTATTTTCATCGTCATGAGTTAATTAAAATAATGAACATGTACCGGATAACGTGCTTCATTATTCCTATTGTGTGATTTATCATTCATTGAACCCTCAATATTTGTTCAGTATCTAGATATAGATTTGATAAAATCTTATCATGCAACATTGAATGTAACTAATGTTCATATAGCTTTTATCATCGAGGGCGACATTACAGGACTTAATAATAACTTGATATGTATAATCTACCTGGGTACCATTAAAGAGATATTATCATTCCAACCAAGATATTAAAGAGACTTAATTTACATGAAGTGTAAGATCAAATTCGCAATAATGTTAGATTCAAAGAATTGTCGAAATCCATACACTGATATAAGATATTTGATTCAGCGTTTAGTTAACCTCAAAAAATAAATAAATAAAATAAAAAACCTCCAAAAATAACAAATGTACTATTCGTAAATCTGGGGCAAATCTTGGTCCCAAGCGCTACCCATCTTGTTCTTCGTCTTGACTGCAGGAATTCATAAAAAAAAGAACAGTAGGCGGGAATCTCTTTGCCCAGGTAACGTGGTCTACCTTGGCATTAGACACGCGTAGCTCACACCCATAGAAATAAGGGTATGTTCGTAATTCAGTTACATTTTCTCTCTACGTGGTTGAGTAAACTGAATGGCACATTTAACCACTGTTCCTTTTAATATTGGTCATCTGAGTCCATTTAATGAACTATCCTAGCAACCGCGATTATTGTTTATCTTGACAACGATGACGGATACTACTTTATCACTCATTGATCTATGTTCATTATGGTTTTATTTCTGGTTTTATGTTTATTTTGACTCAAGATAGAATCAGTACAAACTTTCGTACTAACTGCACCGAGATCTGTTTGAAAAGAGAGAGAGTTTTGAAATTAGCGCAGCACGAGGTACTATTCGTATATAATACCCAAGGATATCGCTATTCCTTCCCGTTCCTTTGGTAAATCTTGGTATGACTTTCCCAGTTTTTTTCCGGTTTTTCCAGCGAGGATCGGATCATTTGTTAGTCTGGACATTCCATAATTGTTTAACAAGATCCTCTCACGATGGCCTAGTGACGTGGAAAGAGACCCATGGTATATTGTCGTAGAACCACTTACGATAGGGCCTTGACCTACAGCCAATCATCAGCAAATCAACCTTATACTGATTTTGACTAGATTGGGCATCATATGTTACAGTTCGTAGCTTGGCATAGTTTTGTGTGATCTGAAAACGAAACAAAGTCTGCTTTCATGTGTGTCTTTAAATTTTACCAGCGGAGGTTTATTGATTGGTGAACGACACCAACTGCATCTGTTGTATTTAAGTTAAATGTAAACGTTAACGATAATTTATTGATTTCAACTTGTATGATGTTTATATTATCTAGGGATTATCTAACCTTTAATATGATTATACCCGGTAGTCTGGTAAACCCCCAACACGGTCTTGATAGTTTTAATATTTAAAGAGAAGTACCACTGAGTCAACAATTGCTATATTTATATGCACTTTACATCAAAATAATGTTGTCTATGTCATCTCTTCAGATATCAAGTGGCGCATTCTGTTCTTGGCACGTAGAATCTGCTTATAATGAATTGCGCTATGCAAGAGAGAGGGAGAGAGACGGGTCTCAAGTCCACTCGACACAAACTGGGTCATTTCGGGACTACGGTTCAATTTATTTCAGTAATTCGCTTGTGTGTAGGGTCTTTATCAGTGGGAGAACACCAGCGGACCCTGGGAAGAGTTGCAAGGTTGGACAGGTGAGCCTTCGCCTTGTCACGTATAACCAGAAAACTAATGTTTAAATACGGCCTGGGAAATCATATTAGACCGAAGTCTTATCGATATCTTTCACTGACTCCATGTCGTGTTTTGCGGTCAAACCAGTTTTGTCGGAATTCATTTTTCTGAGAGTAAAGACAAAGAAGGCAGATTCGATTTACTAAAAAAACAATAAATGTAAAACTCTTCTAAAACATTGAAAAAAGACTTAATAGTATCGGACTTTGATATAAAAGAATGTCAACGGCAAATGCCTTAAGACGAAAATAAAAATATTCTTTGTCGGTGCCTTTCAGCACTCGGTTATTTGTCGGTGTTTTTTCCTACTGAAGGGGTTTCGTTTGACAGTTCTTTTAATTATATCCTGGTGTGGCAACTGGAGATTTAAAGAAAGAATCATTTTATCTGCTTGTTCTCCGCCATTCTCTTAATTGTTTCTCGATTCTGGCTTCGTGAAGAACACGGATAACTGTGATAAAAGTTTTTATTTCAGTTACACCTGCCTCAATAAATGTCAGTAATATCACATCTAATCAATTTTGCTCAGTTGTCTCTGGTAAGCCTTGAACTCAGACCAGATGATCAAATTCACCAATATGCATTTAATCAGTATTGATCTATCAAATTGTACCGACTGTTATTGGCTGTTCAAGAAGATGCTGACTAACTCAAATTCCATCACAGCTTTCTTGAACTTTTCCAAACGTTTGGGTGATGCAATTAAACGCTGACAGTTACATATACATGGACTGGCAAAGGGAGAATGGTAATCAATAGTAAAACAGTTTTTGGATTTTGGAACTAAATTCAATACTATCAAGCGCTATTTTCAGAATTAAGATTCGTAGCTGGTGGCAATCGCTCCGCAGATTTCATATATTTTTGTAGTTCTATTGCATTGGAACGTCTGATTCTGATGTTGCCCATAGCTCCGAAGTTATCTTACAACATATATAACAAATGCGATACGTCCTTCTTGTTTCTTACGTACAGTAGCAATCGACATTATCTGTATGTAAATGACTTTGTAGTCAATAGATAGACATCAAATGTGCGCAATGGGATAAGGGACAACATCTGTCTCTACAGATTGGCCTATACCTTGATCTGCTCGGTACACTAGTTAGTGTACTTCCGGATTCTAAAACAGTCAAAATGTTCGACAGAAAGAACAAAGTCACGACAGAAATGAAATTGAGTGGGTTTAACGTCCTACTGTTCTGCTCCGAACTGGGCAAATGAAGACGGGCATACACCATACAGTGTGCTACAATGGAAATTTTGCCCAGGCAGCGGCACTACGGCCTACTCTTAAGTCACAACAGAATTGATCGACCAGCTATAGGAATAATATATGGAACTGGGTATTGAAGCTGAAGAAGCGGAAACAACAGCTTTGTGGATTCTAAAATGTCCAATCAACCGAGGTAGAAGTTGTACTACAAATGCCTAATAACATCTTGTTGAAATATTGAAACCACCCAATACTTTATCTAAACCTGATTGATTCTATCACTCCTACACACCTATTACTGGTCTGTTCATCAAGGGTTAAATTTGGTCTGTGGATGTGTTGTTTACATTAATAAAACCACCACGCAACCGAGGTATCGAGTGTTCCAGAAACATGTAATAAAGCATAGCAGACATGTTGTTAACTTAATGAAACTGGCAAATGTCTGTGTGTATGGCCTCATATATCTTCTACGTGGTTTGTTCATGACAAATTAATTTTAATTATCCCTTGAGCGTGTCATATCAATTGCAACGGATTCCATTTTTGTTTATATAAATGGTTGTTTTCTCATTGCCTGATTCAACACATATAACCAGTCCTTGATCGTGTACGGTCATTTTAACCAGTTTCATTTTAATCATGCACTTACCTTTTAATGAGTCAACTGGCATGGTTTCAAATCCCCGGTTGCACGTGGCAAGGAGTAGGGTCGCCTGTCCAACCTCGTGGGTTTTCTCTGGGTACTACGGTTTCCTCCCACTGCTAAAGACATCAACGCGCAAGCGAATTATTTAAATAAAATTGAAACACAAAAAACATGTTAGTCCCGAAATGACCTAGTTTGTGTCGAGTGGACGTTACCCCCCCCCCCCTCTCTCTCTCTCCTTTTAATAATACACTCACATTTTAAAAGACTAACATTTATGGGCGGATCCAGGACTTTTTGCAGGAGGGTGTTTGCGTGGTTATAAGACAATGTATCTGTGGGGACGGGGAGGGGGGGGGGGTCTGGATGCGCCGCAACATTTTTTACATTGTAATAGTCCGCTCACATTTTAATATACATGTACTTACATTTTAACGCACTCTCATTTAAATAATACACTCACATACATATTAATACACTCATATTTTAATATTGTCATATTTTAAAGAAATTAAAATCTTCAAATGTTCTTATATAATTGTTCCTTTTTTACAACACCCTGTAAACACAGTGAAATACTATTATGGTCATTGTTGGGTTTTTGAGTTTGCCGAAGATGAAGAGTAGAAGTCTAACGAGTTCATATATTTACTTACTTATTAATCTGTACACATGTGAAAAGCTACATGGATATACTCGATTTTGTTACGAAACCTGGTTAACACTCAATAAACTATAATTATCATCTCAACGAATGTCGTTCTTATAGACGAAAAAGTCTATTGTTTTGTCCCTTTGTTATGAACCCCCATTCGATTTTCACGCCGTACAAAATTTCGTTAACACTTTTCAGGCATATACTCCACTTTGTTACGAAACCTTGTTAACACTCTATAAACAATAATTATCATCTGAACTTTCCAACGGATGCCATTCTTAGAGACGAAGGCGCTATTGTTAGTGTTTGGTTCCGCGTGTTATTCGACTTTCATGCCGTTGAAAATTACATTATCACTGTCGAATTCGTAACCAAAACAGTAATATTGTGAATAATGTTACATTAATGTGACCAGGACGAGGGGACGACTTGTAGGCGCGCATTGCATCATATATTTGTGTATTTTGCTGGAAATTAATAACACATGTTACCTTCATACTCAATCATTAGTAGGAGACAAAGGAAGTAATAAAGCAGTCTAGATCAAATTAAATAACTAAAGACGTAGTTAGTTATAATCTAACAAGATATAGAGTGGTGATCTAATTGGGTTCATCATATATCAGGATGAGTCAAACAGGCAGAGAATTAGTAAGCATGAAACCAATGTATATATGTATGACAAATTACAGCGATTGCTAAATATTTTCAAGGCGTAATAAGAAGTTCTGGATTTAAATACCATTGCGTTCTAACACTTTGTATCTTCCTGTCACTTCAACTTCTGAAATCCAAGTCGATATTGTCTCTCTATTTATCTAAACACGTTAATGGTCGTCTTACAGGAAGCAGCCCCAAGCAGGGTATATTTATCTGTTCGAGAATATCCGAGTTCACTGATCTGTAGATTAGTTCACTTTGTTATTTCTTGAGGATTAAAATATACGTAATATATCGTGTAGTGGGAGGTGGCACCAACGGTTTAATGACCAAGTGTTTAATTACATAGGTTGTCCTATAGCTAATGGGAATAACAGACAAGAGCAACACTTTATTTTGACCTAATGTAATAAAATGGAACATGTCGTGACATCTTGGAAGTTATGGATCCTCTTGTATCTGGCTATATATTAATTTCAAAACTCATTTGTCAAAAGATAGAATTTAAGGCACGGAATATACACTAGATTGCCGTACATTGTCCTTTTTGTATATTATAAAAACTATTCGTCTGACCGGTCCACTTAGTACGATAAAAATATATAATTTTGGGATGAACATGATGGTTCTTAACATGCGTTATATTTTGTATATACAAATACAACAAAATATTCTTAGCTATGTGAACATCTCAAATGCATGAGAGGTGGTATCAGGTGCTCTAGAAATAATACGTATTCTCCTACTAATGTACCACACTGTCATAAAAAGTTTGCAAATTCTCGGAGATGCCAAACGGTACATAAACCTGGGCGAACAAGTTGACGGAACAGCACCTTTTTGTCTTCCGGGAAACGCAATATTTTCCATCGTCGTCGTGGTGGAGTTAATATTTATTATATTTTAAAACCAGAGCGATGGCAGGAGAAGTGGAAAAACTTTCTACGTTTCCCAGTGGGAGGTGAATCAATTTACTAGTACGGATCAGCGGGGAGTAAAAAACCACTTGCTATAAAGTCGATCAATATCATTTGTATTCAAAGCCAAAGGTCTAAAATATGGTTTGAATGTTTTTATAACACTCGATACCAAATAGTTAATAATTATTGTGGAAGATTTGCATCTGGAGTTAGTTTGTGTGTGAGACTCTGGGTGAAATCCAGTCTTCTGTGATAAAACCGCAGATCCAATCTGGTTGGAAATCCAGCGTCTTTATTTAGGTGCGAAACCAGGTCCAATGGTTTATGGGGGCGGGGGCGAATGGTTAGAGCGTGCGTGCTGTATCTTAGAGCCTGTCATTGAGTCACCTGGCGTGGTTTCGAATCCCCGGTTGTACGTGACAAGGAGAAGGGTCACACTGTCCAACATCGTGGGTTTTCTCTGGGATCTCCGCTTTCCCCCCACTGCTAAGCACAAGCGAATTATTGAAATTAAACTAAACCATATGTTAGTCCCGAAATGACCTAGTTTGTGTCGAGTGGACGTTAAACTCCATTCTCTCTGTCTCTTCTATGGTTTATATTGAGGTTCAAAATACCATTACAGACCAGACTTACACCAGATATAGAATATTACCATATTTCATTTTTTTTTTAAAAAAAAGTATCATTTCACAAGTCGAACTTTATCTCTGGTTTTGAAAATAGTCACTCACTTACTGTCAGTGCTTGTTTACCTCTAAATCGCAGTTCCATGATTGATCAATATTTAATTGATTAGTTACGAGAAGTTCAGTTCAAACTTAACACCACAATATCGATTTGCATCGATTTTCACGTTTAAATTAATCAAATCTTATTTACATATGACATTTACATATAAATTCCGCATTCGAAAGTACTAGATAACTAATTTGCAATTTTATCACTGTTAAAAAAATAATCGGATATTATATAATCCAAGGTTTGATTGGATTGCACTACTCCGTCTGGTTGTTTCTCACAGCAAATAGTTGAGGTAGTTATTCGCATAAAGGTTAGCTGGATGACCGAATGGTGTGCACGTGCGCGTTGTATCATAAAGCTTGCCATTGATTCAACTGGCGTGGTGTCGAATCCACGGTTGTACGTGACAAGGTGTAGGGTCGCCTGTCCAACCTCGTGGGTTTTCTCCGGGTCATCCCACTGTCAAAGACCTCTACACACAAGTAAATTATTGAAATAGAATTCAACCGTATGGATTGGTTGTTAAAACTACTGTTAACCAGTCATAATTTGGGACCTGAATGTTTGAGTGGTATAAGATGTAATCAAACGAAACACTGCTAAAAATCTTAGGATTGTAGTACGCAACAAATAATACTCAATCTAGCTTCGTGGAATTAAATCTTATATTATTTTTCCTTCCGGTTTTGTACTGATTACCTTAATGATGATGCTATTATCAGAATCACTATCATATCTGCTGTATAATTTCGTAATACTTGTTTTATTGTATATAGATGGCTAAAGTGTCGGGCGTATAATTTTCTAATGAATATCTTAATGTATATTGGCTACCATGTTTGCTGTATAATTTGGTAATGCTTATTTTATTGAATAATAGCTACCATGTCTGATGTATAATTTTGTAATGAGTATCTTATAATGTAAATGTATATTGGCTACCATGTCTACTGTATCATTTTGTAATGGGTATCTTATTCTATATTTGCTATTGTATATAATCTTGTAATGGATATTGTATTGTGTACAGGTGGCTATGATTACTTTATAATTGTGAAATGAGTACTTTATTGTGTATAGGCTATCATGTGTGCTGCATAATTATGGAATGAGTATCTTATTGTGTATACACTTTCATGTCGACTGTATTATTTTTGAAATGAACATCTTAATGTGTATAGTTTAAGATGGCGGCTGTGTTACCGCAGATATAGTTCCCCCTATAATTTGTCTGTGAGTGTGCTCACGCTGGTTATATGATATCCATTGCCATTCAAAAGACCAAGGCCACGATCATTATCCAATGATATGTTAACCTGTCTTGACTCTATTAAACAGGTTACAGAGTTCTCTTATACTCAGATTCAATTAACAATCAATAATGTCTTTGTTCTTCCTTCTTCACAAAAGATTTTCAATTTAACACTTTTTGCTTTGTGTCTTAACTGTGGTTTTTCCAATATTCCCCGTGTTGTATGGTAATGAGTTACGTTATAGAAATACACCTTTGTTTAACACAATTTTACTTTTAGTCAAGCTATATAGATGTCTTCTTTGTCTTGGATACGATTTGGTTGACTGTTCTGTAGAATTGCAATGTTAATGAGTTATCTTTAATTGTGGTGCCCAAACTAAACATGTATGTATCAGAAATCCATAAAACTACACAGTTGAAGCAGGTTTGCATCGAACGACCTTTGTTAATAGCAGAGATCCACAACAATGAGACAATGATGGTTTCAAAAAATTCAAATAAGCTCTTTTGGTGCATATATTGAGCATAGACCTTCTCCAGAAAAGTCAGATTTTTGTCCAGAGTCACTGTTCTGAAATAGAATCAAACAGAACAAGTGGCCACAGAACAAGTCCAGTAGATGAATTCCGCCATTTGAGTAATGGCAGTAAGTGAACGTGCCACATGAGATAAATAAATAATTGTATGCAAAGTTGTACCAGGAGTTCTCGAATAGATGGGCATAATACAGTGTTCTTTCTTAATACAATAATCTATTTTAGGTCTTTCCGTCGTCTTATTCAACGGTTCTGTGAACATATAATACCACTTGTAATTCATTTGGGGGAGTGTACGTGGCCAAATAGTTTTCATTGTACTTATGCAGCAGAAACAAACGTACTTTTCGACACACTCCAATACATTGCAACGAATCAATTTTCTTCTCAAATACAATAATCTATTTTGGATCTTTATTTGGACGTTGTGCATTTTGTCAATATCGTTTAACCATGTTTAAATAGTTACATTTCACTCAGAAACATGTTAAAACGTGTTTAAAACCTAAGACACGGATTCTTGTAATCACGTTTTATGTTTGTTAAATCTGTAAGCGTTGGTTGACGTCAGTCTTGAACTCAACGCTTTTGATTTGACACGGTTTCACCTATTATTCTCATTTATCTACACTAAAAATCAATCATGGATATTTATTAGACGGATACTTAACATGCAAAGATAATGATTTGTTTATATCGCTATTTAATTAACTATGTAAACAAACTATAGTTAGAGACATTTATTTTATAGAATCTGTCCCCATGTGATATGGTCCTCTCAAATTAATTCCTCTAAGAGCCACGACCGAATTATTAAGTTGCTTTGTCTTATTTCAGTTCTTTGTCCTCTCAGTTGATATAACACATTCCCAGAAACTTGCATTGGTTTTGTTTTTCTAGAAAATGTTATTATCGAAATATGTGTATTGTATAAGCGAGTGATAATAGCACTATGGTTGTCTAGCAGCGCAAAGTAGAAAATGGCATGATGGATCTCTGGAGACCTTTGGTATGCTCGAATGTCATCCCGGTACATTTCGAATCGACACAATTTCAATCGAGCGACACATAATTGAGACCTGTCACAATCTCGCCAACTTTCATGATAACAGATGTTGTGATCGGAATACGGATGTTATGAAGTGTTTCAGATCTGGGACCTATTTCACAAAATTTTAACTAAGATAAGATCTGGGGCCTATTTCACGAAATTTTAACTAAGATAAGATCCCAATTTTAGTAATTTGATTGGATAATATTAGATTGATTTTAGTGCTTAGCCAATCAAAATTGAAGTATCTACTAAAATTGGATTTTATCTTAAGTTAAAATTTCGTGAAACAGGGCCCAGAATTTGAGTTATTTGATTGGACAATATTAGATTGATTTTAGTTCTTAGCCAATCAAAATTGAAGTATCTGCTAAAATTTGGATTTTATCTTTAGTTAAAATTTCGTGAAACAGGGCCCTGGTGATATAGTACCACATTCAATTGTAACATGCCGTGAGGTCCTGTATTGTCGACTCTACGCGATTGGCACCCTTCGAATGATTTATAGAGTTCTGGGCTTATGTCTTAACATGCTAGCGTAAAAGATACCTGGACAGTTGGAATTCGATATAAGAGTAGCCCGTAGTGCCGCTGTCAGGGCATGATTTCCCTCATAGCACACTGTATTTCGTATGACCGTCATCATTTGCCTAGTCGGACGTTAGGACGTTAAACAACATTTCATTTAAAAAAGGAATGCTTATTCTTTCAAGAACACTTGATATTAATGATTCACTTTGTCAAATTGGGATTTATGGTCATCGTGCATTGTAAACTGTTTGGTTTAAACTGACATTACTTGTACACTGTTTTTTCTGTATTTTGTTTGGTTAATTTCCTATTCCCCACCTTTTGTAGATAAATGGCCGGTTTAATCACGTTCTGTCAACACAACCATGTTTATAGTGTCAATAAAATGATAGAAATGTTAAAAATATCGGGATATAATAATAATAAACATATATAGTTTGACATTTAATTATAATCAATAAAGCGCCGTTATAACCACATTATCACACAAATCATACAGATGTCAACTCATAAATATTAGAAATGGTATCCGGTCTTCTGGAAATAGTCAGCTTTATCTGCCCACTGATTACATCGCTCATTAAACTTGTCTAAATTCCAGCTTGTCTTAAGCAAGGCTGACACTTGCACAATTCCGTGGCACGCATTGGCACGACTCGAGTCGGCACGACACCATCCGATTTTTGCAAACTGGCTGTGCCATTGCGGCAAGTGCGTAAACAATGCGCAAACTATGCGTGAACTCGTCGTGCCAGTTCGTGTCAATGTGGACACTGATGGGCACGACAAAATCGTGGCCAAAACTCGTGCAAGTGTCAGACTGGCTTAAGTTATCACAAAATGGAAACGCGACCTCTTAGAGACTTTGTGAGATTTTGAATCTGGCATACCATGTCTAGAAGGAATATTAGTCAAAAAATGGTGCAATTTCGTTCGGTATTTACAAAATGAAATGAAAAATGTAGGAACCGTTTGTACATCATCTGCAAAATTTATGTAGATGTTAATATGTAATTGATATGATGAACTGAAAAATGTCGGAACCGATTGTATATCATCTGCAAAATTTATGTAGATATTAACATGTCATTGAATTCGTATTAAATTATGGTCGTTATGCAAAGTATATTGGAGTGCCAACAAAATAAGTAAATACATCAATCCTTTCTTAAGTACATCAATTGCTGCCACCAGCCTTATGGGAATTTCTAGTTTTCAAAGATTAAGACTATCTATCTTTTATAATAGCACAAGTGACTGCCATGATACGTTTATGGGAATTGATGTCTCCTTTTAGATAATATATTATGGTTAAACACTGGTGTTCAATGTCTTTTCTTTGTTGTTGGAATAATTATAGGAATATACCATCAACAGCCGTCAGGCTGTTATCTTTTAAAACCGCAATATATCATTATGTAGCTATATATACATCATGGTTATTGGAATTGGTGTGGCACCTTATGACGCTGGTTTATAGCTGTCGTATATCATCAATAACCTTGAGCCATATTTCTTTATATAAATATCACAGTTGAACTTTGATATTCCGCAGTTATTATTTAAGATGTTAAACAAGCTATGGTAAAGGTCATATTGCTGTTACATCTCAACTCGGCGGAACTTGCTAAAAGAATCTATATGTATATATGATCCTACGCAGTATTTTTTGGATTTTTTTCTGAACTCAATTAGCACTTAATGTTCAATAGTCTTGACAATAATTAGTAAAGTTATTTATAATTATATGTGATTTTTTAGATATTCATTAATTTTTACCAAGCCTCCTTGGACATAGTTTTATTTTGGTTTGATATTTATAATTATCTTTGCTAACAACCTGGGGATTTAAAATCACAAATGGCAGTCAAGAGAATGTGTTCAAAGAATGATGTATTATGAGACATGTATGCGCCAGTGTTTTCTCAAGGTGAAGTTCACCCAATGTCATTTCAGATCTAATATATGGAACATTTTATTTCAATAAGGACTACCATGTGGATGCCAAATGAAACGTAAGAGATTAGGCAAGCGACCGTTTTTCTTGTCAAATACAAGTATACAATTTGTAATCCCAACACAGGCATCAGTGATGGAACTTATGATCTAGAACCACCCAATCGATGTTTGGAAACATGTTTGTTGAGCGGAATTCCAACCAAAGTTGTAATATTGACTGCCATTACGTCATATACTCAATCTGTCTTGTCGTTTTCTGTTTTAAATTATTCCTAATCTATAATTATCGATTGAATAGCTTCAAACGACTAATGTTAAATGACCTGATTAAGAATCTATTCGAAACCATATTGTTTGGTTTATATCCTACCCCCCCCCCCCCGGGCTTCGCAACACATATTTTCGTGACCTATGCACCAAAAAAACATTTTCTGTTATTCATCATAGCAATTTTCAGTTTTAATTGCTGTATTTCACGCAATACGAAGGAAAGATTAGGAGGACGAGCACGAAACATGACATGTTCACATGTATGTTCACGCAGATGCTAGTATCCTATTATCGAAATTTCGGCTTTTTTTTTGCCGATTTCGTACACTAGACTTTGTATTTTGAATGTCGGCTAGGACAAATTAAGTTAAGTTTATTTCATTTTTCAAAGCAACTAAGTGGTATACACGAAAGCTGCACGATACCCCTGTAAGGTCAGACATTCCTAGCTATTCATTTGAATCGATTTTTAAGTACTGTTCAGCTGCGTCTCGACTGTAAATGGGGAGCTGCATTGGCTAAGTTAAAAACCAAATACATAGTATGCCTGTATACAATTTTTAATAGGTTAATTAGTTTTGTATTTAAGAAAAGAATTAATGAAATATGGAAAATCATGGACATTAGAACAGTCAGTTGTAGTACCATCGTTTCACATTTTCTTGGTTCATCGTTTTTAGGAACCAAGGTATGTGAACAAATTGAATCTTAATGATATGGAATGTGCGACATTGCTGGCCATAACGACTTTTTGGTGCGTATTTCCGCAGAGGCGACCGAATTAACCAACGACGAATCACCGATGACATAGGAAAAGAAAACAGTGCATATGATTGAATTACACGCTTCCCGGGAAAATAACAAACTTAACAAGGTCTTGAAACTAGATTTCAATAGAAAAGATAAATCTTGTGAAGTTCATGAACAGCAGATTAACAGACAGACTGTGATAAAGCTGATAATTTAAATTAAAACTTTCCCCCTTATTCACCCGTAGGCTGCTATTCTAGCACAAACCGGCTTATTTTTATTAACAGAAAAGACTGGCACAACAATGTCTACAGTCACGATTAATATGTCAATCAAGCAGCATCCAAACTATGACATTTGGGCGTTTGAATGAGGGACTTAGCTGTTGAATTGGTAAAGTAATGGAATTATTGTTATCCCCTGCTCTAGACATTTTCTCTTGGCTAGAATCAATATCTACATTGACGTCTATATGCGTCTAATGTTGAACATCACTTAATGTGGAAATGAGGTTGAATCCGTCACGTCTACACTAAGATACAAGTTTAGGTAAACCATTTTCCTTTACAAATGTCATATGGCAAAAATGTCAGTAGTAACCCTCCAATATTGTTCATGGCCCATAAACGTCTAATGGTCAACACCACTTAACTCGAAAATGGAGTTCCAATTAACGATATCTGTGAGAAAAGGGGATCTATTTGGACCAAAGTGTGGACATTTAAAAAAGATGCGAATAAAAGATAATATAATGTATTAAAGCGCTATTAGGCCTAGGTTGAATTTTTTGTAAACTTTTATAAATCGTTCAATATAAATCTGTGTGATATCAATAGGCTAAAAGGTAACTCCAAATATTTTGAATAGTTTGTCGTTCAAGTGTATGTTTGAATATGTCTTATTACGTTATAAGTCACATTTGTTGTCCTGGGCCCTGTTTCACGAAATTTTAACTTAAGATAAAATCCAATTTTAGTAGATACTTCAATTTTGATTGGCTAAGCACTAAAATCAATCTAATATTATTCAATCAAATTACTAAAATTGGGATCTTATCTTAGTTAAAATTTCGTGAAATAGACCCCTGTTTATAATATATACTGGAGTTTGCAAATCAACCACATTACCGTTGAATGATGACTCCAGCGTGATTTTGAAGTCGAAACTCGTGATTACCATATATACATAACACACGATTCATTGCAACATTGCCTTGTCTTTTTAGACTCATGTTTATCAGCGGTGCTTACTTTTCCTGGAACACCTGATGCCATTAGGCTTATATGTGAGTAAAGTCCACGTAGATAACATATTTGATTTACTTTAGTTGTTTGTGTTTAAAATTTCAAAAAAGAATATGCTCGTAAAGTCAGATTGAAGTAGTGAATGTACAAGTAAGCAAGGCTTGGTACCACTTCAGTTGGAAAGTTCACATAGCTAAAATTGTTTGTTGAACAACGTGCCAATATTGTTTATTCTTCTGGATATTTACATCTGTTTGTTAGCCCCAGAGCCCTCAAATCAGCATGGAGCGTATTTCCATTAATAGAAAGTTAATCGATCAATGGAACCATCAACTCAGACTGACAGGAATTATACCTAATTCTTGACAGATATGCATGGAAATCTGGAGATTTTATTTTATTGATTATTCGAGGAATATGTTTGTGTGAATGAATATAATTGAATATGGATGGTCGAATGCCTAATGGCTAATTCTATGACACAAAGAAATAAAGTTTAACTGTTAATCTGAAAATTATGGTCATTGGTGATCAGCTGAATATGTAATAAAGGCATGGTAGCAGATCTTCTAGAAATAGTAAACATATTCTGTCCCGTGTACTGCACCCTGTGACACTTTAAAGCTGGTGGGGCGACTGTTTGGACCTTATCCTGTGACACTTTAAAGCTGGTGGGGCGACTGTTTGGACCTTACCATGTGACACTTTAGAGCTGGTGGGGCGACTGTTTGGACCTTACCATGCGACACTCTAAAGCTGGAGGGGCAACTGTTTGGACCTTACCATGTGACACTTTAAAGCTGGTGGGCGACTATTTGGACATTACCATGTGACACTTTAAAGCTGGCGGGGCGACTGTTTGGACCTTACCCTGCGGCAACTGTTTGGACCTTAAAAGTTAATACAGTATAACATATTTCACAATATTACAATTCACTTAATTTGATATTTGTTTATTAAGTGCAATATTTTCTGTCTTGTCCCCAGGTTTGTCTTGTAGATTTTTGTTTTGTGCTTAATGTGGTCCTCCTTCACTTACTATTAGTAAGGAGTGGTGTCGTTTAATATAGAAACTCATCAATACTTAAAAGTACATGTAACTGGAGCAATGATTTGGACCCGAAGGATCGGGCCCGTAGCCAGCTCTTAAAATTTGAAATTTGGGGGGGGGGGTGGGGGCTACGGAATGTTTTGGAGGGGCTGAGGATGTGGCTGGCTAAGAACACTCCTAAGAAATCACTATTTTTGACAAAATATTTAGTGAGGGTAATTCGATTTTTGCTGGGGGCTAAGCCCCCCCCCCCCGTCGCTACGGGCCCGCGAAGGATCATAATATTATACCATAATTCTTCAGAGTGTATTGAGTGTAATAGTAAGAGTAGGAGAACTCTACTACCCGCTAAACAAACCCGATAAGACAAACCTGCGGACAATACAAACAATTGCAAGAAATACACATCAAGTGAATCGATCAGTTACTTTAATAAACATAAATTGCATTCCATAGAATTGCGCCGTGTGTGTATATCCAGATCAGTAGCTAAATGTTACTGAGATAGCCTCAATAATATAACATAATTCATACAAGCTATCACGATTTTTTTTAAAACAGCTAAATAAAATCCAGGTTTCAGGTGTTTTTGAGAGTAACCAAGGGAACTGAAGATGGCAGCGTGAAACGCGACTGTTATATTCTCTTGTAAAATGTGACATAACATATTCAGTTTGCGATATCCTATTATTATGTGGAGCCACGACGGTTGGTTCATTAAACATTAGGTCTTGGGTTCGATCGGTTTGTTGGGCGACAGAGTTCTTCTGGATTGTGAAATGCCATTGGCGTACATATAAAAGAACCATTGGTAGAGGATGAAACTCCACTATCTGGACAATATGTTCCTCACAACACCCGATTAGTGCAAACAAGTAGATGTAAAATCCATTTCATTTCATACCATTTTCGTCATTATGATCGTTCCATAATACGTTTGTTAATACACATGTATACCAGTAACATGGATTAATGACTTTCTATCAAATAAAAATCAAAATCGTTCATACAATGAATGATGATGACAGTAATCAGGCGGAGATGGAACAAAAATCAACATGGCGTTCATCAAACATCAATAAATCCAGATATGAAATAATAAACTAGTCCGATATAGAATTATACGAGAATCTAATGAAGCAATCTAAGTCTAAATAAACCATGAATGACACAGATTGAAATATTTGATAAAATAATCTTCTCCATAATTGCTTTACAGATAAGCGACATTTTAAAAATGTAAGTGTTAAAAATTGCAAAATGTCAGTTGAGCTAACGGTTAAGGTCAAATCAACCCATTACTACATTTATTTCGAGACCAACACTGGTTATATAGAAATGTTACCTGCACTGCACCGAATTCCAATTGCCAACATTGTCTTTTGCTTTTTGTGTTTGTGCATGCCAGTGTATGCACGGATTGACCCTGATGTTTTTCTATCCCATCCTAACGACTATAGTATGATGACACTGACAAGTAAATTGTCTGATCGATAACCTGGAGTTCCCGGGTTTCCAGCATGGTGGCCCCTTGTCAACGATGCAAGACGGGGAGTCCGGCATGGATAAGTGTCTAATCGTTTGGATGTGACGAAAAAGCGAGGTCCGTGTACACGCGCATACCCAAGAACCCTAAACCCCAAACGAAGGATAAGCATATGCCCGCTTAAACCGCTAAAGATGAAATCAAATCAATTTGTAACGATGGTTACTCCAATTTGGTTGGGCGAAATAAATCTTTAAATTCTCATCCAAAATGACAAGTTCGCGCCACTATTTAGACTAAATGTTCAGTTAAAAAATACAGAAACCTTTTAATAGCAACCATGATGGATTATCTATCAATAACCGCACACTGGTGAACTGGAGATCAAGTGATGCTGATCTTTAAGAGCCTCGAACTCGTCGCCTCTCTTTGTTTAACTCTTAAAGACGAATGTTAAATGTCCGAGTCTAATCATAGTTCCGATTATCCCGTCTGTTCAAGACAAGTAATTAAATACAGTAACTACTTGACTTAATTGAGTGTCTGGTGAACCAGGGCTTGAACTTGTCACAAGTAGTTGTCTCGGTTAGGATGGCCGTATAAACAGGAACTGGTAGCACTTCATCAAATCTTGTCTAACACTTTGATTATGTTTTTCAATATCATTTATGTTAAAGGAATATAATGTCTCATTATTATCATACCCGGTTAAGATTTGGTTTTACACAACCGAGGTGGCTAATATTATTATGCCTGGGACAGGGTATGCTTACACTACCAGGTAAAATCGCTCTCTCTATTCCACATTATGAAGGTATTTATAGCAAACAAGTATCGTGGATGTTGTTCGAATTTGTCGTTTGGATGTAAATTACGATAATAACTGTTTTGAATGGGCCAATCTAGAGATTTATTTCTAAAAAAAAAATTAAAAAAACAACAGAAACCGTTCATCGTCTATCTAATGGACGTTGATTTCCTATTGAAATGAAAACACTTAATGACCTTAACGTCATTCATTGACGTACGGAAGTCGTGTGTTAAGCTTCGGGTTTTCTAAAGTAATCTTATTTGTACAAATACTAACCAGATTGTATAAGTCTTAGTTCGTGAACGAGAATGCTCTTCTTGAAAATACATCTCTATCTGTTTGAAAATAGTTCATCCGGTGGTTCATCGTCTAACTTCCGTTGATTTCTATTTAAATCGAAAAAACTCAATGACGTCAAGATGATGCATTGCTGTATGGGGGTCAAATGTTAACTTCCGGGTTATATCTAAAATAGTATCGACAAGACGAATCGTTCTGGGAATTCTCTTGGTTTGTATCAAGAGTAATGAGACGAGGTACACATGTGTTCCTAACCCAATCAATAACAATTAGCCATCCTAGTTATATACGAGAATAATGTTTACCCAACCATTTATATACGAAAATAATTTGATTAGCTGTTTTAAATGAGCGATCATGATATACTAAATTGATTTTAAAGATCTGTGTACATATAAATTGAATTTAATGTTTGGATAACTTGCACATGGAGAAATAAAACTGTTAGACTTTATTGTTATATGAAATGTAAAATTTTTTTGGAGCGAAACATTAGAATTCTTGTTTCATAAAAAGAAACAATATCGCTATTGTTAGTGAGATAGTAACGGGTCCGTAGCCAATATTTTGCCAACAATAATGATTTCTTAGGAGTGTCCTTAGCCGGTCACATCCTCAGCCCCTCCAAAAAATCCAGTAGCCCCCCAAATTGTCTGAGATGGCTACGGGCCCGGATATAAATAGAATATAGAATTATCAAAACACCGTAAAAAGCGACAGGTGCTCTGGGAAGAATAAATATAAACTACCTGGTGTATGATACCGGTCAATATTTATAAATACATGTAGTTTGGGAATATATTTCAGGAAGTTATGTAATGACTGTTTTCAGTTTCTTTTTTCTACTTTTATTTTCCGCCGCATAATATCAATGTATAGTAGCTGGTTGACTGTCTAAGAAAGAACATGATGGCCGCACGAAATAAATAGAAAGTAATCCCATTGGAGTACAATTTTTTACCCAAGTACTATTTATATAAATCACATGTGCATTCTAATCTGCAGTATTGTGCCCATAAATAAGTGTTATTTCCCTTTTAAAATAAATTTTAGTTTCATTCTTCTTTCTGAATAAGTTTCAACTGTCTTCTATGTTCTATATTTGTTTTGCTGTGCGTTTATTCTGATATTTGTTATTGATATTTCTTTGTGTGAACATAACACACAATCAGACAAACACGGTATTTTTAAAATCCGCCATATAAACTGTGTAACATCACCTTATTCAAATTAATCCTTATCGTCCCGCTACTTTTCTCATTTGTTTTAAGTTCTAGCCACCAGTTACTCCACAGGAAAACCTCAGTAAGGAGATTACATCGACGGTATATCAGGCAAAAAAAAGAAGAAAATGTCGTCTATCCTAATCGATATGGCATTCTTGTGAGGACCGAAGCCAATCTCCAATTGTCAAGTAGAATGACAAATAGACGCCCTGCCAGGACTTAGTTTTTTTCATCTCAAGACATCTATCTAGTCGCCACTTTGGTGATCAAAATTCAGAACACCTTCTGTGTAATTTATTTTCTGTCGGCAACATTCGTGATCATTCTCATAGGAAAATAGCATGAGTAATTCATACTGTGTTTGTCATATACGCATTTGGGAATTCCATTCCAAATTTTTACCTAAATTTAAAATTTACCCAGAATAAGAATTCCACGTTGAAAGATCAAGTATAGCTGTCTCTCCCCAAAAAAACGAATAACTGTAATTAAACTGGAATAAATGTGCGCCATAAATTGAAAGTTAAATCTCTTATGAAAGGCTCAATATCATTCTTGTTGAAACTGAATAATATGTCCTGATCTTTATTCTGGTCAACAAATTGTATCATTTAATAATATTCCAATTAATTGATACAAATTTCATTTTAACACACCTAATTTAAAAAAAAATGGAAAAATTCAACTAAATGATTTGAAAAGCCTAATAATAACGTAAAACTTTTCAAATATGACATGGGTATAAAAATATTTTCGAACCCTCTGGACAAGTGAAATAGGATGTAATGGACAATTTACACAACAGGGAGGACACTTAAACATTTAGTACTTAGAATAAGGCTATTATTTATTTTCTGGAGCTGCCAAGCCAGCAAGAGTGTGATTGTCCCTTTAACGTTGACATGAATGATTTGTCTCAGATTTTACATACAGTCTCAGTTAAAACTGTCCCTATACTCGATCCATATCAATTCCAAAATCCAAAACTTTTGTTAATGTGTTTCGAAATATTATTAGCTGTGATATATGAATGGGTAAATTTGTATTATGTTTGTGTATTTTCAATCATAAATAATATAATAGGTTTTAATGAATATTGGTTGCAATTCAAATTGTTATATTATGCGCTTCAAACAGAGCACCAACTCAGTATGTAGTGAGAAAAACGTTTAATGTCAGGACTATAAATAGATGACCACTTCAAAATGTTCATTTATTTTCCAATTGCCGGGTGGGATTATCCTTAACCAGACATATCCGATAATTTGATTGGTTAATCAATACTTGACAACAGCTGATGACGTTTCTTTCTGATGGGCATGTTTCGGCTAGAAAATGAAAGATTAATTTCAGTGGGGAAAATTTAAAATATATGGGTATATTGTGAAACATATATAAAATGTATGTATATAATTATTAAGAAAAATAGGGCGTGATTAATTATAAAATATGTTTTAATGAATAAGTAGATAAAAGTATCACTATTTTTAAAATAAAATCTGTTACAATCCGTTAGGCATCTACACAACCCCGTATATGCTTCGTCTGTAGACCTTTAGCAATCTTTTCAGATAAATTCAGTAACAGATTTCAGGTCACGAACCGTATTCACCTGATTAAAAAGCGAACCGTTTATCAGTGATAGCCCCGGGGCTATGAATTGTAATCACGAAAACGAAAGAGAATACATCGGAAGCTAGCTAAAATTGTCATCATTTACTAGTATCTTATTATGGAGTATTTTAAACGAGAAGGCAGCGAAACCCAGCTATAATATCACCATTTAAACTGCTATTACGGCTGGCAGTGAGCATTTAAACAAGCATCAAATCAATTTAATGGCCTACAAATTGGTCGACAATTTCACTTCTTTGTCAATATCACAAGCTTTTTCGTATAATAATATTTTACGTTAGAACTTCCGCGAGTCAGAAAGCCATAAATGTAATTTGCCCTGTTTTGTTATAGCCAGGTCGGGGTAGATTTACTGAGCTGGTGTCGTGCATGGGGCAGAGTTTGTAACTGTTACACTCATTTGTGATTCGACCACATGGATCACATACATATGAATAAACTACAGATCTATATTTCGTTTCGTTTTTTTATATTTTCGATGGCCTACACTTCATGAAGATCTGACCGGTTGTAGCGATAAATTGTGCATAAGGTCATACGATCGACTTTTGTACTAGATTTTGTATGATGGGCATTATATTAGGATTGATTGGGCATGATTTTTACTTTAAAATAATGTGATTTGTTTAAGAGGTGCCCAATGGATAAGCTAATTGTCTTTGCCTTGTTGTCAACTTCTACCAAAACCTTCGGATAGTGATATCAGTTCACCTATCCCAAACCCAACACGCTAACCCTTTAGACTGCCACACCCCGTTTCACCAGACATTGCCAAAAACTGACTTAAAAGACTCTAAATTATGCCATCATTTTGGAATGTTTCCTGTTAGTAGTAATATCGATCAATTTAGAGTTTACTATATGGGCTGTAAATGTTTCACGTGATGAAAGCTATTATAAAATATTAAAATCTATCAACACTGATGTGTAAAAATCACCATTCTATCTTGATTATGATCTGTTATACATCCAACTTGTAAAGGCAGTTCACAGAAATGCTAGAACCGTGCCAAAAAGGTTGATGACTTTCTGTTTGGTTTAATCTGATTAAAACAGATTGGACCGGATGTAGTGGGAACTCGCGTCAGATGGCACCCATTCGTATGATTAACCAATCATCATCGGTGTTTCACGTGGGCATTTGGAAATACAACGTAAAAGAGCGTTTCATTGGTTAATTCTCACATCATCCAGAGCGCAGATTATATAACAACTCTTTCAGTTTATAAAGTAGCAAAGACTAGAAAAACGAAATTTTGAACTATAAAAAAAACGAAACGAAATAGGATCTGTTTTTTGATAGATTGTTTGAAATACACCCTTTGCTTTGATTTATTTTGTTTTCAATAGCTGCGAATGTCTACCAAAGTTCAGCTGTACAGACCACTGGAGCGACGTATCCCGCAGATCAATTAGAATGTGGGTTATTTAACAACACTTCCTGGTTCTAAACAAACAAATATAAACAAACAAAACGAAATAGAGCCTGTGTTTTAATCAGATTGCATTGGCTGCATCAGACTATAAGCCATGTGTGATTTTTCTCATTTTTATGCTGTTTATATTGGTTGTAAGTATATATAGTTAGATTCTTCTATGATATAGGTAATTAATTCTAGAGATGGGGATAACACATAACATGAATCTCAATTAAAGCCATTATGCTTTAATTATATGGTCCTGCTGTTATAGTCAGAAAACGTTAAAACGTCGACTGGCCGAGTAAAATTAATGTTTTAATTGCGTGACTGTTATTCGGGGATGATGAAGATGTTCAAAACTTTAGCTTAAACATAGCTAAATTGTAGATTTAGGATTGCGTGACATGTATTAACGCTTGAACCAGATAGTGAAATGCCACTAGCCAAATGTGTTTTTTGTTAAAATACAAGTCAGTTGAAGACGTCTGTTGTTCTATGTAGCGTAGAAGCAAACTGTGCGGCTGGGAATAGAACTAAATAGCCCTTCGAATTCATAACGTATTTTTTCGATTTGGTCTTTTAACACAACTAAAGTTTAAATCTCATGTTGAAAATATTAATATTGAATTCAAATTAGCGCCAATACTTGTGGATATATTTCGTTAACTCATTTTATTTCATATTGTAGACAGTGGGTGAGTTACAAATTGAAGAAATCCTTAAAAGTATCTATTTTATGGAAAACTTATGTGCGAATTTGGCCTTCTGGAAGCAATCAACACGTATATTGTATCTTAGCATCGATCCGAAAAGTGGAGAATATATATGCTAGCGTCAAATAAAACGTACATTCATTAATATTTGTATTGCTATGTCAGTCGACACCCGTGCCACTGTTAGTGTCAAGTGCAAAAAGGGGCTTCATGAGAATATACAAAAAATCGATGACGCTGGGAGTAGGTATATAGGCACTAAATGTAAATCACCTTATCTGATAATTTAACTGTACAATATAATGATTTATAAAAAGAACTTAATCGGCTTATACAGACATAAAAAAGACCAATTTAATATCAAATGTCAACGATAAGAGATATATGAATAAACGGAATGAGAGAGAAAGAGATTTAGAATTTGGTATTTAAGATCAATTTTATATTGTTATGAGGGATAAATGAAGATGATATGTTTGTGATGTCTAGACGGATTGTGATACTATCATTATATTTACATATTAAAGTGGACAAAATAAACTAAATGAAGCAACCGCACGTAAACAGAACATGTTCTGTTCACATCTACGTATTCTATGCAATGAAAAAAAAGAAAACAATTCAATAGACGAGTTTAATTTCTAAAAAACGACAAAAAAATCTATGTTAACAAAAATCAAAATAAGATTCAGATGGGAGGAATCAAAACAACACTGATAAGCAGGAAGTAAACGGTACCCATGAGACCTACCATATTAAACACCAGTCTCAGGTGATATGAAAGCAACATTATTATTTAATTTTTCATAGAATCAGAAACCAGAATTAGATTGTAATTGTAACTATAGTATATCAGTAACGTACCGTCAATTATTTTACGAATATTCAACTGTGTTTGACGCAAAAGTATCCCTTTAAATCAGAGTCTTCTAAGCTAATTGAGAATTGTTTGAAAAGGTTAGAATGATCTGACATTTGCTCGAACTCCCGAGGTGAATAAATCGATGGATTCCGAATACATATCATCTCTGTATTATAAGAAAATTATATTTACAGCATCTCAGGGAGTTGCAAATATTCTGAGCAGGGTCCCAAGACATGGAATATATGAATTGCAATTGGGTAGAGTTATTGCATATCGATCTATTGCAGTACCATAAATGCGAATCGCCTTCCAGCAACCGAGGGAGGGGCGCTAAATACATAGATCAGAAGCAATACAAATCAGCCCAAGAATCATTCCATAGACAATATGCATAACATGCGAAGAATGAATCTCCATGTATTATCTTGTTTTTGTTCTTTCGAGTATTGGTTTTTTAGAGCTTAAACAATTCACGGTATGTTTCGGATACTTCGTGTGCTTTTTTCCTTGGTATAATTGCATTAATTATTCCTTTTTTTCGTTAGTGTGCACGTTTCGTTTTATAGCTTATGTCTCGTGTTTATAGTTTACCCATTCTTAACAGTATTCCCACTCCTAGCATAGTTTACCTACTCCTAATATAATGTACCTCAGTAGACAGTTTTAAATTCTACTTCAAGTAGCACCAACTGCTGTTATAAAAGTCCCCACAATCTCTCCAAAAAGTTAAGAGCTGACAAAGCTACCAAATGATATTTTACTTTTACGGTGTGCTGATATTTAAGCCGTCTGGAGAATTGAATTGATTTCTGTTGATATTTGGAACTGTTAGAGTCTAATCATATTGTACTTTTATGTGTGTACCTAAAGAAAACATGGGTTTGGTTAAGAGTATCTTTCAAATTCTTCAGTAGATGTAATAATAACTGGAGAATCGTGACTAACTCACGTTAGTCGTCTATCATCCAGTAGATTTGTTGATTTATCGCTGATCTGGATATTGCTATGTTTATATTGGTACCATCAAATCGAGTAATCTCGGCGGTCCATCATATTATTGGTGGTTTTAGGAGCAATTCAGCCTTTTGGATGTGTATCCCAGGACAATTTCCAGTAGACACGATGTCAACTTTCTGAGAAATGTTTAGTGGTTGTCATATTGTTCAATGCCCGTGACAAATACAGTTTCTTCTCTTCGTTGCTCCGGTAGCCTATTAGCTGCTCATGTAGTATCATCTTCGTAAACTATTGTACCTGTTAGTTACGGGTGTCGTGTATAGGCATCTGTGTTGTTCATCCGAGGAAAGCTCCCACAGTTATCGTTTTAATTATTTTGTATACCATCCGTGAATTGTCGGAAACATATGATTAAAAATGATGCTTAGTTTCCAGTTAAATAAGAAAGATAAATATTAATCTAAATAATTGAATTAAATGTCAAAGATTGTCATGCTTTAAGATAAAATGCTGAATTGCACTTTAATATGTAAATGTCAATATGGCACAGTGTTTATGTATAATTGTATAGGGTCAATAATACATGATCAAATAGTAAATTATAGTTTTAGCTGCGTATTATAACAGTTTTATAATAATAATCACGCTGCTCACTGCAGCAACACAATGGTAGCAGACCGGAACAGTGTTTCCAATGTGATGTACTTTTCATGGGAGCGATAAGAATAATACTTGTCCAAATCACCGATTATAAATATTTTATTAAGGAATCTCTGAACATGCCAACGGCCATTTGTTATTCCCGACACCACCTGAATGTGTTAAGCAGACATTCGATCTCATGTCTCTCATTCCATTTATACGATGGGAGAACTAATGTTGATTACGTCTTCATTTTGTTATAGAAAGTAACTCAATGTTTACGGTAGACATAGCTCCATTCCAACACAAGCATGGTGATGCTACATTCTGTCTATTGAATCCTAAATATAAAATCGTTTCAATGGCTTTATCTACTTTTACACTTTAAAAATGTGCACCGTAGTGTATCACGATATTAACTGGGCCTTCATTACTTAATTTCGCGGTAATTTCATTGAACGCCATTCATATAAGTTTTAGATATGATCAGAAGGCGACGGTTTGTATCACTTCCGATAACGTAATATTGAGTTGATGGCCTTGTATACTACTGGGAGTTGTGGTCATTTCATGCACCACAGAGTTTATTTCTCATGAAAACTAAGCTCTAAAGAAAGCTTGTGATATTGTGATCTTATTTGTGTTTGGCCTTCGATTAAATCATCCGTTTCAAATTTCGTATTTTGATATTATGTCAATGTAAATGACTGGACCATTAACCTGGACGTATTGAACCTTCCATACCAAAACCAGATCGTTTGCAATCTTAGAATAATTATCACATAACTTCAGACTGTTGCACTCTGACCAAGCAAGGTATACGATTTTAAGCTCCTTATCGTTCACTTGCTTAATTCACAGAACTATAAGAGGACGACGTTTTCCATTAACACATAATGAAAGTTTACTGTTTGGTATTAGTATTATTTGATAGTTTCCCATGTAGACAGTAGGCTTACTATTTACTAGATGCTGTCTTTTGAATATCCCTTGGGAATTATCATTTACAGCGTATGAAACTGTTTACATGAGGTATCACTGATAATAATATAATCTCCAAAATCACTGGAAAATATCAAAATAAAATCGTAACCATTCGGATGGGAGCAAGAGTTTTAATTGCTCTCCGAGATGAATCTTAAATAATATAAAAATATCATGTGTTAGTCTCAAAATTACCTCCGTTGATTAGCTGATAAACCACATTCCCGGATTCTTATATTTATTTTTGTTATCTAAGTAGATCATCGGTGTATTTAAAGATCACGGATAATGTAATGTGCTGAACCAACGGAAATAAGAACAACACCGAAATTAATACCGATAAGAAAATGTAACGAAATGACTTTCGATAAAAAAAAACGAATCTAAAATTATCACTGATTGAATCTGTATGAGAGTCGAACCGGATGACAATATTTTTGTGGATATCGGAAATCGATAAGAAGAGTTTTTAGTCAATTATCAGTCGTTTTTATCAAGATTGTAAACTTATGAAAGCGTAACAAGGACAGGGAAAATATCGAGTGGGATTATTGACAGGTCCAATAGTCACAACGGTTTATAAATAGAACCAACTATTTTATTAGATCTTGCTTTATTGATCGTTTTGTAAAGAAACATTATGATGGTAGAAATGGTCCAGTGATCAGAGCTCATATACTTGTTTAAAAACATGTAACTTAAACAGAACATATTATTATTGTGGTTCTAAACTCTTACGAAACTGTTGTGGCATGGCATATATTTCTGTACATAAAACATAAAATACAAAATAACATTATTATGTATTCACATATTTCTATGTAGTTCAAACCTTGTACTGCTCATACGCTGATTATTTTCAAAGATACTTTAATCGAAGTTGATATTTTGTTTATAACGTTTATGCAATACCATAAACAGTAAATTGGAATGCCCTAAATATGGCTCGCAGTACCAGTCAACCATAATCGATACCAACTAGTATTCTAAATAAAAGTATTTCAAAATACTTTAATTTGTGTTTGGTTTATAGCGCTTATGTCATACCATATACAGTAAATTGGACTGCCCCAAACATGGCTGGCTGTACCAGTCAACCATAACAGATATCGCTAGTATTCTAAATAAAACGTTCAACGAACGAATTCGAAAAAATCAGAATAGCACTTGAAAGAGTAACTTATGCTATCTAACAATGGTAATATAAATTCAAATAAGGGGGGAAAATCTTAAAAAAAATAACTACACCGACATGTTAATCAGATCCAAACAGATGCGTGCATTGGGTGGTATTTAACTCATTCAGAGACATCAAAGGTTTTGATTTCATTTAATTGTGGAAGTAGCTATAAGTAATTAAATACATCGTAGCACACCATTGATGTTTAAGGGTATTTATATGAAGTTCCATATTACAAAGCGAATAATTAATGAAATAGAAGATGGATTTCAACAAGGTCATACACTAAAGTAATTGACGTTTTCTTGTGCGCTTTTCATCTACTTTTGACGAAAATAAGACTTCTACCTCAAAATCAAAAACTTCAAACAAGAAAAAAAAACTCTTTATATCCTGTTAATTATGAATGTATTGACCCATTACTTTATCATTTCATAATGATTGCGTGGTTATTTTCCGGCTAGAAATTGGCTCAATTATAACCGACAAATGATGTAGAGAATTTTCCATTTTATTTCAAATATGGCACCGGAGACATTGGTTAACAACCTCATTCATCATTATTTTGTTTAGTCAATATTTCCCTCATTATTTGTATGACGGAATTGTCATGGTTTACCATAGGTAGACTGTAGTCGATCGACCCATCTCAGATTTATATTTCTAAATCGAGTAAATACCCATGATGTAATCATTTCGTTTGTTAGCAAAACGACAGATAACTGGCACCGGAGATTAACCAATTCACCTCACCTTCTAGAGATCCACCCTTGCACACCCACGCTTCTAGAGACGTACCATCGCAGTTACAGCCTGTAGGGACTAAACAACAGATCGCGAGCTTCTATAGATTAATCCTGGCACTAACAAATATTAATACAGCCTCTATAAAATATAAATATAATTTTTCGAATTGCATACTTTATCATAAGCACCGGCAGTATGGCAATGAAATTTTATAGGCTGGTTAATCTGCCATCCGTATAGTGAACAATCCAGTACATTATGTTCATACTTTCAATTGTAAAAGAGAAACACAAGCAAAAGCCAATGAGCTATTTTAACGTGACTGCCATGTTGGGTGTCTGGAAACGTATGACTTTTCAGGCTATATAGACCATTGCCTACTGCCACAACTGCGTAAGAAACGACCGTATTCTATAACAAAAAATTACATAAAGTTTCTTGTGTGAATATTTATATTCATCTATTTTGGTGTCTAATTCTGATGTTCCTATTGTTCAGTAGCGTCTGACATTAAAACATTTTGTGTTGCATATTATTAATATAACTGACGCCATCTTTCAGAACAATTCCCAATTTAAACGAAATCAAATTACAATTTCGGTTCGGTTTGTTTCCGACTGTTGTACTGCATCGGAAATAGAACAAAACGAAATGATTTAAATTACAATATTAGGAATATCATTTATTTCCCTTTGTCTTAACATTTCACACTAAATCGTGGTCGACTAACAAGGCAAGTGTGTCTAGCTATTTGAAAGATGGGCTAAACGACAGTGCTGATTATAAATTGGTTGATTAAAGGCGGTTACTTGTAGGCTACAAATAGGTAGGATACAAAGAGTATTATTCGGCACAGTCTCACCCCACCCCTAACACCCTTGATTTTCACACGTAACCATAGAAATATACGCTACCGTATATTGAACTGTCGAAAAGTTGTTAAATCCAATCATTGCCTGAATGACTGCCTTGTATTTGTATTAACTTGGAATGCATTCATCTAGTCCTGTCTCGATTCTAGAAAATCTTCTCGCCAACATTATCATTAAACTTAAGATTGATTAAGACAAAATGTATTGCGTGTTCTCAACCTCCCCCATGTTAGATAAATCATACATACTTTTAATGACGCTATACAGACAGTGGTGCTGGGCACAAAAGGTCAATTATATTACAAAGGTTAGACTGTACTTGACGCTATCTCATTATGGCCCCCGCCGCCCCATAGGGACTTCGTATAATGTTCAATCTACATTTGACGTCGAAACACCTTCAATTGAATTGTCTCGTAACTTTCAGAACGGACTAATTGAAAGATGGAAGGGAAAGTCAATCCGTATTTGATGGCGTATTTAGTAAAAATACTTGTCTTGACAAATAATTTTAATTCAATTTTTTGTAATGTGAAATAATAATGTCAATTGATGTAACAGACTTGGTATGATTCACATACCGTTGTATACAGTAAGGTCTAATACATTAGTGACGTCAGGTGTGTAAGGGGCGTGGTGTGTCCTAGATCGGGGTTAGTACATCCTCAATCTCATATTTTCTGGTCATAATATATTGGAAATGGGTTCCCCGGCTCCAAGTGATTCTCAAGTTTTCAAAGTAAAAACTACGACTGAAAAGAAGGTTATCTGTGTAGTTTACACTATATGCTTGATTGAAATATCTTGTCTGTTTAGATCGCTTGAAATGTATCTTATGGCCATGTTTAATAGTATCAGCAACTCTTGCCTCCCCAACCTAACTACTGCGTCTTTGTTATGCGTCTGGAAATATCTTTCATTTCATTCTAGTCTCGAAATAACCTAGATTCTATCGAGTTGGCGTTATACCTCAATTTATCTCTTTCTCTCGATTGTTCTGTTACTAAGTTTCATTTAATGGCAGGCAATGTAGCATACGACCATTTGCATGTTGCTTTAAGTCGTAAATCTTCTGGAATACCCAATCCACGTCCATTTGGTAAGATTCGTACCGTTCACAAGTTAAGGCAGGGTGCGATTACTCTATCTATCGGTAAAACACTTGGCGCTGTGTCTTATTCACGGGAGTCCAAGTATTTTCTGTTATATTATTGTATAAGACAATTACATACGGTGTGAAGAGAACAGTCATCAATAATATGTCGACATTCGTCATTATTTTAATGATAATCAATAGTCACGTCTCATTAGTCGTCCATTTACCTATAATTACCACGGACAACCTATTGACAGTATCGACAACCTTTTGTTTTTATCTTAGCATAAGAAAAATGAAATGAAACGCCGTTATCAGAGGTTGGGGCAGTTCATTGTCAAAACCAGATTAATGTTTAATATAATGGTCCCCGAGTTTCAAACCAATTTAAGAAACCAATTTAACCGTATCAGCCCACGCCAATACTTTCTTTTGACCCAAATTATGAGGTTTTGTCTGCTTTAAGAGAGACCCTAAAAGACGACCGATTGGTCCATTCGGTAGTGGTCGGCGTTTTAATACGCTGATATTGCCATTGATTTTAGCACCGGACGATCGCGTTTCTACCATTGGTCTGACTGCGTTGAAATGGTTTCAAACAAACAATACACTGTCTATAAGTACGCGTGAATCACCTGATTTCAATGACATTTGAAATTAAAACTTTGAAGTCAACACTTTGTGTGAAATCCCTTTAAAGCCCCAATAACACTCTTGTTGTAACTGAAAAATATGTCCCAATCTTCATTCTGGTCAACAAATCGTATTATTTTAGAATATTCCAATTAAATGATGATATACATTTCATCTTAACACATCTAATTTAAAAAATTGGAAAAATTCAACCAATTGATTTGAAAAGTCTAACGTAAACCTTTTCAAATGTGACTTGGATTTTAAAATATTTTCGAACCCTCTGGACAAATAAAATAGGTTGTAATGGATAATTTACACAACAGGTAGGACATTTAAACATCTAGTACTTAGAATAAGGGTATAATTTATTTTCTGGAGCTACCAAGCCAGCAAGAATGTTATTGTCCCTTTAAGACGCTTTGCCTCTAGATCTGATTTACAATCAAATCTCCACAATCTATACATCGACATGAGTACCTCTAACTATCCGTTACTGTAAGTAGATCATAAATAAGATTACGCATGCTGAATTATTGAAGCTACGTCCTACCGGTCAGTCAATATATATCTAAGTATCCCTAGAAACCGCTTACGATGGCCACTCAACTGGCTAGTAATGACCAGCTTATCATACAGACATGTTTATGAAACCATGGTAACAATAATTACCAATATTCTCTGAAGGCATCAATGTCTGGAACTGTTCTCTCTAGGTTTATAGGTTGTAATGTTATCTGTCATATTCATATCTAGGAAGATAATTAATGCGACGCATGTAATCAACATGTACTAAAGATACTGGTACATAGTACTGATGAACTTTTTTCGGGGCGGGTACAAATGTTACGGCATAAGATAGACATTCCCAGAATAGAAATGAAATGGAATTTAACGCCCAACTCTTCTACACCGAGTGTGCTAACGAAGACGGTGTGCTATGGAGGGCCTCGACTTTTTGTCGCACCAGAACGACTATATGCTGTCATTGCCATGTAGAAAATAAAGGAAACTATGTAGCTAAGATATATGAGATCCAGTGAAGATAGTTACGCCCTCCCCTATCCCCGAATGTCATGGCTTTAATCCTATGTTTGTAGGTGACAAGAATTTGGGTATCCTGCTTAAAGTTCCAATAGCATTTTTTTAAGTTATATTTTTAAAATTTATTAAAATAAAGCCCCAAAATAGATTGAACCTATAAACAGTCCTACCTTGTTAAAGAATAATCCTATTAATCCTATAATTCACTATTGCCAGTTGAGAAATTGGCAAAAATATCATTTTCAACTTCAAATTCAAACGTTTGAAGATGGCCGTCCATGGAGAAGAATGGGAAAACAAGGGAGGTAATTGAGTAACTATTTCCTCAATCAACCAGTGTCACCCTTTCTAACCCCCCAAAATTTTGTCCATGATCGTATAATAGTGAGTTGACAACCTTTTGAGCAAAAAACATAGAAATAATTATATTTTGACTTTCTTAGAAAAAGTGAAATTGGAACTTTAACACTGTGCCTATTTCATTTCATTTCGCATAGTATCAGATGTCCCGTACAGTGTATGCAAACTCTACCTCAGAATTTAATATGAGTAGAAATTGTTTACTGTGATAGAAGTAGAAATAAATAAATGCAAAGACAAATTTCTTAGTTATGTGCACTCTTCGAATGTGAAGTGGTATCGGATGTTCAGAAAATGTAAATTATATCCTGCTTCTAATCCTGCCAAAATCATCTTCTAAATTGTTATTTAAACAGCTGAATACTTAAATGCCTTTGAAACATTATTTCATTCGATTAGAACATTTGAAATTCAAATTTCAAAGTTACTCGTACAGGCTATTTCATTAACTGCTGTGTTATGTATAGACGACAAAAATACTAGCTATTTTAGAATAATAAAGGTCAAGTTATTCATGATGTTAAACATGGTAACATGGTAACACACAATAATTAACACCGACTAATTATAATAATAACGATGACAATTTAGCTCCATTTACACAGCGTCCTCGGTATAAATATAGGAGCTACTTGTGATACAGACGAAAACGTTTCCTTTTACTTTTTAACACATCTTGTAGGATATTTTAGCCTGTTTGCTTAATGCTTTACCATAGTTGGACCAGTCTTTGTGATTTAGTATGCTGTATCGGGTATTATTTTGTAACTAAATGTATTCTAATACAAAATCATAATGAATGTTAATTTGAAGTGGTGCACCTTGTCAACTCAAAACATATGGAGGGTTATCAGGAATTCTAGCAAGAGTGAATTATTCTATTCAACACTAAACATGAGTTTGTAACATTCTGAGAAGAGAAATTGTTAGTCTTGCTTGTATTGGTGTACATTAGAATTAATCCCTTGGCGATTGTCTTAATTTGGATACAAGTATTGTTACTAGATGTGCCTACAGCTTCCTTTCTTCAGAATTGTGTTAATGCCAGCGGTGGTGTTTTATATCCGCTGGTACTATTTTGGTTTAAAAGTATCCCTTAGTGGCTATAAGATTAAGTTTATTTTTAGATAAATGTGGTTGGTGTCTTTAAGAGTATTTTTGTGAAAGGTTTGGGGAAATAGATTGTCAAAAGATGTCTTGCTTGTGTTTCCGGAGGTTAGGATTTATTTTTTTTATTTCTTTGATTTCTGATGTATAAGCACTATAGCTTATGTCATACATAAGATTATTTGTGTTTAAATCATATTTCTTTCATAACATTATATTTCTTTCACAACACTATCTCACACTATAAATACGACGCAACAACAACCTCGGGGGATGTATATCAGTATTGTTTCCTTCAGATACTATAACAAAAAACTTGTTTTAAATGTCAAATGAATGTGGACATTTTGTTCGGAAATTATGCAGTTAATCCCAACGCTGTATCACTTTAGGCTGTAGCGACTCAGTAAATCATGTACGCAATGGTACATAATACATCTCGCACAGATAATCTCTACAGAACCAATAATATGTACATGTATACAGTTAAATCTATTTATTATAAAGAACAAACGGATACTTAACCACTTTACTTATAATCTCAACAAAATATTGTGCCAATATAAAACATTGTACATCAGTTCATTACAGACAATATATCCGACAAAAGGCCAGTATAAAATATCATCACTAATTACATAATAGTAAATGAAACAGTTACAACAAGCAAGCTGCACCCCCTGCTTAATATTTAATATATTTGGTATAATTTATATTTTAGGCAATTAGAAGAGGATTATATAGAGTATGCGACGAGAATAGAAAGGGAAGCCTCATTAACAGAGTTAAATGAATGTGGACCAGTGACGTGTCCAATATGTAACAAAGAAACTATTAGTGACTTAGGTAATAAAACTACTGGATCTAATATGTGTGTTGATTGTGAAAAGTTAACATGTGTCAAGTGTGGGAATTATAATATCTCTCTTACAACTAAGGTAAGTTTTTTGTTTAACGTATTTTGCAAGAATTTTCATATTTCTTTTCGGAATATCTAATGCCCCGGCTAGGTTTTATAAGATTGTTCACAGTGTCTTTTAGATTAAAAATTCTACTCTGTTGCAATTCTGCAATGTATAGCCAGAATCTCAAAGGAACACCTCTCCGTGTTCCCATCACCGGACACGCAGACAGCGTTTCCAGTAATCCTTGCTGGAATATTTACAGTATATATCAACTATCGTAGGCATGGGTTTCCTCTAGCAAGCAAAGGGGATACATCTTTTTGATTAAGATAATCACAAAAAATACCAAAGTCGGTTGACCTGCTCTTGTTATTTCGATTAATGATCGGGCATGTTTTATAGTATTAAAGTTTGGTGTTGGACATTAAAGCGGAAGTTGGTTTGCTTTCTAATTTTAGTTTGGTTGCTTTCTCTGTCGAATTTGGAAGCCCAAACAAACACTATATAAATAATGACTTTGTCAAAAGTCTTAGAGCTTTTCGCGAAGACCGATTGAGATTCCAGGAAACAAATCGAATGAAATTGTGAATTTTATTACTGGACCAAATCAAAGAAGTCTAGCCTTTTTAACAATTACCGTTACTAAATTTCAATATGTATTTATTTAACCACAATAACGACATTAGTTTAAATATAAGAGTGTATATCAGGTCAGATAAAACAAAGTATATCTACTGTGATAGAAAGTAATCCCATGAGATCCAGATAATGTAAAAGTTTTTTAAATCGATTTTTCATAAGAGTCTTGTGTCGTCATTGCATCATTTTAACAGCTCCTTGGAGAGTTTTCTTCCTATACTGATAGAAAACATCACTCGAATCCTTAAAGCCCTTGATTAACAGATCGTCTCGCAGCATAACCTTTTTGTGCCGACTCATCAACTTGGCGAGAAATGAAAAAGAAGTGGATTTAACGTCCTACTTTTCTTCACCGATTGGGCTTCTGTAGACGGAGTGATGGTGTTTAATGTCCACACGAATCAAAAATGGTCATTTCAGACTGATATATGATAAAATGTATTTCAATGATTCTCGTTAGGGGGCTTAAATATTTGCCGGGAATCCGGAAGACCCGAATAAAACCCACGATTTTGGGCAGACTACCCTTCTCCTTGTCACGTACAAGCGTTGGACCAAAACCACTTCATTTGGCCAAACAAAGTGAATATTTAGAAGTGGCTAACCTTACATTTTTTATACAGGGAACTTAACGTCCACTCGATAATTCTTGCAATAAGCAACGCTTTGGGAATTGTCTCTTTAGGAAGGTGCATCAATTGAATCATTTTGTACTTTCGAGTTCAGCCCATCACTTTAACTTGGAAAGATAAAAAATACATCATGACATTATGCAAGAAGACTTTATTGTGGTCTGAAAAAGTAATTCAAATAATCAAATATCGACAAAAGGTTGTTTTCTTTTTCTAGTAAAAACTCGCGTTTCAATTAGAATGAGATTTGAAGAAAGTGAAAGTCTATTAAAGAAATGAGAGAATTATTGTTAGAAGAAGCAACTCTTGTCTCTGGAGACACATGGGTATCACGTGACATTACACGATCGATGTAGTCAATTTTGTGTTAGCAGTATTTGCAACAATAAATTAAATATCATATCATATGAAAGCAATGAGCTTGAACACAGCACTTAGGTTATTTTGAGACTAGCATAACGTTAGTTTGTGTCTATGGTCAGATATGTAGTGCTATGTTGGATACCGAGTTTATCATCGAACCTTAATTGAAACCCAACTCTGGTTCTTCTACGTGAACGCCGATATACACTTGCGAACCTTGCGCTTTGTCCCATCAAACAGTCACTGTATTTGTCCACCAACATTAGCTCCCACCAAGTCTCTACGAATTGAACAAAGGGAATATAAAATCAGACACAAAAAGTTCTTATTCTTTGACCTAATTAGCTCACGCAATGTACCTAATAGGTACACCACACGCACTGTTGACGTTATTTTCATATGACCGAATTTATCATTATTATCAGATAGATATAGAAATGTAATTAATAATAATAATTAACGTAGCTGCCCCACCCCTCTGCCCTCTGACAATGGAATATCACCAAACTAAGACTTTTTACCTTAGACACTACAATTCCTCTAAAGAAATTACAAACAATTTGTCAGTGACAAATGAAGATGTTTTGGGCTATTAAGAAGACTGTTATAGCTCCAAACAATGCAGTATATTTATGCAGCCAAAGTGACTTATTGGAGAGTTTCTCTATAAACATACGAGTTATTATTTGTAATTCAGATTGTTACCCCGTATTTGACTTTTACGCTGACCCAAATCTCTTTTGACTGCTTCGGCGCAACAATTAGTTCGCCTAGAATTTCAACCATAGCGCATTTTGTAATGGTATCATCATTACAGAGAAATTGCATATGTCATATTACAATGTTCAACAATTTACAATGTGGATTTTCGTCGCGTTTTGCTGTAGGCTATTTTTTTATATAGTCATATCTTTTATATCTCATTATTATATAATGAGGAACGTACGTATTCATTTGGATCGGGATAGATTCATTTAACCTATACATTTGTTTTAATTTGGTTTTTGTTCTTATCATATATCAAAAATGTAATAACAACAAATCGACTTGCTAAAATGATATTAACCCACTGAGCAGAATAAAACTCGCTGGAAAAACATTATGGATATCCATGTTGAATGCGTGAAAACTGATCGTCCCGTAGATGTTACTGTTATTATTTGGCAAACCATTTTTCCCTGCCACTATGGTCCCGTTGTCGTCCCCATCCCAGCCTCTTTATGCCCGTCCTCTACCGATACAAACAACAGTAAACGCCATTACATACAACATGGACTATTCCCCCACCCCACATTCATATTTTGTCTCCATTGACTAATGGCCTTTAATACTCGTTTGTTGAGTCATACCAGGGGTATAAAATATGGTTTGTAACTCTGTATTCCGTTTATCACCAGGCACAGGAGTGGGTGTGTCAAGTCTGTGAAAGACGCCGGAAGCTGTTAATGAGCAGTGGATTATGGTATCATGGTTCTCACCCAGAAACAGATCTACCATTAGAAAAGGAACTGGTTTTGCCACCAAATCCGGTAAGACGAATAAACTAATAAGTATCTTGACATTCAACAGATTATACTTCGATGTACATGTAATCAATTTATAATGGTGTTTTCTGTCAACAAAATCAATATCTTTAAGTTGTTGTTTTAGAACAACTTACCACGCAAACAAATATAAAATTGAAGTGAATTATGACTTTCAATTTCATGAACATCTTATTCATCGCAATTATTACGCTCGGAAACACAAATTATGCTGAATAATTGTTTGTGTTGGAATTACATTGCTAAATATTTCTAGGATCTGCAGACTTCAAGAGATTTTCATTGTTATTGTTTACATATCAATAAAGGAGAACGAGAAATTAATTCGTTGTTGTAAGAAGAAGACGCGTATTTGAAGTTCTGTGGGTTAACATTGATAATTGATCATTATGTAAATTTGACATTTACGAATAGAAACAGTGACGGTATGGGCTTTATAAATTCGCAATCGGCCTGGATCTGAATACATTTTACGAATTCTACATTCTGCACCAACGGGGATATTGTAGACGACATTATGTTGTGTTGTTCTATGGTAGAAATATTATATGGACAGCGGCGGCACGTCCTACTAAATTAGTTTCTTTGCGTTTTTTGCACCATTGACGAGTGGACACCGGGCTGGGATAGTGAACTCCTAGTTAGTGAGCAAGTTAGTGAGCTATCGGTGATCCAGATAGGTTAGGTAGTTTTGTGGTCTGGTTGGTGTGCTTTTTTTAGATTATAATGACTGCCATAGATGAACATGTCGGGAAATCTGTTTCTTCTAACTCTGCTTAAGACACTTATTTTCAAGCAAATTATTCCCAAGACAATAATAGTCCTAAGTTATGTGTCATAACGAGTGTGAGGCCATTTGTTGAATTCATATTTTAAAAAAGTAGCCCTTTGATTGATAAGGACATGTGTGGTACTTGATAGAATATGTTTGTGTATTATTCCGATCACACGATGCACGTGTTGGTTAGAGTTGGAAGTTTGTGGATGAACATTCCGCTCTGTATCTGAGGATGTCCTCTTTTCAAAAACAACACCATTTATACTGTAATCCAATACTGCATTTGTTTTTAGTAACACAGAAAGCCAGGTTGAGTAGTATTTCGAGTTGTCAATATTTACTGAATTTTTTTTATTTGTTACAGCTGCTACAACAACCCTTAATACGAGATCGTTCTCCACTTCGACCAACAGCAGCTTCATTGCCAGAACCAGTTGCAAGAACTTCCCGTAGTTTAACACCAGAAATAGTTCCTGGTACCGGTACAAACTTACCTCAAGTCAGCCCAAAACAAGAAACACACAAATACGAGTCTTCACTAAGGGACGCAAAACATCAAGATACGCTCAAATACGATTCTTCACTAAGTGAGACACGGAAACCTGAATCTGCAGCCAAAGAACAATCAAAGCAAGAGTCACGTAAATCTGATTCGTGGCAAATGGTGACGCCAAAGCAGTCGACGGGGAAGTATGATTCTTCTTCGAGGAAGGAAATTTCGGAAAAAGACATTCAAAAACATGGCTCGTCTCCTCGCGAACAACCTAAACAGGTCTCTCAAAAGGGAGTGACTCAACCGGATGTACGCCAATACGATACGTCTCAGCATGAACTGCCTACAAAAGAGTTCGCCAAATATGAAAGCGGGGAAAACCAGCGTGACATGCGGACACATCACTCTCCATCACGCGAGCCTTCAAAAAGGGAAGTAACTAAACATGACCATAGCAAACACGACACCTCTCTGCGTAATCCATTACAACCAGAAGCAAGGAAAAGTGATCATTCCGTGCTCGAACAATCTACTAAACAGGCCGAACGACCCTATGCTCCAAATAAATGTGGCGCATCAAAGAAAGACTCTTCGTCGCATGTTACGTCAAAAGAGACGTCTTTATCTAGTGAACATACTAAAGACATGCGTATAAATAATTCAACTCAGCAAGACAGACCCGATCAGCTAAAACAGGAACCGGGTAAACTTGAGAAGCATGACACGCGAAAATACAACTCATCTCCACGCGATCAACTACAACAGGAATCGGGCAAACTTGTGACTTCTTTACCTGAATCAGTGAAGCATGACACACGGAAATACGATTCACCAATACAAGAACTGACACTGCCAGTGACACGGAGATACGACTCTTCTCCAGGAGAACTTTTGTTACCAGACTCGCTATTACCCGATTCCTCGCCACGCACAGCATCTATACAGGATATTTTCAAAGGCGGGTCTTCCCCGAAATTGACACCATCTCCACGAGGTCCCTCGCCAAATGTATCTATGGAATCTGCACCCTCACCACGGGGTAAATCCGAAATACGATCTGGTGCAGTTGGTGTTACGCCGTTAGAGGTGTCAAAACAGGGTCAAAATATCCCAATAAGCTCTGCGTGTAGGGAGCAAGCAATAGTCGAACCGCGAAAGGAGCAAGCGAAAAGCGAATCTCGGAAGGAACACACAAAAGGCGAACCACTAAGACAGGAATCTAGTAAGAGCGAAATTCAACAGCCCGAAATATCCAAACAACGGGGTGTGAAGCCGGAGGAAATTAAGCAAAATATTACCCAGCGAGGTTTTATACAACACCAGTCGTTAAAACATGAACCACAGTCTCAAAATCCATCAAAGGCACCTGATCCGCCAAAAAGGGAATCTGAAAAACGTAAAAAGGATTTATCACACCATCCTTCTGCTCAAGATACCCTAAAAACGACTAAGCCTCCCACATCTGTATTGCCACCCGAGACGACTCAAAACACTAATGTAAGTCCGAAGCATAAACACAAACCAGGACCCTCGATATCCCAGGACAAAAGTCAAAGTTCAGTGTCGTCAACAGGACCTCAGACCGATTTTGGCCTAAAACATAAACCTAATGTGAATCCTAAACATGGATTAGATATTGAAAGTAATGTGTGTGAAATGACGGAACAAAATTTGAAAAGACACCAAGAACGTACTGAAAATATGCCATTATCCAAACCAGTTCCCATGGACAAATCAGGACAGAAGATAAAACCCCAGGTCGCCCCTAAACCTATCCCCCCACCTAAGCGTATTCCCAGATCGTCATCGGTGGAAGACAAGAGTGCAGAAAAAGATTTAAGTAAAGTCAAAAAGTCGACGGACGTTGTTAAAGATAGCAGTGCAGCAACTGATAAACAAAAGTTGCCAGAGACGTCTTCTGGGGCATCTAAAGAACCCCCAGTTCCTCCACCGAAAACCACACGTGGATTCCCGAATGGAAAACCAAAGTTATTTCCAGGCCCAATTGTTCATCAGAGATTGGAAGCTGTGGATGCACATGGAAATAAAATTGAGAAGAAAGGGAAGGGAGATAACAAGAATAAAAAAACAGACAGGCTTCAGAAATCCAGTTCTATTGAAACAGCTCCATCACGCTTGAAAGGTAACTTTCGCTTTCGGTGGTTTTAAATGCGATAATAGTAGAAATAGTCAACCACTAACAAAATCCAACCCACATATCCTTTTCTAAATTAAAACAAATAAGAATAATGGTAATAAATCGAATATTATTTCTCATTCTGAATGAATTGTCCAGATATTTACTACTAATAAACATGTTACACTTCATGTCTAAACATAAGACATTAACTAAAGTCTCTTCTAAAAGTCATATTTATGTTCTGTCGAATTTATAGTAAGTGATTCCACACGGCAAACAGTGGGCGTTTATTCGGTAAACACAAGGCAAACACAACTAAATGGTTTTACGCAATTAATCGTATAGAACTATTAGAACTAAAACTAATAATTTAGTATGGCCTAGATTGATGTCAAACGAAAATTTATCGAATTCGACTCAACATAAAATCGACATTTAGAATAGGCTCAAGTCTCATCCAGTCAGGTTTGAAATATGAATTGAATTCGTGTCCCCTATCTCATTTTCTCTTATTACTGTTACTTATTAGATCTCTTTACATGAATGGGCTATGCCATATCTCTATTATTCCAACAAATTAAGTGATCATGTGAATGATTTATATGCATTGGTTGGCATGTCAAGTGAAGTTATTTATGCTAACGTGCATATTTTCGAAGTGATATTATGGTTATCTAGTACGCCTTTGAATGTACACTACACCAACACATTTAAAATTGAATGTGCATAGAAACTGAATGAGACTTTAATCCTCGCATAATTGAGTACTAGTACATCATTCTGAATCATACACTGTAACAAATATGACGGCACAAATTTGAACTCATATCAACACGGTATATCAAACGAATCTCGTTACGCGGCTATCTTTTATATAATGTTGATTTCGAGACGGTTATCTCGATTATCTGCCGATAATTCTTAACGCCCCTAAGGTACGGTGCAAAATACTATAGTTTACTAGTTTTATGGAACTGGTATGAGTAGCATTGGTAAACAGTGTTTACCTATCATGTTTTCACGGTATGAGTAGCACGATGGGTATCATCTTCATTAGTAAACAGTGTTTACTGGTCATGTTTTCACGGTGTATGATTTTATCCCATTTGTTGTTTATTCAATGTAGTCATAACATTTTTATTTCTTTTTCACTTTTTACAAGGCGTTCTTATGTCTGTAATAGGCCAATGTGGTGAATATGTCATTACAGCCAAACTAATTTACATCATATACCGCTTATTTCTTGAAGGGACATATCACTGAGTGAAATATATATTATGGTGTATTTTCGATTCAGAAAATCATTGGCAATAATTTGTATCACATGGTATTCTTAAATACATATTTAATTTCTTAGGTGTCATAATGTGAATAATAAGAGTACCAACATGTTCGCTCAATGATCAGATGTTTCGTTTTGATTTTTGTTTTAATTGACATATTGCAGATCACACAAATCAAATTATCGAAATTGGTATAATGTGCTGTGTATTATTATAAAATATGGTAAAGCGTATATGAAATGATTTATGACTGTTCCATATAATACAATCGTCTTAAAACTCCAATAGCATTTTTTTAAGTTATATTTTTAAAATGTATTAAAATAAAGCCCAAAAATAGATTGAACCTATAAACAGTCCTACCTTGTTAAAGAATAATCCTATTAATCCTATAATTCAGTACTGCCAGTTGAGAAATTGGCAAAAATATCATTTTCAACTTCAAATTCAAACGTTTGAAGATGGCCGTCCATGGAGAGGAATGGGAAAACAAGGGAGGTAATTGAGTAACTATTTCCTCAATCACCCTGTGTCACCCTTTATAATGCCCAAAAAATTTTGCCCAGGACCGTATAATAGTGAGTTGACAACCTTTTGAGCAAAAGACATAGAAATAATTATGTTTTGACTTTCTTAGAAAATGTGAAATTGGAACTTTAACATAATTAGAACTATTCGTGGTAGTAGCTAGGTAAATTGAACGAAACAAACTTATAATTTATATTTTAGATTCTGTACATATCCGCTATTATCTCTCGCTTATCTTGTTGTTTATGCTTCGACAGGAATAACAACATGAAGTGTTTTATTTGCATTTATGTTAACGTAACACTTTGATTTATTCATGAGAAACTGATGAGTAGATTCCTGTCTTATTATCACGTTACAACACGCAGATACCATTTGATGTTTTAATGAATATGTTAATCTTTAATAACGATTGAACGAATTCGTCCTTTTATATAAATAAAGTCCGAAATATCCGACGATTATTTTACATTTGCATTATAATGGATTCCAGATATTCAGAATTACCAATATTTGGCATTTGTCCTAACGTTTCCGGATGCCATCCATTTGCATGATTTATAATAGGAAGTTACTGATTTGGAGTTACGTCCATCTTTTATAAAACATTAATTAAATGCAAGATGTCGATGTAAAACCCTTCACCGTGATATGTCCCAATTCAATATCCTTGTGCATGTTTTGACTTGGCTTTACATATTAAATCCATATTTTAGTATAAAAAAATACCAAAAAAAAAACCTATCAAATAATAATATCACAAAAATGATTTTAATTTGTTTTGGCATATACACATCTTTCGTCATGGTTTCCCCGCCATTGGTGTCTGCTACCAAGTATTGTCGTAGCAACAATACTTTTTCAAATGATTACGACAAAAACCCATCATGGTTCAGATAGTTGCATGAATATTATTTCTTTAATTCATGTTAAATGTTCATGTCACTGCTTGAAAAAGTACAATGTATATTTTATGCACACATTTTCTGTTCTTCTTTCAGCTTTCTCCATATATCATTGTATGTTCCAATTCTTTGTATCAGCTTCTGTAAGCATTCTTTACACGTTTACATCTGGGAGTATAAGTAAAGGGAGCATAAGACCTGTGTACCAATCTCCTAAGAACGCCGTTTCACCACCCTTTCGGTTACCAAATAATATATGCTTAAAACAACTGTAGAGAGTTTGTATCGTTATAAAATGACATATCTTGCGTATTCATATATTATGGATTTTAAAGACAAAAGTTGATAACGAAATTTAGGAGATGGGGGGATAATGGAATTTCCGCGTGATGTAATTTATATTTATAGCATGTTGATCTACAATTGCGATTCTAAAAATACCCAAAATGTTTTTCATGAAGATAATCATGTTCTTGAAGTGGTTTAATGCTATACCACAAAAACAGACATGAACGCCATACATGTAATTACGAGCTTCCACTCCCTTCATTCTACCTCCCTGTTCACACATTTTCAATCATTTCATGACACAGACAAAAGTTCACAACGGACAAAATTTCACACTTACTAACCTACTAGAGTGTTTTGATTCTTTTATTAAACATCATTTCCCAGATGTAATAAAAAATGTGGTCGGATATTATCGTTACTGAGTCAATTTGTAAACTTTACGAATGTCACGGTTTCTAGAAATTACATTTTAAAAGAATATTCAAATTGCAAATACTTTTACCTCAAAACACTATCTATGGTTTATTATGAACAAATAATTCCCGTTATTAAAACCGAAAGACTCATAGCGATACGCAGAATGAGAAATAATATTCTACAATAGGCACCGCTTTAGTTTCCAGATGGCCAAGCTTATGCATATTCATTACTATCTAATTATATACGTATATAATTATTCGTTAAATTTGTATATATAATATATATTATATTCAATGTATAGATCAATATATATATATAAATTTATCAGCATGTATATATGCATCGTTTTATTTTATAGTAGATAGACGATTTAAAATATTAAATTTAGGTTCGAAAATAAAATATCAATATTTTATTATGATTTTAAAATACTAATGCAAAGCTATCAAATTATAAGCTATTACATGTACCCGAAGTATGTAAACGTTTTGTAATTATTAATAATTAGATTTTAATGATTGAATAATACATTTCTAAGACACAGCTTAGGACAGGTTTTCGCTTTAAGTCTATTCGGATATGTGGAGTAGGAGTATCAGGAGATACGAATTCACGAGAGTAAAAACTAAATTTTCGAAGACAACTTAGTGATTGGTAAATATCTATTTTTATGATTTGTTACATTGTTTATCTGTCTGTTTATTTTAGGTACCGGCTCTAAAAGTGACTCTGATGATTTCTCTGATCTGGCGTCTGATCTGGATATGGAGGAAATCTATGGCGAGCGGTATCGTGCTGATGGTGCAAGTACTGATGATGCCTGGGACGATATGTCCATAAGTACCGTAAGTAATGATGATGCGGATGGTTCAACCTTTCGCCGCAAATATCGACCCAAATCCCTCAATCTCTCCAGGTCACACAGTTTAACGTCCTCAGACGAAGAGGAATCCCTGGAAGCAGCTATTGCACCAGCTGCAGATGTAGCGACCAATTTGAACCAAGTACCAAAACCGAAACCCACTCACCCCCCGCCCGTTGCCAAAAAACCAGACCTTAAGCTCGCCCCAATCGTAACCGAAGAACCAAGAACTAATCTCACGACTTCATCTCTAGAAATACACGAATGTAAAGCAATAAATTCTCCCACGCCCCCACGAAGTCCAAGCTGGCGTGAAGGTTTGGAGAGTCCCCCATTCTCGCCAAAAAGAAAGGATCATTATCCTGGGAAGAAACGATCTGGATCCGCGTCACCTACCTCTCCTAAAGAAAAAAGGCATCATTTTAACTACAGTGATTTATCACCGCCCTCTCGACAACCATCAGTAGACGAACTTTACGGAGATCAAGGGCCGAGCAAAGACACGACTGCCCCTTTAATTAACATGGCACAGAAACCATCACCGTTGTCGCCTGAAGAGATACCTAATTCCATCATAGGAACATCAGGAGAGCCATTTTCATTCAGTATGCCCGTTCGTGATAAATTCAAAACAGATCTTAGTTGCTTTCAACCTGCTAAAATAGTAGAGGATATCCACGACCAGGTACAGGTTATGGATCTAGCTACCTACGCTGCAACAATTGCTAGCAGCACAGCTAGTTTGACATCCATGAGCGTGTCACCAACTACTTTACAGGTTAATGCTTCGTGTTACAATAATGAACATGGTTCACCGGAATCCAACGATAGTCCCGATTCCAACTCACCAGTATCGCCAGGTTATTATGATAATGTTTCCAATTCCGGCGATATGGAAGATGTAGAATTGGCTGATCCATCTACGAAGTCAATTGACTACCAAGGATCTAAGAGACAAAAGGCGAGACCTCCCACTACTGATTGGTCCCCAGTGATAGACCTGTCCCCGATCCTAGATGTCTCCCCATCAATTGAAGAAGCAGAACAAGAAGACATGTTGATGAAACAAAGGGAAGAATTCTTAAGACAGAAATCCAGAGAGGAAGAAATAGAACGCGCGGAGGCGGCCATGGCGGAACAGGATGAAGAAGAAGAAGAGGAAGAGATGCAACCGATCATAGATGAAGTGCAACCACCAATAGCTACAGCACCGGCTCCAGTGGACCAATACCTATACAGATCTTTGCGACGTTACGGAAATTTCGAAGATATGAGTAAAATTGGTGACAACGGCTTGACTCTGAGTACCCTATCCGATGAACTGAATGGAAATGATCCCAACTACCATATAGAGGACTCTCCGCCGAAGGATGAATTTGCAATGATGCATTGTGCCAGTTTAGCCCAGACTCTGTCCACTGAATCAACTCCGCATTATAGTAAGTCGCCTGTTTTTCAAGGAGATACAGTTGGCGACTCAGCTCATCATAAATCAGTATTAGAGACAATCACCAGCATCGAAATAAGAAAAATAAGCCAGGATTTAGAAGAAATTGCTCGAAAGGGGGTGGCTGAATTCAAGCCTCTACCACCACCCAAACCAAGAAGAAAACTGCCCGAACCAGGGATAGAATCTACTCCTAAGAAGATACCCCCGATTCCTGCACCAAAGCCAACTATGTCGGTGCCGAAAACCGTGCCTACGGAAGAATCAAAACCACCTACAAGTGATGAACCCAAAACTGTTTCGGAAGACAGACAGCTTCAAAAACAAGACTCCTTTGAAAAAAGGACAGCCAAATATTTGAAAGCACGACCAAATCCTATTTTAGTCGAACATATAGAATCTGAAGAACAGTCGGTATCGCCACAATATAAAGTGTTAGATTCGCCACCTACACCTGAGCAAAAACCCATCAAGCGGGAATTCTCAGAAAGCACGTCCGTGTCCCCTTCTTCCTCTCCTGACCAGGATGTTTATATGTTCCCTTCCCCCGTTACTCCTCCAGATTCAGATTCATCCCCACCAAAGCCCCACTCTCCATCCTCAACAGGTACAGACCTGGATGATGACGCATCCCATAAATCTTCTCGAGATGATTTGATGGGCTTAGATGAACCTGTCCCAACCTCTACTGCCAAACATTCACCAATTAAACCCCTTGGCACCAAACCAGTGTCACAGCCAATACCCATACCATCAGATGCAGAGAAAATAAAGGATAAAATTTCGAAATTTGAAAAGGTACAACTTATCAGTAAAATATATTTCAGTGGTCAGGTTTGGATATTTTGTTTTCCTTCTTCGTCATTTACATTTACTTTGCCGTCAATTAAAGCATTTTCTAATTTCTATTATGTTGTCTTCATTAAAAGATAATAAATGATTAATTCCTTGGACCTCAAATTCAAAATGATGTCATGAAAGATTCGGGAGAGGGGGATTTACATGACCATTATTCTCACTTACAATTTTTCAGATATCTGATTCACAGAGCGATCATTCAAGGGAACAAAAGAAGGAAGCCAAAAAGATTCGCCGGAAATTACCACCAATACCAGTCGGTGAAGAACCAGTGTTAAAACCAAAGGCCAAAATACGAGGAACAAAGCAATCGAAGCAGCAGCATACTGAGAATAAAGTTACCAATGGCAGTTACAGAAAGTCTTCTACGATTTCTCAAAGCGATGATTCGATGAACGAGGAAGATATGGAGGTTGCTAGAATCACGAAACATAGCGCATCAAAGCGAAAACCCATCTCAGATGTCGGAAAAGCTAAAAGCTTTGACGTTTCTCCTCAGACTATGAAAGGCAGTAAGACTCACGCTGAAGCTCAAAGACTACTCAGAGCATGTTCTGTGGGATCTAGTCAGAAAGTTGGACCTAAAGATGAAACGGATGCAATAATTGATTCCCTGATCAGTATTTACAACATTCCCATAACGGAAGCAATGAAATCGTTAAAGAAACGATTACAAGAAGAACTACGCAAAGTGACTAGAGATAGAAAGCGCAAGATTGAAGAATTAGAAGAGATCCGAGCACTACAGATGCAAATAGGCGCTCTCCAGTTAGATGCACGACATGCTGCTAGGGTAAGGAATGGAAAACGATCACCTGCTCCAAAGCAATACGAACCCGCACCAACAGATACTAGAAAGCGGGGAGGACTTTCTCCATCTAGTAGTTCTCAAACTCCACGATCCTCGCCTCAAGTCACCCCTCGACGACAGAGGCATAAACGCCAATCTTCGGATCCAATGATAGCTAAATTCTCCCCAATAAAGGAAGATCGGGATATAGAATCCGACTTTCAGTCCAAAATAGACAGCGCTGATGCAAGACAATCCAAATATTCTACTGATGATAGTTCCCAATCAGGATTAAGTGACTGTGATAGTACCCGTTCGGAACCAATTGCTAATGTCCGGTACAAAAAAATTAAACCTTCCGCATATGCACGTATGTTCTATACAGGGAAAGGGACTCCCGCTGATCGAGGACAACCTGATCACCGGGAACAACAAGGACCACAAAATCAATTGTCCGTGAGTCGATCCGAATCCCAAATAACTGCCGGTTATCGTTCGGGTTCTGGGTCCGGCTCTAGGACACCTTCGTACTATTCGGATGACGAAGAGATGAAAGCGAAAGAGGAGAAGAAGGCTCAACTTCAGTATGAGATTGATAAACGTAAACGTCAATTGGAAGAAACCGCTCGACTCAAACATGAACTGCTGAAATTAGCAAGAGCTCGCCAAGCTCTAGCCCATAGCTATGATGATATTCCAGGTAGATACGGTTCGGGGGATTATCAGAATCAATACCGTTCATATGGTCCTCAGAGACCAATACCAACTGGAATCATAAGACCGATAGATGATGAACCCGATGAGATGGACATGCCTCATTCTAGGAGAGATGATAGATCGAGACGCAGGCAAAACGCTTACAGTTCGACCGAGTATCTCGTACACAAGCACGAATCTCGGAGATACAAATCAGACGAAGCCAGCATTTATTCTGATGAACAGCATTACAGTGATGGTTATAATGATATGGAAGCCGAATCACCGCCGAGAATGCCAAGGCGAATGGAAGCATCTTATCCATCAGCAACCCCTAGTCGAGATGCCCGCATGTCCGCTAGTGTTACCCTACCAGATATGTATCATACCAGGGGTGACATCGAATACATACCAACCCGGGATGCTTTTAGTGTTTATTCAGGATCGGAAGGAAGTCCAGCTAGTGACTATACACCTGCCATGCCATTACTTGACGACGTCATGGCTAAATCTCGTAAAATAATAAGAGAAATTGGAAGCGGAAGTAGACCTGTTTCAGCAGAATTTAATTTGGACGGTGGTGTTGAAGGTACGTTTTAGTAATAATATGTCTCTCTATTTAATTTCATAAAAAGAGTTTGATACAAGACAAGGTTTAAAAGTTGTATAATCGCTTAGCCAATGAAAATCTTTGTCTTATTTAGCCTTGGTGTTATTTTGTACACCAGTGCTTCAACATCTGAAACTATCAAACTATTATCAATTTAAGGAGTTAATTTTTAACATTTTGTTTTCAGATCTTATGAATGCCATGTATCGCGTGGAGAGTGATAACAGTGTTGATGCTGATGAACCAATCATGAAACATATGACAGAAGGGGGAGTGACCATTCTAAAGCAACTAGATAGGAAGAAAAAGGTATTTTATTATTATATTCATATAAACATGGATGTTATAAACATTTAACATACCCCTGACTTTGGTGGTTAGACCACGACAGACATTTATAGCAAAACTGACAAATATGATATACAGCATCGTTATCTGAGAATAACTATGACAGGATTTGGTTCACGAAATCTGGCTAGTATTTAAGGACGCGTACGTTTAACATAGTCTGAAGTCTGTGTGTCTTAATTGGGGATTGCTACAATACCATATAAATTCTGGATTCAAATTACTAAGTTTATTATTTTTCAGACTCCGTCTAAAGATCCGATCCGATATCCATTTCCCACTAAGCGTATTCTGGTAACACGTGACCCTAAAGACAGGTCCGTTACAGGTACGACAGGTAAAAGCAGTTTAAGTTATCATTCTGTATATCGTCATTCATATGTCATCACCCTTTACATTAACGTGTGTCCACTTTATTACCCATCACTGCATTGAATACCGCATGTCAATGGTTGTCCTATTCTTTTTGTCCTATTATTGATGACAATGGTTGTCTTAAAATCCTCATTTGTCCATATTCTTACCGCTTTGCAAATGGGTGCCGTTTATAATCGAAACCCGTTCACAATTTATCTTTCACAATCTATGCCCATAAAATGACCCTTTATAAACAAAGTAATTTTCGGGTACTACATTAGAAAAACGAACAATATGCAATTTGTATCTTAATGTAATTATTGCGATATACGTCTAACACATTGATTATCACGGCAATCAATAGTATCTGAATGGCAATCACTCCAAGCACCAAGCAGCAATCACTGCGTTCTTTACCCTCGATGAATCTTGACCATATAACCATGTGAGACAAGTTCTTAATATTGGGATCTTTGTCACATTTGGCTAAAATAGCTAAGGTATTACACGTAATACATAATACATTGTAAAGTAGACGGCAATGTAACAGATGTAGAAGCAAATGCAGGCATACTATTTTCATTCGTTTAAATATTGAAACCTGAGATTCCGTAATGATTCTAAACATATGCTTCTACAAAAGTTAAATATGGAGCTTGAGAACCTTAACTAGCAACGGAGCCTTTATTTGAAGATAAGTTTGGTCTAAAATTGATTAATTCTGGCAATTTTAAACTATTCTGATATCACATCATTATATTTTCTATTAGGCATATGTAGTAATAATAATAGTTTTAAGTACCTGTGTATTTTGTGCAGGTAATGGTTTAGGTATGAAGATAGTAGGTGGAAAACAAATACCAGGTACAAAAGAAACAGGTGCTTATGTTACAGCTATTTATTCTGGTGGTGTAGCTGATCAACTACACGGTGAACTAGAAGTTGGTAAGTTCCCTGATGCTTCCAAGTTAAATACGGGAAAACGTGGAGATAAATTTCCACTCAACACAAATTAGATCATTCCGGGACTATATAGTTCAGTTTTATTTCATTATTTCGCTTGCGCGTGGGGATCTTTAGCAGAGGTAAAGAAACCCCAGAGGACATGGAGTAAACCTACGACGTTGGTGTGTTTAAGTTTTACACCCTGAAGAAATAACATAGAATTATTGTGCTGTTTGTAAATGATTGGCAAAACAGGTTAAAGGTTTTGGATTTTCTGTACAATGAGTTACCTAACATTTTCTGTTTTTACAACCATAGCTCGCCAATATATAATTGTATGACCCACACTTCTATTTGATATCAAATAATAACCGCAAAGGCTCACAAGACGGTAAATAACACGTAAGGTTTTAAAGCCGATAAGTTCAATGCAGCCAAAACGTAGAGTTCTTACCTACACTTTTTTTTAATGAGTCAGCTGCTAAGCGCGGCCTTCGATGCCGTTTATAAAACTTGCCAAGTGGGATTTTTTTAAGCAACGTAGGGTTTTAAAGCCGATAAGTTCAATGCAGCCAAAACGTAGAGTTCTTACCTACACTTTTTTTAATGAGTTAGCTGCTAAGCGCGGCCTTCGATGCCGTTTATAAAACTTGCCAAGTGGGATTTTTTTAAGCAACTATATATATAATATATAAAAGTATAGATCAAACTTATTACTGCGTGCGCTTCTCTCTTGTAGTTATGTGTATCAAGAAGTTTGTCTCCAATCGCAATGCAAAGGTGCACAAAATCGCTTATGCTAGGTTCCCACTATAACGATACGCACTACGACTGGAATCGTGGTTTTAATCGTGGTGGTCACATCAGGCCTGATCATACATTGGGCCAGTCGTAGCAATCGTCTTGATTATATCGAAACGTATCCGAACGTTTTTATATAGTATATATAGAAGATGACTGAATTTCTGACAGATGTATCAGTGGTTAATGAGATGACAATGCTTGATAATAATTATTTGCGAATATATAAATATGTATATTATTTGTGATTTGGTTTCCACTTTGCTATCATTGGCCTTTTTATATCAGGTGATCAAGTATTAGAATGGAATGGTGTGACGTTATCTGGTAAAAGTTACGAAGATGTTCAGCAGATTATATCGCAGCCAAATGGTGAAATAGAGATGGTAGTGAGACCGTGAGTTATCTCTCTTTTTATCATTACACTACAATCATACATCTCCGATCCAATGAGTTTTCGAGTTGCTGAAAGAGACCATGAACAGACAAATCATTCAATTGATAAATTAGAATTATATCTGTTAGTAACGTAGTCGTGATCCTGTGAACTATCCTAAATAGTATCTTTATTATACTTGGTGAAGAAAAGCGGGGCGTTAAACCCCATTCCATTCATTGATTGTTTTATTATACAGATTAGCTTTCCCTTCAAGCTCAAAACGCCCTACCGGCCATTCCAACAGCTGCCATTCCTCCTACGATAATCTGGATCTACCGTGTAGTGATGATGAACTCGGAGATAGTAAGTTTGATATCTATTCTTAATGTCTACTAATTGCTTTTTACTAACCATCTTGACATCAAGGGCTTCTGATTATGGAAAAGACTTCATATTTCAGTACACAATTCTCGGTTCACTTATAAAATTCCTCATTAATGCATCTATCTCAAATTATAGCATTTTTGGTAATAACCATAAATATGGCGAGGTGCACATTTTCACGCTTGCAGCTAATCTGGATCAGAAGCCCTGATGATCTCCACATCGAATGTTTCTTCCTTTACCTCTTTCAACGAAACATTAATCTTAAACAATCCTTTGTAGCTTCATCAGTCTTTTCACCACACGAACTTGATCTGTGTTAAACCCAGTTCTGATTCCTTCAGTACCTGCTGCCCCTACCCCGGCTAATCATTTCCTCCCTGTTTTCCTTGTTTTTATTTATTTGGTACAGTTATAAATTTACAATAAACAGTTTTACGTAGAAAATATCAGCAAAAAATATTTAGCCCTTGTTCAAACATATCCGAGATCCAAGAAGATATAGTTCGGTCTTAATAACTACCAACATATCCTTTTTGAGGTAACATCTGTGTAGTAGTTCTCGTTGCCGAATATTCCGCTAATATTCATCTTGATATTTATGTTGCTAACCACCAATATAAGGTTGAGATAAATTGTTCTTTGTGTTTGGTTTTTACCATTTTATAAAATTCTGCTAATACTTATCTTAATATTTATGTTTCTAACCTCCTATATAAGGTTAAGATAAATTGTTCTTTGTGTTTTGGTATTTAACATTTTATAAATTAAAAGTAGGTATTTTATACGTTTTGTTCATTTAAATACTAAATTTAGTTTTGGTTTATAGGGCTACCAATAAATAGAATTAGTAGCTATATTTTTGATTCTTTAAGTTTATAGTTAAATTAAAAGAATTTAATATGTTACTTTTGAAGGAAACTATATTTCAAATGGCGGGGTTCTTTAGGTAAAATCACACTTGACCAACATCGTGACCACTTTCTTAACAATAGTTTTTTTCCATTCTGTTTTAGAGTCTCGGTCGAGTGTTTCTCCCAAAGGTGTTGATCCTCAACAGCTTGCAGCTCAACTAGAGGAAATTAGAGAAGATGTCTCTCCCGAGAACTCCCCGGCTTCCTCTCAGCACGAGTTTCCTACGCCTAGCGTTTCCTCCCCTTGCAGCACCCCTCTCTCTGACCCTACATCTACACCATCTGATAAACATCAACGTGTAGTTCATGAAAAGGTACGACCCCTTTTTTCCTTTTGTCAATTCTCCAAGTTCACCATATGGAATGCGTGTTTGGAATTTTAATTTGAGATTGGTTGACTTTGCTTAACATTGTCTGACTTAGCTTTACCTCTTTGATTAGATCAAAATAAAAAAAAGTATTGAAATTAATTGATCTATTATTTCTTTACACTCGGTTACAGTACGGTTAAATTTATGATTATTGTACATATTGGCATTGCAGTGTCGACAGTTGAAACACAAACTCGGTTATATCACAAAACTAGCTTTATTTATAGACGTAAAAGTTACAGTACGGTTACATTTATGATTATTGTACATATTGGCATTGTAGTGTCGACAGTTGAAACACAAACTCGGTTATATCACAAAACTAGCTTTATTTATAGACGTAAAATGTCTAGCAAAGACAGACTGTCAACAAACAAACAAAATCAATACAATCCAATGAGATTGGCAGTTTCATTCTTGATCCAAATCAAATAGGTGTAGCCATTTTATATCTGGTACTCCCTGGTAGTAGTGGCGAGGTTTAACATCATGTAGTACTGATCATTTTCTTCCCATTTATCCATCATGTAGTATAACTTTTCACATTCTTATTAATTATCTAATACAAAATTAATTGATTTACCTTTGATGATTTATAATGATGAATACAATTAATTGTTGATTGTCAATTACAGGTTTATGAGAATGAAATATGTAAATGACACGGAAAAAACGTTGACATTATATCTGTAATTATAATGAAATTGGCGACTGCTATAGAAATATCATTAAAATAAAGTGGTTCTGAAGAATGGCGTCTTTATATGGATGGGATTATCTATAACATAATTGTCTTCTACTCCAGGTGGCGTCCCAGGCTCATTCAGCTCACGTCTCCCAAGGTCAAGGTCATCAGGGCCATCAAGGTCAACTGGTCAGCAGCAGCACATCGTCAGCATCTCATACCTCCCATACAACCCACTCAACCCCTTCCTCTCACTCCGCTCATACCTCAAACACTCCGCCTCAGACAGCTCCTTCTCATCGATCTACGCAAAGGGTCCAGTCCCCTCCTACCAGTCATCACGGTATCCACCAAGGCCGCAAGGGTCATTCACCCAAACGTTCAACCCATTCCCCCAATCACGCACGCCACTCCCCGAGTCAAACAGGTCACTCGCCAAGTCGCGCAAGCCACTCGCCAAGCCAAGCCAGTCATTCGACAAGTCAGACCAGTCATTCATCGGGCCAGGCCAGCCATTCGTCAGGTCTGGCAAGCCAAGAAAGTCGCACCAGCCATTCACGGTCTCCTTCCAATAATCAGGAAAGTAACGGACAGGGTGAAATACAGGTGCGTAAACATAATCAGTTTTTTTTATTATAGCTATATTAATTCTTAAGATAAAAGTAGATTTCACTTTCAATTATTATAATTGGATGCGTTATATTTAAAAAAACAAACCTATTATGTGAATTATTAATTTGATAGGCTGTATTTAAAAAAAAACAAAACCTATTATTAAATTTTAAATGACCCTAAATCCTGTAATACTAAAAAAATTTGCTCGGGTCTCTCCAGTCCATAAGCAATTTACTCATTATAGTTATTGCCCTTAGGTCTCTGTCTATTGGTAGCTGTGTAATGGCTTATTACATAAACTATTCAATCTTTTTTTATTACAGATACAGATCAGTCATGACGATTATGATAATACATTAAATGTACACGTCATTCAAGCTAGAAACCTCAAACCACGTGATCTTAACGGCCTTTCTGACCCTTTCGTTAAAATCTATCTTTTGCCAGGAAGAGGGTGAGTAATATATTGACATCTTTTAGGATCTTCCGTAATATGAAGACAACGACACAACGCACTAGTTACATACGATTCGCACATCAGATGGAGCTTAGATACGTGGGCTCATTTGCACTCGTCTTGTCTTGCCGTAACCAGATATGACATCACCTTCTGAATCACTTGTTTTTCTGATGTCGATGTACGCGCGTTTTAGTATAGTAACCAGAGCTAATTGCTGCCAGTAGAAAGAAGTTACCGGAAGTGTCGATGTACGTCGAACTGGTTGATTGACTGCAACCCAAAGTTGCGTCACTGTCAGTAATCGTCTCGACGTACTAAGTGACTAATTTGATAAAAGTCAGATGTTACTCACGTTTCATCTTTTTTCTTAAACGATACATCTAACATATTGTCTTTGAAGACTTCGTTCCGATCACGTGGACTTATTGACAAAACACAGAATCTGCACCAATAGACTTTTTTCGTTCGCTGTCTGATGAATGGTAGGAATTTTATATCCCAAACATATAATAGAGAATGTATTGTTTATGTTATGAATACACATAGAATTGACATTGGTAGATGGCGCGGCTTTAAAAGAAAGTAAGTTATTTTACACTACAGTGTGAAAATCAGAAATATATACGAAACGAATGTTATCTAAATGTAATTAGATTGTATCTTCCCATTTTTCCAGGGCCGAGAATAAACGTCGAACAAAACATATACCTCGTACTTTATTTCCTGAGTGGCACCAGACGTTAATCTTCCCTAATCTAGCTCGCGAAGAATTAAAGAATAAAGTACTGGAGATAACAGTGTGGGATTATGACCGGTTTAAAACCAACGACTTCCTGGGTGAACTTATTATAGAAATGGATGGTATGTAACTACGTGGATTATGACGACAAATAATTATTACTTATGTAAAGTATATGTAATGACTGAAAGTTATTGTATAATTGTATAAGTTCAGAAGTGATCTGGTAGATATTGTTTGGATGTTACCAGTTCACCATCCACTCGATGTATAGTGACGAAGCAATGTATACATACGTTTACACAATCTGGTATCAGACATTTCAAATAGCTAATAATTCAGAATAGATAACGAATTCTGTATCTGGCAGATTCGATAATGGTTGACTTGGCATACAATACTGTATGACACATTCTGCAGTGGAGGTTTAGACCGTCCTGACAGGAATCATTTAAATCAAATAGATCACAAGGCCCTGTTCACCCAACGCGATTTACATCAAGTTCATCACCGATTCTTAATTACGAATCATTATTTGTTTTTCAGAAGTCGGATTTCTAGATAATAAACCACATTGGTATCCATTACGAGATCACGTGCTTCAACAAGGTTTCCAGTTACCTAAATCCAGTGTACCTCCACCACTCGTCCCTAGTGAAGACGATAACAGTAAGAGTGGCAAGAAAGGGGAACACTCTAAATCACCACGACACCATAAACGACATCCAACTAGACCCAAGGTAATGAAGATACACTGGAGACTTTTTTTTAAATAGCCCATGTCACAATCTAAGGGCAATGCTATTGTTATTTCTTGTTTATCTGTGCAGTTCGATATCAGATGTACTTTCTACGTTGGCAGTGTAATTCACGATGTATTTAATATATGCCAGAAATCGCGATCGGGATTCCTGGTCAGGAACATCCAAACCCACGATCCATATGATAAATCCTGAAATTCCGTATTGTTTACTATTCAGTGTTGCATACAATACTATTTTAATCATTACAGAAAGAAGAAAATGGCGAGTCTAGTCTAGGCCCAAGACGACGATCATTAGATACACTTGATGAATCTGGACAATCCAGGAATTGTAAGTTCTCTTTAATTAGAAAATCTCATAAATATCAAAAGATTATCAGAAGATATTATCCTCAGATATTGATGTCCTCGCATTTCTTGCTTTTTACTCACCAGAAATACTTTATATACTCCAGTCAAGGGCGCATTTTAAGATTAGACGGTGATATTTATTGAACCATGTTGTATAATGTCATATCTCAAAATCATTTGATGATCTTTATTGTTTTACAGCTCAATCCCGTAAATCGACTCGTCAAATAGCATCTGCTCATGCGTCACCATCGCCGAGACGACGGTCTCGTGATTCAAGATCGCCAAATAAATCTCGCTCAAGTGGTAAATATTTTTTATTATTTTTGTTTATATCCCGAAAATGAGCAACCAGTGATACTTTTTTGTGATAGTAAAGTGCTAGAGATCCGCACCATACTCAACACATTCTCGGAAATGACGCCGGGTATAAAATGTATATTTCACGGTCTACGCTGGCTTTTTATAAATATAAATAGTACATGACTTCTGAATGTTCAAAAGATCAGTAACACACGTCTAAATTTGTATTGCTTCCATTACATCCCTGCCCTGTGATTCTAATGATAATTTGATTAAATTCCAGGTGCACCTTATTGTTGGTAAGAGAAATATTTGTGTACAGTAATGACACCTGTTTTATGTTTAATCTGTATTGTACTGTGCACTCTGTTAAATTCTAATCTTGTCCGGGACTATATTTTCGAACACTGTTAGTCTCCAAATGACCCACCCTTTCTAAAGATCTAATGGGACGCGTATTCCCTCCAAATGATCAAAGAAAAACTACACCGATGACACTGCTTTGTGCAAGAAAGGCGTTCATGAGAGCTTGTTATTATGAATTTCAGTATTTAGGATAACTTGTCGTTTGTTTATCATCGTTTAATCACACGCATTGTTAAATGTACACACACATTTCGAAATTCTTACAGTTTAACATTCATGCCACTTTTATACTTAGATTATCATAAACAAGAGCGATTTTGGTAAACAATGCTTTAACAAATTGAGTTTCCAAAAAAGCTTCGTATTTAAGAATGTATGATCTGTGTATAATGTGACAACTGTAGATGACTATAATAGAGTGAGTTTTGACTTCTTGCAAACCCGTGATTTGTTGTATGAGCTAATCACAGATTGCTAACAAATTTCCTAATACACCTTTTTATTATTGTTGGATATATGTACAATGCTCCTACAATTTATTAGTATTGTCTATCATGACCTTCTTTCTTCCACTCCACTCCACTCTCCACAACATATACTATTCCTCCTCATTTAAAAATCAAGATTGCTTATTATACTCCAATGTATCAGAGGCATGTAACTCGCCATTTTCTACTGCTACGTATGTATTCAATCACCAAGTGCATTAGTTGCATCTATGTAAAAATGATGAAAACATACCTTTTAGATATTAGAGTATACAGTGAGTAAGCTTGGTTTTAATCCCTTCAAGAAATTACGTTTTGCACTTACAACTGCCTGTCACCAGCACTGCAATCCATTTCTCTTGCATCCAATCTAAAATGTCTATATCCCGATTGATGTACATACACACGTATGTTTTGTTTTGTTGCTTCCTGTATTGTGTGATTGTTGTATTGTAAATACGAAAGGCGGCTTGACATGTATACAATGGGCATTATTTTAAGGAATTAATCATAAGGCATACAATATGAAGACATTATTTCACAAACGAACATCAAATTATGTTGCCAAAAATATATTGATACAAAAACGGGTTCAGTTTTTATCGAACAGTTTAATCCAAAGCTTGGGGTATTGCATATTCTTTATGAAAATCCCAACGATAACGTTGCAATGGGTGGCAGGGTTCGCCGGTCTGATATATACGACTTGACCTAATTAAGTTAACCCACTGTTAGTAATAATACAACGGCTTTTGCGACCAGTTTGATCCCTTGCTAACTATACGCAAGCTTTTGTCGTTGCCCAATAACAAAAGCGATATCAAGTTTGCCCTAAAGTTTTCTGTGCTGGTTGAAAATATGTATATTAATTATAATAGCCGTTAGGCTAATCCCTGTGAGCTTCAAGATATGAAATAATGTGTCTAGTCCCACCACGAACAGTTTTAAATTGAGCATTTTCTTGTATTTTTTTTTATTCTTTTCCAGAAGATGTGAGTTAAATCATTAAGCAAAACTGTGTTCAAGATTAATCTTTAGATGTACTAAGGTAAACAAATGCCTTTATATTTCAAATGTATGTTATATTAGATTTGATTCACTTCTAAACTTATACAATCAGTCAAATAAAATGGTAAGGATTCAGGGGCGTGGTCAGGAATTTGAGCTGCGGAGACAACGTTAAGTTTGGTCTGGAAGATAACCATAAAATTTGATTGAATCAGAAGCCCCGAGACAATAGTCCAGATCATGTAGCGGAATTAGAATGGAGTGCACTGAGGCGAAGTAGAGGCAATGTATCGCATGTGTGTCTGTTCGACGTTATTTCGTTGAATGAAAGTGGATAAAATTGCTGGATACGCGCCTTGGATTAGTGTTGGATACGTGTCACAGTATATGTGTAGCGTTTACATACTGACATAGATTAATGTTTGTATTGTAAGTAGAACTGGAATATGTTTGTTGGTATGTTCTGTGAAAGAGGTTTCCAGTGTAATGGGAGTAGTTTTGTACCAGATTTCTATTATTTTTTAAGAAATAAGTCGTAATCAAAATAGATGCGTTATGAATTGGGGTAAATCGCGATTCATCGGTTGAACACTATATCGTGTTAGGTTTACGCTGTGCAAATTACAAGCGCAGGTTGGCACCAAAGAGACTGATGTCTCCATGGTGAGTATGGAGGTGGGGTCTGGAAATATTAATGTACTATCCCCCTCGCGTGATCTTTGAAGGGCACTTATTAGTCAAGCGACCTCATGTGCTGACCCGTGTTTTGAGGAAATTGCGATAACGTACTGGAGTCATATCCTGCCATAAATAGATAATGGCAATTGTTTCCCCGTTGAGATTATTTATTGCCTTAGATCAAAGGCTTGAATATTTTGGCCATTACGTTGACATTGATCGTATGGTGATTTGCTCTTGGCTCTTTTCTTTCAGGATTAATTCTATAAAAGTGCTGTGGCTCATCAAACCTACTGGCTGTTATTTGTACAAAATTTTATTAGATTTTAACTCGTGTGGAGTATTTCACTAGTTGTAAATGTTTATTATTTGCAAATCGACCATAATCAATGACAATCTACAGTGAAGTATGATTAAAAGTTGGTAAACAACTGACTATACGTTCTGTGGCCTAATATCTCCCATGGGAATCTGGCTCCGTTCCATCGGACATTCAATGATTTAAATAGAGACCGTTAATCGATATATAATTCATCTAGTGTGATGTGCAGCATGTAGATTTGAAGTCGTTCTATAACATACATTGGAATGGGAAAACGGCTAATCATCACAACTACGTCTGCTTTTTGTACAACGGATTAAGACATTTATCAACTCGAAACTTGGGTGTTAAAATACCTATGTCACAGTGTGCTAAGAGATAAATGTATAGATTAATTTTAAGCAATTGTTTATAAAGTCAGGACGCTTCAACTGTAGAGCGCTATAGATCAAAGTCTAATAAATGCTTACATTGAATGAACAGTTTACTCCAAAAGTCGCAAATTGCGTTTTTATTTGTTAGCCGTATAAAAAAATCGGATGACCAACAGCAAGTAGTTGATATGTGTGTATTCTAGCCTTATACTAGCAAATACTATTTAGAGTACATATAAGTCTGTGTTCGCATATGTTTAGGTGAAAGACACTTCGGTATTCATAAAGCAGGGTCGGCAAAATAGCAATGTGGTTACAGGGCATTATTTCATTGTGTGCTTCTTGGCCAAATTCTAGTCCTATGGAAGAACAGATATTTGGATCCGAACCTCATTTAATACGGATAATATCACTGTGAACATAGTCTTAATAGTATGCATATAGATCCTCAATATTTAGAATTATTATAACCGTACTATGCATTTAGAATGTAGATAAATATAAATAATCAATTAGCACCTAGAATATTGAATTGTAGTATATCAACCTACTACATGTATAGTTTATTTGTTAAATATATCCCATGTTCAGTTATGTTTAAATTATATATTTAAAAAGTGTTGCTTTTGTCATGTGTGTGTCAAATCTATTATGTAACGTCCACTTCCAATGAAGGGATAACAAATACATGTAAATAAACATTAAAATTTGATGATTTAGGCCTACACTAAAGATCGCTTTTAACGTCGTATACATTGTGCATAAATGTAGATAGACTAGAAACACTAAATAGTGCTGATTTTATTGCCGATTTTTTTTTAAATGTGAAATGTTTATGATGGACTTAGCTGTATCTGTGTTATTGAATAATGTAAAATATGGAACAATTGTGTACATTTCAGTGCGACTAGGATTACTATGATATTGTTGGATATATATATATAATGAAAATATAATTTGTTGTGCTTTTGTGTATGGATATACAAATTGTAATCAGTGTCGTGGGATATTATCCATAAGTGTGGCTAAGTTTTGATTTGCCTACCACACTTCCTGCAACCTTTGTTATAATGTCTCGAGAAATATTTATAAATTGGTGACTTTGCGAATTAAATTTGAAAAGCAGAGACAGTCTACATCTGATTAAGAGGCGGCTAATATTCGGCATTCAAACTATGTATACGAGACGAATATTGTATTTGCAGTGGATATTGTTGTTATATCAATTCATGAACTATTTTAGTATTACTTAAATCAGAAGTTATCACTATTTTTACTTGTTTTCAATTTGTAAAAGTGGACATTATAAATCATAATATTTGTGTTTTACAGATTAATTAATTGTACATTTTTGTGCATTTGAATAAAAATTATGTGCAATTTTGTAAAGCGTTCTGTGCATTTGAATGAATTGTATGTACAATAATGCTTCTTAACTATTGCCATGTACTTAATTGTCTTCTTCATGCCGAATTAGGGGTAATTAATTTTACATTTAAATTGACTGTACATTTGAATTTATTATACATTCTATTTATTGTACATTTTAATTTATTTATTTAATATTGTGTACAATTTTGTAAATTTACTTAGAAAGTCTACTTAAAGTTGATTAACAATTTTATAAATTATTTGATTAATCAATTTATTAAATTATATATATTGTATGTAATTAGTGGGCCTGTAAAGGTGCTAGGTAATTAACACACTCAAGTTTGTATTATTTATATATTAAAGTGAATAATTATAGTCTGTTTTGAATTAGTTCACCAATTGCCTATGTTAATGAATTTATTCTAAAAATTGTCAGTAGTGATGCATTTAACCCAGTGAGTAAAGAGGATAGAAATTTCTAAAACATAGAAACAATGTTTTAAATAGAAGTAGCAATAACTGGATACTTTATTGTGTTTAAGATACCTGGTCACCGAAACATAAACTGTGGTATTTTAAGGATACAGCCCTTTCATTAACTTCGAGTGAGAATCTTTGTATAGAATTTAACTGTCGGTCAGTGAAAGGGCTGGTGATTCGGAATAAGGTCTTTTATAATAGTGATTTATAAGTGATTACACTTTAAGTGAGGATCATTCCATATCTAATGGTTGAGACGGTATATATATCCATATCATTCCAAAACGGATGTCTGATTATAAGCACTGTTCATAAGAAGGTATGTTCATGTTCCCCAATCTGTGAAAACCAGATGCTTTAATTGATTTCGTTGTTGTTACCAGGACTTTATTTAATCCTAGGGGAAAGAGGTCCAATAAAGTCGTTAGTAGTCATAACTATCCAGGCCATAAATCGCATTTGATTTTCAAAATTAGAAAGTAATAGAAATAAAGAGCATTTCTATGTAGCCCCCATATTTGTAATGTCAGCCAATGAGCGGTTAAACAAAATTAATTCTAGTTAATGCAAAGGCTTAGTTTTCCTTAGTCCAGTTTTCAGGTGACTCAAGATATACAAGATTTACATTTGTTTAAAACTGAGCCTTCTCAAATTATTTCGTTCAATCGAGTAGTAAGTCAAAAAGAAAATTTTAGTACAGCCATTTGCTGAAAGCAATTCACCCTTTTAAAACAACGCAAGGGTAGTGAGTTATAGTCTGTCACTAGAAAACTAAGTAACTCCGTTAGCAGGCACAACGACCTTGGTCACTAAAATAGAAAGTATTACGTATTGGTCAGTGTTATGAATATATACTATCTCACAATAGCAAAGAACAGCATTCATCGGTATATTCCGATTCTTTCCGGTTTGTTCGGATCGTATTAAGCGTGTGGGTTGCTGTTATAGATTAGGCAAACGATACTTAAATTTTATATTGATGATTATTGCTCAGATCTAATTTGTATAACTACTATTCGCTGCCAATCATGTAACATATAATAGTTACAATTGCTGTCAATCATTCAGTTATTGCGTTGTGACATTATTGTTACTGCTGAAATTTTTAATGTTTGATAAATAAACAAAATATGATAATGATTAAAAATAATTTTTGTCTATTATTTATATCTACCTTGTGAAATCCGACCAGATCTCAAACGGAAGGAGTCCGTGATAATCAAAGTTGTCATAAATGGGGAGTGAGCTGTGCCATTCTACCAGATTTAAACAGATTAGTTAAGAGACTTGCTATGATGTACAACGTTTACTGGTCTGTGTATCCAAAAATTGCCTTTGTAAGATCATACAAATTTTGGAGGAATGTAATACCAAATCTAATCTTCATCTCCCTGTTGTAGGAAATCTGACTGGGGAGATAAAATTTAGTAGTCAATGGGATAATTATGTTTAAAATGTGGACAACCTACTATTAGTCATTCGATCTCCAATGCCCAGGTCTACAGCTCTTTTACAGAAAAAAATGTATCTGGCAATACCCGAAAGTCTCTTGGGGTTATACTAGAAAACCTATGCTATACTTCAGCTAGAAAATCATAGTCCTTACATGAAGCTAACGTTAGGGTTACGTTATAAAACTAACCATAATCTACTCTGAGGGAAAATTAACGTTCAAATTATAACCAATAACACACATGTCATTATCATGTATAAATTCCAACTATTTATCAATTGTTCGAATTTAAAAAAAAACTGCCAAAAGAATATCGTTACATTCGCTTCGTATTGCGAAGGTAAATGTATCCATAGCCCTTCTGACGTTAAATTAGCCTAATTTCAACAGGAAGATTTTATCATAACGGTTTCTAAACCAAATGTTATACAATGACGTACAATTAACGTTAATATTACATCAGCATGCTACCTGGGTATATATATATTTTGCTCCGAAGACCAGTTTTGCGGAAAGTCTGTATTAGGAATAAAATGTAAACTCATACAGTAAATAATACAGTGTTTATTACATGGTAAGAGTTGTTATATCCACTATGTATACAAAAACTTGGAATAAATGATAATATTATGATTAAAGATACATCGCTTATGACCTTATTCGGGCATTTTGGAATATAAATCCAATCCATTTTTTCATAAGCATGACTGCCCACAATAGAAAGCCATTTGGTACTGAAAATTAACTGGTGGTCATTGCATATATCTAACAGTTGCTTTTATTATAGCATTACATGTATGCGAATGGCAGCCCGCACTTAAAATATTCAGTGATATACTGCAATATCAATATATACAACCCACAAATTATATCTTCTAATAACGTTGACAAATGACTGCTATCTACTAGTCCAGAAAAACAACTCATACTGTCAGTACAGTAGTTAAATATGTCACAACTGATCTTTCCGATGACTTAAAACCTGTTCCATTCTGTGTTTTCAACATTCGTCTTAGTGACATTTCTGTGTAGCCTACAAAACCATGGACCGTATTATCTTTTAACAAATCTAAATATCAAGATAACGGCGTTGTCGACCAATTTTTACCATAGTATGTATACACGAAACGACGTATCGTGATGACATCGTCTTTATTTCATTCCAAACCATCCATTGATAAGACAGTTCAATATCTTTGCGGACAATTTATGTGTTATAGTTATATGGGATAATTTGAGTTATTCATAGTATTCTATGAGCTATGATTTATAACTATTATTTGATATTCTATTTGAGATTATAATCATTTCATATATGCTTATATTTATAAGTACCCAGTATGTCCGTTCCAATATAGATTAAACATATATATTTTAAAATTATCAAACAATATTTATGATTCTACTAAGATGCACAAAAGTCTCGAACCATTTCTCCTTCATGAACCCATATAGAGGTGAACAGTTAAATTGCATGAATCACTTTTCTTCGTTTATTTACACCATGCTTCTTCTCCAGTATGGCATTTAATCATATAAAGTTTTTATCTATTAAAATTGTAAAGTTTATTTAGAACGGAGAAATTTCTTATGATATGATTGTACAGCTGATTGTATATGGCCGTGTTCGGGTATTGACCAGCATGGTGCCGTGGCGTTAAATGTTGGGTCGCGTCGTTCTACTAACCGAGCGCTGTCTTCCTCCACATTACCGTTAATTTTCATCCGTAACGTAGCTGACTGTCGTCCATTAAAATTATATTCTGTGGCAGTAATAGTTTTATGTAAGAACAATCCTGAAATAGATGATGTTACATTGATTCCGTTGAAAATTTGAAACAACCAAATATTCGTATTTGTACATCTAAATATAAAATCACACCAGATACAAATCAAGGAGAAGTTAACTGTGTGTTACACATCGAAAGGCTGTGAGTGTATGGATACGGTTATTCAATTAGTATTTGTATTGGATTCTAGTATTTGAACCAACGATAGCAATCTAGAATAGCCAAGAGTATTCTGAACAGATATGCGCGCTACCAGGTTTCTATTACCGCGCAATAATTTCGTATGGAAGGTAAAAACAAAAAGGATCACAGTTTCTCAAACAAGAGCCGACTGATTTTACGAAGGTTCAATTAAATTACAGTCTCAGTGCAGGTAGGCGAGGATTGGTACAAGTTAAGTACATCGATCTTGAAGCAGAAATTAGATTCGAACAAACAGCGAGTAAAGAATCCTGACGCAGATTTGGAATATGTAGAAAGTGACACAGACCCAGAAATCTGCCGATCACATTTGATTAAAAAATTGGTAAACATACCTAGAATTCCTGACGATTGTTTCGATAACCTGTTATCTTTATCAACTTCTACATTGAGAAAATCATCTCCATCATCGTTACCATACCAGTGTTTGTGTTTTTGTATTAAGATACGTACTCCTGACTTTAATCTGATGGTCAACACCTCCACGCCTGGACCAATCTTCGCCATGGCATCGCCAAGATGTAAGACTTTGTAACTGTCCCATTTATAAGATCTAGTATTGATCACGATTCGATCTAACTTAGCTAGTATTGTAACATTTCCATAAAGAACCGACGAAGCCTTGATAAATCGTCGTTTAAAACCATGCTTATTTGTTTTCTTACCAACTGTTAACTTTATATTCACTGATAGATCTGAAACAATATAACATTAACAGATAACAGGTAGATTTTACATTGCTTAAAGTCTATGTTCGTGCATGTATATTTCCCCCAAAGAAATTCGCTCTAAAATGTACTAAAATGTTATTAAGATCACAAAATGTAAAATAGCGATAGATAATCTGCGGCAATGGAATCATATGGATTAACAACAGGCACATCAAAGTATTTATACGAAAATTATAGATGGTGATTGTTTGCGCTGATTATAGTTATATCGTCGTCACTGTATGCTGAATGCTAATACATTTTCAATTCACCTTATATATAAATGTATTAAACAATTATATTAATATTCCTTTTAAATATCTACCGCTCACATCATGATTTTGCTTTGTTTGTTACATAAAGACGACATACCGATTTCCGGATCCTTTATCAATTGAAACACGTCGTTTTCTTTGCCCTTGACATCAAAACACACAGGAACCTCTAACCCAACTACATCAACCATAAAATGGGGATCTCTACCAACTGCAATAATTAACAAAATAATATGGGAATAAAATACACCAACAGATTAGTGTAATAATATCACGATAACGTATAAATTAACATCAAGTGTTTTGTAGGGTAACAATGCTCGGTCCCGAACGCTTGCTACCAACACTGAGTGATCATTCCTCAGTCGGTTCACAATACATTGGATATTCAAATATATAGTCGGATATCAACAACATTAATTAATTAAACAAATCGAACACAATTCCATTGGTAATAACATATAAATGTTAATGTTTCAATTGAAGAAAATGAAATTTCCTACAATACCTCTACCCCGATTCCGCCATCCACCAAAGGTTCCAACATTAAAATCTGAAAAATAAACGAAATAATTGATACCAGAAACGACTCATGGATCAAGGGTGGTATTACTAGGGATGGGACTAAGTGTACTGTTCTACCATCTGAAAATTTTGCAGGGGTGTTTCTTACGCAAAATTGATTGAAAGAAACGGTTTGGGCAAAATTTTTCTGGATTTTTTCGCTCGGGTAATTGGCATTTTTCAAAATGGTGACAAAAAATGTATATTTTGAGAGTTTTTGTTCTCGAATGGGCACGATATGTGTTCCAATATGTCTTATAATAGGTTTTTCGAGTATCAATCAGCCTCAAATTTGGCTTGGAATTTGAAAAAAAAAACGAATTTTACCTTCGCCTTCATGTGTACTAACAACATCTCTCTGTTGTTGTTGTTGTCTGTCATCACCGGGTTTAGTTACAACCATAGATGTTACAGGTGTCACAAAATTATACTGAAAATAAAAATCTCAAAATAATTATTATTTAATCTTTACAGATAATTTGATAGCAGAAACGTTAAAAGCACAGCTAAAGTGATAGTAGATATTGCAGAAGAGCTATGCGACCCTGCTACGCGTACCAACTTGGTTTTCTTTTAGTTCTTTTTGATGGTTTTATTTTAATTTATTAATTCAAGATCGTAAAATACTCATTGAAATACTTCCCAATATCATATTAGAATTAACGATTCCAGTAAAATGTAAAACCTAAACTAAAAGCACATTTATCCACATTTTTTACGGCAAAAATAACTATTAGTATAATAATCAGAAGTGTATGTGCACTAAGCACCATGGGTAATGCACATCAATTCTTTTTTTTTCTTTTTTCAGGTAAGTAAATACATCATTGTTTTATATTTATGACGTGCATTTTAGAACAATAAAACATCTGATCGAACTAAAGCACATCTAACTATTTTTTTTAAAGAACAAAAACTGTAAACGACTGTTAATATTATAATCAAGATTCTATGTGCACTAAACATCTTGGGTATTATACATTAGTCCTTCCAACTATTTATGAATATAATATAATTTGTTAAAATCATTCTTTTTTTCGATATCACGCCCAAAATGGTTTTATCATATGAATATGATTTTACGTTGTTAATGTAGACCGACTTTTTTGGGGAAAAATATCATGTAAATGAGTGCACAACTGGTGAACAAATGGGTACAAGTTAATAGCCAGACAATTTTTTGTAGAATTTACTGAAAGTTGAATGAAATACTTGTTTAAAAAGAGAAAGTAAATAAGTGCACAATATGTTGACAAAAGGTTACATATTGTAAGAACGTGGCATATGTATGATATCTATTTCATTCATTCATACCATTATGGGCTGACAGAAGTAACAAATTTCATAATCACATGTTTGGGAAGATTGTAACAAAAAAAGATTATTACAAAAAATCTGATCACTAATCAGGGGCCCCGATTTAAAACCCAGTGTTGGCAGAGAAGTTCTTCCTTTTTGTCAGAACTAAAGTGTTCACTTTAAAGTCCACAAAGAGAACTCTTTACATATAGATTCGAAAAGTAGGCGGAACGCAGCTGTCTGCGCATACGTTCGCTTACAGGACACTACATGGCGTTTGCCATTCATCATTAACCCACGTGGTGTAGAAAATTAGGACGTTAAACCCCATCTCGTTGGAAAAGGGTCCGCTTTTGTGAATATTGCCTGATATCAGCATTCGCATGGAACCCGATTTTGAACCCGTGCCGTGCAATATGACTTGTTGCATAAATTACAAACCAATAATCTTTTTCTTAAATCTACCTGTATTGACATATCTACAGCCTGTTTCTTCAAAGCTTCCCTTTCTTCTTCCTCTATGGCCCCCTCTCGGTTTCTGAGGATGTCTTGAATCTTCAGATACGCCCACATCTGAAACACACACGCTATAATTATTCAATTTAAAGGACTATCCGATTTGGAGAGGGTCTCATAAATTAAATTCCAAGTACGTATGAAATTTAACCGTCAAAATATAGAGGAATGGTCTTTTGGACGTGAACGTCAAAACTGCTAATCTGGTAACGTAACCCTTTTAAGATTTCGGATATTATTTTCGTTGGGTGACCTTGATAGCCGATGTGCGGTGCTTAATAACGCAAGCTGAATTTCACCTTCAATCCTGGTTTTATCCACACACCACATAATATACAGTCTGGAAAACGGGTCTCCATTTGCAGATGAATACTGAAAGGTTTAAGTTGTTTGAAAACCAACCAAAACTATTTAGGTAGTACCTCAGACCCAAGGTAGATGATTTTAAGGCATTTTAGCACGCAATTAAGTATTTTCATTCTCCAAAATAATATCGGGATTGGCCCTTTAAACTATACGAGTGGGACCCAGATTCGCTATCCAGTGTGAAATTATCGCCTTCCTTGTTCTTTCATATTAACGAATGAATTAGTAAAACTAAACAATTTTTTTATAGAAAGTTGCATCAGGTGTTTTATAAATAGCAAGCATACCCTGCACCATACACAACACATTGTAACATAGGTAAGCAATTGAAGCAATGGTCAAGATTTATAACTAATTGAAGCCAAAGTTTTAATTTACAACTGATTGAAACAGCATAATCATTTATAACTAACGGGATTAATAAATATCATTTATAATTGATTGACACAATAAAAATCATTGCTACGAATTGGAACAATAGACAACGTGTATATTAATTGGGTCAAAAGATACCATGTTATTTATAACTAATTGAAGCAAAAATATCGTGCAATGGTCAGCATTTATTACTAACTATACAATACATAATATCCTCTATAACTAATTGAATCAATAGGACTAATTCATACTATACTACATAACATTTATAACAAACTGACCATAAAAATTCTAAACACTAACCTTTTCTGTGATATCTTTAAAGTTTTCAATTTCTTGTTGTCTTCTGATGTGGCCTTCGAGTTCCAACTCTATCAAGCCTTGTGACGTATTGCCTCTTATATGTATTGGTAACGATTCTAAGCTACCATTGAGAAGCTTGCCAGCCACCAGAATCTCTGAACCATTAAAATAATTACTAAAATCAGAATCTGTTACACCTTCAACTGACTCGTCCAAATAATCAAAGTTAAGATCTGTGATCATTGAAGTGGACACTTCATCATAGAATCCTTTGATTTGCAGAGCTGAATCGGCTTCTTCGTAGATTCGTCTAGCAAAACCATCATTCTGGACAGCAATTTTCTTCATGAGTTGCCAATCAGCATAGACACCAAAGGCCAGGGTGTAAATAGGTATATGATATCTGTTACTATCTCGGATATTTTCCAGAATAAGTGTATCTTTCGTCTCGCCAACAGTTGATCTCCCATCAGTTAAAAACACTATTACCGATCGGTTATGTTCACTGGCATGGTCATATAAGAAATTAACTCCCTTTAACATAGCTTCATTAATATCAGTCGCTAAAATAAACACATAAATAGGAGTTGGTCAATATAAAATACAATTCTGAGAGATTTATATTATTATGTTCATTCATCATTTGTATCATACACTTTAATTTATTACGTTCAGGCTACTTAATTTCGCGTGAACTTCGTGAAACGGTGTCCTAAACTGTTTTCCTCTGATTGCTTTTATATCGGAGGTCGGACTAGTGAAATGAAATAAAATGGGTTTTAACGCCTTATTGTTCTGCTCCGAACTGGCCTAATGAAGATAGGCATACGCCATACAGTTTTCTATGTGGAAAATATTGCCCGAACAGGTCAGACTAATGCTTAGTATCATATCACATTATCTGTAAAATGTTAGATTGTATCATTGTTGATAAGGGTGAATGTTATCCGTAAAACTGTCCGTTATAATATATCGCTTTCACAATAGATAATAAATATAATGGTGTTTACATTAACACACATTTGGTTATTTATTAACATGTATGATGATCATAAAACAAGTTCCATGTATTCTGTATTTGCTGTTACTACAGTCATTCGTTTCCTGCATCATGTAATAAACGTTACACTTAGTTGTATTTACCTCCTTTAGTTTGCAGATTTTCTATTTGTTGAACAGCTTTCACCAAGTTAGCATCAGTAACAGGTACCATATCTTCATTGTTCCAGAACTCAGAATACGTATTGAAATCTAATATGTTAAAACTGAAACATATTTGGGTGTTTGAAATATCTTTGGAGACAATTTAAAAGACGTCACACAATCAACCTGGGTGGTTTTCTTGTGCTCTGAATTAAATCATTGGATTTTAATGTTATGGATTGTGTATATTATACTGTTTGATTTTACATACTGACACCCTGACAACACAGAAAATCCACTTTGAGACAAGATTCCAATCATATGAAGCAATTTTAATTTATAATCGCGCAACTGAAATTTGACAATAATAAAGACATAGTAAGATAATTTACCGATCACCAGGTCTTAATTCACTCAATATAATCTTCATGGCAGCCTTGAGTTGATCCAGTTTGCCAAAATCCATTGAAACACTTGTATCAAGGATAAATAAAATATCTTTCGGGAGAGGGAAGTTGAGCTTAGGAGCGAAGAAATGAACAAAATAGCCATCGATAATCTGAAGAAAAAAATAATCATATATGTTTAACCAATGTCCTTATATTGGTTACTAAAAAATAAGTGTCATTTTGAGGTTATGGGATATATTCTAGCTAGTTTTGTGGCATCCGCTCAAGATTGTTTCAATAAGGCAGAAAATACTGAATCTTCGAATAAAACAAAAGATTAATTAACAACACGTCCCAGTATAAATTAATACTACAGGACATATATATCTTAGAGGTTACCTGAGTTCTGTAAAAGATGCTCTGGTTAATAATTGAAGAACTAGGTTAACAAGGATAAGTCTGGTAGTTTAAAATCGAGCAATGACGTTAAAGCCTGATAATCCAAATTTGGTAATCCAATGCTTTAGACAAGTGGACAAGTGTCCTCAATGTGCCAATATTAGTTCAATGGATTTAAGTCCAGGGTAGCGTCGGTGCAGCTGACCAATGCTCTAAAGGAAGTACATGGTCAATTTCGTGGCGCTCAATACATGATTTATGCACGCATCCTCTTTATATAAGAAGATCGGAGTCACTTAGAGATCATTCGAAGTTCCCAGGGGAACATCATACTCAAAGCCTCTTCGACGCATAGGCTGGGTGTGTAGCTTTCTCTATATAACCGTGGTATTATGGATGTTATAAATATTATATAAAACCATAGTTAACGTAAAAAGTATTCCAGGGTTAATTGATCATATGCACAACGCGAACGTCCTAACTAGATAAGTGTCGCCCTTGTGTCACGGGCCGTAAACACGACGTGAAAGTGGTTCATAATTCATCTTCTAAACGACACCATAATAATGTCACAGTCTTTTGATACCGAGATACAGGATATTGGCACACCAGTAGACCAGGAGCATCAAAATGATGTACCGAGAGTGATGCTGCAACAATTCAATTATACTTACCAACACATCTCCAGCATCAAAATCTCTTTCAATATCATAGAGCACACTGAACATTCCTGATATACCCCAGGGATTGCTTTCAGTTTGTTCAGCTATTGTTGGCCGGTAGGTAATATGAGCTGATTGGTTGTTATTTCGTATGATATAAGCATAGGGGTTATTAGCTGCAATATAAAACGTATTATTAGTTTTCAAATTCTCTTTATTATGGAGACAGCTTAGAATTCCCAGAATCACAAGAACCAACAATACTTTGGAAGTATGACATTCAAGGATCAACAAGCTAGTTGTTAAAACTCATCCAAATGTTTTTGAAATGATCAGACTTTTACAAGAAGAACACAATATTAATGAGATTAGAATCGTACAGTAGGTCGGGGGACAGGAACAACCAAGGAACAGATAAAAATGTGCTCAAACCCAGAGCTAGCTCCAGGAATTAAAAGGCAGACACGGGGAAACGGAATTGACTTCAGTCGAGTATATCGACAGGATGTCTTATTTGTCGAAATTAATTTTTATTTTAGTATAGTTATGTTTTTATTTCTTATGTCAAAAAAGTTGCTAAAATGTTGGTTAATTAGTTACATTGGGGTTTATGAAGGTGTGAATTTGTATCATAGCAATCTATAACACCAATGTTACGTTTTTAATCCATTTCCACGAAGTCGTCGTAAACGACCTCCTTTAACCCTTGTCGGTTCACGTTGTGAGAATCACATAGCAGGTATCAAGGGGTTCATATGGACCCCAGTTATAATTCAAAGTTTTTACGTACAGATATATTTGAATTAAAAGGTTGTGGTAGTTTGTATTTGCATTCATATTTGACAACTGCAAAACATCTAAATTATTATACAAAAACATTTTAGTGACATTTGAAAAAGATTTAATAATTCTCACAAAATTGCTACTTTGTGTACTATGTGATAAAGAGGTTAAATGACAATTCACGCTTGATACAAAATCCCTTGAATATTTGGAATCCATCGTTTGATTTTTGGTATTTGTAACATGAAGATATTTAAAAAAAAAATACTCTTGCATAAACATTAGCAAAATCGTCCGATTGGACCCAATGGACCCCTTGTTATCTTCAAACGTTGGGTCTGATTTGAATGTACCAGAACTCTGCTTGTGGGAAGCAGATTAATACCGAACTCTTCGCTAAGTGTAAAAATATATAGGAGGCAAAGTCACTAAATTTCAGAAAGCAGTGCCCAGTAGTTATTTTAAAAAAACACTATAAAACATGGGCATGGGGTCAACGGAGACCTTACATGCACCGACAAGGGTTAATCCGTTACGGTCAAAAACTGCGCCTTTGTGGGAATAAAACACTGATAGCAGGTAACATGTTTAGGATAAACACTTAGGTGTCCTGCCTTACCTAGTTTCTCCCTCACTTGATTCTACCCCATTGTAACATGATCGATTCTTAAGACAACCAGGAACATGCAGACGAGGTTGTCATCTGGAAGGTGCCATAGTTAAATTGTTTTGACTACCTGTGCCATAGTTGAATTTTTTGACTACCTGTTAAATTAACGCTGGTTAAAAGATCATCTCTGATTGGTGGAACTTTGAGAAAAGTGATTGGTCTAGATTCTAGGATGTTGACGTCTACGCGAAGATCACTCACTGGTTCTCCAGGGTTGATGTATAATGTGTGATCATAGTATCCCCGTTTTCTCTTTAATACCTCCTGATAGGTCAAGTTAAAAGATACTTTCTTCATGGCCTTGATGTTCACTTGTACAACAAATCGATTCGTATCTCGTGGTCTACAAATAAAATATGAGGAATGAGGAATAAGTTGAGTTGTACTTGGGAAGTATTGGTTTATGATTATTGAGTGCTGAAAGTATATGAGAATGCCAGACTCCTTGCCTTCGCGTTAGCTAATTATTGTGAAGGCGAAGCAAAGAAGTCGTAGTTTATAGCTGTCATACGCAGTTCTAAAGAAACACCAAAAATTTAAGCCGGAACAATAGGAGCGCGCATGACATATTTGGTCTTAGTTAACGCAGAGAGAAGGGGCCATCGAAGGCCGCTCTGTAATTAAATTTATGTCTAGTTTAAAGGATAAATACTCAATAAAACTTGTTAATTCTTAATGAAACATACCATCCTATTCAACTTACTGAAACTCAATGCAAGCTCAATGACTTTCAATTTTAGTTGCATTGCCAGCATGTTTCCAAACTGTTGGTGTATTGTCTGGATAACCACGTCTATAAGACTACCATAATCTCGCACCATTAGCATAAACAATAGCTGAATAGGCTAAAATCGTTTGTCTGAGTTGTTTTTATGTACGCGATATTTTCTTATTTTAAAATATAACATTTATACGTTTTTACCTAATTGTAAAACAAAGATTTATAGACAAAACATTGTCTATATTAGAACCATATCTAGAGTGGAGAGTATATTATAAAAACTACGTCCTCTATTTTTATCACTTATTTATTTATGTTATCATGTTCAGACATTATCATATACATCGAGGAAATACTGGGTTCATTTAGTTTAGTTTAGAGCTTTAAAAAACAAACATTAGTCTGGTCAACATGTGTTTACGGTTCGTACAAATCTTGCCACATTCAACTTTTTATCCGTTTTCTCTAACGTAAATTACGTTCGACGTCAACATGAACATGTTTGAAACGTAAAGGTCACTGTTGACAATGATGAACAATGTTATCAATGATGGCGATCAGAGTGATGACAATGATAATGATAAATGTCATGATGATTGCGATGAATTTGGTACTGGTGGTGGTGGTTCGTTTTGATGACGACGATGCAGATGATAGTTGACAGCAACAATACAAATAATTACGACGATAGGCCAAACAATTATTATAATAATAACGACGATGATGCGTCAAACAATGATAATGACGATGATAAGGCAAAGAATGACAATGAAGTTGAAAGGCCAAACAATGATAATGACGTGGATAGACCAAACAATGATGATAATGTTAGATCAAATGATGGTAGGTAATTATGATAGAACGTCACCTTGCTGCCAGATGTCCGGCACTCTCCCCTTCTTTTTTAGCTTTAAGATATTTACGTTTAGCTGATTCCTTTTCTTCTACCAGACCTTTATATTCTTTTCCTTCAACGTCCCTGTAATTATAATAAAAAAGACGTTTTTAACAGTTTGAGGTGCGGGGGTGGAAAACCAAATATCCACCTACCAAAATACTGACAGTTGGAGTTAAGCGACGGGTCAAAGAGATGTGCAGCTACATTAAACTCTTCCAGTTTATTCTTTCAGATTGAAAGTATGGCGGCGGTTGGGCCCATTATTATACGCCTATCAGTTACAAAGAAAATAAAAATAAATCTGTTTCTAAATAATCAATTCCATAATGAAAACGGTTTAACTTCTTTGATCTTACACATTAAACAGGCGCGAATGGCATGTTTCATTTTTACATTCTTCATTTTCTCTTTGAAATTTGCTAAAAAAGCACATATTTTCATCCATTGGCACAGCTGGGTTAACCACTATTTTTAAAAACTATATGACTGTTAAACTTTCCTCTTCTTTGATTCATTGAATGTTTTATTAGACAGGTTTTCTAACCGTTTCCAAAGATTGTTTGAAGTCGAATGTGCATGGCCATAAGTAAACTAACGTGAATGTCTTGGAGGTGTGTGTTGTGTGTGTGGGTGTGTGTGTGTGTGTGGTGGGGATATCGTGGATCAACGAGACCTTGGGTTCCATCCAGATTTTGACCGTGCAAGTAACTCGGGATTGTCCATTTGTGTAGGATTGTTGGTTGGTGGGGATACCCTGGCTCAGTGAGACCCAGGGTTCCATCCAGGTTTTGGCCGTGCAAGCAGCTGGGGTTTCCATGTGTGTGGGATTGTGGGTTTGTGGTACGAAAATAAAGGTCGGACTAAGCTGTACTCCAAGATAACATGTGTTACATTCCACTCACAATTGGTCATATAGATTCACTTACATGACAAAATCGGCTATAAATGCGCTTTCTGGTAAAATAACATCCATTGAAACTTCTCTCGTTAGACGACTTGGATTTGATATAGTACTGGATACTAGAGTTGTTGCAAACCGATACTTGACGTCGGTGGATATATGTAATGATTCCACAACTGTCGCCTGCAATAAAAACAATAAATATGTTGTAATAGAAATGAAATTCTGATATAACCTTTATTTTTTAGTGCACGAGTCACGTTGTTCATTTCTGGTTTCACACATATAATGCCCGTAACCCTACCTTTCCAAAAGGTGCTTCACAAATTTGTGGTTTTACTGATACGCCCAGTGTCTTCCAGAGCACAAGATACTACTTCACTATATTATTGGGTATTGCTTATTTCCACCCACCCCTTCCCCACACACAAACAGACCTACGTCCGGATTTTGCACAATGAAATTTAATGAATTTTGTTATTATGCCTTTGTCGAAGAATTTTAGTAATCTTTAGAACTAGTCAGCTGGAAATGACCGCTATCAACGGAAGTATGAACAGCTGTCTAGTTGTTCGGATGAAACGACAATCCGTGGTCCCATTTACACATTGGCGTGCACATAAAAGATCGCTTGACTGTTGGAATTCGATTTAAGAGTAGGCCGTAGCGCCGCTATCCGGGTAAAAATTCCCTCATATCATACTGTATGGCGTATTACCATCATCATTAGTCCAATATGAGCTAAACAATAGAAGGTTAAACGCCATTTTATTTCATTTCATTTCATTAACAAAGCTTTGATCTGGATTTCAGAGCATAACAACATGGCTCAAGACAATCATGCTAAAACACCTGATACGTTTCCCATTTGAGGAGTTCACATAGCTAAAAAAAGGTGCCCATCTTTGTACTTGTATACTTTCGTTCCAAGTTTAGCACATTTTATAAATTATTCAGTATATATATTTATTGCTCTTATTTTAAAAAAATATTAGCACTGTGATTAAAATTTAACTTTAATTCGCTTTTTCGTGTTCTTCCATTGTTTTATTTTCGTATTTTATATTTAAAAGAGAACCTGAACTATAAACGCGAAACGTAATAAAGATAAACTTTTAATAAGATTGTGCTGTAGACATCTTCACCGGTTCGTAAAAGTACTAATATTGGATTCTACAAGATTTAACTGTGCGATTCTTCGGACTTGTTAATGTGTGATTGAATGTAAAATCTGGGATAAAACTGTGAAGCCATTACTGAGATATGTTTACTTTTCAATTGGTGGTGATTTTCATGGACTTTAACGAACTCCTTTGTTGAATACGTTACTCAAGATGAATCTAGGATAATTTTGAACATGAAACATGTATTACATCAAATATATTTTCTTTGCTAAAAGTTTCAGTTCATCTTTACGTTTAAGATTTTGTTTAAGATACTGATTTTAATATTCAAGAATAAGTTGTGAGGGTACAAAACATGTGCACAAATGTACTGTCCCACCCAATGGAATTGGCAGTATTTATGGAGCTGGTTTCAATTTGAAGAGAATGTGGGATTAGGAACTCCTGAAATTATCAGTACAATGCGCATGGTGCCATTCTAGAACATAAATAAACCTTTAACTTATAAATTGATACCAAAATATAAATCGACATTAAAGCGACGGTAAGAACAATGCTGTGCTATTTCTGTCAGACCATGATTCTAGATGATGTTTGCATAGTTGGACATTTATGTTACTACACATGTTTAATCCGTGGAATCTACTAAAGGAGCTGGAGGGTTGGGATGGCCTAGTGGTCTAGAGTGCCGCGCTTCGACTCTAGCTGGCCGATCACCTCTGGCTTGCGGCTGTGGTTTCGAGCCCTGGTGTGAGCGTATGTGGCATGGAGATAGGGCGCCTTCTCAACATCGTGGGTTTCCTCTGGGCACTCCGGTTTCCCCCCCCCACTGCTAAAGTCCCATACGCGCAAGCGAATTATTGAAATAAAATTAAACCATATGTTAGTCCCGAAATGACCTAGTTTGTGTTGAGTGGACGTTAAACCCCATTTCTCTCTCTCTCTCTCTCTCTCTCTCTCTCTCTCTATTACAGGGGCTATAAACAGTTCTTATCTTTAATTCCGACGTTCCTTATCCAATCGTTGCTCACAACGTTGAGTTGGTCTAACAAAGAGCCCAATATTTTATGTTTTACAAACTCGTTGGAAGGTACGTATTTGAATGCTAACAAAAGCCGAGGTACGCGTTGACGTACAAGAAACAGAACCCGTGGATATTTGTTGAAATGTTCGACCAAAATACCCCCATACTATACTGCATGACATTTGTAGGTTTTCCTTAGCCTGGTTGATACATACATGTAAGACGATAAAACATGATTGCATTCCATTTATATATGGCTACGGGCGTAGATGTAACGATGTCAGACAATTTCGACACATTAGACGAACGTGAACAAGACGTGTCATTATGACCACGGAAGACAACATTCTTTACGATTTATAATCTGCCAACTTTATCACGAACATATACACGTGCATGCCGGTTGCATATCTGATAAATATCAATAGGTTATTGATGTCAATATGTAAGTAAATATATGGTTACACAGAATTTCTCTCGTGAATAATATATTTAATTCCTGTTTATAAACGAAACGCAAACGTATGAAAAGACCAAACGTATCCAATTTTGCATTGTTGGCAAGTTTACGTTTAATAGAGTCAAGGTTAGTATTTCATTTGGTTGAAACTCATTGTGCCAGGTCGTGTCATTAAATGCAAACTGTGCACAATTCAGCCCTTAGAATTACGTAAGGACCATAAAAAACTAAAAAAAACTTTTTTTTTATTAAATTAAAACGAAATAACGACTAGTTCTTATCTAATAACAAATCTACTAAATATTTTGGGTTTGGAGGAAAATTCGTGCAGTTGTGGTGATCAATGTACGCAATCTGTCGTGTATATAGTACATAAAGCCATCTTATGATTCAATCGTTCCTCTAATCACGCTCAAAAAACTTCGGTAATATTTATTTGAGGTTTATTTGAAATCTACAAATCGGTTTGTGTAATGGAGGAAAGGTGTGTCAAGTAAGATAATTCAAAACAGAAAACTTACGTCTAATTAGTGCTCGACATTCGTTTTAAAAATAATTTTCTGAGATGTATTCCCATTTCTTCTTTTGATAGTCGGTAGCGCGAACTTATTAACCTGCGCAATTGGTGAATAAATCAGTCACAAGAAAGGTTTACCACAAACCGAGGGCGGACTACATTTTTTTATATAACAGTAAATATACTTTGAGTTGAAAATATAATTAACTACATCTACGTCCATTCTTTAACCTGTTTATTCAGGTGAAGAATAGGGGAAATTTCTGGTGGCGGGAAAAAGCAAACTGCACTAAATTTCCTATTACAGTCGGTGCTTAGATTCCATAATAATCTCCATGGTGACGCTAATTTCTAATAACTTCCAGATAGTCCCAGAGGTCATACGTAAGTGAGCACAATTACTAGACACTTATTTTCATGACATGAAATCTGGAGGTCTGTTTACACATATTCTGTTTGGGGAACCTTTGGGAATGCCCATTTACGTACATCGGTAGAATTTCATTTTGACACTAAGGAATTATCATACGTTTTAATAATTTCCTGAGAAACTTTCTAGGAATCTTGGTATTTCTCGAAACGTATGCGAACATTTAATGGACAATGGGTTCGCTGGTGTTGGGTCATTTTCAGTACTGTCTTGGACAGCAAAATATTTTGACATGCGCTCAAGTGTCCCCGCTACCACCGGAACTCAATGTTTTAGTTAAACACTTTTGGTGAACAGAACAGCAAACAAAAACCTTCAAATCTTTAAAAATTCTGCTGATTTAAGGGGTTTTACATCTAGACACCATTTCACAAATAAAAGTTCGTTATAAAATAAATGCCGTTACACATAGTCACATACTGTACCATAAATAAACTCAAATCTTGCAGCCTTCGGGTCCCAAAACAAAACTCTTTCATGTTTTATGTACATTAAAAATCATTACTGTCAGAATATCAAAGAACTTTCAAACGCACCGACAAACACATTTCAAAGAAAGATCTATTTTGGTGGTATAAAATATTTTTGTATGTTCTAGTTACTTCCAGGAACAGATTAGAACAATCGTATATTCCAACAATCTTAGAAATTTCGCATTGATAGATAATGTTTATGATAAATGGGTGAATAGGTAACAGCTTTTGATTCTTTTTCAATTAGGAGCGGGTATTTGTTAAGTTTGTGTTAGTGTGTCGTGTATGCCCAAGACTTATGAATTCTATATATCAGAATTAGGTAATCGTATATATATATTCATTATTATCTTGCAAGTATTCACATAGCTAACCAATTCAAGAAATTTTAACTAATATGAAATCCAAATTTTTGTAATTTGATTGGATACTATTAGATTGGTTTTAGTACTTAGCCAATCAAAATTTAAGTATCTACTGAAATTTGGATTTTATCTTTAGTGCGTTTGTAGTTTTACTGTTTGTGTGGTAAATGTAAATATACGGGATTCTGTAGTAAAACGACGACGTTTCCGTTTACTTTTATTCAAATTCTACTTCGAACCTTCATTTCTTTTATTTATTCAAGTTTATTCCTTCTTAGTGTCTGACGTTTGCATGAGTGGGAATTTGTATCCCATAAAGGCCTTATTCCAAGAGGTAAAGTTTAATAGAACTGAAATACACTACGTGATAAAGTTATAAAACCTGTTGTATATTAGTCGCAAAATGACATACCAAACTTAGGTTGTTTGTCTAAGTTAGCTCCGCTTGAGAACAGACATTAAGCTAGTCCTAACTCGACTATTTTAGTGACCGAGACTACTATTTTAGTCGAAAACACGACGACGAAATTTGTATCCCCATAAAGGCCTTATTCCAAGAGGTAAAGTTTAATAGAACTGAAATAAACCACGCAATAAAGTGGTATACCTGCTGTATATTAGTCGCAAAATCACATACAAAACGTAGGTTGTTTGTCTAAGTTAGCTCCGCTTGAGAACAGACATTAAGCTAGTCCTAACTCGACTATTTTAGTGAGCGAGACTACTATTTTAGTCGAAAACACGACGTATACTTTAAAAAAATTTGATAAGTATTTGTTATGGTTCATGCTTTCATTAAATGACATTGAAAAAGTTTATTTAGTCTATATGTGTATGGCAGATGTGAAACGGAGTAGAAACGCATTACAAGACAGTATACTGATTTTTGGATTTGGTGGCCATATATTTTCGAAGTATGAAGTAGATGATCCCTATGTGCAGAATGTCAAAATGGCGTGATATTATACTCCGTTTAATTCCCTTCCTTCCCAACACAAATATACTTCCTTAGACTATATTTTTATTGGGATGGCCTAGTGGTCTAGAGTGCAGCGCTTCGACTTCTAGCTGGCCGGTCACCTCTGGCTTGCGGCTGTGCTTTCGAGCCCAGGTGTGAGCGTATGTGGCATGGAGATAGGGGCGCCTTCTCAACCTCGTGGGTTTCCTCCCGGCACTCCGGTTTCCTCCCACTGCTAAAGACCACCAAGCGCAAGCGAATTATTGAAATAAAATTAAACCATATGTTAGTCCCGAAATGACCTAGTTTGTGTCGAGTGGACGTTAAACCCCATTTCTCTCTCTCTCACTGATCTATAAAGCATTTTTATTTCAAGATAAAGTCCTAATGAATGAAATAGTGGGGAGATAATTGATTGTAAAATAAACAATAGCAGTGGTATTTTAAGAAACGGGTTCAGAAAATAGATTAGCCTACAACTCGTATAAAATTTAATGAAATGTTTTACTCTTAACCTAATTTGATACAAGAAACTAAAAGCTTGAGCCCCGGTTTAACACGTGGGATGGATTTAGTTTTCGGGATAACATAAAAAGTGAAAAATCGAGTTGATCTACGACGTTAATGTATTCATATTACAACCTAAATATTAATAGTTTCATTCATAGTTATATCACTGCTGTCGAGTGGACGTTAAACCACATTTCTTCTCTCTTTCTATATTACTGCTAAACTATAAGAGACTAACTATACTACAATCTAGGTCTAAAATAAAATATAACTCTGTTTACGATTATCCAACAAACCATATCATTTAAGCCAAAATCGCCAATCTTAAACAATTATTTTCTCTCATTTCATAGACCCGTGTAACTCAGCATTAACGCAATTATCTTTAAACAAATACCAACACTGGAATTTCGGTATTATTTTCAAGAGCCATGTTCAGTAATTAAAGGAGCTAAATCGCTAACATTTGGGATCTAGAAATCGATGCAAGTGGGTTGCAACACCTATAATACTGTAATATGAATGTATATAAACTGATTTACATTCAATGGTTTTCGTTTTTACGAAATTTCAAATCAGTTATGTTCAGCGAAATAAGCCAGCAATCTCAATAGAATGCAAATTTCTAGCGTCTGGTTATTCCAGTCTACACATGATTTCGTGCAATGTTTCTAGCCTCGTTCCTCGGGTCTGCTAGAACTGGGGATAAAACGCATTGTGGTACACGATTCGTGTAACAATGGTAAAATGTTTATTTTGTATTAAACATTGGATATCAGAAGCCCATCTTTTTCGGTAAGATCACAGCATCGATGTTGATTTGAAAAAGGGTAATACAAACAACAGAACAATTATTTTTTTTAAAAAAATAAAAAGATTTTCCGACCGACCGACTGTCTCTTGTTTTCGGTCAAATAACAGGTATTTTTCCCTTTGTCTGGGAATTGCGTTCTACATCCTCGTTAAATTCACCATAATCTAATTCACAGAAACAATATCGTACATTAATAATACTTTATAATAAATACAATTAGTTGGTTTCCCATTAAAAATAATTCAAGGTTTTTCTTTTTAATTTAAAACAAAACTGTGATGTTCCTGAGATTTTCTTTAATTGCTTGGAGCGGTTTTAAAATCATTAATAATTATAATTATACCAAATAGATGTTACCCTTTAGATATCCACTAGCATTGACTCCCGCTAAAACTTGAACCTTGCTGACGTTTCAAAAATAAAATTAAAAATACTTACAGCACGTTGTTCTGATAATCCAACACATAGAAGAACAATTACAAACACAGGTATCTCCAGGTGTAATGGTGCCATCTTTAAATTGTCTTAAGGTAACCAATTTCCTTCAATTATTCCCCTTTGCAGACAGATACCTATAAACGTTGATTTGTCTCCAAGAGATTAGATCATATCTGTGACGCCGGCTATTCTATTTACTCCATCTGCTAATGCTTACATAATAATGGTATAGCACATGTGTTTTCCTGGGCAAGTTTCAATTAGATGTATAAAATGCAATTTCTATTGGTTGCGTGCCGTCTGGTCGGAAACTCGTGACCCAATACCAATACCATTGTCCTGACTACCTGAATTTATCTCAACAAATTTTCTAGATTTTTTATACCAATGTGAGTAATGTCTGTCCTAAATAATCCAGACCAGGTCTTCAAGGGGATTGTGCCATTTTATTGCAAATGAAACTTTGCGTGTTTCAATACCGAAACAGACCTATTTTCATTTGCAAAAAGATTGTCATTCAATTTTATTTTAACAGAGCGCTGGGGTAAAGAAAAAAAATGGCATTTATCAGGATATGTTGCATCGAATATGAACAAAAGAAGCTTAACAATTTTGCACAAAATTCAAGCAAAATCTTCATAATGATCATCGACGGCTTTTTTGTGACTTCAAAAAGTTAATGTTTACATCATTGTAGAACAGCCAATCTTCTAGACATCAGGGGCCTGTTTCACGAAATTCGAACTAAGATAAAATCCAAATTTTAGCAATATGATTGGATAATATTAGATTGATTTTATTGCTTAGCCAATCAAAATTGAAGTATCTACTAAAATCTGGATCTTATCTCCAGTTAGAATTTCGAGAAACGGGGCCCAGGACAGTATCTTTAAGCCCGATTGCATATGCTAACAATTTGAACACCTGAATACCACAAGAACTTGGTTAACGTAGGCGCCATGTTTTATACTGGCATTTATATATGTACGGATGTCGAATCTTAAATATTTTTTATTTATTAAAGAGATTCGAGACTATTTTTTTGGACCGATTATGCCTGTTTTCGGGAACTCAAAAAACGTGTTAACATTCAATTACATGAACCAATTGTCACAAACAATAGCCCGTTCGACCCAGCAATGCATGTTTTGTTTTTCGTGTTTTTTCATAGAAAAAGTGAATGGTAGGACTTAGTAGTTTATTAAGATAAACGCTTAATGGTAGACGGTCGAATACTGACATGTTGTGCGGTGACGAATATGACATGTTATTGTGCTTTGTTATAATACGACACAGCCGAGCGCGCGGTGACCCATGTATAATGTATGATGTATACGACACAACTAGGTGTGCAGTGACCCATGTTATGTATGATCCAAAATGTATACTACAAAAACAGAGTGTGGGGGGACAAATAAGCAATGATATGATACATAGTATATACGACACAACGGAGTGTGCTGTGGCCCATGTTATGATACACAGCGGAGTAGGCAGTGACCCATGTTATGGCCCAAAGCGTATACGTCACAACGGAGCGTGTGGTGACTCATGTTAGATGCATAATGTATACAATACAACGGAATATGCACTGATCCATGCGGTGATCCATGTTATGATGCATATATAGTCTATATCATAAAACATTGCCCCCGTGCTATTCAAATTGTGTAAAATACACCAGAGTGTGCAGTGATCCATGTTATGATGCATAGTGTATACGACACGAACGGGGTGTGCAGTGACCAATGTTATGCATATAATATACGACACAACGTGGTGTGCGGTGACCAATGTTATGCATATCTTGGGCTGCATAATGTACGTTTGTTTATTCGACAAAACGGGGTGTTGTGGATGACCGAATGGTTATAGCTTGTCATTGAGTCAACTGACGTGGTTTCAAATCCCCGGTTGTACGTGGCAAGGAGTAGGGTCGCCTGTCCAACTTCTTGGGTTTTCTCTGGGTACTCCTGTTTCCTCCTACTGCTAAAGACCCTACGCGGAAGCGAGTTTTTGAAATAGAATTAAACCATATGTTAGTCCCGAAATGACCTAGTTTGTGTCGATGGACGTTAAACCTCTCTCTCTCTCTCTTATTGGTTTACCCTAGCCGGTTGTTAGGGCAAAATGTACTATCTCTCTCTCTCTCCCTCTCTCGACAAATCGGACTGTGCGGTGACACTTGTTATGCTGCATAATGTATTCGACACAGCGATGTATTTGAATTAGGACTTGCAATACCGAGTGTGTGCACTGTTATCAAAGACTTCACTTCAGATAATAAATTTGCACGAGTGCTGTGGATATATCTTTAAGTTCTGAAAACAATAAGTTCAGAAAACCTATTCCTAATGTTAAATATAAAATGTTGCCTTTGTTCACTATTACACAAACAGGTGCATAAGTGAAATGATTTATAAATAAATGCAACCTGTAAAAATAAAACCACGTGATGTAAAAATAACTGGATCAAAATACTCGGTGTATTGTTTTACTGTAGGTCTAATGATATATTTGTTGAATTTAAAGGTGTGTAGCAAGGATCAATAGTTCAAACTTCGATTATATTCACATGTATTATCCATCCAGCTAGGGCAAATGAGATAGTGTTTAACGCAGTCAGTACATTTTGCCCGGACAGCCGCCTCTGTTATTCCAGTAAGAGAAAGAGAGAGAGAAAGAGAGGGAGTGAGAGAGAGAGGGGATTTAACGTCCATTCGACACAAACTAGTGTCATATCGGGACTAACATGGTTCAATTCTATTTTAATAAGTCACTTGTGCGTAGGGGTCTTTAGCAAAACACTAGGAAGTTAAACCCCATTTCATTTTCTGCGGGGGTTGGGATGGCCTAGTGGTCTAGAGTGCCACGCTTCGACCTCTAGCTGGCCGGTCACCTCTGGCTTGCGGCTGTGGTTTCGAGCCCTGGTGTGAGCGTATGTGGCATGGAGATTGGGGCGCCTTCTCAACCTCGTGGGTTTCCTCCGGGCACTCCGGTTTCCTCCCACTGCTAAAGACCCCTACGCGCAAGCGAATTATTGAAATAAAATGAAACCATGTGTTAGTCCCGAAATGACCTAGTTTGTGTTGAGTGGACTTTAAACCCCATTTCTCTCTCTCTCTCTTCATTTTCTGCAGCAGTAGCAGTAGGGGTAGGGGTAGGGGTAGGGGTAGGGGGAGGGGGGGAGGAATCGGGGAGAACCCAAGAGGTTGGACAGGCGACCCTACGCCTTGTCACGTACAACCTGGGAATCAAAACCACGACAATTCACTCAATAACAGACATTATGATACACGTGTTAACCATTCTGCCATCCAACCCCCTGTGCATAAATGGTCGCTATGATTTTCCAAACGAACTACACCTTTACATCTACACCATATTCCTGAAGCAATGGCCCGAGAAATCCCTCTCTGACCATTGCTGGAATAGCGTCTGTTTCTTGAACTTATGCAGGAGTGTGTCTATTCTTTCCGTTCAATGAAAGCTTCGTTTAATCTGGGTCTTCCCTAAAACTTTGGAGAGTGATTTAAGGTATTAAAAACGGTGAAAGTATGTTCGTTTCCAAACAGTATTGTTTACATTTCATTCGACTTGATAGCCTCGTTTGTCACGCAATAAGTTTTACTGCTGTATTCTGCCATGCACGGGTTAATTAGGCATAATAAAATCGTGAGTCATGACGTAACGTTATGTAAACATATTTGGTCCAATATTGGCACTCGGTTTAAATGTAAAGCTTGTGTAGGGCAGCTAGTGATTGGTTGGTAGACGGACTACTGACCAATCAAAATTTAAAACCACAACATCCACTCATAATAGCAGTGTGAAGTAGGATTGATTACCTCTAATCAAACGCAACACTGCGCGGAGTATGCATCCACACCAGAATACATTATTGTTTAGCCTAAGCTTCATCCAATGGCGTCCTCACTGCACCAATTTCACCAAAAACAGAAAGCCAATGTCACTATCACTTGGCAAGAAATATATTTTGATCTTAAGAGGATATTAAATAATGATTCAACATAATTTCATGACACGCTTAGAAATTGACCTTAAACTAACATTATATGCATCCACATGACTTTCAACCAAGTAGGTGTGTCTGTTTATTTTGGATTTTTTAAAATTCTGATATATTTCAGAGATTTTGTAATATTTAAACTAGTAGAAAAACCGGTGCCGGAATGAAAATACTCAGACTATATATCTTACTTATATACACCGATCTGTTCACACACTGTAATAATCAACTGGTCACAGTAAAGTTATATTACCTCTGTATGTGGGGCTAGTGACACGGATTGTCTACAACTCGGGGTTAAAAATAAAACTTTACACGTGGTAATAATTGTCAATTTGAGCAATATCCTCACAGGTAGCTGTAGAGAATTATTTCCCCGGATATGACTCCGTTAACCGTTACCATCAAAATCTTCTACATTTCCATTTGTTTGGTTCGTTCGTATGTTCGCAGGGTTTACGTCCGCTTTCACCTTGGATAATATCGCAGATTTGTGTGGCTTTATGCTTCATTATAATACAAATGGTGCGGCCCCACACCGACAGTAACGATTTGTTTATTGCAGGTGATTGTTCGCCAAGGATAGATTATATATTCTTAACACATCCTAAATATAAATGATAAAGGATAGAGAGAGAGAGAGAGAGAGAGAGAGAGAGAGAGAGAGAGAGAGATGGGGTTTAACGTCCACTCGACACAAACTAGGTCATTTCGGGATTAATTTGGTTTAATTTTATTGCAATAATTCGCTTGTGCGTAGGTGTCTTTAACAGTGGAACGAAACCGGAGTACCCGGACAAAACCAACAAGGTTGGACAGACGACCCTACTCCTTGCAACGTACAACCGATGACTCGAAACCACGCAGTTGACACAATGGCAGGCCGTATGATACAGCGCGCACGCTAACCATTCGACCATCGACCAATGATAAAGGAATTATTGATAACTGAAATCATCGCTTGAATCAAGACGTGTAAAATATGCATTTCTATAATTCCTTGTTGGTTACTTTTTGCAATACTTTGAGCGATAATGACAAAAAGGTGCTACTGTGGAATCTTAATGTCGGCGAATATTAGGACCCTATATGCACAGAAATAAAAGCTCGGGTATTGTGAATCGCGGTAGAACGGACGGGACGGCATATGTGCGCGTATATTTCCCTTCATCCTCGTAAAAAAACACAACAAAAACAACGTTCAAATAGGGCTATGTTAATAATAAGATTCCGTCCAGCTTTGTAATGTGGGATAAAATCAACCCAATATAAGAATCCATAGTCCTAATCATGGATAGTGGAACAAAATCATTTATAAAAACCCCAATCCCTTTTACGAGCCAGCTCCATACTCGCAGGAGTACTGCTAGTTTTACACGTGAAGTGATATTAGATATGGATGTTGTAGACAATACAAAGCAATGCAAAATGCTATAGAACAAACATAAGTACATAACATAATACAACACAATCTTAACAAATCACAGAAGAAACAGTACATAATACAAAACAATCTCAACAAAACACAGAATAAACAGTACATAACACAAAACAATCTCAATGATACACAGAAGAAACAGTACATAACACAAAACAATCTCAATGATACACGGAAGAAACAGTACATCATACAAAAGAATCTCAACAAAACACAGAAGAAACAGTACATAACACAAAACAATCTCAATGATACACAGAAGAAAACAGTACATAACACAAAACAATCTCAACAAACCACAGAAGAAAAAGTACATAACACAAAACAATCTCATAAACAGAAGAAACAGTACACAAAACAATCTCAACAAACCACAGAAGAAACAGCACATAACACAAAACAATCTCAACAAACACAGAAGAAACAGTACATAATACAAAACAATCTCAACAAAACACAGACTAAACAGTACTGACTATCACACTAAATTAAGCTGAAACCACCACTGAACAAAATCCATCTCACAGATCAGACCAAAAGATTAATCAATCAAGGTTTTATCAGACATATATTTGAAATAAACAATTATTTACAGCATTCTAAAAAAAATGTGTCACAAAAAAAGCCATTTTAAATTAAAATTGTTGGAAATAAGAGAAAAAACCCCAATCATATCAAATATGTAATCAATTAGAGCATTCTAAAACAAATGTCACAAAAATAACATTTTAGTTAAAAAATCGAAATAATCACATCAAATACATATAGATATCCATTAAAAAATTTTGATAACAAACAAAAAATATCACAATACTAGAATAAAAACTTGTGGCAAGAATTTAAAAATTTAAAAAATCCACCCAAACAAAACAATCTCTTGTTACTAAATGTTAAATGCTGTAAAAATAACCACTTGAGTCCCAATATTTTTACTTCTTTCATTGTTTTAAAGGGTGTATAGCTCTGCTCTGGTCAGTTACAGTAAAATAAATGAGCGGCCCATAATGAATGACAGTTGTCTGAGTAGTTAGTTCAATATTGAATTTTAATTCTTGTTCTTCACGTTGAATATTATGAAAAATTGGGTAATAGCTATACACCTTTTAATCTACAGATGGCCCGCCCTTATACATTCATACCATTATAACTTATATCTTAATTGTATCATTTAAAAACAAAAGCAAAGAAAATTGTACATGTACATACACTGGAATGACTAAAATAAACAAAATTTATGTATACAACATTAATATCATTATATTTGACTATCATTGTACAATGCACAGCAATGCTTAACAATGACTAGAGAAGCCTAGTCTAAATGTCACTCATTAATAGGCAGTAATTGTATTCCATAGCATTGTGTCAACTATCTATTCCAGTTCAATTACTAAATGCTATCGAAACAAATTACAACACTATGGTCTGATTACATGTAGAGGTCAAATATTAGGAGGCTATAAGGCAACAGTCTCCAAAGTTTAAGGCTAAAAATATATAAAAAATCTGAAAAAATATAACTTTCCTCCTGATGTGATTAATCCTAATTTAAAAGGATGTGAGCTATACTTCAGTAACTTCAAATTTTTTATACAAAGAAAGTGGTCCAAAAGAATATTTTGCCATTTGCAACTCTCAAATATTCCAAATATGTCATTTTATAATGATAAAAGATTTATTTTAAGATATACCATTTAATGAACCAAAAATAGCCATGAGAAATGGTCTTCAAAAGAGAGCAAATGATCTTAGTTGAAGGAGCTTTTCTACATGACTGCTTCTGGAGTAAAAATAATAATTATGTAATGTTTTACCTACATAATCATGTAATGTTTACCTTATTTCAAAATAGAATCTTAGATTGAAATATCTTGCCAAATTATTAATTTCAACAGATCAAATTTTTACAGATTATCATTTGAAAGGTAGGAATTGACCTGATCTACTATGCACTCCTGTTCCTTTAAAAATAATTAGACTTTACAAAAATATTTTTGCATATTTCGCACAGGTACAAATCATGCCCATTCACAATTAGCCAATGGGAAATTGAATTTAAAACATAAGACATGGAATAAAAATAAGAAAAGTATTGTTTATAGTTTAGATTGTGGTGTACTATGAAGAAGATCTCTTATATATTTATAGTAAGATGGATGAACCTGAAAGGATAAAAATATACATTCAGACAAAAAATTTAACTAATGTGTCTTTAAATGATTGGAATTGTAAAGAGTTTGAATAAAAAACCATATGAATTCTGCAATTTTAAAACAGGTCAGTGCTTTACAGGTCACGGTGGCTAAGTGGGTAAGACACTGGTTCGCTAGCATTGGCCGAGAAAGTTCATCTAGATTTTCCCCCGGTCAGTGATACAGAACGGATGGCCTCACAAGGACAGCTGTCTAGTTGTTCGAACAGGATGAAAAACTGAGGTAAAATGTACACATTGGCATGCACGTAAAAGATCTCTTGACAGTTGGAATTCAATAAGAGTAGGCCATAGTGTCGCTGTCCATGCAAAATTTCCCTTAAATGCACACTATATGGCGTATGCCCTTCTTCATCAGCCCAGTTCAGAACAGAACAGTAGGACGTTAACTTTACACCACCATTTCATTTCATTCACCATCAAGATATTTTTTGCAAGGAATATAACAATTTAGCCTTATCCCACATTTTGTATACATTTTTAAACGTTTTTAAACTATAAATTTTAAAGGGATTATGTCAAAGTGGGTCAAATGCTGGCTCACTAGACTGGAGGTCGGGTGTTTGAACCCTGCATTGGCTTAGAAAGTCCATTCAGATTTTCCGGCGTGGCTTTTCCTTGTCACTGCTGCAGAACGGAGGGCCTGACACGGACAGTCGTTTGGATGGGACCAAAAACCAAGGTCCCATGTACACATTTGCGTGCACGTAAAAGATCCCTTGGCAGTGGAATTCGATAAAAGAGTAGACCATAGCGCCGCTGCCCAGTCAAAATTTCACCCACAGCACACTGTATGGCGTATTTTTGTCTTCATTAGCCCAGTTTAGGAGCAGAACAGTGGGAGGTAAATCCCATTCATTTCATTTCATTTATAGCTTATTATTGCATTTCAGAATCTGTTCACCATGAATCTTAACCCTCTTTTTTTCAATTGCCAGCTGAGATTTCAAACATCATTATATTATTTTAATCTGCTTGACCATGCATTATTATATTAATTTAATCTGACTAACAAATCAAAATTCTACTTACATCTGTTTTATTCATAGGTTCTCGTTGTGTTGATTCATAAAGTTTTTCATAAACATTTCCATCGTAAACGCCTAACACGGAACATAGAGTTTCATCATGTATATCAAAGGCATCCACCAATGACACAGCATCAGGTCTAATAAACAATAATAGTAGTGTAAAATAAAATCAAGAATAATAGATATTAATCAATGATCAAATTATAAAGACAGGTGAAAGATTTCAGTAAAATGGAGAAAACGCAAGTTCACTCACTTATATTGAAAGTGGTACATTGTAAGACAGCCAGGATTTAGCATGGTGTAATTTACATTTAAACAACTTTTGAAGTTATTCTCCTTTACTCCTAGACATATCAACGCTCGATAATTAATGAAACTATTATTATACATCCACATGGAAATATTTTTTGGCCCATCCACAATTTGTTTGTGGACTTTTTTTACAAGTCACACCTTTTATTCGATTTTGACAAAACTTGAAATATAGGTTTATCTCCCTACGATCTCGGCTCCTTTCGATACTGACATGTATCGGACAGCTAATTTTAGGATTATGGCCCCTGATTGTACAAAAAATCACGTTTTTAGCTTGTGGACACTGTGCAGGTCACAATTTTATCTGATTTTCACGAAACTTGATATGTATGTTTAAAACCCACAGATCTCAGTTCCTGTTGATATTCACGCACATTGGACCATACTTTTCTGGATTATGGCCACTGATTTTACGAAAAAGCCTGTGGACCCTCTAGAGATCACATTTTTATCTGATTTTAAAAAAAACATCTAAATATATCACTGTCACACCACAATGAAGGTTGAGTTCAAATTTCAGGAAAATAGAGACGAATAGTGTAAAAGTATGTAATACGAAAGTTGTGGACCATATAGAGGTCACAATTTTTGCCCGATTTTGATGAAACTCAAAAGTGTATATCCCAAAGATCTCAGTTCCTTTCGATATATGCATATTTCAGACCATAACTTCCTTGATTATGGCCCCTGATTGTACGAATGCTTAACAAGGTTAATGCAAATTAAAAGAATAAAGAATTCCTTATTTACCTGATTTGTGACAATAGTTTGATTTCTTCCTCTCTCATCAATTCTAGCTGATTCAGATTTATAGATGATGTCTGAAAGTATACATTAATAATAGAGTATATTTATAATCTGCAAGTTTCCATACACATATTCATGCTCCAAACGCCAAACGCTATGTACACTATATATTTTTCACTATTTACACAACAGTAAAACTGATAATATGTGGCCCAGCACAACATATGATTATTCCTATTGCATGCAAACTAAGGAATTCTGAAAATTGAAAAGGTATCTGAAATCCAGACCAAAAACATTTGCTATATTCTTGAGTAAAGTTGGGTATTTTGCAGGATATAGATACCCCTTCTAGAACACCTGATACCACTTCTATTTCTTGGAGTTTACATTACAGCTAACACATTTTGTATTAAATATCATTTCTCTTTGAAATATCATTCCAATTTTACATTTCAAAAATAAAATCTATAATAGAAACATTCTGTACCTATCTACTCGAATATGAACATGAACTTATCTCGTTAAAATCACCATATCACTTCTATAAAAACAACTAATTTATTGACAAACTTACCTCAATAAAATCACTGGAGTTATGAATATACTTACTTCCATAAAAATCACCTGGGTTATTGATGAACTTACCTCTATTAAATCACCTTGTTATTGTTGAATTTACCTCTATAACATCACCTGGGTTATTGATGAACTTACCCTAAAAAATCACCTAGTTTATTGATGAACTTACCCTAAAAAATCACATCAGTTATTGATGAACTTACCTCTATAAAATCCCCTGAGTTATTGATGATACCATGTAAACAATAGAACACACACAATCTATGCAATACTTGTTTTAATACTGGACTTAGTACCAATGATTGTACACTAGTTATAAAAGCTTTAACTATAGACATATGACTGTGAACCTATAAAATACAAATAAGTACAATGTTTCATTATTAAAATTACACTGACAATGAAGTGAATACAAAACATCTCATTTTTTGTTTAATTTTGATCTGACTAGCTGCATCACATTTATAATAGATCTGATCTGATCTGACTAGCTGTATCAGTGTCTTGTCCAGACCTGACCTGACTAGCTGATCATGTTTGTGATAGATCTGATCTGACTAGCTGCATCACATTTGCAATATATCTGATCTGAATAGTGAATAACAACACCAGTGTTTGCAATAGATCTGATCTAACTAGCTGCATTATATTTGTAATAGATCTGATCTGACTAGCTGAATCAGTATTTATACCAGACCTGATCTGACTAGCTGCATCATGTTTGTAATATATTTGATCTTCTAGTTGTATCAGTGTTTATACCAGTCCTGATCTGACTAGATGTATAAAGTCTAGCCACATCAAAGAGCCACATGAAATGTTTTACCTGAGCTGATCTGACTAGTTGAATCATATTTTTATTCCATGCTATATGCTGTTCCAAACCACTGGACATGTCAGCATGTAATCTATGGGCAGTCTTCTTGATAATTCTACAAAATGTAAAACAAAATATCCATGTACATGTATCACACAATAACTAATGAAACTTGAATTTATAGCTCAATAAAATTTATATATAATAGAGCTTTACTATATTTTTGTCAAACAGATCTAAAGTCCATATAAAAACATTTGGGCACTTAATTGCATGTAAGACGCAGAGAGATAGAAATGGGGTTTAACGTCCACTCGACACAAACTAGGTCATTTCTGGGCTAACTTATGGTTGAATTTTATTTCAATAATTCCCTTGCACGTAGGGGTCTTTTGCAGTGTGAGGAAACAGGAGGACCTAGAGAAAACCCACGAGGTTGGAATGTTTCAGAATAACTTACCTATTTGCCATATTCTGATATATATCAGTGAGTATTTGTAGATCATGGCAATGTTCTGATGACTGTATCGGATTAACATAGATGTCATCATTATTTAGGTAGGATGTAAAACCATCCAGTGTTTGACCAGAAACATTTAACGCTACTTGTTTCATGAGATATCTACAATATAATAATATAAACATGAATACAAAAATACAATCAAAGAGTCAGAAATCCTTCAAGAAATACAAAAGATACAAAAACACAACCAGAACTTTTACACAATACTAGAAAAACACAAGGATCAGAAATTCTTAGAGAAATACAAACAAAAGATCAGAAATTCTATGAGAAATACAAACAAAAGATAAAAAATTCTTTAGAGAAATATAAAAGGTGTAAAATTGTGTGTGGTGCAACCCTCCTGCACTTACTATTACAGAAATACATGCATAAAAGACCAGAAATTCTTAGAGAAATACAATCGATCAGAAATTTCCCATTCTGATAGTCAAACACTCATCTATCTATCTGAGAAATTAAAGATGGCTAAATTACTAGCTGTCCCTAGAATATTAATTAATACACTAAATTCTGACGTAATCTTCACCATAGTTCCATACACGACTAGATGTCACAAAATAGTATAAAGCTGAGCGTTTGTTTGTAATGTTGTAAATATCTCACCTGGCCGTTTGTTGATATAAAACAGTATTTTCACCTTCCGCCGTTATGATCGATGCTCCACCAGACACAGCTTCACCAATACCAGCATACCATAGGTAACCATGACCACCACATGCTCGACGACATATTTCAGAATGGTGAACGGACACCTCTCCTGTTATAGCCTTAAGTGCTGATGACTGACTGTGAAGCTACAATAATTACAACTACATGATTAAAATAAAAGTAGAAAGATTTTAGATATTTCTTTTGAGATAGAGGCTATGGAAATAATATGGTGGGATTGTAAATATAAAGGGAAAAGTAAGTCAGTCAACATGGTCAATGTGTGAACTACATCCATATGAATTCGTCTTTTTTACACTGAACTGATCTAGCACAAATAAATCTTAAAATTCACTAAGAATTCAAAGTATCTATGAACTCAAAGGAATAAGGTCTCTATGAAGTCTTTAAAAGAAATGTCTAGCTAATAATGTTTCAATTTCATTCAGTATAACAAGAATATGACGAAATGATTATTTGTTAGCGTTTGGCAATTACTTCAGACGATATATAGAATAAAGTCAGAGACACCTGTAAGTTTTCGGAAAGGTTTTTGATTGATCTCTTTTTAATTCAAATGTATGCAATCCTAGAGGTAACTACAGTTGATATCTCGATTTTGATTTTCAAATTTTAGGGTGTATTAAGTCAGGGAAAATTTGACAGTTAACACTCTTCGAAAAATGGTTGGTTAGACAATTATTTGATTAATCTGTATGGCTAATTTTTGATAGGAAGAGAAAGATAGAAAAATGGGGTTTAACGTCCACTCGACACAAACTAGGTCATTTTGGGACTATATTTCTCCAAGAATTTCTGAATTTTTCAAAAGATACAAATAATGCACAAAGACTTTATTAAAAGAAATGAACTCAACCAGAATTATGAAAGTGCAGAAAGGCGAAGACTTACCTCAGCTAGATTTGTATAACTACCTCGAGCTAACTGTGGATATATTTCATTATAATAATCGTGTAACTGTTGAGAAGCAAACATGAGAGCATACGCTGTAGCTACAGCTGGAAATAATTTATATTGTTGAGATTGATAATTTATAACTTGTTCTTCTTCACCACTGAAAAATTATAAAGAAACAAATTAATGCCTAGACTGTGAATAGAAATTTTTTTAAAAATTTTCCATTTTTCCATGTATCTAATTATAAATTGTTAATTCAATAATGTTTATAAATGTTGTTGATTTAATTTTCTATTTTGTTCATGTTGATGCTAATATTTAAATATATCTTTTCTTTTGTAGACGATAATTTTCCTGCAAGCTACATCTAGTTATGAGAACGAAATGCCTGAAATTGTCCTGCATGAAGAAGGCTGCAGTAATCAAAACCATTTAAAACTGTAAATCATTGATGTGGTGTACTTACCCAGGTTTTAGAGCAGACTGACGTCTAACACAACTATATCTCATGGCTGCTGTCACGGAACCACATAATATATTAGCTGCCCAATTGGTCATATTAACACGAACTAACATCATAGTAGCGTAATTAGCTTTACTATTACCTACAGATGTGAATTTACCACTTCTAGATACCTATATAATATATATTTAATAAATTTATTGTAAAGATAACCCATATCTTCAACTGAGACTTAAATTATAAAACCAAATATTCATTGTTATCATCTTTTATTATGTAAATGTAATATTGGCTGGATCTATAAAATTTCTATGTAAAGTGTACATGTGAATATTTATGTGGAAGTTGTGTGTAACAATAATAATTAAATATACAATAATACTGAAGAAAACAAATCTGACCCACAGTTATGCAATATTGCTAATTCTTGTAAACTCCAGAAAAATTGATAACTTATCATACAGGGAAAAGTATATTAAAACAAGAGACATATTATAGTTTTAAAATCATTACATAAAATCTGACGCCATCCTTAGCCTTTAGGTAACCAAAACATAAGGAGTTACATCGCAGTTTTCCCATATAAACATTTTGTCTACAAACCTTGGCATTCTTCATCAACATCTGATCTCTAGGTATTCGAACTTGATTCAATATAAGGAAACCATTATCAACTGTATTAATAGCAATCTTTGGTCCAATATCACCTACTTTTATACCTAAAATACAGGGAAAAAATGAGGTAAATATATTTTTTTTCATAAGTATAAGTACTAGGGAGAGAATTTTACCCACAGTAGCAATTCCACCTACTCTTCTTTGAATTTAACCCAACAGTAATCTAGAAACTGTTGAGTAACACTTACAAGAAACAGTCTATATAGTGTCATTTGTAATATGAGAGGGAGAAAATAACTGCAAGAGTATTGTATTGTTTTGCCATGCTTGCACATATTAAAATCGACTATACATTCTCTAAAATAAACGATATAACAGAAATTCCTTTCTCAGATTGTTTTGTTTATGAGGATATAACTATAATAGTATACCTGGTAATGGAGTATGATCATCTAGACTACGTAGTTGTACCATAAATGGATGCATGCCATAAGGTTTATTATCAATTATCAACTGAGCTAAAACTATAGCATGTGTACTTGATTTACCCACTGGAATTAAAAAAAAAAGAAGAAAATATATAGTCAGCAGATCAATGTTTTAGCTTCGTAAGATTATATGGATAATATAAAGGTAATTTGCTGAAAATTTCAGTTGAATTGATCCATTATGAACCGACTGAACGTTCCGTCTAGCCTCGATCATCATTAGTAAAGTTGGTACGACAACAATCATACTCTCGATTATCCATTTAATATTCAAATCGTGAAGGAAAGTTATGTAGCAAATCGAATCATAATCCACAAAGTATCATCTGTCAACACAAGATCGTTGGCCTTACTTATGGATGCAGATTTTATAATGAGAGAGAGAGAGAAATGGGGTTTAAATTCCACTCAACACAACTAAGTCATTTCGGGACTAACATATTGTTTAATTTTATTTCAATAATTCGCTTGCGCATAGGGGTCTTTTTAGCAGTGGGAGGAAACCCACGAGGTTGAGAAGGCGCCCCTATCACCATGCCACATACACCAGGGCTGGAAACCACAGCCGCAAGCCAGAGGTGACTGGCCAGCTAGAGGTCGAAGCGCGGCGCTCTAGACCACTAGGCCATCCCAACCCCCTGATTTTATAATGAAGACAGTTTGTCTTCTTACAATACATTCAAATAAACAACACCTTTTTCATTCTTGACTTATATGTATGAAATTCAGTGAAATTGAGAAAGAATTTACACATTAAGATTTTTGTTCGCACTACCAGAGTTGATAATTATAAGTATTCATACTTACATCCACCAGGCCACCATTTCATTGATGTAATTTTAGGTGTCCGTAAAACAAATTCATCTGTTGACTGGTCGAAAGTTGCTGTGGTTTCAAGGCCCAATAGATTTGTTCCTAAACACAAAAACGGCTCAATATAAATTTGTCTACATCCTTTTTTTTATTACGAAATTCATTAAAATGGAGTTGTTTCCCTTGATATATAAATCATTAAACAAGAAATGAAATGGGGGGTAAGTTCTACTTTTCTGCTTTAATTGACCTAATCAAGACGGGCATACACCATGCATTTGGCCTGGACAGCAGCACTATGGTCTACACTTATATCAAATTCTGACTGCCAAGGGATCTTTGATGTGCACGCCAATGTGTACACAGGGCCTTGTTTTTTGAGAAAGAGAAAGAGAGAGAAAAATGGGGTTTAACGTCCACTTGACACATACTAGGTCATTTCTGGACTATCATATGGTTTAATTCTATTTCAAAAATTTGCTTGCGCGTAGGGGTCTTTGGCAGTGGGAGGAGTGCCCAGAGGAAAAAAAAACACGAGGTTGAGAAGGCACCCTTATCTCCATGCCACATATGCTCACACTAAGGATCGAAACCACAGCCACAAGCCAGAGGTGACCGGCAAGCTAGACGTCGAGGAGCAGCACTCTAGACCACTAGGCCATCCCAAACCCCCCTCGGATTTTTGTCCCATGTGAACCACTATACGCTGTCCCTTGCCAGGTCCTCAGTCCTGCACCACGGACACGGAGGAATTGTGCCGTAAAATCCCATGGATGTTCTTGGCCAACGCAGATACCTCCCGGTTAGCGAGCCAACGTCTTCTAAATTATTAGACCACAATGAATTAGTAAACACAAGTCATAACAGGCAATAGATCAGTCTTACCATGCCCTAACTCAGTCTGAGCATAAGTTCCAAGGATCTTAAAACTTTGGGCTAATGGAAGCCATTTTGCTTTCTGTTCATCTGTTGCTAAGCGTTCAATGGCGGGGATAAACATGGTGTGATGGAGTGACAGAGAAATCTCCTTCCGTAATAAACTGAAAATAAAATTTATTTAACAATTAAAGGATGATTTCATAAAACAAATTCAATGACCTCAAAATGTTTTTGAAGCATATATCAAAGATTTCTATATAATATTGAGTGTATTGCCTCATGCTTCTTTTAAGACAAAAAAATAAATGATCCTTAAAAAGTGTTTTCCCTACCGCCAAAACTTGGCTATTATAAGTGCTGGAATTACTTAACAGAACAAAGTTTTAATGGGATACAATCACTAGTTTTATCCTAAAAGCATGCCGCTTCGACAAGTATCCTCTTATCATTATCACTATGAATTTCATATATACTGACCTCAAGTTTACTAAATGTCACTGTCCTTGATAACATTGAAATGTAGTGTTTTTAGAATAAAACTAGTGATTGTATCCCATAAAAACTGTGTTCTGTTAATGTGTTTCCCTATTGCTAAATGCCACTAAAAGATTATGAATTTGCTTGAACTGTAATATTTACCTTCAAAAGACAATTTTTTATATGATTTTATACAACAGCAGTAGTTTACATTAGCGTATATAATATCCATCATACGTTTTCTGAATTACAGTAATATTTCGGTTGCTGGCTCTTACCCTTTTTTTAGTGATGATAACTAGGGGAAATTAAAATAAGACAAACAAGTTGAAGGAAGCTGTAGTAACAAGTCTACATGAAATACTACATTCACTATCGTACAGTAAATCACACCTGATGTTTTCAAATGTTAGTTTTGGAACTTACGATTCAGCCATAAAATAATCTTCTTCATTCCACTGATATTTTCTCTTCAAATGAAAAAGTTTGACAGATTTCTGGACGCCATAGTCGTAGAGTTGTGATTTTGAAAGAAATGCTCGGTTAGGGTTGGTGAATACTGGATCAGAAAATAGTAGTTGTTCTGAATTTTAAAAAAAGGGTACAAATATATATTTTTTTGGCATGAAAATTCAAAGAAATAAAAGTTTTAAAAAAGAAGGAAAATTGTCTTATCGTTCAAACCTTAACTCAATTGATTTTGAATGCAAAGAATAAACTTGTTGTGGTTGAGATAGAAAACATAAATTCAGAATCTGTCCACAAAATGTTTTTCTGTAACTATCTAGCAGAGGTGTCTATTGTGACACAAATATACAATAAAGCTTTAAATGCACAATCCTCAACACATAGCATAACAGTTGAACTGAAATAAGTAATTCTAAAGAAAAGAAATAGGCTATTGCATATAGCTGTTGAATTTTAACAAATCACACAATAATGTGGCGTATGGGAATTAGTTTATTATATGTTGGGCTGTGTGCATTGCATTTTGTGGACATTTTAATTGTAAATTAGGGCAGTTATGATTACAAAACTCGTGCAGAGAGCCAATGTAATGTACTTCTGCAAAAGGAAGTCCTTTCCACCCACTACTGTGGCTGGGGAGGCAAGACATCAGTTAGTGCCAGCAGTGGAATCATTAGCCTGAAATTGAGCCAGGATGTGAGTGATGGATAGATTTTGTTCAGTTTTCCATAAATAAAATTACATTTGTCCCGATGACCAAATAAAGTCCGAAGTCAAGTGCAGAGCAAGAAAAAAAAAAAAATCCTGTCAATAGTGTCAAACAAAAGGACTATATAAAACGAGTGAACTTTCAAGGTTTACTCCTGGTTCTCACCCAATTCACGCCTTCTTTTTGTTCTTTCAGGACCGCCATCTATTATATTAGTTAGCTCTATTATATTAAATGTTCCAGTATCTCTTTCCTTCTGTAAATCAGGATTAACCCTCAACCCATTATTTTTGATCAAAACCGGTTTCGCCATTTTGACTGCTTACGTATCACGTGACAGTGTAAGTCTAGCCGGATTGGGATCATCCAGACGCTTCAATAGGCAATCGAGACGACTCGAAAGTACTTATAATAGAGATAAATCATTGTTGAAGGTGACATTTTTAAAAAAAAAAAAAAAAAAAAAAAAAAAAAAACCGAAAGGTTACTGAATTATCTCAAAAGTGTGCAAAAAGGTTAAATTAATGTAGCCTTATAACGATATTAAAAGGCTTTTTGCCGCAATTATTTATGTAGTAAAATCTTTTTTAAAAAGGAGATAGCGGTATTATTTAAAGGGTCTATATGTATTATGAGGAAAGTGATTCATGTTCAGATTTTATTGTCATTTATTATCTTTTTATGTTCGGTAAAATAGGCAGTAGTTTGCTAAGTATTCTATGTTTTCAGTAAATTATTGTGAACCTGTTTCGAACATGTTGTTAGCCAGGAAAAAGATATCGGGACCTTTTACTCTTAGTTTCGACCGAAACAGATTGTTTTCAGGACAAAAACTAATTAATAGGCTATATTATAACCGGGGGGGGGGGGGGTCACAGTGATTAAGTGGGTAAGACGCCGCATTCCTGCATTGGCCGAGGAAGGTCATCTGGATTTTCCGGTGTGGTTCCCCTTTGTCAGTGATGCAGGACAAAACAGCTGTCTAGTCGTTTGGATAGGACGAAAACCGAGGTCCTGTGAACAAATTGGCGTGCACGTAAAGGATCCTTTGTCAGTTCGAATTCGATATGAGAGTAGGCCTGTAGTGCCACTGCCCGGGCAACATTTCCCTCATAGCACACTATGGCGCATACCCGTCTTCATAAGCCCGGTTCGGAACAGAATAGTAGGCCTACGTAGAAGGTTAAACCCAACTTCATTTCATTTCGCTAAACCACCATTTTGAATCGGCCATTTATAAATAACTAGGTGAAGATTATTGGGTTAATGTAAATTAAGATTTAGTGCTGAATAGCGTGCAGATCCAACTGTGTGATATTATATTACATCTTACCACCTAAAGCTACACTTGAAAGCTTTAGTGCACTGTAATATCTGTTGTGGAATAAGAAATGGATTTAAAGTTTGGTATTCAGTTGAGAGGAGGTTTTATCAGTTTTCTGGTATAGGGAGTTTGGGAAGGGGGGAGGGCACATAAACCCCGTTTACATTACAAATTTTAAGCGTCAGGGCGCGATACTGGGTAAGGCACGGTTAATTGTTTTTTGTAGTGTAAACGGGTCAAACATTAGCGTGTCATACTGAGTACCCTGCCAACAAGGCCCACTGAAGTGTTACAATTCGTAGAGTAAACGCTATCCGGTCTGGGCACGGTTTTAGTACGGATTACAGCGATACGAACCATGGACACTTTTCCCGCGAACTTTGACAGTTCTATTATCAGTTCTGCTGCTCAAACTAAACAGCCGACATAATTGGGTTCATCCGGATAATTTGCATACGGATTGAAATTAGCTTTTCTGTGAAGAGTTCCACATTTGGGGTGCCTGTTCTGAAACCGTATTTTTTAGAGTAATGTAAACGAGTCAATTTCTTGAAAAGTATAGCGGGCTGAGAACGGTAACCTTATCGCGACCATGTGTAAATGGGGTTGTAGATATTTTGTAGTCATCTTGACATTCCGGTTATATTATTCAACACACTACGAACAGATGACATTACAATTTACCTAACACAATGCGTTCAATAAATATGTACATAATATAAGATACAACATACACTAATGGGATTTGAAAACCGAGGTCACCACGAACTCAGCGGCATGGATGTAAAAGAAGAATTGACAGTAGGAGTTCTATATCTATGCCCACCTTCATTATCGCTGCAGAAAAGTACGTGAAAGCGCCACTTCATTTCATTTCAGGACACAATCATTTGTGTCAATATTTTTAAATGACACCCACGTGGCTTCCCACGTGGTATCCTTGTTGATGGAGTTGAAGGGAAGGATACCACTGGGGATATCGAGGTGTTTAGATGTTACTGGAGCTGAACGGAACGATAAAAATAAAATAAAACCAAGTACGAACAATCCAAACCATTAGACAGAATTCAAAGTCCTAAAAAATTGTGTAATCAGCAAATGGACTGCGCCCCGTGTACAAAATACACGACAAACAGTGGTAACAGGTGTCCGGAGCCGTGAAATATATATTGGGGGGTCCGCAACTTCTGAGGGGGCGGGGGTACCCCCATAAATTTTGTTTAAAGTCTCAGTTTTCTGTAAACATTGTTTGTCAAAATTTACGGGGTTAAACTAAAATATCACACGTTTATCATGTTTACAGACAGCGGCACCGGTCTTCCCCGAGAGGCGAAGAAGCGTGGCTTACCCCCACCTAAGAAAATTTTGGAATATTGAACGGCTGCAAACACTTTTTCCTGCTATTTCAGCCAATGAACAAAGCAATTTCAAATTGGTCAAATATAGCCTAATTAAGGTGACTTGCTGACTCGAATTCCAATCAATCGTTTACAGGGGCGTAAATGTGTGGGGGTGTAGAGGTAGTCGTTATCAAAATATGTATACGTCACGCTACTCACGCAAAACTTTAGTATAAAAATAGTCGGTCGCAAAATCAGTGCAGTCGGTTGCAAAGTAAAGGTAGTCGGTATCAAAATAAGTACTCACTGTATACGTCACGCTACTCACGCAAAAAAAAATAGTCGGTCGCAAAATTAGTGCAGTCGGTCACAAAGTAGAGGTATAGTATCAAAATAAGTACTCACTGTATACGTCACGCTACTCATGCAAAACTTTAGTATAAAAATAGTCGGTTGCAAAATCAGTGCAGTCGGTCGCAAAATAGGAGCAGTCTTAGTATAAAATAACCTTGTCAACTTATCATTTTTGAAAAGATGTTGTGTTTCACTCTCATTCTGTTGTGAGTATAATGTTAGTCTTACAACAAAATGTAACCCAGGGAGAAAAATAGTCGGTCTCAAAATAAGTGAAGTCACTGCAGTCGGTCTCAAACACAATGCCAGAAAAGATCCCAAATGTGAGCCTAAATTGCATACGTCACTCTTATTCTGTTGTAAGTATGTTAAATTGGTCTAACAACAAAATTTCACGAAGGGAGAAAAATAGTCGGTCACAAAATAAGTGCAGTCACTGCAGTCGGTCTCAAAAACAATGCCAGAATAGATCCCAAATGCTATGTATTTGCGGGAATACGTGTGCCTAAATTGCATACGTCACTCAAAACTATAGTATAAAATAACCATGTCTGCTTGTCACTCTTATTCTGTTGTGAGTAGTTGTTCTATAAAATGTTTTCTACCACGGCAAAAAATAGTCGGTCTCAAACCAAAAGTACTCACCGCAGTCGGTCGGTCTCCGACTAAATGAATTAATGAAATAAACATACAATCATAAAACAAACGAAATTGACAGATAAGCCTCAAGATTCTGTCCCATTTCTTATCAACCCCAGTCCTAAATATCTAAAAGCCCTGTTACATATCTGAAATTTTTTTTCGCGCCTTCGGCGCGATTAAATTATAACATCATTCTTCTACTCGGTTGCATATCTGAAATTTTTTCGCGCCTGCGGCGCTCGATTCCATTTTAAAATCATTATTCTACTCGTCAGTTGTCTTATACTGTCTCAGCACTATCATATTCACGATTATAGTAAACTGCCCAGTTTGTAGTACCACTGGTGTGTGGGGCGGGGTATGTGCATCAGTCGGTCGCATTTTGGCTAAACACCCCCCAAACGAAATCGATATGTACGCCCCTGATCGTTTATATCCACAGCAACTTCAATTTGGTCCAATATAGCCTACCTGGCTGCCCAGAATTCCAAACAACCAATCAATATGGGAGTTTCACCCTCCCGGAGAAAATTTTGAAAATTTAACCACCGTAAATGCGTTTTCTGCTATTCTAGCCTGTGTGAGCAAGTCCAAAAGTATCCAATGGTTCTGTAACCGAAATCCGACTCTGAATTCCATTCAATCACACTGTTGCAGTTGCATTCACAAAGTAGAGTGGCACCAGACAAAATGTTTTAATCAATAGTCAACTCAATACAAATTCGTGGTATTCAATTAAAAGAAAAGTGAAATTAGTGTTTTATTAGGACTCGGTGACAGTTAGGGAAGCAAAACTAGAAAAGCCCGAAGCAGGTTTACGGGCTGCGGCCAGTTTTCTTTGCGGGGCGAAGAAGCGGGGCTGACCTTGTATGGATGGACCCCCCAAGAAAATTTTGGAATATTTGAAGGCCGCAAACGCGTTTTACTGCTATTCCAGTCCTAAAATTAGTGTTTTATGTGATTTCGGGCACTTTACTTTGCCAAATTTTAGGGGGGGTCCAAGTATATTCAGACCCCCCCCCAGGAAAACAATTGGGGGTCCGACCCCCCCCCGGCGCCCCCATGTGTGACGCCCATGGCCACACCCGCCTAGCAGCATCCAAACTATTAGGCAAATTAATATCAGTAAAATAGCGTGATTGGCCAATGAACTATCGGTATGCAAAATGCACGTGATGAACTGTGTTAACGATGTAGTAGTTATAAAGCCGATCGTACAGGAGCAAAGAAAATTTGACAAATTTCTTTGCCGGTCTCTTCAAATTTTCTTTGACCGTGTAGGAAGCCAGCAAATAAATTTGACGATCACAGCGCCACTTCACATGGTTGGTAGGAACTGACGGTTCTCCGTATGAAAGAACCACGTTCATAGAACAAAAAAAGAGCCAACATGTGTACAAAAAATTCAGAATAGTGATTTCCCAGCGTGATTACGATGTCTTTGACGCGTAGAAAAGCGGCCATGAGTTGTGAAATAGGTGTCATGTTGTTGATGCAGGATTTCTATACCGTTTGACCAGTCCAATTAATAGGCATATTTGCAATTTAATCAACGAGACAACAATCGAAAGTTCTTTTTCTTTTGCACTTGTGCGCCCCTGCGTCGAAAAATGAAAGTGAAATCATTAGATGCGTGCGCAGATTTGTGGCAAATTTATTTGACGGCCTATCGTACACGAGCAAAAGTTCTAAATCTTTGACACATTTATTTGACGAAAAGCTAAGCATGCCAGCTTTCGTCAAATCTCATATGGCAAAGGAATATGTGACAAATTTCCTTTCGTACACGAGCAAATTTCTTAGATAAATCTCCATATGTCAAAGAAAATTTGCTCGTGCACGACCGGCTTAATTATGGAGATAGTAGTAGTATACGTGTCAATGAAATATATCTAGAATAAAAGCCGAGAGAGACACGTTATATTTACCAATCAAGTCAATATGACGGCCATAAAACTTTTTAAAGGTTTTTGTAAGTTTAGTGCGCACGTATCCTTGTAGTTGAAGCTTAATCGGTGGACACACTAGCCGAATCAATCGGCGTCAAAATTCGTCTAGTGTGTCCACTGCATATTCGGCCGAATTTCTATTCGGCCGAATGATTCGCCCGAATCAAACAGGTTTGATATATTCGGCCGAATATTTAATCGGCCGAATGATATTCGCCTGGTGTGTCCGCTTCGCTGAAGCATTCGGCCGAATGTAGAATTCATTAGCCAATCGTCACTCATATCGAGAAGTCGCGTGATTGTTTGAAGACATTGACGCCGCCATGTTTTGATCATGTGACGTGAAACGTGACGTAATCGACTGGTGAATCGGGCGAAGCATTCGGCTGGTGTGTCCACCCATTCGGCCGAATAAAATTCGGCACCGATTAATTCGGCCGAACGATTCGACCGAATGATTCGGCTAATGTGTCCACTGCTTTAGATGACAAATGCCTCGATCTACTTTAAAAAAATCAGAATAAAAGGAACAAGCTCTCGCGTAACGGAGTAGCTGAGACACAGACACTCAATAAGCTGGTGATATTGGAATGTTACTACTAATAAATGGCAAGTTAACAATCGGAAAGTCAAAGTCATCACGTTTATCGTACAATTTAATACTCAGTTTATGGCAATTATCAAAATCGAGACGCAGATCCAAGTAGGAAGCGTAATTGGAGACTAGCGTAATTGTCACTGTCAGTGGTGTTTTTAATTTCGAGCTCATCAGGATATATGAATTCGACATAATCACTAAATTTAGGATTATTAAGTGATAAAACGTCATCGATATATCGATAAGTGAAATTAAAATGTCTGACTAATCGTGTATTAATTTTTTACGAGCGCATGTATGTAATCGGCTTCGTTCGAATAGAGAAACAAATCAGCAAGCAAAGGTGCACAGTTGGTGCCCATGGGGATACCTACCACTTGTTGATATATTTACCCTCCAAATTCAACAAAGATGTTATCAATTAAAAAAATCCAACATCTGAATTATCTTGATGGCGGTGAATTTGTTTTTGGAATCACTGTGATTCTTTACGAAATATGTGGATTCCACAGGGGATACGTAGGAGTTGTTAGATGTTACTGGAGCTGAATGGAACAATGCCCCTAGGGATACGTAGGCGTTGTTAGTGGGGTAGAAAAGTCGGTCACGATATGCATAAATTATGAATATCATCAATCCACATACGTTAAGTTGTAATATATCATCATATTCAAGAGATCTTAGGCAAATAACCTACCATGACATTATGAGTATCATCCATCAAGATAAGGTAAGTAGCACCATCAGTACACATCTGGTCACGTCATCATTCACGGGCTGGTACGTTAATAACCCACCGTTATAAGTATCACCAATCAAGAGAAGGTAGGCCTAAGTAAAATCACCAGGACATAATAGTTATCACCAATCAAGAGACGGTAAGTTAGATCACCCTGACTTAAGTATCATCAATCAAGTTAACAAGAAACGAACATCATTATGAATTAATTGATGGCATTAAGTTATTTTATCTTTTATATTTTGAATTTCGTGTGCTGTGTTATTGTAATGCCTAGTTAATCAGTAGAGCTACACTGCCTCTTAAAATCGATTAATTACACCGACAATCAATCATGCATTAAGGTAATTGTGAGACACATTCAAAGAACTTGCCTGAACAATTTTTAGGGTATCGACCGCCTTATTGAATACGAAAACGTGTGTCTTCGTGACGACACTGGTTTGGAAGCTAACACGCAGTAGCCTAAAGACAGTAAAAGTGAGTGCTATAGTATACAAACTTCAGTGTATAGTGGTCTAAGGTCTCGCAGGGGAGTGGGATCATGGGATGGTCTAGAGTGTCGCGCTTCGACATCTAGATGGCCTGTCACCTCTAGCCTCTGGCTGTGGTTTCGATCCCTCGTGGGTTTACCCCGGGTACTTAAGTTTCCTCCCAGCAGGAAAGACCCATGCGCGTGCGCTATTTTATAAGATAACAAAAATGAAAAAAAAGACAACTTGTCTGCGATATCACCTTTGGTGGAAGCGGAAGTTAAACACTAAGAACAACAACAACAACAACAAAGAGTCTCGCGCTTTCAGCTCTAGCTTGCCGATGGGTTTACTCCGCGTACCCTGGTTTTTCTCCCAAAAAGACCCCTGGTCGTGCGCGGAACAAAGTAACATAATACAATTTGTCTGTGATATCACCCTCGGTGGAAGCGGACAATAAACACTAATCAACGAAGAAAGGGGTTAGAACCCCACGCCATCCCTTAATACCCGGCTACGCCACTTCTTGCACGAATCGTGTAAAAGATAAAATTATCCGCCATCGAAAATCTGTTCACATTGATTTATCGCACCCTATTAACAAATTCCTGTAAATAATCGCTCCTGTACATTGTCTTAAGTAGTTAAATGACGCCAACCTACGCAAATTCGTGTGTCAGTGTGTTTCATGGGAATTTAACTGCATAATTAATGTATTTTGTAGCTATTTCAGCTTTATTATGGATGTTATCAAGTGAAGTACATACATTATGCAATCCTTTCTTTCTTCCGTGTCACAAATAAAACCATATTTTCGATCCGTTTCTACAAGACAACCTTTTTCTCTTTGTGAATTCAACAAGAATACTTCGTCACTTAAGCCCCGTTTACATGACCAAAAAATACACATATGTGCATATTTGCATATATGTATTTATTACTCACGTATGCAAAAGTATATTTGCTAAGCGTTCACATGTTATATAAGCATTCACAGTAAATATGTAATAAAGTGTTTAGATTCCATTTAGTCATGGAGCGGATAGCAAGGATTCGTCGTCAAAAAAAAGAACCTTACCATGTAAACTTAGTGCTGCAATTATCATAGGAATGTGGATTGAAGCCAAGGTCAAATGACTGGTATAGTAGGATTATTTTAGAAACATTTGACTACCAATCCTGGTTGGAAAATTTTAGAATGCGAAAAGAATCATTTGATATGCTACATGTATGTGGAAAATTGCAGGATACACTTTCGCCAGCCACCCGCACTGTTCTAGATGCCATAGACGTTCCATTATTTACAGTTGGGTCCTCTAGCTGATGCTCAATACTATTTTCATGCCAAAAACAAGTACTTATCAAAGCCCTAGTTGCTTCATCATCCCATGCGATTCCGCGACCGACTTTACCTCTAGACATGTTGCTGACTATTCCCAGACTATTAATGAAGTATTTGTTTTACCCAAAACACCACTCAACATCATATATTTAGCGATAATGAAACTGATAATGAGATATACACACATATGCAAATATTGCTGAGCGTTTATATGACACAATCTGCACAAATACTTACCCTAAATACTTTTGCATATATGCAAATATACTTTTGCATCTGGTCAGGACTAGGTGCAAATTTGCACCTGCAGTATTATCACACATGTATGTAAATGCGTTTACATGACGAAATTTGCATACATGGGTAATTTTGCATATATGCAAAAGATTTGCACGTGTGCAAATTTCGTCATGTAAACGGGGCTTTATTTATTTGTGAATTGATTTTCTGCTTTTGTATATCTGAAGTTATAACAACAAAATATCCACAACTACAGTTTGTTATTTGGATATATACATATTTTACTCATCAATATTAATATAATCAAACGTGATAACACCGAGAGAGAGAGAGAGAGAGAGAGAGAGAGAGAGAGGGGTGTTAACGTCCACTCGATACAAACAAAGCAATTTTGGGACTAACATATGGTCAATCTGATTAAAACACAGATCCAATTTCGTTTCGTTTTTTTATAGTTCAAAATTTCGTTTTTACTTGTCTTTACTACTCTTGGATCTGGAAGACTTGTTATTTAACTTGTGTTCTGCCTGAAATGAGGGGTCAGCCAATCAAATGGTCTGTCGAATTGACCGTTTGACCTTTTCATGCGTGGAACTGTGGGTAGATATTACCAGCGGATAGAAATCAAAACAAAACAAAAGTAGATTTTAAAAAGCATGGCGGTCCCTAATTGGTTAATCAAATGTTCCGTGCTTGATACCTGACGTCATAGATCGTGAGCTCCCATGCTAACTTGTTTGATCTACATGAGTGTAGGCCATCAAAAGTATAAAAAACGAAACGAAATATAGATCTATATTTTATAGATAGAACATATGGTTTAATTCTATTTCAATAATTCGCTTGTGCGAAGGGGTCTTTAGCAGTGGGAGGAAACCGGAGGACCCGGAAAAAACCCATGAGGTTGGACAAGCGACCCTACTCCTTGTCACGTGCAACCACGGATTCGAAACCAAGCCAGCTGACTCAATGGGGGGTGGGGGTAGCGCTGTCAACTATCGTGGTTTTGATTCCCCGGTTGTACGTTACAACTGGCGTGGTTTTGATTCCCTGGTTCTACGTAGGTTTCCCTGAGGTCCTCCGGTTTATGTAACCAGGTGGAAGTTTCTATATTGGCAATTTGGGTTCAGATTTGTAGACTTGAGTGAACGATAATCTCTCTCTCTCTCCCTCTCTCTCTCCCTCTCTCTCTCTCTGAAATGTTTGCAAGACATAGCGGAGATTGTATATTATCGTAGCAACGGTACTTGACAATCACGAATCGAAACTATGTCTCGATTATTTCGTGTGAATAAACGTCTAAATGATAGCATATGCAATAGATGAAGCCAACATTAATACCTGCAATACGCAGCTTTAGCTTTTATATGATGCATCTTTAAGTAGACCATTCAACTCCTGGGGTGAAATGTGTTGATTAGCAGAGCAAACCTGTGTAACCTAATAGTCCATAACTTGCCATGTTGGTCTTTGAGAACACGCTTCCTTAATTTGGTTATTGAAGTATTCCTAATAGAGTATAAATTCTCAACAATTGTCAAATTAACTTGGTTACACTAAAAAATGAAATAAACGTGATGCCAGGAATTAGTAATGCGAATTTAATCGATAAAATGTCTCTTACAAAACAAATTGAGAAATTGTATGCAATTTCCAGTTGCTAAAACCGACAGTGTAACACCAACAATTAAGTGAAATAGGGTTTAATGTCCTACTTTTCTGCATCTACTAGGCTAATGCAGACGGACATACCGCCTACAGAATGTCATATTGGAAGTTTTGCACGGACAGATTCACGAACATTAAGAGTTCTTTTATGTGAAAGCCTATGCGTACAGGGGAATTCGGTTTTTCGTGTCATGCGAACAACTAGACACTGTTCTTTATCTTTTTTACGTCGTGCACCACGGGCAGAACATTTTTCGGCTAACACAGATAGTGAACCCGACACCTCCTTGATATCGAGTCAGCTCCCTACTCAACTAGCGCTGCTTCCGAAATAATAGAAGTAAAAATCAATTTGTCCTGGTAAATTCAATTCATTTACATAATAGGCATCGAAAACAGAAGATTATCATTTGAATAAATGATATATTTGATCCGGTCGCAACAACTGTCAATCAAAAAGTTATTCAGTTTTCTTTGAAAATAAAGGAACTAGCGTTGTATTTGGGTTCTGTATCGACACAGAGCTATGACGCTATCGATGAGACTTAGCGTGGGCGTTAGCAAACCAGTAGCATGACAAGGAGTGTGGACAGACAGATGCTTCCGGCGCCGCGGCTTACAGTTTTCATGGATATTACGGACTTTCGATGGTGATTATATGGAATAATATGCTTTTATGCTTTTGTTTGGGCCACGTGAGGGGATTAATTTGTTGAAACTCTGTGAAATTTGAAATGTCACACTAATTAACCTTTAAAACATACACAGAAGAACAAAAAACAACCTAAATACATGACTGGCGTTTGTTATTGGCTTTTATTCTGTTAATAACCTTTAATTGTCAACTTTTGATATTTTGAACTTCAAAATAATTGCTAGGTTTGCATGTTTTGTAAATACCATTTGGTTTTTTTTGTCGAGCTTGTACAAAGAGCGTTTGATGAATACAAATATATACACGGTTGGTTATAATCATAAAACACAAATCAGACAGAAAAATAAAATCAGAAAAAAACATGATCTTTTGATATTAGATATTGATTTCCCCCCCCCCCCTCAAAAAAATAAACACTACCGAACTATTCAACAAAGACCTACATAAATGACAAACAATCCGAAACGGCTACAGAGCGCCTGAAACGCTAACTGTTATATCAAATTCTGACTCGCAACCTATCTTAACCTATCGCAGCGGCCTCTTAATAGCAACCGTTTTTTTTTGTCGCAGTTTGTCTTGAAAAGCTTATCTGTGCACCCCCCCCCCCCGTCCCTTCGTAAAATTTAAGCGGACATTAATCCCAAAAATCAAAAAGGAAATCCATAATTTCAAAGTGCAGCAAAGCTGTTATCCTAGTTCACCCAGCAGGGGGCAATTCAAGTAGAATTTAGCCATGAAATAACCTTCGGATTTGCGCATGTTCGAGTCTCGTAATGGCTGATCAGTTCAAACATATTTTGTGTGTGTTGTTGATCGCAGAATTCTACTTGAATATAGTGTTGAATCATTATAAATGTGTGTCAGCTGTGGTAAGAGATGACCCCTTCGGCTAATAAAGTAGAATCGAGGCCAAAAATAGTAAGTAAGAATTCCAAAATAGCTTTAGAGCAGAGGCGGGGGGACTGTTGGTCGCGCTTCGACCCCTAGCTGGTCGGTCACCTAGTATGGCACGTGGTTGTAGTTTTGATTCCTTGTGTGCGCGTATGTGGCTTGGAGATACGGGGCACCTTCTCGACCTCGTTGCTTTACTCCGGATACTCCAGCTTCCTACCACAAGAAAGACAACTGCGCGTGCGCTAAGATAATGAAAATGAAAAAAAAGACAACTTGTCTACGATATCACCTTCGATGGAATCGGACGCTAAACACCAACAAGAAGAATAACATATTTTTTTTTATTAACTTTGATAGATATGTTAATGAATGAATTCTGTTTATTTATAGGTAGCTCTTTAAAATACCCTTCAGGGAACATATGGTGTTGATGAACACTTGCCATATGTTTCCTTTCATACAGGTTAATTGGCAAAAACCTCTATCTCAAAATAAAAATGTTTGAAAATACAATATACAGTGTATGAAGTCATAAGATATAAACAGTTACTGGGTTTCATGATGTTTTTGTGAATCTATGAGTGTGCAATTTACAACAGAAAAAACAAGCTAGAATCTTGACAGCTAAATTTTTATGAAATCGTACCAAAACAGAGATCGGTATGATTAGTCGAAGCCCGTTATTAACAAATAAGAAAATCAACATTCCGCAGCATATCTAATTTAATGGAACGCACAACTAACGTCTATACAGTGGATCGTTGATCACTACCGGGTAGATAATAGATCACGTGATATCCTTATATAGACAGATCGTATAACGGTACAGACAGTATATTGACTTGATTTCGTTAAACAGCTGACATAGAAGCGGTCTAGGGTGATAGAAAGTCCAACAAACTGATAGGAAGATTAAGAGGTGAACGAACACCCGTTGATAAGATAAAAGTTAATTGATCGGCAATACCAGAAACGGATTGTGAAAAAAATTGTTATTGTTTTATCTGCCTTGTTTCAAGTGTGGAGAGCGAGAATTGGAACTCAGAATAGTGAGGCAGCTATATGCATACACAGACCATCTCTATTAATTGAATATTCATTTGTGAAGCATTGATTTGAAGGTGCAGAAGGTCGGGAGTTTATCAATATTGATATCACGTATAGTGTATTGGGAAACTGGCTCCATTTGTAATTTAAGACGCCATTTGGACTTGTGGAATATAAGTTAAACAATTTTTTGTAAATTCAAGTGTCAAATTCACTAACAGTGCTCAACGAGAATACAAGGTGTTAAGATGTCTGCAGTAAAATCAACGAAAGTTCTAATAGCTATGGACGGAAGTGATCCATCTCTCTATGCCTTTGATTGTAAGTATATATATATATGTATAGTCTCTAATGGTCTAAGAGCTGCCAATTCTTTTAAGAGCGTTATTTTAAAAAAAAACATCTAAGATTAAATTATGGTTTTTATACAGTACATGTAGTTCGGTTCGTCTGTCGAACAATAAATATAGTTATTGCTTCTGAAGTGAAATAAACGATCACGTGTTTTCGATATAAATAGTGAACGAGCCAAGTCATGCCTACTCTTTCTGAAACACCCGGTGTTATTTATTTTATTGGAGATGGGGCTCATAGATAATGTTAACATTCATTTGGGGGTCCATATAGGTAACGGTAACATTTGGGGGTGGAGAATACATAACGATAACATTTATTCGCTATTGGGATTCTTCGCGTCTACTGACAAGAGACTAGAGCAGTTCGGGGATGATTAATGTGCACAATGAGTCAATAAAAAATCTTGATGTGATTATAGTTCTCCAGATATCGTACTGGTACTTAACAACAATTTTTCACTCAATAATATATTTCACAGTTGATATCGTGGTCATATCGTCGGTTTGTTTTTAACATGATATCTGTTATTTATTATTGAATGATCACCGCATGCTATGTGTCAGACCAGACAGATCCAACTCGACACCTCGTAAGTTATGGCTAGTTAGTCACACGAGTATTCCACTTTCATACAAGTTAAGAATAATTTGCAATGGACAAAAGCGTTTTATAGCTGAGGCGCTGGAGGCGCCAGCCTCCTCGCAACAAAAAATCAATGAAGTTGAAAAAATAAAACAGGAAAAAATGCTAAAACCGATGAGAAAAATGAAAATGTACCCTAGTTAGGGAGGGCCCTAAAGGCAGACAGAAGGGCCCCCACGTCTGACCAAAGTTCCCTCTTGGAAGGTACAGAGACCCCGAGTCTGAGTCAATCGTTTTCTATACACTTTTACTGTCGCGAATCCACTACTGAATGAGAAAGCAGTCATTGCATTGGCTTGAAAAACCTCTATCAAGACCCCCCACCCCCGCAAAAATAGTATAGCCTCCGCCATGATAAACCCTAAACCCCTTTCCCAAACCAAAATTTCGAGGGATCCTTAACTCCAAATGTTACAAATGCAACGGACTTTTTTTGAAGAAAAAAAATAATGCAACGGACTTTTTTTGAAAAAAAATATATATATTTGCTTTTTCAATATTCGGATAAAATTTTTTTAGTTGTGAGCAGTTCTTTATTATTTTGCTGATCCCGTGTCGTGTCTCGTATATAAAATTCAAAACCTATATTATACAGGATCGCTGGGATGATGTCAAGCAATCGCTCCGAGGTGGTGTTTTCCTCGAGCCACAGGTTCTACCTCCCCCCCCCCAGTACTTTACAAGACCACCCCACATCCCTGCACGTATAGGTATAACCGACCTTTACCCTTAAACCAAATCTAAAGACCATTTCTGGACGCCATTTTGACTTTGTTTTGCATTATTTACTTTCCTTTCATTCACAGTGTTCGCTGCAATCCGAGATTGAAGTCGTCGTAAAATATCATTCACGACACTGTTACATTAAAGTATAATAGTTTATTACATGCTCATAACATTATTGATACATGTATATTCATACTTATAAGAGGCTTTAGGATTGATGTCATCTCCACGGCTCCCAAAGGAAATATTATCTTAAGATCCTGCTATCTTATTGAACATCTCTGTGATATTTATAAACTAGCGCTTTTTAACGGATAAATATTTTCATTCTCGCTGCAAGATTATTCAAAGCTGTATGTTTTAATTTTTGTTTCCGTTCAACAAGCCAACATCTTAGTCTGGTTGACTTAAGGCGAATCACGTATATATGTCGACTTAAGGGTGAATCGCGTACGTGTCAAATGTAACATAACGAATTTAAAGCCATTGCTGACATCGCAGTTCCTCACAATATTGTTTACAGCTAGCAGTGCAATGACGGATTTCTAAGCTTTCAGGAAACGTGGCGACATTAAACAACTAAAACGATAATGGAGCTTACATTCGAAGTTATTTTCTAATACAGATTCGTTAAAACTAATATGGCCAAAAGCTATCTGATAGTGATAGCGTGACGGGAAACAATCATTTGTCATCTTCGACTTCGATGACGATAGAGTTTGACAAAAATAAACGATTGTTGCAACTTTGCCCCTGGATGTTTGTTTCGATATTGAAGATGTAAAACGCGGCAAAATCAACACAAAGATGCGCAGGTTTCGTTTTTCAGTCGAAAATCCAAGGTCCCGTGTATACATTGGTGTGTGTACGTAAAAGAACCCTTGGTAGTTGGAATTCGATATAAGAGTCTGTCGTAGCGTCGCTTTTCGGGCACAATGTCCCTCATAACACCCTGTTTGTTTTATATACTCGTCTTCATTAGTCCAGTTGGAGCAGAACAGTACCCAGCAGAACAGTATTACGTTAACCTTCATTTCATCTAATTTGTTCTCTTCACGCAAAGTTGATGGGACAATCTGTATTTTGTCGGGGGTGGGGGAGGGTGGATGGCTGAATGGTTAGCACGCGCGCGCTGTATCATACGATCTGTCATTGAGTCAACTGGAGTAGGGTTTTCTCTGGGTTCTCCGGTTTCCTCCCACTAGTTAAGACCCCCGCGCGCAATCGAATTGTTGAAATAAAATTGAACCATGTGTTAGTCCCGAAATTATCTAGTTTGTGTCGAGTGAACGTTAAAACCCATTTCTCTCTTTCTCTCTCTTTCTCTCCCTGTATTTTGTCACGTCGCTGCCGTTACGTAACTGTCTACATTGCTTATATATAGATTATTCCAATGGTGTTATAAGTAATTGAACATGAAATGCAGGTAACATAACTCTATTGAAATACAATAAAGAGTAATTATATTCCATAGAATTATGTTCTGTGTATTGTATGGTTTTATATTATAACCCAATTTACCTCTGTATCAACTTAAATATCATATATAATTGATAATAATATAACTGCAATTAGACTGTAAAGTATAATTCTATAAGTAGATTACTGTGGCAATCAGCTTGATATATAACAATTGATAATAACATAGCGTGAAACAGACTATAAATATCTGACCATCCTTGTTATATTAATTGATTTTGATGTGTTACTTTTACATGTAAACGTCATGCTTTTATATATAGCAATATGCACTACAGTGATTTTAAAGGTCCAATTCTATTGAGGGTCGTGAGTCGGGCCCTGTGGTCTGTTATCTACCACCCCCGCCCCAGACATATGCGGTTATATTCCATCCATTACTATAATTAGTAAGGGACGAGTGGTCAAGTGGTCTAACTCGATTGATTTAGATTGTAGGATCTGTCTTTGGGTCAGTTGAAGTGGGTTTGAGTCCACTAGTACGTGACAAGGACCATAGCCGCCTGTCCAACCGCGAAGGTAATGTGCTGGCCATCCTACTTCCTCTGACATCTAAAGACCCCTACGCCGCAAACCACGCAAATTAATTAAAAGAGGTCCTTGACCAATGTTAGCTTAATATCTATCAAAAATATACTAATGTGGATGATTCATTCGTTGTCGAATTGGACATAGCTAAGTTTTTATATAATGTATGTATATCTCCAAATACCCGAAATCTCCGTTTACTGAAAACTGCACCGAATCAAACTGTTCCATACTTTTGGTGAGCAAGCCGTCTTTCAACAATTGAAAACGCCACTAGATTACGTTTAACTGTTTTCAACCATATCATCATAAAATACGACTATAAATATTTAGTTTCATTAGCGATTGTAGGTTATTATTATAACATAAGTAAAAATAACGTCAATCGGTTAAAAAAAAAGCATAACCCAAATTGTTTTATTTAATCGTATAAACAAGTAACTTATCCAGGACGAATTGTCACTTTTTACATCAGTTTATGCTTGTGCGTATTAATTGGTTTTAATGTTTATAGAAATTAACAGATCCAGGGTTTTCGAGGACCACCGATATGTACGTATTTGAGATCAAGCGCGCCACACTCCAAATTTGATAACGGATAACACAACCCGATTCGGAGTAGTTGTTCCAGATTGAATTGGGAAAAATATACGGATTCATTTTTTTTATATTCAGTTCGGATTTTAGCGAATTAAATGTAATACCAAAATCGGAATAAGATTTTATTCTGAATTCAGTTCAGATTAAACGCCCAGTGTGAACGCATCTATAGACTCTTGACTTTTTCCGGGTGGTCCGGTTTCCTCCCACTGCTAAAGACCCCTACGCACAAGGGAATTATTATTGAAATACAATCGAACCATATGCAATTCCCAAAATGACCTAGTTTGTGTCGAGGTGACGTTACCCCCCCCCCTCTCTCTTTTCTATCTCTCTATCTCTCTCTCGCTCTCTCGATACAACTTTTTTGATACAGAATGTAGCTAGACGTGTAATGATTTTCAATCAGAATTTGGCCAAAAGCCTAGAAGCAAATTTATTTGATAAGTCTTTCATTGCTTGTAATTGATGACTCGCGTATTTATAGATTTTCACTAAACAATCTCTATTATGACATCATTGTGAATAAATATAAACTAATTTGCAACTTGTTATTTGATATAAGATTTCTCGCCACCAGGCACAACCAGTCTTCATGTTAGACTCATAGTAAATTGCACTTTTTGATCTATGACGAAGCTTTCAAGAATTGAATCATTCCCGCAAATTGGTTTTTATGCAACCAGGTGGGCGTTTCACCATTAGCAATTTGTGTTAAGACTTAAAGTGGATGACGAACAGAGGTCTCGTGTACACATTGGTGTGCACGTGAAAGATCTCTTGACAGTTAAAATTCGATATAAGAGTAGGCCGTAGTGCCACTGTCTGGGCAAAATTTGCTCATAGCACACTGTACGGCGTATACCCGTCTTCATTTGCACAGTTCTTAGCATAACAGTAGGACGTTCCCATCTCACCTCTCTCTCTCTCTCTCCTTCCCCCTCTCTCCCTCTCTCTCTCTCTCTCTCTGACATATATCAGTTCTCACACCTAACAGAAAAGAATTTAGTTGTTAAAATTTCTGATGTTAGGTATGTAGGTTAATTAACATGTATAAAGAAAAGTGTGCATTATATCAACTAAGTAAAACAGGTGATATATAGATGATGATTGAACAAGGTGTGCATTATACAATATATATAACAGGTGAAATACTATATATATGATATAACAGGTGAAATACTATAATATACACTATATAACAGGTGAGATATTGTATAAAGGTGAGATATATAAACTATTGATTATCATCAGGTAAACCAACCGTGGGGTGAAAACAGATGTTCTCACAATCAATTACTGTTTTATTGGCATTTACAATTACACGATTACAAATATAATCTCTTGTATAATGCAGTCAATAAAATATGTATTTATAAAAATATATTGAACTTTTTAGAGGGGAGAGAGAGGGAGAGAGAGACATTTCAACTAGGACATTTCAATTTTATTTCAATAAATCGCTTGTGCGTAGGGGTGTTTAGCAGTGATAGGAAACTAAATCTAACGTCAGTCGTGTAGGTGAGAGTAACAAGATTCACAGAGTAAATAGGCCTAATGATCCTGATACCAGAAGATTAAATATAACCCAAAAGACTAATTTGTTTGAAGAAAATTTGACTTGCATCCGGTCGTTAAAGTCTAAAGTTATTTTTAACTTTTAATTTATTGTTTATTTCAACTTTTCGATAAGATGTTGATGGCGATGATTGATCTAAAATAAAATCTAATAAAATGGCCAATTTTCTCCTGAAATCGATGAACATTTCCAGATTCCGATCAGTAAATCAACCGTTTATCAGGCGATTCTACGGTGATTATGTTATCGGCTGTATCTAACAAATGATATAAATACCTAAGAAACAACAACGACCCAGACTAGGAGACATAAAAAATCCAAGAGAATGATTTGTCTTAATGTAGGAAACAGACAGGCAGTGAGTTATTCACGATCAAAAATTGTTCAGAAGAATCAGACGTCAGATATTTTTAAAATGATTGCACGGATATTGAATAAGATATTATAAATATAGGCTGATGCTGAGAATCCATTAATTGTAATTAAATCCTAGCTTTGAATATCCTGGTTATTAATGACGTATGTCAGCAGGGATTTTTTGGTATTATGTAGACTTGTATCGACTCAACCGATATTCATAAAGAATGGCATTTTCAAAATCTTACATAATAGTATAGAAATGTAATTAAATGATTAAAAACGGTAATGATACAAGGCAACCTGCCACATAATTCAAGTGAAATAGGTTTTAACGTCCTACTGTTCTGCTCCACCACAGTTAATCAGTTTGATATAAATGATATATATTGATGTGGTCGTTATTTTGTTGTAAACATCATGGTTGATGTTCTTTCCAATCTCGACTTCTACAATTTAGCCCGTAAACACTGCACCAGTTACCTTTAAAGAGTGATATGTGTCGTGAGTGGGGCAAAGTATGCTAACTTTTATAACAAGTTTCACTACTTCTCATTTGAGGAGCTCACACGGTTGGAGATGTTTTGTTATGAAAAGAATTGAAATGGGGTTTTACGTCCTACTGTTTTGCACCGACTGGGCTAATGAAGATGGTGTTTGTTGTACTTTGGTAGGGGATCCGAGTGGGTAAGACGTTGGCTCAATAGCCTGAAGGTCGGGTGTACGATCCCTGCATTGGCCGAGAAACTTCATCCAAATTTTCCGGCGTGGTCTCGCCTTGTCAGTGATGCAAGACGGTGAGCCTGACAAGGACAGCTGTCTTGTCGTGGGAATGGGACGAAAAACCAAGGCCCCGTGTACACATTGGCGTACACGTAAAAGATCCGTAGTGCACATGTGTGCGTAAAATTTCCCCCATCGCACACAGTATGGTGTATGTCTGTCTTCATTAGCCCAGTTCGGAGCAGAACAGTAGGGCGTTAAACCCCATTTCATTTAATTTTGTTCGTTAGTATCTTATCGATAGCCTGGTTCAATGATCTTGAAAAACTTGGCGGATGAATTTGATTTCAAGGTTTCAGATTATGGTCGCAACCAACAGCTGTTTCTATTAACCGGGTAAGCACCCGATATCACGGCTCCTCTATCTGGAACGTCTATACAGCTATACTTCTATATTCCTAGCAATTATAAACAAGTTCTATTCCCATGTAAGTGACATACGATCTGTGGTACGACTGCTCTGATCTTGTTCATATAAAGTTAATGGTCAACAAAGTTTGTTTGAGGATTGTAAATAACTTCAAGTTTAAAGTGAAAATTTGTGACTTTTATTTGCTCATATAGCTTGTAGTAAATCGTTTTAAGAGCCAGGTGTGTCTATTAAACATATGTATCATTTACTTGTGTTTAAGTCTAATAAATAAAGACCTATAAAAGACATTGGTTTATATAACTTGAACCTTGCCCTATCGAATATTTGACTTTTCTATTATTGTGGAGTACTCGCTTCGTTTACATTTCGACATCACTAAACATTGTATGGGTTCTAATGGCCCGTTAGATTTGTCGAATCTGGTGCCCATCCAGTAAACGAAGTCTGACTAATGATATTGGTGTTTGCGCTGAACTTGGCTATTCACTGTGCGAATTTTGTCGTATGGATTCCATAGACTTGTGATTACGTCTGCTTAAAGATACAACCCCACGAAAGTGTGGTACATGTAATTTTCGTATGCATGACATATAAAAGTAGAGATCACACCACCCAATCTTACCAGAAAAGCACACATGAGGGGAGGGGTGCACGCAAGACAAACATGTGAGTGTACATGTATACCTAAAATACAGACTGTCTCCTCGAGTGACGTAATGTGTTGATCGAATGGCAAACGGTTACGAGAACATCGATAGTATTAACATCCAGTAGGCCCCGTGATGTAATAGCAGAAAAATAGGTTTACATGAGATAATCCAGGAATGTACTTGGGCTATTTATGGTTTTAAAGGCCAGCGATTTACGATAAATGCAAGCTCAATCAAGTCAGGTTATAAAAAGGGCTGATAAAAATAGGGTTTTTCGCGATATGCATTTGAAGCAAACGTTTTTTAATGAACAACAATATATTTATTTGAAAATCGATTGGAGAACATGATGGGCCTGTGTTGACTTTTGATATGCAAAGTTGTTTGAATATGTTTTAAATCCAAATATATCATCCAATCACAGTTTGTACGCTGGAAGTCATCTTTATGATCGATTCACCCCCATAGCTTGTGATGACAATTTGTTTTTAATATGTATGCATAATTAAATGGACGATAAATTTGGTTATTTCGCGACTAACATAGGATTTTTACCTTGTGTGGTAGCATCATATGAGTTCCAATCGCCTCTCGTGTTCTCTTCGTCTTCTCCTCATCTTGCTGACAGTTCGGTTTTCCCAAGAATCAACCTTGGCTCCAACTTGTCTCACCATATTCAACTGTGGATAGAATTTTACCCGGAAAGCAGCGTTTTCAAATTCAAACTGTTTGTGGATTGCTTTCAATTTGTAAGAATAGTGACATTATTTTAGATATACTAAAATAGTATCGCGCTAATGGACAATGGTATACAACATACCGTTGGGAGGGAAGGGGAACGCTTTGGTATTTGCTACTAAGCATTACCTACATATATCTATCAATTAAAACCTGGAATAGGTAGCAGGATCTATCTCGACTGGACACTTATCTTTATAGAAATGCTGTAACTACCGGGTTTTAATTTTTATTTAGGTCCGTTTTGAAATTATGGTTATTTACGAAAATCTTCATCTGTTTGACGTCAAGCTCTCACTATTTTATTGGCTAAATATTTCAGAGTTCCGGTTCGCCAGTTATTCCTGTAAGTGCGGAATTAAACAGAAATACAGGTTAAGAAAACGCTTGTGATTATGTATGGATGGCTAAAAATAAATGGCATGTGTGTTTAGTTGTGCGTGATTAATCAAATGATTTATAAGAGAATTATTGAGTATGTTATCTCGTGGTTAAAGTGTTCCGTCAATTTGTTAGTTGTAACTATATCTTCTCAACTATAATGACCTTTGTGATAACTTGATGAAAGGTGACATTCAGCACGTAGTAGAATTCGTATCTAATAAATATAACATGTGGTAAATATTAATTCTGTCATCTCATTTTTTTTTTTTTTATTCCAGTGAGGTAAAATACACATGTCGGTCTGTTGTCGAATTAACACAAGCATTAGAATTTTCCCGGAATTAGGACGGTCCCATGTCGAGGCCAATATTAGTGCTGAATACTAAACATTATTATTTGGTTAAAGGTGGCTTTCCGGGTAGAAACTGTGTGATTTGTTGATATATTTGGACACAAGATATTCAAATCTCTCTCTGAAAAGTTTGCTTCATATCAGTAGTTAGTGGGCCTGTATACGGACGCTCGCACTTGATGACCCCTGCACTGAGTGACCCCTTGTCCTAGTTCGCGGTGACCTAGTTCGGTGTGACCTAATACATCGTGACCTGGTCAAGTGACCTAGTTCGCCGTGACCTAGTTCGCCGTGACCTTGTACGACCTAGTTCGTTTTGACCTGACAGGTGTGGTTATTCAGGTGCGTGACCGACAAAGAGGGGCGCGCGCGCGCGGGAAAAGAGAGAGAGAGAGAGAGAGAGAGAGAGAGAGAGAGAGAGAGAAGAAGAAGAAGAAGAAGAAGAAGAAGAAGAGAGAGAGAGAGAGAGAAGACAAATAAGAGGAGGGAAGGGGAAACAACTCTTTTACATTGATTAAGTTGGCCCTGAAAAGGGCCGTTGGTCTTCATGTTACACTAACAGGAACATCTTGGATGATCTGACCACAGTGGTATGGGTCTCTTTGGGCATTTGACAAGATGTTTGTGTCGTCTATGACAGGTATTTCCAATTTCTATCCCACACCAAAAGCATATCAGGTAATCAGCATCCGATCGATTACCCCTAAACACATTGTAGTAACCCCCACAAGTCTGACAAAATCTGTAATCTTTTCGATCCATTTTGACTGTGACTTCTTTTGGCTTCGATGCTGCAATTTATGCCTCGGGACGAGTCTAATGTGCTGGGACGATACCATTTTTACACCAATCAGAGGGCGAGACGTGAGTGAAAAAAACAACAGACACGTGATATGTTGCTGACAAAGCATTTTATTGAACTAAAGTTACAGAGAATTGGATTATATGAAATGGTTACCATAAAACTACAAAAGAAATCTTAAAATTGAAGGAAATAAAAAGCATGCATTAAAATAAGCAAATTTACAAAGCAAAAAAACAGCGGCATCTTTGTCCTTTCTTCTGTTCCGGTTGTAAATCGGGAACATGATCCCTAGTCCATTGTTCGACGAGTATATCGTTCACACGATACACATGACCGAAAACAGAAAGGGCACGAGGGGAAGGTACGTGAAATCGATGACACAAATAATACAAGCAATAATGTCCGCAGACGACACTGTCGAGTCCTTGAATCCATCGGGGTTGGTAGTGGAGTTGCAGATCTTGGACGAAACGTCGAAAGGCTTCTCCGTAGACATCAGGAGAATTGCCGTAGGAATCAAAGAAGGTAACGTGTTCTGGTTTTTCGCACACAAACACGGTCCAGTGTTTACCAGGTTGGTCTTCGTCGTCCGTGTTGATGACGTAGGCTTTGGGATACGAGGTTGGTCGCAGTGTATACAGGTGATTACGAGCCCACACGCCCCCGAATACGTTAGAGGGGAGATGTGTTTCTAATGCCCGTGTCAATTGTTCATTGGAGAGAGCTTCACCAATCGGTGATGACTTGTCGGTTAGCGTCGATTTCCAAGACATTGTCGTATTCGGCAAACAGAACAAGACTGAGGTGATTGGTCGGGGCCGCACCGAACTTGAGTTCCAAAGACAGGTTACCCGCTGCTTTCGGATGAAAGTAGTTACCGTCGGCACCGTGGTCGTTGGTCAAATCGAAACAATACAAAGTGTACCCATTGATATAGTCGTTGAAAGGAAGGTCCAGGTCTTCTCGGGTGTTTAAGACGGCCACTCTTTTCATCAAATCCAGATATGGTGCGATGGCTTGTCGCTGGGGAAAGTTGACGTCGTATTCGTCCACAATTTCCCCGTTCTTGGTCAGTTTGATGTTTTCCAATTGATTGTGTTCGAATTGGAAGGGATTTCTGTTTTTTCTTCCGTCGTAGGCCGTGTTACGTACCATACCCACGATTAATCTCTTGGGCAGGCTTTCGTTGACAAACAGATTGTCTAGGACGTGACTAGTGCGATTGTCAGGAATCACCATGTCTCGGACCACCACGCGCTTCAGAGGATATTTGGCGTTAGAGGATTGAAGTTGCTCAGCCACGCGTGTGTAGGTGCTGGGAGCCAGGGTGACGAATGGGATATCCAGGTAGGCTTTGGTGAACTCGACTTTGTAGTCTTCTGCATCGTTGCCTTCGCCGTACATCAGAAAAAATTTCGGGGATTGCTTTTCCAATTTCAATCGCAGGTCCACACCGTCCAGCAGATACCGATCCTGTAAGCACATGTCCAAGTGTAGACGCGACTGCAATTCAAAGGTGCGACTGGCAGCGATGGTTTTCTGACGTTGTTCCAATCCTTTGTTAACCGGGGCCTGTCGTGCACCGTCCGCACCGGTGGCGACGGATTTCGTGGAATTGAACTGCCCGGCGGTATCTTTTTCCCACAGGACTTGTTTTGACAGGTGATCGTTCTTGGCTCCCTTACCGAAACTCAGCAAATTCTCCAAGTAAGCCCGGTAGGGATAGTTTGGCAGAGACGCGGTGACCAAGGTTTCGGCATCTTTTCCCAAGCGTAATTTGACGTCTTTGAACAACGAATGAAACAGATTGTTGACCGGTGCGACTTGACTATCCGCATCCAAGTCACTCCCATCATTCTTGGTCACCTTCAGGTCCACGTGCAGTGTCATGTTGGCCAGATCGATGAAATCGGTGGTGGCATTGGAAATATAAAATTCGATGGGTCCGTCGTGGTTCAGATCGGGCGTCATAGGATACTTTCTGATTTGGGTCACCTTGTGTATGGCCGTCTGCGTGTCGGGTACGCTGAACAAATTCTGCAATTCGTCTCGCGCGCAGGGACAGGAATCATTGCGCATTACCTGCGTAGCCATGGTCGAAGATATCTGGTTTGCGTCGTTTGTGAGAGGTGACCTGTGTCTTCTTCTTCCTCTTCGGGCGATGTGAAGTGGACGGGTATCGCGGGGGTTCTTTTATAGGTTCCAGGTGTGCTACCACGTTCTTCAGTGTGTCGGACATTGTGTTTGACACTGCGGGCCGTAGCGTGTCCTGAGCGACTTTCTTCCAGTTCCATTTTTCCCGACCACTGATGGCGTCGAGCACGCTCTGTCCCACTTTGGGTAGCACTTGGGCTGCATTTTTTTTCACGGCCGCTTTGCCGGCCGACCACAGTGTCTTTCCGACCGATTTAACGGCATTCAACAATCCAGACCATCGTCCGGCACCCCGTTGTCGCAGAATTCCTCCCTTGTACACCAATGGACTACCACCGAACCCTCGCTGCCTGAGCGTACCGCTTTTGTACACCCGAATCATCGTCGACGGCGAAAATGAAGTTGGAGTACCACCTTACCATCGATAAATGGCACGGCTTCGCCCATTCCATTCCTTATATAGACCCCAATGGAGTTTAGTAGATTGTACTGCAGAGGATAGTAATGAATACTGGAAGGACGATGATACAGTTGATCAAAGGGAATCACATCTATCAATGGTGCCGTCATGTCACCCACAATCTGGTTTTCGATAATGTCCGTGTATAGGTAAAACAGATCGTACTTTACTTGTAAGTGTGGGGGGTAGTCGGCGTAGAAATGTCGTAGACTTTGGCCATCCATACCGGTCAAAGCTATTGACTGCAGGGAAATCAACAAATCGCTTCCAGGCCACCCCAACATGGACACGACGGGGCCATGCAGGCAGAGTTCGATTTTCGGCAACACGTCAAAGTAGTAAAGCGCTTCCACGTGGTTGATCTGCAGGTACACTCTGTCTCTGGTGTGGTCTTTCTTGAAAGAAACGAAGGGGCCTGTTTGCTCGGCCCCTTGCCGCATCATCTCTCGAGTATCGTAATTTCTTTGCTGTTGCTTTTCGTGGTCGGTCATTTCCTTGTTGTTGGGATCTAAGCGGACGGGTTGATTGCCGAGGTGCTTGCGAATGGGAAACAGTTTCCACAAACCGTCTAGTTGAGTGTTCAGGACATCCATGATGTGCTCAACCGTCTCGTAGTCGTCGCTCTTGATGTGCGTTTCCATTTCGACCGATCCCTTGATCTCTTCGTCCTTTACACCCTTGAAACAGTACGAGGGATCCACGTCTAGGCGATCCAGGCATATCTTTTGTTCGGGTTCTTCAATCGAATTTTCCCAGGGATGAAGGCGTAGGCCAATCGTGTTGTATAGGTAATCGACATTGTTCCATTTTTTGGGTAAGCTGGCCACGGCCAGACCCACTTCCCATTCCCGATGATCGAGACGGAGTGGGGGGTCCAAGTGCGTTCGATACGTGGACAAAGTGTTGTCGGGATACCACTTACTGGAACTGTCACTAGGGAGCGTGACGTAAAAGGGTAGTTCGTTGTTCATTGTGTTTGGTTTTCAAGGTCGGAGAAGGTAACAGGTAACCCAAGGTACTGGAGAGTAAGGCTGTCCACAATGTAGTCTGTGATCCGTCGGGTTTCAAGGCCAATTGGGACAAAGAAACTCCAGCCACGACGTACACTAATATCACTTGACAGAAAAAGACGATTTCCGCTTGTGGTACGCGTTTTCCCAACAGCGACCAATGGTGGGATGTCGTCTGCGATGTGGTGGACGTGGTTTCGTCTTGCATGTTGACTGACACCGGCGTTTCTCGCTCCTATTTATACGTTTTGTGTACTGCTCCTATTTATACGTTTTGGAGACTGGTCTTATCGATCCACGAATTAAAACTCGTCGGATAGCCCAACCATTTCACCAATACTTTGTCTTTTTTTCTTTCGAGGACTCTTTCGATGGGAAAGATCTCATCATCGTTGACTTGGACCGCTTGCAATTCTTCGGGATAGAAGGTGCCTTGTATGGGTTCACCTCTTTCGTCCAAAAGTTTGTAACCGGGACCAACGGTGGGTGTCACGTTGAACGTTTCTAGAGTCCAGTTCGGCCAGTAACCTTTGTCGAAGGCACCATGTTTCGGTAAAGCCAAACGTACGGTCGTACCGAGATCCATTGTTTTTTTCTTTTTCGGGGGACGTGGTGGTGGTGTTGTCAACATCCATTCGTGTTCGGGGCGAACGTCTTTAGGTGCCATACCGATGGTCCGATGTCGTCTAGCATTGTAAGCCCGAACCAGTTCGTCTAGCACGTCGATGTACCGTTGTGTTTGTCGATGAGTAAAGTATCGCCACATGCGCTCTTTCAGTGTCCGTTGAAATCGTTCCACCACACTGGCCTTGGTTTCGACGTTGTGTGTCACGAAAAAATGAATTTTTTTCTTCTTCAGGTACGCCTGCATTTTTCGATTGAGGAATTCCGTACCTTTGTCCGTTTGAAGTCGTAAGGGTTGTCGACTTTGAAAGATTCGACGAAAGGCGTCCACCAAACTGTTTCCCGTCTTGTTTTTGAGGGGCAACACCCAAGCGTACTTTGAAAACACGTCGATGACACACAGCAAATATCTGTATCCCCCATTCTGTTTGGCCAAGGCGGACATATCACTCAAGTCGGCTTGCCACTGATGATCTATGCCGGCCACCACTGTGGGCGTCCGAGAAAATTTCTTTTTCAGTGGTTTGTGCAAGGTGTACGCCCTTTGTTGTTTCAACCATGTCTTGACTTTGTCTAAGGACACGCCGGTAGCTTTGTGGAGACCCAGGGCTCCACCGAAAGCGGCCGGGTGTTTCGGATCGTAATAGACTTTCTTCAGCTTTCGTTCCATGTTTCAGCAGATTGTCATGGGAACAGGCTATTTATAGTTTTTGCAGAGGGATCCATCTGGCTCTCCTGGTAAGTGTACTCGCAGATCTGACTTGTCCAGTAGGCGTACTAGGGGTATCCGTACTGGAGATTTTCTTCTTTCGCGGGGGTCGCGGCGGAGTCCGTGTCGGTGGCGTGGACAACACGTTCCACCTTTCTTGATTCCCGATGGCTTCGCGCGGTACGTTCGTGGCTTTCAAACTTTGCATCACCCCAAACCATCCCAAGGGAGCCTGGGTATTCTTTCGCCGACGAACCAAGTCGTTCACGATGTCAATGGCATTTGTGTTGGGTACGCGCACTCCATTCCGAAGCAATTCCAAGTCCTCGTTCCACGACCAAGGTGTCTTTTCTTTCATGTGTTTCAACAAAAGGCGAGCCCGAGGTTGATAGACACGGGGGACCGACTCCAGGATGGGTGCCTCCGAAGTTTCTTCTTTTTGCTCGGGTATGTTCTCCTCCGACAAGGGAATGGTCTGTTTTCTTTTCTTTTGCATCGTTTGATAACGGTGTAACAACTGTCCGTACCGTTGCATTTTATTTTCGTCGGTAAGAGTTGGATCGTTTAGCACGTGTTGCATGTCTTGGTGAACATTCTCGACGGCTTGCTGCAGTGGATCTCGATCGTACGCGGGTTCGACTTGCCTGACTTCGAGGGGTTTGACGTCGGTGGGTCCGTCGAAGGGTACCAGTTTCATTTTCTTGGCGAATTTCATCTTTCGGGAATGACCGGAGCAACCGGGTGAAGAATCCCCCTTTTTGTTGTTTCAGAAGTCGTCGACGTGTCTTCCAAGGTGTTTTGGACGTGCCCAAACGCCGTAACAAGAGGGCGTCTTTTTTCAAGCGTTTGATTTCTTTCTCCGTCACAGGAACGTTACCGCGAATCAGGTTTCCAATACACTCGCACACACCGTCGACAATGGGTTGGGTCTCGAGCAAAAGAGGGCGGTCTTTGGGTGCAGTGTTCAATAGATACCGCAGTGTCTCCATGACTGAGCTCGAGGCCGTTCTCCGGTTCCCTTTTTATACCTTTCTGTCCAATCGGTTACCCCCCAAATAGTTTAGATAACTCGGCAGCCATAGCGTTCGCTTTATCCTGCCTTCTAAGGAAGGGATGTTTACCACCCTGTTGTCCTCCGAATAGTTTAGATACCAAGGGAGCCAAAGCCGGGAGAGCCATAGCGAGCAATGCTCCAAACGCACCACCCTGTTGGTTGAGAAGTCGCCTTTTGACGTCGGGTGACGTTCGTGGATTACTCATTTTACGAAGCAATGCTCGATGTTGGTCCGTCTGCTCGGTGATCAATCCCTTTCCACGCTGAGCGGTCCGTCGAACGAATTTATTTCGTTGCTTGTTTCTTTCCTCTTGCAGTCTTTCCTTCCATCGCACCAAGATTCGAATCAACACACCCCCGAAAAATCCACGTCCTCCGGGTTTCATGATCAGGGATAGTTTTTCGGTCGTTGGCATGTTTTTCTCCGTCAGTTGGGTCAACACCTGTCGATTTCGTTCCACCCATTTCTTGTGCTGGGCATGCAGTGGTTGGATGTTACCATTCAGCAAATGATTGGCCGCCAGTTTGAACCATTGCAACAAACCAACACGTGCCCTGCCCGTATTCTTGGCCAACTGTCCATAAGCCATATCGGGAGTCAGATGTTGTAACTTGCGAATGAAGGCCTTCAGTCCTTTCATAGAATTCTTCTTTTCTCTCCTCGGTCTTCGATTGATCGGAGAGACGGGTCGAGGTGGGGAAGGTGGTGACGTGAGGCGTGGTGGTGTGACCGGAAAGGGAGACAAGGGACTCGCGGGTGGCGTTAACGAGGGCAACAATTGTGTTCTAGGTGCCCTCATTTTCGGGCGAGTCGGCCTTCGCACCGTGGGATCGCGAAGATCCGGTGCCAACGTCGGGAACATTGCTCTGGGAAGACCTGGGGGTGGATGTTTCCTCTGTGTATTCTTCGTGCGAGCCATCGTGACAAACAAGAGTCAATTCGAGGTACAGGTCCCCCTTTTATACTTTTTGGACGTAGACGATAGAAGGTTGCTCTTCGGGTAAAATGTTGGATCTCAATCGCAGAGTCTCCAGTGTGTCGGGCTTCAAATCAATGAGTAAGTAACTGCGAGGGGTACTCGTCGCATCTTCATAAGCTTCTTGCATATACTTGGAGCGGGAGGGGTACATCTGACGGGCCAACACACCAATTTGCGATTTGTCTCGGGGATTTTTGAACAAAACCAAGTAATGGGCATTCAGGCTGATGGTACGCTGTTGCTTGTCAAACAAGTTTTGCACGATGTAAATGACACTCGTGTCGTGGTGATGACTCTTTTTCGTGAACCACGTTTGCAATATCTCCGTGTCTTCTCCCATCAAATCATCCACGACTAAGACTTGTGGACCTTTGACTTGATCCATTACATCGTCAATATCTGTCAAGCCTTTAACGTAGGTGTAAGGAAACCGATTGTAACTCTCTTGCCATTCCCCGTAGGCCCACACGACGCGTTGGGGAGGGACGTCGAACAGGGACGCTTGAAGGAATTTCTGTACAAAGACCGTCTTTCCAACACCCGTTGGACCACTGACCAACATGGTAAAGGGATGTTTGAACGTCACATCCATCTTGCACTGTTTACCCCCATTCCCTTTTCCCCTGCCTTTTATACCTTCTCGCCACAGAACAACAGACATGGAGTGAAATAAGAACAATGTTTATGTGACAATAAAAACATACAATACAAAAAGCATGGCATACAATACAAAAGAAATAGAAAAAAGAACGTTAGTTTGGACTGTTTCTCTTCAGGATCTGTTCTGTCATCCACGTTGCGTTTCTCAGGACGCGAGGAATCCAATAGACTTGTCCCATAAGCTTCTGCATCATATCATGTGGGTGCCAGTCTTCCACCTCGGCAAGCGTGACGACGACGGGTACCCATTCGCTCATATCGAAAGAGGGAGGGTACGACAAAACTTCACTCATATCTCTCGGACCTGCACATTGGATGAGTGCGCGGGTCAAACTCTCCACATCCTTCTCCGTCAGCCAGAGACATTGGGCAATCGGCTTTACGGCTTCGCTGTTCGGGACTTCACTGGTAACCGGAAGACTAGTGGGTGGAATGGACATCTTCGTCGGTCGCTTTCGTTTTTTCCTGGTATCGCCGGAAGAGTTCGAACGATTCTCCACACCAGTACCAGTATCGTTGACTACGGGCGTTTTCTCTTGGTGTATAAATGTTGTTGTCGAACATGCGATTGGTAACGGCTTCAAACTTGTCTTCGGTTTGGATTTCTTCTTGGCATTCGAAGAGACCGTGACCGAGCTGTCCACAGTTGAGGCACTTGTGGTTATCGTCGGTAGGTCTCTTGACTCCGTAACACTTTCTTTTGGTGGTGGTTTGTCTTTCTTCGTCGTTCTTCGCCTTTTGGACTTCGGTTCGTTTGCCACACTGAGGTGCCCAGTGGCCTGTTTCTCCACAGAGGAAACAATTTCCGTAGGACCCATAAGCTGGTCTGTCTTGTCTTGGCTGTGGTGTTCTTTGTTGGGTTCCGTAAGAATCATAAGATGTTCTGACTTGTCTTGTTTGCTGTTGTTGGAAACGTGCTGGACAGTCTCTATACCAGTGGCCGACATCGTTGCAGAAGTAACAAGCTTGACTCGCCATCGAGAAAGAATGAAAATTCAATCGGCCACTTCACGTTTTATACTCATTTGGTCGTGACGTCACACTCTCTTTTGATTCGTTCTTTCTATTTCTTCTGGTGGTGCAATCGGTATTGCGCAATAACTCTCGTTTTGGTTGGTTCTTTCTATTTCTTCTGGTGGTGCAATCGGTATTGCGCACTAACTCTCGTTTTGGTTGGTTCGTTATTTAGTCTATGATTTCCAGGCTGTCAACATACGTTTGCAATTCTTCCCATGCGACGACGGCTCCACTCACGTGACAGGCTTCCAACAACGTTATTAGGTCGGCTCGATTACCGTATTTTTGTCGCCAGTGGTTGAGCATGTTAAAGATTTGATTCTGTGTATCGTTAGGGTAATTCATCCTGACTTGACCGATCCGCGCTTCAGTGATTCCCAGATGTCTGGCAATAGATTCCCAACCTTCTCCTAGTTTACCGGACATGACATTGATATCCATTTGATCCAGAGACCATCGTTTCTTTTTCTTCGGCAAGTCGTCCATCCATAGTCGTATGGGATCCACTCCATCTTTGCGTTTGATCATAGGTGTCTTAAAGCCAGGAACGATCTCCCAGTACTTTCTCAAGGTTTGTATGACGTCTTCCTGCCATCGTTGTTCGGTTTCCCACTTCTTAACTTGACCCTGTGGATCATCCACCATGCTGCCTAACAGACTACCAATGTCTTTTGATTTCGGCTCGTCCGCCCAGAGGTAGTGACTGTAATCGTCCACTGGATGTGAGGCTTGACCCGTCATGGAAGAGACGCCTAGTCCCAAACACGAGTGGTATCTCTGACTGGGATGGTTGTACTCGCAACCGATACACTCCTCGTGCTGACTTTTTTCTATGATGGGTAGGTAGCATTGGTCGACACGAAAGTTTAGCCATCGTAGTCTTAGCTTTTCGACAAAATCTGCATGCTTTGGTATTGGTTCGTCCTCTTCTCCGTTCGTTCGCCATGTTCCCGAGACCCGAAAGTCAGTATCCGTAGGGGTAAGTATTGTTTGGCTGGCCATCGTCATTGAATTGAACGAAACGTTTGTCATACACGATTTTATATTTCTTATTCTCGGGGCGTGTCCAAAGACGGCGGTCACGTGATCTGGTAATCTTGAACGGATTGGCTATGACCAGAGGTTCGTTTTGATTGACGTGCCGTACGTTCTCCTTCATGGTGACGTAATTTAATTGTTGGGAGGCACGATAATTCAGTGTGAATCCCCTGACTTTACACACGGTTTTTCCATCGCTCTGGCGGTATGCGTAATTCTTTGGCCCTCCGCTTACAAATTCTCGAATGGTGACATCTTCGGGTAACTCGTTCTTCCACTGACCCAAACTCGAACCTTCCGGGGGATTCCATGACGTGGCGTGGTATTGGTAGATGACGCTATCGGTGTCAAAATAACATACACGTTCTCCCAACTTTTCCAAGACGGAATAGAGTTTCAAACGGGCCTGGGCAGTGACAAAAGCGGCGATAACCACGTTGGTGATGGGACAGGGTGCGACGTGTTCTTCTTTCTTCAGCGTTTCCATTAATACCATGTTATCGTTGACTAACTGCACATCTCGCACGGTCTTAGTCACGTCCAACATTTTTTCAAAGTAGACACTGGGTTCCGTGACGTACTCTGTTTTGGGAAAGTTGTCTCTCTGTCCGAATTTCCCCCATGCTGTGTTCAATTGAAGCTTACTAAACGCCCGCATCCCCTTGTTGGGTTTTATCGACGCGGGATCCAGACGAATACCTTCGGTGTCGTACACTTCGTTGACGAAGCGGGTCTTGTCTTCTTCGGTGTGGCAGGTGTCGGGATAACCGCTACTTTCCATTTTCTTCTTCAGGTAGTGATTGATGTACCCCGTAAACAGACCGCCCGTTTTGGCCTCGGGATCGTAGGTGCTGAATTCTTTCCAGTGCCAGACTTCGTAGACTTTTAGTACTCGGTATCCTAGGGTCACCGCTTTCTTCAGTTCCAGGGTGACAAAGGTGCCCACCCAGGCTCGCTGATCGTCGGTGTGCTCACAAGGTTGGTATTCGGCAATCTCCCCTTGTTGCATGTGTTCGTCGACACAGCTTCGACACAGGGCAAACACCAATTTCTGTTTGCGCCGAAACGGGAGCACTGGGTGGTACAGGCCACGGGGCGGCAAGACGGAACACTGGATCAATCCTTCGTACTGCTGCCACTGGTCTTGATCGGGTTGTGTGACGATCGTGGGTTCCTTGATGGGAAAGGTACCGTACTTGCAGATGTAAGGGTACAGGGACACCACGTCAATGTAGCGCATGTCTTCCACCGACTCGTTCACCAACAGTTGGATGGCATTGGTTCTCCCGCCGAAGAAAGCGTTGCGGGGCATCAGAGGTTCGGGAGCGGGCCATTGCTGATCTTCCAAGCCTTGTAAAAATTCGTTCATCTCGGGATCGTGGCGTCGTTCGTCCTCCATCTCACACTCCCACATGACGCGGATGGTCTGCATACCGTACTGTTCCTGTAGTCGACGGTGACGCTCTTGGGTCTTCTGGTACAAGTCCCTCATACTGCGAGATGGATCGTAGGGATGTTTATGCTGAAGGTCTTGGACGGGACCCGGATAACATTTGGGACAACCGTGAAAGGCACACCCGTGAAACTCGTACACCGTACCTGTGGTCGTGTCCATACCATCTAAACTATAAGGGCCAACTCGGCATTCACTACCGTTGCGGGCGTGTCGAATGTTGGGTAGTGGCGTCTGGTTTCGGAAAGCTGCCATGGTCTGTTGATGTTGTTCCCATTCCAACCATCGAAGGGCTTTGTTGGACTGTTGTCGAGGCTGGAAGCGGTGCCAGTCCTTACCAGGTTTCGGCTCTTGCATCAGGGCTCGAGGAATGACGACGAGGGTGTCTTTTTTGAGGTAGTGCGTGCGTAACACGCGACTGCAGGCGGAGGCCAGGGTCAAGCTTTTTTCGAAGGGATCGATTCCCGTGTCCATGAGAAATATCTCGCGAAACACGCCACAGCATCGGCGGAGGACATCGACGTCACTTTTACAGTAGGCGAGAATTTCCTGGCGAAAATCAAAGACGTCGTGACTGTGTTGTTGGTACCACTCGTGAAATTTTTCTCGTTCCGATACACTCATGCCATCCGGATCGTAATCGGTGTCGGGAGGATAGGCGCCCACGTATTCTTCGTTCTCCGGTCTGTTAAAGTGGTGAGGGAAATAACCTTTCTTGAGTTCTTGCAGGCCAAAGGTCTTGGGCATGTCCCGTAAAGCCATCGGTAGAAAGTTGAGGGAATCGATGAATTTTACCGTACCGACAGTGATCGTCATCGCTTTACCACCATTCATAATCACTTCGGGTTGCGCCACGGAATGTTTGTGCAGCGTCTGTAAAATCAGCAGTCCGTCGTAACCTTTAAAGTTGTGAGCCACGGCAATCACGGGACTCGATTCGTGACTGTCATGTTTCCGACCATCTACCACCGTACCGTGAGCAGCGAGTTGTAAAAACCATTTTCCCACATCGTCCAGCGTGTCTTGGCCTTTAAACACAATTTCTCTTTGGTGATTCCAGTATGTGTCACAGTGCTCGCAGGGATCTTGATTGTCGATACAAAAGTGACAGCAGGTTTGCAGGACACATAGGTTGGGAATGTGCTCACCGGTATCTTGCTGGCATTCAAAGTCAAAGAAGACGAAGCGGGTTAATGTTGTCTGCTGTAGTTTGTCGATTTGTATCTTTCGGTCTTTGTTCATGTCGATGGGTGATTTCAGTGGTTGGATGTAACAAAACTGTTTCTCGGCCGTGTGCCACTCTCGGCAGATGGAACACTCGTATTCTCCGCATCGGTGTTCTTCCAAATTACGCTTGGCCTTGATGACGTCCCACTCTTTTTGACATTTCTCGCATTTCTTCCATCGATGACACACACTGCACTTGGCTCTGGAACGGGTGGCGAGATGGTTGTCGAAACATTGGCGGCTCACAAACACACGATGACATCGGTAACACGTCTTTGTGTTGGGATCAGGTGGGCAGGGTGGACCCATTGTCTTACATCCTTGACACATCACGTGACACGAATGATTCTCTGCAGCATTGTATCCTACCTGACAGGTCTCACAAAAATACGACCTTTCTACAAAGGCGGGCATGGAGGCAATGACGTCATAATGTCTGTCGTGTAAATACAGGTTGAGATGTTTTGGTGTGCCTGTGATGTGTTTTGTTCCCCGATAGATCGCCTTCCCAAAGATAGCCCGAGAGAAAACGTTGAGTTGGTATCCTTGCTCTCCTAAATACTTGGCGTACAATTCCCAGGTTTCCACGCCCGTGCATGCTTGCCTGGCTCCACCGACGGCATCGATAAGGGCTTCGGTTTTCTTCGTCTGCCACGAGTGGGGTCCTGCCCTCCTCTGTAGTCTGGTCTTCTCTCTTTCCCATTCAGGCGTGTCTTGTTTGTTGGCATAATGACGGGCGACGACAATAGCTCGCTGAAAACAAAGTTCGTCGGAATTCTTTATGGTGACCAGACATCTTTTTTTCTTCAAATATTCTTCGAAATTAGCACTGTGTCTTTTCTTCGTGTTTGTTCCGCTACCTCGACCATCGGGAGGGGACACGTGACAGATACTCATGGACATGCGTTGATCTAATCTAAATTCTTCGTTACTCTGTAACACGGCAGCCACTTTCTGCAAAACGTCTTCGGCTTTTAACAAACGATACTCACGAAAGGGTAACCAGATTGGTGTTTTGAGTCCTGGGTGACTGATGGCAATTCTAACATAGTCACTTTCTCTGGCGTCCAAGGTTTGACGAATTTCCTCAATGATGGCCCCAAAGGTGTTGTGTAGTCGTTGTGGCACATCTATGGCTGGAACGTGGGACCAATCTTCAAGAAAATCTATTTCTACACACAGTGATTCGGTTCTAAATAATCGGCTGTATCGTCTATCCACGGGTCGTAATGTAAAACTCATCTTGCTTTGCGCTGATGGTCTGTGAAAACCTATCGCGCCCCGTCCTTTTTATTACACTACGCGATGACGTCATATCTATGTCATTACCACTGTACAATACTTAGCGTCAGCATAAAATGTTACATAGTGTTGTGCAATACTTGAATCCACATCTTTAAGCACGAAGCTATGATTGCATAACACTTCCCACATGTTGTGCAATACTTGTATGTGACGTCACATGATCCCCCCATTCTCAAATGAATTCGTCCTTATGGTTATAAAGCGGCACACATTTCGCCTCTCATTGTCAGAATGGATGCTCCGGTGTTACGCATCGAAGACAACCGCAATGCGGATACTTTCATGTATCTCAGGGGTCACACGCTTGCCGTGATTACCCCTGACGAGATCTTTGTCTTACCTGACGAGGTATTAAAAACACCTCCCAGGAAAAGACCTCCTCCTGAATTAGTGGAGGCCATTAGACGCAACCGACATAAAGTGCGTCGTACCCTCACATTTTAGTGCTCGCATTCGAATGAGGACAACGGCCCTTTTCAGGGCCAACTTAATCAATGGAAAAGAGTTTTTCCCCCGCCCTCTCTTCCCCCCCTTCTTCTTTTTCTTCTTCTTCTTCTTCTTCTTCTTCTTCTTCTTCTTCTTCTTCTCTCTCTCTCTCTCTCTCTCTCTCTCTCTCTCTTTTCCCGCGCGCGCGCGCCCCTCTTTGTCGGTCACGCACCTGAATAACCACACCTGTCAGGTCAAAACGAACTAGGTCGTACAAGGTCACGGCGAACTAGGTCACGGCGAACTAGGTCACTTGACCAGGTCACGATGTATTAGGTCACACCGAACTAGGTCACCGCGAACTAGGACAAGGGGTCACTCAGTGCAGGGGTCATCAAGTGCGAGCGTCCGTATACAGGCCCACTAACTACTATATCCATCCTTCTTTAAATGTTCAATCTAAAGAAAATTACCCCGTGTCGCATTAATCAATTTTAAGATACCTTGTGTATCGCGTGACTTGATTGAGGAATAATCCATTTTCGTTAGTGGCTGTCCTTTTTTTACGGAATTTCGAAGCCTACGTAAATTCTTGAATTGTCATCTGGCTAATTCTTTTTTCGGTTGTTTAATACACATAAGAAGCTCCTCTTACGTCACACGAAGAGACAGCCTGTCAGTTATTGACACCCATTAATTTTTATTCTTCGTGAATCCGTATTAATTTATGAAGATTGAATGTCTCCATTTTCCTTTATAATCATCCGATGATCCAGTATTTTGGTAGGAAGACTGAGTATCTCTACTTTCCATAAACACCTAGATAGCCATATTGTTATTGGAAATAACCACCCTATACAGTTATAATTTCGTGGGGATGTTTCTTTGATTAGTAAATATAGTTTTGGACCAGGAACTTGTCGCTAACCGGTACTCATCTTCTTGGGATGACGCTCTTCGAAAAAAGCGTAATGCTCCGTCATTGCAAGTCCGATGGACATGAAAATTGCCATGCTTCTTCTTTGAACAATTCTGCCTCGATTTAGTGAAAAAGATTTTTAGATTTCACCTTAACAAGTTGGTCAGTGCCTGGACTGTAGTACAATCGTGCTTGTTCTGTTGTTTTTCGATTGATTTTACTGCATAAAAAGATCCTATTACTAAACACTAGGTTAGGCATTTTATTTTCAGTTCGAGACATCAATGGAATTTCTGTGAATAAAACTAATACTACTTCAAAGCAAAATATTCATTTGCACAAATTCAAGATCTGGAATTTGTTTTCGGGTCACCGGAAATGCAACCATGCAGGTAATTACATTGTTCAGTGTAGGATTCGGTATAGTAGAAGCTGTTCTCTCAGGGTTTATGATCGGTGAAGAGACAGATTACAAGTTGGTTCATTCAATGTGGTACATCTGTTTACCGTTATCCCCTCACTCCCCAAACACCAATCAGTATCAACCGTACATAATCTAGGACTCGGGGTTAATTGGTAACTCGAGGATTAGAGTTGCATATCGCTATGTGCTATCCTGCTATGTGGAATGATATGGAACCAAAGTTTATGCCAATTCCTTTGGTGTGTACACGTCGGTTATCCGCGTGCGAACAACGTATTTAACCAATTGTCAAAGGAACTGAACCTCTTTTATTTATATAGATCAAAATAGAAATGTTGGTTGATCACAGTCATCAATTTGATCAGTAATGAATCAAACACTCTTTGATTTATGTCTCGTTTTTACTGATAGAGTGGAAGTCTAAGTCTGATTTTATAGAACGCCATTTCAGACTAAAATGGTAAATGTAGACTTTCAGACTATCCATAATATAAAGCAATATTGCCAAGAAAAATTATCTGAAATTTAAAAAATATTAAAAGTGATTAATTTTACGCCGTCCGCTGTATCGTCTCAGAAGTGGTTATTATAATGATTTAAGGCATGGACATCGAGGCCAAGATGATATATAAATGCACCTGTTATTGTTCAATCAATCAATTAATAGCTGTTTAGCCATCGCATCAATAAAAATATCTTTAAAATAATTCACATATTTACTTCCGGTTTAGTTCAAAGGCGAGTTTGAGTGGTTAATTGCCAAGATGTTATTGCCTGGTTAATATAAACGTATAATACATGGATGTTATTAGTTTTACAGTTCACCAATATAATTTATGAAACGTTCCTGTTTTATCCCACGAACCGTAATGGTGCCATTAAACAAAGTCTGGTTACCATAGTAATCAAACCGGAGGGCAATCTGTTACTTACTGAATTAATTTTTCACTGAAATTTTAAACCTTTCCCAAATCACTTAACATATAACTTGAAAGGAATATTGCGAAGTTTTATTATTTTAATCAGCAGTTGAAAGTTTATATGGTGGTTAGCACAAGCAAGCGCCACCAATGAATTTCACTGTATGTTGTTTTCGTTTTTTGTTTTTTTTCGGGGGGGGGGGGGTAGCTGAATACTTCGCGCTGTATCATAAAGCCTGTCACTGAGTCAACTGGCGTGGTTAAGATTCCCCGGTTGTACGTGACAAGGAGTCGGGTCCTCGTCGGTTTTCTCCGGGTCCTCCTGTTTCCCCCATTCCTAAAGACCCCTAAGCGCACGCGAATTATTGAAATAAAAGTAAACCATATGTTAGTCCCGAAATGTCCTAGTTTGTGTCGAGTGAACGTTAAACCCCATTTCTCTCTCTCTGTATTTTATGATATAATCCGATCCGGGAAATTAGCTACTATTGCTATTTTGATATATATTTTGTTAAATTTCCACTTGGCATCGAGTAAGTTATGATAATATACAAGTGTCAGTCGGTGACTTCACCTAACAAGCCAGCCAGGTGTACGTGAATCGTCGGTAATATCGTCAGTAATTCCTCTAAGATTTCAGAACAAACTGTGAATTCTGACAAAGCGAGTAGAGAATGAATGACATCATTTGAAAGTCAATGAAGGTCACTGCAATATCCTCATTTAAATTCTCATAGAATAAGTATATTTATAGGTCGTTCAAGGATATTAATATTTTATCTCGCCGTGAAAAACAATAATATATTTCGATAAATAATTGCAACGATGACAGAACTGTTATATGATGTGTTTTAATATAATCTCTATGGCAACCTGAAATATCTAACACGTGTCAAAGGATAATGATCTATTTGATGTGAACAAGTGTCGATTTGATTGTCAGTGATGCAGGACAACGTATTGTCGTTCGGAATGACGAAAACTGAGGTACCGCGCAAACATTGACGTGCACGTAAAAGATCCCTCGACAAATGAAATTCGATATAATAATAGACCGTAGTGACACTGTACGTTAATAATTCCCCATATCACACTGTATGCCGTGTGTCCGGCTTAATTAGCACACTCCGTGCAGAACAGTAGGATGTTAAACCACATTTTATCTGGATTTTTTTTGGATATAAAACGACATTCTTTTGTGTCAAGGGTGGCTCCTGTGGGACTAAAGGATATGATGACAAACCTAGACCCACTTATTAAACGTATTGTTATTGTGGGAATCTAGAGAATGGTTATAATGAAGAACTCAATTCTAGATTCTTTTCCATTGTAGTGAAATACATACGCTTATAACGATTTACTGAATTCTATATCCAGTAGTATTTATAGCGATTGGAATATGATGAAGACGGACATGTACTATACGAGAGACATTCTTGGATTCCCAACAGTCTGGAGATCAGTAACATGCTACACGTAGTATACACTGGATGAAGTATTGAAATAAAATTGAAATGGACGTTGAACCTAAATTCTCTCCCTCTCTGCCCCTCTCCCCTGAAGTAAGTCCACGGCGAATAGCTTAAAGGGGCCGATAGCCATAGCTCAGTGAATGAGTGTCATACTCACCGAGCCCATTCGGAGTCTGCAGAGGTTTGCCAAATGTCACCGAGCCATTATGAGTGCCATCATTATGAATCTAGCAAAAGTAATAAAAAAGGAAATTCTCTCCTTATCCCCTGAGGAATGGAATGTTTAAGGCCAGTAGCCTAAATGGCCTGTCCGGACCAATAGCACAGTGACTCAATGTCATACTAACAGAGCCTATTCGAAGTCTGTAGAGGTTTGCCCAATGTCACCAAGCCATCATTAGTGTCATCGTTCCAAGTCTAACAATTGGAATAAAAAAAGTATAATTCTATTTGAAGAATGATATAAATACAATCTATATAATCATGGCGTCTACTCCATTCAAATAGCTAGACATTAAATGGTTGTTTAATTGGAATATGTTTACCCCGTGGTTTGTGTTTGTGTATAATTAATGAAGAGTCTACGTCGTTTTATAATATCCCTGATTGTTAATTGCATATTGATTGAATGGTTTCCCCTGTCTGGAACTCTAATATTTGCGGAATTAATTGGTTATTTTTTTACAATTAGTGTAAAATCTGGTGTTTAGATTCAAATATGAACTTACAGATACAGGAATTTGAGGAAATGGGTAGTGTTGGGCAAGGGACTCCCTGCACTTTTATTCAAAGTTCGGCTCTTGGCATAATTGTTTCTTTTACGTACACGGTAATGTCGTTGAGATCGGGATTGCGTCCCGCTCAGTCACAGGTGTACAGAATTTGAAAGCCTTTTAATGTTATGACAGCAATTCAGTACAGCGAATTCGCTGTTGTTAATGAATTGATGCAGACAAAATTTCGCAGAGAACGAGAGATCAACGGATACGATGCTCATTAAAAAGTCACTATATTAGTTGTTAAATTAATTTATAATCAATTGTACTTAATAACGTCGGCTGTAATTAACTGAAATGAAGCAAACGACCTTTCGAATCTCCACAGGCAGGGTATAATTTGATGAACCTGCAATTTAAACCTACTGTAGTAAATATGGGGAGGGTATACTTTATTGGGAGATGCTAATTACAGCCCAGGTGGGGAGGTTCGGGAATTTCCGGTGTCTACAATGGCCGCTTTATATAATTGAGGATATGGGGGAATACTAACCCTACCCTTACACTTTTTAGAAGACTAAACATGGGCCCAAGTTTGTAAGACTATGGTCTTTAAGACCATAATTGTGTCTTTGGAAAATTATTAAATTCTCTGTCTATGAAATTAAAATCTCATGTACCTAGTAAACGTGAAATAAAAGCTATACATAAAAAGTCAGTGATGTTTTGGTAAAATCATAACCTGTGACAAAAGTGTCCATCACGTTCTTCCTGTTATTGGACCTATGGTTAGTAGACATAATATGGTGTCATCACCTGCTTTATTTGTCTGAAATTTAGGAGGTTATTACGCATTTTGGAATGGAAATTAACGTCAAGGCTAAATCTTGGACGTGCAGGGATGGGGGTATAAATTTGAGTGTAGACCAAGCCACAGTAGAAACTCACCCAGATATTCAAGCAGCCATTATCTGTTGAGAACAAGGGACCTGCGAAGTCATCCAGCTTGGCAATAAAGTTCTGATAGCTTAAATACCGTGGTATTGTTTTACGATCACAAGAACACAACAAAGAAGAAGTCCTAAAAGTAGCAGTAGTACTACAATTTATCTTTTATCTCTCTTAAAAAGGTTAGGGTTAGTAATCCCCCAAAATACTCATTTATATAAAGCGGACATTGTGGACACTCGAAATTCCCAATCCCCCAACCGGCCCACAATTAAGTCAATCTGTTTCACAGAGAATTACTTACAAATTATCTCCGTCACAGATGAATGTTTTCAACACGTAAATTGACATCACGTGGCGAAAATCATTGGCTCAAAGGCTCGTGCATTGTTTACATAAGACGTATCTTCTGGGCAAAATGATGCCTTTTCCTCATTTTAATACCCATATACACTAAATCAGTGTGCAATTAAGTATGCACTTTTAGAGGTCTGGTTGATCGAGATTCCATGTATTACGCAATAATAAGACCCGTGTTGCCTTGTAGTAAAAACAGATAATTATGATGAGTTTGGTCAAAGAAGCATGAGTGTATAATACTTTACATCTAATAAACGAGATTTGGAGTTTAGAAAAAATAACAATTTAGCTGTGTATATCCTGTTTATATGGTGTGTAATTAATATGGACGAAAGTGTAATTATATGTTTTGTCAAATAAATTACGATGTTGACCTATGTTATAAATAACTACAGCATAACTGAATGTTTTGTGAAATCGATTGCCATGGTTAAATATATATTGTATTCAAAATAATAACCCATTTAAAATAACCATTACTCAAATCACGATATTGTAGAAAATTCCAATGATATACTTTGAACGCATCTATTATAAATAATATGTATTGTCTGAATAAATTGGTGTAATCACATTACGATTAACCGGCTTATTGTCTAATTTACTCTTATAGAACCATCTTGTTAACAAAATAATGACTTAATTAAGATATATTAATAATAGGATAGTTTTTGTAAAGTGCTTAGTTTGGGGGGTCTTTGTTTAGTTATTGTTTACATATCAGTGGATTAATCATATGTTTTATAAATAACCTGTTTCCCAAACGATAAAAGTGCTATTTAAAGGAGTTCAGCCTCTAACTCAATATTTTCATAATATTCGAAAGTAAAAACACCAATTAAATTTCAATATACGCCCATTTCAATCAATCTTGATGGTGCTATATTGCCGGGAAAAATATTTCAGACACAATATCAACATTTTATAATCAATATACGAGTCGTGATTTCTGTAGTTTCGGGCGCCATTGATAATGAACAAAGAAAAACGTATCACATTAGACAATATAAAAGTATGTATGATTCATTAACGACAATGAAATGGCGAGATGAAAAAGGAGATATCCTTGTTGGTTGAAATACATAAATTAAATGCTACTCGTTTAAACGATTGTTTGAGCGAGAGAGAGAGAGAGAGAGAGAGAGAGAGACAGAGACAGACAGACAGACAGACAGACAGACAGACAGACAGACAGACAGACAGACAGACAGACAGACAGACCGACCGACAGACAGAGGGGGGGCAGACAGAGAGAGAGAGAGAGACACACACACACAGCGGGGGAGACAGAGAGGGAGACAGAGAGGGAGAAAGAGAGAGAGACACGCAGAGAGCATGAGGGAAGAGGAAATAGGTTTTAACGACCAATCGACACAAAGTATGCCATTTTGGGACCAACAATTTCAACAATTCGCTTGAGCGTAAAGGGTTTAGCAGTGGGATGAAACTGGAGGGCACAGAAGAAATACACGATGTAGAACAGACGATCCTACATCTTGTCACGTACAACCGAGAGATCGAAACCACGCCATTTGACTCAATGACACACTTTAAGATACAGCGCGCATGCGCTAAGTATTCGTATTCGTGTAAAATGAACCAGCCAGACGTAAGCAACCGCAGCACGTATTTCGCCAACCAAAATTGATTATAAATTACAATAATTGCCAATAAGATTGAATATATATCACTTTATTTACATTAATATAACATTAATATGCGATTAGACCCATTTCCGTCTATTTTACGGTTCCAAAGAATAGAGCCGCACGCCCTTTAAATCTATTTGATACGGCTATTACGTGGGATTTAGGCCGGTGTTATAAATATGGTATAGGGCCAAAGTAAATATTATTTCAGCAGTGGGATAAAGGATACTAACGAGAGCTTAGAGTAATTACTTCGCTCAACTAGAATGGGCTTAAATATTCGTTTGGGAATGTATAATTAACCAGGAATTCAAATCAATTTAGAATTAAAGAGGTTTTATCCATAACAAATAAATAATGCGTCATGAAATTAACAAGGTTCTGTCCCTATTAAAGGTCAGTCCTTTGGCTTCAAAAGGTGGCCGAGATTTACTCGGATGTAAACAACATACATGGTTTTCAAATTTAAAGATATTATGGACAATCGAGACGTAGCTTATCAAGTACAGTAACTGTCATAACGTTCAGATTAAAGTAATTTGGATGAAATTTTCAATATGTGTATTTTTTATGATCTATTTTTGGACAATTAAAGCTCGATTGTCCATCTCTTTATCTAAATCTTACACAGTGCATCTTTAATGTGGCATAACGAGGGTCGACATGAACGCGAATAAGAAAATCGGTACCTCGTTTAATCCCAGTATAGGATAAAATAGATTGCCGGGGAGTGATGTTTCATAAGAATTTTCTAATTTTCATAGGAACAATGGCCTGGTTATGTCAAATTAAACTGTCAAATGAAAACAAAAACACCATCTTGGCACTCTCAATAACCTATGCTTTAAAACTAAAGCTCAGTGCAATTACAATCGCTTACATCATTCTCTCGTATATTGTATTTCCTAAGTGCAGAGTTCTCTGTTTAGGTTTCAAGTGGTGTGTAATTGTAGTGTTAAGATGGACTTTATACTTATAGTCATGGATACCTTTTTCGTTCATTATTTAATCCGATTAACAATTTGTGTAAACAAGTGGATGTCCTTTGAATGTCAAATGGTCTTACATAAAAAAAAACAAGATCAGTACATTCATTTTAAAGGACAAATACACATTAAGGGTTCAGTGAGTAAATACGGTCCATGGTAAAACTCACAAATATCATTTTATTTTTGGGTGTGATATTATCGGGACATCGACACTCATAAAAGCAGCGTATGTCCTTATATTAACTGTGTCATGTATTCAATAAATGTGAAGAACGCGTGTAATCAAATGTCTTGATAATGAAAGGCTTCGTGGAATATTCTGATTTTGATTGTTAGGTTGACGGCGACCTAAAGCCATATATTTAGACCAAGACACAATTGGGTAACCTACCTAACACAATCAACTTTAAAGGGGAGTACGAGTATGAACATATTCTTCAGATGTATATCGTACTATGGAGTACGAAGAACAATCGTGATTATACATTGACTTCATCCAAGTGGGGTAGCATCGGGGTTTTGAATTCGAATTTGATCGGAAAGAAAATGAGCAGCACCCACACCGCAGCCAGCCGAAGGAATAGTGCCCCAACCCCCCAAAAAAGAAGTTGCCAACCATTGTTATAAAATACACGTCCCACCGCACCCCCTAATAGTTCACTACCCCTCCGCCGCCAGCAAGCTGGCTATGGGACTAGTACCACCTAAAGCCCCCGTCAGACCGGAGTGGTGACCCTTCTGCGCTCTGCGACCGAACGGCGGCCTGGAAATACACAAGGTCGTCGGCAAGCGTGAACACAACGCGGAAAAATGTCCCAAAATTACAAACTTAAAAAAGTCGCGTTCTTACTGCGACCTGTGCGTTTATATAGCATTCTCGCGGCGGGTTCGTCACGATCTCTCCGCGCTTATGGCGTTTCGATTGAGATCTATAAGCTTGGCAACGACGGTCATCGCGAACCCGTGTCTCTCAACCACCCGTCTTATCTGGACTACACGTGCGTTTCCACCACGTGATCACGGCGACTATGCAAGCTGGTTTGATTTTTTTTCGAAATTTCAAGATGACCTTTGAATCGTCCGTTTTCAAAGCAAGTCGTGCATGAAATGCATGGTCGCTATAAGCGAATAATGCAAGCTTGGTAACCGCGCCATGGTCGTATTAAGAACTCCATACACGTTGTGGGAACCTCATAAAATCGCCATATGCTTTAGAGGTAGCCCCATGAGGTCGTGATGCAGTCGCGCAACAGTGGTGGAATCATCGTAACATCGCTATGACAACGCCATAAGGACTCAGAGCGCTTGGTGGGGTCCCGGTCAACGCGTGAGGGTTGTGGTGAAGACGCTATGAAAGCACCGTTGCAAATGTTACAATTTTCGCAGCGCCTTTTCTACGTGTGTACTGCGCGTGTGCTACGTTCATAGAGATGTTACCACGCTCATCGCGCGACCCTCGCGACCCACCACGTTCTCTCGATTTCCAATGTCATATGACAGGACCTTGGCGTTTTCTTTGAACATACTCAAAACAAACGCCGTGACTCAGCGATCATTGCCGACCATGGAGACCACAGAACGATATCTCGCGTTTCCACAGCGCTCAGGGTGATCTTGGCACGCTCTGAAAACATTTTGTGTCGCCGTAGCAGCGCAATAAGGACTTTTGCGACCACATCACGTTCTCGCAGCTCTCCAGATCATATGCGCATGTTCAAAACAAACGTCGTGGCTCGGCGATCATTGGCGACCATGGAGACCACAGCACGATATCTAGTGTTTCCACCGCGCTGTTACCACGCTTATGGCGTTCTTAACTCGCTCTGAGACCATTTTTTGTCGCAGTGGAAGCGCAGTAAGGACGCAACTCCGGTCTGACGGGGGTATCATACAATATTGTGAGCTCGTTGGCGCTCGGTCAATCATTTCGTTCCTTGCGTAATTAATCAGTGAATAATAATGACTGTGTTTGTTAATGGTGGTCGACATTAGAAAATATTTACTATATTATTTTGACAAAGCATTGGTTACCCCCCCCCCCCTCCAGTGTATATGGATTATGATGTTTATATTACAGTATATATGGATTACATATTATTTATATTATGTATGGCTAATGTACTGTGTATATTACATGGTATATAGATAGTGTATTGTTTATACATCAGTGTATATGGATACTATATACTGTTTATATTACAGTATATATGGATTGTGTATTTTTTATATTACACTGTATATGGATTGCGTATTTTATTTTATATTACACTGTATATGGATAGTGTATTGTTTAGACTACAGTGTCTATGGAAAGTGTATTGTTTATATTGTATATTGATTATGTATATAGACTATATATTGTGTATATGGATAATGTACTGTTTATATTACAGAAAATACAGTGTATTGTTTATATCTCAGTGTGTATGTTTATGATATATGTTTATATTACTGAATATATGAATAATCTATTGTATTATTTGAATATTTTCAGGGTATATGGATAATATACATAAACCAGATAATAATATAATTATAGCTCATGTACCAGACTATAAATCGCTTGTTAAATCACGTAAGTAAACTTTCCTATAAATCTAGCTTTTAGACGCCCCCTGTTTAAGAAGGTCACGCATCTTGCATGGCCAGTGAACATATGACAAGAATGACCGTCATAGATTGAAAGAAATATTTAAGATTCATTCAAGCCTTATTTCAATCTGTTCTCAAAATGGGGGGTTGGGATGGCCTAGTGGTCTAGGGTGCCGCTCTTCGACCTCTAGCTGACCGGTCGCCTCTGGCTTGCGGCTGTGGTTTCGATCTCTGGTGTGAGCGTATGTGGCTTGGAGATAGGGGCGCCTTCTTAACGACGTGGGTTCCCTCCTCCGGGCACTCCGGTTTCCTCCCACTGTTAAAGACCCCTACACGCAAACGAATTATTGAAATAAAATTTAAAAACCATATGTTAGTCCCGAAATGACCTAGTTTGTGTCGAGTGGACGTTAATCCCCATCTCTCTCTCTCTCTCTCTCTCTCTCTCTCTCTCTCTCTCTCTCTCTCTCTGTTCTCAAAATGTGTCTAATCATTTTATCCTTTATAAATTGTCGAAGGGCATTAATTATGGATTGACGTATGACATTTATAGAACGTTACCTTCTGCCCCGGTGACTTTGTATTGTAATCCGAGAAATTGGAATGGCCGGTGATGTTGGGTGGCGCTTAAATGATTGTATTTGGTGGTGGGAGCTATTCAGAAACAAATGCGGTACTAGTTCATTTTCTTTTTTTTGAAACACAGTGACGGAGGTAGACTGCTTAAAGGGCCAATCCTGATAACTTTTTGGGGAATAAAACTGCTTAATTTTGTGTTAAAATCTCTTAAAATTCATTACCTAAGGCCGACCAACTAACCCGATATTTGTGATATGCTTGTAAATAACTTAAACATGACAGTCTTCGTCTGGAAATGGAGACCGTTGTATTATACAGTATCTGGATAAAACCAGACTTTTTTCTATGAAAATAATATGTAGGTGGAATTTACCTTTTGTTACCAAGTGCAGTATATGGGTCATTCACTGTATAGACCTCTCAAGAAACGAGAATAGATTATCAGGTCACCCAATGAAAAAATTGACCCTAAATCTTAAAAGGGTTACGTGTCCGGATAAGCAGTGTCCACGTTAACGTCAAAACGACTCAATATTTTGAGCTGAAATTTTTAGACAATGCAGATACACCATGCCTCTATATTTTGGTCCATAAATTTCATAAATGCTCGGACTTTAATTTTTGAGACTCTGTTCTTATCGGGATTGTCCCTTTAATTAAGCTTAGTATATCGAGTGTTCAATGATGGTGGGTGTGGATATGCATTGAAATGAAATGAAATGAAATGAAAGGGGGTTTCATCTGCACCAAGCACTATTAGCGCTTTGAAACACAATATCTCTAATTTTAATCGAATGCAAGTGATGAAACGGGGTCTATTTATTTACATATTACATTAATAGCTATGCCTCCTTGTCTTGAGCGTTTTCTGTCCATATGGGATTGATTTATTCGTTATGCGAGTTTTAGAAATATTCTGTCTGTTTTCAGCCTTTCGTTTAATGTATTTGTGAACACTTGATTGAATTTATTGTCGCTATTTGTATCACTACAACATTTTATCAGTATGATTTAAATATGTAACCTAAATTTGAAAAGATCTATTATAGGACATTGATTAGATTATATGTGTCAGCTTATCATCATTACTACTAGGATTTTATTGAATGGAGCCGATGACGCCATGTTCAAGTTAAACCCCCATAAGGATTAGTACAATCGGTACAATCCAGCTTTAGAATCATAAGTAAATACACAATAAACAAACTTCCCGGCCATAATAAAACAACAATTCAAAAAACAATATGCAAGATTTAAAGAAACAGGTTTTAAGTCAACTGAGCGAAGTTATGAATGTTTGAAGTTTTGACAACAAATGACAATAAATTGTCTCCAATGTATTTCAGGAATTGCCCATCGTTGGCAGACGGAAACTCAAAGTCCATATTCTCGATTATCAGTAAGCATTCTACGATAATGGACGAATTTTTGAATGTCGGTTATTTCATCAACGTGAAATTTTGTCTTGGCAATATTAGTGTCTATAACACAGAATTGGGGACCGTGGTCTAATTCACTCAATATCTAAGCCATAAATTGATCTAGATAGTTGGTTATTGGCTTTTCTTGTGAATAAGTGTTAAACATATTATATATACCCCCGTCAGACCGGGGTGGCGTACGTACGTTGCTGCTACGGCGATGGAAAATGGTTTTAAGAGTGCGTTAAGATCGCCATACGCGAGGTGGAAACGCCAGCGTGATGGGCTCACCGTGGTGGCCAGTTATCGCCGAGTCACACCGTTTATTTTGATCAAGTTGAAAACAAACGTCAAGGTTCTGCCATTTAAACTGCAGGAAAGCTATGAGAATACGACTTTTTTCAAGTTTATAATTTTTTGGGACATTTTCGCGCGTTGTGTTCACGTTTGCCGGCGACCTTGTGCATTTTTCTGGCCGCCGTACGGTCGCAGCAGCGCAGTAAGGACGCCACCCGGATCTGACAGGGGCATTATCAATCTGTTTCACAGAGAATTAAATTACTTACGAATTATCTCTGTAACAGACGACTGTCCACAACAGGTGCGTTGACTGCACGCGCCGTTAGTCATTGACTCAACGGCTCGTGCAATGTTTACTTAACACCTAACTGCTTCGGGCAAAATGATGCATTTTACTGTTTTTAATACCCATTTACACTAAATAGGAAATATTTTTTAACTTCAAATACTTCAAACGTCTTTATTTATTTTTCTTTTACCTCAAAAAAAAATGTTTGAGAATTTAATTTGTCTGAGTAAAATAGTTAATATGCCGTACTCATTAAGCCTCGTCGATGTCATGCTTATCAGTGATTGTAGCGGCCAAGCGAATATTCACTGCGGGATCAGTTTGGGGCATTATGTGAAATTTAAAACCATAATGCTTCATTACCATACCGTTTCAATTGTGTAGATGTATTTTACTGGTCATCTATTACTCTTTGCTATAATTTAAATTAATGCTCCCTGTGATCTATATTACAGCTATTATATCCAGTGATCCAGCCTTGATCGCTGCCTTAATGAAAGAAGAGGAAGCGGAAGTAGATAAAATTATCAGCAAGATTAAAGAAAAAGTCAACGTAGTTGGTGTAAGATTTTTTTTAGAATTAGTTAATTTGAAACTGTAAATACAACGAATATTGCGCTGAATCGATTGATATCATGCCGGGTACTGCGTATTAAAGGATAAATTGATGGATTTTGCTGTAACTTATGTCGCGTAGGAGATGTGGTATGTCTACTTCAAAATCATCCTATAAAATCTCTTATTGAAGTTCGTTGTGTTTTACGCAATTTCAAGTTAAGTGTTCATTCTTCAAGTCCACAACATGTCATGCTTATTAAACAGATTAATGCGCACGATTTCGTTTTCCCGATTATTACAATCTGATAAAAACACAGATCCTGTTTCGTTTCGTTTTTTATAGTTCATAATTTCGTTTTAATTGTTTTTACTACACTAGGAACTGGAAGAGTTAATAGGCGTTCTTATTGATTGGAATTAGCCAATCAACGGTCTGTTACGGCGAAATGTTGGCGATCCCTGTGCGGAACTGTGGGTAAAGCCCTATAAACGTCAACGCTGTTTGATTAATCAATGTCTGACGTCATAGGGTCAAAAGCCGCTCGCTCGACCATTGACGTTAACTTCCACTATAACGTGTCAGATCTTCATGTAGTGTAGTCCATCGAAAGTATAAAAAACGAAACGAAATATGAATAAGTATTTTAATCAGATTACCATTATTAGAGATCAGAGAGAGAGAGAGAGAGAGAGAGAGAGCTGGGGTTTTACATCCACTCGACCCAAACTAGGCTATTTGGGGACTAACATAGCGTTCAATTTCGACTTAACTCAATGGCAGACCTAGTGACCCACGGGCATGCGTTAACTCCCCACCCCTTATCTATAATTGGTTTATATATCTTTCAGGTAAAATGTCGTATGTTGCGGTTATCTGGTGATCCAGGTCATGCTATTGTTAAAGCCAGTGAAACAGAGAAAGTGGATTGTATTGTGACAGGAACCCGTGGTCTTGGTACCGTCAGGAGAACATTATTAGGCAGTGTCAGCGATTATATCATACATCATTCACATGTTCCAGTTCTTGTCTGTGGGCATAAATAAACATTGCATTGACAAACTTAAACATTTACAAATCATATTATAGATATTTATTTTAATAGGATGAAAAATCCTTACGACAAACCTTTCTAAAAGATACATGACCGGGCATAACCCCCATGCCTGCTAATATTTTTGAAGTGCATAAAGCTAATCCATGAGAAATGACTGTTAGTGTCGTTTCTTTTCACAGAACTCAAAAACTAAAAGAAATGAGAAGTCAAGTAGGGGGTTTTGTCCGCAGGGCTGCTTGTCCTATTTTTAGTTTATATGCCAGACGCCTTCAAAGAAAAATCATTTTAAGATCATATATCTCGCTCGCCTAGTTAATGAGAAAGAAGGTGGCTTAAATTAACAGCTACAAGTTAGGAGAAAAGTTGTAGTAATTTAAATATTAGTATCGTTTCTGATTGATTGCTTAGCGGTATGATTATGGTCATATTCCCGAACGCTGATTAAGACTAGCCGTTATTTAAATCGTCGTTATTTAAATGTTCTGTATTCCTGAAATCCTGTTTAGCGACCCTCGAGAATACCATAGTATTATACATGTACCAGTAATAGTATATTCAAAGGTTAAAAAAGAAAAGTAGACAAGATCAGCGGTCTGGGTGGTTTTGACTACTATCGAAGTTAATTTGTTTTCCTTTTACTTTATCTGGAACAGTATTCGGAGGCCTTAATCGTGGTATTTATTGCAGACGGATGTAACAATTGGTCTGTCAGATAATAAAAAAGGCATGGATCCAGCCCAAAGTTATTGTTAGTCTTTCTCTGCTTTACCCCCCCCCCCCCCACCAACAACAACACACACACATATTTGAAGTAAATGATTTGAATGTACATTTTCTGTCAGGTTTTGGTGAATATTCATGATTTTAAAGCAGAATGATACGAGGTTTAAGAGGTTGGTTAGGTTGAAATGTCGGGAGGAAAATTGCATGTTTTTGTATCGCTACTTCCAATTTGTGGATCTCAATTAGTCTACGATGAACCTCGTGTGTACTTTTAAGCAAGAAGTTAACACAATATGTTGCACCATCTGTTGTAGAAAGCATTCTACTCAACGAAAAGTTTGGGAAAATTTAGAGTCGGTCTAAGAGATGAGAATTAACATAAAATTAAAGTCAATGCGGAAATAATTGGTGATCTGTGTCCGTATCAATCCTCCAGACAATCGCTGATAATTACACCCCCGTGAAATTCGCCATTGACAATTGAAACTGCTGACCATAAGTTTTAAGGCGCCGCTCACATCATTTAGTTCCCAGGAAAAAAGTTGCTATACTAACTGGTACATTGTAAGGACATTTTACTGGATTTTATAATCAGATAAACATGATTACTAGAAAAAAAATTAAGCAGAACAAAGAAGTAAAAATCTTTTAGTTTTTAACAAGTATGAAGGGTATAACCTTGGCCTTGATTGCGAAATGTATGGGCACTTAACACAACATAGTCCCCGCACATGTACTTGAGATAAATCCAGATCAATGATCTTACTTAGCTTTTAAAATCAAAGAAACGCGTTTGAAGAAAGCTGAAAATTCATTACTTAACTTAGAGATAGACGCGTCTTACATCAAATTAGATAACACTTCACTGCTTCTTGCCGTTGTTCTTATTGAACTGTTGAAAGCAAGGATTACATATTCAAATAGAAAAACGTGGAGATTGGAACGCTTAATTGTGTTGTTTTATTATGTTATAGTGCGTGTTAAAAGAGCCATTGCCATTTTTTTTACCAAAACACCCAAGGGAATAAGAATGATAACATCGATAAAGGAATTATATCCGGTCTGTTTAAGTAGTAGTTATGTATCATTAATACATATATGTCATGGTTAATTAAGAAAACAAAAGTTGTTAATTTTGTATATTATATGCTCATCTTATTATATCTTCAATATAAACACAGTAAGCATTGTATATTGTACAGAGATGCATCAGTTGTATAATTTATATCTGATATTAGATCAGCTGCTTTGACCTAGAATGCGTAGACAATTAAACATGGACATATCCAGTTTAATAACTACACCTAGTAATATAGAACTGATAAAATTTGCCTTTTATGTTGTATCTACTACGTTCTCGGAAATCTGTCATTTCCGAAAATATTAAGGAAGATGCTATGGGTTTCCAGAATTCGACCATATCAATGAAATTTTGAGAAGAAGGCAAAACTCAGAAAGGTTAAGGTTAGTCTTCGATTTGGACCAACCTGGGGTTACAAGCATGATCACTGTACCGGTCAAATATGACAGAGCTATAGAATTATGCCCTCGGCCAACTTCGGCAGATTCCCGTACCCTACATCCAGCCTCGGCTGTATGACGAAGACCGCCATTGGAACTACTTTCAAGTTTCCGGATTACGAACGGCGTTGCCCATGACGACGCCTTTGAAGAATGTTTTATCATACAAAGATTTCAAAGTCTGGAGCTGTTTTTCTTTAAGACAGGGGCAAGTTTTCACTGAAAATTCCACATACTCTTTGAACGATGCAGTTGTGAGATTATTTTTTCTTAAAGCGGCAAGTTTTTCTAATAAGTAAACCGGTGCCGCCTCGCAATTGTATAGACGTAGGTACAGATCACTTACCGTCATACAGCAGAGGCTAGATGTAGGGTACCGGAATTTTCTCGAGGTTTTCCGAGTTATAACATATGGAGATGGCAGCAGAGGATTTACGATTTAGACGACGTTTGTCGGGATGTTATAAGTGGACCCAATTGTACAATTATAGCCTACAATATGTAGATTAAATTCCACTGTATTATACTGTTATGTATTTTTTATTAAATAGTGTCTATTGTATTAAATTTTTATGTATTTATATTAAATATTGTTGATTTGTATGAAATAGTTGGTATAATTATATAAACAGATTAATATTTCTTATCCAACACGTTTTCTTTTAGATTGGTTTAACTTCTCAAATATTTCATTGTATCCCTGTTACATTGTCCAATATTGTCTATGACTATAGTCCGCTAACCGTGTCCCTTCTCAGCCCATGTCAGAGTTTTAAGAATAAGGGAAATAACCAGTCACATTTCCTTGTGCATGTGGCTTAGAGAGAGAGAGAGAGAAATGGGGTTTAACGTCAACTCGACACAAACTAGGTCATTTTGGAACTAACATATGGTTTCATTTTATTTCAATAATTCGCTGGAAACCGGGGTGCCCGGAGGAAACCCACGCGGTTGAGAAGGCGCCCTTATCTCCATGCCACATACGCTCACACCAGGGCTCGAAACCACAGCCGCAAACCCGGGTTGACCGGGCAGCTAGAGGTCGAAGCGCGGCACTCTAGACCACTGGGCCACCCCCCTTCCCCATGTGGCTTAGAAATGAAATGAAGTGGAGTTGAATGTCTCCTACTGTTCTGCTCCGACCTGGGCTAATGAAGACGGGCACACGCCATACTGTGTGCTATGAGGGAAATATTGCCCGGATAGCGGTATATTACGGCCTACTCTTATATCAAATTCCAATTGTCAAGGGATCTTTTACGTACACGCCAATGTGAACACGGGGACTCCGGTTTTTCGTACCATCGTCCTTGTTAGGCCCCACCCGCCCTGCATCACTTACAAGCGAGCATATGGCTTAAACTTTACATGGGTTATATCCAACTGCAACAAAACCTATTCCACTACAAAACCATACTCCGCGCAGTGTTGCGTTTGATTAGAGGTAATCCGACTACACACTGCTATTATGAGTGAATATTGTTGTTTTAAATTTTGATTTGTCAGTAGTCCGTCTACCAACCAATCACTAGCTGCCAATATTGGACCAAATATGTTTACATAATGTTACGTCATGACTCACGATTTTATTATGCCTAATTAACCCGTGCATAGCAGAATACTGCAGTAAAACTAATTGCTGACAAACGAGGCTATCAAGTCGAATGAAATGTAAACAATACTGTTTGGAAACGAACATACTTTCACCGTTTTGAATACATTAAATCATTGTCCAAAGTTTTAGGGAAGACCCAGATTAAACGAAGGACTGTCATGTTGCTGTACTTAAGTGATAGCTTTCATTGAACGGAAAGAATAGCCCCCCCCCCCCGCATAAGTTCAAGAAACAGACGCTATTCCAGCAATGGTCAGAGAGGGATTTCTCTGGCCATTGCTTCAGGAATATGCTACAAAACAGAATTCATTGAAACCTGCTATTAAAGCTCCGTGTTTCTTGCTACTCGAGTTAATCAAACAATATGTCTTTAAGCTTCAGTTCTCAGAAAAACAGACGCCTGAGACGTCAGTTCATGTCAGAGAGATTATGTAAATCAAATATTTCAATCAATTATAATGGACAGCTGCATGTTCACCAATATCAAATAACAGATTTCTTTATTGACCTAACCAGTATTAGTGTCTAATAATTCAAGAACAGAAAAATTGGGCTCCTAGCCAAAACGCAAGTGGCTGATCAACGATCAAGTTTGAATATTAACGATTTTGAAGTTGTTGACCAGAGTATGGAACATGCGAGCAATTTTTGCGCTTGTTGAGATTTTAGGCACCAATTGATGCTGTTCAAACAATTTTCCAGCGACGCTTCAACTATCGCTCCCGCTGATCTTATGAGCATTGGTTAAAAGGGCGGCGCCCATGGATGAACATCTATACGTTTTTTTAACTTGCGTTGATAGTAACAACAGAAAGCATACACCTCGATTAATAACGATTTCAGGAATATGTTGTTTTTTTCTGTTTTTGTGTAAATATACATGTTTTATACACTTATTCCCTTTGTAATTTACTTATTTGGTTACATTTATTTTTAACGGTAAATTGAGACTTTAACGGTAATGGAGACTTTGTTTATTATCGTACAATCGTTAGTACTGATGATCGAGGCTAGCCTAAGATTGAATCGCTAATATCTCGGTTCAGAGTTACGCAATTTGACTGAAGTTTTCAGCATAATATTCTGTTTTCTTTATGTATTTTTAGCTAATATAGCGAGAACTAATGCCGCTTTAATAATCTTTTATAAAATGCTTACAAATTGTGTGCGATAAGTTTAAATGTCAATTGTCGAAAGATTGAAGTTATAAATGGGTACACTTCTTCACAAATCAAAATCCACCATTTCGATAAAGAGTCGACACTGTAAAGCATTATTTTATTCAAAGCATGATAAAAATCAATTATTATTGACAGTTGCATGTTGTGTTTCAAATCTCAGTCAAAGTCTTCTATAGACCATACTCAATGTTGTGGCATTTATGGTTGGTAATGAAGTCACAGTGTTTGATTTATCGCAATCGTATTCTCAATGGACCGGGATTACGTCATAGATATATCTAAATTGACATCTTAAGACACTCAATTACACGAACGTTCATGAATACTTCAGAAATGCGGTGACTTTTGTCTTGGCTGAAAGTTGTAAATTCGTTACAAATGCCAAGAAATTCACGATCTCTATCAATAAAATGCTCAAAACTCGTCTCTCTGACTCTGTAAAACTTCGATTATACTTCAAGATGGTATGATCTGTCATTTCTAAAATCGTCTGCAAACGATGTCCGAATTATACATATTTCTATTTGAACATTATATGTATCTAAATATAGTACATAAATGGAATATTTTTGAGATTGAGAATAGACGGAACAGATTTAGGGAAGCGGTCCTTTTTGGAGGTTTACGGGGGTTTGGGGCGATACGGGTGGGAAATGGTTTATTGGTTACACTACGGTCTCTGCAATCTGAACTCTTGGTGGCCCCAATTCGATTAGATCGAGCGATTACCTATCACCTGGTTATATGAAAAGAGCAGTGTGGTATAGGCAAATGTACATTAATCACGGATGATTGCCAACATCAAGACAGTTTCCATGGCCGAAAGTTATAAATTGTTGAAAAACACCCAGACTTTCGTGAGAAACGGAAATCTTCACGAAGCGTCGATGACTTATTAAATCTCTAAACCATATCGATCCCTATTCAATATTTTCCCTAATACTTTCCAATTTCAAATTACGGCACTAGAGCACAAAATGTTGAAATATGAAATTGTTCTTGATGGAGTAGCCATATATAAATCAGATTGTTTATTAACGTTTTGTGTGCCACCAAAAGTTGATGAAAAGTCTAAATGAAATCCCGTTAACTAAAATTAAATAGCTTTTGTCTATATATAGCCGCGTTATCTGTTTTATAACGTCAATAAATTCTGTTGGCTAAAAGAACAGTCCCAGTTAATGGATTAAACTAGGTCGTTTCGAGACGAACATACGATTCAATTCTATTTCAATAATTCGAATGGGCATAATGGTTTTAGCAGTGAACTCCTTGTCACGTTCAAACATGGGCTTGAGAGAGAGAGAAATAGGGTTTAACGTCCACTCGACACAAACTAGGTCATTTCGGGACTAACATATGGTTTAATTTTATCTCAATAACTCGCTTGCGCGTAAGGGTCTTTTAGTAGTGGGAGGAAACCGGAGTGTCCGGAGGAAACCCACGAGGTTGAGAAGGCGCCCCTATCTCCATGCCACATACGCTCACACCAGGGATCGAAACCACAGCCGCAAGCCAGAGGTGACCGACCAGCTAGAGGTCGAAGCGCGGCACTCTAGACCACTAGCCCCCCCCCCTCTAGACTCAATGACAGACCACCTTATGATCTAAAGCTCAGCAATTAGATCACGCAACCCCGAGTGGATTAAATTATTGCTTTGTGACTGCGTCCCACTGATCTTTAACCAATTGAAGGGGTGGGGGATTTTGCGGGGGTGGGGTGGGAGCGTTTATGTATGGCCGAATGCTTATCATGTGCACGATGTTTCATAAGGTTTATCATTGAGTGATTTGGCGTGGTTTCGATTTGCTGGTTGTACGTAAAAAGTAGCCGGGTCGACTATCCATCCTCAACGGGTCCTCTGGTTTCCTCCCCCAGCGCAAGACCCTATGCGCAAGCTTATCATTGAAATAAAATTGAACATATGTTAGTCACGAAATGACCTAGTTTAACCATTTCCACCCAGTTATCTGAAGCTTTGTTAATTTTGATTGGTGTTGATGAAATTGAACATAAATTTTCATGTCTAGAAGAACATATGCAATACATCGCCACTTAAGGTACAGTAATTCGCTTTCATCAAGTCACACGTGAGAAATGAAATGCAGGAAAACGCTTAAATTATAATCTTGGACTTTGTCACGTTAAGCTGTTTCGACAATATTTTTAGACAAAGTATAAAGGCCTATCTTGAGATGTTGAACTTCGTTTAGAAACCCAATCCTACCTGTTTCAACACCAGCCTGTATACAGTGAATCTGAAATTGCACCTTTGATTTGATTGTCTCGCGCATGACGTCGCCATTTGCGATCGTGTCTTCTAGTTGGTTCCAATACATTTAAATTTGAGCTAATATAAATTCAGACAGTCAGAATGTATGAACAACAATCAGTAGCCGAGAACAGCGTTATACGTTTTACGAATTACATAACCCTTTAAACCCCATAAATACAAATTCAGTAAAAGCTAAAGGCTGTTAATTTTTCCGCTTTGGCTTCATTGCGCCACAATCTTTCAGACGCAAAATCTTTATTTCTAATGAATGGCTTTTGATCAAACTTCGCCGATTTATTGTTAAGTTGGAAATTTGATTCAATTGATCGATCTGATCTGGACAGAAGTCGGTGAGGTGTATCTGTGTACAATAGTCAACGAATCCACCTTTAGCGTTTAGACTATATAACAAATCGGTCAACGCCAAAACTCTGATAACTGCGACTTTACTTTCGTGAACAGATATCATCTAAACTGTAAACATATTCCGGAGTCCAGTAGACATGGTACAAGGGTTAATCAGCGAAATGGATGTATGAGATGTGTTGTTGACGTTTGGGAAAGTAGACGAGGGAGTGTAGGGAGTGATGGTTAGATGTATTATGAATGGTTAGAGTGGCTGTGGTGTTACGGTGAAATACTATGCCGCCACCGTAACACCACAGCATTATGATTTGTTAGACAGGAGTGATGTAATAAGTGCGACAATAATAAATAACATATTTCTGATTTTATTGTCGTCTTTTCCCACTTGCACTGGTTGTACGCCATTTTGAAACTAGCTGACGAAGACAGCTCGGGCGGCGATTTCTCGACTCCGGGCTGCTCTGTCAGTATCTAACAAACGCATTTAGTTCGCGTACAACTTTTAACGAGAGTTGCCAGGCAACGAAACATACGCCCACAGCAGCTAAATCGTACGGGCAGTAAACAAGGGTTGTCGCATATTTTACTTTTTTCGGTATTGAAACATTTATAATACACTAAAATATGATTATTAAAGTCAATCGGTTATTAACTTTAGCCTCTAGAGGGTCCACAAGATTTTTTGAAGTGATCAGAGGAGAGGGGTGATATAGGCTTTGCCTGTTCCCTGATCCCATTTCATGTATTTCTGAAATAAAATATTGTTTACAAAAAAAAAAAAAATCAAGGGCCATAACTCTGACAGTAATTATCGGAAATTGCTGAAAATCAATGGGCTTCTTCGTCACATGACCTAAACTCTGTGTATAAATTTAAAGTCAATCGGATATTAACTTTGGCCTCTAGAGCATTCACAAGAATTTACGAAGTGATCAAGGGCCATAACTCTGACAGTAATTATCGGAAATTGCTAAAAATCAATAGGCTTATTCGTCTCATGACCTTAAACGCTGTGTATAAATTTAAAGTCAATCGGATATTAACTTTGGCCTCTAGAGCATCCACACGAATTTTTGAAGTGATCAAGGGCCATAACTCAAACAGCAATTATCGGAAATCGCTGAAAATCAATAGGCTTCTTCGTCTCATGACCTTAAACACCGTGTATAAATTTAAAGTTAATCGGTTATTAACTTTAGCCTCTAGAGCGTCCACAAGATTTTTTGAAGTGATCAAGGGCCATAACTCTGACAGTAATTATCGGAAATTGCTAAAAATCAATAGGCTTCTTTGTCTCATGACCTTAAACACCGTGTATAAATTTAAAGTCAATTGGATATTAACTTTAGCTTCTGGATCGTCCACAAGCAATTGTGGACGCCGGACCGACGGACGGACGGACAGCACTTACTACACTCGTCACAAGGCTTCCTATACATATTATAATATTCAATTTACACCCTTTTTAATTAACACACCTTGTCTAGAGTTATAATCCGAATGTTATTTTTTTTTATCGACATTCGTAGGTATTTACCTTGTTTGCTAGATTTTTATGCGGCAAACGTATAAAACATTGACCTATTACTCAGTGATAAGCTTCCGCTGCAAAAAGAGTTCTCGCCTTTTATTATGAGTATCATGTGCGGCAGGTTAGTTTGCTTCTAAAATCGCTGTTCTCCGTTCCAAAAAATACAAAAGTAATTTTCTACCAGACAACCATGGTTCTATTCACCGAGACTAGATAATTTCTCTCGGTGTAAGGATATTATCGCTACGAATAAATTCATACACTGTTGAGAAAATAATACCGTTGGTTTGCTTTGCAACAAATGGAGCGCGCATCAACTCAGTCCTAAAAAAATTTCGCGTAATAAATATGAACGGTCTTCAGACATTCGGTTTATAATTAGCGATACACAGGTACAGTGGCAAGTGTTATGCTTCACAGAATAATAACTCAAAAGTACCTACGCGCGAAATCCCAGATTTTGGTACATGGAAAACAAAAAAAAATAGTGCCCGTGCGCGTGCCAGTAATAGAAAAACTAAGAGTTCGCGCATAAAAAATGCACAAACGTACCAGGCGCGATGTCATCTAGAAGTTCTACAGTCTTGTTCCTTGTATACATTTGTCAAAAGTAATATTGTTCTTCAGGTAATACCCAGAATGTTTTAGGTTACATGTACATGTATATGCCATCCAGTAGACGTGGTACAAGGGTTAATCAGTGAACTGGATGTATGAGATGTGTTGTTGACGTTTGGGAAAGTAGGTCGAGGGGAAATGTGTAGGGAGTGATAGTTAGATGTATTATGAATTGTTACAGTGGCTGTGGTGTTACGTTGAAATACTATGCCGCTACCGTAACACCACAGCTTTATGATTTGTTCGACAGGATTGATACCGTAAGTCCGACAATAATAAATAAACTATTTCTGATTTTAATGTTGTCTTTTCCCACCGGCACTGGCCGTACGCCAGCAACTGAAAATAGCTGACGAAACAGCTAGGGCGTCGATTGTTAGTTCGCGTACAACTTGAAAAACCGAATGTCGTACGCCATTGTGAAACTGAAAGTAGCTGACGAAGACAGTTAGGGCGCCGATTGTTAGTTCGCGTACAACTTGAAAAAACCGAATGTCAGTATGGTATTTCTGACATAATTGGTTGTCGGTGACCTGAAAGCTGGTAATCTCGACTCAAAGCGAGTAATCTCGACTCAAAAGTATAGGGTATAACCTACTTACTGTCTACAGTCGTCGCTACTCATAGTTCATTCATGATTTTTTGTGGACGATTTACTACTCAGTAAGAAAGCCTGTGCCCAAAAAGAGTTCTCGTCTGTTATTATTAGTATAATGACTTCATCATGTGCGGCAGGTTCGTTTGTTTTTAAAAACACTGTTTTTCGTTCCAAAAAATAGAAAAGTAATTTTTTACCAGATGATCATGGTTTTTCACCGAGACTAGATAATTTCTCTCGGTGTAAGGATATTATCGTTTATGAAAAAGTTCATACACTGTTGAGAAAATAGTCCCATTGGTTTTCTTAGCTGCAAATACAGCGAGAATAAACTCTGTACTGAAAAATTTTCGCGTGATCTATATAAACTGTCTTCACACACTCGATTTATAATTAGCGATATACAGGTACAGTGGCAAGTGTTATGCTTCTCAGGCTAATACCTCAAAAGTACCTCCGCGCAAAACCCTCGATTTTGGTACATGGAAAACAAAAAAAAATAGTGCCCGTGCGCGTGCCAGTAATAGAAAAACTAAGAGTTCGCGCATAAAAAATGCACGAACGTACCAGGCGCGATGTCATCAAGTATATGAGATATAACATTCTAGAGAGTTGGGTGGGGTGGGGGTTTCTAGGCGGAAATTCTAACGTATTCTAGAGAATTTGGAGGCCCTGTAGGGAATAACGGCCCCAAATATTCTTTAGTTTTTATTATGCAAATTATGTTTTTCCTACAGATTGATTGTATAGATTTCTTTATTGTGTTTGCTTATACATAATGAAATGGACTTTCCAGCAACAGGAATTTAACGAACAGTTAATAAACGATACGCAAGCAAGACAACGACCCGTTAGAGTTTAACGGATCGTTAAAATAACTGACACAAAATTTGACGCCATGAGAACAGAAGCAAGCAACGTCGTGAACTTTAGATGCCAATAACCCACATCGAATTGATTGATTTAGATATAATATTTTTTTTTGCGGATATGCATTTAACAAAACTGTTATTTAATTTCAATAACGAACAGTGTGTCTTTGAATCACTTTCCAACAAAAATAAACTTCGATGTGAAGTCAGTATTAAGTTTGTAGCGGCCAACATGACCTAGATCTGTGATGTAACATTTTCAATGTAAACAAGATAAGAAGATATCTAGTGTGGGAAATCGTTCTGACAGGATTGATAAGGATACAGACCGATTATTGATATTCACTATGTCAATATCATAAACATCAAATTTCCTTAATATAATCGATGGCTCAGTAGATTTCGATGTTTTATGCTAATTCACCAATCTGCACTGGGCTACGTTTTCCCACGTGTTGTTATATAGAGAATCTTCTACAAGTCTTTTATGATATCAAATTGATAAAGTAAAAGAACCGTAGAGAGGCGTGTAGCAAGACGTATTAGGTAGTAATGCTATGGAAATTATGCGAACCCTCTGTAAGTTCAAATTTTGAAAGTGTTCAAATTTTATCATTCGCATTGTTCAATGTCATCTTTAGGTTAGCCGCTTTCGGAGCAAGAATACAGGGTTTTGTTTTCGAAATTTCATCTCGTTATGCCATATTTTTTGGAATTTGGACTTCGAATTTGGTGAAAGAGTAGGACGTTACGACTCATTTCATTTCATTTCATTTCGAATTCGGGAATGTATAAATCCACTGCAAACGAATAAAAAAAATAATGTCTCTGAATTGTCTCCCATCGACAAGCTTTTTAAGTCTACGAAACAATTACTATTGTCCGATTGATAGGAAATTAAAACTATTCGGTAATAATAATTTATCATATATGTCATTCTGCTGCCAAAAATGTATTTTCGGAACAATGTTTGGAAGCAAATAGTCGTACCAGTGCGCACCGAATGTCACAATCGAATTTGTAATTTAAATATCAAAATTTTATTTGCTTTAAAATGAGGTTCCAAATTTATACAGAGTCATCGGGTAGGTAATGGCGGGTGTATAAGTCAGCCATGTACTTGTATTAGCCATTGCTAAAACCGTACATTAATGCAACATAATTGAAAAAGTCAAAATACAAAATGGACATACACAGGTATCGCTGAACGTTTCTCACAGACAAGACGAGTTGTGATGTTACCAGGTGCTCCCGGAAGTATAAGCGTACACAACAGAGATTACATCTTGAAGCAATGTAATCAGTGTTATAGTCTTATACTGACGGCGTTGTTGAGAATTGTCTCTTCTTCGACTTTCTGTGTACTTGGCTTCTCTTCTTCTGATTCTTCAATTTTTTTTCTACATTTCGTCTTGAGGTACATACTTCCGAGTAAAGCACTGGCTACAAATCCAAAGCACGATGTCGCAAAATAAACAACGTCATAAGACCCAGTGATATCTTTAACTAATCCTAAAATAAAAGATAAACATGTAAAAGACCAGAAGACAACAACAGTCGTAACTAATTACACTAATATATTAATATGATCGTTTTGATGGAACTAAAACCTATATTTTTCTAAATATTGTTTTATATACCAGTAACACACCAAACTGCATACAAGTACATCTACGTCTCTTATAATATAAACATACATTATGCAAGAGCTAAATCTGCCTATTGCGGGTCTTTCTTTAGGCTGCAAATGTTATCTAAATTATTCATTAGACATTAATCAACTAATTCAAACCATAATCAACTCACGCTGGCATTGCCAGTCTGCGATGTTTGTTGGATTACGTTCAGATTTGCTGTTCGACTTCTATGTTTTTTATCCTACCGACTTTAGTAATGATGATCGAGGCTAACCCCAATATAAAATCGCTAAAATCTCGGTTCACAGTGGATCAATTTGACTGAAAATTTCAGCAAATTCACATTACATTATCTAGTTTTTAACTATTATAAAGAGAATTGCTAACACCAATATACAATCGCTAAAATGCCGGTTCATAGTGGATCAAGTTGACTGAAATTTTCAGCAAATTTCCATTACATTATCTAGTTTTTTTAACTATTATAATAAGAATGGCCAACTCTTTATCTAATCTCCCACAATATATCTTTAATCATTTAAAACAGTGTCAGAAAGCTTAAAAGAGATTCGCCTCATTTTATTGTCGATTAACTGAATTCGTTTATTGGACTCATATTTGACAAATGGGTGGGATCTATTGTGCTTAACAACCAATATGTGTTCGAATTCCTACATTGACTTCGAATAGGAAGATTGTATAAAAAGATATGAAAGGATACCGTCCATACCTGCAGCAGGTCCACCAATCAACCCACCACAACCACCAAGAAAGTTACAGTATCCCATAGCAGCTGCAAATCTATTGGGTCCAGCTATCTCAAGTATCATAGCAGGATATGACACAGCCGACATTCCCCAAAAGGCACCAAACGTGATGGCAGCACCCAACAAAGCTCCATAAGACATGGCGAAAACGTACATTGATACAGTTACGGATATGATCATAATATATACGGACCACTGGGCCATCCGGGATATTTTTAAGAACGGTGTTAAAAATACAATCAAAAGCCTTCCAGCCATGTTACTGAAACCGTTTATTGATAAAATGCTGGAACCTGTTTGAATATCAAAACCTTTTCCCCGTACCATGTCCACAAAGAAAAGGTTCACAGTCGGGAACAGTGTGTTCATGAGAAAAATACAGAAAACTAAAACCAAAAAACGTGGTTTGCGGAACAAAGAACAGTTTAAGATCTCCTTCCACTTTATTTTTTCGCCACCGATGCGTGTTTTGATAACCTCTTTCTTCACAATTACGTTCAGATATGCGATTGGTAAAATGTTAAACAATACTCCAGCATAAAGTAAGTAAACACCTCTCCAGCCGTACATCGTTATGAACTGTGAAGTCATGTAAGGAAAGACAACTCCACCAATACCGGGACAAATGCTGACGACCGTCAGCATTGAAGGACGATGTTTCTCAAAAATTTCACCGGTTGTAATGTATGGTACAATGAATGCAATGCCTAGAGCAGATCCTGAAATGTACGTCATATTCATGATGTATTATAATCAGGGAATCTTCTTTTGGGCTAAGGGGTGAATGTTAGGCCATAAAAAAAACTATACTTTACATCAAATACTGGGCTACAATTATATTGAGATCCTACGAACCTAAGTAATTGTTATAAAACCTATGAAATAGACATTTAGTCTCGATCATTATTTAAAAAAAAAACATTAATGAATTTCATAGATACCACTGTAGTGAACCGGGCGCTGGAAAGATACCATGGAAGTAAACGTGGATTGATTTTAGACATTTTGCATCCGCGATATAGGACCATTGTTACTTGTTACTTCAAACTATTGTTAAACCCAACTTTGATAGTCTAAAAGGCTCCGCTAGAATCAGCATGCCACTATGCAATCACGTGATCATTAAAATGACGAATTTCACATGTTAATATTAGTATGTACTATGTATATGCATGATATGACCTCGAATGATAACCAATGTACAGCGGGGGTCACGGAAAGTGCAAAATGAAATAGCTATACAGTGTGCTATGAAGGAAATTTTGCCGGATAGCGGCTCTACGGCCTACTCTTATATTTATATCGAATTCAAACTGCCAGGGGATGTTTTACGTGCACGCCAATGTGTATACGGTACCGCGACTTTTCGTACCATCCGAGCGACTAAACGGCTGACCTTGTCAGGCCCTCCGTCCTGCATCGCAGACAGATTACCGTTGAGGCAGTGTAGTTAGCTGCTTACCACGCACGTAAAAGTTGTATCAATATTTTCCCATCTACAGGAAATTTCTAATTTTATTTAGGCCACTATACCCACCATCGCCAGAGGCCAAGATGTTCGAGCCACCAACGGTCCATCGGGACCTTGGTCCGTCTCTGCTGTGGTGTGTAATACAGCAGAGATGCAACAGTGGGTTGACAAAAAAGTACAAACCTGTACAGACTCCAGTTCCAAAAGTAAGGACTGGAATTGATGGGGCGAAGGAACTTATCAAACAGCCCGCTGTTCCAACCAACCCCATAACAGCAGAAATGTAACCACCATTATACTTGTTTAACAGGGGACCAGTTAATCCACCTGTAATAAGAATATTACATGGCTAACAATAACAGACAGTCATATCTCCAGATTATCAGAGGATTCTCTTCTTAAATCACATACATATTTGGTTGTCTAAAAGAATTAATATTAATGCACAGAACCTATCTCACAGGCAGCGCTAATCCCTAATCATAATAGTCCTTCAATTAACATCGTCTGAAAAGTTGTCTTGTAAGACGGGAATTACTTAATTACAGTACGCAAGTCTCAAAATTGATCTAGAAGGTTGCTCCACCTCCCCATAGAACAACTAATCTAATTTCGTTAGTGTTAATACTTAAGCTGTTTAAGTCTCCAAGTGAAATTTGAAAACTGTGTTTCTCTTGGATGGGGGATATTGCATATAACAATGTTTAAAGGAGCTTAATCGCTAACATTTGGGACCTAGGAATTGCCACAAATGGGTCACAACGCTTTTAATAGTGTAATATGAATGTAGAGAAACTGATTTACATTCAATGGTTTCTGTTTTACTCTAATTTCAAATCAATTATGTACGGCCAAACTAAGCCGACAGTCTCAATCCAATGCAAAATTTGGCGTCTGGTTATTCCAGTCTACACACGCCGTTTGATTTGGTGCAATGTTTCTAGCCTCGTTCCTCGAGTATCTTGCCAGAATTGGGGCTGAACGCATTATGGTACACGATTCGTGTACCAATGGTAACCTGTTTATTTTGTCATAAATATTGGATATCAGAAGCCCAACTATTTCTGGTAAGATCACGGCATCAGTGTTGATTTAAATTGACAAATAATTCGTGTTTTCAATCTTGAAGATTTTGGATGATATTGAGTTAGAGATTAGCTACTTTAAGTAAAGTTACGACAGTATTGTGTCGGTTTTTTTATCCCCTTCTATGATCATTACAGTATAAGATAATATGTATTGTTATTATATATGTTATCGCAGTTCAAATTGAATTAGAAATTGTTCAATAACCATTACAATCATATGTGTATATTTGTGTACCTTGCCATTTCTTAATAATATATATATGCATGTATTAATAAAGGTCATTTTCAATTCACTCACTGTATTTTTACGTGCTTTGATTAAACTGAGCAACATACATTGTTGGCGTAAAAACCATTTAACAAAATAAACAGTTATCGCACCCACTTCCAGTTAAATACATATGTAAACTACCTACCTCCAATAAATAATGTACCAGTAAATACAGATAATACAAGGGATGTTTCAGCTCTAGTGGTCTGGAACTCATCAATTATTGGAACAAACAGTACACCAAGAGCCAACATGAAGCCTATGGACAATGATGCCATCGCACAGTTACATACTGTTACTGTTATCTTTAAACCTCTGCTTATTGATGGCACAATCTTACTGAAAATACAAAGGATAAGACAAATGTTAAGTCCTAAAGTTTTTAAGAGGGTTAACTTGGATTTCTGTGCTTTCAGGTGTAGGACATAATTTAACTGGGACACAACCTTGTTATTTAAATAATACGTGCCACAACCACTGAGACATTAATGTCTACTCAAAGCATAGGTAGAATCAGATGCTCTGGAACTAGTCAGTATACGATGTCACGGGTATCCAATATATACATTAGGTTTTCGGTATCCAATGCATAGCAAGCTTACGGTACCTAACTGTTTCAAGAACACATAATACGATAGGGTTGGGGATCTGATAGGAATATAAGTGAAGTGAGCCCGTGTCATTACAGTCAAAGGATCATGCGACCGAACCCCGGATTCAGTTGCTTGGATTGGTGGGATTTACAATGTCCGGTTGTTTGCCATTTCTATTTCTAGTTAATGTGTGGCGCGATCATCTTGGCGCGGGGGTGCACTTTTCAAATAGAGTTAAACCTGGTAGTGTATACATAAAAGGCTTCTGAAATAAATTTTCTATATCTTTTGGAAAATACGAGAATGATAAATATATAACTGGCGCTAATACGCGATAATTGATTAGGGTTAGCGTTAAAAACCTTTTGATTGAGGCGTCGTATTCATCGACATAGTCATATGGGATAGGTCATAAAGACAGACGCATTAGCGCCTTAGCAATCTTAATTGCATAAGTTAAAAATAGTTTTCGATTTGACAGTATTATTACAGTTGTATTATAACGTGCATGTTCATATAAAAGGTCGTCTGAAACATTTAAAACAGTTTATCTGGCCAACATTTACGAATCGTAAATGCATTAGTGGTTTTTCAAGAAGTTTAACCGAAGCAGGCGCAAGCTATTAGGCAATTTGTCATTCCAGTTGGCCAATTTATATATCAATGATCGAGATAGCGTTCGGTTTAAAATACGGTTCTCTCTGTGCAAGATATTATTGAACAAAGTTACATACATGGGACGACATTTTACTAATATAGGGGAGACAACTCGACGGCAGTTGGATACAGACCACCATTAATTTCCCCCATTGACTTCAATGTTAATTCTGGACTCTTTGACCACCACCTTGAGGAAGAATACTAAAAACATGTAACTAGTTGCAGTACATATCACCGTAGCTAACCTGATAACGCCATTATCCTTCCACTTCAAAATCATCAATATTTAACAAACCCTAGCGGAAAATATTAATTCAAACCCTCTTTGTCCATTCTAGACCAAAAAATCAACAAAAATGGGCATGCAAAAGGAGAGAAAAGAGACAGAGAGAGGACTCCTATAAATAGACGAACTACAATTTGAAACTGACAAAGCTTACCTTACACCACTCACTTCACCACCTTCTGCAATATCGGTAGGATCTATGCATATTGCGTTGGGCGACTTCTTGTTCTCGGTACCAATTGAATCTTTATCATCATGCCCAATCGGCTCCTTGACCATGATTGCTTCAATTGCTCCTTTAGCATGAATATCAGCATCACTAAATGCAGGGTTATCAACTCCAACTTCAAGTGTTCCATTGTGGTGCATATTTCGGTCTTTAGGGTTCATGCTATCGATATCATGCTTTGTACTTAGTTCTTCTGTTGAAATAATATCATTTTCTTGTTGAATTGCTTCTTTACAAATTGCATTTACTTTTTCTGTTGAAGTCAAATCATTTTCCTGATGAATCGTTTCTCTACAAATTCCATTTATTTTTTCTGGGTTATTTTCCTTTCTGTCTTCCCCGTCAAAATAAGATTGAGACTGCTGTTCAGGAGATTTGAGAGAGTTCACATCTTGATAATCCATGACTGCTTTGATTCCTTTGAATCATAATATATAGAACGTCTTTTCACCTGAATTTATTACTCAAGATATTTGTATTGTATGTTGATAATGTAACTAAATAGCGATTTTCAAATGTGATTTAGTTTTCTCCATTTGCTTCTCTCAGTCCAGTTATTTTATACGACAGCGTTTGTTGAATACTGGTTGTGAACAACGGTACTATTATTCAAATGTACAGACTTCTTTTTAAATCTCATGGCTCCTTTTTATATTAGCGGCAGCTTGCTGAATGCCAACAATTGAGTGACTTCCGAAGTGGGGTGTGCCTGAGGTTCTATTTAAAAAGTTTCTCGTCAGATTCATAGTGACTAGAATATTAATTTTTCTTTATATAAATTAGGGTCAAAGTCGTATATCAAGGCGCGTGTGTTAGCTCCTCCTAGTCTAGCAATGATTCAATATTCGGTGTCCTGCTTCTTCTTTTCAATAAAATCTGAATTAATCTTGTGTATTTATTATGATCTGTATTCTGCAAATCCCAGCTGAAACGGAGCCCGACCGCTACGAAAAGAGTATTCGTGTGTTTTAGTGTGCGTGGCTGGTGAGTGGTTCACCTTTCTTGCGATGTGGCGGTTCAACTTTCTTGCGAGGATTCAGAAAGAAATTAGATAAGCCTTTTAATGAATCTTTTATTTATATCATTTCAAATCCCCTGACTGTTGGTTTTCAAAGTAAGAATAGACCATTATCCCAGTTGGCCAGAAACTTCCGATTCCAAACCCCGTTTCACATTCATTTGACTCCATCTGTAGTTGGCAAAATTCTGGTATTGGTTTGAGAGACAGATCATTTTAGCGGAATACTGATGTTGGAAAACGCCTTAAACATGCATTATGCAAGAGCAAAATCTGCCTGTTACAAATCTTTGTTTAGGCCTGAAATGTTATCTAAATTATCAATTAGACATTAATTAACTTATCCAGACCATAATAAACTCTCGATGTCGAGGCTAGCCTTCGATGTTGGCTGGATTAGATTCCTATATGCCGCTTAACGGCCATTAATAATTAAATTTAAAACGTAGATAATCGAGACTATGCTGTTTACATTAATGATTTTAGTAATGATGACCGAGACTAGAGGGAAATTTCAACCGCTTCGTTCTCGGCTCATAGTGGATCAATTTGACTGAGTTTTCAGCAAATTACCATTACACTATCTAGTGAGAACTGCCAACCCTTTATCTTATCTCCCATAATGTATCTTAAAACTAGATAATATTTTCATTCAAATTATTCAAATTCAAGAATAGTGCCTTGAGATAGAATATAATTTTTTAAAGTCCCAAAATAAAACTTGACTAAAAATACAGTGACGCTGCAAATTTATTACGTGATGTTTTGTTTATTATTTGAGTGGAGAGGTAAAAATTTTGTCATTAAATGTAAATGTAGCTCAGTCTCATTATCATAAACGTGACCCCCAATATTACATCTCAAGGGTGTAAGCTGCTTAACTGCTAAATGATGCTCATTTTAACCCTTTGGGTACCGGGACTACTTCTAGTAGGAGTGAAATAATATATGGTTTTCATTTCGCATGGTGCGTAACTTTGTGAAAAAGAAAATATATTACGCTTGGGACATCAATTTCGGAAGGTTTGCTTAAAGAAGTGGATATATCTGTACGGTTAGGTATCTTTGTAACTTCCAAAATGGAGTACAAACCATTACATCTATGTCTGGTTAAAGTTTTGTCATAAATGTCAAATTACTATGTCATATTGTCAGCAATATAAACACCCATGTCATCAACCCCACTGCCAGCTATATAAATGTCAATATTATTAACCCCGCTGGCGGCAATATAAAAGTCAATGTCATTATCCCCATTGTCAGCAATATAAAGCCCAGATTAACCGGAGCGGGGCCCTGAGTCTGACTAGAATCGCTTTTTAAACATACATTATGCAAGAGTTAAATCTGCCTATTGAAGGTCTTTCTTTAGGCTTTAAATATTTTCTTAATTATTAATTAGACAATAATTAACTTATGGCATCGGATTTCTCCAATATTAAATAGATTAGAACGGTTCAGTCAAATTTTCAAATTATTCATTTTACATTATCTTTTTTCGAAATATTATAGTAATAATGGCTAGCTCTTTATCTAATTCTTACACAATGTAATGTATCTTTAATAATTGCAATAAAATATGTCTAAACAAACTCGGTATCTAACAATCTTAAAAGACTACAGAAACAAGTAACATTTAGATAAATACCGAATGTCAAACCAGAAATTGTTAAAATTAAGAAATTCAAGGTGCGATTTAGTGCAATCGGTGGTTGCGAACCTAACCTTATCTGTAATTAAACCACGATATGTGTAAGACGTGACAAGTTTAACTACAAACGACTGATAAGGTATAATTACTATAAGTTCTGGTCAGTATATAGGTCTACGTGGATAGAAGACTACTTCCTCACGTCATTTGTGGTCTAAAGAAGCGATAAATGACTGAAAACATAATAATACATGTTTACAATAAGTACGTTCTTATAGAAATAGTATAAATATCATGATATATTTTTATCCTCATCACCTGATTATTACAAATGATTGTTGTCTTGTGGTCTGTTCACGTGATCTACTGTTTGATTCACAATGATTTTTTGTGTCTGTGTATTCTTCACTGTCAGATCAAATGTATTGTTTTCTACGTCGTCTCTTCTGGACCACGACCACAGACTAAAGTAGCTAAGTTTCTAACTCAATATCATCCAAAATCTTCAACATTGAAAATACGAATTATTTGTTAATTTAAATCAAATTGATGATGTAATCTTTACGGGAAAAGATGGGCCTCTGATAGAGAAAATAAATACTTTACCATAATGCGTTTCAGCCCCAGTTTTATCAAGAGACTCAAGAACGAAGCTAGACACATTGCACCAAATCAAACGGCGCATGTAGACTTGAATAAATAGACGCTAGAAATTTGCATTCGATTGACACTGATGGCTTATTTCGCCGAACATAACTGATTTGAAATTGTAATCAGTTTATATACATTCATATTACAGTATTGTATGCGGTGCGACCCACAAGGTCCAAAGGTTAGCGATTTAGCTCCTTTAAGAATAAACCAGGCACTTTATATTTTGGAAATAAAATGGGGTTTAACGTCTTACGTTTCTGTACCAATTGATGAGAGTGAGAGAGAAATGGGGTTTAACGTCCACTAACACAAACTAGCGAATTTCAGGACTAACATATGTTTTAATTTTTATTTCAATAATTCGCTTGCGCGTAGGGTCTTTAGCGGTGAGGAAACCGGAGGAACCGGAGAAAACCCACGAGGTTGGACAGGCACCTCTAATCCTTGTGTACCAATTGGAGAAATGAAAATGGGCAAACTTCATGCAGTGTGATCTTGGCGATAGTTTGCCCAGGCAGCAGCACTACGGCCTACTTTAACTACTGTCTGGAAAATAAAATAGAAAATTTATTTTTTACAAATTAAAGCGGTCAATTACATTTTAAGTTATAAGAATTGTTAAAGATTTAACTACTGCAATCTAGGTACAAATAAACCAATATTAAACAGTTAGTAAGAACACCCGATACCATTTCTCATTTAAGGAGATAATACAACTATTGTCTGTCCCATGATAAATAATAAACGGATTTCTACGATTATGAACAAACTACTCTACTTAAGTTATTATAAACTTACCTATGTGTTTAAAACCACCTCCGGTTAAATAAAATTCATTGCACAATTAAACATCCCAACGGAAAAAAGAGGTTCTCTCTTGAAAATTCAATGTTTTTGCTTGTATTTTCGTCTGTGTTCATCACAACATTACACACGTGACGTTATGGGCTAAACCATCGTAATTATGCTGAAGGGGTTAATCTATGATAACCACGTGTGTTGTAATCAAAACAGGACACTGCCTTTTCGGTCGTTTGAGTTTGGGCAAGAAAATAGCAACTGGAGACAATGACATTAATTTTAAACCGTTTGATTGTCAGTCTGCTAAATGTTATTTACGGATTATACGAATACTCGTAAATACATGTATAATATTGCTTTTCACCCCGTAATTTCACCCGTGTATATTATATATATTTTTATAAAACACATTACAGCCCAGTCAATCATAATTTTAATTGATCATATTTCGTATGAAAAAGACCGCCGCTTCTCAATAATTTCCATATTTTATTCACGTTCGGACTGTTCATATCATTAATGTTCCTGATTAAATTACTTGTTTTTGTTCATTCGACAGATACTGAAATCGAAACATTCTTGATAAGAACAGTTCGGGATGTCTAAACATCGTTTATCGTTTTTATAAAAAATGTATTCAAAACAAAAAAATCACACGTCAGATTTTGTGTATTATTTGGTTTTGTGTGTTAATTATGCAGACCGCGGGGAAAATTCGTGCAAGTTTCGCGGCACTAAATTTAACCATCTGTGTAGCATATAATATGACATGGTACCTTTTACGGCAATATAATTCAAAGCGTTGATTAGCTGGGACATGATCGCGATCTACGAAATGCCATCGGAAAATTCCATTCTCCGTGGATTTCAAAATCTTATGGGTAAACAGCCTTGTGAATTTCACGATTATAAAATTCTGAACACACCAGAAATAATATTTAAAGAGAAATAGAAATATATGGAACTATCTACCGATAATTAAACCGATGCGCGGTATGATTTGGTGATAATAATTATTGGTATTTATCTATAAAAAAAACGTTATATACCTATTCAATGATTCAATGGCCTCGGCTATTAATTTTGCCGAGGCAAATGTAAAATACATCGGAATTTAGGCCTACCTCGTCCACAGCAGATTGCCGGGGTTAATTGGCAGGACTGCTTAAGTTCATCATCAGGAAATATTAAAAATATTCAACGGTGATATTCAAGGCCAGTAAAACAAATGTAATTCAAAAGAAAAAAATTCCCCCAGAACTCTATAACCAAATAATTAATACAAGGCGGAAACAAAATATCGGACTATGGGCGTATTTATGTTTGTAAACGCTCAAACTCATTACTGGGTCTCAGAGCAAAAGCTTATTCATACATGTCGCGTTCGATTATTTGCTCCGTGCTTACTCGGACAGGATCCTCGAGTACGTTTCGACATGCGCAGTGGGAATGGGTAATCAAACGGCGAGGCACTTTCTTCGGATATCAAAATGGAAGATGAACGTCACCAAACAATTAATTGTGCTCGATGTTCTGATAAATAACAACGAGCAGACAATAATCCGTCAACAAACTTTAGACTTTTTCATTGGTATCTCATTGGAATTATTAAATCCAGAGAAGCGAAATAAAGCCCATATTATGCAGAACATACTTTAAATCACATTTTCGTTCAACCAATGTAACCTTTGGTTAGCTTTGTTAACCAGCTCAATAGCTTACAAGAATAAACACAACACTACTGAGACAAGTGTCAACAATAATTCTTCCGTCGCCTACACTTTTAGCGGCAAATATAACTTCGATCAAATAATTTATTTGCTTCCATGCTGAATAATAGGATACTTCCAGTAGTAACCCGAACGCATTCGCGGTGGCTAGAGTAAGCGCGGGGCCAGTAATCGAACGCATCAACACAAAATAATATGAACTGTCGTAAAATAGCCTTGCTTTGACCCCCTCATACGAAATGATCTATTCCGATAAGTGACGTAATAAGCTTCCATTTTTTATTTCTCGGTGTCAAAGTTTGTGATAAGTTCAATTTTACAAGAGAGAACTTTTTTTATTCGTTGGTATATTTAGCTGTATAATGGATTTTATTTAACCGGAGGTAATTTTAAACACATAGGTAAGTTTATAATAACTTAAGTAGAGTAGTTTGTTCATAATCGTAGAAATCCGTTTATTATTTACCATGGGACAGACAATAAATGTGTTCTGTAGTAATTTTGTAGAGAACGTTATAAGTTATTTTCTGGTCTTTCAATTGAAGAGTTATCTACCTTTGAACAAACTACAGTGCACAGTAAAACAAATATATTCACAATACAACGTTGTAAAATACATTATTTTTGCGCTATTCTGTCGTTAAGATTTATGTACAATTTCTTTCCGATATTATCATTCTACAATAGGCATAACACATAACGCAATTATATGGAATACAAGTTACTTGAAGAGTTTATTTCAGAGAGAGAGAGAGAGAGAGCGGGAGAGAGAGATGGTGAACGTCCACTCGACAAAAACTAGGTTATTTCGGGACTAACATGGTTCAATTTTATTTCAATAATTGGTAGGGGTCTTCAGCAATGGGAGGAAACCAGACGACCTGAAGAAAACCCACCAGACTGGACAGGCGATCCTATATACTCCTTGTCATATGCAATCGCAGATTCGAAACCACGCCGGTTGACTTTATGACAGACCTTATGATACAGCGCGCTGGTGCTAACCCTTCGGCCATCCAACCTACCTACAGTAAAACAAATAATATGATGTTGTAAAATACATTTCACTGGCGTGAGATTTATATATAACTTCTTTCAGATATTATTATCATTCTACAATAGGCAATTTATAACAATTAAACGGGAAGTCCAACAATTTTCATCAGGGTTTCAATAAATCCTAAATATATATTACTAAATAACCCCCTCTGTAACACAGACAAAAAAGTTTTTGTAAGCGGGGAATTAATTTTTATTAAAACCGGAAGTGACATAGTATTTCAACACGAACCTACTATGTCACAGATATGGCGTCGTCCTTTGGCCACACATCTGATCAATTGAAAGATATTTCAGCTGTATACCGATGCTGGGAATATTCATCATTGTAACAAATTCTGTAGATACCCATGGGACAAGACAAAATTCCATGGACATTGTCAGGTGTAAGAGAATTATCAAATGATGGAGACACACTGACTCAATGAGTAATACGTCGCGGTAGCTCTGACATGGAGCTCCTATCTTCGATCTCGGTGTTGGTCAAGAAAGGTTAGCGACGTCAGTAGCAAGGAATGTTCGGAGAGGAAGAAAATTGAGTTCCCAGGTACACATTGGTGTGAACGTAAAAGATCCCGTGGCCGTTAGCTGTGTTTCAATATAAGAGTAGCCCATAGCAACGCTGTCCGGGCAAAATGCCCCTCAAGACACTGTGCGGCGTTTGCCCGTCATCATTAGCTCAGTTCGAGCAGAACAGTAGGGTGTCATTTTATTCTCTAATCACGTGAGGCGATCATATCCGCCCGCCACACTGTACAGTACCTGACATAAAGTGAGCCTATAAAATTAAAAGAATTCGTCGGGTTTTTTTTCTTTTTTGGCATGATGATTCTCTGGGTGGGTGGGTGGTGGATTATTTGTGATCATTTCCGCTATTTATCAGAAAAATGTTTTGACTAAAAAAAATGAACGGAAGTATTTTTACCTGTCACATTCTTCATAAACAGATTAAATGGAATTAAGTTTAATTGTTGGTTTAACCGCACCAAATTAAATAATGGTGGAATTACAAAAACCTCATGTATATCTACAGTATAATACCTATATTTACAGCCAATATAAATATTTAACTATTTTTTTTCAAAGCGCATTAAATTTTCAATCTGCTTTTGTTTATCATTATCGTTTATGTACTTATATCATGTATTTTACCGGTATCAAGATCACATACGCGCGTTAAATCACAAAATTAATTATCTATTATTTACTTGGCTATTACTATTACTATTAATTGCATATCAAAATTGAAAATAATTGTTGTAAAATTAAATAAAAACCAGAATCTGTAAAGACACCACATTTTTGTCCAGACAGAGTGAAGCCAAAAGTCATTTACACTGTGGTTAGCTTGTTTTAGAATTGCTAGGGCTGAAATGTATAAATCTTCAGTGTCTGTTAGGGGTAACCCACCGCAGAAACTGTCTGGCACTGGTTATTCGCGACTCTTGTGGCGGTATAAAGCTGTTTTAGGTACTACAGATTTCAGCTAATCCAGTCTAGCTGTTGACTAGAAATTAGATAACTCTTGTCATAGAAATGTCTGTCTGTCACAATGGCGGTGCCAGCCGTCAGTGGTTGGAGGGGCAAGGCTGGGGCAAAGTCCAAGGTTAAGGGGGCAAAGGCACGAGTATCAACTAAGGGGGGGGGGGGTCTCCCCCAGAAAATTTTGAAAAACAGGCTGCCGGAAATGCAGCCGTTCAGGCAATGATCCTTTAGGTAAAGTGTCAAACGAACGGACTTGCGAACCTCGACGAATCCCACTCTCGAGCGCCAATGTCGGGAGTATTTATGGAGGGCATGTGGGGGGGGGGCCTCCCCCAGAAAATTTTGAAAAATAGACTCTCGGAATTGCTCATCTGACAGCGTATTCAGTCAGGCACCGATCGTCGAGATAAATAAATCTGACCACATACTGTCCGTAGCCTGATCACTAGTTTATACGAACAGAGACCAAATGGCAAACGAACGGACTTGCGAACCTCAACGAAGTACCTGTGTGAGCGCTAAGGTAGGTTTTGGGGACCTCCCCAAGAAAATTTTGAAAAATAGACTGTTGGAAATGCTGCCTGACAGTACTCGGGCACTGATCGTAGAGATAAATAGAGCTGATCGGATGTCACCTGTGGCCTGATCACTAGTCATTCCGACCCCAGAGAGGAAAGTGTCACATGAAACTCAATAAGTCCCCAATAATTTGAAAAGTAGACTGCCCGAAATGCAGTCTGGCAGTATTTCAAGCATTGATCGTCGAGATAAAGATACCGTCTGTCGCCAAATTACTAGTTTATCCGACCAGAGAAGAAAGTGACAAACGGGCGGAGTGAGTGACTCAAAGTGAATGTTTTCGCCACTATATTTTGTGAAATGAACGGACTTGCGAACCTCAACGAAAATTTGAAAAGTAGACGACCCGAAATGCAGTCTGGCAGTATTTCAGGCATTGGTCGTCGAGATAAATAGAGCTTAACCGATACCGCCTGTCGCCAAATCACTACCTTATCCGACCAGAGAGGAAAGTGTCGAGCTGGCGGAGTAAGAGTGACTCAAAGTGAATGAATATTTTCGCCACTATATTTTGTAAAATAGAATGCAGCCAGGTAGCATTTCAGACATACACCCCTTGCCCCCCCCCCTTGGCGCCGCCACTGGTCTGTCAGGGTGTTTTTGTGATACTTGAAGATGTACGGTACAGTGCTTTGCGAATTTCGTGTGGTATACTTTTGAGCTAATCTAGACTACGTGAGGGGTAGATATCGGCCGAAACATGATCGGACTTGTCCGGTTTCTTTTTTTTTATTTCGGGCATTTCATTTTTGCCCACTAAAAGACAAATATCCCCTCCCCCAACACACACACACACACACACACACACACACACAGTTTTACGTTTCTGAAAGTTGCAGAAATAAGAATGTTTAATAATAGATATCCCCTTTATAACGTCATTTTACTTTTGATCCATTAAATGTCCCTAAGTATGTTACCTACCAATAAGAGTATTCAGCTGTCATTCTGGGATTCTAAATCCGCGCGATCAGTTATGAAGGTCAAATTTAGTTTTGGTAACACGCCTCGACCAATCAATAATCAAGGCTTCCCGAACATGACGTCGTTCATCTCATTTCGTCTTACTTTCGGTCCGTCAAAGATGCGAATGCCCAAGTAATTGATAACACTGGGAGGTGTATAATGATCAAAATTAAACAAAGTCTCGTTGGCAATTATAAACACGATGGGAAAAGTTAGAACTAATGAGTATTGGGACATGATAGCAGACAAAAAGGCGACAACAAGTCAAAACAAAATGGCAGCTGATACACCTTGTTATTACTGTAATACATAGTTGAAGAGTTGTAAGAAGTTTTATTTTAATCCCTTCAAGTGCCTGTGATTACACCTAAATTTATATATTACAAAAATCATATTTGTGCTTGTTTTCAGGGAAGTCTGTATCGCTGTAGACCAGGACCGTGCATCCATTCACTTCATTTGGTAGTACTTTTATTATTACTGGTAATGGCTGTGTGATCTGAGTTGTCTGTGAGTTTGATTTCTGGGTTTCTGTTTGTGAATTTCATGGGTGCCATTATATCCGTGTATGTTATCATATGAAACTGCTTTTTCAGTGCGCGGGAGAAATGAAATGACACTTCTCTACACTGACTGAGCTAATGTAGACATGCATTATACGTCATATGAAGGGGAATTTTGTCCGGACGGCGGCTCACTTTACTCTGGTTTGTTATGCTTTAATGGATTGGTGATTAACCCGACTGTCAACAAGTAATAATTTGGGGCATGAATTATCAGTCAGTTCAGCGAGGGTTTTGAGTGGGATAAGGTCCATGAGATCTAATCGAACCTAACATATGGGAGGAGTAAATTATATTATGTTTTAATGGGTTCACCTAGCCAGCAAATTCAGTTGTACTTTTGTATATTATCACTTCTTTTTTAGGTGTAACAAAATAATTTTATACTAGCCTCTCTCGGAAATTGATGTTTAATGCACTAACCTCCAGGTCAAAAATACATATAAATAAAGTTAAATCTTATATAATTTGTATAAATAAAACAGGCAAAACTTATTTAATAACCGCCCAATTGTCGTATAGATATCAGCAACCTGGGGATTAATTGGGTAAAAAAATGTAATTTAATTACCGCAAGTAATGTAAATACGCTGCTTAACATGCTTTTTTTCATAATTAAATCATGACAAAGTTAACAGTTGGTTTTTAACACCAAGTTCACTGTACTTGATTGACCAAATATATCTTCAAAGTTATAATTGTGTTACGTTGAGGTTAATTAGAAACATGGCTTTATTGACGCCCTTAAAAGATGTGTTATAACAACAGACATTCATCAAAGAAAGCCGACTGATTTCCACCTACGCCCTTTCCGAATTTTGTTCTTTAAAACAAAAAACGCCGATATGATAATACACTTATTTGACCGTCCGGAGCAATTTTATATTCAATTAAAAGAATGCATCTCATGTCATAGAAAAAATACTAATTGGAGTCTTCCGACAATAAATCAAATAATAAATAATTACTTAAAGAAGCTAAGTCTCTAATTCAATATCATCCAAAGTCATTGACATTGAATACACGAATTATTTGCCAATTACCGGGCTTCTGATATCCAATATTTAAGACAAAAATAAATACCTGCATAATACATTCCAATCCCATTTGTAAAAAGAGGTTCGAAGAATTAGGCTAGACATATTTCACAAATCATGTCAAACATTGACCCATATTCTTATCTAGAAAGCATGCGTAATAAATACTATGTAGACTGGAATAACCAGACGCTAGAGATTGTCAATCGATTGAGACTTCTGACGTATTTGGCCAAACATAACGGATTTGAGAGAGAGAGAGAGAGAGAGAGAGAGATGGGGTTTAACGTCCACTCAACCCAAACTAGGTCATTTCAGGACTATCATATGGTTTAATTTTATTTCAATAATTCGCTTGCAGGTAGGGGTCTTTAGCAGTGGGGGGACACCGGAGTGCCCGGAGGAAACCCACGAGGTTGAGAAGGCGCTCACACCAGAGCTCGAAACCACAGCCGCAAGCCAGAGGTGACCGGCCCGCTAGCGTTCGAAGCGCGGCACTCTAGACCACTAGGCCATCCCAACCCCAAAACAGAAACGACTCAGTTTATATAAATTCATATTACATTATTATATTAACGATTTAGCTCTTAAAGGTATGTTATTGGGGGTTTAGCGTGTATTACCAATGCTTAATTTTTTTTAGAAGATTATTTCCGTTTATTCCCAACTGACACCAGACCTTGCCTGCAACGAATCGGGAATTTTTGCATCCACCGACTGTACTTTCAGTACGGAGTTAATTTATCACAGTCATTGGTGTTATCCTAATAGCAAGTGCAGGGGGGCTGCACCACACATAATTTACACAAAAACAAATCTACGGACAAGACACCATACGCAGAAATCACAAACAAATTAAATTAAGTGCATGGATTCGGGGGCTAGCCGTAAGCGCCCACATTCGCCAAACAAAGCAACACTCTATTGTCTATATGTTAAAATATATTTTCTTTCCAGTTACATCGACGCCAAGGGTTAATTTAACCTATGTTTTGACAGTTTTGTTCTAATTAATAACAATCAGTCCCTTTCAGTCCATACAATATTTAAATGTTTCACTATATACCGATATATAAATATCTTCACCTTGACCTTGATCAGAAAGATTTTACTTTATTTAGTGAAGGTCGCAAAAAAAAAAGCCGATTAGTTTCCCTATTCTTGAATCAATTATATGTAATTTGAAAAGATAGATATATTACAGACATACTCGCACATATTATATAATGTAGTCTTCCGTGTCTATACATTCTAGAATGGCGTTTGAGTAAAAAAAACAGTTGGCTTGATTAATACCTTCTTACAAAAATATATATCTAGTTTTAAATTTACTTGTAGTGGTCAAATTAAAATACAGCATATTTGTATTTCTTTTCGTCTTTTAATACACAACATAAAGATAAGACCAGTTGTACTGGGAGGTCGCGTCGGGGGTCATACGAGTGACTTTTGACCTAGTATGGCGTCAGACATTGATAAACCAACCAGCGTTGACGTTTCTAAGGGTTTACCCATAGTTCCGTGCAGTTCCTAGCGATGTGAAAACATGTAAAACGAAATTTTGAACAATGAGAAACGAAACGATATAGTATTTGTGTTTTACTCAGATTGGGTTATTCCATACTGTTATGGTAGAAAGTTTAAAGGATTTAGAACATAAACTTGTTAGGCAAAAGTTATCATTGCTATTACAATGATAATAACGGATTTGGACAACTGTTATGAGTGGTTACCTGATTTATATTTTTGTAAAGTAGAATCTTGCATATAAGATGGTTATATATCACATCCCATAGGGAAGAGCAGTCCCGGACAACCCTGCATATAAGATGGCTTAAAAGAGATGGGGTTCAACGTCCACTCGACACAATAAAGTAAAAGTAGACTGTATAACAATGCATGGCGCATTGCCGTCTACTTTGGTACGTCTACTTTAGCTCAGTTGGTGCATAAAAGTAAAATGTTAAACTACATGTAAACTTCGTTTTATTTCACGTATTTGGTGCTAGATAAACACGGAACTAGATATTTGTTTGGCCGAAATTTTGATGTTTGGGTACAACATAAAGGTGGGCCCAAGTACAACGTGTATATATAAACATGTAACTATAAATTTTCTTTTTTCTTTTTACTTCATTAAAGGATTTGCACGATCTCACGCCCTACGCCCATGTTTGATTTTAGGTTGATTTTTCTTGACGTCATAAAGTAGGAATACATATGTTTCTGCATTATGGAAAGGAAGGAAATGTATTCGATTGAATGGTTATAATAGGTCTAATAAGTGTCATGTCACTCTTTCGCCCTTAAAGCGGAAATTTCATATTTTCTAAGAAATTCAACACATAAATATTATTTCTGTCTTTTACTCAATAGGTTGTCAACTCACTATTATACGATCATGGGCATTATTTCCCACATTATTAACACGAAATAATAACACAATTACCTCCCTTGCCCCCCCCCCCCCCATGCAATAGCTGTCTTCAAAATGATATTTTTGCCAATTTCTCAAACTAGAAATAGTGAATTATAGGATTAATAGGATTGTTCTTTAAGAAGGTAGATCTGTGGTATAGATACCATCTATTTTAAGGCTTTATTTCAACATATTTTAAAAATATAACTTTAAAGTATGAAATTTTCACTTTAAAATACCCGAACGTGTGCTTATTTGACGGAACGACCGGACGACGTTGACTATTGAACAATAATATACCGCGACAAGGTGATGGATAAACAAATGATTATTTTAAGGCGTCGGAATGACAATGGAGAAAGAGACCAATCAACCAGCATAACTTTTGTCATAATATTTTGTCTTTCTATATTTAGGTGTACACTACAGGTTGGGTGACATAACAAATCTATTACTCCTCAAAATGTAATTTTGGCGTTTCTGTAATTATATCGCGCGGCGAAATTTACGAAGTCGCGATTGTACGTTATTAACCATAATATAACGAAATGTAATTTGCGCTTCACCCTACCAGTGCTGTTTCTACATATCTACCGTGCTACACAAGAGCTGCAAAGAAACTGAAATTTGGAGTGTTAAGCCATATCGTGCCAGTTGCACTACCACATCCGGGGTTTTCGAAGTTATACTGCTTCCGGTTTCACGAAACTCCAGAAGGAAGGGTATCGGTGCTCTACTCATACAACACCGGGTAGACAGTTAGATTAGCATAACAGTGATGTAACCTATTGTTGCACACGAAACATGTCGTAAATACGGTTATTACCAGTTTCCAAGTAGAATATTAATAATATGTCGTTCTAATCATGTTACTTGACTATGCAGGTGTCAAACTATTAGTAAGCATGACTCATAACGTTATAAGCGGGCCTGTAGCCAGCTCATAAAATTTGGTGGGGCTACAGATTTTTTGGAAGGGCTGAGGATGTAGCCAGCTAAAAACACTCATAAGAAATTATTATTGTTGGCGAATACATGGGTGGGGGGCTAATTCGATTGGGCTACGGGCACGGTTATAAGGGCTATATTGAAAAGCTTGTATATGTCAAAACGGTATATACGATCGAAGGTTATCAGATATAAAAAGTACATAATCCTGTGGAATAGACAATTATATGGAACACGAAGATGAATATCTGGCTAGATTATAAAATTCCAATGAAACAATGTAACTGATATAAATATTAATTACCAGTAACGTAAGCAATTAGCATATTATGACGATGATAGATCACGTTTTGGTTGGATATTACTTGACCCAAATCATGACCTCAATAAATTTTATCGGTGAAATTAAAAGGATAAACTTTCTAATTATTTGTAAAAAAAGAGACTTGGTAATTGTGTACCAATAGCTTCGAAGGGATTTAAGGTATTAAATGGAAGAAGGAATTTGATGGCATTTTGCAGTGGAATAAAATGACACGGGGTTTTAATTTATTGTCAATACTTTAACGTGGACATTTAGAGAATAGCAGTCTGTATTTGTGTATTTCTATGTTCAATACCAGGGGTGAATTTTGTCCGTACAGCTACTTTTTCGCCTATTTGTTTTCGAATTCCAAATAATTTGAAGGTATATTCATATTATTTGTCCGTCCCACCCGAATAGCTAGGCTATGTAGCTTAATGAAATCGTTAAAACGAGTATAATTAAGTTTTATATACTGATTGGCTTTGTGAAGCGGGTATCTGTCTAAATTCGAGTTCAACAAAAAGACCAAGTGTTGAGATAAAACTGCCTTTTGGTTACACTGTCGACAGTTAAAGCCAAAAATGAAACTAGTACACAAACTGACTTCCTCTGTATGTTTCGAAAAGAAATTTCAGTGTTATTGATTTTTGTCTACCATTGATCATCCCAATGGTTTATTTAGCTACTTTATAGTACTCATATTCACAACGCGTTCAAGAACGTTTTAAAGGTCTAAATCAATCTGTTTAAAGCAAATATCCTATATCGTTTCGCTTTTTTACAATTCAAAATTTCGTTTTACTTGTGTTTACTACACTAGGATCTCGAAGAGTTGTTATATAACCTGCAGTCTGGATGATGTGGGGGGGGGGGGGGAATTAGCCAATGAAACGGTCTGTTGCGGTGAACTTTTTGCGTGAGTTGCACGTAACAATGGGTAACCCACTAGAAGCATCAACGCTGATTGGTTTATTAAATATCTGACGTCACACGACCTAAAGCCGCTAGTAAGACCTCTAACGCGACCTCTCACTACAGCTGGTCAGATCTCCATGTAGAAGAGGCCATCGAAAGTATAACAAACAAACAAAAAAAAAAACGAAACGAAATATAGATATGTATGTACCTTAATCAGATAGGGTCTAAATTCAAGCATTTAAATAACATCATTTAACAACCCTGTCCTCCTTTTGGGGAATTTCGAATCCTTTACAAACTACAATACCGCGAACGCTTAACCTCTAAAATATATGTAAGTTCAGTTCTTTTCAGTAGTTACAAAGATATGAGGACTTGAAAATTAAAATTTGTTAACATTTGGTATCCACGTTAAGTAATAAACGAAATACGGTCTAAACAAACCAACCAAACAGCAGCATGGATGATTAGGTTGTAAAAATTTGGATATTTTCCGAAAAATGTAAAAGACAATCAGGTACTTACTTTAAGTGGAAATGTAAATTGATCTGATCACATGATTATTACTATGATGTAAAATAAAACTTCATGAATATTCATAACCTAACAAGGTCATCGTAAAATGTCTATTTATAACATAATGATCACCTGTTGCATAATGTTTCATTCAGCCCTAACATTCCAAATGTTTCGCAACGATCTGAATCGTTATGGACGTGGGGAATAAATAGAAACTAATGGGTATTCATAATTTCCAACGTCTTCGAATACTATGATAGCATGCGGACGGAAGGGTTGAGACAGAATATAGGAGTTGTTGTCTCTGCGCAGTCCCTGGGGATAAAATCTGAAATGTCATTTATTTACTACTTTGGAGTTTGTAAGAAATAAGTCAGCTATCAATTTTCTCCTGAATTAAATGAATGTATTGGCCACAGCTTTATTTAATGTCTGATTCTTTTTTAACGAATGTAAAATCTCGTATATAGAAGAAAAAGACCATTGTGTTTGTCCGATTATTGTGTAACGTTTCTATGAAAAAGATTTTATATAAGCTGTTAAAGCTTTTTTTTTTTTATCAAATCCTGTATTTATTATATAAATTTTATAAATTTAAATGAATAAGCTATTATTTAAATAAAGAAAATGACGGCTAACGTTTTAATGATCAGCACCGACTAGGCTACAATGTACTATGAGAGACATTTCGTACGGACATCGGCACTAAGGCCTGTTCTTCAATCTGATTAAAACACAGATCCAATTTCGTTCCGTTTTTTATAGTTCAAAATTTCGTTTTTACTTGTCTTTACTACTCTTGGATCTGGAAGACTTGTTATTTAAATCGTGTTCTGCCTGAAATGAGGGGTCAGCCAATCAAATGGTCTGTCGAATCGACCGTTTAACCTTTTCATGCGTGGAACTGTTGGTAAATATTACCAGTGGATAGAAATCAAAACAAAACAAAAGTAGATTTTAAAAAGCATGGCGGTCGCTAATTGGTTAATCAAATGACTGACGTTATCGGGTCAAATGTCCCGTGCTTGATACCTGACGTCATAGAACGTGAGCTCCCACTATAACTTGTTAGATCTACATGAGTGTAGGGGAGAACGCTAGATCGGAGACGGTCCTACGCAAATTGTGACGTCATATGTGAATTGTGGGTTAGGGTAAGGGTTAGGCTTGATCATGGGTTAGGGTTAGGGCTAGCCATGTTTATATCTCGGGACTTTGACCAAATCTACAGGTCCTAGCCCTTACCCTAACCCTAACCCACAATCTATATATGACGTCATATGTGCTAAAATGCGTAGGACCGTCGCCGATCTAGCGTTCTCCGAGTGTAGGCCATCGAAAGTATAAAAAACGAAACGAAATATAGATCTATATTTTAATTACATTGGCCTGTTCTTATTTTTAATTCCAATGGGTTTTTTTCTACATACAATATGCAGATTTAGTTCTTGCATAATGCATATTCAAAAAGTTAAAATCGAGCGACACTGTTTCTTTAGTATACTGCATTAATAATACGACAAATTTACGCTAAACCATCAAAGAGGATGCAGTTCTGTCTTGACATTATGAAGATGTTAAAATAGTGAAGAAAAATTTAAAATGCATGTTAACTAACAAAACTATTAGTCTTGTGACTAGAAAACAATTTTTGGGAATTTATAACAATGGATCGCCATAACTTGTTATTTAATATTAATATGAAATGTGATAAAGGAGGGGAGAGTTACACAGGTACTACACATAAGGCAATCCCTAGAACAATGCCCGTATAATATACTACAAGGTATGTACAAATCGTTTTAACCTAAGGTAATCACGTATTGGGGTCAACCCAACAATAGAAACGGTCGTGCTCGGTCATATTTCTTTTTATCAGTTTTTTCAACTTCTGAAGTCACGTGATCACCGATTACAATTTAATAAACTACAAACTGCTAATTAATTGTTTCATTTTTAAAATTATTTATTGAAAGTTCATAACGCGACAGTCGATGTTGGCGAGCTAGCTTAAATAAAATTGTTTATTTTTTTTGTAGGTGAGTATATAATTTACTGTAATTTTCTATTTAATCCAGACCACAAATTTTACTTTGTTCTATTGTGTTTAGAATATTAATTTGATTTATTGTGTTGATAGACTTTATTTATTATTATATTATTCAATTATACAGCGAGGATATAATTAACATTTTGTATTGTAAGTATGTTTGTATAGCCTGAAAACATTTTTGACGGTCTAATTATCTTTCAAGCTATTGTTAGAAAAATATCCTTGCCTTATTCTAATATATGATTTCAAAGATAGCATTAAGAATTTGTTGGGAGTATAAATGCATATGCTTTTCGAAGGGAAGTTTAATTATTTCTAATTAACATAAGACATTGTTATGTTATTCTATTATGTAATGTTAGAATTAACATGTAATAAAATAGTGAGCACATTGATTCTGTAAGAGAGAAAGGGTAATTTTTCTCTCAATAGTGTTCCAACATCTTTCAGTAAGTAACAGGTTTTAGTAATATCTCAAATAGATTAGTAATTTTATAATATGTTTTAGTAATTGTCCGCATATCGAGTAATTATTATTTAGTGATCCTAAATATTGAGCAATCATGTTTATTTAAACAGATCGGTGCTATTTAGTATTTCACTTCCTTAGGTTATTCCTGTTATTGTTTAATCATTTTAGTAACTTATATAGTAATACTCATAGTTGACTAATTATTACTATTATTCAGTAGTCATCATCGAATCAATCGGGTTACCATGGGAAATAAAGAATCTACAGATCTACCTCAACCCCCTTTAACAGAGGTATGTACATTTTATTTTTATTACAATCTCCCTTTCATCTTCAACTTCATTATCTCCAGTGCTGAGTACTAACTGCGTTCGTTCGTTCCTGGAGCTTTACGTCTACTTCCACCAACTATAGCTGTACTGCAGACAGTCTGAAATATGACTTGAATTAACATATTATCTTTTCGAAGTCCTTTATTATTTCGACTTATAAAAAGAAAATATTGATGTTGTTATTAGAACAGAGGATATTACAGCATAGCCGATATAGTTACATATAGGTATATTTTTGATTCATAAACGGCGTTATATGATTTATTTGAACATAATAGCTAAATACAAAGTAGAGGACTCCCTAAGAAAAGTTTTGCACTCAACCAATGTAAAATTCGACCCTTTGAAACAAATTATAGTGTAGCCTTATGCAGAATACTTGAGCCAACAAAACCTTCACATTTCTTAAATACAATAATTTCTTAGACTAAAATGACACTTGCGTTTATAAAGAGGCGTTAACACGAGAGATTTATCGTAGTTTAAACTGTTATAATTTCTTTATTAATGTGTATATATAATTGAACATTATGATTCGTATAGATAATTTATACTGTGATGCATAGACTTATTACTTGTGCAAACCATTGCTTGTTTTTAATAACTTTATTGCTGTATCACTTTTATAACCTGGCTCACGACTTGGTTAAGTTTCTTACATCCGCGAAAAAAGTCTTAACCAGCTATTTTCGTTTTTTCTGAAGTTGATAAACGTGTCTATTTGATCTGTACGTCCCACGACTAGACGTAAGAATGAGGAAATCAGGACATGTTGATCAATTCTATTTTAGTCAATTAAGCAAAAATATGGTCAGTGAAGTCCTAAAAAAAACACTGTATGTCAACGACGGTTTGGGTTTCATAAAAAGGGATATTTCACCGGTGGTTGGAGAGAGAGAGATAGATAGATAGAGAGAGAGGGAGAGAGGGAGAGAGAGAGAGTGAGAGAGAGAGAGGGCGGTGAATGTTAACAGTGTTCATAGAAATAATATAACACCACAAAACTAACCCAATATATTTTATTTTACCATTAGAGATTAGCTGATGAATTTGAAGTTTATTTGTTTATGTTTTGTTTCATCTTGGTGTATACATTTCGTGTGGGGATAAAACAGCAATGTTGATTTATTTTATATGCTTATGTTTATGAAACGTACACATTCTAGATTTTGTGTTACATTGAAGCATGATTTAAGGGGGGGGGGGGGTATTTATAAAGCCACGTGACACATGTCTCTTTGGACTTTGGGTCAATTGGTTTCAAAAAGATATATTTGATTTGTTTCGGGATCTAGATGGCTTACTGGGGTCCACCCATTGGTCCTGCGCCCAGTACAATCTTTGTTAACCATCCGAGTATATCGGGTTTTTGAACAGTACAAAAAGAAACACATAGTTACACTGGGTTAGTATTTATGAAACTCGATTTCCAATGGGAATTTCAAAATATCTGTTTAGTTACACTTTAGGGTCGATTATGTACTAAAGGGAGGGGTTGTAGATGTAATCTCCTGGCCGCCAATCCCCAATCAACCTTGAACCGCCCGTAGAGGAGAATGCTGGAAAAATTGTTTCGCGATACACTATAAGATACCAGTTTATAAGATATTGTGACCAACACGTTTACAACATTGTAAACAAATCTTAAGTTAGGACAATAGATATTTATGTTAAGGTCGACTTTGAAGTTTATTAAAAGAATTTGATTCGTGGACATTAAAGAGATAAAACACGGAAAAAGAAGTGTTAATTGTAACATTTTCCCGTATTTGAATATCGTTTATAATTTAATTGTGAATACTAAACATTCTTCAACATTGTAGTACACGACTCAGCGTCAGCGATGTTCGTGATATTATTATACTTAAACGTAACAATTGTACAATATAATGCCCTGAAATAGAACATCCGATAACAATTCTCTTGCATTTGTATTAAATCCGCTGTACTGGAAAATCTTCTCGATGTATTATCCAGTGGTTACATTACGCCACGTAGCTTCGGTACCTGAGATACAAAGTAGTGCAAAGGGCAGGACATGTACGCCATTTCCAGAAAATCTGATATTAATCTTTATTACTTACTTCATAGAATTGCTATATACATTAATGAATACATTTTGTAAGTCATTCACAACTTCAGTAAAGAGGCTTGGTTACAACAGATCGCCTTGCATAACCATCAAAAAAAAAAAAAATTATGTAGGAATTGCAGCATAATGCAGACTAGAACGTTGTTTATCACTACCACAAATCATTGAATGTCAGGTTTTTAAAACGGGGATTTTTTTTTCATTTTTAAAACATCCAGGTGCATGATCATTCTTTTACTTTGATTTGAAACATTTTTTATTCCAACTTAATAACTCCACTTAAGTAGGATTAGCTGAAAGATTTCTGGTTAATAAACACAATACCCAGCTGATTTCAAATTAAACATAAAAAGTAGTTTATAAAAGAAATATTTTAGCATGTTGATAATGTATGTGAAATTATTAGCTTATATTATAATTCGATTAAAAGGGTTTAATGTTTAGGTTATTTGATAAGTCGGGTTTGTAGGTTTGTTTGTTTGTTGGTCAAGGAAATGATAAACATGATACAGTATACACTAATGTGAGATAAATGGATAATCATGAACACGTTATCCTAAAATAGACGTGGTAGAAGATGATTTAGAAAAAAAATAAGTAGACAGTACATTGAGCACCACCCCCTAAGCCTGGATTTTAGAAGCCTAAGATAACTGAGAGATGGCGACTTCGATTTCAGTTGTTTGTATTTCCTGACTATGGAAGTACATGTTCAGCCGAAATGCTGTTAGCTTGTTCAAAATTTTAAGAAAATGTTCCCTGTAAATCTATTTAAGTTGTTGGTGACAGGGGCAACTTTGAATTGCGATAGTGTCCCGCCTTTAGAAGTAAATCTGTAAAAATTTGATATGTATAGTGCTTTTACAAGACTTGTGGTCGGATCGACGGATGATCGAACGATCGAACAGATGGGTGGACCTACACGTATGGACGTATAAAAGGACATAGTTATTTTGATTTAAATAATTAAAACCATATTTGTTAGAAAAATAGCAATGAATCAGTCAGCGAGTTCATTATTTTCAGATTACGAATCATCACATGATTCTTGAGTTTTAAAAAAAAAAAACGTGACTCGGCATCTTTACTTTTGAAGATTGGAAAACGACCGGGTCTATTGTTTACATCGGATATACACGACCACCTTCCATGTAAACACCTCTAACATAATGCGTCATCATTCTGACATTTCTACAGCACACCAGGAAACATTGCAACGTGATAAAGCGATTTATATTAGTAAGTGAGTTGCGTCAGACCAATATTTCTCTTTTATTTTGTCAAGGAAATGCTATCACGGCGCATTTCTAAAACATTGGTCAGTTACAAATCAATTACGAAACTGAAGAAATACGTGTTTTATTTGGGTGTAACCAAAGTTCACATTCGATTGCTATTTTTTTCCCCAAAATGAATGATAATTTTATGTAAAAAAATGTTCATATTTTTTTGCTGACAACTTTCCCTACCAAAAATGTGTGCTAAAAAAAGATACGTAACAATTTTATTTCTCAGATAGGTCTACTGCAAAAAAAAAAAAAAAAATACCGGTATGTCAACAACTTAAAGACCTAGTCTTTACATAATACATTAGTTCAGATTCGAGATGATTTATACAGATTTTATTCTGGCAACTTCAGTGTACACCGTATAGCACAATATATTTTCAATATTTACATATAGAAGAACTTATCGATGACACTAACCGTCATATGTCCACGTCTTTCACGAATTGCTTTATTCTTCCATGAAACATTCCATTCAATATATCATACCAGTTAACAAATTTCTGTAACGTAAACCGAAATGTACTTTGCTATTTGATGCGCCTCTGAACACAGTCAGTATAAATTGACATAGAGCCCATGTTATTCAGTGGGTATGTCGTATCACCCGAGGTTCCAATTTCGATTCCGGTGATTTGCCTTGGCGGAGAGCCTGACAAGGAACAGCGTCTAATTGTTCACATGATACGAAAACCGGAGGTCCTGTTAACTTTAGACATTCATGTAATGAACCCTTGGCATGGTAGTTCGAATTCGAATAAATGAAGATGGTACATTTGCCCTCCTTGTACAGAAATAGCGTATGCCCCATTTCATTTAATTATCAAACTTGGGCTTACAGCACACTGATTGTGTATTCCCGTCTTCATTAGCTCGATTGGAGAAGAACATTAAATGGAGCATTCACAAGCATTCTACTTTATGTATGTGACCATTAATATAAGTTTATGACTATACTTTCAGCACGTCGCCAACAATGACCCAGAATTACAGATGTACAACAATTTTGGTTTTATTGAAGACGGTGGTAAGTGTGATAAACATGATCGAAGTGTTTTTGTGATCGGTGGATATAACAATAATGATAGCATCAAAAAGACTAAACCTGATGACTTTGCTAACCAAAGCATCAAAGACAAACACGTATCATCTAGTCCTGATGAAGCACCTCCAGCAGCACAACCACCAGCACAACCACCAGGAATTACTACTGAATCTGAAACAAACACAGCTAACATATTACAGTTGATCAGAAGATCGTTTAGACGTAAAAGGCGATTAAGTCTGGGTGATACACCATATGGCCTTACTCAGGTGATTATTGGGGAGCTTTTATTTTGCTTAAACGTTGGGGCGAATTATACTTCTTTTCAAATACCTGTCTGACCAAATGCATTATCTTAACTCTATCGTCTACGTGTCTGTGCTAAAGGGAGCTAGATAACGTAGCCTTGGGAACTGCTGACCAGTCTAGCAACGTCTAGATGTTGTAAAACTCGCGGTCGTTGCTTCGGGAACATGCGTAGTTGTGAGATTAAGGAAAATGTTTATCAATCCCTCTGTGCGTACGGCGGCCTACAGGTTTCCGGTCGACTGAACCCCAGAAGAAAATCTCATTGTACGCTGAACATATACCAAGGTTTCATTAAGACTGGTAGCAACAGTTTTTTTTTAAAAAAAAATATGCTGAGCTGAGTTATTTGTATTGTTTATATTAAACATACAATATGCAAAAGCTAAATCTTCAAATTGTTGGTCTTTATTTCGACCTTACACGTTAAATAAACTATTAGTTAGACATTTATTAACATGACAAGCCCATAATCAACCTTCAATGCCGTCTGATTGGTCAGATATTTATCAGATTTGATTCTGATCTGCGGTTCAACGTCCGTTGATATTTAACGGGAATAATGGATAATTGAGATTTTGTTTATTATCATACCACTAACAAGTGTGACAATGACAATCGAGGCTACGGTGTTATAAAATTGAGGATTTCAGGGCCCCAAGTGAAGTAATTGGACTGAAATTTTCAGCATATTCCCTTTACTTTATATATTTCTTTTAACTATTATTTAATCTTCCGCTTCCTTGGTTCTACAAAGGTTTGTTAGCTATCTGAACCGTCCATGTATGTGTGTATTTTTTTATATCCGGGAAACACACTCTGGTTTTATTTACAGACTGATACAGAATCTACAGAAACTACAAAAGAAACAGATGATCAAGATAAGTTTTTACTGGGAAGAGCAGAAGCTAGAGATGCCAATACTCAGCATTTAGTTAGAGCTAATAATCTTAGACGTAGTATCAGAATTACTCAAGTAGCACCTTCTAACAGTAGTATACACGAAGGTACGTATCTGGAATGTTCTCATTTAACGACAAGGAAATTTCCCTAGACGTTCTATTTGTTTCTGTTGGTACAACAAATTGCTTACAATTACAATGTCACCTGAAAGAGTATGCAAAAAAGCCAATGTCAGAGACAACACTCTCCCAGTCGCATTGTTCACGTAACGAAAAAACTATGTAAAAGCTGCCATAGTTTCAACTAGACGTTTACCCATTCCTTTCTATCCTTTTTAATTTTTTGCGTTATTAATGTTATCACGAGACCACTCGCCCGCCCAATCCTCCTCCTAATTAGTCAAATACGTTAACCATTTTCTAGGTCAGAACAAATCGACCTTAACTTGACATACCACTAGACTTCACCTGTATTTCTTCTTTTACTTTACATAAGAATTGTGTTTGTCACCTTTGTCCCTCTAGGTCTCTTTGGTGCAAAGATGTCAATCACAACAATGGCATATTGACAAAAGATCAACGGAAACGTTAAGTTACCCGAATTCATTCATTGTCTAATCAAATTATAAATCAAACATTATATTTTTCACACTTCCGCCCAATTTCATGCAAATAACAATCACTTCATCGACATATTTGAATATGTAAACAAGGGTATTATAACAGTTTTTTAATTGAAATTTTAAAAGTAAACATATAGAATTACATATACTGACTTACAAGTTAAAGGGGTTCTAGCACTCTGGGGCGCTTGGCCGTATGGTATAAATCACTTTCGATTCAATATAATATGACTTTAAAGTCACATTGCGAGTTTTCAAATAAGATTATATGTGCAATTTGAGACAAATCGGTCAATTCTTTGACGAGATATAAACATTTTAACTGTTGTTTTACAAGAAAGTTAACCAACATCTTTGGTTATTTTATACACACATTTATCTTCTTTGGGGATGGGTGACCGAATGGTTAGCACATGCGCGATGTATCGAGTCAACTGGCGTGGTTTTGTTTCCCCTGTTGTACGTGACAAGGTGTGGGGTCGCCTGTCCAACCTCGTGGGTCTTCTCCCACTGCCAAAAACGCCTACGCGCAAGCGAATTATTGAAATGAAATTGTACCACTTGTTAGTCCCGAACTGACTTACTTTGTGCAGAGTGGGCGCAACTCTCTCTCTCTCTCTCTCTCTCTCTCCTTGGTGAGGTTGCTAATGACCCTTTAAGATACTCTGTTAGCTCGTAGACATCATTATCAAAGTTAGTTAAGTTGCAAGCTATTGTTGTATCTATTTCTTTGATAAGATAATAAAAGATTAAAATGGAGGTCACATGTTGAGATTGTTCAAATAGCGGAATATGTGTATGTTTTAGTGTATAATATATGAAAAATGAATAATAACAATGATGATATTTGTGATATGAAGTCCAAGGAACAACAAGCTCTTATGTCGGAAAATGAAGGGGGTAAGTGCGTTTAGAACCGGGGGCTAGAGTTCAATAGTCGGTAATCTTAGGTCAAGATTTACAGTATGGCCATGAAATATTTAGTGCAGTTAAACTGGTCCCCAGATTCATCCACTGGAATTAAAGATACATTATGGAAGATTAGATAAAGAGCTGGCAGTTCTCACGATAATTGTTAAAAACTAGAAATTGTAAAGGGAATTTACTGAAAATTTCGGTCAAATTGATCCTCTCTGAACCGAAAATTTAGCGATTGAACGTCTTGATTATCCATTTCATGATTAAATCATGAATGAAAGTTGAGCAGCAAATCGAATCCTTGTCCAGTAAATATCGCAATGACATCGTGAGTTGTTTATGGTCTGGATAGATTAGTTAAAATTAATAATTTAGATAACACTTCAGGCCTAAAGAAAGACCTGCAATAGGCAGATTTAGCTCTTGCATAATTTATGTTTAATATTCACGTTTGTTGTAGTTTATTGCTTGCAATGTCTGTGCAGTTTGTGTGTTTTGTCCGCAGCTTTGTCTGGTAGGTTTTAGTGTGTAGTACGGTCCTCCTGCATTTACTAATATTTAGACCAGTTAGGTATTCTTTCTCTTTCTAATTAGAAGAATCCGCATATCTGACAAATGTTTTTCTTACACTATTGTATGAAATAATGTTTTGTTTGAGAGTAAACGACTGTGGTGAATCAGCAAGAACACACTTGTATCGTCGTTAAATAGTTTCACACGTAATATAGAAATATTTACCCAATTAGGTGATAAATTGTTTGAACTGTGATGTAATAGTGTTTAGCTAGTATGAGAGCACGAAGGTCAGAGTTCAAACTGTGTTTACAATTAAGAATCGATTTGTTGTTTCTATTGGTGCTAGAATTAAATTTTGTTTGAAAGATTAAGCGTAAGTCGTTTTGTTTATAAAATTAAGTTTTAATTTTGACTTTAGTGACAGACGCAGACAAGTCGGTGAAAGTTTAGAAAACAAGACGACTAGCATGTGATCTTATAAATAAGTTCACCTATAAAATCCACTATTGTACATCCGCCCCAAATCAAGTCATGTTTGATTAGAGATTATGACAGATCTGAATTGTTTAGAACCATTTTTATCTTATAACAAAGGATAATAAAAGGTCAATCTGGGCGGATTTTCCAGCCTGAAGATGGATTTAAACTAAAGTACCTATTAAATGTTATCGTCTTGATACTTGTTTTACATTCACAAAGTATTTGTCAACTCTATACTATTTACACAAATAGTTTGTCAACTTCTTGTCTATCATTGTTTTGGTTGACAATAATTATTTGTGTATACCCCCATCCCATCCCGGCCCTGTCATCCAACAAGATAGACCCAGGAGAGAGGTTCTGTACAACTAAAAAAATAAATTTTCCTCAGACGCAAGGACATCGATTTTAAACTTTCAAAGCTTTCTGAGGGGCAACCCCCATACCCACCTCGAGGTTTGGAGGTCATTTACGCCGGACCACCCACCCCCCCTCATCATTTGTCTGCACACGCCCATGAATTATTGATACATTATTCTTCTTATATTTTTCGTATAGACGGCGACGAAAAATGGAAAATGTCTATCAACGACTTCAGTTCCAAAAGACAGGGACCTAATTACAAACAACACTCCAAACGAATGAGGTAAATATGCAACCAACTAATGCAACCGCACCATACCTCTTCCGGTCATTACGATACCGGAACCAATACCACCATCGTGGAACTCATTTTGGCCCACGGTCTTGATTCACATTGGTCATATCCCGAATTCTGAACTTCATGGGCCATGGCTTGTGATTAAGATATCTGTATTATTAATAACCCTTGTCACGCTAGGTGAATGGAAATGATGTTCAGGAGGCTGCTGGTTTAAAGCTAGAGTTTCATATTTTAAGTTATATTTTTAAAATGTATTAAAATAAAGCCTTAAAATAGATGGTATCTATAAACAGTCCTACCTTGTTAAAGAATAGGGGGGTTGGGATGGCCTGGTGGTCTAGAGTGACGCGCTTCGACCTCTATCTGGCCGGTCACCTCTGGCTTGCGGCTGTGGTTTTGATCCCTGGTGTGAGCGTATGTGGCATGGCGCCTTCTCAACCTCGTGGGTTTCCTCTGGTCACCCCGGTTAACTCCAACTGCTAAAGACCCATATTTGCAAGCAAATTATTGAAATGTTAGTCCCGAAATGACCTAGTTTGTGTCGAGTGGACGTTAAACCCCATTTCTCTCTCTCTGTGTTAAAGAATATTATCCTGTAATTCATTATGCCAGTTGAGAAATTGGCAAATATATCATTTTCAACTTCAAATGTTTGAAGATAACTATTGCAGGAGGGGGCAAGGGAGGTAATTGTGTTATTATTTCCGGTGTCAATGAATTGTGAGTGTGGGGAATAATGCCTGTGATCGTATAGTGAGCAAAAGACATAGAAATAATTATGTTTTGACTTTCTTTTAAAATATGAAATTCTCGCTTTAAATTAGATATTATACATGACTCCCCACTAAAAACAATAAATAATAAGTTATACATGCTAATTACGAAACCTGAGAATATAACTCCAGCTAATTTTAAAATAATGTTTGTAGGTCGTATTATAAGGCTCAGGATGAACTGATCACGTCATTTGAAGAGATACAGTTGCGGATTGACGATGCTATGGATAACAGCGAAGATGTAATCAGACTGAGGAAACAAGCCAGTTGTTACGCGAAGATGACCTTCGCTCTTAATTTGGTAACTTATTTCATTCTCAACCTCATCTCCACGCGAAAGTGATCACTATACCTCGTTCTAATGCTTAACATATTAAAGGGATATTGTCAGTGATGCTTAACGATGCAATTTGCCATGGAAACAGCTGAATGATTTTCACCCTGGTTCATATTTGTGCGATTCTGCGGGTGAATACACGATTTAATATTTTATTTTAAATGTAGAGCTAGGGTATAATTACCACAGATGTATATAAAGGCATATTTTAAACTTCCCTTTTTCTCATATTAGCAGATAGTATATCATATAAAGTATATAATATAATATTTGGATATTTTATACCAGCCGTTTTCAACGTATACATTTAACGAAGCCCGACGTTCTAGATACGTGACTGTACCGCGATATAAACACCTTCGACCGGCTCCCTATTCTTTTACTTCATTGAATTTACTATGTCCCTATTTCCACGACTGTCTTGTGAGTTTCCACTTAATAATAAAAAAGATGGTACTATTAGCATGTTTTATATCATACCTATCTCATTACGTAAACCAGATGTCAATATGTTTTCAGTTGTTATTAATAGCTAAGACAGTGGCTAGTGTGATGTCAGGTTCTATAGCTATCATATCCAGTTTAGTTGATAGTGCTGTCGATTTAGTATCTGGTATTGTTCTTTGGTGGACGAATCATGCAGTGAAAAAACGAAATGTTTATGCTTATCCACAAGGTTAGTAAAGGATATGAGATAATTTATACCTTCCTGAGTTCAAAGGTTTTAGAAATGTTAAATCTAAAATATTAAGAATTTCTAATACATGTTTACACATAGCCTCGACAGGTATCTAGTTTTTGTAGAAACAATAGACCATTTACCCTGGTTATTCCTTTCAAATGTATTCTAACTTATATTTGGGACTGGTATGTTTCAGGAAGAACGAAGTTAGAACCCATTGCTATAGTGATAATATCTGTGGTCATGGCACTAGCTTCTTTACAACTGATACGTGAATCGATTGAGAGAATAGCTGCCTTGACTGGTGTCACGTATGATTTACCAAATATGGAAATACCCACAATGATTATAGCGGGTTCAACAGTTGGTAAGTAACAGAGACAGTCGTGATAATAAAATTAAGTCATATTTACAGTCACAATTTTTCATGTTTTGAATTTTCAGGTGTAATAATTATGAATTTAACTTAGTTTGGGCTTGCAATGTCTCTTCGATGTACATACCATGTATCCACATCGAATCAGTGCAAAGTAAAGATTTGTCCAATGGATTTTGTTTGTCTGTTATTGGCTCTGAATCAATGCACTGTTCTTTTTTTATTACACACATCATTTTCTTTTTATAAGCCATTCTTTTGTGTAAAAAACAGCATGTTATGTACAGACTTTATGGACAATTCGCATTATCTTTCGGTCTAAACAATGCGCCTTACTATTCCAAACACTCATATATGGTGACGTAACTACAAATTGTGTCTTTCAAAAAGATCAGATGTCAATATTTTGCAACAAATACCATGCACATATCATTTTAAAAGCATTTTCAATTTTTTTTCTTTCAGTTATAAAGTTTATTATGTGGTTGTTGTGTAGAAGAATTCAAAGTCCTTCTGTTCAGGCCCTAGCCCAAGATCACCGAAATGATGTTCTTTCTAATACAGTTGCTATTATTTGTGGCTACCTCGGTATGTATGGTTCTGTTTTTTTCATCAATAAATGTAGAAATGAACAGTGGTTTAACGTCCGACTGTTCTGCTACGGCTTTGAAATCAACACAGTGAACATTTTATTCCTGTAGGTGTATTCAAATTTGTTCCATTATAGACTAGTAGTACCAATTTGGTGTATTCCAATCAGATGATAGATATGATATGAAATGAAATGAAATGGGGTTTAACGTTCGAGTTCAAAATTTTTACATTTTCCTTTACCATTTTATATGTGCATGTGTATATCAAGTTCGGTTGAAGGAATGTAAACAAAGAATTGCAGTATTTAGTATTTAGATAAGCTAATTCCATCCACGAATGAATCTTGTGTTGTATCGAATGGGGTAGTTTTTAAGGTCTCATCAGTACTTTACATTGGTAATTGTGGCTCTGACTCCAAGTAAGCTGCATCTCTATTGTTGTTGCGTTGAGGATAATACCCTGGCCAGATAGTCTAACCTCTGTGATTATCATTGTTTTACAATATTTATAGTGATGTTTAATGATGCTTTCTAGGTTCTATGGAGATGTTTCAGAAGACGCATATATCAGAGTTCTCATTTGTTGATCCCGGTGGCGCCATATTAATTAGTATGTATATAGTTTTCAACTGGTGGAAAACAGGAAAAGGTAGGACAAACATTCTTTCTTTTAGCATATCGATAATATCTATTTGTCCCAGGTTATGCGCATCTCAGCAAACAGGGCCAGAATTTCTCTGTTTTGTGGACAGGTATAGGTAGTAACAACATTGCAGAAATATTTCAACAGTTGAATGGTCGTTATTATTATATTGTGGGATGCCTGTTATCTGTTGGACCCAAATCTTTCGGTTTTATCATCTCGTCACCTGAGAACCACACTGTTCTATCTCCACTTTTGGTAAAAATTGAGATATTATCTTCCAATATTAAATTAACACAGCGGCAGTTGCAAGTGTTCGTTCTTGGCTACTAGGAACCACTCTTAGCCTGAGAATTTTATCATATGGTCAATCCAGTTACTGTTATTGAGTTTGCCCTATTATCCAATTATAAAATACCAATCAAAGCATTTATGGCAGTGTTGTTTCTAATACGTATTGTCTCCATTGTTACAGATCAAATCAAGTTATTAACAGGACATTCAGCCCAGCCAGATTTTCTCAGTAAATTAACTTGGATTAGTGTGAACCACCATCCACGTATTCTAAATATAGACACGGTTAGAGCTTTTCATTTTGGAAATAATTTCCTGGTGGAAGTAGACATTGTCTTACCTGAACAAATGAAGCTAAAGGAAGCTCATGATATTGGAGAATCGTTACAACAGAAACTTGAAACATTGCCAGATGTGGAGAGAGCCTTTGTTCATTTAGATTACGAATTCAATCATAGTCCTTCCTCAGAACACAAAATAGTGTAGTGCCTTCCAGTTCTTTGGGACATAATATGTTGCAGAACTACGGTGTTAGGGTGCATCTTCTTCACACTATTATCATATTCCTCGCAGTGTTTCACAGGAAAGAAAGTCAAGAATTGAGTGAAAGATGCAATATTATTTATTACCTGAACTTATACATACAATAAATTTTACCTATATTGACTGGCTACCTGTCTTGGCATAACCATAGTAAGTAACTTGTGGCCTAAAACAGTTCAATATCATCTGGTGCCTTATGTCGTTTTATTTGACGCAAGAGGGTCCTATCGCCGACATACGTATCGAATCAGTTCGGCAGTACAGACACACCTCCGGACAAGATTTAATCGTTGTACGTGGGTAGTCATGACATTTTACGGACCATGGTTATGCGTCGATGTAATCTACAATGCCAGCCGAATCGACTAATTCTTAGTTAAGGAAACTGTGAAGTCGGGCAGATCACATTCGACAAAGCTCGGTAAGAGTATCCATTTATCAATTAATGGTTTAAACTTGCGTGCTAGCTGTTCATAGTCATCATTAGACCACGATATTTCCTTAAATGGTTTACGATGAGATTTCCAACTCTAGGTTTGTCCCACCCATAGGATTTTTAAAAAGTAGAAAAAAAATGGCTGTACAATGTACTTCACCAGTCTATCAAAGAAGGGGCAAAAGGCAAATTAACGCAGGTGAAACCATAATTTCAACAGTATTAAATACTAATATGAATCATGGTGTCAAAATAGCACAACTATTGGAGATTTGCGTTATCCATAACAACGCACAAGATGTAAGCATTTTAAATTTGAGCAATTGGTCAAATGCATGAAAATAACATTTGCATATCAAATCAATAATTGTATTCCATATAACTGTGACCTGTATTTTTCCATAACAAAATGCCATTGAAAAAGTTTAATAATATTGAGATTGAGATTAACTATAGCTTATAGCTAATGAATATGTATTATACTATCTAAGTAATCTAGTTTTTAATTTGACAAATTTCGTTTCGGGTTTTTTCCGACATTTGCTATCAATGTAATACAACATCAGAAATAACCGAAACGAAATTGGACTTTTATTCAGTTTGTTAATTGGTATCTTTTAAAATATAGAGTGGGCCGACGTCAAAATATCAATACGGCCTATATATGTCTATAGATTAAATGGTTATTAAGTGGTAATGACATTCTTTGTGTTAAATTTTGATCCAATGAATTAATGTAAATAGAAAAAATAAAATCATATTGTTGGATGATCACCCGAAAATATATTACATATTTCATGCACTATATGAATTGTTTTGTGATTTTTTGTTATAAATGTTTATATTATGTTAAAAGGTGTAAAGTTAGTAATAAAATGATTATACAAAAGTAAATGTACATCGTTTCAGTGTGACTTACATTTTACTACCACGGGCTAATGGTCAGTTTCTGATTTATCAATGGACTTGACAGACTCTTGAGCCTCAAGATCTAGGGAGCCACTGGGCCAACGTGTAGCCTATTAGATTTTTAAGATTTTTGACAACGTCATGATTTTTTCTTACCGTTGTCTTAACCATACGTCATCATTCTCTGTTTTATTCAATTGAGTTTAAAACACACCTTTATCTTCCTCGTGGGGTACAGTGCCGGACTGGGCCGACCTGCCCACCTGCGGAAAGTTTTGAATTTGCAGACTTGCAATCGAATGATACAGAATTCTGTCTTGTTCCGATAACTATGTTAGTGTGAGAATACAGTGAAATATTGTTAGCATTACTTCTGGTGTTTTTCTTTTATTTTCTTGTAGATTGTAGGACGAAATCTGCTTCGTCACTTTCGATTTTCACAATTCCTAAAATTGGGAGAATTCAATATTAGATAGATAAAACGAAATTTGAATAACAAAAAAAGGAAACTGTTTTCATGAGAGTTGGAAAGGGTAAATTTACAGTCCATCAGCAGTTGAAATCCAGTTGCGGTTCTGCCTACACGTATGAAGTTCTTCATACTTACAAGAATCGAAATGCTTTACCCGTCATAATCAAAACATGACTATACGTCATTTTATATTTCTTTTGTTACCATGAAGGAAGAAAATTCGTCGGAAGATTACAAGGGTGATTTGGAATAGCTATCTTAAAGGTAGAGAACTCTTGTTTAAACACCAGGGGGCAGACTACTATATATTTCTCGAAAAACTACCCCAGTTTGACTGACCGGTTACCAACACAGACGAAGTTACAGCTGGAAATGTCTTTGATCCAAGGTTTACGTGTGGTTGACGACTGAAATTTTGGGATACACAACGCCACGCATCTGTATCACCGACTATTACAAAATGTGACTGACAAGGAAAGATAATAGTTATTCTTTACATATTCTTTACACATCATATTCAAAATCTAAATGATGTTATAAAAAAATGCAAAATTATGGATACATGTAATTAAAATTTTGGTAAAGCAGCTTAATATCGGCATGGAAGAAATGTCGCCTACACTGAATAAACTATGACTAACAGAAAGTGTGGGATATACAGATATGTTATGTAACACGTTTTAAAAAGATCAGTTTCATTTAATGAAAATTAAGTAAAACATGCCGGTTGTAAGAACTCATGCGCGTCTTCACAAACCATTTACTTTTCACCTTTGGGCATGGTACAATAAAAACAAGGACAAAGTAGGCTATCTTATCATGTTCAAAATTGGTTAAGTTTAGAAAGTGATGAAAATTTCAAAATGTAAAAAAAAATGCTTGCTCTATGAAATGTGTATGTCCATTTTGGATTAATCAGTTTTGTGTAATTAGGTAATTAGAGATGTCAGCGATTTATTCTGTCACACCTGGTACCGGCTGATTAATAATTAATAATCAGATGGTAATTTAAACCAATTTAATTACATTTTGATAATGGGCTTTTTAAAGGGACAATAACACTCTTGCTGGCTTGGTAGCTCCAGAAAATAAATAATACTCTTATTCTAACTACTAGATGTTTAAATGTCCTACCTGTTGTGTAAATTATCCATTACAACCTATTTTATTTGTCCAGAGGGTTCGAAAATATTTTAAAATCCAAGTCACATTTGAAAAGGTTTACGTTAGACTTTTCAAATCAATTGGTTGAATTTTTCCAATTTTTTAAATTAGGCGTGTTAAGATGAAATTTATATCATCATTTAATTGGAATATTCTAAAATAATACGATTTGTTGACCAGAATGAAGATTGGGACATATTTTTCAGTTACAACAAGAGTGTTATTGTCCCTTTAAGTCGTTTATCCAACGTGAGTTATAGTCTTCCCCTGTTGGTATTATATCATCTTGTCAAACATTCAATGGTCCATAATTTTGTCATGTATTTATGAAATTATTTAAATTTTAGATAATCTATAGCATACCTTTCCTTGTTTGTTATTCTTTTATATCATACTTTATAAGCGCTTTTGGGAAAGAACAAAAATTCACAATCGTTCTGATCTTGTCTGTTATTAGTGGGACTTTTATTTTGTCATGGATAATGCTGCTTTAACAAATCCTAAGAACTAGTTTAGAGTTCCAATTTCATATTTTTAAGTTATATTGTTAAAATGTATTAAAATAAAGCCCTAAAATAGTCCTACCTTGTTAAAGAATAATCCTATTTATCCTATAATTCACTATTTCCAGTTGAGAAATTGGCAAAAATATCATTTTCAACTTCAAATTCAAACGTTTGAAGATCGCCATTGCATGGAGGGGAATGAGAAATAAGGGGAGGTAATTGTGTTATTATTTTCTGTGTTTGTGATTTTAATGCCTGTGAAATATTGCCCATGATCGTATAATAGTGACTTGACAACCTTTGGAGCCAAAGACATAAAATAATTATGTTTTGACTTGCTTCGAAAATATGAAATTCCCGCTTTAAATCCAGTAAATATTGGAGTATGACAGACTATGAATGGAAAGGCCGCAAACATTTTTTCCAAAATAACTGAAAAGAATTGGGTAACAGCGAAATATCTCTAATTACCATCAGGAAATGTGTTATTTGAGGAGGCTATAATATATGAATAATATACTTAATGATATAAAGATCACTGATGCATATCTGATAGATATCTATAATAGAATACAACCTTTGACCCGTAAATATAGCCAGTGTCATATGACATAGATGTAGATAACAGGGATTTTAAATTGCATTACAATCGTATTATACTAACCTATTGATGAAGCTCGGACACCAACTGATGTAAATAGGCGTTTATCGGGGTAAGATGTTTTATTGGAATTCTATGTATTATTTTTAAGTAGCCTGTCAAGGTATTTTGTTTAAACGTATACAAATAAACAAGTTTTGTGGCACCTCACTCTTGTTGATAACTATAAATATATCGCTCATCTATTCAAATACAAACAAAATTTGCCTTGTTTCATAGTATACAAATAATTGCACTAATAGGTAGCATTGTTAGCCTCAACACACGTTTAATGGATACGCCCACTATGCGTCTACTTGAATTGTATCTCATTGTTTGATCTTTTTGAATTTCGAACATGACCTTAGACTTCTTTACATACTATTTTGTTAACAGCAAAATTACACAATGCAGGCCTAGAAACCTCGTGTGTATTCTGCCTGAAGTAATTGGTGTACCTGTTATCACACTAGCAGTTAGAATATACTGTGCATGACGTCAGTCGGCTACCACTAAGCCTATTATAGATTATAAATGCGATATTTAATATGTAATCTATATCGATAAACACGAACCTGTGTCCAGTTATGTAATAGACTTATATTTGCACATTCAAATCTGGAAGATAAATCTAAATTGTATGAATATATCTACATAGCACTGATTAAATGAAAAAATTCCAGCAGTAGGGAGATCAGGATTCCTCTAAGATAAAAAAAATCTTCGTGCAAGTGAAATATTGAACTAATTATTGTGTTAGTCATGAAAAAACGTGGTTTGTGCAAAGCGGAAATTATTGGCTACCGTAGAGAGGTACGTCCGCATCCACCCCAAGGATTGAAAAGGGGTTATATGTATTTTATCACGTCAGGTATGTCTAATTCTAATCCAAGATAAGATCTAATATGTCGGTTAATCAGTAAAACGACTCGAAATCCTCCCAAATCCAAAAAAAATAATTTGTTTGACTTCAATATCATAATACTGTCAGCTTTTGTAATTTGGCTTCACAGAGAACTATGATTTGATAAACAAGCAAGTAGATAGTCATTTATCTTTAGCTATATATTATAATTAGTACCCGAATGAAATAAAAATAAATTTTTAGATTTGTTGGGATAGCCATGATGCATAGACACCGATTTCAATTTATGGTAACTGAAATGCCACCTATGTGTACACTATGCAGCACATTTAAAGTTCCAATTTCACTTTTTCTAAGAAAGTCAAAATAAAATTATTTCTATGTTTTTTGCTCAAAAGGTTGTCAACTCACTATTATACGATCATGGACAAAATTTTTGGGGGGTTAGAAAGGGTGACACTGGTTGATTGAGGAAATAGTTACTCAATTACCTCCCTTGTTTTCCTATTCTTTTCCATGAACGGCCATCTTCAAACGTTTGAATTTGAAGTTGAAAATGATATTTTTGCCAATTTCTCTACTGGCAATAGTGAATTATAGGATTAATAGGATTATTCTTTAACAAGGTAGGACTGTTTATAGGTTCAATCTATTTTGGGGCTTTATTTTAATAAATTTTAAAAATATAACTTTAAAAAATGCTATTGGAACTTTAAGTTAAATAAATGCAAATAGGCGTATTCAATCAAATAGTTAAATTTAATACAAATAATTATTATACGTGTACTCGTATGTTTCGCTTCACTTGGTTAATAATGTTTGACCATTTCGCTTCACCTATTTATAAAGGTTATAGGTATGTAAAACTAATTCTTGGTCAACATAAACATGTAGTTATACTTATAGTGTCTTTAGTCTGATAAGAATTCACCTATATATTTGACATTTTAAGCAAATATTTCAATCAACAAAGTTTTTGATAAATCACGGTAGCATAGTTGGCTGTATAATAAATAAGGCAACAATCAATAGATAATATTATATTAATGACTTTTGATGTTCATTATACTTTAAAAAGTTGACAACACATAAATGTGCTTGAAAATATGCAACAGTAAAAAGTCGATATCTCAAAGTCCAGTGTGAATAACACTATAAAAGGTTGGGGCGTGTGATTAAGAACATTTCCTTAAAGCTGAAGTACGTGGATTATGACGTTGAACTATTCGAAATAACATATCAGATTTAAACAAGGTATGCTTTCTAGAATGAAATAGAACTTCACGTTTCATGCAGCCGCGTTTTAGTATCTGCTTCTTGGTATTCGAAATGCCAAAGGAAGTAATTAATGGGTGCCGTTTTCCTGTAAGTTGTGATGGATGTCGTTCATGAGGCAGGGATTGTTGACTGCTCCCAGAAAACGTGGGGGTACTTACCATTTCAGAAATTGTACATGGTTGAAATCGTGTCCGTTCAAAATCATCAGTGAGTGGGATATTTGTATTTTTATTGAAATTTTATTCACCATAAATAACTTTACATTAAAGTTTGTTTCAATTTTTTCAGATTTTATTTTAAAATGGTTGCTAAAGGCTTGGATGCGGAGCCTGAAAAGGATTTTGAATTGCTTTCATTGATACATCCTAAATTAGTTCAGCTTGATTATGAATCTAGTGAGGTCAAGAAACAACTGATTTTAGGATCGTTTTTCTTTTTCTTTGGAACTTACATTTTCTCCATGATAGTATCACCAGTTATTTTCTCTTCATACAAGAATCTGAGGACCAAGGAGAAGGTATTTTGGCATCTGGCGATTGTGCGTTCTGTGTTTGGCTTTTTTGCAGGGTTTGTTGGGTTATGGGCACTGTCTACACCAACAAATCTGGACAGGGATGTGGTATTTGGTACGACGGCTACGACCTATTTCGCTATAGCCACAACTGTTGGATTTTTCACTTTTGAATGTACAGCTCTGATGATATCTGATATCATTTTTAGAAATTACAGCATGTTGTTGAATCTCCATCATTGGTTGTCGTTAGTGGGTTACTGCATCGTTTTATATTCTGGGAGCAGTCATTTTTTCGCCGGTAAAGGACTCGTGTTGGAGATAAGCACGCCATTTTCAGCAATCTGCTGGACAATGCTGAAATGTGGCAAAGAAAAGTCGTTTTTATGGAAAGCCAATCAATTCTTTTTGGTTCATACTTTCCATTGTCGTTCCATAGTAGAATGTTATTTATTATTTACATCTTATAAAAATTGGGACTACATTTACACTCAGATGCCATCACCAGTGTTCTACGCTCTGTATATACAGTTACCTTTGATAACCTTCGTCATGACGCCATATTGGACCTACAAGAAAACAGTCCAAATGGTTCAACAGAAGGACTGGAACTTTGAGGATTCTGAAAAGGGTGCGGGTACAAATGGGTCGATCAAAAAGGACGCTTAAAAGTTTTTTTTTTAAAATTATTAATTAACACGTTATAAAACTAAACTGACAGATCACATGGAAGAAAGTGACTTTATTAATGACAATTTATTTTGGGGCTTAGGCTCTGAGAGTGGAGACTTTTCGTGGTCTGTGGTACTGTACCATGTGGCGTCTATACTATTAATTTTATCATCCTTTATTTCGTGATGGAATCCATACATCCGTAAAATTACAGTGTCAAATTACAGTATTTTATTGTTCATTTAAGCGTCACCCGAAAGTCAGGGGCGCACCAAGACTAATTGTCCCCCCTCCCTCTTTCTAACATGAATAAGTCCGCCTCTGAAACCAATTTGTTTTTAATTATGTTAATAACTGTCAAAATTGAATTAAATGGGGTTTTACGTCCAACTTCCGCGCACAAACCGTGCTAATGAAAATAGGCGCCATCCGCCATTAGGGATTTCGCCCAGTCAGCAGCGCTACGGTCTACTCTTACATCGAATTCCAACTGTCAGAGGTTCTATGTGCAAAAGGTTACACGGTACCTCAGTTTTCGTCATGTACTACTGAGAATTAGAAACCATACAATGAGAAAAAATCTGGATGTGGCTCCCAATACCTACCGCAGATCCTATCAAATTTGAAAGGCTTATATTGCTTTTGTAAATTGTTATATTAATTGTGTTACAATACCAAAATAATTTTACGATTGTGAATGTATTAAATTATTTATTTTAAGTACTTTAACAGAATTTTATTATTTGTCCTGGTTCCGAACAGATTTTACATTGGTTAGCGATGTTTCAGCTACTGTGGAAACTACTACACAACTGAAAGAAATGAGTCAACATTAATATCCGGTTTTCGTATTATCCGAGCGATTAGACTCTTTGCCTTGTCAGCTACGTATCCCCGACCTTACACCCGCATTCCATCATTGACGCAGGGACTAAGTGAGAGGGACGCAAAGACGAGCTTAGTGTCATGGTTTTCAGTTTTTGCGCCATGTCACAAATAGCAAAAAATCAAGCGGTTTCAATGCTGTTTTCAACATTACAACCATAATCATAATGCTAAACCAGAACCAAACATATAGCCTACCGTGGGCCTGATAAGCTACAGATCGAATCTAGCATGTTCCACACAGCTTATTGTTACCCATCGGCATTAGGAGCCCCCCCCCCCCCCGCCGCACACATAAAAATACTGCTCTGGGGAGCGCAAGGGATCTTGTTATTCATGCAAAGTCATAGGTAACTGCGCTTTTATATTGACAAGAGGTAACAGGCTGGAAAATCCATACAAACGTCTTGACCAACATCCGAATAGCACCCAGTGAACCAGCAACATACCCAACCCCCCTTACCATGATCCTTTGTATAACTATTTGGAAGGTATCTCAAAGCAGCTTGTTAACAAAAATTGCCACTGCAGTAGCGTCAATTGCATTAGGTGCGGAGGGCCTGACAAGAACAGTTGTCTAGTCGTTTGGATGGTAAACAAACGAGTTCGATATCAGAGTAGGCCGTAGCGTCGCTGCCCGGGCAAACTTTCCCTCAAAGCACACATGGGGAATGTCCGTCTTCATTAGTTAAGTTTAGGAGCAGAACAGTAGGGCGTTAATCCCTATTTCATTTCATTTCAATTGCATCAAGTCTATTGGTATATTTTTGTAATATTAATTCGTCAAGAACTCATGGCGATTTCCTATAGTCCGAAATGTTCAATACTCTTTGTGGCCATACATAAACAGAGAGTAGAACTTTTCTGATAACTTGGCATATAGACTGGGATGGTGTCCTTGTTCTGCTGCGACCTGACCAGCAAATACACATGGTCGCTGGCAAACGTGAGAAACTGACCGTTTGCATTACGTTTGCATTACCATATGTACTCTCAGTGAAAATATGACATTGTTGAGTAAAAATATAAACCTCTCACCTCATCATCATCGTCATTTTCAAAGATAATCATCACCAATTCAACCATTGCAGGTGTGAATAAGTTCTGTTGACCTAATCATGGCCCCTGTCAATTTTTTTAAAAACAGAAACCCTGGTTCAATTCATTGACACCTGTATTCTTTTTTAATGGATTCATCTAAGATGTTCAGATTTATGTTCTCTTTGTTTTTGGTTTAAGATATCTGGCGTTTCCAACATATCTTTGCAGGCTTATAGCGATACTGACGCGCTCTGGCAATTTTCCGTTGCCGTAGCTGCGCAGTAATGACGCCATTCAAGTCTGACATGGCGGGGATATTACGGTGAATAACATAGGAAATTGTGTTCGTAATTTGTATTGCAAGGAAAGGAGCTATTTCAGAAACAATTGGATTAAACGCATCATTTGCGAATACCTCTGTCAGGCAGGGTTGGCGTCCTTATGCGCGGATCCAGAGGGGGCGCTCCCGGGGCACGCACCCTCTTTTTTGAGGTGTCGAACAATTTTTAGCTCCATAAATTCTCGCGGGAAAGGAGAACAAAAATAGTTTAGGTTGGAAATCGTAATTTACAGTACTAGTATGAAATTAGTCCTTGTGGGCATTTTTTCCACTCAAAAATCACGGGCCAGGCTTCGACTCCCGTGTGGGTACAGTACGCCCCCACCCCCTTTCTGAAAACCCTGGATCCGCCTCTGAATATCGTCATAAGCGTGGTAATAGTGGGGTGGAAACCCCAGATATCATGCCGTGGTCTCCATATATGATTGCAGAGTCACGGCGTTAGTTTTGAGCATGTTCAAAACAAACGCCAAGATTCTGCGAGCTGACGTACAAAGCTGTGTTTACGCAACTTCTTTCAAATTTATAATTTTTTGGACATTTTCTCGCACTGTGTTCGCGTTTGCCGGCGATCTTATGCATTTTCAGGTCGCCGTAAGGACGTCAACCCGGTCTGACGGGGGGTCTAATTGTGTTGTGTAATGCCAGCAATATCCATGGCCTATGATTGTACTTTTAAGTCCAAATAAAACATGTAGATCAGTAGAGTTTATTTAACAAGTTATTTTATCTTTTTATATCCGATTATAGAAACTATTTAAATGATTAGATAAAACCGTGTGATATCTTAGGGTCAACGTGTACATATAACTATTAACAAATAAACAAAACAGTTTGTGTAAAGTATATGAATATTCGGGTGACAAAGAACATTTTCGAGCAAATAGCCGGAGTCCCCCCCCCCCCTCCAACAAAACAGACCCCTACGCCTACCAAAGATCACCGGTGAATAAAGAATGGCGTGAAGCCTGGTTTATTTCACCTTTTGACCCACCCCTGCACAGCTGTTGCACGTTTCTAAGATACTGTTATCACGGGGCAGGGGTATGGGGTTCCACCCTATTTTCTTATGTCAAGCATACCATACAATCTAATAACGCAAGTCATGTTGTCCAGGGACAGCTTGACAAATTACTAGCAACGATCTGTGAAGTAAAAATATTATATATATATAGGCCAATATTAGAAAAATATGCGACAAACGTATTCGTGTTTTATTAGATAGTTGAGAATTATTTTCAAATTAATTCAAACAGGTGTACTTGGCACCGCCTACAGTAGACCTGTTTGAATGCAAACTCCGGAAAGAGGTGCAATCAGTACATTGCTCCCAGGAAACTGAACGCTCAATGGATACCCTGACTATGTAGAGGTATAGTTAGAAACCCTAGCTTTTACAATATCCAGATTATAAAATGAAGATGAACCATCTGCCAACCGTTCATTGTAAACATTTAAGAGACAATCAGCAGAGTACAGTACAATTGTTGAATTGTTAAAGGAAGTACAAATTGGAATTGCTCTTTCCAAATGTATGTGTGTGTATAGCCTACATATTCTTCTGGCAATCTTTGCTACTGACTGGTGCCTCTATAGAGCGCTTATTCAGTGCAGTCGGTTGAAACTTTACTCCGACAAACAATGACCGCTTTAACTTGTGGACCAGGCAAGATTGAGCACTGAAACGGAACTTATTCGCTGCTTTCCAGCAAAGATGAATTGGGACTACTTATAAATTACTTTCTTGGTGAGAGTAATTATGTCATTCCGTACATGCTCTAAAAGTAAACTTAAAAACATTGTTATAAAACACAACACATGTACATGGATAAGTAAAGTATATTATATTTTATTACTGGTCGAGATCATTGTTTTAATACATCAATTTCCACAAAACTCGTATCTATAAATATTTTAACACAACAAACTAACATAGTTATTCAGGCGAGTTTTTATGGAGACATTGGTGGTGATGGTAATGATAGTGGTGAATGACAATGATGCCAAGTAATGATGATGAAAGGAAGTGATCGTTATAAATGAGAATGATGGGGGTTATTAGTGATGATAGTAATGGCAGTGAGCAGTGATGAATTTTGAAGGGGGTCTGTGATGATAGAAATGAATTTTGAAGGGGTCAGTAATGATAGAAATGAATTTTGGAGGGGTGATTATAGAGAATTTGAAGGTGTCAGTGATGATAGAGATTGTGAACAGGGGCAAGTTATGGATGGTGATGTAATTAATTGATAATGTGTTGTGTAGGATTAGTGATGTTAAGTGTGCTCATGGGTTAGTGATGAACTTTAGTGGGGTTATTGGTAATAGTAATAGAGATTAATATTAGTGGGGTTATTGGTAATAGTAATAGAGATTAATATTAGTGGGGTTATTGGTTTAATAATAGAGATTAATATTAGTAGGGTTAATGGCAATGAGTAATAGAGATAATGTTAGTGCCTTAGTGAAGGTAATAATAGGATGGGTTATGATGAATGAATATAAGGGGCCAAATTTCCCTGAAAACAAACTGTATGGCATATACCTGTCTTTGTTAGCCCAGTTGGAGCAGCACAGTAGGACGTTTATCCCCATTTCTTATAATCTCCACACAATTCTGGGTATAGGTAGCCAGATTGCATCTTACACCAGAAACTGATGGAAAGAATAAATCTGAACATCTTAGATGAATACATTTAAGAAAACAAAGTCAATTAATTGGACCAAGGTTTCTGTTTAAAAAATCTAACATTTTTAGATGGCATGAGATTAAGTTAACAGGCCATAATTAGGTCAACAGAACTCATTCACACCATTATATCTATTCCTGCAATGATGGCGTGTTTTATATGAGAAATGAATGATTTGGTGATGATTATTTTTAAAAGCGATGATGATGATGATGATGATGATGATGATGAGGTGAGAGGTTTATTTTATTACTCAACAATGTCATTCTTTCACTCCATATGGTATATTTTTTATTCACTAACTGGCTTATATTCATGGGTCATTACAAGTAGGAGGAAACAGGTGTACTTTGAGAAACCCACAAGATTAAGCAGGTGGCCCTACATCTTGTGATGTACAAGTGTAGCAATGAGGTAAGTCGAAAAGGAATGATGGTGTGAGGATAGTATGAATTATTATATTTAACTATTTCTAAAATAAAGTGAATATTTTCATTTCACAACATTAAACTAGTTTACAATAAAAAAAGTGTTTGAGGATACTGAATAATATCTGACATTTGAGATCTTTGACTTAAAATTCACTATTTTTAAAACAATGGAGATTATTTTCATTTCATTAATATGTAATAAAATGTGTAAACAATAAAAAATATATTAGATATTATTGATATGTTAAAAGATCTATTTACAATTAAAAGTAAATTAAATATTACGAAATTTGAGGTGTCACATCACATAATATTGTTGACTCAAACAGTTTAATTTTTTCTAAAACCATTTCTTTACTACCTTCAGTATCTATTTCCTGAAATATAGAGAGATCAGATAGAGTTTTAAATCAATCTGTGTATTTAAGGACCATTTCAAAAATAACATGTTTACAAGAATCAATAAAACTAGGGGGAACTACTCTGTGGGATCGAAACCAGGACACTTTACAGCCCATAATATACTATATCATTCCTGCCTCTCCACTTCCTAGAAATAATATCAACAAAATGTTGGCCAGGCAACCCTATTTCATGTCCTGCATGCTGAACAGATTAAGATTTTAATGAACGTGTCTATGTGTGAGGATGATTCCTATACTATTTTCATATTTCAGTGACTGGTCATTCTTTGATTGATGACGCGGTCTGTACTAGGTCACCTAGATTATCCTACACCATTTTTCTATGAGCAATACAGATATGGTTTAACTTTTAACATACCCAATCTAGCATTTTGACTGAGTAGTCCTTGCATACTTTTCTTAGATTCTTGTTGACAATTTATGACCAGAATCTGTCGTTCATGATCGCAACCGGCTGAAAACAACATCGTTGTTCTATACACTGTAAGCGTCCTTCCAAATACAATTTTTAAGACAAAGTTACTTACCAATACTTTACAAGGTAGTTTGCCATGTGATTTCTTGATTAACCAGTCTTCATGGAGTCTGTGTAGTGTCTTCAAGTAGTCCTGTATATCAAAAAGATCAAGTAAGTGCAGGTTTGTGAATTTTGCCCAAACAACTATCCCAGTATGAAAGCTGTGTTAGAAACATGATAAAAGATTTGATAACAAATGGGTGAAACTGTCTGCAGACGCTGCCATGTTTTAACTGGATTTACATCATTCTAGTGACCCTTGACGTCACAACCCAACTATTACCCAGGACAGCAGGAACTTTACAGATCTGCATTCGTCTGAATTATAATCAATTGGACAAGGTTAGAATGAAGACTTTTTTACTTCTATAAAAACTTACTAGAGGTACTCCCTTTTCTTCATTACGATTTCTATCTTCTATTCTTTGTAAGCATGTTTCTGGACTGGCTTTTAAATAAACTAAAAACAAGGAAAAGTATTGGTATCAGTGGCATTTCTGGTAGAGGTAGGACGTCATATTGAAAGATCTGGTATTTTAATATAAACATTCTTTCTTTAATCATGGTTAGCACTTGAACGGAGTTGCCAATAAATCTTGTAAATTTTTCATTAGACATGTTTTGTTATGTTACATTTATATGTTTGTTTTGTTATGTTACATTTATATGTTTGTTTTGTTATGTTACATTTATATGCTTTGTTATGTCACATTTATATGACAAAACATCATCACTGAGCATAGCATAAAAGTGTGGCAGACAAATAGAATCACATATTTCAAATTACAAATATCTTCATCAATTCCATATTTAACAATAAATTACTGTGTCTGTCAATATATCCTCTGCTGTCATCACCCACTGAGCATAAGTGTGTATTTAGCGAAACGCCATAATGTACATTTAAACCAACAGTTATATGTAAGTTTAACTGTTGAGCTGTGAAACTTTGTTAGAATATCGAATCTGATTTCTATCTGGGTAGGTAGAGATATATTCTTTGCTTTCATATTCAGTATGTTGAATGATCTTGTTTTTACTTACCTATAAGATCTAATTGTGCTTCTGCGTTTGTTTTAATCCAATCATGCCATTCACATAACATAGCATAATCTACTTCTGGCATTAATTTACTAAAAATGTAAAATACAAATAAACCATATCAATACAGAAAAAAAATAGATAATTTTTTGATTAAACAATCAAATATAATCATTAAGTCAGCTGCAGGTAGACTAGAATACAGACGTGAAGTGTCTTATTCTGGAACAGGGACAGTTGATAAATACTGTGATTTTGGTGTGTCAATTGATAATCATTTTAATGAAGTTAGACTTTTGTCATTTACTGGTATTATTTCAACCCGATTAGTTAATATATCAAGTCCTATAACATTTGTTTTTAATCTACCAAAAGTGAGGTGGCAGCTCATGTCAAATTTTGGACAGTATGCCAAAGTACCAATGTAAAAACCGATAAAACTAAAATAAAGCAAAGCAGTAAGAATGGGACATCCAGTTGGAAGATGAAACAAGCAACCTTTTAGTTAGATATAGCCATGTTACTAACCTTTGATGAAGATTTTCTATAAAACAATATCTAGCGCTATAAACAGATCTTTCTGTCATTCTAACTTGCATACGATCCTGTAAATAATCAACAACATTTCATTCATCTGGTCATTGTTTTAATTTCTATCTTCCAATAATAGTAAACCAAACCAAATTCCTTCCTGGAATATAACTTGAGTAAATTCTGATGTTTATATTCTGCATTCTATTATATCTTTCTTTCAAGTTTTACAGCAAATGTTCTTGTTCTTGTGGATCCGCTGCAATCATGACAAGATATCTTGCACAGAAGCCTTGTGCATAAAAGAACTAAAATTGGACAGGAGAAGTTTTGAATATATATATGTTAATGTCAGATCTTATATAGTGTAGAAAATCAACAATAAAGACAAAATGAAATAAATATATATTAAGATTACATTCATCCGTGATTCCTACAAATATTTAAAAAGATTTACCTTTAAAGAATGATGATTTTGTAACATGGTTAATGTGACATATGATTGAAATGCTGTACTCCATCGGGTGGCATCTTTATACATCAGATCCTAGAACAATTAAATTATTTTATAAAATTTCACTTGTAAGCAAACAAAATATTATTAGATGACATTAATTTTTTGTTGGAGCTGACAAAATTAATTTTGTAAGTTTAGCATTGATTTGAACAATTAAGCCTACTTACCAAACTATTAAAACCTTTTATACTCTTCCATTTTTCAACTGGTTCAACTAAAACCTATAATAAATCATCAATAAATAAAAATAAATACACACGGGCATCATTTTGCTGTGAATTAAGATCGGTTTTAGAAGACTTCTTAGTGTCGAGGTTTCAATCCCAGGCTTGTTCCTGACAAGGAGAACAGTCCCCTGTCTAACCGTGTGGGTCCTCAAGTTTCCTCCCACTGCTAGGGCTAAAGAGTCTACACACAAGGAAGTTATTGAATGTACCATGTTAGTCTTAATGTGTTGAGTGGAGTCTCTCTCACCTCTAACATAGTCAAGGACCTCTCTCACCTCTAACATAGTAACAGATCTTTTTCCTCTTTAACATTGTAAATATCACTCTCACCTCAAAGATCTCTCTCTCTCTCACCTCTAACATAGTAAAAGATCTCTCTCACCTCTAACATTGTAAAAGATCTCTCTCACCTCTATCATACTAAAAGATCTCTCTCACCTCTATCATACTAAAAGATCTCTCTCACCTCAAACATAGTAAAAGATCTTTCTCTCTCACCCCAAACATAGTAAAAGATCATCCATAAAACAAATAAAAGTCTTAAAATATAAATCTGGGATAGGTACTTGAAATCAAAAGCAAAACTAAAGTACTGTATATTATAATTAGGAAGTACTTACTTCAACATTTAAAAACTTCTTAAAATAATCTAAAAATGTAGATTTTCCACAGCCAATATTTCCTTCTACAGCTACCTGGAAAATAAAAAAAAATCTTACCTACAAAAACACATTCATTAAAACTTCTGACATAATTCATCAGATTCAAGTCAGTATTTCAAGACCATACCATGATAGTAATAATACTACTAACTGGACAGTTATTACCACGACAAGACTATATGAATTAAATGACTCTTGATGCTATTTGATGGGTCCAATGTACACATTGGCGTGCACGTAAAAGATTCCTTGGTCATTGTAATTCGATATAAGAGTAGGCCGTAGTGCCGCAGCCCAGGCCAAATTTCTCATAGCACACGGTATGGCGTATGCCGATCTTCCATTAGCCCAGGTTAGGTGCAGAAGAGTAGGAAGTTAACCATTTCATTTCATTGTCAACAGATTTGAATCTGATCTGCCGTTCAAACAACTGTTGATGATTTTGCCTACTGTAAAAATTGATAATTGGGACGTTTTTTAACTATTGTAATAACGATAGATCTAACAATGACAATCAAGGCTTAAAAAATGAGGATTTCTAGATTCAGAGTGAAGTAATTTGACTCAAATTACATTATCTATTTTTTAACTACAGACTGTAGTACAGTGTATATATTTATATACTTATAGTAACTTATAGAGAGAACTGTCATCTCTTTCTCTAATCTTCCATCATAATGCCTTTTTTAGTTTTTAATATTAATAATAATAACATCTACTTTCACTTACAGAATAAACAGACTTCTTTTCACAAACATCTTCCGAATTATCTGAAAATGTAAATTAACAAAAAAATCTCTTTATTATTGTTCAAGAAAATCCAAATAAATAATTTAGGTTGATTGGACTTTAATTAATTCCAGAGTGTTACAGAGTAGTTAGGTCCACTAAAAAAGTAAGTGGAAGTGTAATAAGAAAGAGTGCGCGGTGACTGGGCGAGAGATCGGGCTAAACGATTACATGTATCTTATTATCTAATATCTGTGAATAGGAGTGGAGTAAGAGTACGTCATATTCTATACATCATCATCATGGTTTTCTCTGGGTTGCCCGGTGTTCTACCCAGTAAAGCACCATAAATATTCTGATCTAAATAATATAACACAATATAATATCATTCAATATATAATATAATTAAAATATGATGTCACGAATTGAAGTCACGAACGTTTTGGTACACTAGTTCAAACTTACTCGTGAATGTATCGTTATATTCTGACCAAATATTTGGAAATATTTCTGCATCTGATCCGATCATTTCTAAACTTATTATTTTACCGCTGGGTGTTCTCGTATAATAACTTAATCGATCGTGATCGGTAGTCAGCTATCAATCATCACAAAACTCTTATTTGATGTTCCCGCCCGGAAATAGACTTTGTCATCCAGTCAAATATGTAAGGTAGACTGACATGATGTTAAATGTGACTGTTTGATCAAGTCGAAAATAACTAGCGACCCGGAAGTTATAATTATCGCGGGAAATCCATTCATTGAAGAAGGCGGGTAAACAGAGAGGAGAAGCCAAACTAATCCAAGTTATTCTTAATAAAACTACCTCAAAATGGTTCGTACTAAAGCAGATTGTGGTGGTGGATCGGCCACGAGGAAAGGTATAAAATTATTCACAATAATTTGACCACAGTCATTTATAGAAAAAGATAATTTACCGTGTAGGTAATGTAAATAAATGTTATGTTTTAGTTTTTTTTTGGAAAGTTTTGCTCTCCAAATCGTACATGACATCAAAAGACTTGAAAATATATGTGCTATATATTAGTAACAGGTGACATTTTGTATTCGGGTAGGCAACGTTTCGGACTTTAAGTTGAAATCGAATGGTGAACACAACTCAAACTGTCAAATCAATCAATTTATTTATGATACGATACCGGTCCGATGCGGTCAGCCAAAAGCGATTTTATCAAAAATTTAACCGTACAGCACATGTAATCAATGGTCACGCACCGTATAGACCCTCGTATGGAACTGCAAAATAGAACAAGCAGTTAGCAGGCTTAATTTTTTATTTGCAGTTTCACGATTACTGTTTCAACAATCGTCGCGCAATTAGATAAAACAAAAGACAACTATCGGCCTAACTTAAAACATCCAAGTCAGTCGCTGTGAACGCCTGATTAATGTAACTGAACATCTTACTCTTAGTGAGCAAATAAGACCTTGCTTACCTTGCTAGAACCAGTATGATCGACACAAACTAGATCATTTCAGGACTAACAGTAACATATATGGTCTAATTTTATTGCAATGATTTGCTTGTGCGTAGGGGTCTTTAGCAGTGGCAGGAAACCCATGGAGAAAACCCATGAGGTTGGACAGACAACCCTACTCCTCGCCACATACAACCGGGGATTCAAAACCGTGCCAGTTGACTCAATGGCAGGTCGTATGATACAGCGTGTGCACTCTAACCATTCGGCCATCCACCCCCCCTCTACAAGCATAGAACTGTCTAGTATCAGTGAATGATATTGCAGTGACATGTAATCTGAACATCAACTTAAAATTTAACTTACAAAAACAAAACCTCACATCAATTTCACAAAAGATTATTTTCTTTCACAGCTGTAGCAGCAAGGGCTCCGAGAAAAGCATTAGGCAGCAGTACATCAGCAGCAGCAGATGGCTCTTCTCCTTCGGGTAAATACAAGTTTTTTTTCTTTTCAGTAACGCTTGAAAGGAGACTTTTAAACATGTAGCTAGTGACACATTCAGTTTACTTTCAAATTTGAAGATTCAATTCTCCCGAAAATAAAAAAAAACTGAAGAGACATTCCCTTTTTGAGGAACTTGCAGAAAAATTCTTAGGCTTTTAATTTCTGCTTTGATAGACCTATTGATTAGTATACATTATGTCTACGCTTAAGAAGATACCTTACTGATTTAACTGTGATACTGAACTTCACATTCTTTCAATGGCAAGTAATCTTGTCATGTTGCAGATCAAAGAATTAACTTGGAGACTGCTACGGTTAGTTTAAAACACCATGTAAAATCTTATGCTAGATAATGCAAATCATAAAATTATAGGTATCATAATGAAGTATATAGTTAGTTATCCTAGTGGCTAGGCCAGGACAGACTGAGAGTGAAACTGTATCTTATATTGGCATCCCATGGCAGTGGGATTGGATCAAATTTTAATTGAATTGGAAAACGTTGAATTTGTAGGTAACAAATATGGTGGTGGCAATCCTGTCTGTCCCCGACCAACACCTCAGTGGCAGAAAGGCATCACAAATTTCTTCATAAATGGTAAAAAAGACAAAGAAAACTCGGCACCAGCAACTATTACTAGTGAAGATATTGAAGATGAACCAGTTGCTGGGTAGGTATTGTTTGATGCATAAACCTGCAATTTTGATTTTGCACTGGTCTTAAACAACTAACCAGATTATTTATTATCAATTTAAACTGTTTGATTTGTCTTCTCTCTGTGATCCGGTGTACATAAACCCCAGACATATTGTTCTCTTGCTATTTTCATGGATTCAAAGCTGTTTAAAGTTATCTTTAAATTAGAAATTCTTGAACCGTATTCAATTTGTAATTTTGTTTTTCAGTGGATCAGGTGCATCTGGAGATAAAAGTTGAACGATCAAATGGATTCATTCAATTCAATCAATCACTCATTAACTGTGTACAAATCTGCATCTGTATTGTGCTAGTGTTTTTTGGGAGTCTGCTGCATCTATTGGTCTTTGATCTCTTGTATTCAGGAACTCTTTGGTGATATCAGGATGGAGGGTCAAATGGAAGTATTGGCAAATAATGTGTGTTCAGTCCTGGATATTCTTTTTTGTTATTAAATGATAAAAATAAGTGAAGGGTTTACATTTTTTTGTTTCAATGAATTTATTGTTTTATTCATAAAATAATAATTAACTTCATGTCATGTTGTATATAATATAAAAAAATAAATTTTTATATCATTATCATAGCATATTATCATTATCAATAAAGGAATTTGCAATTTTTTAAATATTTCATTTTCTTGTGAAAGTTGACAACCAATTAGAAAGGATTCAAAAGTGTCATGGATTTTGATCATTTAAGTTAAGGCATGTGGCCAAAAGCTTACATGGGGACACGTAACTGGACATTTGTATAATATATAACACTTAACATTGCACTGAATTCCAATTATGCCTCTTGAGTAACATGCTGACTCCAGAACCAGACTGTCCTGGGTTTGATCCTGGTGTTGGCAAAGAAAGTTCCTCTGCATTTTCCAGGTCCCCTCTCAGTGTAGTGAATGGCCTATAACAATATAGGATTCAGGGATTCTACAAATGAATTAACCATAAAGTTACCTCCATTTGTAAATCAACATGGTTTTCTGGACTAATGATAAAGCTGTGATATCAATGTTTTCCTTCCAAAGAAAATTGATATCAAACTTATTTCCACCTAAAAATAGTTCTCAACTTTGATGGCTCTATCTATAATGAGGTACCCTAATGAAGGCATTCACATTGACAGAAGTGCTGCACAGACATACCTGCATACATGATGAATGTACAGCTAAAGCAGGACTATATCGAATGATAAGTTTTGAAAAAAATAATGATTTCTGCTTAATGCTTACCGATAACTGGAATATATGCTGGTAAAGGGGGAGGGGGCAAATGAATACATAATTAGGTCTGGTATTTGTAAAATGAAATCAACATGGTAAATAATATATATATAATTAATGACAGTATAGCTATATACATGTAAGAAAGTATGTAAGAAAGGGCTATGGTATAAAATGGATAACAAATCGTGCTGTTAACAATTATTTCTTTTGTGTTCCTTATCCTAGACATCCAACACATCTCATATTTTCTCGAGAATTCTAGAAAAACTTCATTGACTGATCCTTTCTATAGTTACATCCTACTTCAGATCTGACCAGAATTGTAATTAACAGAATAGCTTCAATCAAAATAATTAACTTGTATAAACAATTCTATAGTTTAAAAGTAGGCCTTTTCTTGTTGTGCAGTGACAATATCTCTGTACCACAAATGTTCACATATTGTATTTAATATTGGCACTAACTCAGACACTTCATTCTCAGCTTCAGTTTGATTAAAATAAGGCACATTTTTAATGCGAAGAATTGGAATGTTCCATGTGCTCTCAAAGTCACGGATGTCTCTTTGTGTTACTTCACTATGAGCATGTTGATCAAATCTAAATAAAGTTATGGTTAATAAATTTCTGAAAAACATTCAAAATTTAAAGATGCCTTCCCATGTACAATCTGTGATATGATGATATATTTGAACTAAAATAAACTAAATTATCTATCAAACTTTTGCTTCAAATCCCTTTCAATAAAAACATTTTAATTGCAATGAACTACCCCAAGCCGTAAAAATCTATTTTAAGAAGCCAAGTTACATGACTGATGGGGGATCCATTTTTGACTTGCATTTGTTGCACGCTGAAGTCTTTCACCACCCTCACAATTGCTCTTCATTCGACCAACATATCATACCAAGTACTCCCTATGCCACTTGAACAGACCACAGACAGGCTGTTAGTTGTTGATTTTTATCTCTAAATAACTACCCTAATTATGTGCAACTCTGTTGATTTCAACTGCTGTATTTATTACAAAGGATACTTAGTACCTAGGACAATTTTACATAAATTATCACCAGGATTAGTGAGTTTAGTTAGAAACTGAGGTAATTCTTCAAAACTTCCTTTATCTATAAATGAGAAGAGGAATAAAATACCATCTGTTTTATCCGTACACGACTGAAAAAAAATGATATGAGATTACACATTGTTTTGTGTTGTCACAATAAAGGGTTGGTTCTTGTATAATATTGGAAGCCTATATTGGTTTCTGTGTGGGTTTGGATATGTAATTATTTGAAATAATCCATAATAGACAACATGACAGAACACAACAAAATAACAATACAGAGTGAATATTTAAGTAGCTAAACTAAATATCCACAATCTTCGACATTTCAGCACCATTTGTAACAAGGGACTTGTTGAATGAAGTGGGTATACATATTCCAGTTAATTGGTGATGCCATATCTTATCTGGAGAGCATGCACAATAAATACTACCGGTGTTGACTGGAATAACCAGACGCTAAAGATTGGCATTCGATTGAGACTTCTCACGTATTTCAGCCAACTTAACTGATATACATTCATATTATATTATCATCTGCATTGTGAGTGTTGCGACTCATTTGTGTTAATACTAAACGACAACACTCAGAACCCCACAAATGAACCAGGTGGTAAGTGTTGTGAGGCAATCGATACAGAGCAAGCGTACCCTACATCTGCAGCTACTGTCAAACAGTTTGGACATGTGTAATGCTAAGCTACCATTATTTCATATTGCAGACTGATTCAGATATAGAAAGATGTTTACTTACACTTAAAATATGATCAAATTTTTTGAGTGAGTTTTCACCAGCATCCCACAGTTGAAGTTTAAATAAGAATACCTTATTAAGTTGAGTGATTTTAGCTGGCCAGTAAACAGTTGATACCTGCACACCTGTAAAATATAATCAGCATGGATAGAGTTATTTCCCTTGATGCATTTTTTTTTAGAACAGGAGTTGACTCATTTATGTCTGCCAGACTCAGACAATAAGACTTCTTGTTATAATTGCATTTGTGGCAAGTATTAATCGCCACAGATCCTCAGCCCCTGACCTTCGGATTAGTTGAATGAGGTACATGTATCGGAGTGGAGTGAGTATGTGATTATCTGAGATGAATAAAAATGGTGATCCGCCAATACCCCACTCCCAACTCAGATATTGATACTTAGTTCAACTACCCCAATGCCCAGGTTATTTTTTAAAAAGCTCATATCAACGGTATCATTTTGCATTTAATAAACCAACAATTGTTATTCCATAAATAAATTTTAATTTTTTCAGTTTGCTCTACATATTTGTTTCAACTTATCCCTAAAGACATTCCCATCTGTCGGACAAATTCTGTCCCTATACTAACCTGGTGTTTCACTGTGTGTTGTTGGTATGGAATAACCACCTAGTTTACAGACAGTACTTGTTTTACCAACACTTGATTTACCAACCAGAAATAATTTATATGTAACTTCTTCTGGTGGATTACTGGGAGGATAACTTGGTCTTTCTAATAAACCTGAATTAAATGCAGAAAAGGGAATAAAAAAAGATCTTTTAATGAAATGAAATAGTGTTTTATGTCCTAGTACTGTTCTGCTCCAACTGGGCTAATGTAGACAAGGATATGCAATACTGCAATACACTGTGCTATGAAGGAAAGTTTGCCCAGACAATGGCGGTATGTCCTACTCTTATATTGAATTCCAACTGCCAATGGATTTTTTATGTGTATATCACCAAATAGTGATACTAAATTTTACTTCTTTTTTCAAATTTTATTTTAAGAATATACAGAATTTATTTCTTAAAGTATATAGACAATATAGCTAATATTAAGGTTATCAGTTGGTCTTTCGTTCTTTTAATGTCAATATTTTGATTTAAGGTAATTGCCTAAAAGCATGATTGGTGTTGACTGTTTTATAATCTTTGAATGCCAGTAGGCTTATTAAGAGAAACCTTGAGCAAAGATTTATACAGTTAACAATGCAGTCTGATCAATGCCAATCAAGTGTCAATAACAACATTACTATGTTTTTCATGTAATAAAATAGAAGTTTTCGATATGATTATTAATATATTGAATGATATGTATATATAAATATAAATTGTTTTCTTTTTCACATTTTGTGAAAAATACCCCCCCAATTTTTGTTTGTTTAATAATTATAACATGAAAATAAATAATAGAATAAATGACATATGGCAATATATTAGATCATAAATAATATATAAGAATAAAAAAAAAAAAAAAAAAAATAAATAAGAAAATGAATTAGATCATAATAAGAAATGATCACATAAGTAAAGAAATGATCATAATATAAGAATAAGAAATGGTCATATAGTAAGAATAAGAAATGGTCATATAGTAGGAATAAGAAATGGTCATATAGTAAGAATAAGAAATGATCATGATAATAACTAAAATATTGAATAATACTATATGAGAAAAATAATAAAAGAATAGAGTATCTTCTGAGCCTTTGCACAGTCTTGACAATTTAACAGTGTTGAGGAAATACGTGATTATATTTGGAACGGAAAGTGAGAATGGTATTACATTTAGTCAGGTTGAGTACGAGGAATGACCACATTCTTTTGATTCAAAATTATTTAATATAATTGATTTATTGTCACACATTGAATGTTATTATATGAGATGGTCAAGAGATATTTCAGGTTTGATCTTGCTGAACAACATCTCTGATAACAGACTGGACCAAAGAAGTTTGAAGCTGATATCTTCAATTCTGGGCAAGGTTGACTTTGTCAAACCAAGTGAGATTTCTCCATGTCAAGAAGAAGAACTACCAGCGCATGAGACTGCAAGGTAACCAGATAACAAAATGTGCTTGATCAAAAAGATGAATGTGGTGGACCTTAGTCATAATCCCTGACTCGGTAAATTGTAATGTTCCAGATATTGCTGAAGATTTAAAGTGTGTTCCTGATAAAATTTTGTGTATAAAGTGCAGTGAACTCATTAAAGTTGTGTGTTGCAGCAGAAATTATTTTTTATATAACCGTGTAAATAGCTAATATGTGTATGTGGACTGCATTGGAAACAATCAATTAACAACTACTGCTAGAAATAATTACCTCCACAATTTATAAATATTCCGATGACGCAGACTTTAAAAGTGAAGATATTGAAACTTCGTCAGAATAGTGCTAATACTTTATTATATGACTCTTACCATTGACTTTTTAAATTTCATATATTTTTTATTCAGTTTGATTACTGACTGAAGATCGTTTTAATTGGAATTTTGCATTCCTTAAAATCTTTTTTTTCTCATAATTATTGCAAGTGATATTTATGTATGTGACAAGAATGTATTATACATAAGGCGACAGCAAGGGATTACCTGAGTGACTTTAGCCTGTATAATCATATAACAACATAATCCACTCAATATATTGTGATACAAAATTTTATACAAATATTTAATTATAGCATATGTTTTTCTTTTATATAATTATTAATAATTTCATCAAGCATATTGTATATATATATCATGCGAGGACGCATGAATTTTTCAGGACGGGGGCATTTATCACCAAATAGTGATACTAAATTTTACTTCTTTTTTCAAATTTTATTTTAAGAATATACAGAATTTATTTCTTAAAGTATATAGACAATATAGCTAATATTAAGGTTATCAGTTGGTCTTTCGTTCTTTTAATGTCAATATTTTGATTTAAGGTAATTGCCTAAAAGCATGATTGGTGTTGACTGTTTTATAATCTTTGAATGCCAGTAGGCTTATTAAGAGAAACCTTGAGCAAAGATTTATACAGTTAACAATGCAGTCTGATCAATGCCAATCAAGTGTCAATGCTTTTTAATTCTTTATGGCTTAAAGCTTATTAGATCCTATAAATTATATTTCACTATGAAACTTTCAACCAATGAAATTTATATATTAGTTTAACTTTCTATTTGATTTGTTTTATCCGTAATCTTATCTTTAATTTGATTTGTTGAAAGTATTCCTTTATGTATATGCTAATTAGTGTCTTTAAAAGATCTCTACACACAGACAAGAGTCAGATGAGAATACAGATATAGAGACAGACAGGGAGATCAGATGCCTTTGATGTGATCTTGTAAATAATGTATTTTTAAACTGTATATAAAGTAATATTGAAATGGATTTGGAATTCGACTTATAATGAACAGTGACCCCCTTCACTAGAATACTTCTCCAGGAATGAGCTATACACCCCCAATCCTAGCTCATCCATATGTATGAAATATTACATAAATACATATGTATCACCTGGGTGCATATTCCAACTAAAAGAATAGCCCCGAAACAAGCCGGTGATATGTACACAGGACCTCAGTTTTTCATACCATTCGAATGACTGAACACCACTTTTAGACCCTACACAATAAAATGTAAAAACGTATGGTCTAAAACTATATTTTATCTTTAGTTTGGAATGTTGGGCCTTGATAACATTATTTATGGTTGTCAAATACAGATGCAACTTAGTAAGTGATAACCTAATTGATTATGACATTAGGAACAGTTGGACTAAGAGAACAATATGACATATGGAAAAACCCTGCTTTGAGTCTAATTTCTGACGATGTTATTTCTTTTCCAGATTTAACTTACTGCTATGAAAGAATTGTAAGTTTTTACTAAAAAAAGAAAATAAGTCATCAAATATTTCAAGTATAGTTAAAATTGACTGTTAAGAGAACATTTTAAAAATAAATTTAGGTATCCAGAAAGAACTACCACACATCTAGACATACTAGGAACTAAATTTTGTTCTCATCTCAGCTTCACATTATTAAATCATAAATCATACCAAATGTTTTCCTGCTAAAACCATCTCTATGGAATAATGGAGCCAGCATATCTTGACCTTCTCTTGTTTTATACCATTCTGTTTGTAGCAGAGATCCTGGACTTAGCATTTTATAGTCTCTTTTAGTCTATAGTCTCATTTATCACCCGAAAACAAAGAAAGATGAATTTGAAAAGAAATACACTCATAAAATTGGTACCGGTATTTGATAAATGTTTGTCAATCAGTATGGGCATCTATAAGTTAATCAGCAACTCGGTTAAAACATTTTAAAATGTCTTCTGTGGTCGGGAGTTTATCTAAAGATTGACTATCAGTCTGTGCCAAACAACAGCCTGCTCCAAATTTCTGAATTGCTCCCTGCATCGATCCATAAATAATGCATATAGGCCTACCCCATGTTAAATCACACTATAAAAAGGAACCAAAGTCCAAAGTTTGGTTACCAAACCCCTTTCATTTAGGTCAAAATAATTAAGTATCTCGTGTAATGGGAGGCCTTTAAATTTATAAACATGATGTTTTGTTTCTAAAAATTAAGTGGAATGTTAGTTTAATGTTTGGCTTTATAAGTTAAGATAAGATTTTTCTATTATGTCTTCAGCAGACCAAATTATTCCTGTATCATAATGCCCTTCTCAAAAGAGGTCTAGTCCATGTGTCCATCTTTTGTAATTGCGTGATAGTGATAGTACCTCCAACAAATTTTAATGGGCAGAACCAAAACCAGGTATAGCTAAACATAACACAATGATTGTGACTATTTCGTTTCGTCAAAAATTACGTGTTGAAATTTTACATTTACCTATCTGGTCCAATATAAAGACTTGGATTCCATACAACTTTTTACCAATATTACTTAAGGGAAACGTCACCATCGATTGAAATTTTAAGGCAGAAATTATTATTTGGTGTCATTCTTTGGTCATAGATGAATATTTCTCAAGGAGAATTCAATATCAGAAGACATCTTCCAATTATTTTTTACCAAATCCGTGTCATTAATTTACATTATTTAAAATTTATTTGGTACAACTTTTGTTTTAGCGCCGAATAGAAACGATGTCAAATTAAATTAGTATTTTTGTTGAAGTTTGGTTTGTATTAGTTATCAGTAGAACATATTACAGTCTGTCCATTCTAAAATCAGTCTAATCAGATATTCCGATTAGATGATACACGAAAAATAAAGATCGAAAATGACATCTGTCATTTTGTTCTTACTTTTGTTTTGAATTATCGATAATCCAACTGACCTACCACTGGTAGTACCAGTACCAGTGGTACCACCAACATTGCAACAAAAAAAAAGTGACGATCTTGTTTGATCCGACTCCCTTTTCAATTTCCATCACTTTTAAAACGTTGAGATATCTGATGTGTTTGTTTTTAGCTACGATTGGATGCCTTTTGTTTAGTTCCAAGTGGCAAACTCACTTTTTTTTTTATCAATGTTAGTACCATCTTAAAAATAAGTTAATTTTATACACTGTAGCATTTATTACACATATGCAGCCCAATCTTATGAAACAACATTCATTTATCTGCAAATATTGACAATAAAGTAAATCAAGTGTTGTTTTTATCAAAATTGATTTGGACATTCATTACGTTGTATTATTACTCCTGCGCAGCTTTGATCCGATTAGTACTTTGATTGGCTATATCCGTGGTAGGTAGGATTTTATGCTTAATTGTAGTTTGATGTGGCAGAAATGTTAAAAATAATCAGTCATTGTTTTGATGAAAAATGGTGTCAATTTTTAGTACTTTTAGCGAATGTGATTCGCGTTCGCCTTTGCAACGTTGAACTATATAGGAGGGTTGAGAGATTAAGGTTTGTTATCTAATCCGTCCATCCTACTTTCTATTAGGGTGTAAGATTCAGGTAGGTATACGTATTAAACATTAATTAAAACCAAATGTTAACACAAAAATGGGAGTCACATCAAACATGAATGCCAAAAGAAGAGAAATACTGGGTCAGAGTGGGTGTTACAATGATGTTATGTGGAGATCACGCTGTAACTAAGTGGGTAAGATGCTGGCTAGCTAGTCTGGAGGACAGATGTTCGATCCCTGCATTGGCAGAGAGAGTTCATCCAGATTTTCCGGTGTAGTAACTAGGACCAGACAAGGACAGCTGTCTAGTCATTCGGATGGGATGAAAAACTGAGGTCCCGTGTACACATTGGGGTGCACATAAAAATCCATTGGTAGTTGGAAGTTGATACAAGAGTAGGCCCTTGTGCCGCTGTCCGGGCAAAATATCCCTCATAAGGCACTGTATGGCTTATGTCTGTCTTCATTAGCCCAGTTCGGAGCAGAACAGTAGGATGTTAAACCCCATTTCATTTTCATTTCATTTTCAATGATGTTATGGCAATTATGAATTAACTATCAAGAATTTTACATCCACCAAATGGCAAAAATTATATTTTGTAAGTGTTCATGTTCACTGAGCTTTAACCATTACATTTAAATATTAAGTGGTAAATCGATATGGAAACATCCAAACGTTGAACTGTACTGTCATTTGAAATTTCATTTAGGACAAGGATGGGTTCTACTCTTGACTCCTGTTCCGTAAGTTCACAATTAGCAACCATATTTTTTTCTAGACCTTCTTTCAGTAATCAGTTTCTTAATTACTTGGTGATAACTTGCACTTTTCTTGACATCTCAACAGTGTACGTAAAAGAACCCTTTGTAGTTGGAATTCTGTATTAGAGTAGGCCATAGTGCATCTGTCTGGGCAAAATTTCCGTCCTATAGCATATTTCTTTAGCCCAATCGGAACAGAACACAAGGGCATTAAACTACATATGTCGGTATATCCTTCCCATTCAAAACTGTGTTCTTAAAACGCTAGGCAAATTGTGATGTTAAGAGTTAGTTGGCTAGAAAATTAAAACAATATTGTCTGTATCATCATTTTGTGCTCAGCCTAGATGTTTTCAATAAGTTGTGTTATATTATGCAGGAATGATCAAGAACAAGAATGCCACCCAAACTACAACTGGATAAGGAAGCATGGAAATGGGCTGACACAACAGAACCCGATCAAGTAACTTATGAACATATAAAAACAGCATACAGATTAAACCTAAAACCATGTAGTCAAGGAGCTTGCAAGTATGTGGTGAATTCAAAATATTTAAATTTAGTTTTGCATACATATGTACAGATGGCCTACTAACTCAAGAAAGAATAAAATTATGTTTGGAAATGCTGTAAAGTTTTTTACTTTTCAAATCTTGATTTTGCTTGTAATTCTTCAATAACAATTTGTGATCATGATATTTTGCACCAATGCTGCAATACATACTTATACGTAAGATCCATAGGTTTTATATGTTTATTGTTTACGTTAATGAGTTTAAGAAACCTAAAAAAATCAGATGATTTTTTACTCAAAATATAAAGATGCATTGTAAGAGCTAAATCTGCCTATTGCAGGTTTTGATTTTGGCTTCCAATTATTCACACGACAAACCTATAATTAAATCTCTAGACCATTTTGATTGCAGAGATTTAAATGGATTGAAATATCTTGACACTTGATAACTTGATTAAAAAATGGAGAAGTAAGGCAGATTCTCAATTACCAAGTATCGTTGCTATGATATAATATATATGTCAGATCTTGTCAAAACTTCAAACAGTAATAATTTAGCTCAGAAAAAAGTAATTTCAATGAAATTTTCAATTCATACTCTTGTATTAATTTTGAATGATCTATTTTGAATGATCTATTTTAGAACTGTTATAACAAGAATAGTCAGTTATTTATCTAAATCTTACATAATGCATCTTTAAGGAGATTAGACATTTGTACTTTTCAATTACATAACTGTCTATTTTACATCAGGAGAAATTGTCGTGGAAATCCATTGTGCTTAAATGGTATAGGCGAGAAACAGTGGTTAGGAGAACTTAATGTACGAAAATTCACAGACTTTGACCCAGAACTTGAGAAAAGAGAAAAGGTAAGAATGGATATTTTAGAAGATTGTAATTAATAGTAGGCTTGAAACCTGATTACCTTCACCTAATTTACTTCAATCATAGGAATGAACAAACTAAATTTTCAACTCTTTTCTTTAAGTGTCCTTGCACTGTTCATCTGTTTTTTCGAAATGTTCTTCATTTTTATTGCTTCTTAGTAAGAATTTAAAAACCTATTCAGGGTTTTTCACAAGTTGCAAGTAAGCACTTACGACTCTTGCAGGATCTTTTTTTTTTTTTTTTTTCAATAGCAGATCATTGCTCAGGAAAAAACCCCCAAACTCTTTGCATTATTAAAAATTTATGTGCGCAATTATGGAGAGATTTTGGAAGGATGTGTTGAAAAATGTATCTGAATTGAATGAATGATTTTCTATTTTCTAGGATTCATACGTTGGATTAAAGAATCTTGGTAATACATGTTATGTTAATACGTTTCTACAACTATGGTATCACAATCATTGTGTTAGACAGGCTATATTTAGATGGAGAGATGCTGATTTACCAGATATTATAAGTAAGATTTACTAACTCTGGACATTATTTAAGTGAGGTAACACCTGCCTTAAAACAGTACAATATGAATGATTGACAATGTTCTTAATAACTTAACCATTATGATATTATAGAAATAGTGTCTTACTTTTATGTTAAAAACTTTAAAACTATAAAAAAAACATTCGTTTAATTCAAGTTTTAGGTATATTGATGAATCAAAATTATTCGACTACACATTTATTATGTCATCTCCCTTCAGATCACATTCATTCTACACTTACAATCTTAGAGATAAGGAAGGCACGATGGCTCAGTGCGTAAGACACTGACGCACTGCCCAGGTCTTTGCATTGTTTCCCTTTGTCAGTGGTGCAGAAACAAGAAACAGTGTCTAGTCATTCAAATGGGACAAAAAACCATGGTTGGTGTGCACATAAAAGAACCCTTTACTGTTGGTACTACCCAGGTCTTTGCATTGTTTCCCTTTGTCAGTGGTGCAGAAACAAGAAACAGTGTCTAGTCATTCAAATGGGACAAAAAACCATGGATGGTGTGCACATAAAAGAACCCTTTACGGTTGGTGCCGAAAATGTAGGATGTTATACCCCATATCAATTCATATATAATTACAGGTGACAGTTGGACACCATCTACAATATGTGGTCAATTACAACTTATATTTTCCCTACTGAAATATACACAGAAAAGGTAAAACTTTTAATATTACCTGTCATACACATAGAATTATTATATTTTTATATTTGATCAATCGTTTCCTCGCTTTTTTGACTTTTTAATAAAAGCATTTTTTATCTTCGCATGAGTGTGACAAACGACTAAGTGGACGGATATACTGTGTTCAATATCAAAATTTAAAAAACATAGGTGGTGTGCTTTTGATATAAATTGTGGACATTTGGTAAGAATATAATACTCAGACAAAATGTAGTGTGACTGGTATTTTGGATTTTAAACCTTCTAGTGAACATCTAATATTATAAGGCAGAAATGCTGCTTGTATTTAAAATGTGTGATATTTGATTTTAGGTATATAGATCCAAGTAGTTTTATAAATCATCTTGGTTTAGATACAGCCCTACAACAGGTAATTATATATAATATCTCATCTGTACATCCATTTTGTTTTACATGTACCCTTAACTAGTAGTGCCCATTGTCCCTCATATCTTAAAGGTCCCAGATTTGAATTTGTATTATTTTGAAGCCAGGTCCACACTTTTCGGAGGTAACAGCATCAGGATATCTACATTGTTCTTCCACTTGTTGAGCAAGTAAACAGGTCTTTCTAATTAAATTTCGAATTCAGTGGAGCTTTTTTAGTGTTTTATGCTCATGTTTTCTACAATTCAAGATATTGAATTTAAGTAATTTCAAAGCTATCAGAACTATTTTTTCCATTAGAAGATTATTCTTGTTTTTTATTTTGTATTAACAGGATGCCCAAGAATTTTCGAAACTTTTCCTGAGTTTATTAGAGGAAGCCATGTCAAAGTCCTCTCAGTTAAATATAATACAAGATCAGTTCCGTGGACAATATAATTATGTTATAACGTAAGTTCTTTATTGTGATCAGTCAAATATTGCTTAGCATACATAATTAGAATTTACCAGAACTATGAATAAACAGTATGACAGTCACAACTGTATATCACTTTTTTGGGATTACATAATGCGAGGTGGGGTGGGGAAGACTAACGTGTTTGCTCTATATCATAAGATCTGTCATTTAGTCAAGTGTCAGTCATTAAGTCACACTTGTAAGTGACAAGAAGTACGGTCACCTGCCTAACCTCATGCCATCATGGGTTTCCCAGCCACTGTTTAAGACATCTGTCAGCAAGCAATATATAGAAGTAACATTGCACTGCTTACACAATGTTTGTCCCAAAATGACCTCTCTCTCTATAATGGGGGAAGAAAATTAAGTGAGCTATTGGATTATGTAGTAAACCTGTGATGAAGTGTTCATCACTACGACATCAGTTGAGGATTTGATTTAAAGTTTGTTAATGTTTGTCGGTATTTGTTTGCCTTGAACTATTGAAAAATATGAAGGAGTCTGATTCTGGTCAAATAATTTAAAGACTTAGTGAAATTTGTACGAGAATTGGTTTGTTTTATTTTTTATTGTGTATTTTTCAGGTGTGCTAAATGTAAAGGTGAATCTAAGACTGGTTCTACCTTTTATGAATTAGATTTAAACATACAAGGTCATAGAACTTTACATCAAGCTATAGATAACTTCTTACAGGTAGGGTACCATCATTTTTATACTCACAATTTAATGTGGTTAAAGACATAGTCATGGGTATCACAATACCATCTTTTATAGCATCTAAATCTTTCGGAAGTGTAAATACTTGCTGCCCCCTCGAACTTAGCACAAGGAAAGTCAAAGTAACCAGTGATTTGTTTTTATCCATTACTCCTAGGCCTGCTGATGTCACTGTATCCAGTTTAATAGCACTTGGATGCTATCAAAGTTTATGTTATTCAAATGGTTTTGGATTCCTCTTTATATTGTCGTCATTGCTGTCAGTCTGTCATTCAAATTTCATCTTTCTACATTAGAGACTACATTAATCTGCATATTTTTTTAAAATTGATATGGGTTGTGTTTGGTCGTCTTAAGAAGTCTGTTGTTTTTCTATGTCTTTGATAGTAATAACTTCTTTTTTTATTTTCTAGCCATATCTCTCTCTCTTTATTGTATCTAAGTCTTTCACATATACACTTGATTATATTTTACAGGAAGAAGTTTTAGAAGGAGAGAACCAGTATATGTGTAAATATTGTTTACAGAAACAGGATGCTACCCGAGCTATAAAACTCGATACAATACCACCAGTATTAAATCTACAGTTATTACGATTTGTATTCGATAAAAAAACAGGACATAAGAAAAAACTCAACAGTTTTATACAGTTTCCAGAATGTCTTGATATGAGTAAATACCTTGGACAGCCAGGTTTGTTGGTTTAGTTCATTCCTGCTGTAAGTAGTGACATCGGTATGCATACTGCTTGGAGTTGGCTGTACTTATCTCAGTCCTTAAAATATCAATACGTAATGAATATCAAGGGGCCTGTTCGAAATCTTTGGAATAAATAAATCTTGTAGTGAGCGTTTCTAAATGTCATAGTAACAGCATGATAATGCTGTCACCCATTTTGTCGATAGGTCACAATTTGAATCCAATTTTGACAAAACTTGAAATAGGTTTATATTCTAACATTCTCAGTTGTACTGGACCGTAACATCATGGATTATGGCCATTGTTTGTCCGAAATATCACGTTTTTAGACACTCTAAGAGATCACTTTTTTTTTTTGATTTTGATGTTTATAACCCAAAGATCTCGGTTCCTTTTGATATTGGTGCAAATCGAACAGTGATTTCTGGAATTATGACCCAAATTGTCATGTTTTTAGCTTGTAGACCAAGACTGTATGACAAAGGCACTATTTTAGCATCTAAATCTTGAATTGTGATGTTGACTTAGAATTTGGAATAAAGTTGAAATTTTATCATGTACTTTCAGAGAATACATCATTGTATTATCTAAAGGCTGTGTTGATCCATAGTGGTCCTAGTGCTTATAGTGGACATTACACAGCTCATATTCTATCAGAAGATGGTTCGGCATGGTACAGATTTAACGATGAAAAAACAGATAAAATGATGGGTAAAAAATTACAATTAGGTGCTGAGGAAGATATTCAAGGTTAGTAGGAAATCATTGCGGGTTTTTGTTGTTTTTTTTATTTACAGAGAACAGTTTTAAGAGGGGTTTTACATAGACTAAACCTGTCCCCCAATCCCATTCAGACAATCTGAATAAAAATATTGTTTTGAGAACTAACTCTATGCTGAATGAAAATGATTCTAAGAGTTGTGATTTGAGTAGTTATCAATTGTCCATTCTTAATTCTTTAACTTGTTGATTAATTCTTGATTTTATTTTGACAGAATTACCTGGTAAAGAACAGAAGGCACCTAAAGTAACTAAAGGATGTCATACATCTAAAAACGCCTATATGTTAGTCTACAGTAGACAACAACAAAATAAAACAGGTGATTTTTTTTAGAACAATATGCTTTGTATATTTATCATAAATTCGAGACGTGTCTGGAAGGTCTAGTTGTCTCTGAGCAATGTGAAGACTTACTTTAACTAATCAAATTTTTCTGTGGGGAAGTGATTAGAGGAGATCTCTTTTTAAAGTTGAATGAAGTAACGTACAAGGATTGTTCAGTGATGTTGAATATCACCACTCAGCCATTCAACGAAGAACTCTCCATGATTACCAACATGTAATTTTTTTAGTATCAAACTATATGGATAGTCTCTCCTGTTTCCTGTTTACTGTTTGTCACTCTCATTTACACAGTTATTCATATTAATTCTCTCTGCATTTTGATGTTTTTTTTCTATGTCTGTTACATTAGTTTGAAATAAAAATTGTAAACTTTAGTCTTGTTTTCTTGAAGTCATTTTTTAATTTTATTTTGCTAAATTGGTTAAAGTAGATTATCTGAAACAGTGATAATTTGATCCCATGCTAACTAAATCAAGATGCACACTCTGATATTGCTTGGCAGCCTTTGAAGTTATGACAACTTTTTAAGAGTAGTTTAGATCTCCTAATTTATCTTTTGATATATAGTTGAACTATATATAAGATAAATAATATAATACCTTCTTTTTATTTTGTAGAAGAGGTGATAGAAAATATAAATGAGTATAATTTATTACCACCGGTTGTTAAAGATTACGTAGCTAAAGATAACGAAAATTTTAATAAATGGATTGCAGAGATTCTCTCATCTAGGGTTTGTATGAATAAATAACTGTAGATAAGTTTTATGTAATAGTTAAATAAGTCCAGTCATTTTCCTAAATTCTATTGAACAAAGAGCTTGATTGAGATAATGATTATTTAAAAACATTTTCATTGAAGAATAAGGGTCTTAATAGTTCTAAGAAAGTTTATAAGAAAATGGTTGTTGATGTAGATATATGTTTATTTTTGTAGAAACAGAATATAGAGAATGGGAAAGCTGAACAAACAGAAGTACAATCTATTTATAGAACATTATCTACAGATTTAAACCATATAGGTAATACTTGAAAATTACAATTTAATAACACTTTGTATTGTTTACATGTAAACTGTAAGAGTTCACTGATTGGTACAATAACATATATAGAATCGATCATTTGGAATATGTCATTATTTTCCATAGATTTAAAAATAACATGCTACGACCAACACTTCAATTAACGACAGATGTCTTTATTAATGAACTCTTTTTTTTTAATTTATCCATTTACATGTGCCAATTTCTATGCAAAAATGAGACTTTTCTTGTTACAGATACTGGAAAAGAGGGTGACTTTTAAGATAGTTTGCTTTGAAAATATTTTTTGCAGATGAAATGGAATGGATAAGTGTTGATTGGTTAATAAAATGGTTAAATTTACCAAGTAAAGCTCCAGCTATAGATAATACATCTTTATTATGTCCTCACAAACAGTAAGTTTATATTTAAATACATCTTAAACTATGACCTTCTTCCTCCTTCATCCTCCTTCTCCATCTTCACCAGGTTTATATACAGCCCTATTATCTATTTTTTTTAAAAAATTTTTAAAGGTTAGACCCAGAATCAGTTCATAAAATGAAATGTGTCAGTAGTATAGGGGTAAGTATAATTTATATTTATATACCTCTTTCTATTTTACAATGTTTTTGATGTATTCTGGGGTCAAATGCCTAACATACTACACATTCATTGAGGATCATGTTGACTATTTTGCATTCTCTTCACATGTAAATGTTCCTGAAGAATGAACGATATCTGTGTATCATATTCCCTGATTTAATCTATTAGTCCAGTTGCTAAATAATAATCTCTGAATGATGAAATTTAGTTTGAATTTCTAGTGCCTTAATGTGGCTGTATGTTTATCTCACTTTATTTAAGGCCAATAGTTTATATACGCTGTATGGAGGTGGACCACGATTAAAAAGGTAATATATATTTTAGTTTTACCTTCAAGTAGCATTAAATAAAAAGTTTGCTATATCAGGAATATATCATCTGAAAGAGTCAATCACTTTAAAAGAGTTCTATAACCGCAACAAACGTTTTTGGAAGCCATCTCATAACATCTGAACCTTTTTCATGATAAATTTCTTCACATTTTGGTGTTTGAATTGTTCCCAGACCCAGCTGTAATTCATATCATGGGTCCGAAATTCAGTTCTTATGAACAGAATTTCAAAGAACTGTTGTACATATCAGTAATTGTATTGTTTTATAGAGATAAAGGTTTATGTAGACAGTGTGTACAACAGAGATGTCATGTGATACGACTAAAAATCAAAATGGCTTCTGATGATCAGAAAATAACAACTGGTTTAAAGAATATAAACAATAGGTAGGAAAATTTAATTTAAATTTCGGTTGATTTCACAAAAACTTTCTTCTTTTTTTTTGCGCAACTGTTAATTTGAAAAAAGGTGAGTTACTTTATTTTAGAGTATATTATTTTTTCCATGCCGACTGCCATGCTTTTCTGTGTTCTTAATGGCAACGTTTGGTATGTTATTCTGAAAATAGACTTGCTGTAAAGATATATTATAGGCCTATTACCCTTATAACTTTTGAACCATAAAAAAGTAGCAGCGCCTTGAAAGTCTTGAAGTGATTGGTTAAAAATGGTTTAAGATTTTATATGATTTGTATATGGATATTTGAATAAGACTGAATTCAAAAATTATGTGCTTTTATCTACCTTATGATTATTTTTATCTTTTATGTTCCTGAAAGCAAAATTCATATTTATACAAGGCATATAATACTTCTTTATTTTTTAATGTATTTGACGTAATTAAATTATAGAGCAGTAGTTATATCCATATGCCTTTTCTCTTTGCTTATAAAGAAGAGTAATCATTATTTTTTTCTAGTAGTCTTTCATGGTATTGGGTTGGTAAATCATCTTTAAGAAGCTGGAAGAAATTAGCTTTAGATAGATTAGAGAATGGTAGTAATAGATCATCATCTAGTCCCTCTCATGATGAACCGTCTGAACAAGTAAATGGTATGTAGTCTGTTATCTCCCTTTAACAAAATGTATCCATGGCTTATATTTTGTGGTTTTGCAAGTAGCGAAATGAAATGGAATGGGGTTTAACGTCCTACTCTCATATAGTATGTCACCTTCATGTAAGAGTTCTCTCCCCTTTGTTATTAACTAGAGTATTCGAGAGTTATCTCCCAGATGTAAAATCTTTAGTCTAAAAGAGAGGTTAGAAATAAAGCATGGCCTAGCCAACATGTGGTTTTTCTTTGGACTCAATTAATCCATGTCATCCATGGAGTTTGAGAGACCTAACCCCCACAGAGCACTACTGTTCTGCTCCAGAAAGGGCTAATGAAGACGGGTATACACCATACAGTGTGCTATGAGAGAAATTAGGCCCAGAAAGTGGCTTTACGGCTTAATCTTATATCAAATCCCAACTGTCAAGGGATCTTTTATGTGCACACGAATGTGTACATGGGACCCAGCCTTTTATTCCCATCCGAACGACTAGACAGCTGTCAGACCCTCTGTCCTGCATCACAGATTTTTCTGGAACCATGCGGGAAAATCTGGATGAACTTTCTCGTCCTATGCAGGGATCAAACACCCGACCTCCAGACTAGCGAACCAGCGTCTTACCCACTAAATTCATTAATCTGAGTAGAATTTATATCCATGGCAGAGAAAGAATTCTTGTAAAGAGATTAGTTTGATTGGAATCCCAATGGTTGCCATAATGCCTGATGTAAACATAATTTGAAAGGTTTGAATGTTTATATTTTAGGAAATACAGAGACAGAAGATCAAGCTGAATCTAGTTTTATATTTAATACAGATTTACTCTGTGATTTACATGGTATATATATCTTTTACTTTCACTTCATTAAATATCTCTTCAGTGACCGTCGGATTTGACCAATTTGTGAAAACAACGTAATATTGTCAATTTCTCTGTTTAAGATTAAGATGAATTAAATTGATCCACGAGAGTCGGCCCATCATTATGCTATAATATTTGAAAGTGAACATCATGTGACCTGCTTTATTAACCAGATTCATGCAGAAAAAGACGACTTTAAACCCCATTTCATTCAGGTTTATGATATATCAAATTTCCACAACACCAATTGTTCCCATGGTTTAAACTCTGTGTAATTTATTTATGGTATTTATAAAATTTGATATATTTTTTGTAGATAATCTGAATCCTGATGCAACATGTCGTCGATTAGTCCCAGAAGATGTTTGGAAGATTTTATATTCTTACTTTCCATATTCTCAACAATTCCGTATCGATGATGCCATCTGCCAACAATGTCAGGTATGGTGTATTAAGTACCACTATTTATAACAAGAATTGGTATTGCATGTTTGTGTGCAATGCTATGTGTGTCAAAATTTGAGGAGTACAAATATTAATTATTATTTAAAAATATAATTTTCACTGCAGGTACAAAGCTTTAAATTAGTTTTAAGCTAAGCTCCTGTTATAAGGAATAAGCAAAATATTATTTCCTTTATAAAAATTTTCATTCAAGATGACCACTTATTCAAGAGACATTTTTCAGTGTTGTTGACAATATAATGATTTTACCCGACATCTAAGGCAAGTGAAAGTTATTGAAAATGAGTTATCTCATAATAAAGACTATTTTTGCAAAATAAACAGGGTACAATGAATGTTTGGTTTTTTCGAGACCAAGTACAGTAGGCCAATGTTTGTCTAAAATTAGATTTTATCTCTGTCCTATTTTATCTCTTCCCTATTTTATCTCTGTTCTATTTTATCTCTGTCCTATTTTATCTCTGTTCTATTTTATCATGGTCCTATTTAATCTCTCACCTTTTTTTATCTCGGTCCTGTTTTCAGGCTTTAAATGCAGAAAAATGTGAATTAAAATTACAGAAGAAGAGATGTGTAGATCAACAGAAATCTGATTTATTAGATCTATATTTAGATCGTAAACGTCCTGTGTTAGATGATTTATCTAATCTAGAGCTTTATGTCGTCAGTCAGGCATTTGTAGATGATTGGAGAAAATACATCAAGTTCGTTCTCTTTTTTATTATTATTCTATTTTATATGCCTACACATTAATAAGCATGAATCTCGATCTGTATTTGGAGTGATTATCAGATGTACTTTCAGAGCAACTACCCTCGACTTAATATTATTGATATTATCCGTCTCTAACCATGTACAATATTAAAAGATAATTCAAAGCTGGCTGAGATGTAACAGATATATTTTGCTATTTCTTTGTGTAAGAATTTTCAATAATTAGGTGTGTCTATTGTTATTTTGAATATGGTATAATACAAAATTAACTACATTAATATTCTGTAAATATGTCACCATTATTTTGTATTTACAGAGATAGTGGTAAAAGTCCTGCTGTAACTAATGTAAATAATAAAATGTTACTATGTGAACATAATCTGCTGATTTTATCACCAGAACAACTAGATTATCATTCAGAGATGTAAGTTTTATAATGATTTTATTATTAAGATCAATTTGGGTGGCCCGGTTGTCCCTGGTGTTTGTACTTTAAATCTGAAGTTTTATCCCCAAATTAAACTGTCAATAAGAGTTGTATTTCTGTTGTAGTGTTTTATTATGGCCTGGTGAGTGGGAGAAGTTATGTAAATATACAAACTGTGATGTAGATATAAATATTGTTAGATATAAAGAAGAAAGTGGTGAAATACAAACACTGACTATTCCAGGTAAGTTGTTATATAATACATTCATTGATCAGTCACACTAGTAAAAAGAACTAGCATTATTTTTATGTGTATATAAACTAAAATATCAGATTTTTTTCATGAAATACATGTATAAGGATATTTCAATGTTTTTGGTATTAATATATTTTTACTTACAATAAAGGATGTTTTTACCTACATTATAAATATATTTTTACTTTAAGATATAAGGAAATTTTGCTTACAATATAAAGATATTTTTGCCTATAGTATGATTATATTTTTACATACAATATAAAGGATATATATCTTTATCTACAAAAGGGGATGATTTTTTTTTATTGAAACTGTAAGGCTATTTTATTTTGTATATTTGTAGTTGTATGTAAAGAATGTCAATCTATGAGATTATTAGAAGAAGAGAAAAAGAGATATATATTTGTAAATAGTGTAGTATATGTATACAAAAACCATAATAACACAACATTACCGGTTAACAATGGTACCAATAATACTCATATACAGGTCAGTAAGTAACATCATTTTAAGGGAGGTGGGGTGGCTCAGCTTTTCTTACCTGGAGGTCCTGTGTTTGATCTCAAGAAATTTCATCAGGATTTTCTGGCATTGGTTCCCCCCTTATCAGTGGTGCAGGACATAGGGCCTGGCAAGGGACAATGTGTAGTCTTTTGAATGAGATGTAAAACCAAGGCCCCATGTACACATTACCATGCATGTAAAAGATCCCTTGGTAGCTGGAATTGATATAAGAGTAACCCATAGCCCCGCTGTCTGAACAAAATTTACCTCACAGCGCAATGTATGGCGTCTGCCAGTCTTCAATATCCCAGTCAGAGCAGAACTGTAAGGCTTTAAACCACATTTCATTTAAAGATACATTATGGAAGATAAGTTAAAGAGATGGCAGTTCTCACTATAATAGTTAAAAACTAGATAGTGTAAAAGTAATTTGCTGAAAATTTCAGTCAAATTGATCCACTATTAGCCGGAAACGAAGCGAGTGAAATATTCACATAGCCTCCGTCATCATTACTAAAATCATTAATACAAACAGCATAATCTCTATTATCCACTTGATTGATTTAATTATCAATGACCGTTAAGCGGCATATAGGAATTTAATCCGCCAACATTGAAGGCTAGCCTTGACATCACGAGTTTATTATGGTCAGGATTTACTAGCCTACTTTCAACTGGGGCAGACCTGACAAGGAAAAAGCATTTAGTGTAGTCCTGGCAAAGTTTTTCTCACAACAGACTACATGACCACTATTTCTACTTCAAGAAGTCTCTCGTCAGATGAATGATAGCATGAGCTCAATGTATCATTAGATCTGTCATTGAGTCAACTGGTTTTGATTCCCCTGTTGTTGTATGGGACAATTAGTATCTGTCCACCGTTGTGGAATTTCTCCAGGTCATCTGATTACCTCCGACTGCTAACTAAAGACCCCTACACACAAGCAAATTATTGAAAATAAATTGAACCATATGTTAGTCCCAAAATGACCTTGTTTGTGTGGAATGCACATTAACTCATTTCTCTCTCTTTCTCTCTATTGGAATCTTATTACTTTAGACAAATGAAGTTGAAGAACCACCTGATAAGATACAAAAGATAGATTTCGATTTTGATTTTTCACGAAGAAAGAGTCAAAGACGTAGAAAATTACGAGGGGAGAAAGAAGTGACTGTATCATCTGACATGACACTTAAAGATCTTAAAGTCAAGGTAAAGTATGATGATTGTGATTGGTTAATAAGCATGGGTGTATGACTCCTCAACCAATCAGAATGTGAAATGTTTCTTAGGATTTCTGATGCTCCTTTTCTATGAATAGACAATGTATTATATAGAAATGAAAATAATTTCACAAACAGTTGGTATAGATACTGTGTTCATATATGCCATGGCCATATTAGAACACTATTTTAGGGAATTCAATAGGTTGTTTATTATGTGCTCCCATTGTTGTCACCCTTTTGTGAACACTCTACGGAATACGTTTATAATCCAGTCTTTTAAACTTTATATATGTTGTTTACATTAGTGACACAAAGAATTGAAGTTATGGCTCTTGTTTGACTTTTCTTAAACCATGTGAACGCTTTAATAAAAAATGTTATCATCCGATCTGTATGAAATTTATATGCTTTATTTGAATTAGAGAAACAAAGAAATCTATTGAATTTCGGCAATGATATTATACAGTGTACAAATTTTATCTTGAAAATACTTGGACGACTTAGCTGCTGTTGACGTATGTTTTATTGCCTGTCAACCTATCTTTTCAAAAATGCAAATAATTGTCAAATGTAAATCTACGCTTTATCAAACACAGCCCCTCTGGTGTCTGACACAGATTTTGTCTTTTCTATTTGTTTTTTTTTATTGATTTATTGATACGTATCTGGCAAAAGAGTTCAAAATATCGTTAATTTATACTTGAACAAAGTAACACTATGTGTCTAAATGTTTAAATGTCATTATTAAAACACAAGTGGTTTATATTTATTCTGGATTTCATATTTTTTTTATCTTCTCCACAGATAATGAATTTGTTTTCCGTCCCGCCATTTGATCAGAATTTATGGATAGATGGAAGATTACTCCAGGATAATTCTTCGACATTACAAGAATTAAAAGTTTATCCTGCGTGTAGTATATTATTAAAGGTAAGAGAAAGGAGGTCAGGTATAGTTGTTTGGAAGCTTTTAGCTGCTATGCGGAATCATGGTTTTAGATATAATATTTTAACTGAATGTTTATATCAAAGTAATAAACAACAGACCTTATAGGATGATTGCAAAATGTTCCTGCCATATAAAACATCACAGATAACTATCACTGCTTCCAGAGTTTAGTTTTTCCTATTGATGTAGATGATATATAGCATCTATTCGTTTCAATTTGTCAGCATGTGTGTATTGGGTATTGTCTTTCTGTTGCCAAATAAATCAAACTTAAGAAATGTTTCTTTGTGTTTTATTTTAGTAAATTATTGTTTGTTTATTATAATTAAAGTGACCTTTTGTGAAGCGCTCTAGAGTCTGACTTTTGTGAAATTTAAACCGTTACATGAATCTTTATAATAATAAGGATGATAATCTTGATGCAGTATTATGGTGTATTTTAGGTTGATGAACCAAATGAAGAGTCAACGGTTATAGAAGATTTAATGTCAGGTTTGTTCAATGATTATTTAAAACAGTTAATAGATATTGTATGTTTAAAACAGGATTGATACCACTGATCTGTTAATACATATTGTAAGATTGGATATACAAATGTAATGACAACAATGTTAAGTATAATATGGAAACATAACATTCTTTTCTACATGCCTTATATTCTGGACATTGTTGGTCTATCCTTTGAAATTAATTGCCGGAACATTGACACAGCTTTCTTTAATCTTTTATTTAAACTAACCAGTCTATTTTTGTCCGGATATATATAGACAAACCTTTCATGAATTCAATCTCCTTTAGATTATGAGATGATGATACACAGAGGATTGGAAATGTTGCTCTTCTGTACTTCGAATGCCATACTTGACAACATAAAGCATAATATTTATCAGTAACCATGAGACAGAGGATACTCACCCTTTCTAGAACACCTATACCACTTATTATTTGAGCAGTTCACACAGCTAAATATTTTGCTGTTCTATTGTATTTAATGCTTTAGTAATGCCTCTTTATTATTAAAAAAAATTTGTGTTTTCAGCTCCACCACGACAAGAACAAGGATTTAAAGGGACAAATTTACTAAGCAGTTGTTGATCAAGACTTAATACTGTTTAGAGGAAAATGTGATATACATGTGCTGAAGTTGTTAGTTATTACAAACTTTTCAAATATTATTATTGATATTGCCTCACTATAGTTTTCATTGTTACAATGCAGAGCTTAATTAAGGCAATATTTGGTATGGCTCCCAAAGATGTTTATAATGTTTTAGTGTCTCGTTTGTGGTTCCCCAATTGTTAGAATTATTTTTGAAGTACTTGTAGATAGAAATATAATGTAGTAAAACTTGTTTAAAACTCTGAGCATTTATTGGTAATTAACATTAGCTTTTAAAGCTGTGAGCTAAAATATAATTCACATACACTTTCATTATACACCTACATTTTCATGTGAAGTATATGGTCGTTGCTCCTTTTTCTTTGTGGACAATTTACAATACACAATTATTATCAGATTTTGACGAAAATTGTAATATAGGATTATCGTATACCTCAAAGATCTTGGTTCCTTTCGTATTTGGCACATATTGGGACGTAACTTTATGGATTATGGCCCCTGAATGTATGAAAAATCATATTTGTAGCTTGTGGACACATTAGAAGTCACATTTGTATCCGATTTTGACGAAACTTAAAATGTTTGCTTATAACCCAAAGATCTTGGTTACTGTCGATATTGGTGCATATTGGACCATAACTTTCTCGTTTATATCCTGTGATTGTAGGTAAAATCATGCTTTTAGCTTGTTCTTGCATGACCACCACTTATTGATTGAGTGTTGAAATGTTTGGAATTAAGAATGAGGGTATCAACTATCAAATTGTGACTTTATAGGGTTTGATTTGGATCAAACTAGACCATAGTACAAGATAAAATGGATGTTGCCTATGGGGCCTGTCACCATTATAGGATGTATTGGAAACTATGTTCTTGATTTTACAAGACTGATAATACAAAGTTTGTTTCTTAAATATATGTGCTTCTGAATGTGACTTTTATTCATGCCTTGTTCCTGTGTCAATTCTCTCAGCAATAGACCAAAGCCCCATGATCATTAATTTAATAGTGATTACTATAAGGGTCTCGTTATACCCTTAGAACCCCTAAATCAGTGTTGTGAAATGAATTGGGGTTTAGTGTAAATCAGTGTTGTAGTGAAGATTGTATATATATATGAAAGATTTATTATGCATGATAGAAATTTGTACCAGTCAATGACAGAGACTTTAAATACAGAGAGTTTATTTTTATTTTTTTATTTTTAAAGCATAATTAATTAAATTAACTGAAGTTTAAACTTTAATGTATAGGATACAGACAGACTTCATTTCTTTATTACATGTACTTTTTAATATAGGTTTTAGTTTTTCAATATTGAAGGATAGTTTCAAACCAGATTTATGAAATGGTTAAAAGCACACTTACAGGAATTTAGTGATAATTTAAATTAATACCTGTACGGAAATTCATCTAATTTTTGAGTTAAATTTTTAAGCTGGGTTTACTTCAATTTTAAGTTGTTTGTGGCGTAAAATATTTCATTGAAATCTGTTTGACAGGGTTCAAATGCACTAGTGATATCAGTACTCAATTCAGACAAAACAATGCTTACTTTTTAAGTCAAAATGTTTTCCTCTGACTTTATGACAAAGTAATTGCAGTAAACATAATAAGGGTTCAGAATCAGAAGTGAATATCTCCAATTTTTCAAATTTTGTTTACATTATTTTTACTTTTGTGTGACAAAAGAGTCTATGCCCTACAGCCAATCAAAATGCATAAAATGCACTGCCAGTTTTTGATTAAAGCCCACCATCATAAAGCCGTTTTGGCCAAATGTGGATATCTGGCACATGGTCACTTCTAGCACTAAAATGCTGATGCCAGAACTGGTTATGTGACACATATTTACTTCTGGCTAGACTGTTTTATACTAAGAGTGAAGAAATCACTTGTCTCAGTTGAATTTGTGAGGATAAAACCATTTAAATAATTTACAAACCAATATTCATCAATTGGATATCAACCAAAAATATTCAATAGGCCTACTCTCCCGTAATCTGGAAAAACCTAGTAACACTGTAGATTTTAGAAAACAAAGGAAAACTGTTTTGTTTCAGAATTAAGGTACAGAAAATAAAACAAATTTTATTTTGTCTTTTTAGATGAAGATAATTAGAAGCCTTTTCAGTGAAGGAGAAAAAAACCTATTATTATATTCATGTGTAATGTGTACTAAGTCCAAATATGGATTGAACTCAGTTCTCACCAAAATTTGACTTGCTAGGTTTTTCCAGATTACGGGAGAACTGCTCTTGCCAGAATTGAATATAAATCATTTATTTTGAATATTTTACACCTTTATGGACGAAAATAGACCTGTTATGTTATAATATCAAAGGATAAGCCCCAAACAAATAAAGAGACAAAATTCTAAATAGATGTGTCCTGATTGAATAAAAATTTCAAATGTTCAAAGGCAATCTCAACATCATGTTTTTGGAGATATTCACTCTGGTTCTGAGCCTTTATATATTTGAAAAAAAAAGTATTTGGATTATGCTAAAAAAAAATTGTCATATTCTTAGGAAAACATATCTAACTAATCCGAAGTAAACTTATTAAAATTCTAGTGCACATCTTTTGTTTTTCATTTCAAGAATTTGGTGATAGCTCAATTTATAGTGATAAGGATTTTAAAAATATATGCCTGTAAAATGATGATGTGATAAGTTGCAATCTCTAAATCTGATGTTTCATCAAAATAACATAAAATAAAAGGACAAGGAATATGGATTGTTTTTGTTTTTATGCTGAGATATACTTGCATGCAGCTATATTTTATTATAGGGCAACACCAGAATTAAAGTTTATCTGAGATGTGAAGGTAAAGCACTTTACTTCAAACCACTTATAAGCGATATGCTCAAAGAACAACACAAAGGGGGAAGGGTGCTCAATTGTGAGACTGTAAACTTGTGAACTTACATGGCATTAAATACTGTCAGGCAATCCTGATAGTAGATGTGGAGAATTGCAACTCTATTTTAAAAAAATGTATAAATGAAATGAAGTGAAATGGGGTTTAACATCCTACTCTTTTGCACCTAACCTGGGCTAATGGAAGACGGGCATATGCCATACAGTGTGTGATGAGGGAAATTTTGCCCGGGCAGCGGCGCAACGGCCTACTCTTATATCGAATTCCAACTGCCAAGGGATCTTTTACGTGCACACCAATGTGTACACGGGACCTCAGTTTTTCACCCCATCCAAACGACTAGGCAGCTGTCCTTGTCAGGCCCTCCTTCTGCATCACTGACATGTGGAAATCATGCCGGAAAATCAAGATGAACTTTCTCGGCCAATGCAGGGATCGAACACCAAACCTCCAGGCTAGCGAACCAGAGCCTTATCCACTTAGCCACCGAGACCCCCAAAATGTAGAATGTTTATTTCTCAGAAACAGGTAAAGTCTAACTACTTAATTACCTTTCCCCTCTTTAGGAGGAAGCTACCAATGGAGCACAAGAGTTATTTGTGTAATCACACATCATCACTGTGGTATCCATTTATAGCTGGCATACCGGAATACAGAGATGAAATGTTTTATTCAGCACTAAGGAACATAACTTTCTGGAGACATCCCAAGTCAACAATGAATAGCAATGTTTCATTCAGGCAATTTGTCTTTTCAGTAGTATCAATGGTTTATTGGAGTGAAGGGTGGGGGTATTTGGACAGAAATGAGGCTATTTTTGATAAGTTCACTCTCAAATGATCAAATATTCCGGTGTGTGGGGAGCATATCTGTTATTTTATTTTTTAAATAGAAAAATCCAAAGACTTTTTTATGACTAGAAACAATGTAATTTTATTCAATCAAAATATACAATACATGCAGATACAATTTCTTATAACATGGCTTAAATTAGGCTCACTTTATAACATGGCTTAAATTAGGCTCACATAATAACATCGCGTAAAATAGGCTCACTTAATAACATGGCTAAAATAGGTTCACTTAATAGCAAGGCTTAAAGTTCAGCCTTGCAACATGGCTTAAATCCAGCCCACTTTATAACATGGCTAATTTAGGTGAACCCTATAACATGGGTTGAATCCTGTCATCTTTTTTTCTTTAATGACTAAATAAACCTGGGCACCATTGTGTATCCAATGCTTCATTCGAAATAAATACAGAAGCAAAACAATACACATTTAACTCTAAACCTTAAAGGAGTAGGACCTCTGAGTTTGGGTGTTGATTTTACATTAACCTGGGTATGTTTGAGAAACATCTCTTAAAACAGACTAAATAGTCAATACTTTTCAATTTTTCACCCAAATCAAACAGTGCATGTCCTTTCAAAACTTAAAATTTACTGCAAGAAGTTCTGCAGTCCCGTTGCCAACAAAATAATAGATGTATTCAGTAAAAAGTGTTAAAATAATTTAAATATGAATAAAAAAATATATATAAAACAGAATAAAATAAACTGAATTATTACACTACAGTAGTTAATACTGATTTTAATAGATACTTTTAAAATAAATAAACACATTTCATTTCAAAGTTAGGGGTGTCATATGTCTATTAGGGTCAATCTCACACCCTCCTGTAGACGAGACAAGTATGTAAGTGACAAACGTCTTGTCTGCTCTAGATCTAAATCTAGATCTGCTTATTGCTGCAGATGTCTTCTCTTTCTGTAATGTCCCATCCCTAAAACTAGGGTATAAGGCTGTAAAAACCTTTGTAATACAACGGACAATATCTGCTGAGAGACAACATATATTAATATCAGTTAAGCCTTAGTCTTTTTTAGAAAGATCAAACTATCTGCCAATACAGATGTAAGCCTTACAAATATATATATATTGATATCTGATTGTTTTGTGTCTATAACAAATTGTATATACATGTATGTGATTATTTTCAGAGGTTATTATATATGATAAAACATATAATGACTAATGTCTCTAACATTCTAATTAAGGCCTTTCCATATTAAATAAACTTCAGGAAATAGGATAGTCTTGCTAAACCATTCTACACTGATAGAACTCACAATATGATTGTAAATTACATGTAACTTCAAGCCTACATAGATTACAGAAATAAAAAAATAAAATCCCTTCTTTCGATTCCAAGAATTTAAATTAAACTATAGGACTGGATTTTTAAGACTACATGTAATAGATGGAGTAATACATTTTCTTAAATTAGCTATTTGCAGAGTTCTGCATTTTTGCTTGTTGGAGAAAAATCTATTGCTGCATAAGAAAACGGCTTATTCAACAATCCCATCAGTTATAGAAATAGATGTTGAGTCAATAGCTATTTATAAATGGACAGTGTTAAGATTAAAGGAAATGAGGGATGATGAACTATAAAACTAGTGTCATTTTTATACAAAATAAATGAGTAAGTCGACTAGACTTGACCATCTTAATTTACAAACATGTAGTCTCGTAAAAGTTAGGGTTGTATCCAGAGTACTAATAATCTTTACTTTATGTTTTAAGAGGCCCAAATAATCCATCACAATGCTTGGATTTGTGAAAAATCAAACAAAAAGGAAATTAAAACCTCAAATAAACATAAAGTTTACAATTCATGAAGTTTTGTTGACCACTCGGACATACGTTTATTAAGTCAGACTTTACATGAATACAACCGTCAACTTCCTGCGGCCCTACACAACAAAATGAAACAATACGAATTAATAATTAAGACCCGTATCTAAGTTATAATACAAGTCGTCTAAATTTTAACTTACATTCTACATATACCATATTATAATATTTATATATTCACAAGATTTAACATTTCATAATTAACAAAAAGCTGTAGAAGGCTAAAACCAGTTTTCCCATAATAGCAGACGCTAAAATATCAAGAAATCAAGAACGGACATTTAGATACATCTGATTGGCTGAAATGATATTACAGTACTGCAAATTTTATCCACAGCTGAAACTAGTCTTGTTTAAGTGTAACCATCCATATATTACTAATAATGAAATCTGGTTAATCATGTCTTCAGAAAAAGATATTAGACCTATTGGCCAAATAAACTTTAGTAGGATTATAAATGACATTAAAAATCAACATATAAATGTACTTATATAATATTATGCATGTAATTCATTTAATTACAATATAATCTCGAACTAAATATTTTTAGTCATGGCTTTAAATAAATACTATACACAGCTATTTTCGTCTCCGTCTTCCAATTAGTTCAATATGTTAACTAGCCTCGATAAAGAAAGATCTATATTTTGCTAAATGTTTGGCAAAATTTAAACTTTTAAACAAAACTGCATAATTTTCGTCTCATGAATTATCATGTTTTCCATTAAGATATTTTGTCCCATCTACGTAACTTAGTTTGATTACCATCAAACACGGTATTTGATTGGCTTCCCATGGAGATGACATATGCATGATGATTAGTCTCTGTCATCAAGTGAATAATACAACAATTACCTAGCTAATGTAAGTACTGGACTGAAAGGAAGACTAAGATAAGCTAAATTTACCAGTCTCACATATAGTGACCATTAACATTTACATTATAGCACCATGTTGATAAATTTGACTAGAACTCTTCACCACTTTTATTTTTGACCAGAAAATATGATATTTGACATCGGGTTACATCTCATTATAAATGAAGACATTTCAAGTCTTTGTAACACACTTAGCTACACTGGGCTAATCTCCTACATGGTAATAAGAAAGCAGTTAGTACACCAGCCTGGAAATAAGGCACCTGTGACTGACAATGTCACGCACAAAACCTCTGGTGCCTGTCATTTTGTCTGGCACTGATTTGTTACTGTTAATATATGTCTGGCATTAAGTTGTAAATGTCAGGTACTATGTCATTTTTGCCTGACATTTTGTCAGTTACATGTACATCTAAAACCGTTTTTCCAAGCCTGGTAGTACACAAGAAGTACTGGTAATAAATACTTTTCTAGATCTTCAGATATTAATGACTATTTCATATCTGTTGAATTATATCGATATCAGATCTGTAGTACCGCTTATTGAAAGCACCTGTTAAATTCTAATTCCTAAATCATAATGATCTGACAAAATTTTGTTTATTTGTGGTTTAAGTTTAATGAACACAAAATGTTAAACACACCTATCACTAATATAGCATTAAACCAAGCCTAATCTACACACAATTAGCCAATGACTCATTTACTTCGTGGATAGCTACAGGGAGATAACTCCATCCTGTGTATTACCTAATTTTCGAAACCACTACAAAATAATAAACTTTTTTTTACAATTCTTCGTATTAACCATATATATATATAGATATATAAACAACAAGAGTTGTCAAATAAAATAATAATAATCGATATAGCACTATTTGTGACAATAAACATTGTTCATAAGGCCTTGTGGAGCTGTAGCGCTATCTATCTAGCGGGGGAACTCTGTTTTTTCCTGTTCGGGTGATGTGTCATTATTCCACGCATCAGGTACACGATTAAAACGATTGGAAGCATTAGAGGAAGAAGTAGCCATGTGATTGGATCATCTGGAAGTAGAAAATCATTACATGCTATTATTCTTATTTCTACTTTTAAATATAATTACAGGCCATATATACCACGCATAGATATCAACCAATGTTTCAAACATTCTAGCTTATGGACATGAGTTTTAATCAATAGGAGCTGAACAAATCTAACACTTGACTAGCCAGTATTTACGGTTATTCAGTAAGATATGTACCGAAAGTAAATGAGAAAGAGAGAAATGGGGTTTAAAGTCCACTCGACACAAACTAGGTCATTTCGGGACTAACACAAGGTTTAATTTTATTTCAATAATTTGCTTGTGTGTAGGGGTATTTAGCAGTGGGAGGATACCGGAGAAAACCCACGAGGTTGGACAGGTTACCCTACTGCTTGTCACTTACTACCAGGGATTCTAAACCACGTCAGTTGACTCAATGACAGGCTCTATGATACAGTGTGAATGTATTAACCATTCGGCCATCCCCCCCTTCCCCCAGAAAGTAAATGAAATTGGGTTTAACATCCTCTATTTCTGCACCAACTGGACTAATGATAATGAGCAAATTCTATGCAGTGTGCTACATGAGAAACAGCAGAATTTCCGGTAATGTTTCATTAATTTCTAATTGTCAAGGACTATATAATTATATGTGCATGTTAACTAGTACAAGGGAGGATCTCTGCATTTTTCATTTCATCTGAACTCGTAACAACAAGGAATACCATTGCTCTTTCTGCAAAGAGATGGTTAACGTGGTAATCTACAAGAATAATACTTACTAAGTCGAAGACCACCTATAAGTAAAGTCTGATCATCTTGATAAACATTCACATGTTTCTTCTTGCCCTGGTCACCATGGTGATAATCTTTCTGTAATATTTTAACGGGAATAATCTCCCCTTGATCACCGTGCTGCGTTAAAGTTTTATTTTGTTTCTGCTGGCGTTTCATCTCCTCCAATGCATCGGTTGCTTCTTTAAGTAATTCATTTGTTCGATCCACATCATTTTTGGCTTTAAACATATGTGCAAATTTACGTCTCTCTGCAGCTTGCATTGCATTTGTTCGAATTCTGTCCATACGCTGTTCCATACTTTCCAATCTGGCGTTTTGTTTATTTTGTAGTTTGGTAAGCACTGGATGATCATCCAGACTTATATGTCGAACACTATGTGGGTAATTCAAATTGATATTATGCTGAATTGTGGGATTATCTGTTACTGTAGGAACACTACTTTCCTCGACTGAATCACACATTTTATATTCATGGGGTAAAAAATCCGCTGTATTCATGTTCTCGATGTCTGCCGATAAACGATTTAATCTCGTTTTTGACAAACTTCGCAATCGCTCTAAATCTCGATATAACGAGTCATCAACTTCTTCTTTCTTACGTTTGTATTTTTGTCTTTTACTGTTTGCAGCTCCCATTGTTCTAGAATATAAAACAAATCAAATTCATCTTACCAATACCTTGACAATTCAGGAATTACAAAGATAATCATTTTATTAGTAACAGATAGGGACCGTACATAGAAATGTGATTACCGGTAGGACACTCTATCAAATCAAAATCAAAATTTTCCATAATTGCCACATCGATAAGACATACATGGACATGCTAATACACACAATTTATACATAATATAAGAACTTGTAAGTATAGAAATGAAAATTACCATTTGTTAGTCTCAAAATATCAACAGCCCGGTGTTAATGAGACGTTAAACCCCAGTCGTTTTTGACTGATAGAAGTAAGCAGGGTCAGTCAGTATTCATCTAACTAAGTAAATTAATTCCTGGTGTCCAATAGACTAAGACTTCTAATCATTAAAAACCGTTATTATTATACTGTACAGTTTGTATCATATTGTTGACTAATATAATATAGGTCAGGTTATATTGAATAATCTTAATCTTCTTCTAACAGTAGGCTACACACATAATATACATGGCTTGTGCATGATCAGTTAAAAATCTGCTGATGATGTCAAATCAAGGATTATCGTTTTTTAGTAGCTAACTAAGTCTAGCTCAATCCACTTACTTACCATCGAAATGTTGTCAACTTGAACATACAAGGAACTGTCTGTTTATATAAACCATTTTATTCCTGGAAAAATCACAAAATGAATAATTAATAGGCTATACGTATATACGTGAACACTTAAAGAAAGCATCCATGTACCAGCGTATCTACTGAAGAAAAATTATAACAAACCATAAGGCAGTGTTAGTTCATGTTTAAACTTTAAAATAAAGACAATAATTTACACTATAGTTCCATGAAAAACCAGCATGTGGGAGGATACTTATTATACATATAGGCAGAGAACACTTATAATAAGATTACTGTAAATATGATAGATTAACCAGGAAAGACACATTTCCTTAACATTTAATCAGGTTAATTCAGACGTTGTTAGCAATTGTGGACCAGGAGAAGCTATTCGTAGAATAAGGGATTGAATTCCATACAAATATTTACCAGTAGGTACCTGTCTTGCACTGGTACATACAGGATATACATGTACATACATGTACAGATTATATATGTTTATAGAAGGTCAGCTTCTATACTGAAGCACATAAATCTGTTTTTAAGTTATTGATTGAAATGAGATTTACAGGGTTTATTATATTACATTATAAAAAAATGTCTTATTAAATATTTAAGAATTCTGATGATTATTACAAGACAGACATTTATACCTGCATATGTTGAGAGTCTTGCAGTAAAACTAATATTCACTTTAACGAAACATATATAAAGGCAAGATACAATTACTGAATTCATTAAGTATAATATATAGTCTCTTACATGATGTGGGAGGGGAGGATTGGCAACTGGGATCATTCTTTGACCTCCTCCCTAATTCTCCCAATGTCCTGACTAGGACTTTTAGCTTTTAATTCAGTCTATTCTTTGTGGTTTATATATATGTGTGTGTAATATAGGATATGAATAAAAGAACACTTGTAATGTTATATATATCTCAAGTGTTGTACTAAAATTAAACATATTAGTTTCAGATGATTCACACTCAGGTTCCGTTACTAAACAGTCCACCCATATATACACTCTCTGTTTTACACTTATACACAGTAGTAGCTATATAAAATATATAATATACACTCAATCTTTCACACGGTAGCTATATGAAATGTATAATATACACTCCTTTATTCAACAAATATCCCTCAGCTATATAAAATGTATATTATACTTCTTTCAACTTATACACACATAGTAGTTACACAAAATATATAATATACACACATTCATTCAACTTATACACAGTAGCTACATAAAATGTATAATATACACTCTGTTATACAGCTTATACACAGTATCTATATAAAATGTATAATACACACCCCTAAACTTACATACTGGAGCATAAATTGTATAATATACACCCCTAATTCAATTTTTAAAGAGATAATATACATCCCTTCATTCAACTTATATACAGTAGCTATATAAAATGTATAATATACACAGTAGATACATTACTTTATTCAACTGCAATAAAATATTCTCAATAGTTTTCTTTGTTTACAATGGAAAAACTGAAGATCAATACCGATCAGGTATGTAAACAAAAACAAGTCACTGTCTTCTGTATATGTTTTGTTGACAGCTTTACTACCCAAACTACTCAATCTGTTTTAATCTACATCAATGAATGTTTCTTTTATCACTGGGCTAATGAATGAAATACTGATTCCAATATAAACCCCATCAAAAAATTGCCCACTATCACCCCAACTCATTGAACCGACTGGATCCCACTCCCAGTATACAACAGTTACCACTGTACAACCCTAGAGGTACCTGTACAGTCAAAACTGTTTTTTTATGTTCATACCAACAGGTTCTCATAAAGTTGTTATAACTTTTGTCTAAGCCTTTTGTATTTTACAATATAATGCTAATTTCACCGACATTTAGATGTGGTTCTTGGTGTGGTTTGGAACAATATTGAACATACCAGGCATGTTATTTCAAAATTTTGCGTGTCGGACATTTTTAGTTGGAGTTATTTTTAGCAGGAGTTAATAGAAGCAAGAATCAGGTCACCAGAAGTCATTTGTCAGCTTCAGGAAATAGCGTCAATAAGCTTCCATTCCCTTGGCTTTAATAGATTCAACAACAAATATTTCTATGTTGCATATCCTGTTATAAATACGTCTAAAAAAGGTGCACCTCGCTATTTCTCATATTTAATTCTCCTACATTATCAAAATTTAGGGGAGCAATATTCCTACGAAATTATTTGTTTCTTTATACGATAGAATGTATTTCTTCATCTCAGATTAAGATTACATTCATAATCTACTGGAAATGAGGTTTACCACTCCCTGATCTGATCTCAAAAATAAAAACTGCTATAAAACACCTAATTAATTGGAAATAATATTAACCACAAAAACAACCTAGGAGTGGGAGTGCCTTACATGTATGTAACGTTTATATAAAATATTACTTCATATTTGTCATATACTAGGAACAGTTGAAACAGCTTGCCACTACATGTAGTTCTAAAGAAAGAAGTCACAACCAGACCCCTATGTTCAATCTGTTTCGATCACTGACAAACAAATCTTTTGAAATTGTCTACCAGTACCTTTCTTTTAAGATTTATCTCCAATTTTTTATGAACAAACTTTTCAATTTGTCAGAAAAGTATGAAGACTGGTGCTTGGAGTTTGGTTGGCAAGGATAAAGACCCTCTTGTAGAAACAGCAATGGAATCAATAATCCAATGGCCTAAACTGGCAAAACAGTGCAGAAAATGACTCCAGTAATGTGAGAGTGATATTTAGAATAAAGTAGGTCTACTCTAGTATAATCTATATCAATGTTTAAAAAGTCACAGCACAATAGCAAAGAAAGAATTGTTCTGCTGTGAAAGTTACACCCTACAAACAAACTATATTTCAACATACCCTAGTTCTAACAGAAACTGTTAAACAGTACAGTAATGATATGATACTAAGGGTGTCAAACTCTACTGCACACTTTATTATTCATTTACAAACTATCTACAGGTTTCTTCATGTACCACCAAACTGATTAAAATATAGATCTATATTTCGCTTTGTTTTTTTATACTTTCGATGGGCTATACTACATGGAAATCTGACCGGTTGTTGCGATAGGTCACATCAGGGGTCATATGAGCGGCTTTTGATCCTATGACGTCAGACATTTGATTAACCAATCATCATTGATGTTACTAGTGGATTACCCACAGTTCCGTGCAAAACACATCTAAAGCGCGTTGTAACAGACCAATTCATTGACATATCGCTCACACCATTTACAACATGTCAATGATAACAATTCTTCCAGATCCTAGGGTAGTAAGACAAGTAAAACGAAATTCTGAACTAAAAAAACGAAACGAAATAGGATCTGTGTTTTAATCAGATTGAAGTACCAATTACACCAGTATTCTAAAACCTTTTTTTGTCATCACTATGGTACAAGTAGTGAAAGATATTGTGCACAAGGGTAGGGTGTGCTTACATAAACAACTCTTACCACATGCCACAGATAAACATAAATATAGGGTGTTAAATTGTTTTCAAGATTTATGGTATGGTAGCCACAATATGCTGTGTAATCATTCACTGACAACCTAGAAAATATATTACATAATATAAATATTGAACTTGTGTTGAACTTGTAGAAGATGTAATACTGTTAAACTAGATGTAAACAATCAGTTGTTATTGTAACAATGTCAACTCAGTAGACACTCCATTGTTTATTATCATTATAGATTAACTCCATTCATCATGATGAATTCCCTCCAAAATAACAAAATGTTGCCATAAATATAAAGAACTAATTAAAATTCCTGAATCTTAAATGACTTTATATGAGATGATGATAGATTCATTCATACATCTACAAGTATCTCTTAAAATCTCCATAAAATTGTATTACATACATGTTTATTACAATTTACATAATCTCAAGTTGAAAAAAAAGTTGTCACTGCCCTGGCAAACAAATATTAATTGTACTACAAGAAATTAATGGATAAAGTTGACATTGTGGTTTTTGTGTAATTCTAGCACCATTATAACCACTGTATTGTTGTGTATTCCATTTTTCAACTAAATTAATCAGATTTAATACATTAATTTATTGTTTAACGTAGGTACATGTCATCCTAGATTTAAAAACTGAATGAACATGTCTTGTCAACACAACACTTTGGTACCACTTTTTCTGGTCACATGTACAAAACAAGAGAGGAGAAGTTGGGCTACTTTCTTTTAACATCCACTTTCAAAGGATATGTTATATACACACACATATTGTCTGTGGCTTTAGGTCTCATCCGAATGACTAGGAGGCACCTTTTCCTTGTATATATTCAAATATTCAAAAAAACATCCTGCCATCTCCTAATCCTCTCTCACAATCTGATTAAAATACAGATCTATATTTCATTTCCTTTTTTTATACTTTCGATGGTCTCCACTGTATGACGATCATACGATTTGATTTTGAACCTATGATGTCAGACTGAGACATTTGATAAACCAATCAGCATTGATGTTTCAAGTGGGTATTTGGAAATACAACTTTTGCTTTGCCTTCCAGATCCCAATGTAGTGAAGGCAAGTAATACAAATTTTCGAACTATAAAAAATGCAACCATTGAGTCTATCAGATTGTCCCCTTCCACCCCCAGCTGGTAAAAAAATATTTTTGATTTAAGGTATAATTAAACTGTACACTACAGTAGTTTGTTTGTAAAATTTGAAATGTATCTGACGTAACTGAGATATGAAATTTTAATGTTCATTTTACAAGTGGTACATACTATCTTAGTGGTTTCCAGGGAATTTCTGAAGCATGGATATTGTCGCCATTTAGGGCAGAGATTTATTTTCCAAGAATGAAGTAGAATGCAAACAATGTGGGCGTCCAATTACAGCTCCATGCAAAACTAACAGAAACTGCGTCATTATAACTTGATACTGTGAAGATGAGAGTAATTATTGTTTATGACAGGATATTAATGAAAAGTATAATTTAAAGAGTACATGTATGACTAACAAATGTATGAGAAAGTGAAGTAACATTCTTATTGTATGTGTAAGTTAAGAGTTCCGTGAAGATAGATGATATAGTATAAGAATGAGTGAACCCACTTATTACTACATACCATCAAGACAGTTTTACACTGTATACTATTTCTTTTACTTACCACATTGTTTATCACTTGTTACCTTTATATACTACATGTACATTACTATCTACTTAAATCATAACGACTCTGTTAACTATATACAAGATGCAATGAAAACATAACATTTTTATAAATGGTTGATAGTGAATCTTGTTTAAGAGATACACTTTGATCTTGTATTACTGAATGAAACATGATATGACAAGGGGGAGAGAGAGAGAAAATTGGGGTTTAACATCCACTCATCCACTCGACACAAACTAGGTCATCTTGGGACTAACATATGGTTTGATTTTATTTCAATAATTTGCTTGTGTGAGTAGGGGTGTTTAGCAGTGGGATGAAACCGGAGGAAACCCACGAGGTTAGACAGGTGACTCTACTCCTTGTCACATACAACTGGGGATTAGCGCCAGTTGATTCAATGACAGGCTCTATGATACATGTGCTAACCGTTCAGCCATCCAACCTCCCCAGATTACAAGGATAATACACATAAGGATATGTTTTCATGATACCCAGTAGCGTAAATTCATTCTCTTAAAAAAAATGCAAAAAAATTGAATTCAATAATGGGAATGTTACAAAATCATAATTTTATGGTGCAGACATTCATGTAAGGTAATTTATGAGTTGTTTACTGAAGAATTTAAAAATATTTCACTTAAGCATTACATTACGTGTGACATTCTAGTCCACTCTTTTATAACATTTGATATATTATGCTGAAAATGTCATCTAAAATGTCAGAACAACTATTTATTCAATTATTTATTATAAAGTCTGTTACATTTTATAATATATATTTAACACAACAGGGTGATAGAATTGTCAATGTGAAAATAAGCTCATGGCAGACTAAAATCACAACAGTTTCAAACAACATATTCTAAAATTAATGCCATCAATATCATCTAACCCTGATGGTCTCATTTGGTACACTTTCCAATTGCCATTTAAATTTTTTACTGATTATTTGCGTCCCAATTTCATATAAATTCCTGCTAAATGGAATTTGAATTGAAATGAGGTTTAATATCCTATTGTTTTGCAGTATAGAATATTAACCTATCCAAAGTTGATATGACAGATAACACATGGGCTTCGTCTGCATGCTCTCAAGCCGAGGGGGAGATGGTTTATATCTGACATATACGGCAGTTTTAATCGTTTTAAAACTAAATGGACTCCTTCATTTGAAGGCAACAATGATTGGAGAATTTCTCGATTATTTCCGCCAAATAATGAAAATTAACAAACTTAATCTCATGAATGCATGCGTAGGTTTCTTTCAAACTATCCGTTATCATTTTGGAGTCACTTTTGGTTCATTTGAATTGAAAGCAATAATTAAATTAATAGTAACATGTCATCAACCGAAGAATTAACCCCTTTTAGCCAACAGATTGAAGTCGAAGAGAATTTAGATCAAAAGCCAATGTGTTCCGATATTTCTGACTGTGAACCTGAAAGGTTTTCAGTATGTTCTGTATTAAAGGGAGTCTCCTAACATACTCTTGGAGTTGTGTGGAAAAATAATTTCACATGTTGACAATATACAAAATTCTTTAGGATAAGTTGAAAGTTTACTTCAGACATTTTTATAAGCCTTTACTTGGTAGTTTTTTTGTACCAAAGTATTAAGGGTAAGTTGATTTTTTCAACTGATATTTTTGATAAACTTTTGCATCCTCTAATTACGGTGTGCATATCTTTCAGGTGTAAGAGTATCCAAAAGTGCCACTAATGTGATTTGCTGCATGAAAGTGTGTCAAGTTCCACGAAATTAAGAGTCAGATCTAGATATACACATAAGTATACCTTTTGTGACAGTGCTAAATGCAACTAACTGTACCACAATTTGTAATTGTCAAGAGTTTAAAAAGTGATTTCTATGTTTTTTGTAATATTTTGTCAATGTCATCAGGTTGATATGAACAAAATATATCAACTTATGATGTTGTCATGAAAGGTTGATATAAGATGTATGCACATCAAGGAAAAAATTAATGCCAGTTGTACCTGTATATTGAAGTATCCATGCACTTTGCTATGTATGTGTATCATTAAAATGAGTAGATATGCTTCATCCTACTGCACTACAAGTACTAACAAGGCAAAACCATACTGAAAATTCCAGAGAAACTTTCTCAGTCAATACCGGAATCAAACTATTTATTATGCTATTGTTTCCTTTATGACAAGCTATTATCTTCACAACAGGAAACATCCCCCACAGATAGTCAGGTGACGTTACTCCTTGTAACAGTCAGGCTTCGCATTAAATTCACAATACTTGTACTTGAATCAATGACAGATCCAATGATCAGAAGTGCACATATCAGATGATTTGACCATTCAAACCTCGGATGATCACTGCAGGCAGGCAGATTGTGTGTAACAGGGCCGTACTTAGCGGGGATGCAGAGGGGTACATTGCACCCCCCAGAAAAATAAGGCACCCCGAGAAATGGCGCCCCCCCATCCCCCCAAAAATAATTTGACAACCTATCAATTATAAAGTAATACACTTCATAATGATCACATAGTGATGCTCCTAAGGCACTGATCAGTCAGTTGGTTTTAAGGGCACCCACATGCCAATGGGTTCGTTTGCCCTGATCCAAACTTTCTTATATCACTTACGTGGAAGCTATGGCGCCCCACCACTCTGCTGCACCCCTACTTTTAAAATCTTACATACGGCCCTGGTGTGTAGATTCTATATATTTGCTTCAATCAAGAAAATTATTAATGACAAAGCAGTCTGAATATCCTCAGATAAAACAACACATATTTACATTTACAGTCCAACTACATGAAGATGAATAGAAATAAGCCTTAATATCACAGGAAACAAAATAATTTATTAAAAAATATGGATATTTATTTTAACCTTATCATGGTCCATTAGTCAGCAAAATAATGTGGTCTCAGTTAACCCCAGACTTGATCCCTAAAAGCTATGGTTCCAATTAGCTGCATTACCCAAAAGAAGTAATATATCTGGGTAATTTGCTACGGAGCAAAAAGATGAATAAAAAAATTACTAATAAAGAAAATGTGTAAATTAAGCCATCAAGAGCTTTAGTTTATGTGAAAATGGTAAAAAATGCAAACACTGCAATTGCAAACTGCACCCCAAATTTCAAGCATAGGGCAAAAAATTGTCTTGTCATGATGTCATGTATAAGTATAAGCTTATAAAATAAAATAAAATATCATAAAAAAGAGATATCAAAGAGTTATGCCCCTTTGATTACACTGCTCATGACTCATTGCTAAAGACTTAAAAACATTTTCTTTTACGACGCACATTCTATTTTCATAGTTTCTTGACAAATGCAGATGTTGAATGCTTTAAAACAGTAAGGAGCAAATAATCAAACAGTGTTCTTGTTCAATATACACAAAGCTACCAGAAAACAAATTAATAGAATACTGTTTAAATTCTCCATTTGTTGGACAAACTTAATCCAGATTTTTATCCCTAGGAATTAAAATCCAAGGAATAATAAGAAGTCAAATAATGCACCATATTCACTATAAGTAGACAGTAAATAACTGCTACTTAATTTAATAACTACTATTTTATTGGCTAAATATGTTTCGATTTTCTTCACACGAAATTAAAAACCATTTTAGTAAAAGATTTAGCTACACAATATTTCTAAAAGCATACCTTTGCACAAGCTAAACCACTGTTCTAAAACTCATATTAAATACAATATCCACTTCTGTTTATAACGAAGGGGGATTACAATAAACAAACCTTTATATATTCGTTATATATTCCCCCAGTCCATACACAACATACATACACAATGTATGAATCGTAAACACAAGCGCGTGAGTCATGCATTCTCGGGTCATATTTTGAGGTTATAGTTTATCGTTTTATATAACAAACCCTCCCTCTCGCGGTTTCATTCATTCATAGATTAGTGATAAATATTGGCATACCCTTATCAAATATTCTATTCCATTAACAAATTCTTGCAGTTTGCAAAAAAATATTTCTGTGTTGAAATTAGCAGACGACAGCAAAGCATGGTAGTGTTATTATAGCACGTGACCTTTCAGTCAACCAGCAAACCAAATGTTTCAAATCAACTCGAAATTCTGGTTGATTCTGGCTTGTAATTCAATATTTATACTGAAATAATGATTAAATTACAAAAATGAATTATTAATGAATTCGTTAATCGAGTTTACTTACCGCTGTGGGTGGTGTCTTTCGCCAGTTTAGCGCTTACAAACGAAGACGGCGTCGAATTTAATCCAGTCATGACGCCATTTTGAATACTTCCCAGTTAGAATAGAAACAAGTGTGACGTATTGATGCCAAACTTGGAAAGCATTAGCAGCCGACCACTGGTTGTAAACGCGCCTCGCGCTGAAATGAACGTAAATACGTATTTATCTCACGTGCTGGTGGTGGTAAATTTATCATATAAACAGATGCTAAATACGTAACCAGTTTCTTAAATTTCAACCTAAATTTAACTCTGGCTTTGTCTGTGATTTATTATGCGTTGTATTGAAAATTTACCAAATAATATTATTTTTGCACCCTTTTCTAATATTTTACCAAAATTGTTTGAATTTTGTTTGGGGTTTATTCAGACAATTATAGTCACATAAGCCTACATTTTCTTATCCTTGGTAGACAAAAACAACAAAATAAATGAAATCGTGTTTAACGTCGTACTGTGGGTTAGCGAAGACGGGCATACGCCATGCAGTGTGCCATGAGGGAATTCCAACTGCCAAGGGACCTTTTACGTTCTGGCCAATGTTTAGTCTACACTTTCGGTACCTCGACTTTTCAACCCCTCCGAACGACAAGACAGCTGCTGTCTTTGACAGGCCCTTCCCCCCGTCCTGCATCACTGACAAGAGTAAACTACGCTGGAAAATCTGGATGAACTTTCTCGGCCAATGCAGGGATCTAACACCCGACTTCCAGGCTATAGCATCCTACCCACTGAGCCACTGTGATCCCCAAGAACAAAATAACTAAAAACAATTATTATGTTGGAATCCATAAAGTATTCTACATGATATTGTCTAATAGATAGTAAACACAACAAAGTTTTTCAGAGCAGCTACTATAGCTTTCTCTTTACAGAACATCTTCTATAACACCCCCACCCGCTCCCTTTTCCCCCAATAAAGCAACTTAAAATACGTTATCAGAGTACATATATCAAACAGAAAGACAATATGACATCATAAAGTAAATTTATTTTTAAAAAAGTGGGACATTGATTCAAATGCAAAAGAAGAATTGTGTTACATTTTGAGTTTTCCATGCATTTCGCTGCGCGTAATTACGAAGTACTTCAAAATCTTTGTTTAACAAAGAGAAGACTAATGGGTATAGAATCGAAACGTTTTATGTCTTTCTGCAGCAAACGGGATAACGTATCGATATCATGCAGTATGCAGAAAAGTTTGTCGCGTCAATTTGAATTTTTGCTATACTCAAAAGCGTTTTATAGCTGAGACTGGAGGCGCCAGCCTCCTCGCGAAAAAAATCGAAGAAATTGAAAAAATAAAACGGGAGACAAATGCTAAAACCGATGAGGAAAATAAAAATGTAAGATGTAGCAAGTTAGGGAGGGCCCTAAAGGCAGACAAAAGGGTCCCTCTGGCCAAAGGGAATGGCCCCCGAGTCCGAGTAAATCGTTTTCTATACACTGTTGCTGTCGAATCCACTACTGAATGACAAATCCAGTCATTGAATTGGCACAAAAATCATCAATCAAGAAATCACCATTCAGGCTTCAGACGAGTATCGAATTAGGCCCTCAGATTAGGAGACTGGTTTTTCGCGCCACCCTTATAATTCTGTTACACGTTTTAAACAACCTACACTAAATGAAATGAAATGGTTTAACTTCCTACTCCCACTTATTATGCAGACAGACAAGCAGGGAAATTGTGTTAAGAGGGAAATTGTGTCCGGGCAGATGCGACGCGCAAAATGTCAAGGATCATCATACAATTACATACACGGCAAAGAGCAGGCTTTTTTTTTGTCTCATTCGATCGACTATAGACATTTTTCGTTGCCCGAACCTTCGTCGTACACCAAAGACACGGGGAAACCATGCAGGTAAATCCCAAGGATTTTTTCGGCAAACACCGGTCGAACCGTACCTCTTTTAGTGAGTCAACGTCTTACCCGACATAGTCGTATTATTTCTGCGACAGATGCAAATGATGTTCCTAAACGTGTTTCTGGATCTTGCACCCCTTTTTAATTTATAGACCTATACATTATTTTTTACTCCCAGATTTCACCCAACTTTTTTGTGTTATAAACCCATATATACCTTTATAGAACTTTCAAATACCCTACCCCGATGTCATACCCACTTCACAATTAATTAAGCAGAACAATATGAAATGAAATGAAATGAAATGATATGAACGAAATGAAATGGGGTTTAACGTCCTACTCTTTTGCACCGCACCTGGGCTAATGGAAGACGGGGAGAACAATATGACGTTAAACCCCATTTCATTTCATTTCACAATTAATGAAATCAATAGAGCCAATAATAGAGACTTAGCAAACGTAAATTACTAGTACGTATCGCGTATCCGTATGGATTTTGTGTGTGACGTCATCAATGTGTGTGTATTTCTCATACGTGATACGGCACACGGATACGGCAGCTCGTACGAACAGCTTTCATACGGAAGGTCCGTATAACATTGATCGACGTGCTAGACTTAGGTAGATATGGGACCTTGAAAATCTGTAAATGATGTGATTCTATGGTAAAGGGAGTCGAAGTCAAAGATTTTTTTTAATAAAATGCGACATTGTCGGCTAGGCACTTGACTAGTACTGAATGTTGATCTTGGTAGATAACTGTGCAGAACTAAGCTCAGCTCAGTGACACATACGTACGCGACGCAAGAATCTGCCAAAACTCTAAAACTACTCTGACGCAACGTGTCACGTATACGATACGGATACGTGATACTGATTGGGAAAATGCCACTTGCCAAAAGACTCTAATTAATGTTGAGATACAGTGTATCTGATACACCCGATTTTGTCTTTTAACAAAAACAAAACAAAACTGGAACAAATTAATCAGACCAATTTCGGCTTTGTTAAAATGAAAAACATGGGTATGCCAAAAAAAAGTGTAAGACTTACACATTAAAAAATAAAATAATACAGGCTATCTGAATGGGATTCGGGAACAGGCTTAGATGTAAAACACCTGTCCCGGGATACATTATTAAAGCTACAATATCATATTTTTAAGATATATTTTGAAAATGTAGGCTATTGAAATGAAGCCTTAAATAGATGGTATCTACCTGGTTAAAGAATTATCCTATTATTAATCCAATAATTCACTATTGCCAGTTGAGAAATTGGCAAATATATCATTTTCAACTTCAAATTCAAACGTTTGATGATAGCTATTGCAGGGGGGAGGGGGGTATAAAAACAAGGGTGGTAATGGTTTTTAAGTGTAGGGTAATACTGCCCATGCGGCATGGTCGTATAATAGTGAGTTGACAATGACAACATAATTAGCAAAAGACATAGAAATAATTATGTTTTTACTTTCTTTCAAAATTAACTACATATATTTCCCCGGTCAGAGGTCTAATGATTCTGTAGGTTATATAAAGAACGTAGAATATTCGGCACTATCTCATTAACCCAATTCTACCAGTGTTAGGGTTAGTCCGGTTAGGGTGGGGAACACAAAAATTTGGTGTGAGGACATGGCTAGCCCCCCCCCCCACCCACTGAATATGCCCTTAAAAATTTCAAGTCTCTACAATCATGGGAACAGGTATAGTAGAGGTGCGTTTCTGAAATAGAACCGAAAATTCACCTGTCCTGTAGGCGTACTCATCGCTAGAACTATTTATAGGTTTACGAGTAACCCATGGATGGCCTTATTGGAGCCATTCGTTATCATTTCAGAAAAATTTGAAGGATTGGACAATTATTGGCAACTGAACAAAATATGTTAAAAATTGCAAATAGGCCTCGGCCTACATTATTATGTTGCCATACTCCAGGGAACTGTGAATCCTTCTTTGGCAAATACATTTCTTACTGGTTTTCATAATGTTTCCGTTTCTTTCCAAAATCTATAATAATTGACATCGATATCGTCATACTACAATTATGTTGCTAATTAAAGAGATTTAGGCACTGGCTCAAGGGAGGTAACTACATTTTTGTAGGTTGGATTGACCCCACAAACATCATGATTAAATATATTGACATTCACTTTTATATGGGGACTTATGTTGCCTGCCGTTACCCATGTACTTCTTTAAGTGGCATTTAGTAATTGAACAGTAACACACTAACACTATTTATGGATTAACAATTGCTGGTTTTATTAACATGCAACGTTTCGACGATGATAAAGACGAGAGTATCATCGTCGAAACGTTGCACGTTAATAAAACCAGTTATTGTTAATCCATAAATAGTGTTAGTGTGTTACCAATGTATTTTTCTGTAATCTGAGAAATGAAAATTACGTACCACGTTTATGTAACCTAAAGATACAAAATCTGTTTGTTATATTATCTAGAAATACTTTCAGGTCGAGAGATTCCCCACCCACGCTCATTTATTTCTATATTTGCAATGTAATTGTGTTTTTTTCTGTTTTTTTAAAAAAAAAAAAAAAAAATATTATTCAGCATATCTGAATAGAATTGGGAAACAAGATTGACCCATGCAAACCGCTCTCCCTAAATACAAGCGAACAAAGGGGTTGTATCCTGTATACTATAGTTACAATGTCACACACATGCAAAATTGATGAAAATTTATAGTAGGCCACATTCTTCTTATTAATCTTATTATTATCTACTCAAAATATGCTTACAGATGTGTATACGGTACTTTAAATAACCTCTTGCATTCAGTTAAAATTGTGCCAGAATCATAATCTACAGTTGTATACAGTCAATGTTATCATGTACCCGGACAGCCATAGCGATGTGAACACTTTTAATAGTCTGCCCGATATAAATATATAGAAAATTGTAATACATTTGACATATTATAGTCTAATCCATGAATGATGAAGAAAATATGTTCTCGTCAAGTTCTTGTATCCATGACTATTTCGGTTTCACGAATAGTGTCCCCTTCCCTCCGTCCCCACAAAAGCGTTTCGTTTTTACATCAACCAGGATCCACCAGAATGTCTGCAGGCATATCATACCCCTTTCTGCCCCTTTGCGTGCCCATTTTTGTTGATTTAGTAGTCTAAAATGCACGAAGAAGGTTTGAATTAACATTTTCTAACAGGTTTTGGTAACTATTCAAGATTTTGAGGCGGAATGATAACGGGGTTATCAGGTTGGCTACTTTGATATGCGCGGCAAGTAACATGTTTTAATATGCTTCTTCAAGTTTGTGTATCTCAAAATTTTGGTGGACAGCCCCATACAAATTTTAGTGCAAAAAAATAACCATTTGTTCCGCTGTCTGTAGTAAAAAGCATTCAGTCTAACGAAAATTTAGGGAAAAGTTGGGAATGGGCAAATATAAAAAAGGCCAGAATTAACACTGAAGTCAATGGGGAAATTAATGGTGGTCTGTCACCGCCTGTTAGTAATACGAATTAAAATATAAATACAGCACAGTATATACCAAGCAAACCAAATTCGTTTAACAAAAGACGAAGAAACACAACGCCATTTTTTTACGAGAGAAAATTAAGCCCCTCCCCCCTCAATCCCCACAAAAGTGTTTCGCGTTACATCTACATGTAGCCTATCAGGATGTAATACGAATTTAAATGGAGTATTTCCCCTTGTATAGAGAGCTCACACTTACCACACTTCCTCTCGGCAGTACGAAATATTTATGCACCGGTCAATAGGAATCTTGAACTACCCCCCCTCAAGCATCGACGGCTATTCGACGCCATGTCGGCGTCGAATCTTGACGTCAAAATAGACAGCTAAATGTGAAAGAGATGTGAATCTTTGGTGAGAACAAAATTTGCCAAAGGTGAATCTTGAACAAAATAAAATATTGCTGAACACAAATAGACGTCGAATCTTCAACCAACACATTTTTCAGTAAATATTGTATTTTTAAAAATGTGTTTTTTTTTCTGAAAATGGACGAACCTCCGTCTGTTTTCGTTGGCTGTCATACGGAAATTCCACCTGTATAATTGTAGACGCGATTTTCTTGATGATGTTTTCGGGGTAATCTGGATAATCGTAGCTACAAAATGGTGTATGATTTGGCGGTAGGCTAATTTATTTGTACATAAATATGCTGATTTGTTTGATTGTGTGTCCGGTTGATATAGACTCCATTGTCCAAGTCTGAGCTTGCACGTATGTCTAGAATAATGAATGACAAGATAATCTAGTCTCAACTTACGCCTTACGGACCATGCTCAATCAGTCAATGTAAGTTAGTTCAAGCCGTTGATGTACCGTTTTGTCGTTTTTATGAAATTTGCGAATAAAAGTTAGAATAAAAATATATTATTAAAATAAGTACTTTTACAGTAGGGTGTACAGTCACGTGACTTTAAATGTTGTGTCTAAAACAGCCTAAACCTGCATACCCTTGCGCGCTTTCCTCATTTAATGATATTTCTGTTTAAAATAAATACATGTAAATTTTACATCGTTAAAAGCAGAATTGGATCAGGAGATGTCCTAAATTGATAATACATGTATTTCGAGTTGAACACAAATTTTACGGCTCTCTGTGACGTCATGTTTGCTTCGAAGAAAACGGCCCGGTTGTTTGGGGGCGTGGCTTTTTTATGTGTTTTTAAAAGTGCCATATTCAAATGATCTTTTATAGATATCAACACAATTTTTTTTTTAATCTACAGATAAATAATTGAACTAAAAAATGTCTTTGCTCGAATGGCGAAAAAGATCGGTTCGTAAAAAAATTTTTTTAAAATGCTGGTAAAAAAGGACGATAAATTTTCAAAGGTAAAAAATACCATCAAGGGTGAATGCTTGGGGTAGGTAGTTCAAGATGACTATTGCGTGAATCTTGAACTAATTTTTATTTTTGGACCTGCGTTAGAAAGTGAATCTTCAGTGAATGTGTCTTGGCTTCAAGTACATTGCGGGGTGAATCTTGACCCTAAAATATTGAGCTAAATGACAATCCGGGGTGAACGCTTGAGGGGGGGTAGTTCAAGATTCCTATTGACCGGTGCATTAAAAGGTAATAGCGGCGGTGGCCGTTGGCATATGATTTTGGGGAGTATATACGGGGCATAATTACTTATAGACCAGTTCTGTTTCTTTTGTTTAAGTTCATGATCATGTATTCATATACATATACACTTATGTATTTACACCCATACATATATCATTCGCATAGGCGTACGAGCCGGGGGGTGTGGGGGTGGGGTGGGGGCAGCTGCCGATTAGCCTATTATTTGATTGGATGGTTGGAATTTAGAGTGGGATTCCGGTTACACGGGCTAGAATAGCAGAAAGCGCATTTGCGGTGGTTAAATTTTCAAAATTTTCTCCGGGAGGGTGAGACCCCAAAACCCAGCGACGATTGATTGGTTGTTTGGAATTCGGGTCAGTCAGGTTGGCTATATTGGACCAAATTGAAGTTGCTGTATTCACAGCAACTGTAATAGCAGGAAAACGTGTTTGCAGCCGTCAAATATTCCAAAATGTTCTTTTCGGGGGGTGGGATGGGGTGGGGGGTGTTAAACAAGGTAAGCTCCTCTTTATCGCCTCTCGATGAAGACCGGCGCCGATCTCTGGAAACCCCAATTTTTTTCGCGCATTTCGGGTTCTGCCCTCCTAACTGTCATCGAGCCCGTACGCCTATGATCATACGCATTTCTACGCAACCACATGTCATATATATTTATACGCATAAATATATCATTCTGTATTTAAACGCATACATATATCCATGCGCATACACAATATCATGTATTTATAAAATCATGTAATTATACGCATACACATATCACCAACAGTTTGAAACCAGACCCACAATTCCCACCTGGCGTGGGCCTTCTACCAGTTTTTCCGATGGCTTAGGCTTTGCTAATAATCCCCCTCCCATCTTTCCACCCCTCTAGTCTCCTCGGATAGCATTTCGTACGAAGCTAGTCGGCGCGCTTAGTAGGAACTTTATTGAAAAAAATGCCCCCCCCCCCCCTCCACGATCACCTCTATTACTAATTAAATAAAATGTAATATCTAACAATGGTACATTCGGTAAATTAATTTATTGTCGACTGTACACATTACATGTACAAACATTACGTGATATACAAATACAAGAGCCATTAATTAATATAGAGAATAGTACAAACTACGCTAGGAAGAGCTGTAATGCGTAAAACGTCAACTTGGCCGAACAGTTGCGAATTTACAACTGGCGGACGTATAGAATTATCTTAAATATATCACTACTAAATTTAAGTGCTATAACATACAAATATGTTCATTTATAGAAAATATTGAGAATTAGTTATCTCAAATGATGTTCGAATATATCAAGATTAGTAGTAAGATTTCTAGGGCGTGTTACGAATTTAATAAATAGATACAATAATGGAAAAGTCATACCCCCTTCCTTTAAAATCTTAAGTGATATTCAAATATATCTAATTCATATCGAGGTGAATAGTAAAATGTTACCCAGCCCCCCCCCCACCCCTTTAAAACTTCAAAAATACATGTATGACAAATTTAAATAGATAATAGCACGTTTACAGAAATGAAAGGGTTATCTCCCTTTAAAACATGCCTAGACTACAGCCGTACAACAACATAATATATACTACCAGATCTATATCATAAACACAGTAGCCTACCACTACAAACTAGAATGTTTACAAAAAGAGCATTTATATAATATAATTCGTGGCCATTTGAATTATATAAAGTTCTATAAGGAACAGGGTGTTAGTTTAATGTTTAATTCAGGCATTTTTAGTTTGAAACATTGATCGTTTTAGATTTCGTTTTGTTTCAAAATCCAGACCAATGCACCTTTTCAAATAGACTGGTGGCCAGTCTTCTCCACACACCAAAAATTGGCCAGTCCTCTCAAAAAAAAAAACCGAAAAAAAAACGTAATCTCTAGAGACTGGGCAAATAGAGCTTCATTCTCATCTAGTAGGTCAATCTGCATTATGTAGGTCGTGTGACGTCGTGCACGGGATTACTGCATTTGCACTGGCAAACTGGTGTAGGTGCGAGATGTTTGTTGTGGATAACAGTTATTGTTATTTAGTGATACTTTAACGATCTAAGAATTTTGTTGACGGACAATTATATGATAATATCTGTCGAATGAACGGATACAACGTATGGGATGAGGTGAATGAACATAAATAATTACACACGACATCATTATAACAACTTAACGAAGCCAGTTCATGCGTATCGGGACGAAGCCGAATGGTGAATGGAAACAAAAACGTGACATCAGCCCGCAGACGGTTTCAGCATGACTGCTTTGCACTCCATTCGAGACGCATGATTCATGAAGGTAAATATCGAACTTAATTTATCTTAGACATCACATTTACAAATTCGTGTCACGTGACTCGGGGCTTGCTTGACAACTGTCAATCATTCCAAATAAGGAACAACGTAAAACAGGACAAGAAACGCCCATTTTATTGTGAAGCTCGCAAATTGTCCAGTCTCTGGTGCTGGTTACAGGTTTACTCAAATTTTTTTTTTATACAAATGGAAACGAAAGTGTTGGTTTACTAAAAATTACTACTTTTATATAAATCGAAATGTAAAATAAATAGAAGAGACTGGGCCAGTCTACTTTTCAAAGGAACAACATCATACTGTTTATAGCATTAAAGGGACAATCCCGATAAGAAAAGAGTCTCAAAAATTAAAGTCCGAGAGTTTATGAAATTTATGGACCAAAATATAGAGGCATGGTGTATTTATCTTGTCTCAAAATTTCAGCTCAAAATATTAAGTCGTTTGGACGTGAACGTCAACACTGCTTATCCGGACACGTAACCCTTTTAAGATTTCGGGTCAATTTTTTCATTGGGTGACCTAATAATCGATTCACATTTCTTGAGAGGTCTATACAGTGAATGACTCATATACTGTACTTGATAACAAAAGGTAAATTTCACCTACATATTATTTTTATAGAAAAAAGTCTGGTTTTATCCAGATACGGTATAATTCAACGGTCTCCATTTCCAGATGAAGACTGTCAGATTTAAGTTATTTACAAGCGTATCACAAATATCGTGTTAGTTGGTCGGCCTTAGGTAATGGGGTTTAAGGGATTTTAACACAAAATTAAGCAGTTTTATTCCTCAGAAAGTTATGGGGATTGGCCCTTTAAAGGATCTCAGCCTATGCTTGAACTATCACTTATTCTGTACCCAAATAAACCCAGATTTCGCAGCTTATTGACTTCTTTAGTGTTTTAAGGGTAAGAATCTGACTAGCTAGTTTTGAAACTAACCACATTATTATCAAACACAAATTTAGACTTAAAAGCGACTAATTGGGTTTATCGCCCAACTACAAAATGGTGATCAGTTAGCTTGATGTTCAGTTATCTGTCTCCTTTGAAAGCAAAGAACGAGCTACAGTTCTCAGAGCTGATCATCTGATAGCCAGTTGCTATTTTATAATTATTGTACTTCCTAGGAACTATTTTATATGTTCAATACCGCTTAATCATTATTACATGTACAATATGTTATTACCATGAACCGTTTTATAATTATAACACTACTTTTATAATTATAGATTGCACCATCAACTATTTTGCAATTATAGAACTCGCCATCAACTATTTTGCAATTATAGAATTCACCATCAACTTTATGCAACTCACCATCAACTATTTTGTTACAGACGGCACCACTAACTATTTTATAATTGTAGAACTCTATTTTATAACTATAGCACTATGATAATTATCGTAACCTATTTTATTACTAAATAATTACCACGAACTTCTTTATAATTACAGAACTTGCCACCAACTATTTTATAATTATAGCACTATGATAATTACTAATTACTGTGAACTGTTTTATTACTAAATATTTACCATGGATTGTTTTATAATTACAGAACTCACCATCAATTATTTTACAATCATATACCACTACTATATAGTTACCATAACCTGTTTTATAATTATAGAACAGCCATGTATTATTTAGTAACCATGCCAATACTATATAGTTACCATAAACGGTTTTATAAATGCACCATAACAGTTCTATAAAATAGTCCTACTATATAATAAACATAAATAAATAGAGTACTACTATAATTGCTGTTATAAAATACCTATAAATTTCCAGGATCATTATTATAATTATAGCCTTATTATTATAAAATTAGAAATGCTTTATAATTACTGCATTTACCAGTTCTATAAAAACAGTCGTACTATATCATAACCATAAATAATTTTATAAATTGTTGTTTTAAAATACCTAATAATTTATTTTTGTTAAAATATAATTATAGCTCTATTATATAATTACCAGAAATGTACTAGAAAATTGACCTCGAACCATTCTATAATTATATCTCTGCTATAGAATTACAATGAACAGTTTACAATTCTAGTTATGTTACACCACTATAGCCAAGAACAATTCTGGAAATATAATGTAATACTAAGTTCTAGTTGTATGGACAGTTGTATAATGTGAAAATAATATAATGACACGGCATAATTACAGCATATAAATTGTACTGTTTTCATTTCTATCTAAATATATGAACCACATTAATATCATCAAATTGTGACGACTTTATCTAGAAATAAAACGAAAGGTTACACCGAACGCTGATGTTTTGTTATAATTGTAGGTCAGTTCTGTACATTTACTAAAACATACAGATTTACAACAAAACTGGTATGAAATAATCACTTGTCAATACCAATAGATCCACATCCCTTCCAAAATACACACTAAATGTATGTAGTTAGACAAAAAGAAATTCTTTTTAGACAGTTTCAATTTGTTAATTGTAAGTAGATGACTATCTCTAAACAATGGGAGTCGGCCCTGTGTAAGGCATTTCATCCAAATATTACAATATGAAATAAAATTTCTCATTAACCCACGAGGTGTAAGACATGTTCCTGTTGGAGGTATGTTATCTTCAACACCTCACTTTGGTCTATGATTCACTAATTATCTACCCGCGTTTTGTTCACGTGGAATTCAGAGGTAGTTACATCTTCATCTTTTTAGGTATAATAGACATCCAATTTCTGATTACTCATAAAGTCTCGCAATATCATTATTCTTCCAGATTCTGAGAAACACAAAAATCTCAAGAAGTCTTTCAATGTATTCTTTCGAGATAGTTTGCGACACAATTATAAAACTAGGTTGTCCCAACATTCACAGATGAAACCATGATCAGTCCGGAACCAAGAGTCATAGTAATTCACATTTTACCAGTTCCCCAGTCACCATTTTTTTGATGACCAATGACGATGTTCTATACACCGAACAAGATACCAGAGAAGTCGGAACCACTCTGTACCCGGACTGTTATTCCCGATGAATTGTCGATATACACTGACACATACTGCCCAGTCTGAAATGAATAAGTATTTCAGTTGATAAAAATGTGTTAAACTTCTTTGATACAATTAAACGTGTGTAATTGAGTTAAACTGTTTAAAAAAGTTAAGCGAAAGAAGGTTTGTTTACTAATTTAAATTTAATTTTTGGCTGGATTTGTCAACGCCGGAAAACACAATCCATTAAATTATATGTCAAACATCGTCGTTATGCCTCGCTTCCAAACTATTAATTCCCATTCAGTTCTGAAGCAATAGCCCGAGAAATCCCGGTCTGGCCATTGCTGATACTTGAGATTTTTGGGGAGTGTGTCTATTCTTTCCGTTCAATCACATCTATCCCAAGTACTACATCCCATGACAGCCCTTCCTTTAATCTAGGATCTTCCCTAAAACGTCGGACAGTGATTTACGATTAAAAACAGTGAAAGTATTGTTCGTCTGAAAACAGTATTCTTTACATTGTATTCGTGTTGATAGCCTCGTTTGTCACACAATTAGTTTTTCGGCAATATTCTGCTACGCACTGGTTAATTGAGCATAATGAAATCATGACGTTACGTAAATATTTGGTACAATTTGGAGCTCTGTTTTAAAAGCGTAATGATATTGTTACGCAGTTACCTAATAGGTTATTAATAGGACCAGTCATAATTTGGAACAGAAATATGCTTTCTTTACAGCAGTGTTAAGTGGGATTTACTCTAATCAAACGAAACACATGGGAGGGGTATGATTCTGCACTTGCTATATTAACAGTAGGCCTACTACACCACCATAAAATTTTCTGAATGTTTGGATTTTTAAGGCTAAGTATTTTAGTCAGTTTTTACCTGTGACATATAGCCACCGCACAAAGCTAAAAACAGCTAATTATTGAAATAAAATTGTACCATATGTTAGTCCCGAAATGATTTATTGAACGTATGATTGAATGTATGAATATTATACGTACCTTGAGTTGAAGTAAACCCGTGATACTTGATGTAAAGATCTTACTGTTGACATCTAAACCCGTTATATGTTCTAATGATCTATATATAAACAATATAAGATATCATTATATTATTACAATAACCTCGTTATATGTTGTAATGATCTATATATAAAACAATAAAAATATCATTATATATAGACCCGTTATGTTCTATGGTCTACATGTATATATAAAACAAAATACAATAAATCCGTTATATGTTCTAATGATCAACATTTATAACAAAATACAATATAATAATATTATAATAAATTCGTTATAAACTGGGCGCCATAGAAAACGCATCACTTAGTTTTTCGTATAACAAAATGATCCTGTAAACATATCTTATTTATTTTGCTTCTTATTATGAACAATATTCAAATGGGAACACATCAATAACATCAATAACATTTGTACACTTATGGATGTTTATTTAGTAATCAAAGGTACAAAGTCAGGGTGGGTCAAAACCAAAAGTACGACACAGATGGTTAATTCCATGCGAGGTCGCTGCATTGCGTGCGTAAGAGCCCGTGGAGGACACACGCGCTACTGACATCTGTGATGCGTTTTTTATGGCGCTCAGTATATATTATATTTATGATGCAGTAAATGGAAAAGCGGTTGTGATCCCGTTAACACTAGCTGTTTTGAATGTGATGACCATATTTCCCGATATTGACAATATTGCTTGATTTCTATGATAAAAATACTTAAAATGGTAAGCCGGGCATAAATTACTAAACCAGTCATCGTATTAACAGCCCTTTGTACCAATATAAACAATTTGATTGGTCAACAAGCTAACGTGATTTGAACGGCGTTTCCAGAGACAATACATCAGATTTTATGATTTCATCAGGCTGCAACTTACGTATTTTTCTGGCATAATGAATCAATACAGATGAAGACTTTAATATTATCTCTCTTCCTCAATCTCTTTCCGCTACGTCCCTTTTTCCTCACTTGAATATGTAAATTAGCCGAGAACTGGTATAGGGCATCACGTGGCGCCACAAAACGACCATCACGTGAGTTAAATACGTCACCACGATGAAAAGCACCATCCCCAAATGGCTGAAAATATAAAACAATAAAGCTATTCTAAGAAAAAAAGCCTACTTGTTCGTTACAAATCCCAACATTCATTTGCCTTTGAGATTTCAGTTCTGCTGGTTTTAGTATAAGTGTATTGTTTTTTTTATACACCATCACCCAAGACCGGAATTAGACATACTCTAACAAACTGCAGTATAAATAGGTGGTCCACAGCCTGAAGGGTTTAGTAACAAAATTACTTCAATACCAGATTAATCGATTGACTTCATTTGATATGAGTTTTTTTTTGTCCCAATTACCACACTTTTAAACAAAGTTTAGTTTACTTACACATATTAGTCAATTTAATAGGCAGTACTACCCACAGATTTAGGGCCACTAATCATGACAATGCTAATATCTTAAATGTGGTTATATATAACTTGCGTAAATTAATGTTATACAATTATTTCGCACCATTGATTGTTTACTTGATTTCATCTTGGCCTAAAATACATTTCTTTACAGGGTGTGTTCCGTAATGGCGATTGATCAACTCCAGATCAACCTGCCAATCAAATCCCACGAAACAGAAAATTCCGCGAAAGGCTTTGATTATCGAAACATGTAATCAAGGTCAAAGACACTCAGTTGTTAACCCAATGGACGGAATGCCATAAAACGTGTCCGTTCTAGAAAGACTCCAATTGGTTATCGGATGATTATTTTTCAGGTTGCACAGTTTTGTTTAATACTCGTGTGTGCAATAGTTACAGGAGTTGTGATAGATTTATAGCACACACCCATGATGAACCACATGATTTCCTGCAATCTGTATGTTTGTTCAGAACGGGCAACGCATATTGTTCCTGGTAATTTAGACGTTTATCGTACAAAATGTGTTATGTACATAACCACATTTTTAAAGTGACGTTTTCCATAGGTGTGTGTGCGCGTGTGTTTATAATATTTTCTACTGATTCACACTCCTTTAATAAAGAAAATGTAAAATGACCATTGGCTTGTTTCGCACTCTAAACGAATCACGAACTTCCGGTTAACTTGAACCAAATGCTAAACACACTTCCGGTAAACCCGTCCAAGAATGTAATTACTAAATAATTAGATATGAAAAATGTATTAAAACATATTAAACAAAAATCTTTTATAGCGCTTGATTTATTTTTTCTATATTTCTCAGAAACGCCAGAATTTCCGCACCTCTTCCCCAAACATTCAGGAATCTTGACATATTCCTGTGATGTTCGGGTTTACTTTGTGGCGGTGTTATTCAAGTTTAGATCGTTATTGCAGTTGTTATTCGTGTGGGGGGTCAGGTGGGAGGAGGTCATGCCTCTCTCATTAGTCCTACTATGAAAAACATGGCCCGTATTCAATCGGTATTCGACTGACGATGTTTGTTAAATAAACGAATAGTTGGAAGACAGGCTCTACTCCACACGAGTTAATTGCTCAGGTCTTTTCCTTCATACACACCAGATGGCGCTCGGGTCGTTTCGTACTGCATCCTGGCATCCATTCCGTATTCTTGAACGCACGTGCTGTAGTTCCTAGCGGTTGTTGTAAGAAGTGAATTGGTTTACTTAGTATAATGAAGAGAAACATGATGACCGAATCACTGATATAGTAGTACACTTAACAAGAGTTGAACAATCTCCAATACAATTCAAAACGTCTCTTGGATTTGCGGATAATATATTACTTTATAAATTCAGAAAGACATTCAAAGGGTGTTATATTGATAAATTTCGTTTTTGGAAGAAGACCACTGCGTTCAGATAGTTAACAATCTGGGTTACTTGTCCCACCACTGCGTTCAGACGACAAAGAAAGCTGATATTAAACGTCATCACTCGCACCTAGAAAGTGAATGTAATTCATTTTGAATAATGTACGTGTTTTCGACGTACGCGCATAGAAGCGGCTTCCTTCTCCACGACCCCCTTTTCTCAGTTGTAAACCAATTTGTAATCGCTGGCCAAGGAAAAATAAATACACCATTCACAATAGAATAGACTTTTTTTCATTTTAACAAATTCTGCAAAATGTGATGACAATAAAATAAAACCAAGTACGAACAATCCAAACCATAAGACAGAATTCGAAGTCGTGTTATAGGCAAAATAGTGTAATAAGCAAATGGACTGCTCCCCGTGTACAAAATACACGACAAACAGTGTATCCTGCCTGGCAATGTTATTCTACGAAATATGTAACACTCAAGGTATATAAATATGAATGTTGGATAAAAATGTTTGTAATTATAGGTTATCTGACGTTTCTGGGAGTTGGACATTTTTGAAATCTCAGTCATACATTGCAATCACCGGGCGATATTTACGCATCACGGAATATATTAACGTTAATTATTGTATTATCCTCTGTTTCTCGTCTCCTCCCCGTTTGATCAAAAATCTTTTTATGTGAACTCGACATCCCCCCGCTGATTGTTTCAAAATTAATTATCTTACAATCGGATGATCTGGCTTTCTTCATTTTTGATGGTTATATCAAAGACGAAATGTATTCTATTTAATAATGGTAAGTCCACACGAAATTAAAACCAATCTTTTTATAATGTATAACTGTATGATTCATCTATTGTAATTATGAATATGGATTACAATTATAGGAATAATATACACAATATTTCAGCTCTGGACTAGATCTTGTGGGTTGACAAAGCTTAAAGGAATAGCATTGCGAGTGTGCCTACACTTTGAAATCGACAACGTGTGGGTGCAAATGCCACTGCCCGGGTACAATTCTCCTAGTGAATGGCATACAGTAAGCATGTCATATCATAAATATTTATAAAAATACAAAATTTGCGCTTTAAAAATTAAACTTTGATGCACATTTTTATTCATTATTTTGTTTTCATCAAATGCACATTTTTATATTCAATTATTTATTTTGATACCTTAGGGAAAATACACATCATTTCTTAATAATCGATTTCAGTTCTTTCGCATTAAGAATAAAATAAATAAATTATCTCATAATTCCATGTTTACAATTACTTTGATTTCAGTCATTAAAATGTCGCCTATTTGGTTCCCTTTATTGGTTAGATATTCTAAAATTGCAAAATCATTTTGATGATCTTTATTTTCAGAAAACAAACACATGCCATCCCATTTTACTTGTGTGTGTTCATTTTATATCTACAGCGTAGATACAAAAGACTTCAAATGGTTCCATTTTTTTTATTTCCTCAAGATTCCAAAATTGCAAAATCAACAACAGACTCTTTGAAAGTAATTTTCTTTGTGTTGAGAAAAACAAATATATGCCTTCCATATTTATTGTGTACTTTATTATATGTTTACTCAACTTGTATTTACAGATCACGAATCTATTAAATAACCTATTCAATTATTTCTTCTATTTTCTTTGTAGAGTAAATAGAATCACAGTGTGCCTGTTATAGAACTAGAAATTCTGTGTTCAAACAATATGGTATTAATATATCGTCGCCGATTGTTTTTAGCCTTTGAACAATGTGAAGCCATATTTATCTCATTATTACGAGATATTACTCGACCTCCGTGGCACTAGTTCTCAACTAAAACATTATAATAGGATTGAACAGTATTTAACGTCTTGTCAACCCAGGATAGACCATCTTGAGATGTAAACAATTTACATGAAGCATAAAACTAAAACCAAGCACAATCGATGCTATCCAGTTGTCATTACCGTCGCATTAAATAAAAGAGTGGAATTGTTACTAGTGTTTTATCGTGCTCGATACAGGAAATGCTATATAATTCTTTGACGAGCACCCAATACTTAGCAATACCACCCTTTGCTTCCCTTGTTTTGTATAACATAGGAAGAACCATCATACACAGAAGTGCTATTAAATATTATTATAAATGGTATTTTCAAGCATCAGTAGGAGAGGTATCAACTATTGCATTTGTTTAGATCAAGATTCAACTTTACTGGCGAATAAATAACTCATGTAATTGTTCAATTACAGCAGGATATTCTCGATTAATTTTAAAGAATAGATCCGTGTTCTTTAATTTGTTTGAAAAAAAGGCAAATCTGACTATAAATTATATGGAATATGTTTCCAATTTAGTGGGGGTTTAAGGTTCGTCTCGTACCGTTTCCTTGAAATAATTTACAATTTATGAAGTCAATAAATTTCTATTATTCTATCTTTGAAACAAGACCTGTTCTTAGTTATCAGAGTTCAGTGTTTGACGGAAAGCACATTAAAGATGGCAGAAAGCGTGACGTCTAATCGGTGACAGTTGAGTCGCTGTGTTCTTTTATTGCTACCAGATGACGTAGTTTGTCCACCTGTCTTCAAGATTTTATAACTTGTATTTCACCAGATGGAAACAAGTTGTTTTACTCTCCACGATTGTTTTTATATTTCCGCTTACCGCCTCTTGTGTTTGACTATCTTTAAAAGCAAATGAACCCGGCTGTAGTGATATCTATAATATTATTACTTTCAATTAACGCCATTTTTACTTTAAAATCAAATATCAATTGCGGTTCGTTTAATTTCTATGACAATATCTGAAAACAATAAACGAATGAAACTAACCAAATAATTATAATGTCATTATCATTCTAACCTCATTCAATATGATTGAAACATAGATTATATTTCGTTTTGCATATTATTGTTCAAAATTTCGTTTTACTTGTCTTCACCACACCCGGTAGTGGAAGGAGTGTAAGATATTGAAAGCATATAAAACGAAACGAAATATAGATCTGTGTTTTAATCAGACTGGAGGTCATTCTAGCGTCAGTTTCATTCAAGTTATGTTCTTGACGTATAAAGTATTGATACCTTATAGATACATTACGGGAGATAAGATAAAGAGATGGCAGTTCTCACAATAATAGTTAAAAACTAGATAGTGTAAAGGTCAAATTGATCTACTATGAGCGGAGAACGAAGCGGGGGAAATTTTCGCACAGCCTCGGTCATCATTACTAAAATCATGAATATAAACAGCATAGTCTCGATTATCCACTTTTTTGATTTAATTATCAATGGCCGTTAAGCGGCATATATGAATCTAATCCAACCAACATCAAAGGCTAGCCTTGACATCGAGTGTTTATTACTTGATATATATAAAAGTCATATTAATAGTGTAGTATATGATTGCAAGTTTTCTAGATATAGTGTAAAGCAGTCCTCTAAATCAGCTTAATTAGCTAAGCACCAAGAAAAAAGAACACCTCGGTTCAGATAGCATATTGGAGGAAATAGTAATGTTCCTGCTGAGAGAACTGCTCTGTAAGACGGTTAATTTGATATTAATTAAGATGAACATATTTTAATGATAGTACTGATTGGGGGAAGACTTATTCGCTACATCATCAGCCTAGCTTGACTTTTATTACCGTGGATGATTAAGATACAAGACGATGTTTTGCACTTTGATGTACACGTAAAATCATTACCTAACAAATCAACTGTACAAGATTACTACGTTAATCTGTAAAATAATACATTCTCTTTGACCTTAAGGAAATCGGCGCTACTTGGAGTTACACATTCGGTTGAAAATATTAATGTATAAATGTCTAAAAGAAAGAAAAAATATCGACCCATTAAACTAACGTGGTCACGTTGATTGTCCATGACGTCAGAGGTTAGGTGCGTATCTGCACGATGCAAATGAATCAATTCAAAGACTAGTGTTCCGTCGGACAAAGAACATATTATTGTCACCCACACATGTAAATGGGACATTTTCATACACAATTCTTTCAAATTTACAAACATGTCACTTTGTGTACATTTGGTGCAACATTGCCTATATCGCTCGCATGCTTTAACTGAACACACTGCAGATATAATATTTAGAAATGATACCGTTAGAATTAGTGGTCCACATCCTCATATTCCACCGAAGACTGTCTTCGAATATTAAAATAAACATTATGATAATAATAAAGCATGGTCGAGTGTTCACCTGTATTAAATGTTTATAAAATATACGTCTACAGTGTCATTTACAAGACAAAATATTATCAAAAATATACAAGTTTTTCTTTCTGGAAAAGGGCGAATTTAGTTCAATTTTCAAAATGGTGAAATACAGGTTGGTCTACAAACGACCACCCACAATGACGAACAATACATCTAGATCTGATAACTAAAACTAATTAAAAGTAATTGTCTAACAGACAGTAGACCTATTTAATTTAAAAATTTTGTTATGGCGCAAACGGTTTGAGTTAATTCATATCATCTTGACTTCAATTTTGTGTTTTGGCTGGAAAAAAGATGTCTTATGGTGTCTGAGACGATGTTTTTATTAACTCTTAATGAGATAATGTTCAGGAATCGACAATGCCGTCGGTATTCGTTCAAATCTTTTAATCAATTATTTCTTGACACCTGTTCATTATTTAAAACAATAAACACACATTACCTGATGGAATTTTTTCAATTCCATAAATGTTCGTCTGGCCACCACGATATTACTGCGCAGACGCACATGGAATGCCACTGTTACTCTAGGAACCAGGAACATTTCATCCATTTCCGGTGGTATGACATAAGTTCCATTTAATATAGAATTACAGGCATCACACTGCAAGAAAATTAAGAGCTTAAAGTTTTACTAACATTTAAAAAGCCTTCTGCAAGATCAAATATGCAATCGAAAATAGTATCACTATTTCCTGTATGGTATCACCATTTGCTGTTGATATATATTACTAAAATATGCTATTAAAATTAGTATCACTGTTGCCATACCATTGACATACTAAAATGTGTAATTGAATGTTATAATTATTTGTGTAAATTTAGTAAAATATGTAATTGAAGGTAGTGCCATTATTTTATGTAAACATATTAAAATATGTAATTGAAAATAGTGTCATTATTTTATGTAGACATACTAAAATATGTAATTGAAAATAGTATCATTATTTTACGTTAACATACTAAAATATATCGTTAAAAGTATACTACACTATTAAAATAGAAGTATCAGTATTGCAGACTGTCATACTAAAATATTTATTTGAAGTATACTAACATGTTACATTTAATGTGTTATAAAATTGCTTGAGTTACAAAATTGGATGAATTATTAAAATTTGTGACCCATATTTTGCAAAAAGAAGTGTCGGAAAATAATAACAGAAATATAACAAGGATTTTTTACTTTGTTAGCCTAAACTCACTTCCCATTTACTAAATAATATTTCTGACCCGCTCTGACATGGACAAAATGACCTTTTAGAGGAATGGACACGAAACGTCTCCTACATTTAACAAGAGATAAACTATGATGCCAGCAAAGGGTGATTGCTGAAAGAACTCAAATCTAATACTAGTTCATCAATTCTGTTTGTGTAGTAACAAAGTTGTTGAAAGTTTTAGAAATTTCTAAATAATATTAGGAGAAAAAAGTTGACTAAATGGCGAAGTGATTTCGACTGTGATTTGAATTGCAAATGAATAAATTTATAATCGGAATTTTAAAAATCGATCTTGTTAAAGAAAGTGGCGCTTTAAATGGCATCTTCTTTCTTCTCGTGTTTAAATGAGGCGAGTTAATTAGGTCCATTACTAAGGATTATGCTGGTTGTATGAGACTACATGTAAAGATCTGTTGTTAACGAATTTTGTGAAGCGTTGAAAGCCTGGGTAATGATTATGATACGTGACTCGAGCAGATTATTTCCACAAACACACAGATCGAATCGATGTACAAATTTATCTCTTCAATGTCAGGACTAAGCTCTGGGCCAAACAGACGGCAGTTTTGGCGCCAACTGTCTGTGTTTCGGTCATTTACCGCCAAAATATTCCACTGATCAGAAAATCAACGACCATAAAGATGTAATTAAACAGCTCAATGATCTGACCGTTTTTAAAGGGAGTGACCCATATGATGCAAAAGAGTCTTCAGAGTATTTCTTAAGTTTGAGTACAAGGAAAATGCAGACTGATCTAAGCAACTGCGCGGTCAAATATGGATAAGGCCTCCTTGATTTACGATCTAGTCTAGTTGTATTCAACATAAAACGACATTGATACTTATTACTTTATATTTTGATTTGGAACTTATTAAAATAAAACCATATTAATAAAGAAATCCTTCTTGCTTTCTGTTCCTTGAATTCTTACAACTCTAGTGCGGGATTCCATGGGGCCATATAGATTCAGTTGGCTTACCTCGTGCTTATAGTCCCGACGGGGCAAAACCACGGGTCCTGTGAATAAACGTGTAGCGCAATCAAAATATCACCCGAATCTAATGAAGAATCGCCCTAAATACAGTTTTCCAAGTAAATTCCCGACCTCACATTACATAAGTACCAAAAGTAAATAAAATCAACCGTTGTTAGTCTCACATTGTTAGTCTCACAAAGGTCGGCCTCACAAAGGTCGAAGTATTTTGTAGTTATTACATTAACCCCATTGACACTTTAACGCTTCGGCCTCTAGCTGGCCGGTCACCTCTAGCTGGCGGTCCTGGTTTCGATCCATGTGAGACCGTATGTGATTCCTCGGAAATAGGGGACTCTTTTCAACTCTTTTCCCTCCACAGGAAAAACCTTTGCGCGTGTGCTGAGGATAGTAAAAGAAGAGTTGCTCATATATGTCATATTGGAAAGAACCTTTATTGGTGTAACGTTAAATGAAAACATTTTTTTATTTGTTTGTTTTAAGCTAAACTGCGTTTTAAAATCGATGAAGCGAGGACAGTTGGGATTAGTCATTTATTTAATTCAGTCGTCTCACTTTAAATGTTTTCTTGTAAAACAGCTTACTACAACACATGGCATGAATAACTCCCACTGTTAACACGATACGCCATGATGATATCAACTCAATTACAACTCAATACTCTCTTTATGTCGAATAAAACTATTTCATTCTATCATTGATTCATTCGCCACGAGGTTTCATTTTTCTTAAAACTGAGATTGGGTGAAAAGTGGCGCCATCTATTACTAAAACGTATGAATGATCCTGTGAAATATGAGAAAAATTTAAAACGTTGTCTTGTCTGTAAAAGAACCTTTGATAAAACGAAATGTAGGCAGGAATGCCACCACCGGGAAAAAATAGTTAACTGGCTGTCCGAAAGCATGGTTAATTCCTATGACTATTTTAGGCCAACTTGCATTACCATTCAAATCTTTGTCTAATGTTTAATTCAGCGTGCACTAGCGGCTGTTTGAAAATTTCTTTGTCACAGCAAGTTTGTCCATATAAATTTATCTCTTAAGATATTCTCGATTCACCTTGATGATTGGTAAACTTACCCTTTCTATTAACAGTTCATTGGCTCTCTTCTCAGCTGCGTCTATAAAACGTAAAATGATGTCACTTATTGATATTCATGCATATATGAAACAAAACAGTCGAATAAAAGAACAGGGGTTTTTTTTCGCGAAATTTTAACTAATATAAAATCCAAATTTAAGTAATTTGATTGGATAATATTAGATTGATTTTACTGCTTAGCCAATCAAAATTGAAGTATCTACTAAAATTTTAATTTTATATTTATTTAAAGTTTTGAAAAACGCAACCCTGGTCTTTTGTACACCTACACCCAATTCAAACCCTTGTGTAATTTGTACCCTAAACCCACTAGTTGTCTCGTTAAACATACTTTTTTCTGGAAAAGTCTTATTGCCGTCTTTAAAGAGAAAAGTTTTTATACTTCATTTAAATGTACCTTAGTCCAGTCAAAAGACACATACAACGTGATAGTACTCCATTTCAAGACATACCGGTTATAAGAAACTGGTTTCAGTGATCGTTTCACAGCCCCAAAAAAGAAAGAAAGGGCTAAAAATCCACATCGTATGATATTAGAATTAGACCATAATCTTTTCTTTATTCTTTTACAGACTGTGAAGTCTAGCAACATCTATATGACATGATCGATCTTTTCAATAAAGCGACGCTTGGTCAAAATAGTTTTTAACAAATTGCAGTTTCCATTTTAATTAGAATTTTAAAAAATTGTAAAGTATTTTCAGTATGTATAACAATTGACTGCAACCAAATATCATCAGACAACCACTTTAACATTTTGAAGACTTTACGACTAGTACTCAGCGGGGGTAGTTATTTAAAGGTATTTCTGTCTGTTTAACATTAAAAGGTTAATAAGCTATCACCTATAATTACACCGTTACCTTATCTTTATCTATATACCTTTCAATAGACTAAAGGCCAACACACACTATCAGGATACATACATTTCAGGACGCATGTGTATTTATATACGACTACGATTATATTATTGATGGAACGAGGTACGTTTTAGTTTTCTATAAATCAATAGGATGACCGATAACACCTCAAAAGATAAGGGCCACTAAAGGTCTAATAATTCAAATATAGACTTTCAGACTACACACAGTCAATGACAAAAATCAAAGAGTATATTGATCCAAAGTACATGTATGTTATGACAATCTACAGTTCACATAACGTAAATTGATTTTACGTCGTCATTTTGTTTTCTCTCTTATAAACGTCTGTTCACGTCTGAAAGATAATCCATTTATACCCATGAACATCAGGGTCGGGATGGTATCTAATCTACAGTGCAAAATGCCATTATAGTTTGCATTGAGAGATTGGTCAAGTATTTATTTTATTTTATTCACAATTAAAGTGCATGCATTAAAACCTACGAAATCCATAAATTCAAAATAAAAATATATAATGAGCATTCATCTAACGAAGATTGAATTAAAGTCTAAATCCTCTCAAAGAAATATTTGGCACTGGGGATATGGTGGGTGGAGATGTAAATATAACAACTCCAGGTATACCAGGGGCCTATTTCACGAAATTTTAACTAAGATAAGATCCCAATTTTAGTAATTTGATTGGATAATATTAGATTGATTTTAGTGCTCAGCCAATCAAAATTGAAGTATCTACTAAAATTGGATTTTATCTTAAGTTAAAATTTCGTGAAACAGGGCCCAGAACGTTATAGGTTTTCATAGGAAATCCCAGTGTCCACGCATAAAAGTTACCAAAATTGGGTTGTCGTCAACAATACTTCTTGTCCGAATTATGACCATTATACTCCTAGATTTACCATAGTAGTTTTATCTATAATTATACTCTACAGGTAGATAAGACGAGAGTTTTATTAACAAACCAGACAAATTCTTTTAGACAATTTGTGTGATAAAATAATCAGATCGCCATTTCACACAGAGTTCAACCGATAAACAAAAGGTAAACAACAGCTTCATTAACTGCTTAAAGCAGAACAGTGGGACGTTAAGCCCCATTTAAAGCCAACAGAAGTATTATTGAATACAGAAGTATAACATAACAAAAGTCCCTAGCCATGTCCACTGTGCATAACATACCCTACCAACAGCACGATATTCGCTACTAATTAAATTAAGATATGGACTCACAGTTAATCCAAATCGCTATCCACTAAGACAAATGCATTACATAAAAACCGATTTCGGAAGTCACGAATCAAATCCAATGAAGCTAATGGTCAAAGTAGACCAAAAAAGGTTGACGAACTGGATGAATGCGGTAGGAAATAAATACTTACCTTTAACCATTTCTCTAAATTCTCTCATTAATTCGTCTTTGGTTATGGCAGCACCTGCTGGCCCCGGTGGTCCTGGTGGTCCTGGAGGTCCCGGTGGACCTGATTGTGTGCGCTGAAATAGAAGAACAACTATCAATGTTTACAAAATTCTCGATGTACAATCCTACTTTATATTTTAAAAAAAAAACACTAAAGGAGATATTCCATCTATTTCTAAGTATATAATAACGATAGCTACTCAGATCAACGTCGAGGTCATCAACAGTGACGTCATCAATATCAATGGTGTACCCACGCTTAACAATGGCGATGATTTTAATTGTTAGTTAACTCTGATTCCACCCCTCCCTTTAATTTAGTGTGGTGTCTAGAAATTTCTAAGATGCTGATTCCAGTAACTGTCATCGTTAATTTTGAATTCTCCAAGATGAAATAAAATCTATATAACCTGTTCTTTTTTTCTACCCACCTTTGAAAATTTATAAACAAAATATTTGGACAAATTGTCGAAAGAATTTTTTAAAGTGAAGTACAATTATGGCCGTACAGCTTGTTTCTGTACATCTTAAAATCAAATTATCTTCCTTCTATCTTGTGAGATTTTGAGGCGAACTTTACGAAAAAAGAACACACATCGTATTTTTGAAACGTTATTGCCAGTAAAGGTTACTGAACTATAGGGTATTGTTATGTGTTAATAGCAAACGCCCTTTCTGTATTTATGTATCAAAGTTACCTTGGTATCAAAGTTACCCCGCTTTACCTTAGAACCCATCAGAGATCGTCCCTTGTTCTTGCACTTTTTACGTGAATTACGTCTGTTATCTCTATCTGAATGTCGAACGAACTGAAACCAGCTACCTTTGGGATCCATAGAGGGTCTCGTTACTGATTCCTGGAAAAAATGTAAAACATTATAATTAATAAGATGGTGGTAATACACAAATCCAAAATACAATTATTTGCTTCAAGCATTTAAATTAAACATTTATATCTTGGGAATATGTATTAATGTTGTTTTCCAATTGACAAGATTCGAGTTTATCTTAACACCTGATCCGTTTTATTATGTGGGACTTCCAATAACACAGACATCCATCGTCGAATTCTCGTCCCTAACACAAGCTGATAGGTTTGTATATAAGTCTACATTTTAAAGAGATATAATTATGTATACACCCCTATTACATTTTGTTCTATTCGAAAGTCATGGTTGCATGACAGTGATTAGTTAATACCACTCTTATCCGAGCCACTCGTAATTGGCTATGAATCGCTTGAAGATACACCCCTATTACTTCTCTGTTCTATTCGAATGTAATGATTACATGACAGTGATTAGTTAATACCACTCTTATCCGAGCCACTCGTAATTGGCTATGAATCGCTTGAAGATAAACACGTTGTTGGTTCGGTAGGGTAAAAGTTAACAACACAAAAACGAAACAGCTATAAGAGCATATACCGTTTTTAACCCACCAGAATTGTATAATTTATAAGAATAGAATTAATTACTTTTTGATTGTTGACTGAATGATACATTTTATCGGGGAATCGCTGAAGGACGAATCAGTCAGCAGTACCCAACCCGTACCTAAAGTGATTTGTGTATGTTAGCATGGGTATGATGTATTAATGTAGTCTGTCTGTCAATAAGGAACCACTGAAGGAAATATTTTATAATGATCCGACTACTATACGATCTGTGATATGTTATCAGTTAGAAACAGATTCCCGTAAATCAAGACGGGCTATAAAACTTACAACACAAATCGATGAACGTCTTCAGAAGCAATCCTGCTTGTCTTTAAATTCAGACTTACGACCAACAAACTCTATTTTTTTCATACAAAGATGAGCTGTTACATAGATTTCATAGTTTATTAAAGATACAACACGACCATAAGCAACCCCAAACAACCCCAACATTTTGGTCCAAACAATATTCAACTAAGTTTGTAATGGTTTCTACTGATTTCACTCCGCCATCTTTATGTGTCACAGTAACAATAATTCTGCCATTTTCTTCCATGCCCGCCAATTCTTCACACAAGTTTATTCAGAAATGAAGAGTGGTAACCAAAAAAACCCAACAAAACCCTTGTAGACGTATAGACCGATGGCGGAAAAGCGTGATGGCAGTATATTATGTTCACGTTAAATGTGGATCTATACAAATGACATTAACTTGGATTTCAGAAACCGAGGTACTTGGATAGATCGTAAACCCAGGGCCATGCACTGATTACCTAAGGACAATACATAATTTTCATAGTGTTTGCATTCACATAGGGTTGTCTGCAGTTGATGTATAATTTTTTCCAGACTCCTAGCTTTAAAAGGGTATTACTCTTCTCCACCTACACGTATGTCATTGTAAATTAATGGTATTTCTTAATACTTCAATATCGCCTTTAAGTTTGTAATGGTTTCTACTGATTTCACTCCGCCATCTTTATGTGTCACAGTAACAATAATTCTGCCATTTTCTTCCATGCCCGCCAATTCTTCACACATGTTTATTCAGAAATGAAGAGTGGTAACCAAAAAAACCCAACAAAACCCTTGTAGACGTATAGACCGATGGCGGAAAAGCGTGATGGCAGTATATTATGTTCACGTTAAATGTGGATCTATACAAATGACATTAACTTGGATTTCAGAAACCGAGGTACTTGGATAGATCGTAAACCCAGGGCCATGCACTGATTACCTAAGGACAATACATAATTTTCATAGTGTTTGCATTCACATAGGGTTGTCTGCAGTTGATGTATAATTTTTTCCAGACTCCAAGCTTTAAAAGGGTATTACTCTTCTCCACCTACACGTATGTCATTGTAAATTAATGGTATTTCTTAATACTTCAATATCGCCTTTAAGCTAAAATTAGCCCCCTTTTGTGATTCTTTTAATGGATGATTCAAGGTATTTACCGATTTAATATCGTTTTAGTGTTGTTAATATGGCGGAGTCGCTCAGAAATATCTTTATATCGATAATTATAGGTACATTGAATATCAATAAAGGCCTAATTTAGAACGCTTTATTCCAATATTTGCATTGGCTTAAAAGACCCTATCACATAAAGTATTTTATTGACGAGACGTCAGATTTACCCTCAGCAGATCATCAGTGACAAGAACTATTTTTATAACATTTTAATAAATGGCGACAATTTTTCCGGCTGGATAGCTGTCGTTTGTTGAATTTTGGACATGTTCGATTATACGTGCAGTATCGGCTGGGATTTAAGATTGTACAATTTTTTATCTCCTGGCTAAGGTAACATACAACCGCCAAAATAAACAAAATATATTTTATTCTAAAGTCAATCTTTCTCTTTGTCCCTTCTAAGGGATACTTTAATTATAGAAAGCAAAATGTCATAAACTTTAAAAACCGTCAACTTTTAAAGAATTTACAAATGTCAAGAGAGTTACTAGTAAATTAAAATTTGTTTCAAACAATATTAAAATATCACATTTTAGCAAGTGGTGGGCGGTCCAAGTCTTCGACCTACAGTATAAGCCTTTTGTAAAGTAACAATTGAAAGTGAAAATATAAATATGGGGGGTTGGGTGGGCAAGTGGTTTAAAGAATATGTCAGTTGACGTATCTGACAAAATCGAACGTGATTATGGACTACGGTGGTTCATGGGGTATACGGCGTAAGTTTACTGACACGGAAATTAAGGGTGCGATCCCGTGCCTCTGAAATATCTAGCATGGTGTTGCAGGAAAGTGGATCTGGCACGGAACAAAGTCTAGTCCTTCAGGTGGGACGTAAAACCGAGGTCCCATATTTAGAATTCGCAATAAGTGGCAGGTTGGGGAGGGGGTGCTGCGTAGGGTCGAGTGGTCTAATGTGACTCAAGAGATGTGGTTTTTGTCCAAAGAACGGATTAAATTTGTCTATCCAACCTCGTGAGTTTTCTCCAGGTTCTCCGATTTCCAAATACTGCTAAGACCCCTACGCATAAACTGTTAGTCGTCTATTAGTCCCAAACTAACTTTTTGTTGAGTGGACGTTAACCAAACAAATGAAATAATCAAAACAGTAAACAAACCAATTTTCGCTTAGTTTTTAACAGAGGCATTAAATTCTATAGAGGTTGTCCCACCACTATCGGATCAACTTAATTCAATACTATGTTTTGTCTTATATCCGAGAGGTCGAGCTCCTTTAATATTTGTTTACCTATGGTAGGTATTTTATTCAAGGTAAAAGTCTAGTGGGTTCTAGAGAGTGAATTAAGAATGTAAGGAAATGGTAGTCTCGGGCGTCCAATAAAGGTGTATAGGCTATAACGCGTTTCTTTGAAGACAAGTGGAGGAACTCTATTTAAAATACATACATCAACAAGTGTTTATATATGGCGGCGCCATGATTGACTTTAATGTCAATGTTAGATGGAATTCTTTACTTTCTACCTATCTACAAGCACTCTTAACAGTAATAGACTAAATCTATCTACATACATGGAAGCTGTCCACTAAATTAATTCCAAGAACTGTCCCTGAACGGTTAACAATTGATATTCATTTTGACGCTAATGTCGTCCAGATTAAATTCTTAACTTCCTTTTTATCAGGTTATGATTTATGACCAAATGTTCATTCCAGTATGCCCTTAGGGACTAAAATTTACGATCATTATTATTAACTCTATGCAAGTTAAAGAAATTCTGCATTTAAAACCTACATGCGTCACTTATTCAATGGACATTCACCATGAAGAAGTTTGGACAATAAAACCTGTCTACCAATGGAGTTTCAGGATTATGATGAGATGAGCGTCTCTATTAAAAGGGGGAAGAAAAGAGAGGATTTGGGAAGGAGTTTTCACCCCTTTAAATAATTGAATAGTTGCAATCGAACCCACCTGCCCCTCTTAAGAACATAAACTATCACAAATGTGTGAACATGTCTAGTTAACTTGAGTCAAACATTATTTGTTGTTATTTTCACCTAATCGTACATTTATAGGTGACGAGTTTCACTATTCACAGTTTATAGTAAAATTAGCCGAGTATTTAATGTAAAAAAGTCGAGGTATGTGTTACAAGGAGAATTAGGCCCAGTTAAAATCCCGTTCTTATCAACATCGCTTGTAAACCAGGCTTCATCAACCGACTAATAAAGTGGATAAGTGAAATAGTTGAGCTATCTAAAATAGCTAATAAAACACCAGGGGTCTATGCCAAATGGCGTGAAGCGGTATTTCAAGCCGCCAACCTAGCTATCCTTTTATTTATCTTATTGACAAATTACCCTACTCAAAACCAACTGAGAATTCAAAGACCACGCTTAGGCATGTTTCGTATTATCTGGAATGACAAAATTCAATTTGACGTCACTTCCTGCTGTGACGAGACGCCGCCTAGACGGCGGACGCGTTATGGCGTCATTTTGCAAGGGAGGCAATTAAAACAGCGTGTTTGGTTAAACCAACAAATTACTAAGACAAGTTGTGGATACCACATCTTCTACATTCCAAAAGCTCGCACTATAAGTATCATCCGGTCGATAGTAAAATAATAAAGACAGTATGACCTACATTTATTATTCGTAGGAAATAAACACTGGACCGTCCCACCATTCATTAGAGAATTAAGTTATACGGGATTATCGATATTCAATGTGTACAAATTGTTTCTTTGAAACGCGTTTTCATTGTTATTCTGCTTTGATATTCGTGTCAAACCTCGTGGGTTTTCTCCAGGTCCTCCGATTTCCTCCCACTGCTAAAGAAGCCTACGCGCCAGCAAATTATTGAACGATGTGTTAGTCCCAAAAAGACCTAGCTTGTATCGAGTGAACGTTACCCCCTCCCTCCCGCTCTCACTCCATGGCTTTAAACAGTACCCCGATCTCCACCCCATCCGAACGACTAGATGTTGTTCATTGCAGGCCTCCGAGCTATACCATTGACCAGTGGAAACAAAGGCGGAATATCTGACGACCTTTATCGGTCAACACAAGAAGCATCTCCCCTGGACCTCCCTCGTCGTTCTCACTGAGCCATCGCGCCTCCATGTATGATTAAGAAGTAGCTTTATTTAACGCCCTCTTAAGAAATATTACCGCATTTTAGTACTCAACTTATAAGTATCTTGACATGAAAGTCTTTTTCAAGAGAATTTTTAATGTAGATATAATCTTGTTGATAATAATAGGCCTACAGTTCTAATAAAGATTATCATCCAAGCACGGTTAATGAAATGAATTATGACATAAAAGTCTTGATAACTCGTGCTGTTAGATAAAGCGTGTATCACGACGCCAATCCGATACACGGAGCTTTTATAGCTGTTTCATTTTTTTTATTTGATGTCTTCTTAAAATCCTACAGATACAAAGATATTATCTACATGACCTTACCTAGCCCTAATATAAAGTAGCTTGAATTTTTTCTGATTTTTCTCTTAAATTCAAGACACGTTGTCTCTACATCGCTAATGATATGTTTTGTGTTTATCTAAAACATCTCAACATGCGACGGTGATGATTTTAATCGATTCGAATCATACCCCTTTAACCATTATGATACCATTACCACTCTGTCATCTCTTGTATTTAATATGATGATACCGTTACCTCTCCCATCTAATATGAAATCGTTACCTTTGTTACCTGTTCGTTACCTCTCTTTTTTAACGTGGCATCGCTACCTCTCGTATTTAATAAGATACTGTTACTCGTATTTAATATGATACAATTACCTCTCCTATTAAATATATAATTATCTAATCGTATTTAGAATGATACCGTTACGTATCATACCATTACCTATCATATTTAATATGATACCAGTACATCTCGTATTTAACATGCCATCACCTTTCGTATTTAATATGATACCGCTCGTGCCTAATATGATACTGTTACCTCTTGTATTTAATATGACACCGTTTTACCTATCGTATTTAATATGATACCTATCGTATTTAATATGATATCGAACGTATTTAATATGATACCGTTAACTTTACTGTTTGATATGATACCATTACCTAACATGATATCGTTACCTATCGAATCTAATATCGTTACCTTTGGTATTTAATATGATACCGTTGTCTCCCTGATACATATCGTATCTAATATGTTACCGTTACCTCTCGTATCTAGTATGATATATTCACCTCTCGTATCTAATATGATATTTTTACTTCTCGTATCGAATATGATACTGTTATCTCTCCCATTTAATATAACACTGTTATCTCCCATATTAAATAATACGATTATGTTACCTATCGTATCTAAAACGATACCGTTATTTAAAATGCTAACTCTATCTGGTATCTACTATTACAACGTTATTTAATATGATACCTCTCAAATCTAAAATAATACCATTACCTATCGTATTTAGATACCGATCTGTCAAACCACTTTCTTTTTCTAATCGTAAAAAAGTATGTTTCCTTTAAAGAAAAAGTTATTTCTTTTGTCTTTAATGTCTATACAAAATTTCAAAGTAACAAACAGAATTTATTTTTGCGTCTGTATTGAAAGACCATCGAGTACTGTTGACATTAAAACAATAGCTTTACAACTTTCTTTTACTTTTAAAGATGTTTGCTTGGTGTTGAAATATTGGCTAGTTGTTGTTGTCAGGTAAAAGGGAGGATCGCTTCTTCCAGAATATCTATTGTTCTATCAAACCGTCTTCTGTTGTTAAAAAACTCAGGGCGGAGTAGAATCTTAGAAAGTTAAAAGTCATCTGAGTACAGTCGATGGCGGCATGGATACGATGTATGTTGTTGTAAACATGAGTGCCCGGGTACTACATAATAAGATCGTAAACATACTACGTATATACAGACACTACTAAATATTGTGTCAGGCAATGATCAGGGGCGGATCCAGAGGGGGGGGGTCCACCCCCACCCCTGCTCAGCTACATAAAAAAATAATGCCTTGCATCAATGAAATTACATCACAAAGTGATCCTACATTAGTATAAAAATGATTTCTCTGTTTAAAAAGCTCAATTTGTATGTATGCCTATGTAATTTAGAGACGATGATGGCAGATTTCCATAACAGAAACCTGGCAAACCCTCTCTTGCAAAAATTCCTGGATCCACCCCTGATGATATGGCAAGATGTTAATCCCTGTTAATGCTGAAAACTCGTCCATTGATTCCAGTCAACACTAATTTTCAAGAATTATAAAATAACTCCATTGCCAATAATTGTTTTGTTCTCCCTGGTAGCTACACGACCAGGGCATTCGAGTGGAATAACGTAAACTTACAAACACGGTTCCCAACAGCGCTGACGTATCTAGTCCCTTTGATGGGACGGAAATCGAGATTCTGTGTTCAAACATTGGTAATGTACGTTGAAGATACCTTCAAAATTGAAAGTCAATGATGGTATATATAGCGACGATTATTCATAAGTAATACATAAATTATCAGCTTTAGATTGTGAAAAGAAGTTCCGTGTGGAATTTCCCAATGCTTTAGGTCAAGCTAAAAGCAATGATCACATGGCATAGGAGGCGCAGGAAACCAGGTAACCGTTTAACTTTTTTATTGTGACGACTCCAACACACAGGTTTACATTATATATGTCATATTAACGTATATTTGGCTTATATTATTAAAACAAATCTAATCGTAATCTTACACCGCAACCTTGGGCGAAATATCAGTTTATTGTAATTCGGGCATTGGGCCGACAACTTGTTAATCGTAGCTACACACTAGGGGAGATATTAACGATAGTGTAACACCAGAAGTCCAGTAATACGAGACTGAAGATGTAATGGCGCCTATACCACACTCACGATAATCAAAATCAAACGTTTTGTTTAATTTTCGAGAATCTGCTCTAGGTCTAATGACATGATCCAGTCAACAAGGCGCTGGACTTCAGATAAAAAAAACCATATATTGTAAAAACATACCACACCTACTTATGTCGAGTTAAATAGAACGACTACGTAAAGTGATCAAATAATTAATTCACTCCAGTAATATAACATCGGAGGCTCAGTGACTCAGTGGATAAAGAGAGAGATAGAGAGAGATGGGGTTTAGCGTCCACTAGACACAAACTAGGTCATTTTGGGACTAACATATGGTTTTATTTTATTTCAATAATTCGCCTGTGCGTAGGGGTCTTTAGCAGTGGGAGGAAACCGGAGTGCTCGGAGGAAACCCACCAGGTTGAGAAGGTGCCCCTATATCCATGCCACATACGTTCACATCAGGGCTCGAAACAACAGCCGCTGGCCAGAGGTGACCGGCCAGCTAGAGGTCTAAGCGCGGCACTCTAGACCACTAGGGTATCCCCCCCCCCCCAGTGGATAAAGACGTTGGCTCGCTAACCTGGAGAAAGGTTAGGCAAGAAAGTTCATCGGGGTTTTTAGGTGTGGCCCTCTCCTTGTCAGTGGTGCATGACCCAGGTCCCGGCAAGGGACAATGTATAGTTTCCGCATGGCGTGTATGTTAAAGATCCCCTCGCTGTTTTTTATTTCGATATAACAGTAAGACGTAGCTGGGCAAAATTTCTCTGAAAGAAAACTGCATAGCGTATGCCAGTCTTCATTAGACAAATCGGAGCAAAGCTGTATGACGTTAAACCCTAATTCATTTTCTAATAAACATTTATTTATGTTTAACTGACAATTCTTCCCGGTTTCAATTACCATATTATTGTTTTAAAAAAATACCCTAAACCTGATTCCAGTACATTTACAACAGGAATGTGTTAGCTATGCGGACTTCTCAAATGAGAAATGGTAACAGAATGATGTTCTAGAAATATGTATTCCGTTTATATTGATTGCAATGGTCTCCTAGTTGAAGTTCAGTACAGATCAATTAATCTGTGTAACGGTGCTGTGTACCAAATATTGGGTGTCTAAAATGCAAACAACACTCGTGTTTAAATGTGGGTTGCGTTTAGTCCCGGGCTATCATCTCGTTATTCAGACCGAATCGTCCATGCCACAGAGTGTGGAACTAACAAGGCCACTATATATATATATATATATAGCCCACAATTTTAATATAAAAAAAAATGAAACATTTTATTTTGACCTATAAACGAAACAGGTCCCAATTCTTTAACATGTTTATATTTTTCACAAATCCTTAATTTTGCGGAAATCACAGGAAATATTGATAACCTGTTAAAAGCTGATGTGTTTAACAGAATTACAGCAAATTCCATATTCACATATTATATTTTCATGTTATTATTATATATATTTATAGTATATTAACATTTCTTCGTTGCACATACCGAAACAAAACATTGGCCAACAGTATCACACTGTTTTTATATTGACAGAATTCAAAATTAAAACCCCAAAAACAGCCACAATTATATTTTATATAAATAAACACACTCTGTTTACATTAATACATGTAGAACACTTTTTAGATTCCTATTTTTTTCAAGAATTACTGGTAAGTATATGGCATATTATTATTGTCAGTGCGTGATCAGTTTTTCATATTCGCAAATGGATTAAACGTTAATCTTTTTCTGCAGTCATTTATTAAGGAACTATACAAATGTGAACATTCCTTAAATTGTTGGATTTTGATCAAAATATATAAGTGCACCCTGTACTCGACACACACAAGGCCATATCGGAACCAACAGATATTTCTTTATTTCAATAATTTGCTTGCAAGAAGCAGGGGTGGGGTGGGGGTAAGACGCTGGCTCACTAGCCGGGAGGTTGGGTGTTCGATCCCTGCATTGGCCGAGAAAATTCATCCAGATTTTCCGGCGTGTTTTCCCCGTTGTAAGTTATGCAAGACGGAGGCCTGACAAGGAAAGTTGTCTAGTCGATCGGATGGACTAAAACCTGGGGTCCCGTGTACACATATCGTGCACGTAAAAGATCCCCCGAAGTTTGAATTCGATTTAAGCGTAGATCTCAGTTTCGCTGCCCGGGCAAAATTTCCCTGGTAGCACACTATATGGCGTATGCCCGTTTTCATTAGGTCAGTTTGGAGCAGAAGAGTAGGACGCTAAACCTCATTATTTCATTCAATGGCGAACTACATGATATAAAACGCATGTATTAGACCACCCCCCACCCCCAAACCACACCCCATTCTTCTACACGTAAAGGGATATATATCGCATAATGTCCGGGAATCTTTTAACATATTTAGAGAGATGAGAAGCGTGTCAACAAATAGCATGGCGTACTGGTTAAATTATATTAACCTATAGTGCTATCTCATTCAGCCCGTCTTCCATTAGCCCAGGCTAGAGGTGCAGAAGCGTAGGACGTTAAATCCCATTTCATTTCATATCTCATTCAGATTCCGATTACTAATCATCTGTTCATATAATATGATAAAGAAGTGGCATGAAGTGTTCTAAAAGTATAATGGGGGGGGGGGTCTATAGATTAAATTGGTAGACGGCTGTCGCCTAATTACACACATATTTCATAATATAGCATAATATATTAATTCCCTCTATTTAACTACACATCCAATTTACCAGTTCAACATCAATTAATTCCTCCATAAATCCATGCAATAATAATAAAAATAGTTCTAATATGGGAACACACCCAATGTCTTCCGTTGAATAGTGGCTAATTATTTTATTTCACAACCCGGGGAGGCTAAACTAGTTTGTTGTTTCGCTTTTTTCTCGGCTCATGTACATGATGTCTGAGTCTGCGATCATCGGCAGTATGTCTGCAGTAATAATTAAAATATATTTAGAGAAATTTATGCCGCTGCGAATCTCTGAAAATAACTACATTATATTTAGGTTAGGGTAATTACAAGACCAAAATATTTTCAGGTCTTTTTATTTCTTTTGGATATTTTTTTTTTCGTATAATTGGGTCCCAACCCAGGACACAGGCCAAAGATGTTAAATATGTTTTCATTAACATGGTTAATTGTTTTATTTCAAATTATCTCAACTGGTAATTCCTTTCAGCTTGAGGCCCGGAAACTGTAGTCCAGATATTTCGCTTTATTAGTTTTATGTGTATTATGTATTACTGTGCCAGACCGAGTATGCTTAAAGTTCCAATTTCACTTTTTCTAAGAAAGTCAAAATATAATTATTTCTATGTTTTTTGCTCAAAAGGTTGTCAACTCACTATTATACGATCATGGATAAAATTTTGGGGGGGTTAAAAAGGGTGACACTGGTTGATTGAGGAAATAGTTACTCAATTACCTCCCTTGTTTTCCCATTCTTCTACATGGACGGCCATCTTCAAACGTTTGAATTTGAAGTTGAAAATGATATTTTTGCCAATTTCTCAACTGGCAATAGTGAATTATAGGATTAATAGGATTATTCTTTAACAAGGTAGGACTGTTTATAGGTTCAATCTATTTTGGGGCTTTATTTTCATAAATTTTAAAAATATAACTTAAAAAAATGCTATTGGAACTTTAAGCAATTACAACACTTTTAGCTATTTCCTAATATATAGCGGGGCAGATAACAACAGACTCCTGCAAATGATGATACAAGCATCAAATTTGGCACAATTGTTCTCCAAGGGATACTAATCAAATCTGCCCGATTGGCCATGTGAAAATCCAAGATGGCGGCCATTTTTCAAGATGGCCACCAAAACGGCCACCCAAAGTTGATGTTTTGCTTAGAAATATTTGTAGTTGTCCGATTTGCGTAATCTAAGTGTCGATTCCTATGTTTATTAAGCAGCATTTGGGATACCAGTAGGTTGCTGCACAGTATGATGCCAACATATACTGTATTTCCTACTTAGCTGACACTTAAACCCCACGCTGGGTTTAACCGCAGTGATGTCACCAATGTGCCTCGGTAGTGCCCGATATCAAAGATTTGATGCTTGTATCATCATTTGCACGATTCTTACCAAAAATGCTCTTATCTGCTCCACTATAATAGCTTCGGAGGTGGATATGTCCAATGCTCCGAATAGGACAAAAACCGATGGTACGTCCACAAATTAGTCTGGAACGCTGACGCTCCTCAGACAATTTGGATTCAAAGAGGATTAGGCGAAGACACTGCAACAATCTCCCCAACAGATATCTCATCGTACCACAGAACTTTCTACACGTTTTTTCTCAATGGGATTTCAGCTACCTTAAGATATTTCCGTGTCCATAATTATCTTGAAACTGGTAACAATTGATCCATGGGCAAAAACTTTGTGTCATGATATAGTAGATTGCTTTGTCATTGTACGTTTTACTAATATACTTTCATCTGGGTTCCGTGTTGCGTGTTTGTTAGTGAAAAGCTTTAATTTATTGAGACATATGTCTGTGTAACAATTCCTTATTTAGTCTATTCTAAGAACCGTTTCTCTTTTTCAGTCTAAGCGGATTAAACATATAAGGCTTATTTGTGATTATGGATTGTCTGCGACACCACCCTGTCGACAAGCAGACATAAAACTTCACATAATTGGTGTTTGTAGTTTGAATCTGTCTGTGATTTAGTCGGAGTATGTATCAGTATCAAGAGTTTAATTTCCGACTGGATGTCATTCCCTATCAATTCACTAAATTTTTAATTTAAAAATCTCAAACTTTACGAAACAATGCAACAGTAGACTACTGTTAGACTGGGGCGTGCACAGGTTTGAAATGAAATGAGATTTAACGTCCTACGGTTCTGCTCCGACCGGGCTAATGAAGACATGAAATGAAATGGGGTTTAACGTCCTACACTTTTGCACCTAACGGACATACGCCATACAGTGTGCTATGAGGGAAATTTTGCCCGGGCAGCGGCGCTACGGCCTACTCTTATATCGAAATCCAACTGCCAAGGGATCTTTTACGTGCACTCCAATGTGTACACGGGACCTCGGTTTTTCGTCCCATCCGAACGACTAGGCAACTGTCCTTGTCAGGCCCTCCTTATGCATCACTGACAAGGGGAAATCACGTCGGAAAATCGAGATGAACTTTCTCGGCCAATGCAGGGATCGAACACCCGACCCCCAGGTTAGCGAACCAGCGTCTTATCCACTTAGCCACCATGACCCCGCTAATGAAGACGGGCTTACAATATACATTGTGCTGTGAGGGAAATTCTGCCAGGGCAGCTGCGCTATCTACTCTTATATCGAATTCCAACTGCATTGGGTTTTCGTCCCATTCGAACGACTAGATAACAGTCCTTGCCAGGCCTTCTGTTCTGTCCCACTGACAAAGAAACCACATCGGAAAATCCACGTGAACTTTCTCGGCCAATGCCGGGATCAAACAAGCGACCTCGCATGCAAATAATATGCCACAAGACTCAAGAATGGGGTCTAAACATCTGATGTCACTTCTCAATTCTTTATTTGGAAAGTTGTGGTTTTGTACGAGAATTGGCGTTATCATACTACCTGGTGTGTGTATTAAAGCGGAAATTTTATATTTTTAAATTATATTTTCAAAATATATTAAAATAAAGCCTTAAAATAGATGGTATCTACAAACAGTCCTACCTTGTTAACGAATAATCCTATTAATCCTATAATTCACTATTGCCAGATGAGAAATTGGCAAAAATATCATTGTGTTATTATTTCTAGTATGAAAGATTTTTGAAGTGTGACGATAATACCTATGTCCGTATAATAGTGAGTTGACAACCTATTGAGCAAAAGACATAGAAATAATTATGGTTTGATTTTCTTAGAAAATATGAAATTCTCGCTTTAAGAGAATAGAGCATACATAACTGATAACAATTCTCGGTGATTAATTTGGACAATTAATAGATCTTAAAGTTTTGTTGTTATTTTGTAAGAGTAATACTGGTTTATTTACTCTCGAGGGAATTGGATGTCCGAATGGTTAACACATGCGCGCTGCATCATAAGATCAACTGGCGTGGTTTCGATTAAACGGATGTACGTGACAAGGAGTAGGGTCCCATGTCCAATCTCATGGGGTTTCTCTGGATCCTGCGGTACCCATCCCCGCACCACTCCAAAAGACCCCTACGCGCAAAGCGAAATATTGATATACAATTCAAATTGAACCATCTATATATAGATAGAAAGAGGGAGGGGGGGGGGCGGGTTTAACATCCACTCGACACAAACCAAATCAATTCGGGTCTAACACAAGATCAAATTTTATTTCAATGAGTCGCTTGCACGTAGAGGTCTTTAGCAGTTGAAGGAAACCGGAAGACGGGAACAAACCCACGCCAAATGACTCCCCCCCTCCTCACTTTGTGTAGAGTGAACGTTAAACCCCACCCCATCTCTCTCTCTCTCTCTCTCTCTCTCGTATTTACTATATGCTGTGTGTACTAAAATGGGTTAAGTTAAACCTGTAATTTACACCTTTTATCAGGTGAAGTATATACGTGTACACGTTGATTGGTGATAGCATCATAGACCTCAGGTAGATAACAGGCGACTAGAAGGTCTGCCGACATCTACTTTTATTTTAATCTGACTCGAGGCGTCTGATATCCAGACACACCGACAGGTAAATACTGATAATTCCCTGCTACATGTAAACACGATGATATATATCATAGGTTAATCTATATATTGACGTGTAATGACCAATACACTTACAGGTAACTATGGTATATCTTCTTATATACCATAGTAAACTGTTTATATTTCACACTTACACCTTTATAACTCACACTTCTTATCGTATAATCTACCATCCATTAACATTGATGATTTTACAGAGAGTTGGATTATCGGATAATTGCACTGAGAAATGTGTCTCGTGTTTTGGAAGAAGCGATTGTTTTTAATTACTTTATGTATTGATAAGTAATATTCGGTGTTTCGAGAACTTTAACTAAACAACGTTCAGTATTTGAATACTTTTCATGGTTAAGGCAAATTTACATCGGCAAAGTTTCTGTGATAATGCAAATATACCGAAACTGTCGCGTTCACGCTAAGAAGGTATTGTTAATATTTTTGTTGAAACGTGTTCGATGGAATACTGGAGTTACTATGTATGGTTGGTTATCAGGAAATCTCTACCTGATAAGTAATGTGATAATCTCTATCTGATTAGCAAATGAAAAGTTCTATCTGATTAGTAATGTGATAAGGTCTACACGATTAGTAATGTGGCATACTCCCTACGATAAGTATCAAGACAAGCTTTATACGAATTGTAATGTGACAAGCTGTGTATGGTTAATTAGGAATGTGACAAGCTATTACTAATGGGACAAGGTCTGTATGATTGATAATGTGAACAGCTCTAGACGATTAGTAATGTGACATGCTGTATATGATTAGTAATGTGCGAGGGAGAGAGAAATGGAGTTTAACGCCCATTCGACACAAATTAAGTAATTTTTAAACCAACATATCGTTCAATTATATTTCAAAAATTGACGGCGCGTAGGGGTCGTTAGCAGCGGGAGGAAACCGCAACACTCCGAGAAAACACACGAAGTTGGACAGGCAACATTACTCTTTACCACGTGATTAAATGCCCCCCCCCCCCCCAGTAATGTGACAAGCACCATACTTCGTTTTCAGTTACACCGACCCAAGCGCCCCAACAATTCTAACAACAGGACACCATTTTCACGTCAGACATACAGATTTAACATCCCGGAAGTTCTTCGGACTAAATAGAATATTACTTATCAGTTTTAAATTTTATATATCTGGTGATGAAACTTTTATTAGACATTACGATATGTTACACCTAAAGTTATCATTATTATTCACTAATAGCATGTGAGATAACCAATATCTTGTTATAAATATCATTTAACAGTCATTTATTACTTAAATAAGAGAGGCCTCATTGATTTGGGTCAAAATAAAGTACTGAATGTGTTATTGCACGAAATGATAGGGCATGTTCTGTGTAAATGAATTATCTACTTAAAGGAACATTAGCTCCCCCACCAAGAAAATAAATATATTTAGCTTTATAAAATAATGTACTTTGAATAAATACATATATATAGGACTCGCAAAAATACCGAAAATCCATGCACTTGTAAAAATCCTTGAAAATCATTAAGACTTTTGTTTTTATTTCCAGATTTCTTTTGTTTCCAATATGCGTATTTGAACACCTCTATTATATTGTCGAAACTTTCAAAATGCTGCGGTAATTTCGAATTATCGAATTGCGAACACAAAATTAGTGTATTCTTTTTTTTTTTAAACCAAATCAAAGAGATCGTGTCTCCTTTTAGCACAATGTTGATAACAAGACATCAGGAACTTATTTGGGATTACCTTAACATCATTTTGATCTCAACTGAAAAACACTTTGAAATGTTTTAATGGAACAAAACCTCTTTCGCGTATATGAAAATATAACGCATTGAATAGGGTTGATCAGGTGTGTTGTTTGTAATTTAGTAAGCGCTTTGCGATTAAATTGTTATGTAAGAAAAAGCGAAAGGTAACAAATGTCCAGTTCTGTCGACAGTGTAAAACAAAATCATTCTCAACTATGACAGACTGGCAATCTACAAAACAATCATTAAATGAAGTTGAATCGATCATTTTAAAACTATATACTTCAATTGCAGATACAGTGTGAACGATGATTTAAGAAGCGGAAGTTAATAGAGAATAACCATGGCGAATCTTAAGTGTCACAGACGCACGCTGGACGGATTGATCCAAGGCTATAATAACAACGAATATTTACCAGGTTTTTAAAAGATGAAAATAGACCCTCCCACACCTATTCACAGTGTTATTGTCGTTAGCTCAAAACCCCATCATTTTCAAGGTAGAGCTAATCCATTTAATATATTTCATATCTAATCTTCACGGTGTCAAGATATTACAATGCCGCTGTCATCCCAGAAAGAGTCCCGGTAACACATTCCATTTCAATTGCAGAAATGGTTGATAACTTTTTCAAAACTTATGTGTTTTACAGAATTATAAAAATTCCAGGCTCGTATAGAATATTATGGTTTACGGACTCTTAAGATTTCTTATTTGCACATACCGAAACCAAACACTGGCCAACAATATCACACTGTTTTTATATTCACAGAAATAAAAATACTCAATCATACTTTATATAAAAATAATGTATTGACATTACTACAATATCTCCGCACTTTTTTATGAATACTGCGGAGCGTTTGTCATTATTGTCTATGAATGATCACTTTTACATATTTTCAAATGGATTAAAAGATTGTAAGAGATGAACGTGCACTCGAAACTAACCAGGACATTTCGGGACTAACTTGTGGTATACACTGGTGTTATGAAATAACACACTTGCCCTCAACGTTCTTTAGAAGTATGAGGAAACCGGATCATCCCGAAAAAACACAACATTAGGTTCGCCACAAACTCTAGGATCAATGAAAATTGATTCTAATCCAAAAATAATATTGAAATGGATCGGTTCAAATCTATGGCCTCTTAGAGTTTACATTCGCTCCTATTTGACACCGTTATTATCATAGATAAAGTTATAGTAATAATAATTCTGCTTAATTTTATAATGATAACAATCCTTACAGTAAATCAGTACATATTTCTGAGGCAGATTTGTGTTCCTTTAAAATTAAAGCACCCAAATAAGTCATTCCATAGAATGTTGATTCATGTAACGTAGTCAAGACAACTGCACACAAAAATGGAGTGACGGAAAAACAATAAATGAATACAGTTGATAAGATTCTCGGAAAAATTAAGTAGGCCCTATTCAATTGATTGATCTGATGTGTTATATGGATAAATGATTGGACATTTTCTATTGCATTATTTTTTTTTCTTCCGAAAGATTAAGAGAAAGTCGCGTATTTTGTTACTAATACACGTTTAATCTTCTGGTTAACTGTATCGGCAGCTTAATATAATAGCAGCGATATCTGAACTTTTATGTCATCTGTGGACGTACAATTCAAAACAAAGACAGGTTGTTATTCCACAAATCAAATCAACAAATAAAATTTAATGTTGTTTATTTTGACGCGCTTCAAATTGATTTTACAAGTTTAAGATTAACATTTAGTGTGATTCACGAATATACAAAAAAACAATTAAAACGACTTACCACTTCCTCGTTTGTACTTAGATTAGAAAAATCATCTATCTGCAGATTATCATCTTCATCTTCGGTAATATATCGATTCTTTAAACACAAAATTCCATGTTGACAAACAATAAATAAACAAACACACACAATAACAAATGTCCACGCACTTGAACTTGCCATTTTTTTAGCCTACAAGTTTGTGTTGTTCCCTTTTAATCCAAGAATTATTCCAAGAAAATAGAACTGCAACACTTTAGAGTCCGTCGACATTTTGACAGCTGTCTTGCTTGGCAGTACATGTATTCAGATTGTCGTCTGCTAGCAGCCAGCGTCAGCGCACAATCATTGAGTTCTAATTGGAAGAAAAAGCCCGGGCTGTGATTCGTTATTGGTTGATGGTATCGGAGAAAGTTTTGACGTCAATTATCGGATTAACAGGGATAATAATGCTGTCCATATAGAAAGAGATTAATTAGAAAAATATATGAGATTTTTAGTTTCGTATTGATATCTCAGTGTTTTAGTCCGACTATAGATATATAGCCTAAAGCATATACGTACACTACACAGAGAATTATTTACTATGCTTTCTCGCGCCCTACACGCGCTCACAACCTTTTCATCAAATAATCACGTGGCGATTCCAGGTAAATAACGGTTGATAATCAGACGAGAAAAGTCTAATAAATATGACCCCGATTATCAGACGACGGGGTAATCTCGTGCTATAGTAAGTCTATAATTGAATCATTGTTTAAGAGAAATTGAATGTCAACACACGTGGTTACATCACACTGTTTATTAGCATAGTTTGCCCTTCACGTATATTCGTTAAGTTCGTGTCCGCATACTGTATAAATCCGCGTGTTTGATTTACCAGTTTCCGGCATTAAGTTGACTATTGTTGTGTGTGATCGTGCACCTAATAAATTAAAACTTTTCGTTCCGGTTTTAAATTTAGCCTTGCCCATACTACAGGAATATCTAACCATTTCCTTATTAGTTACCTGTTAATTAATTGGTCAACTCTAATCTATTCCAAATCATGAAATCTCAAAACAGGTCCTTCGCAATAATTCCGTATTGAACAATACAATCTAGAATTCATGGTACAATCACGCCAAACAGATTTAACTTGTAAATTCAGAGATACAATACTGTGGGGAGGATTAGTTCGGATATTTTCCAAAGATACTTTTGAAAAATTACCGGAGTCTTCCGTTTACTTTTCGAAATTGCCAAACAAAAAAGGGACGATAGGCATACCAGAGAGAGTTCACACGGAAATTAGTATCAGATCTGGTTACCAATATATTTGGTGTATGCGAATGCAGATACTGTGGATAAAAAGCTAAGAATATATTTTGAAAATTTTGTCAAATCACTTTGTAAATAGACTATTTTCTAAATGTTGTTTCCTGTTTGCTATACACGGAGTCTCTTAATGTACGAATATTCGTTATGTGTGACGATTTCGATTTTGTTGCCACTTTTCTCTTTAGGTACAGGACGACACCCCTGTAACGTACTATTATACATACATGACGACTTTTCCTGTCTGTAGTGGTTTTATTTTATGGTCTATATCAGTATTTAAAAAGGCTTATGGTCCTCCACACGAATTTATCGTTTTGTGTGGCTTCACTTTGTCAGTGGCGCAGGGTAAGGCTAGTGGCGCAGGCTAGTCATTCGGATTGTACAAAAACCCAAAGTCCCATGTGAACCTTGGTCTGCAAGTACAACAACGATCGCTAGTTGGATTTCATTTGCTGTTCGGGTAAAATGTCTCTCATAGCAAATTGTCCGACCTCATTTTCTCGGTGGGAGCAGAAAAGTAGGACGTTAGAAGTAGAACCAATTTCATTCATTAGTTCATAGTTATTCATATTCTGTCGAGAACACCCGACACCTTTTTGAGAGATCCACATAGCTCACAACCTTTAGTTTCACGTTTGTATTCAGGTTAATTCTCACGTTTCAGGTTCTATGTTTCTGATTTTAATTGTTCACAATAGCAATAATGGCTAACTCTTAATTTTAATTTGTCCTCGTTTGTTTCCACATTAAAGATATAATGTGACATGTTCTCCCCAATTTATGTTGAAATAACTAAAATCTGATACGACCTCACCTAGCCCATATCAGGGCCACGTGTTCAATGTTATTATTATTCATATGAAATGATTCCTAAATGTGTTACTAATAAATACTGCCCACCCCCTAGTTTATAAAAACATGGTTGCCGTGTAGTCATTATTAGTGTTGTCCTATATTCATTAAAGCTCAAACATCGCCGCATAAAGGTTAAATGTAGGATTTAAGACCTTTTAAAGACCATATACAGTCCAGAAAACTTTTAGAAATTATATTCATATCGATCTAAAGGTGGATCCAGGAATCTATGCAGGGGGGAGTTTGCCAGGTTTCTGTTAAGCAAATTGGACAGTTGACAATGATGCCATCATAGTTGCCAAGGCATACATACACATACAGACTGAACTTTGTAAAGAGATAAAGCCACAACCGCTGTTTGACGTCAATTGACATCCAGAATTAAATAGGATCACATTGTGATACAATTGCATCGATGCCCCCTCCCCCTTCCCTAATTCGCCTCTGTTATACCTTTGAAGGAAATAAAAGAGATAATAATTCTGCTTTCTTGTTCATACAAGCCCAACCATTTGATTTGTTGGATCCCGGTGTTGGTCGAGAATATTGAAATTTTCCGGGGTGGTTCAAGCAACAGAGAATGTTTAATTGTTGTTATGGGATGAACATCAGAGACTCCAGTGGTATGCACGTAAACCAAATAAGAATAGACTGTAGTGCCGCTGTCCGGGCAAAATATACTTCATAGCACACCGTGTGACGTATGCCCATCTGCATTAGCCCACTCGTTGCAAAACCCCATGCCCAGTGTGGGATATTTTATTTGAGAATTTTACCATTGCTTCATTATTCACGAATATATATATCGGTAACCTATTTTCTTGAAGTTAGTCACGATGTTTAGTGAGTAAGACGCTGGTTTACTAGCTTGGAGGTCGCAGGTTCTCTCACGGTGTTGACTGTGAAAGTTCATCGGAATTATCCGGTGCGGATTCCCCATGCCAGGACAGAGGGCCTGACAAGGACAGTTGTCTAGTCATTCCGACATATCAAAAACCGTGTACACATTGGCGTGCACTTTAAAGATCCCATTGCAGTTGGAATTCGACATAAGAGTAGTCCGTAGCGCCGCTGTCCGTCTTCATTAGCCCAGTCGGAGTAAAACGTATACTATAAACCCATTTCATTTTATTTTTTCTATCTTCTAGAATTATCCAGATTTTGAATTATTGACCGAGAAGACCCATGTGGAGATTTCAAACCCCACCCCTATCTACCAGCGGTAACGACTGAGCAAAGTAAACGTTGATGGAATGTTACAATAATTCCAAGAAATTCGTCAGTTAGTTTCAAAATGATATATGGAGGTGATCGCTCGGTAAATGTATCTCAAACTTTATATATCATCTAATTTCAACAACGCCGAGGTAGGAATTGACTAGTCAAATTACTTCAAATTGACAATCTATTGGCCTACCAGTCAACAAAGGCGCAGGTGCATCTTTGAGGTGAAATTTTCACTATCTCGAAGTCGAATTAATGTTTTCAAATTTTAAATATGATAGGGGATGCTCGATTCCCAGTCCAGAACGTCCCGAACTGACAGAATTGCAATCGAGTGACGCGGAATTCAGTCCTGTCACAGTGCTGCCAGTCCCGACAGCTGAGGTGGAGTGAGTAGAATCGTGACGTATTCTAAGCAAAAAATATGTTTCAGTCGGCACATGCGTTGTACTCCGAAATTCTCCTTTTCACTCGATTGACACCGGTTTCGGAATTCAATTCCGGAACTGTGAATCGAGCATCCCTATAATTACTTTTTGCGGAACAGGTGACTTGAAAGGCTGGGAGATAACTCCATTGACTATCCTCACTATAGCAGCTTATTTTCTGTGGCTGCTTTTCTTAAATTCACAGACGGCTATTTGAGGGTGCTGTAATCACTTGAAACTTACAATAAACTCAACGTTAACTTTGTCAAAATTCTACATTATCTGCATCATAACAATGGGGTGGAGTTCTGTTTTTAATTGGACTAGATAATTGCCCGCGTCCAAACTGTGTAGGCCTAATTTGATGACATATTTGGACTAAAAACATATTCAAACTAATTAAGTTATTAAAAAGTGTCTGCAAATCCCGCTCAAAACTTTGTATTCGTCAGAGATTCCCTATAAATCAACTGTTGTTAGACGCCATAACCGTCACCTTACTTCATTGTGGAAGTGTCCATTGTTCAGAATGTATTTAAATTACTTATTGTCCGTTTACCATGCATATTGAGAGATGAGTTATGTTTTAATTACGTTCTTTTTCCTCTGTCTGTGTTTTGTACGTTGACATCCCTCATTAATCCACAAACCGCCTAACCATTTGTTTAGAAAAAAGAACAGCTCCTACAGTCAAGCTGACACATAATAAGCTGGAAGACAATGGTCGGGTTGCCAGTTAGTGATACCCTGACATTTTTGTGGGTGTTAGCATGGGATAAGTAGTTATAAGGCATTGCAGAAGATATAAACGATGGGGTTTTGGGCTTTGATAAGCAACGAGGCTAAACATATCCAACAGGAGAATGCTAACGGCGTAGAATGGAACAACCAGGCACCAATTTGGACTCTTTGCGTATAAAAGATTAGAAATTACAATAAAAATAAGTAAGATTGAATGTAAATCAGTTTATATATATTCATATTACACTATTAATTCTACTTCTAGTCGCCAAAGAATAAGAATTTGGCGCCTTTAAAGCCATTCACTGATAAAAGTCACTTTAAAAAACATTTAGCCAAAAGTCAATCAACTTACCAACCCCAATCAATCGTATATATCCAAATTGTTGTACTCAACCAAACCCCAAATGCGTGTGTGTGAGTAGGTGGGGGCTAACACCCCCCCCCCCCCCCGCCACCGATCCTAATGTATTTCTTGTATGTATATACCTTCTCTGTAATTATGTATAAATATATTATATGAGTACGCTTTGGTTCAATACATATATTATCTTATCGTAACCATCCATTGCATGTACTCTTCAAAACCAACGACTTTAATTCATAAATGATTTGCTAACATTAAAGGGAAATAACTCGTTTACGACAACGGGACTTAAACACCGTTGATTTACATTTGAACTTGGAGTATAACAGTACTTTAAATACTTTCAGACTACATGCTATCAATGGCATACACGAGACTTTGATTTTGTCTTCCATACTGACACGGGCAGTATGCAGACGTGCATTATCCTGTTGGAAGTGCCGAAGTTGTGGGTGCGCTCGAAACATCGGGGCAACAATTGGTTGCAAGACATCATCACGGTAGGCTACAGCATTACCGCGACCCCTGCAAATGTGTAGGGGATCCGGTGATGAAATGTGAAGCCTTCCCACACCATTACACTTCCCCCGCCCCATCGATCCGTTTCGAAGACGCAGCAGTCCCAAAGACGTCTCCACACACGTTGACGGCCATCAGCGTGATAGAGTTGAAAGCGACTCTCATCACAGAAGAGCACACTTTGCCAGTCTACTCTTCTCCATGTCTGGTGTCCTTGAGCCTATATCAAACGCCGCTGACGAAGATGATCTCTGAGGATAGCTCCAACATAAGGTCGTCGTGCACGGAGTCCTACTTCTTTTAGACGACGTCTTACGGTGTTGGCACTTACTGGTCCATGTCTTCCGACGACTGCTGCACCTGTTCGAGTCGATGGGCGGAATCTGTCACGCAGATGAGTGACCCGGATGTAGCGGTCTTGAGCCTGGGTTCTAACGCGTTGTGGACCAGGATGTTGACGGTGACGTATTGATCCAGTAACTCTAACACGTTCCACCAACCTTACAATAGTGGACTGGTGACAATTGAAGTGTCTGACAAAAGCAGGTGTAGACATGTCAGCCCTTGAAATTCCCATGGCTTCATTCCGTTGATTTTCAGTAAGTCTCGTCATCTCTAGCTCGATTCCGTCACACGTTCAACAACAAATTACGACAGATTGACGTTTCACAGTTCGTGAACTGCACATTAAGTTGAAAACATGCTTTTAAAGGGCTCGCACACAATGCTGCACGTGAATATTGGGGTTTTCGTGTGCATCTCCTGCAATTTTTTTTGTGCACAAGGGCCGATATTTTTTGCATTTGGAAGCATTGTGTGAAACAATAGTTCATAGTATTGCATAATATCATACATAAAAAACACCTAGTAATAAAATATTTAGGAAAAAAGGTGATGCGTTTTCCATGGCGCTCAGTATATTAACCTGCCGATTTGCAGCGATGAGTGACAGCGTAAAAATAAGAAAACTCGAGCCTATACCTCGAATACTAATACCCTACAAACGAAATTATGTAAAGTCTTAGAGTAAGCAGACACCGTCGTCTAAACGATACCCCATATTTAAGTATGAATCTTAACATCTTTCACAACGTTTAGCATCCCTTGCAGACGACGCCCCCCCCCCCCCTGGCCCCTCTAAAATACTTACTGTTTGTAATAGACAATAGACAGCAGCCAGGGATTATCATGTGGCGTATTGATTTGGGGAAGTTATAATATATTACAAATATCATTGGCTGTGCTCTGACGTCTATATTTTGTAGCCTCTTGCCCAATGGCCCACTCTCGCGTGGGTTGCTATCCCGATCCCAAAGATGAGTTAACCCTTTGTTTAAACGAACGGTAAAGTTATTTCTGGTATCACGATTGTTGTGGGGTTGTCTTGTCACTATTTTCATTTTAAGAAATACATACTCCATTCCACCATTCAAAACAAACGCCATTCTTTGTAGAGCTTTAAAGCAAAAGAATGGTAAATTCTTTTTAAAAAATGTCAAAGAAATCAGCACCGATTTCTACTAAAGTTTATTATGAATATAGCCTGGCTGGTAGTTTGCTATTTTAATAAAAGATTTTAATGACTCTAGCAGATTTTCTACTCAAATTAAATAATATCTAACTTCACTGTGGAGGCCATCAATTAAAGCCCCAATAACACTCTTGTTGTAACTGAAAAATATGTCCCAATCTTCATTCTGGTCAACAAATCGTATTATTTTACAATATTCCAATTAATTGATGATATAAATTTTATCTTAACACACTTGTTTTAAAAAATTGGAAAAATTCAACCAATTGATTTGAAAAGTCTAACGTAAACCTTTTCAAATGTGACTTGGATTTTAAAATATTTTCGAACCCTCTGGACAAGTAAAATAGGTTGTAATGGATAATTTACACAACAGGTAGGACACTTAAACATCTAGTACTTAGAATAAGGGTATTAATTATTTTCTGGAGCTTCCAAGCCAGCAAGAATGTTATTGTCCCTTTAAGTCAAGCGTGAATACCTGTCAGCGAGTCATCCTTAACAACCAATTTAGTCTTTTGAAGTCTATTTGGTCATTGGGTTAATTTTAGATTCTGAAATGCAGAAGTATATGTACAGCAGCTAGAAGTTGGTACCACCAAGAAACAGGCGAACATGGAACACATATCTGCCATCAGTTCACACAATTTAATCAAAGGTAAATTTGTCCCATCGTTCATATACGACTGTATGCTTAATGTTTCTTTTTTTTTTCTTTTTTTTTTGTTTTTGAGTAGGCCTATCATTCAACTTTTCGACAAAATAAAATTAAATGAAAGTTTTTAAAGATTCTTTATTTTGAATTTTTTTGTTTTGACCTATAAAAATGATATATCTGTTACTTAAAACTCATTCTGTGTAGAAATAATATACCTATCAAAGTACTTATATAAAAGTTTTGTAATATGAGGATGGATTGAAATATATGTTTCTTTTTCCCAAATATTCGTTGGGTATAACGCTTTCTGTTACCGGTAGAGCAACATGTGGCAAACTCTTGCCCAAAAGCATGCAGGCCCGGATCCAGGATTTTGTCAAGGGGGGGGGGGGGCACACATTGGAGCAAAGGGTAATATGTTGCAACCGGCGGAGACAATGTGTAAATCATGTTTACATCGTCTATTAAAAATATGTGAACTACAACAGTAACAAACAGTAATTTACTTGGAGGCGGCATGATGACGTCATTGGTTGACCCAAAACAGCGTCTTTGACGATATGCCAGGCTGATCCGTGTACCCATCTAAAAAAAAGAAATATTATTGTGGGAGAAAATCCTTTTGTCTGCTAGTCAACAAAATAAAGTTCCCGAAATCCCAATCTGCATTGTGTGATTGTTTTCGTGCTATTCATTTAATTAATTTTTCGCGAATTGATATCTTTAAATTGACTGATGGACAAGCAAAGACCGGGAGTTTACAACCTTGATGTGAAATAATCCTCGGAAAAAAGCCAACGGTTCCCCAACCCTCGCTACCAGCGTATCGAGGACAGCATATTTGGTGACACTTTGAAGGGATTCTGTATGGAAAAAAAAACATAAAGCAAAGTCGACAAGAAATGGCATTTAGCTTGTTAGCCTACATTCATTGTTGCAGTTTCATATGTTCACACAATATAACCAACAAAGAGGTGTAAGAAATGAAAAACAGCCAAGTTCAAAGCAGAACGAACTCAATAATTGTATTTTAGGCTATATAGGTCCCATGCAAGCCCCAAATGACACCCATATTATTTTAAATGATTTACCCATACAGACCCCACACAAACCCTATTTAGTACCCACATGGTTGACATGGCTATATAGGTCCCATGCAAGCCATATATTACCCATATTATTTTAAATGATTTACTCATATAGCCCTTACACAAACTCCATTTAGTACCAATATGGTTGAGGCCCTATTGATATTGATCCCACATGAATGTTGGGTGCAAAATGTTGGGGTCCCATATGGGCTCCTCATAATGGCCCCATGATACATGACACATATGGTACCCATATAGTACCCATCCGTGAATGTTATCAGGGGCGCATTGCCCCCAAGCGCAGCCAGTACGGGCCACCTATCTTTTGAAGGGCCTTTATTTAATCCGATAAATAATATGGTTTAGCTGCCTGATTTAAATGTGTATTAATCTTTATGAGAATATTTGACGTGGATGAAGCCCTAAACAATTGTCTGCGTTATTACTGTAAAAGCGGACGTTAAAAAAACAGGGACCTGTTTCACGAAATTTTAACTAAGATAAAAAAAAATCCACAGTTTAGTAATTTGATTGGATAATATTAGATTAATTTGTGCTTAGCCAATCAAAGCTGAAGTATCTACTAAAATTTGGATTTTATCTTCAGTTACGATTTCGAGCCCGGAATACTGCCCAAACCTGAACGATTAGAAGTAGGGTTGCATCTGGCTTATATTTGTTCTATTTTGGCTGCCGTTAAAGACAACAGCTATTAATAAACAGATTGAGTTACATTATAAATCACTCGAGATGTGGCCATTGACCGACTGGCCGATTTAACTGACCAGTCTTCACTTCTGAGTAGTTAATAAAGTTTTCATGTGTTTGTATTCTTGTGTTCAAGAGGAAATCAAATTGTTCGTGATCACATGAAATGTAGTAGTATCGAGATTTGACCTTATTACATATTTCATTCACAAAACAAGACATGAAAACCTCTGATAATCCCCAATCTGATCAAAGCACAGATTCTATTTCGCTTCGTTTTTTATAGTTCAAAATTTTGTCTTTTATGCACTAGGATCTGAAAGAGTTGTTACATAACCCGCGTCCTTGGTGACGTGGGGATTAACCAATGGCGTGTGGTGCACGTAACTGAGAATAACTCACTAGAAACATCAACCCTGATTTATAATCAAATGTCTCCGATACTATCTACTACCTAAGCTTATTATTTTTATGGATTCTACACCAAATAGTCAACAAACACGCCATGCAAAAGAGAAAAAAGAAAGGCTATTATCAGAAGGGTTGCGCTTTTTTTATTATTTCTGTAACCATATGAGCTAAACCACTTAACTTTTATCTGATTTGAACGTATACTGAATATCGCAGAGAAGAGCTGACGACATTCAAGCATTCCTTTGACTAAAGAGGGAAATATAATGTGTTTTAGTTATTAAAAGTAGTTAAATCGGGGAGGAAAGCCCCTGAGTTCACTTGCAAACCACACAATTCTAAATCCTGTTTAGACCCATACACTGTAGTGTAAATAAAAATGATATAAAAATGGAAAGAAGCATTAATTATTTTCACAAACGGCATTAGTTGATGTTGGATGAGTTATCATACTCAGCCTTGCATATGGCAGCATATACACTTTTAGCTTAGCCCAATGCAGATATATATCAGGAATGTCTAGAGGCTTAATTGCATTATCTGGAGCTCCGCCACCTCTCTTGTCTAATTATTGGCAATGAGATTTTAAAAATCCAGTTTCCCATATCGTTCACATATATCAAACGTCAAAAATACAAATGTTATTGCGGTTACTTCGCATTAAGCCGTTTTATTGCCCATGACGGCCTAAAATCTAAAAACGCCTTACATGTACTTATGATATATTTCGATATGATATATTGAATGAAAACATTTCAAATTGTAGGGAACAACCTAATCAAATATCTCCCAAATTTGCGAACACCGTTTAAAGTAGCTAAGTCTCTAACTCAATACCCTCCATAGTCTTCTGCATTGAAATCATAAATTATTCGTCAATTTAAATCAACATTGATGTTGTGATCTTACCGGGAAAAGATGGACTTCTGGTATCCAATTAGAAACTGATTAGAAATTACAGTAAAACGGAAGCGATTGGATGTAAATCAGTTTATATGCATTAGTATTACATTAAGCTACTATATGCGTTGCGACCCATTTCTGCCAATTTCTAGGTTCTAAATATAAGCTATTTAACTCCTTTACGTAAACACACATACATAGGTACAGCTACATTTTTATTATTATTATCACCATGTGGTATTTCTTGGACTTATTATATAGATTAATGATACATTATCCATTAATTGGTTGTTATAACAACAGACATTCGTCAAAGAAAGGGAACCGATTTCACCATAGATACGCCCTTTCACGAATTTTCTACTTTGCCGCTGATACACGAAAACACCGATAGTATCTAATTAAGCACAGTCGGCTATAAAACAAAACTTTATCTGGAATGGGCTAGCTGTTATAAAAAAGATACCAGAATTCAATTAATATGTTATTTATCTAATTTGTGTATGGAATAAATAAAAACCTATGTAAAGTGGATGTGAATACAGATGGTTGTATAAAATTAGTTATTAAGAAGAGTACATTTATTACATAAATATGTAAAATTTAGCTTTTATTTTGGCAAACTGGCGTTTTTTTTTTCCACCAGTTGTTTAGATATTTTATGTAACTAAGCATTTCTTATTGCTTTTTTAAGAATATGACATTAAATAAAAGCACAAAGAACGCCTTAAAAAAACATGTTCTAACATAAAAAGTGTAAATTCACAACTCTTAAAAAAACATTTTAAAAAGTTTAAGGATGTATTCATGAGTTATTTTAATGTTAAGTATAATTGCAACACTTACGAATATTTTTTTTTATAAAATGTTACACAAGTAGAAAATAGTCTGTAACTTACTTGCACTGATCCCACGCAATATGTAAATGAATGTTATATAAATGAATGTTATATAAATGAATTTTATATAAATGAATGTTATATAAATGAAATGATGTTTAAAGTCTTTTTGCGCTGACCAGGCTAATAAAGACGGGCATATACCATACCCAGGGGCGGATCCAGAGGGGGGTTTTGGGGGGTCCCCCCCCCCCTGCTCAGCTACATAAAAAAATAATGCCTTGCATCAATGAAATTACATCACAAAGTGATCCTACATCAGTATAAACTCTGTTTAAAAAGCTCAATTTGTATGTATGCCTATGTAATTTAGAGACGATGATGGCAGATTTCCCTAACCGAAAGCTGGCAAACCCCCTCCTGCAAAAATTCCTGGATCCGCACCTGCATACCATGTCTTAATTCGATTCCCAATTGTGTCACGGGGACTTCGTCCCATCCTATTGATTAGACACTTACCTTGTCAGGTCATCCGCTTGCACCACTGTAAAGGTGGATGCCGCACCGGATGTTATATAAACATTAATACGATGCCTCATACCCTTTTGAAGGCAATTAAATAATTTTGCGTGGTTGCTAAATGTTGTTTTTTTTATAGAGACAGGGAAAGGGGGAATGTAAAATTCAGTGCAATGAAAATCATTACTGCCTTAAGATAAATCAGAATTTATTCTTGGATAACAACCAATTCTCAATCCCTGAATGTCAGATTACCAGTGTTAAGTAATAATCCAGTGAAGTAGATATCAGGCTATAATGGCGTCTAGGCACAAAATGGTATAATTCGTAAACCTGACCTTTTGTCGTAAATACCAATAAAAACACAATAACAGTATAACGGCAATGATAATTTGGAGACAATAAGCAAAGAATTCGATTGTTAATTTACACAATAGCTTGTCAATATAGCTATAGCGTTATTTTATCCTTTTAATTTCACGCTTCTTGTTTTCTGTCCAGTATTCAACAATAGCTTGTCATATTGTTACTATTAATTTAACGCTTTATTAAAGAGATTGTCAATACTAAATAATTAATATGACTAGATAATCAATTTACCTTATCTGACCTTGACGTTTGTGGTTTGTTATGTCTGTATATTGTGTCCTTGGCGGAGATTTCTCTTGTGTAATTATGCATTTAACATTAAATCACATGACCATTTGTTATTAGGCCGAGTACGATAATATTACACCTCAAAATGTATTGAATTAAAATAATCAAATCCAGTGGCCAATAGGAATAACTCGAATTAAAATACCAGCACCTGTTGTGTTGATTAAAACAGCAATAATATTATTTTTGTTTCAAGTGCTCAATCAATCTTAACGTTGATTTATTTGGATTTTTGCACATTCACCCTGAATTGTATAGACCAATATCTACCATCATGTCCGAACTAATTTTTTGATCAATATTGTACAATACTTGATTTGGCATGCTATTCATGCTATGATTTTTGGAAACAATTTGTGATATGCATACTCTTTTTATAACATCTCGAATACTTGATATTATATCGCCTATTTTCTAATTCTAATCATTCTGTTGGTGTAACTTTAGATACTGCCAGGATATTTATTTCCGTCGATCGTGAGGTTTTGGATTATATTGTCCCCAGAAGACCTGTTATTGACCAGCACAAGAGGTCAATTATTGATTGCGAGAATAAACATAGTACATAGTTCGACCATTGCTGTACAATACACCACGAATAACTTGTATGTATTTGTTATTCCAGTTATAGTGCTGTAGACATTTTTCCTGAATTTATCGACGAAACCTGCTCACAAAAGTGTTGATTATTGCCTGAAATATATATTATTTATTTTCTATACCTGAACATTAGTAGCATTCGAGACCATCCAGCCTAATACGCCCTTGCATGTTCGTCCGTGTTATTTTTACCAAAAGCCTAAATAAGTTATAAATTGCTTGTGCGTAGGGATCTGTAGCTTGGGATTGACAACAGAGGATACAGAGAAAACTCTGATTCTAGTCATGCGAGCACTTGTCAGTGGTTTGGGGCGGAGGGAAAAGCAAGGTACAATGTATAGTCGTTTGGATAGTGTAAAAATATCTAGGTCCTGTAAACGAATCCTTGACAGTTGGCTTTCGAAAAAAAAGAGTAGGCCGTAACCCTTTTGCGCGGGACAGATTTCCCCTCACAACACGATGCCCGCCGTTATTGTTCTAGTGGGTGCAGAAAAGTAGGACGGTAAACCAAATTTCATTTCAGTTTGCGACCACATGCATTTTTGTTCAGCTTTTAAAACTATCAATTTGTTCAGCTATAAGTAATGGAAGCCACGGTGGGTAAGTGTGTTGGTCGAATTTTCCAATGTAGTTTCCTTTTGTCAGTGGTGCAGGACGGGGGCCTAACTGGGACGAGAAATTGAGGTTCCGTGTGCACATTGGCGTGCACGTAAAAGATCTATTTCTAGTTCGAATTTGATATAATAGTAGACCATAGCGCCGCTGTCCTTGCTAAATTTCTCTCATAGCACATTGCCCGTTTTTATAAGCACAACTGGTGCAGAACAGTAAGACGTTTAACCCATTTCATTCATAAATACATGTTGTGATGAACACAAGACGTAGCATAGTTATACTCATTCTAAAACACGTAATACTATACTTACCTCCAACCAATCAAATCATTCAACAGTTAATTCCCAATAGTACAGTTTCATAACAGTTTTAAAGAGGAGTTCAGACTCGACTGAAATGGCATGAAACATGAAATCAATTTTCCCATATTTCAGTTCAATATCGTTTTGTAATGTAATGTTCGTCTAATATCTATATGACACTGTCTTGTGTTTTTACTAGTAACATTGATCCATATAATTTCTATAATATAATAATCGTACCAACGACATTAGGTAGATACCTTTCCTTAATATAATATTATACTATTTAAATAGACATTATGTAACATATTATGCCTATAACAAGTCTTTATTTAGGCCCTAAATGTTGTATACATTATTCATAATACACCAATTAACATGGCAGGAGCACAATCAACACTTAATGGAATCATATCGGTTTGATTTTATGTAGATTAGAACAGTTCAGCCATTTAATGGTTTAATTTAAAATGGAGAAGAGAGTGGGAGAGAGAGAGTCCACGCAAAATTTCCCCGTGTCATTGTCCATGTTCATGTCCATAATTACACGACTATAGATATAACATATAGCGTGTCAAACTGATCCCGCAGTGAATATTCGCTTGGCCGCTACAATCACTGATAAGCATGACATCGACGAGGCTTAATGAGTACGGCATATTAACTTTCTTAACCCCGACAAATTAAATTCTCAAACATTTTTTTGAAGTATAAGAAAAATAAATAAAGAGGTTTGAAGCATTTGTAATTAAAAAATATTTCCTATTTAGTGTAAATGGGTATTAAAATGTGTAAAACGCACCATTTTGCCCGAAGCAGTTAGGTGTTATGTAAACAATGCACGAGCCGTTTAGCCAATGACTGACGGCACCTGAAGTCAATGCACATGTTGTAGACAGTCATGTGTGACAGAGATAATTCGTAAGTAATTCTCTGTGAAACAGATTGATAGCGTGTATCCCTGAAACAGAATGACAACTTTCTTAATTACCACGCTAATTAGCCTACATAACGGATGGAATTAAAATATATATGTTATTTCCTTGCAACAACTGGTTATAACTCACTTAGGCTTTAGATACATATCATTTATTGCTGTCTGCATCCGCTTTCTGGATTGGTTTTGCGATCACGAATAATTGAAATGCAAAGCGAGTGGATTCTGAATTAATTATTGCTGCCATCAAACACGCCTGATTCAATATTGTACACGAAAAAATCCAGTTGATAAACAATACTGAAAAACTGAAAGAAAAAACACCTACAAAACAATTTGTGCTTAAATATAGTAGGCACAGTTAAATTATATATAGTTAAACATTTTCAGACCATTATATCGACTGACCCAGAAACAAAACCGAGTACACAATTTAAAGAGAAATGAAAAGTATATATTTGTGGTCCATAGTGTTATGTTAAGATCAATGGCCGCCCCATGCAAGGGCCTAAATCTGATGGATTTCCCCACATGGAATATTCTCCCGGAAAGAGATAAATGGGGTTTAACGTCCACTCGACACAAACAATGTCATTTCGGGACTAACATATGGTTAAATTATATTTCAATTATTTCGCTTGAGCTTAGGAATCTTTAACAGTGGGAGGAAACCGGACTACCCGGAGAAAACCCACGAGGTTGGACAGGCGGCCCTACTCCTTGCCTCGTTGACTCAATGGCAGGCCGTATGATACAGCGCACGCACGCTAACCATTCGCAACAGGGCGGATGACGTATTGACCATTTGTTTATATAGGCCGAGGTCAGTGCATGTGATCTGACATATCGATTTGACAATCTGGAGTGAAGTTGCCAAACATCCATGTTGTACTACAAGGGGATGTTATACGATACTTGTTGAATTATTTCAATATAAATAATTGGATGGGTTTTTCTCTTGACCTCAGTATAATTTAACGGGAATATAGTCCGGGCCCCGGGGACAATGAGATTTAATTTGTATGCATCTAATCATCTTTTTACCTGACTTAGATTTAACATTGATCATATATATATATAGTCACCAACTGACGGAATTTCCCTTTAATAGAAACCTAGCCTTACTATACTATTGCTATAGTACTGTACAGACATTTATTAGTGTGTACGTTGGACTCTAAGTGGAAGGCACAGCGTTTCCACTCCACAGAACATACTTGCTATATTCACGTGTATTAAGAATTTCACTGATAAGGTAAGTACATTGAGGCCGTGTGTAAATTATTAATTTTAGCGCTTCTAGCATTCATCAGAGCATATCAACGCTGCATTAATATTCGTCGTTTATAGAATTTTGCTAAATTACATAATCTTATATTTTGTTGCATGTTGTCCAGAGTTTATCATGGGGGCATTTTGGGGGAAAGGATTGTTATTCATTCATAAAACAAAGATAGTAACACACGAGAAATGTGATATATAATAGTTTACTTATGTAATGATCGAAAACCGCCATAGACCTACTAATGTGTTTTTCACGAGCTTGAAAACCAATACAACTCCTAAATTGAAAGCTACAGAAACATCTAAACAAAATACCAAGTCTTGTTCTTTTCTAAATTATGAAAAACTAGCGAATTTAAACACGCTCAATGTAAATGTTTAATCAAATCAGTCGTATCAAGAAGATCTCCAAAGTGCAGCTGGTACTTTAAAGGGTGACTCTGAGATATTCTGAGAAACAACACTTTGGTTTTAAGTAAAATCAACAATCGATGCATTCAGTTATATTTTGAATACCAGTGTGAACTGGTTGAAAATATGTGAGACATGACAGCGTCCATATAGCTAATGTTATTTAGTCAGTCCATTATTTCGTATACCTTAATCCATAAATCTTTGTTTTCGTAAATCATTCAGAAAAGAATTCTCATTAACCGAATTTTCCTCAGTTTCTCTTGCTCACTAGTCCACAGTGGGGCCTTTATTTCAAGTAATTCAATATTTTTTTTTTTAATTTATCCTTAATAAAATCGAAGGCTATGAGCGTTCGTGTTGGCAACTTTGCACAACTAAGAGCTAGACCATGTATGTTATTTAATAACTCGACTAGTATACTCGACAATCTTTCTGCTCTCATTATTAACCAAATGAAATTGGTTGAACAACCTACTGTTCTGCTCTGAACTGGGCTAAGGAAGATGGGCATACGCCATATAGTGTGCTATGAGAGAAATTTTGCCCGACAGCGGCCTACTCTTATATAGAATTCCAGTTTTTCCAGTATTGTTTATCAACTAGATTTTTTCGTGTGCAATATAGAATCTAGGCGTGTTTGATGGCAGCAATTATTCCATATAATGTAGACGGGACCTCAATTTTTCGTCCCATTCGAACGACTAGACAGCTGACCTTGTCAGGCCCTCCGTCCTGCATCATTGACAGGGGAGAACCACGCCGGAAAATTCTCACATTGACAGGGTTATATAGAAGCCGAAACAACGAATATAACAGTCTCAAATAAAAGGGTTAAAATACGCAGAGCAAGTAACAAAATACGCAAAACAAATAACAGTACTTTCGTATAATTAGGTTTTTGGGCTATTAGATTTAAATTATGTACGTTAACAAGACATGACAGATGTCTTGAATAACTAAAACGAATATTAAAAAATACCTGTCTTCAGAAGCCCAGGTGGACTTCATTAATATTAAAACTTAGAGCGTTAAGTAGGGTTTAGCGTCTGCCCATCGTCAAACTAGGTCATGTTCGGCATGGCAGTTATCCTAGTGCATTTTTTGATATTAGTTATAGCAGTGTATGTATATATCACCAGTTGGTATTAATGTACATGTATAACCAGTTGATATTGATTAATTTTTAAAGTGTTATCGTATTTCATCTTTTGATATTGATAACAGTGTTAATACTCTCAACCAATTAATCAACAATCAGAGGCGGATCCAGGATTTTCAGAAAGAGGGGGCGTGCCGCACCCACCTGGGAGTGCGAAGCCCGGAGCAGTGATTTTTGAGTGGAAAAAATGTCCACTAGGACTAATTTCATACTAATCTTGTAAATTAGGATTTCCAACCTAAACTATTTTTGTTCTCCTTACTCGCGAGAATATATGGAGCTAAAAATTGTTCGCCACCTTAAAAAATAGAGGGGGCGTGCGCCGGGTGCGCCCCCCCCCCCCTCTGTATCCGCGCCTGACAATGCGATGTAGATAATACGTACCATTTCCGCCGTTTATCTAACCATAGAGTCATTTATGTTATCGATTCATTCCAGGAAACAACATGTGTATATACGTACATAATACATAATCATTGATTACCTGTTATATCGTTATTGAAATTGATTTTCTAGCGGACTCGTATTTATATTATTATTTACAATGTACATTGCAACAGGTGATATGAATGATCGTCTATTCCTCTATTATTTCATTGTGGTTTTTTTATGCATATTATTTATATAACTGTCTATAATTCACATAATATCTGTATCATTTGCTTGAAAAAGACGAGAGTATCCTCTGCGAACTACTTTCAAGTATCCGGATTAAAAATAGTGCACCCATGCAGACTACTACGCTACCTGGTGTTTTAACGTCAGCTTCCATAGAAGTGATATCGCAGACAAGCCATGCAGACTCTTGTGAAGTGTGTTTTATATTGATCTCTGAAATTTATCCGGTTTACTTTAAACAAAGGCCAACTTCTTAACTAGTAAACTGGTAGCTGCATTCACTTACCAGAATTAAGTCGTAGTTATATATGAGGTTTGCCGAATGTAGTAATGACTTATTGTATTGTGGTTTAATCTGCTGGGTAGTCATTCATGCATGTAATGGGGTTTGACGTCCTACGTTCTGCACCAACCTGCATGGCTATTATCACTGTGTGGCTTTATATCTATATTCCGCGTGGTTATAAGTCGCCCTTTTGTATTTGCTACGCTTCATGCAACATACATTTTGACGTGGTGTTATAGCCTATCCTAGTCATGCATTGTTTCCTTGCATAACTGTAGAAAATGACCTTGTTGTAACATTTTCTCATGATCTTACTGATGCACGACTCGGTGATTCCGGTAGTTGTCATTTTTGTGTCCGCTAGCGCCCCAACACCAAACAAACGGCACTGCGATTTACTATTTGACCGAATTTATTTATTTTGAGAATAAAACAAATTTAGAATTAACCGAATTGGCTCTACTACAGAATACCAGACAGATCAGTTTTTATGGGATACAATCACTAGTTTTATTCTAAAATCACGACGTTTCGACAAGTATCCCCTTTTCGTTATCAAGTACAATAAGATAAGAAGACACTTGTCGAAACGGCATGCTTTGAGAATATCCCATAAAAACTTGGGGGGGGGGGGGTCGAGTGGTCTAGAGTGCCGCGCTTCGACCTGTAGCTGGTCGGTCACATCTGGCTTGCGGATGTGGTTTCGATCCCTGGTGTGAGCGTATGTGGCATGGAGATAGGGGCGCCTTCTCAACCTCTAGAAGAATAGAAGGCCCTCTCCCCTCTCAATAACGAATGACTTACATTTTTGACTGTAACCAGTCAACATCTGTAACAGTAGTTATCGCAGAACTAGGCACAGTTGGAAAATTTGGTCTAATCAAGTATTACTGCACGCGACTGTATTTTCATGATTACTATAAAATTTGATCCGAGTCAAAAGGCTATTACATATAAATCCCCGGTTGTACGTGGTAAGTAGTCGGGTCGCCGGTCCAACCTCGTGGGTTTTCTCCGGACACTCCGGTTTCCTCCCAGTGCTAAAGACCTCCACGCGCAAGCGAATTATTGAAATAAAATTAAACCATATGTTAGTCTCAAAATGACCTATTTTCTGTCGAATGAACGTTAAACCCCATTTCTCTCTTCTCTCTCTCTCGCATCACAATTCTTTATTACATGAACTGGGTTCCCAATAATTTACTTCAAGCCATCTGAAAATGCACAGTGAAACTCAAATGATGTCTGTACTTTAAGATATGTGATCAGGTGTTATTCATTTGCGGTTAAATATTGTGTGGTAAAAAAAATACATATTTAATCTGATGGCACATGAAGTCGGTTAGGGGAATCTAATTCCCTGAAGCTAGCAGCCAGACGCTGCAGAGTGAATACCACTTTATATCCTATGTGTATAATATCGGGGCAGATGTTAACCATAATAATACACTATTTACCGTTACAAATATAAACAATATATAATAATAGGTTAACGTTAGTTTACTAGCTGTAACCTATATTGTCAAGTTATAAATGTATATAAGTATTTACATATGATAAAACTTTATTGGATCTAAACACCCCATTTGAGGCAGCATATAGATGCAAAAAAGATATAAACCAATGACTAACAAATCCTATATTTACATGCATATTTTTTTTTAAAACAATATTTATTCACAGAAACTGGATTGGAGAACAGGCAGAAGCCTACAGACCCCTCTCCTCTTACATGCATATGTAAAGAGGTCACATTAATATGTACTATTAAAGTCATTGAAGGTATAGAATAGACATGCATGCGTTTATATATTTATGTACACAACTATACATACAGCTCATCCTCCAAGAAAGTCTGAAAATATGGTGATTTGTGGTAATATCTGGAATGTTAGCCAGTTTTGGACATTCATTTATTAAAATTTTAACTATTTATCTGAGTTTTTTTTGTCGTTAGTGCGGGAATAAGTTACAACTACCACAAAACAGCACTTCGGCACTTCTTTGCCTGATAATCTATCGTTTTTGTGACGATAACGGGGCAGAAAAAAACAAGATGGTGCTGATGGTCGTTCGTTCGTTTCTGGAGTTTAACGCCCACTTTCACCAAGGATGATATCGTAGACAAGAGTTTCGTTAGAAACATGCCAAAGGAAGCCACAAAATAGACTTGATCCAGTGCTGATGATCAATCCGAGGGCTGTCACTCCCTTCGTTGTCATCCCATTCGATGTTCCACCTGACTGACATCAACGCGATTTACCCAATACTGAAGGTTATTCCGACCCACGATTTTATTAAAGCCCCCGTATCTTAACGTAATTCTGACGCATTTCCTACAATAGTTAGGCAAGCCAAAGAAAGGACGAACATTGGGTTGACAATTTTGAGATGGAATAGTTTGAATGACTTCTGTTTTTTTAAATGTGCTGAGAATAGGTGACTACGATACTCTACTCTTTTTGCAGCAAAATTGTATTTAGAAGGTTAAAGTGTCATTGCTGCATTTAAAAGTGTGTTAAGACATTTTGCAAGTGCCGAGGGTGTTCGTCAAAATTCTTGGAGAAAACGATTACATCGTAAGCGTAAACCAAGACGTATTTCCAATTCATTACATGAAGTATGTCTGACATGACCATTAAAAGCACAGGTGGGATTTTTAAATCCAAACAGCATTCTCTGCTACTAGAAAACAGCATCGATCGTAATGAACGAAGCATTGTGCTTGGAATTTTCGTCCATTTCGGTCTACCAGAAGCCACAAGCACAATCAATAACATTGCAAATGTTGACAAATCATGCAAATCAGTGACGAATAGGCTACATGTCTGTCCTTGTAGAAATTGTTGAAGAGCTTCTCTTTGACCTTCGTTGAGGTCGGAATCCGAAACATCAAAGCGAATCCTATATAAACTGGGAATAGAATCTGGTACTGATTTAGATGTTGGCTTCCTATCACCTATATTGCCTTGGATATCTTCATACTGAACGTCTGTGGCATAGGGTTAGACTTGTTCTTTGGCAACTGAATTGATGTGTCGGTGTGATTAAAAAGTCGGAAACAGACTACACTTCGTTAATACTAGCGGGGCATTTCGCTCATGTTAAATTGAACTTGTTCGGTCTTAAAGACGGTTCCAATAGTGCCAGACAATTTCTCAGTAGTTGGTGAGCTGGACAGGCCCACGAAGCATTGTTTATGTGTCTTTTGTTCGAGTCGTGTAGTGCTAGAATCCTCATGGGATTGTCAATCGCGTCTTCGAAATCTCATCTGAGTTTACATTACATTTCTTGATGAATTTCATACCTAATATCAGAGGATGGTGTAAATATTTCATTATGTAAAATGTGTTTGTGTAGCTTATAATGTCTCTTATTTTGAACGGACTTATTTCCGCCATTTCGAATTTCATTGTGGTGGCAATTTGGAATTTCTACCATCATGGAATTTCTAAATTCATGTCACAAATCATATCCAATTGGAATAAACGACAATTAACTTATAAAATCCGTCCTCATGGTTCCATTTTAGTTGCCATTTTGAATCGCCACTAAGATGATTTTTTGATGTTTGAAATTGTCTCTATTTCAGAGAAATCGAAAATCATATAAAAGACACATGGGGGAAAAGCCTTTCTGTTATTAGATTTGGTAGCCATTAACCGTCCTTGTAAAAATTACATTTACTGTTTTTTTCCTTCAAATTCATTTTTTTGACACATTTCGCCTCTAAAACAAAATGTTGAGCCTGGGGTTAAAGTTGGCTTGGCATACCAGTTATATGAGAAGTGACATTGAGTGTTCTAAAAGCATAAACAAAGGGATAGACTGGGTAGCTCAGGGCCCTCGGGCCAACTGGATTCCTTTGAGTCCCGAATACGGTGAAGGATACGTGTGCCATGACAAGAAAACGAAATTAGCTCCCAAACCATAGATCATTTTAATCCTGACTTCTAGGCCATTATATAACTTTAAGTAAGTTTATACGAGAATGCATTTTATTTATTTTGAAAACAAATCGGTCAATTATTTTTCCAATAGGGTCTATGGGCAGATATTAAACTGGCATATAAATATAATTTATATTTTGTATCGTTATGTAGTCATACAACGGACAATTGTGCCAGGGTGACATCGCCTGTACACGCTTTGTGTTGTTCGATCTCGTTAAGAAGGTTGAGTTTTACCATTTCAAAGTTATATTGCTATTCAGACCCGCTGGTCAGATGAGTACATTGTCATCATAAGATATATTATCGGTACAAGTGTTTGGTTTGGATCTCAAGTTTTTACATATCAAGGCGTAGGTCCCCCACTCGTGTGTTTTTCTCCGCGTACGAAATACACCACCACATTGTAACCTCTCGTATAAGACTTCTGCCGGCAATGGATTTGTACCCAAAAGCAGTATGCAGTATCATAGTCCAAAAATCGCCTAGATCACAGACGTTTTAGTGAATTGTGGGGGAGGGGGGGGGGGGGGTAAAGTAAAACAACAAAAACGGGTTTTCCGGTCTAAAGTGGTATTTGTTCCGGGAATGTGTATCTAATTTTAATTGTGTGATATATATCGTATCGTCCATTCTGTCATTAGCCTGGACCAAGCACTATTCATCTTGTTGTTTTGGTTCTTGGGGGCTACGCTCTTCGAAAAAAGTACTTTCGACTTTGTAGATATTAGTACCTAGAACAACGGTACATCAATTGACGAACCATAATTCCCATATGGCCGTGTATACGCCATGCTGAGTTCGTGGTCAACAGCAAGCCATATACACTCATACCTGTGAATTTATTTTGCATTCTATAGTTATTGGTGAATTTTCACGTTTCGTGTCAAATTATACTATGTTGGGTTTCATTGGGTCTGTGTTTTGTTGAGCTGTTGTTCTAAATTGTCTATATCCAAATATTGTAGGAACAACACAACTTTTAAGTTGTTCAAAATATCTATTCTAATTTACGCAACTCTGAACACTTTTAAGGCCAATTTTACACATCGCAATTAGTTATAAAAGAGTACATTTATATAAGTTGTAAATTGGGTGTAACGTGAAATAAGAGATTCTCTACTTAAAGATTTTAGATAAGACACTGGCAGTTCTGTTAGTTTTCATTACATAAATGACATCTGCCTGAAGCAAAACTAACACGTATATTGCCTGTACGATAAATACCTACACGGGAAAGTTGTAGCGCGAGGCAGAATTGCGGTTATGGTAGATATTCCTTTGATGGTATTAGTGGGGGTCAAAGATCTTAAGAGACGGAACCATGTTTAAAAAAATACCCGAGTCCTAAACACTGATAATAATCATAGTCACTTGAATTGAGTGAAAGAAATGAAATGGGGTTTAACGTCTTTCTGTTCAGCTCTTATACTGGGCCAATGAAGACGGAATATGCCAGTGTGCTATTAGGGAAATTTTGCCCGGGCAGCAGCACTATGGCCTACTCTTATATCGAATTCCAACTGCCTAGAGATATTTTTCGTTCATAACAATGTATACTTTGGACCTCAGGTTTTCGTCCAATCTGAACGGCAAGACAGCTTTCCTTGCCCCCCACCCTCCTGCACTAGAGACATGGTACATATTCTTATGCATTTTGAATATCGACTGAATATGCGCGTTCCTGTAAAGATATATTATTAAAATATTTCGACAGAATATTTGGACGTTGACATTCTTCGAATTCATTGCTTTCAATGGCCCTAGGTCATTAAACTTGTTATGTATAAATTTTGACTTTAGTTACTTTTTGTTATTTTGCGATCTCCCCTCCTTGATCTGGGTTAATTCGTTAAACCCCTCACCTTGGATCTATTATTCATGACCACACAAAGTTTGGCAAAAATTTAATCCATTCGGCGTCGTTCGACTGAACCATGAGAAATACAATCCTTCACTGGTGTTCTCCTTAATTACTGTGATATTATTTTTGTGTGTACTATTTTTGATAATGGCTACTCTTTCAATACGTCATGTGTTGTTGACACTGGTGAGACCAAGAATTATGTTTAATTTCAACAATTTCTGATTACAATTTGTACAGTCGTCTTCTTGCCCTTGTTCACTTTGTAAAATATTGCGAAAGCTCTGACAACAAAATTTAACATTTGTTCTGCTTTAATCAGATTAGTCTTGTCGGCGATATCAATTCGGTAAAATAACCCTATTTCAAACAGTGATACGATGAATGTTCGTTCGTTCCTGGGGTTTTACTACCACTTCTACATAGGGTGATATCGCAGAAAAAATGTTTTGAAGGTAAACAATTTCCATTTAGTACTTGTCGTACAGGTAGGGATATTTTGCAGAATTGTGTGGACGCATGCACATGTGTTTGTATTTTATCGACTTGAATTATGCTTTGTTCAGTTTGTTGGAAGTCTTTCGATGGAAATGATTTCCGCTAATTACTACTTTAGTTATGTCAATTGCTCGTGAACTCTTTAGCCACGTAAATGAATATTTTATTGGCTTAAAATTTATTAATATCTAACCCAGTGATGTGCATTCAGTTTATTTATGATGATTACTTCTTAACGGTTATTATCCGTGATTATGTCTCAAAATCAGTATAAATATTTTACTTTTTTCAATGGACAAAATATCAGAATGCGACAACCTTTAGATTTGGATACATTGGTGTGATTGCCATGTGCGCAGAATTCCTTGAAGATATTTGCCAATAAAGATTTGAGTTGAGGAAGATCATTGCAGAGCACAATAATAAAAACAAGTACACTGTTATATTTATACGCAGTAATTCGCCTTGATAATTTAGAGGATGTTAATTATCCATTCGTCCACACTTTTCGACCAATCAGAATCGAGGAAATTTCTTTTTTGCGCTACAATTTTGTTTGGCCTTCACTATGAAGATCTAACAATGTCTTTATTAATTCGCTGTTATCTTTGAATGTTCTTTTCAAAACCATTTTGTCTAAAAAAAAGGTCTCTCTTCATTTGTAGGAAGAGAAAGATTTAAGTTGTTGACATACCGTAAACGTTAAGCATAGACGTGTGATTTAATGCATATAGATGCATTTGGGTACAGGCGCAAAGTCGCATGGAAAAATCCCATTCAAAAAAGGCAGTATTGCATCCATAACTTCATATTAGCGAGATAATCAAATAGCTCATCTGAAACGGTGTTACTGGCCTTCGAATATGCACGTAATAGAATCTAGACATCAGAGCTTAATATTGTTTGTGAAAGAGATTTTCAATGTTTCAAGCTGCTGTGCCTTTAAATACAACGCAATAAAGGGGAAATAATCCGGCCGCGGGTCAAAAACCAGAGCAACTGTATTTTATGGTCTGTTTGAGTGACATTTTGTAACTGTATATACACATCAAAACAATTGTATGGAATGCAATTAATGTTTATCACTGCATGCATGACATCACGAATCATTGGGCCACGAATTGTTCTGGAATACGTTAGTACCTATTCGCATGATTTAGAAATACACAGGTCAATTTTTACACACACTTCTATTACTGTCTAATGTGCCACAAGACTGCAGTAACATGTTTTTTTAAATTTTATTTCAATAATTCGCTTAGCTGTGGGAGGAAACCAGAGGACCTGGAGAAAACACACGGGGTTGTACAGGCGACTCTACTCCTTGTCACGTACAACCGGGGATTCGAAACCAAGACAGTTGTCTCAATGACAGCCTTTATGATACTTCGCGCACATGCTAACCATTCGGCCATCCCCGAATTTTTACAGACTAATAAACACATTCTGTTTATTCCGCCGGCTTTTGGAATGTGCACATACTATTGTGTAGGACTGGTCAGACGAATCGTTAAAGCAAGGCACGATCGGAACAAAGCTGTCATTAAGGTTTCCCATTGAACGAAACAACATTGCCCCATCGACGTGCAATAGACGAAAAATTATATTGGTGGCGAGACAATCGACGAAAAGCAGAAAAATCACCAAACTTTTAATGTTACATTTAAAAAAGCTTTAAATGCTGCATATAAAAAAAACTTTAAATGCTACATATAAAAAACATCTTTAAATGCCACATTAAAAAATACAGAGTGCAAGAGTCATGCATATATTATATCAAATCGTTGAAGCGTATATCAAACGGAAAAGAAAAGTTGGAAAAATACCAAAAGTGTTACATAAGGGTCATTTACTACATTAAATCAGTACTCTTTTTTTCATCGTTATCAGTTCTTCGAGAGTATTATATTACAATACGTTAAAGTTGGTACGATAAAAAAAAAACATAGTCCCGATTATCCATTTAATGATTTTATATCATGATTGAAAGTTGAGCAGCAAATCGGATCCTAATCCAGTAAATATTTGCAGGCTAGTGATGACATCGAGAGTTAATTAATATCTAATAATTTAGATAACATTTCAAGCCTAAAGAAAGACCTGCTGTAGGCAGATTTAGCTCTTTGGGGTAGTCGTGGTACCTCAGTGAGCAAAGTAGTTCAGGAATCCATCCCGATCTTGACCGAGAAGGTTCCTCGGAAGTTGCGCTGTTACAGGGCACTTGGCCTGGCAAGGGACGGCGTCTAGTCGTTCGGGCGGGGAGGGGGGGGGGGTGACAGACCATGTGAGAATTAAAAATTAAGAGTGTGTCGTTGTGCAGCTGGCGATGCATGGGGTTAGTTCTTCTTTATTGGTCTGTGTAGTGCAGAAAATTCAAGGTCATTAACCCCATTTCATTTTAGTTGAGTAATGCTTCCAATAGATAACTATATTTATTTAAAGGGCAAGTTTACCAAATTGAACAAAAATGGAGGCAGTCATCACAACTAATTAATTTCGTGACTAACTGGAATATCCCCTGAAGTACGAAAAAGATATGCGTTGGGTTTAGATCGAGGCAGAGTTCTCAGTTATTATCTCCATAAGATGTACAGCTACTTACAACACTCACAGAGTGGCCTAAGTAAACTAACACGTAGCACCATTTCAGAGTCGGAATTTCTCATCCACAGACTGACACACACTAAAGAACGAAAGCTTAAATTAATAACACACTTATAATTTTTTTTAGCGGCGGATACACAGTATTGTTATCATATAGAGCCTAAGATCGGTACAAGGTAACGTAAATGGCGTCTTAAGTTATGTAAATTGATGAAAGATAATGACTGTAAATGCCAAGACATCAAATAAAGGTATAAAAAAAATATAGTTTCGTAACATTTTAAAGGCACAGTACCGAAACAAAACATTATTTTAAAAACGAGAATGCATTGAATGTTCATCAAACAAGAAAGCAGATAAAGATAAACAAAATAATAGTTTAGTAACATCTATAAAAAATAAATAAGAATGTCCGAAAATGCTGATCAGACAAAACTGCAAAAAAAAACCCCAAAACGTAATGACTATAAATGCCAAGTTATTAAATAAAGATGGAACAAATTAATGTCGTGCCATATTAATGGCATTGTATGAAAACAAAACACTATTTTAAAAAGAGAATGCTTTTAATTGCTCATCAGAGAATGCATCAAATAAAGATAAAAAAATAATAGTTTCGTAACATATTAAAGGTACAGTTCCGAATTGACATATTTTTTGTAAAAAAAGATGTCTTTATTCATTAGAGAAGAAAACTTTTCGTATTATATTAAACGTACCGTACCGAAATAAAAAATAAAAACAGAATCCTGCATATGTTGATCTTAAAAGGCATCAAATAAAAGGGAAACAATTTCGTAAAAAAAAAAGGTACGTACTGTACTCAATTGAACCACTTTAAAAGGAGATTTTTTTTGTATTAGAAAACACATTAAGTACACAAGAGAAAATTGTTTCGTAACATGATAAAGTTACTGTACGAAAATTAGAGGATTTCATTATAAAGAGAGAAGGGGAGAAATGGGGTTTAACGTTCACTCGATACAAACTAGGTCATTCCGGGACTAACATATGGTTTAATTTTATTTCAATAATTCGATTGCGTGTAGGGGTCTTTAGCAGTGGGAGGAAACTAGAGGACCCTGAGAAAACCTACGGCGTAGGTTGGTCAGGCGACCCTACTCCTTGTCACGTACAACAGTTGACTCAATGGCAGGCTTTATGAATCAGCACGCACGTGCTAAGCATTCGGCCATCCAACCCCTTCATTATAAATGCTTTGTATTAAATGGTTTGCCAAGCTTGTACAGTCATGTGCCGTCGACTTTGGTTAAACTAAAGATGCATTATATGAAGAGGTTACAGTTCTCGTTGTAATAATTTTAAAATGGATAATGAAATGGGAATATGCTGTAAATCTCAGTCCAATTACTTGTCTCTAAGCCAAGTTATCACCAAAACAATTACAGTGTAGCATCGATTGTCATTGCTATCGTTGTTACGATAATAAACCACGTCTCCATTATCTATTTTACATTTAATCAGGAAATCCAACTATCAAGGTTTCCTTTCCGTGCGCCCCACTGTATACACAGGACTTCAGTTTTTCGTCCCACCCAACGGTGACTCTTAACCCCCGGGTGGGGTGTGTGATCTGGAAAATCTAAATCAGCTCTCTTGGTCAACACAGGGATCAAGTACAGGACCAGCTCAGCAACCGTTACTCCCTGCCATTACTTTACGAATGGTGCTAATTTCTTGATTTATATAACCACATAATTATATATTATGTAGCTAATTATCAAATATCAAATCGCTTGCTGCCTGCGTTTTTTACAAATGCTGCAGATATGATTTTTTTTAAAAAAATTTTGTTGGTTGGCAAATACCTTTCATTTGCATAAGAACCAGAAACAAATATGTTTTACCTGAAGGCCGTGTTCAGTCAGATAGAACCAGACACATGAAACACGGCCTATATAGTCTAACACACAAGTGCCGCCATGCCAGTCTGTGCTTGCCGTTGGCTTTAGCAAGCTGCTGTGTTCACTCTGCCGCATATGAATGGAGTAGAGTTAGTGAATGAATCAGAGTTGAGTGAGGTCATTATTGTAGTTACATAAAACGATATCAAACTTATGTAACTTGCGAAAAGTGATAGAACTTGGAGAAAATTTCATCGATAGTTTTGTGGTAAGTTATGATTTTACCTTCAGTATATTTGAAAGTGTTATTTTATTTTCAAATGGAAGTTTTAATTGTTATTTGATTTAAGTTTATGGTTAGTCCATAATTATGCATATTTGATTTAAGTTTATGATTAATCCATGATGTATGTTATGCTATATTTATATAGAAAATTTAAACATTGCATATCGGTAGTTTATATACCCGTTTGAAGCAATTATTTCTGTATGGAATTTTTGTTATCGATTTAGTGTTATGGTTGTATGTTTTGTTATCGACTTAGTGTTATGGTTGTATGTTTTGTCGTCTCCTATTACCACTCGCCTGTGTTTGGCTCATAGTAAAAGACGATGGCTCACTAACAGAACAACTGTGATTAGATACCCTTGGATTTTCCAGCATGACTTCCTCCTGCTGGTAGCGGCAACGCAGAGAGTGTGACAAGCAACAGTGTCTAGTTGGCGTATGCCCGGCTTCATTAATTCGGATGGCACTGTACAATGTTTGTTTGTTAGTTTAATGGATTATTTTAATGTTGCATAACAATAAACAATTCTTTAATTTCGCTCAAAATGGAATAATGGAATAGCATGGGGTCTATACCATAGAAAATTAGTACGCCCATACATAGATTGGGCTTATAGTTGTCACCCTTTGCGTTCGTTGATCAAAAATTGGCTTGTGACGTGATAGAGGCCATAGTATTTGACAAATCTTTTTCGAATTTTTTGTACAACATTGTGTTCAGCGTTCTAATAGAGACAATTGACTGCGTTTGGTACTACCGATATGCGAAATGGTGTTGAACGTCCGACTGCTCTGCCCCGACTGGGCAAATGAAGATGGTTACCGATATGTGGAAGAATCTTTAAATTAAGTCAATCTTACAGCGTCGTGGTGTATGCCAATCCTTACGATTATTATATGAAACTTCAAAGTAGCTCTAGCTTCCTAATCAAATTGCAAACCTTAACTGTAGCTCGCATCCAGTTCTGACATGTATTGTCCACTAGGTATGTTATGTCACTTAATAGGCCCAGTATGGTCATATGTTTCTTCTGCCCACACCAGCCTGTATTCCACAATCCCCCGAGGACACTCTAGACACTACATTTTCTCACCCAATCTGTATTGTTCAGATTGGTCCGACAATGAATCCAATCAAATTCGCAACAAATAATAGTTCAGATTCTAAAGAATAGTCCGATCAAATCTTCTTTGTCAACTGTGTTGTTAATTGTTGAAATCAAGTTCAAGCTACCAAAAACCCCTAAAGGGATGTATAAAAAAAGAGTCAACACGTAAAACACCTTTTAATAGCCGTCTAGTCTTTTGTTAACATATCTAATAAAGAAAGAAGTATTGAAATTGTTTTCAAGGCATTTTGCCAAATGTGGGAAAACTGAACCTACGCGAATTTTGAATTTTAAAAAATAAAGTTATTCGTTTCATATCATTTTTTTGGATTCTGGATTTTAATTACCTTATTATTTATGTTAGCTGAAGGTGAAGGTCCAACTCAATAAATCATATAGAGGATTATAGAAGGGACTGTACTGCCATTCTGATCTCACGTGAACATGTCTCAGCTCCAGACAAAATAAACATACAAAACATTACCGCCATGAGAAGCATGCATAGTTAATCATGCATTCGATTAGTCTTGTTTTGTTATGGTACATATGCCTGTGGAGCAAGGGAGTTCTATAAAACAACATTTTCTCGGTATTAAACTGAATAAGTTCATTTATTATAGATCATTAGCATTGGTGTGCAGGGAGTCACGGTGGCTTATTATTGGCTTACAAGAAAATAAAAGACGGTGGTTCGCTATCCTGGAGGTCGCTTGGTCGATCCCTGCATCGTCCGAGAAAGTTCATCGGGATTTCCGACACGGTTTCCTCTTGTGGGTGGTGTAGGGCGGAGGGCATGGCAATAACAGCTGTCTAGTCGTTCGGAAAAGAGAGACAAAAAATGCGGTTTATCGTCCACTCGACGTAAACTAGGGCATTCCGTGACAAACACATGGTTCAATTTTATTTTAATAATTCGTAGGGGTCTTTAGCAGTGGGAGGAAACCAGAGGACCCAGAGAAAACCCACGAGGTTTTACACGCGACAGTAACCCTTGAAATCGAAACCACGCAAGGTGACTCATGCCACCTTATGATACTGCCCGCACGTGCTAACCACTCGGTCATCCAATCCTAAGGATGAAAAACCGAGGTCCAGTGTATACATTGGCATGCACGTAAAAGATCGCTTAGCAGTTGGAATTCGATATTAGAGTAGGCCATAGTGCCGTTGTCTGGGCGAAATGCCCTCATAAACTCCATTTCATTTAAATGATGCAGAACTGTAGGACGTTTAACCCCATATTATTTGGATGGTCCAAAAGAGTAGGACGTTAAACCTCATTTAATTTTCTTTTCATAACATGAATAAATAAAGGAAAGAAAGGAAAAATATGTCATGAATAAGTAATTAAATTTCCTTGCTTGTTTTTATGAACTACTACAGCTGGTAAACCAATAAATCACAGCCTTCGCGCCCCACTTGTTCTGATGGTCTACTTAACACAGTTATTGGTTACAAGCCCATTACCTGTTCTGTGCACATAAAGGCACTGTATGGGAGAAATAACGTCCTTGAACTATGACAAAAGAAAATCAGTACAACTAAATTCACAGAATGGAAGGATAATTATAAAATCATGGTAAATTTGCATAAAAATAACATCCACATGTATTCCCATTCTTTTGACATCACAGAAATGGTAAGAAAACAAAACTGATAAAATGTCAGACAGTCTTCATTGTGGCAGGAGAGGTAGAATGGGGGGAGGCGTTCCGCGGTTCAGACAGGCCGGCGGAATAGGGGGGGGGGGGGCTAGGGTTCTTTTACCCCCCCCCCCCCCAATAATTTGGCCGCAAGTGCTCTTTTCTACAGGTTATTGCGGCCCATGAACCAAGGATGGAAGCCACTCGCCCCTCCCCAATCAAGAATTGCGTCCCCCGACCCTGGGTTCAGGTACCACAAGCTGATGTGAATGTGGATATGTGTGTTAGTAGACAAGATTAGAGTAGATAACTTGTCACTCACATGGGAATGTGGTCTTACATTGGTATCTTGCTGTCGCTTCCGTTCGCTCGTTAGTCAAAAAACAAAACATGCATTCTCCTTTCAGGGAAGAAATGTGAGTAATATTTTATTCACATTTCCTTCATATTTTATCTTTTCAGACTTTGATCGTAGACCAACCATCGGAATTCAAGACCCAGTTGATACAAGCAGGATACATTTTTTAAAATATTAAACACAGTGCCTTGGTTAAAACCTTCATTATGCATCTAGATGAATTAATGATTGACATTGGGGACTTTGGTTGGTACCAAATCGTCATCGTGGCCTGCTTCCTGTCAACGAAGATTCCAGTAGCTTTTACCATGTTGGAGATGGCGTTTACTGGCTTTATACCAGATTGGTGGTGTGAATCCATGCCCACATCGGGTCTTGTCAGCAATGGCAACAACCAGACCGCCTACTTAGTTACCAATGGCAACATGAGTAAACATAGTATTAGTTTAAACCAATGTTATGACACCGATAACGCAACATTTTGTAAACGAAATTTTGATATGAGCAAACGAACCATCGTGAATGAGGTAAAGCTACATTTGATTCTTTTTATGGGCATCGCATCTAATACATGAACAGGTTAAATTATCCAACAGAGGCATTACTTACAACAAATTTACGGAGAGATTCATGGGGTTAGGAAGGTGACCCTTGTCCATTTGGCATACAAGCCTGAGATTTAATCCCATAGATAACAGACCTTGCTATGTGCAGTTAAAACACTAGATCCACTCGAACAGGCACACTTTCGCCCTTTAGAGTGACCAAACAAATCAGTTTGATACTTAAAATAGGTCATTATGTTCTTCCTCTACTAGATGAGTATTTTATTGTTGTTGTGAATTGCAATATGCCAACCTTGTATATTGCTTGTATTACAGTGGGACCTAGTCTGTGAAAACAGATGGATAAGCTTTACAATTACATCCGTTCAGATGGCAGGGGCGCTAGTTGGAGCTACTATTGTCAGTTACACCGGAGATAGATTTGGAAGACGCAGAACCCTCTATGTCGTACAGTTGCTTCATCTCATATTCCTTGGAATTTGTGCGGCGTCGCAGTCTTGGCATTTGTTCACAGCTATGAGATTTGGTATTGGGTTGTCAGCAGGTGCCACGATTGTTGTGAGTTTTCCCGCTTCTATTGAGTTCGTGGGAAAGAAATGGAGGGCGTTGCTAGGTGCATATCCAGTCTGGGCTGGAGCAGCACCATTTCTTCCATTAATCACATGGTTGTTCCCAAACTGGCGCCATTTTGAAATCATCGTCTGCATCATCAGTTTTCCTATATGTTTAGGTTTCTTGTAAGTTGCTTTCTTTAAATTTGATTATCATTTAAATAATTGCTTTGATAGAACTTTACCTACGTCTATGATGATATAGTTAGACATAATAGATTGCTTTCTGTAATGAATGTAATGTTTATGTCGTCTTATTAAAAGCTCAAAGAAATCTCATTACAAAGTAAAGTTAAGTCTCAGTAGTCCTACAGTATAGTATAAATCTAATCGATGGTATTTGGGAGGAGCTTTAGTAACATCCTAGAAAAGCGGTGAAAAACGACATGTTTGTATCTTATATAAATGGACACAGCATAGATATAACTTTTCTTGATTTATATGGTTTTAAGTCCCAATGACGCAAACACAAAAGGTTGCCAGACAGCAACTTGACCTAGCAAAACATGACACTAGTTAGATTAAATACGAGACACAAAATCTATTATCACAAATACTGGAATGCAAGGATGTCACACGATATCTTAAACTATCCATCTGTTTTTAAATTTGTACTATGTTTACATCACTATACCTCCAATCATTATTATAATGGTGTCAGATGGCTGCGATGACGCCATGCTTGGTCCGTGGTTCATACAGTGCTCTCCGACCATCATTGAAAGAATATTATTATCATTTTTGAAATATTTATAACAATTTTGTGAATTATTTCTTCAAGAGCACGGCATTTTCTTTATTTGGTTTACTGGGATTTTAAAGAGATTTTATTATTTATTTTATAAAGTATTGTACCCGAAAGCATTAGATGGTTAACTGTAAAAGGGAAGTTAAAGGAAGCCGCGGCGGTAGCATGCAAAATCGCCAGGAAAAACAAAAAAACAGAACCTAATACCGACATTTTGGAATTGGTAGCAGAAGATGAAAGACGAATCAACAAAACGTATTCAAGTTATACTCATTTGGATTTATTTCGTGACAAACGAATGGCTCTGATAACTTTACGTATCTGGTACTCCTGGTAAGTAAGACATAGAAGGTTGACATCCCACCATCTATTCCTCTTGCAAAGTTAACATGGGTTCCCACTTTGACTCGATTGTATTTTATGTATATAATTTGTAGGTCCATAGATAGTCAATTTGAGATATACTCGTTCTTGTGTTCAACAGTCAACCATTTTCAGCTAAAACTGAAACTAGCTAAGAAAAATAACAACCTCCAATTGATCTTTGAGCTAAAATGATAGCCAATTAATAGGGTGTATTCTTGAATTAGGTTGCTCTGAATAAGGCTCCACCATCGCTATCTGTATTGTTACACAAACGTCATTTCATAATTTAATTTAAAAATTGAAAACAACACTGTGTTTATTATCGTAACAACGGCACAATGCAAATCAAAATCGAGACTATTATACGAGGCCTGTCAGTTCTTTACATAATGTATCTTTAAGTCATATACCTTTAATTTACTGATCCTTTTTATATTTTAAACCTTAGCGTTAACATGGAATCGGACGACATTCTGTATATTATGTATATTGAAGATATCTTTACTAACGTAGACTCAGTCAACCAGTCTCTCTTTGATTAGCAAACAATGGATGTGATTTTGACAACTTGTACTCAGAAATATATATATATATATATATACTATAGTCAATATTGAAGGCATGTACATGTCCACAGTGAGTACAATCTTTATTGAGAATGTCGAATAGACCAGTCTATTCGTGTATTTCATCGAACCTGAAGAAGTCGATATATCGAAGTTTGGATCCTGTTTGTGCATAGGTGCACATGGGTTTACTTTTAAGGTTTAGAGAGACACCCTGTACGGATATTATACGTTTACTTGAGAAAATGAAGTGAGATTTTTCCAAACAGTCGTTTGTTTGGTACAATTTCCTTTATTTGAAAATGTTTGACTTCATTTTGTCATACAATAACACCGTTATTTACAACACTTTCTGGTACTAGGTGCTCACAAATTGATGAAAACTTAAAAGAACATTTACCGGTGATTCCACTTTAAAATGGGTTTGTGGTGTAAAATACTTTGGTGTTCTTTACAGTTTATACTTCTGGTGTAGTATCTCCATACATTCAGTTCCTTCTGATTTGGCTGAATATTGGTCCTTGGGGTTATGATACTTACTGTCAGGTCATGATATGTGTATCATTGTCCAGTAATGCAAATTATGTTGCTTGTTGTGGTGTAGTAACCAACCAATCTATGGTAGGTCTACTTAAAAAATTTTCGCCAATGCACCTTTCCGTTTGGTTCTTGTAATAATGGTAACTGGTATGTTTTTGTCTTGCTGTTAAGCACAGTTTTGCACTTGCTAAAGGACTTACCATTAAAAGCATGTAATTTGTTTTAAGTTCTTGATTAGTAATAGTGATAAATAATGATAATACATTGATGTTTCACCAGAAATGACCAGCCCCCCATGTATGCCTTAATAGTGCCACAAACTTGGTGTTTTCAGTCGCTTGCCAAAATGGTATCATAAATAAGTTGTTCTTTGTACTTTTCCACGAGTTTTTCTTAGAATGGTCTAGATACTTATTCACCACTGGTCTGTCTGACGTGTGATACAAACATCAACTGCTGTTTTCCCATCATTTGTTAGAAACACCGGGATCGCGGTGGCCAAGTGAGAAAGACGCTGGTGCGCAAGCCTGGAGGTCGGATGTTCGATCCCTGCCGAGAAAGTTCATCCAGATTTCTTGGCGTTATTCCCCCTTATCAGTGGGCCTGACAAGGACATCTGTCTAGTAGTTCGGAGGGGACGATATAAGAGAAGGCTGTAGTGCCGCTTTTCGGGCAGAATTTTCGTCATAGCAAAATGTATGGCACATGCCCGTCTTCATTAGCCCAGTTCGTTGCAGACCAGCAGGACGTTGAACTCCATTTCATTTGTTAGAAATACAATTACTTCCGGTTTCCCCTATATTGATTTTTAAACAAGTCTGTACTGATCTGTTAAAAACACATACACACCACTACATTTCTCTTTTTTTGAAAAATAACACTGTGTGCTCATTCATAAATTTCTAGGTCATTAGTATCTGACATTTTGGAAGTAAAGCGTACAATTAAAAGTGTTATTTCTATGTGTGTTTGAAAACGAAATAACTTTAGAATGTACCACTGCTTTCTTAACCAGATTTCTCTCATAGCCCACCTTGCGGCCACGTTTGAACAGAAAAGTAAAACATTTCTTTTCGTTTCATTTCATGCCCGTAAATGAGCGACCAATCGTGCATCTAATCATTACTTAAACGTTTAAAATGAAGTACGTTTTATTTATTTCCTTCAAGATCCCAACAGCGTGTCTCTTTAATTCCGACCTATTTATAGTGAAATGTTTGATATGTAAATTGTATCTTATATTTGAAATCAAAAGGTTTACTTCCGCTGTTTGTTATTGGTGCCTTATCCTTGGAGTACAAAATATGTCAGGGAATTTTTATCTCAACTTCTTTCTAGTATCTATCGTGGAGATTCCAGCATCCTTACTGGTTCTACTGTTTGTTAATAGGTAAGACACTTTCTTTTTTCTGACTCGTTGGTAAAAGCTGGTTTTCATATAGTTCGACGAGTGCTTACCGCTAAAAGTGACCAAATCTTCCACTTTTGTCTTATGTAGGTGCGTGTTGGGATGGAGGCGCTATTCTGTCAACGGATCAGTAGCAGCACTTTTTGTAATTTAATCATTCCATGCTTTTGATATTTTTTCAAACCTGTATCTTAAAGCTGATAAGTTATAACTATATGGAAACTAGTATTTACAATATTTATGGTGTTACCTTGATCTGACCGATCATATTCAGGTCTGACGTGGTCCATTAGTCCTGTCAGGTCGCCTTGCTAATTTCAAGACATAGCAATGCAAGAGTAATCTATGTCGGTTAGTACTCCACTAGAACCACCGACTGTGGAAGATTGGTTAACATTTGAATGGAAGCACAAAATCGTCATCCCGACAAAATCGTAGATGGTATCTTGCTAGAACCAAAAATAAATATCCTCTGTACTGGAACTCCAAGAAGCATCATCTAGACTAAAAGCACATATAGCATCACTAGAATCTTGATACAAACATAGACGGGTGTAACAATAACATCCTCAGTCCACTGTTTCAATGGCATTTAGTAACTCATTGATCACACATGAATAACAGAAGGAAAATATGTACATGTATGTAATAATCTTACTTTCTTGGTGCGATACAGGGATGCCGGTCGATAAAGTAACCGAGGGCGTAATTATTAAATCACCAATCAATAATCCTTAAATAAATTAGATTCCCTTTTGGTACATGTAATTAATGGATATCTCTGGTTGGTCAGCATTAACTTAGTATTGTTGTGTACATGTATATATTGTCCTGTTATATTTCCATATTTTATCATTGCTTGATAATGACTAGAGAAGCCTAGTCGAAACGTCGCTCAGTAATAAGCAGTAATTGTATTCCATACATTTTTTACCTGTATCCTCAGTCCAGCTTACACCCAAATAGCGCCAATATTAGCTAGATCCCTAGACAGAACACCCAAAAACGGCTAGCCAGCAACCCAACTCACAATAATATCTTCTGAAATAGTAAATCAGTAGCTAGAACCGTAATAGTATTACCTAGGCAAGCGCTGGGGTAGAAATTTAGATAGCATCATCTGAATAGGCTGACAGAACATCAGAGAGCATCATCCCGACATGCTGACAGAACAGTAGATAGCGCATTCAGGCTGGTTGACAGAGTGGTAGACGACTTCATCCAGACATGCTGCAAGAACAGTACACAGCGTCATCCAGACAGGCTGACAGAGCAGTTAATGCCATTATCCAGACAGGCTAACAGTAACAGAAAAGTAGATGTTAGCGATCAGTTTACACCATCATTTAGATGGCCTGGCTTTCCGCTTAAGCAGCATACAGCATCCCCTTGATACACTAACATTTGCTTAAAAGCTGAAACACCATACCCCAAATGACAGTCTTGTCGAATTCCAGATAGAACCCTAGAGATGTAGGAGGGGTATAGTATTACTTCTTAAAAGTAATTAATTGGTGTCAGACTGGAAGTTGAAGTGGTGTTTATTTACAATTATCTAGTTGGTTGATTACAAACATGCAACTATCGGAATATTTCATATCGTTCTGTCCGTCAACTTGTACATTTTCAGTTTTTTGCCCAATTCGCTCTCCTCCAAATTTGGTAGCTGCATACTTCTTGGGAGCTGTTCGGCAACCTTGGTGTAGGTATGTGGGGTGGATGGGGGTTAACTTTAATGCGAAAATCCGTACAATGGACATCAACTATGTTTGGTAAGTATGTTTCATGCGTCCTGATTTAGATTTATTAAAATATAGTTGGTTTCATATCGACGTGTTCAGCTTGACCTGTTATACTTTTTCACCTATATAGATTGATTCGTGATTTTCATCCAAATTTTGTAAATCTATCACTTTGATACTGCTTATTTAAACCACTCAAATGGATTTAAAACAAATTTAGGAGAAATGCTGCTTAGATTGTGGTTTGTTCAATTCTATTTGTTTAGACCAAGCCCCATGGGTTGATTTCGGCTAACTTTTATGGAAAAATTTAGATATGTTCCTATTTTGTAGGAATGTGGAGTTCCTATGCCCATGAAAAAAGTTAAGTTGGCTCGCCTCAGCCATGTCAAATGTCTCATGGATAGAAATTATTAACATACTGAGTCTTTGCTAGTCCAACCCAACATACCGATCGTCATATAAACCCATTAGGACTCTTGGTCAAAATTATTATTGTAATTATGCGAAACAAAATCATAATTGCATTTTCAATCTACCGTTTTAACAAAAAAAGAGCGTGGCCTAGTTGAGATAAAAACACGGAAATGTATGCTTGTTGTATTTATGATTATTAGGGTCGAGTTTATCTAACCTTAGAATCAATCGAAATAGGTGATAATTGATACAGCTGCCACCAGTAGCAGTAAAATACACATTGATGAGCTTAATTTCCTCTATCATCAAACATACATTATGCAAGAGTTAAATCTGCCTATCGCTAGTCTGCATTTAGGCCTGAAATATTATATAAATTATTAATTAGACATTAACTAGACAACAATAAACTCTCGATACCATCGGGTGCCTGTGATATTTAGTATTTACGTGTTGTGGTGAGATTGTGTTTATTGTCCTTTAACAACGGTAGTATGCCAATCGAGACTACCTTATTATTGTATCTCTAATATCAGGACTCTGAGTGAAGTAATTTGACTGTAATTTTCAGCATATTCGCTTTTTATTATCTAGTTTGTTCTATTACCTGTTATAGCTAGAACTGTCAGCTCTTTATATAATCTTATTCTTACGTAATACAATTTTAATGGAAAGAACACATCACATCTGAATAGAAATAACAACAAATTACCCTTGTTGCATTAGAGAATAATTAAATGTTTTCATCTATAATAGCCATGAACCATAATGTCTCTCCCTCATGTAAATTACATTCGTTTACGTATATGCAACACCCCAAATGTGTGCATATCTAAATGAATTCCAATAATAGGATAAAAAAAATCTACATTGCTCAATCAAGAATATTCATTTAAAAAATTAATTCGTTTCGTCACATGCAGCACAACACGTGTGTGTATATTTAAAATGAATTCTTGTAATAGAATAATAACCCTACATTGTTCAATCAAGTGATTTCACTTTAAGATATGGTCAGGCTTTTAATAAAACATGATTAACAGGTACGGAAATTAACATTGGTCGTCAGAAAGTCTGAAAGGAAATTATTATTAAAAATATGTGTGATAAGTGGTGTCTTTGTGTTCTTTTGTCAACTTTGATTCTATTGTAGAACCACTATCTAATGGGGATCCTTGATCTACTAAATGTCTTTCTTCGAGCGTAACTCTTATTCATAACTGTGATGAGTTCGGAAATATATTGACTTATCCCGTAGACTTTTTATCATGTTGTTTTTATCTCTACTGTATACAATCTTACCACGCTGCAAATGTCATGGACAACAAAATCATCTGTTTCAGTTTGTATCTAAAGTGCATGGCAGCAAAGGTCTCTACAGTTATTTAATTCTCAAAATTTCCTGAGAGAGGACACCCTATTTATAAAATATGTCGATAAAGAGCTGACCGTTCTTCTTATAATTATCAAGCATAGATAATGAAAAATGAACATATTGAAATTTCAATTAAGTTACTTTAATCTGAACGAAGTTAGGACTGTTGCGAGATGTAGCATAGATTGTTCACTATCGTAGCAGCAGTACTTGACAATCAGGGATAAGTCTCGATTATCCATTTTATTGTTCAAGTTTGTGTATCTGGTAGTTGTTTGGTTCCACAGAAATCTCAGCCATCCGATGTTCTTGTGGGTTAATTGAATGCTTTACAATTGAATGTGTGTCTAAATATAGTTTATATAACATTTGAAGCGAAAATAACCTGCAATAGAAACATTTGGCTCTTATATAACGCATCCTTAATCTCGTTCTTGGTTATCTCCTAGTTAGAGTCAAAGCGATATCTTTAACAATAATAATGTTTTCATTAAATACCTACATGTAGGTTTGGTTTATTTGAACTTTAAGTACTGGTATATATGTTTTATGGGATAATTTGATAACATCAACCAAGAGGTTGAGTGATGGGGAATTTCCATCAAAAATACAAATGTTTTCAAACTGACCTCATTTATTTGAGACCCGCACTGTTTGTATGTAAATATTTACAAGTTAAATCTTTACAATCTTTAATTATGAATATTTTTTTTTATTTTCATTTAGAAAACGTTTTGGAAGAAGATGGTCAACAGCCATGGCTAATATGGGTGTTGCTTTGGGGGCCTTTGGGGCTATAATAGCTTCTTTGACTGGTAGGTAGACTACAACGTCTGCTATACTTTTGCGTTTGATCCTTTCAGTGTCCTCTGTCCGGGGTAGTTTTTTTTAACCACAGCCTTTAGGTGCTCAAAAAGAGGATTTTGTGCACTGACGTTATCGACTGCCACCCACAACTCACTATACCATGGTATTAATTGCTTTTTAATTTGAAGCTTAAGGAATAACTTTTTGAAAAGTGGGGGTTGGGTTGTTAATCCAGTTATTTGCATGGTGATCGAACTATGTCTAGAACACCTGATTCCACTACTCATTTTATTTTTTCTATTTGAGAGGTGCACATAACTAACAATTAACGATGCATTGTTTTATATGGGTTACCATTTTCAGTTGAGTTGAAAATATGCCAAGTAATAAAAATATTGTTTGAAATTTACAAAACAATTTATTATGACAATTTAAGATGTAATTTAGTTCAACGTCCTACATATTTTATTTAAAATAAAAATCCTAGCTGACATATATTTGTAAATATAAAAGTACTTAAACCTTGAAACATGAGGTCGAGTGTATTCAGTCTGCAACGTGATAAAATAGCATATGTAGGCCTAGTGTGTCTATTGCACATTTACAGTGTGATATAGTCGCACGGATTGGCCGAAAAATTGAATTCTCGTGTACACATTGGCGTGCGCGTACGAGAACCCTTCACAGTTGAAATTCAATATACGAGTGAGTTGTAGTGCCGCTATCCTGTCAAAATTCCCCTCGTAGCACACTGCATTGCTTATACACGTCTTCATTAGCACAGTCGGCGCAGAACAGTAGGATGTTCAACCCCATTTCATTTCGTTTCATTTAATTGGATTGATCAGTATCTGATACATACAAGATTATTTAATCTCAATCAATACTTGTTGAACTCTCTTATCTTGGGAGTTCAAACTGATACGTGTACAGTACTAAACAAAGTTATGGAAACGAAAGTCCAAGTATCCCAGAATTAAAATTGTCGAAGACTTTTTTCATTTCTTTCTCTTCTTCAGCACCACCAGAACATAAAGCTTATTATGTCAGTATCTGTGCGATGATATCAAAGTTTTGCACGACATGCGGTTGGTCATGTATGTCCCCATTTACTGCTGAACTATACCCCACAGTCATAAGGTTAGTAGACTCAATTATTTCCATAAACTGAAGAAACCTGGTTTATATACTGTATATAACTGTAAGGTAAGTGGCCTAGATTACCAAGGTTGGTATTCATTTATGTCAAATATCTTGCTTAAAGGGCAAATCCTGATAATATTTTGGAGAATAAAACTGCGTACTTTTGTGTTGAAATCCCCTACCTTAGGGCAAAGCAACTAACTCAATATGTATATGTAATGCGTTTTCAAACAACTTAAACCCGCCAGTCTTCATCTGGAAATAGAGAGACCGGTGTCCCAAGCTGTGTAACGCGGTGTCTGGATAAAGCCAGATTTTATTTTATAATGATAATGTGTAGGTGAAAATTACCTTTCGTTATTAAGTTGGCAAGCGATTTATTGTACAGATCTCTGAAGGAACAGGATTCGGTTACCAGATGACCCAACGAAAAAATTAACTTGAAATCTTAAAAAGGGGTTAAGTGTCGGGATAAGCAGTTTTGACGTCATTGGGTCAAAAGCCGCTCGTGTGACGCGACCTCCCACTACAACCGGTCAGATCTTCATGAGGTAGGCCATCGAAAGTATATAAAAAAAACGAAACGAAATATTGATCTGTATTTTAATCAGATTGGATGCATGTTTAACTATAATATTATTTAATAATGGTTGCTTTTTTGCCAAATAGTAATTTTATTAGTTATATCGTGAAAGAGATTAGTTTAATTTCTTTTTGACAGAAAGGTTGTAGTGAAATAAGATATACATCTTAGCAACTCCTGGTTCATGAAAGGGAGATAAACCAATTTACTGTATCTAGGATTCAAACCACCATTAAATTTCACCATTTCGTCTATTTATAGCATTTCTCTCCCTGTCTCTTTTCTCCCCTGTTGCATGCCCATTTTTGTTAATTTTTTGGTCTAGAATGGACGAAGAGGGTTTGAATTAATATTTTCTGCCATGTTTTGGTAAATATTCACGATTTTGAGGCGGAAGGATAACGGCGTTATGATGTTGGCTACGGTGATATGTACGGCAACTAGATACATGTTTGAGTATGCTTCTTCAAGTTCGTGTATCTCAAAATTTTGGTGGTCAACCTCATACAAATTTTAGTGCAAAGACATGGCCATTTGTTCCTCTGTCTGTAGTGAAAAGCATTTCGCCCAACGAAAATTAGGGGAAAAGTTGGAGGTGGGCAAAGAGTCCAGAATTAACATTGAAGTCAATGGGGAAATTAATGGTGGTCTGCCTCCAATTTTACGGACTGTAGGGTTTTTATGCTATACAAGAATAGTGATAACATGTTTATATTATGTGGAATTTATTTTATGTATATGATTTGGGGTGTGTAAGCTAGTGTATCCATGAAACATTACTTTCAAAATCATTAATTACACCTGCATTAATTAAATAGCCGGTAGCTTGAAGCCTCTAGACGAAAGCATTACGTTACTCTACCATTAACTACCTAAGCCTTGTGGTACATTAAGGCAGTAGACGGTAATAGAAGTGTGATTTTTTTTCATATTCATTAATCTACCAAGTGACTGCAATGGAAAGTAACTAAACAGACTCTAGTATATTTAGCACTCCGGTAACACCCCCTCCCCTCCTCTAATATCTAAATTTGTCTGTTAATTGTAGAAATCTTGGTTATGGTTGTGCTGGAACGGTTTCAAGGATTGGCGGAGTTTTTGCTTCACAAGTCATATCACTGGTGAGTTGACAATAGTAAGGGTGTTCTGGGTATGGGAAGGTGGTGGTGGTGCGGGGTTATGGTGGTGGAGGGGGAGTGCTTTCATGTTTGCAACTCATTATTAACACCAAATTACCAACACTACCAATGAAAACACCCAATGTGGTATTTATAAGGTTAGGGATGCATAACTATTGATCAGTAAAAATGTCTGACTGGCACATTTTTTAAACGGAAATGTTGGTCTGTCATCGTCTGAAAAGGGGGATGTGGGTGGTAAGCTCCTGTCAGCAAAAACTAAGTAAATATTCAGAACTGAATTGCACACAATTATCTTAAGTTGAAAACAATCAAATGTCAGGTTTTACCCTAAAATAGTACAACAATTTGTTACTAATGGTAGCTGCCATTGGAGACAGACAGACAGACTAACATGCTGAGAGAGAGAGACAGAGAGAGAGAGAAATGGGGTTTAACCTCGACTCGACACAATCTAGGTTTTTTTAATTTTATTTCAATAATTCACTTGCACGTAGAGGTCTTTAGCAGTGGGGGGGGGGGCGACCCTACAACCGGGGATTCGAAACCACGCCAGTGGATTCAATGACGGGGTTTATGATACAGCATGCACGTGCTAACCATTCGGCATCCCGCCACCCCCACCCCCTAACATGCTGAAGGTGAGCGATATTTTGTGTTGGTTTGTAGTATTTATAATGGGATATAGACCACAGCAGTTTAGCTCAAAATTAGCGAAAAGAAAACAACAATTAACACATAATATGTATATTTTTCTAAACATTAAAACAGTAGTTCTTCTAATTCAACCAAATCTTTTAACAATAAAAATAATTATTCTAATTCAACCAAATTTTTAACATTCTAAAATGTTTCATTATTTCTCATTTTCCTACGTTCAGATTGATATAATAGAAAATATTCTAATTGAATATCGATCTTGATTTAATATAACAATATAATTAGTGTCTACTCATGCGTATTCGTGTTATTATGAAGGTTTGTAACAGATCTTGCAAAGCGTGTTGGGGTAATGAGAAGTTTAATTTGCAAACACTTTGTGTCAGTGGCGAATCCGGGTGAACCCAAATTTAGATTTGACATAAATTCTGCCTAAGCTGCAATTATTTAACCGTGCCTTTCTGATAATCCGGGGTACTATTAAAACAGGTCTGTCACCTTTTGGAACAGAATAACTCTGCTTCAATTGTGACAGTTAAACCTGCTGGATGCTTTATAACGAAAAATGTGCAAATAATTAATGGTGTGTCACTTTTTTTTATTTTCGGATTAAAGCGATCGACACCAGCTCCAATCAGCCTTACTCTTGCCGGATGTGCGTGTTATATGTAACACCGGTCTTATCGTTACTATTAGCGTGTGTTTAATTGACACCGGACCTACCCTTCGCTTGTATTCAATTTGAAATTCAATCAATAATTGATCTGCATGTAACATATGTTTGAAATTTATAGCTATACTTTTCTCTATTCACCCCTCTTTTTAAAACGAGAACTCACTAACCCAACAATGTTACTAAGTCTCCTTACAATAATCTGAATAACTTTGTTTACGGCATATTGAGCAAATTGTATGTATATATTATGTATTAATGCATCATTTCTGTTTTATTACAGGCTGTTAAAGGTGGTTATGTGCCGTATGTTATAATCTGTATATTAATGGCGATAGACACATGTTCCGTTCTAACATTACCGGAAACTCGTGGCGAGGCGCTCGAAGATACCCTTAATACAGAGAAAAAATTTAACCTTCCGTTGTCAGAGTATAAAGAAGTGCTACAACCCGTGAAAGAGCTTGAAAAACAAAATGTCTAAAATTATATATTTTATATTCTCTTGAAATTATTTTAATCATTTTTACCATGAAAATATTCAACATTATTTTTTTTACTGTTATCTTTCTATTAGACTTTTCTTACTATTTTAATATAAATATTTATACCGTGTTATATTTATATCACCATATCCGTCAACCATCTCATTATGCGACAGCTAAATTTGTCTTTTTGCAGGTCGTTTAGTTGACTTCAAATGTTATATAAATTATTATTTTGACATATATTGACATGAAAAACCTATGCTCATCTGATAGCTTATATATTGAGTGGGTTTGATAATGCCCATCATATCTGCGCTAAATGCTAATTCGGTTGGCAAATGCATGGCGTCACTCACGAAGACTGCCGATAAAAGGCCTAACGATATGGATCTACACTGATTTCTATTTTTATTAAAAATCTTTTTTGGATTAAAAGTAATAAAGAGTAAGTAATACAAATGGAATAGCATCCGTTGTATAAAACCCAACAAAATAGCCATTCATAACTTCGCTCATAATAAAATATTTTAACTGAAATTTTCAAAGTATTCATTTCTAATTATCTATTTTTTGAACTATTATAGTAAGAGCGGTCAGCTCTTTTTTTTAATATGACGTTATATACTTTAACCATTGCTTCACTGTTTATTGTTATATTGTGTTTCTGGTCATGCAGTTATCTTCGGCTGGATCCGTTTCTGAAAGTTCTTTATTGTTATCAATTAACGTTGGTATGTTTTTAGTCTCGGCAATGGCGTAATCCAACTGAAATGGCTATATTCTTACACAGCTTTACCAATTAAAGCAAAGACTGTATTCTAAAAGGAATTTACAATAAGTGTGCTATAAGTGTGCTTTAACCACTTTTTTAATATCCAACAAAACATTCAAATAATCCGTTGACTTCAGTCCCGAATTGACCTTGTTCCTGTCAAGTGGACGTTAAACATTATCATCTCTCTCTCCTTCTGTTGGCGACTATGTATGCTGTTTTATGTTGCTTTTGTAGCGTCGCGATAACCTTTTTTCCTGATTCATTGTATCATTTTTGTATCTAATGATATACATTTATATGCTCTAAAACGCGCCGTTTCCAAGATATGGAGGACAAAAATTCCAATTGGCGGTCATCTTGGATTTATGCTAATTATGAAAAACGCTACAGAGTTTCAGTGGACAATTACTAGATTCCAGAGAAAAAAATTCTGTTGTAATTTTTTCTCTGTATCTTTTTATTTCTCTCCATCTAGATGTTAATAGCTATGTGATAATAGGCAGGTTTCAAAGTGGGGTGGGCAAAATATGCTAGTTTTACGACGTGTAAAATGGCCGATGAGTTCCGAGCGATTCCGGTCAATTATTAGGACAAACGGTCCACATCGACATACACTAGCCCAAGTGAAAACCATGACCGTAGGCTTGTTTTTAATGTTTAAATAGTGTCAAGGCAGGTGTGTAACTGTTCAGTGAATGATCCTAGAATTATTCAAACATAAGAACACTGAAAATGGAATAGTGTTTAATGACCAACTGGACTACTCTTATGTCCATAGTTATGTCCACCGTACACGGGACGTCGGCTTGTATTCCCATCCGCTTTTCAGACCCCACCCCGCACTACTGAAAAATCGTAAACCGCTCTGGGAAAATCCCCATGTACCTCTCTCGACCAACAACACCCAGTGTCTTATCTAATGATTCACCGGGAATCCAATAAACTCTTAAGTCAGAATTATTTCTCTATTTGTCACTGATTGATCCTACTACTACATTGTGCAGTGACTATTTTGCATTCGGTTATTCATGCATTATGTCAAATGGTTATAGTTCTAGTTCTTACATATATCTAGTTCTAATGTATTGTCTAGTTTTGTTTTTATACTAGAATAAAATATAGAATCTAATAAGTCAGGTTTTGATTCTTTAAACTTCGACTATGGTATAAGTGTGGTTTTGAAGTTACAGTTCTGACTTACGTCAGACGCTTGTTATGCTCTGTGGAAATTAATGAATGTTGTAAAATTCGACCTGTTTATTTAGTTTTAACCTATTTATTTAGTATAATAAGTAGAAAATTATGATAATCATAATAAACCTAAGCTACCAGGAACACCTTAGAACACAGAGCGTTGCTGCCAGAATTAAACAAAATTTCTACCACTACCATTTATGTCGGATGGTGCTCGGCAATGTTCATTTCATCGGCCCACCGCAATCTGATTAAAACACAGAGCCTATTTTGTTTCGTTTTATTTTTATAGTTAAAAATTTTGTTTTACTGTAGTTTAGGCCATCAAAATATTAAAAAAAAAACGAAACGAAATATACATGTGTATTTTAATCAGATTGGGCCCACCCATATGTACTTTTAATGTGCAGGAATTTTAGCAAGGGGAGGTGGAGAGCGACAAAACTGTAATCTGGAAAACAACCGGAAAACATCAGAGAACTACCGGAAAACACCATTTTATACTGGATACTGGGTTTAGGTCCAGCCGATCACCCGAGAATATTTCTGACCCTCTGTAGATGCATATATATATGTACAGGATTTAATGCCTAACCAAACCTGCAGCATGTTTATTTGTTCGACAGTATTTCTTTGACTGTCGGAGAAAAAAAAATAGTATTTGTTCACAGCAATATAATCATTCGGCCCCTCCAAATGTACCACCAGAAGTTGGCGATTTAGCTCCTTTAATGTTTACATTAGACCGACGTTTTCGTATTACAAAAAATGGGTCATAAACATTTTTTCAAATATTTTTCCAAATGATCGTAAAATCTCATCCATTACTGTGTAATCATGGTATGGAGAAATTCACTCCACCGGTCCCGACGCCCCTGGAAATAGACATGGGTGTCTAGAAGATCGGTGTAGCCACGACTAGGACAAGGCCATTGAAGACATTAAAGTCGCATCATACCACGTGCAACAGGCACAAAATTATTTCGGTGGCGGTATAATCGAATAAAATCAAATAAATTCACCAAGCATTAAAATGCTACATGGCTGTGATCGTCAAAAACAAGTAACAGTCTCGTTGATATCAGGCACCATTCCAGGTTTGGGATTTCTCATCAGAAAGAAATCGATGGCGAAGAAAGATACGCCTTCCCCACTCAAGAAGCACAGAGGATGAAATGTGAAACATTAAAACTCATACTAAACCCGTGAAGGGGGGGTGGGATGGCCTAGTGGTCTAGAGTGTCGCGCTTCGACCTCTAGCTGGACGGTCATCTTGGCTTGCGGCTGTGGTTTCGATCCCAAGTGTGTGCGTAAGTGGCATGGAGATAGGGACGCCTTCTTCCGGGCACTCCGGTTTCCTCCCACTGCTAAAGACCCCTACGCGCAAGCGAATTATTGAAATAAAATTAAAAACCATATGTTAGTCCCGAAATAACCTAGTTTGTGTCGAGTGGACGTTAAACCCCATTTCTAACTCTCTAGACACAACCCGTGAAACAAGCTTTACTTGGGTTCACGGGTAAGTATAACACTTGAAACAGGTGTTGTTATTATATGGAGCCTACTATCTTTACAGTGTGACGAGAATAGCATCTGAGGTATGTAAATTGATGAAGGGATAATGCCCATAACTGCTAATAAGACATGACATCAAATAAAGATGAAAAAAATTAGTTTCATAACATATTAAAGGCACTGTACCGAAATGAATTCTTTTTTTTTTTTAAAAAGAAAAAAAAGAGGATGCATGTCATCATAAAGACAAAAAAGAACTTTAGTTTTGTTTCATAATCATTAAAGGTGCATTACTATTCTTTCGAACCTTTAGATAGACGGAAACGGGTTTAAAAGCACATATTAATGTAATATGAATGTATATAACGTGATTTATATTATAATTTCTAATCAATTATGCCCGGTGAAATACACGAACAGTCCAGACTGAACCACACTCCTTTACTCTAACCATTCTACACGTTTATTATCATTATCATTTGTCGTTAGTGAACCAGCCAAGTGTCGTGCAGGATGTGTTTTCTTCGTTCATTAAAAATGGCGCCTGAAACCACAGAAAACAAGGCTCGTGTACTGATTATAAGATGTCGATTGTGTCTTATTATATTGGATATTAGGATCCCAAATGTTATACAAATCATTAATTTGACATTTATTTCACATGCCAAGCCTGGGCTATCGGGTGGTTTCGATTTTCAACGGATATATACACGATTGTCAGCTGAAAATCAAAAATGGATAATCGAGACATTGTTTGTTATCGGAACAACGATATCAATAACAATCTAAGCTAAGCTGTTCTTCAAATGAACATAATTCCGCTCGGGATAAAGTAATCTGACTGAAATTTTCAACACATTCTATTTTCATTATCCATCTATTAACTCTGATAACGAGAACTGTCAGTTCTTTATCTAAAACTGGCATAATGAATTTCTAATATCACGGAAAATATTGAGTTAAAGGTTTAGCCACTTTAAAATAGAAAATGCATTTTTAAATTGCTTATCATGCACGACATCAAATAAAGATAGAAAAAAATCGTAACATATTAAAGTAAAAGAGAATATCTGTAAATGTGTATCAGACATGACTTGAAGAAGTTGATGATTTCGTAAGATATTAAAGGTACTGTCCCAAAATGAAACATGTTTCTTAACAAAGAAAAAGTGGGTGCCTACAAATGCTGATCAAAAAAGAAATCAAATAAACATTGAAACAATTTCGAAACAATTTCGAAACAAATTAATGGCAGTGTGCCGAAATGGGCTAATGGAAGACGGGAATACGCCATACAGTGTGCTATGAGGGAAATTTTGCCCGGGCAGCGGCGCTACGGCCTACTCTTATCTCGAATTCCAACTGCCAAGGGATCTTTTACGTGCACTCCAATGTGTACACGGGACCTCGGTTTTTCGTCCCATCTAGGCAGCTGTCCTTGTCAGGCCCTCCTTCTGCATCACTGACAAGGGGAAATCACGCCGGAAAATCGAGATGAACTTTCTCGGCCAATGCAGGGATCGAACACCCGAACTCCAGGCTAGCGAACCAGCGCCTTATCCACTTAGCCACCGTGACTCCCCTGTACCGAAATGAAAGAAAGAGAATGAAATGAAGTGGGGTTTAACGTCCTAGTTCTACTCCGACTGGTCTAATGTAGACGGGCATATACGCCATACTGTATGCTATGAGAGAATTTGTTCCCGGGCAGCGGCACTGTGGCCTACTCTTATGTTGAATTCCAACTGACATGGGGTATTTTATGTGTACGCCAATGTGTACACGGGACCTCTTTTGTTGGTCAGCTATTAGGGCGGACCATTACCCTAGTTGTGTAAGTGTTTCATTAGGGCACCCCGTTACGTCAACCTTATCTTATAGAATTGAGCCAATACACGAACTGTCAGTGAATCTCGCAAGATACCTTATTAACTCAGATCTAGCTGTCACACATTTGTAGCTGACTACTCCAAATAGCTTGAAAATAGAATGACTACAAATTATGATATTTTTAGTACGCATCCTGAGCAGGGACAGATTTTATATAAAAAAAATCAATTGCAATAGATTTCAATTGTTGCTATCGATTAGCGCTAATGTAATGTTGGGCATTGTAAACTTCGTTGTTTTAAAAATGTTTAACTAATATAAAACATCTTACTTATATGTGTAGCGTTTTGGCTTTAAAGTTAGATTAAACAAATCATCCATTATGTCAGTAGCTACACTTTAGAATCCCCAACAGCTGGCGTTGGGGGTACATTGTGTATACGAAATACGCAAGTGGCGTTATTTTCTACCCGAATAAATGCTTCCGATTAATATCAATAAGTAACACAAGAAATTAATTGTAAAACATGTGGTGTCACGTATCAGTCAGCAGTCCATCATAATTATATATTTGTAAATGCACCAATACGGTCAAGCAACTACATTGTGTACCCGTTTTTGTTAAAGGCGTTATAATCTCACTAATCCTTTTAAAGTTAAGTGAGATTATAAAAGTTCTTACCATATATCACTTGATTAACTCAGTCAATGTCACTAGATAAGAGAAATAGTGAAAAATAAATAGAAATAACCAGTTTTTATTCATTCTATTTTTTTTTTCCTCATTTTCTCTTATCTAGTCAATTCTTTTATGAATTGTCAGATATCCTCTCAGTCTCATATTACAACGTTTCCGCTTCATTCAAATTGATAACGCGTGTTTTCCTTTTGGCACCTCCCGTTTCTTCAAATCTTTGTTACGAATCTATAGCATCAACGATCTCTGTGTTCAAATCATATTTGGAACGTATTTAACCAGTTGTATTACATATTTGTGATACCGACTGACACCAAGCCATTATCCTTTAAACATTATGTAAGATTAAGATAAAGAACTAGCCATTCTTGCTATAATAGTTAGAAAGTAGATAATGTAAAATATAATTTGAAAATTTCATTCAAATTACTTTATTGCAAGCGAAGATATTAGCCTTTGAAGGTTTGACAATATGTGTGCAATAATTTCAACCACCGTACTGGTTGATCGAAGCTAAGTCTTTTCCTCCATATTTGATTAAATAAAAGTATCGCTGAACCGTTTCAATCTATTTAATATCGGAGAAATCTGATGCCACCGAGAGTTGATTAAGGCCTGGATCAGTTAATTATTGTCTAATTAATACTTTAGGAAACATTTCAGGTCTAAAGAAAGACCTGCAATTGGCAGATTTAGCTCTTGCATAATGCATCATTAAGGTAACTTAATTTTAAGGGCAAGTTTGATGTTTAACATTGTCCGTGCGACAAACATCCTTGTCTCGATTATCCATTCAATCGTTAAATCGTGAAGGAAAGTTATGCAACAAATCGGATCATTATCTAACAAATAAGTTAAACATACATTATGCAAGAGCTAAATCTTTATTTATGATTAATTAGATCTTTATTTACACAACAAACACCAAATCAATTGTGTAGACCCACGGGTGGATTGGATTGGGCTTGGATTTAAACAGGATTTCATTGATTGGTTAAATTTTTAAATGACGTCGTGATTAATCGTTACGTTGACGTCATACTCGCGGAACTTTTAGATCGCGACTAAATGATAAAGTGTACTAAGCGAAGTCGCATTTGAGCGAGAGAGAGAGAGAGAGAGGGCGAGAGAGAGAGAGAGATAGAGAGAGAATGGGTTTAATGTCCACTCGACACAAACTAGGTCATTTCGGGATTAACATATCGTTTAATTTCATTTCAATAATTCGCTTGCGCGTAGGGGTCTTTAGCAGTGGGCGGAAACCGGCGGTACCGGAGTAAACCCACGAGATTGGACCTACTCCTTGTCACGTACCACCGGGATTGGAAACCACGCCAGTTGACTCACTGACAGGCTTTATGATACAGCACGCACGTGCTAACCATTCAGCCTCCAAAATCTCCCATAATGTATCTTTAATCAATGCATAATCAATAGTTTATATAACATTTCAGGCCAACAATAGGCAAATTTAGCTCTTGCATAATGTATGTTTAGGTGATTAACTATGTTCGACGAAATACGCTAGAAATATCAACCGAATGGCAATCAATCTCTAGTGTTTGTTTGTTTCAGTCTAAACCGATAGTATTTTTAGCGCGTTCTCTCCAGATACGAATATGAAGTCACTTTTTGACATGACTTGTGGAATATCTCTTGCCTCGTTCTTCGAGTCCATTGTTACAAATGGCGCCGAAACGCGTCATGTCGCACGATTAGTGTACCAATGGTAAAATGTTTATTTTTGTCTTTGGAGACTTAGCTACTTTAAATTTCCTTTAAATACGGACCCACCCAAGTATCTAATATGTTTGGTACGCTGTTTTAAATAGTTTTCTCTGCTTGCATGGTTTCTTTTACAGCCATGTGAAGTCGATTAGTTTCGCTTTGGCCAACTTAACGAATGATATAGATTAAACCTATTGGATGCGAGAAATTGAGTATTGTTTAATTAAACAGTCAATCATTCTACGCAACTATACAATTTCACACACCATCTTCTTTATAATTGACATATATTATATATTATAATTCAACAAGGACTTTATACTCACATACCTGTTTTATTTTTACACAATCATGTAACAGTGTTAGGAATCATAAAAGATCAGACTATTCATTTTATTCATGCGAACCAGCGAGATGTTACAATAGTTACAACGAAAAAGAAGATGTTAATGCAACAGTCTTAACACTAGGTTCCCAATACCACGATTCGGGCTAGGAAAATCTGTTAACGACCGTCAAACATTCAAATTGTCTTTGGCGGGCGGGCGAGGGCTCTATATGGCACCGTCGTCCAGACCCTACGTCAAGGGATCAAAAACATGACTGCCAGGTGGGCGGTGGAAAATTCATTTCATTTGCATAACAAACGGAACTAATATGGTTGGCTGATGGCGGTGTTCAGTCAGATAGAACCCAGCGGGTGGAACACGGCTTACACAGTCCTACACAGTCCCGTTATGCTAGCCTCTCACTGCCGTTTGCTACAGCAAGACGTATTCAGTCTTTGATGCACATGAATGGAGCTATATATAGGTCATTATTGCACATATTGTTACATAAAACGATATGAGACTTATGTAACTGGTGAAAAGTGATAGAACTTATAGAAGAACCTTTCATTGATAGTTTTGTGGTAAGTTGTGATTTTATCTTCATTATGTTTGAAAGTGTTATTCTATTTTCAAACGGAATTTTTAATTATTATTTAGTTCATGTTTGATTCATCATGCATATATGGCTGTATTTATGTAAGAATTTTAAACATTGCATAACAGTTTGTTGAAGCAATTAGCCGGCTTGGGATTTCTGTAATGGCTCGAATTTATTTGCCTACATTGATATAAGGCTGTATTTATTGTCGTCACCCATGATCTTTCGTCTATCTGTTTGGCCGTGCGTGGAAGCACAGTTGCTCGAATTTTCCAGTGTGATTTCCCTTTGTGTCTCGCAAGGGACAGTGTCTAGTGGTTTGTAAGATACAGAAATTTTCCCTCACGGTTTGCGTTGCCCGCCTTCATTAGTCCAGTTGGTAAAGAATTTTCACAAGGTTTCATCATTAGTTTAATGAATTATGATGTTACATACGCAATACGCAAAATGAAGTAATAAAATGGGCTGATCGGATGGCAGATCTTTATCCATGTTTTGTGAACCATTGTTGTCATTGGGAGGGGTAAAAATGTTTAGGGTAGGATGAATCCAGCGATGTGATATTTAATTGAGGAGAACCCCCCTCCCAATTTTAAACAAATATTTTCAAACTGTCAGTTTCGCAACCGCTTATGAACAGTCTAAAAACATCCGATCTCTGATTACTCCGGAACACGATGAAATCCGTCATTATTTTCATGTCCCGATTTATTTACTTATTACCTGAACCAAAACATATCTGGTTAACCGACTCTGTATGTTCTGGATTACGACATCAATCAGCCGTCCCGTCGCACGATTTTAATTGAATCAACTCTGTATAATCCGGTTTTAAATCGGTGGATGTGAAGCAAGCAATCATCTTCAATTATGGGTAAGATTTTACGGAAGCCCATAAAGGTCAATCAAATGAAAAAAAAAATATTCAAGATAGCCTTAAATAACCTATCTTGTAAGTACAAGATAGCCTGAAGCCCATGGGTAACAATTTTAAGGTCACAATACACCGATTTCATGCTCCCATAAATACCACTGACTTCATACTTTCACCAACTACATATTTATATCATAATTCATAATCTTAATGCACCCCTTGAAGCCACAGAACGCTATTTATATTTTTCGGAAAACTTGTTTAAATTTTGAATTATAAACAGTAAGTAAGGAAAAGGATATTCTGAAAAATGGACCCTCCCTCAATGAAATGAGCTGACTGACATAGCGTCTAACAGCAGTTTATTTATAGCTTGCGGTATCTTCCGACGAATACAAAGTTTTGAGAGGGATTTGAAGCAAGCAAATTAAGTTTGAATATATATTTAGCCCAAATATATCATCAAACCACACAGTTTGTACGCGGGGAAGGTATCTTTAAGGGGAACTTGAAATCAATGTATCATAAATGATATTAATGAGGGAATGAAGTTAATAAGAGTATAAATAGTATTTAATGCGGGCACAACCTGATGATGCCGACCCCGTAACATACAAAAGTACTTCGTTGGGCTGGAGGGTTGGATGGTCTATTTGTAACCACGTGCGCGCTGTATCCTAAAAGTCTGTCATTGTGTCAACTGGCGTGGTTTCGAACCCTTGTTTGTATGTGACAAGGAGTAGGATCGCCTGTCCAACCTCGCATGTCCTCCAGTTTCCTCCAACTGCTAAAGAGAGAGGGGGGGGGGTGGTTTAACCCCCACTCGACACAAACTAGGCTATTTCGGGACTAACATAATTATGGTTTAATTTTAATTTTATTTCAATAATTCGCTTGCGCGTAGGGGTATTTAGCAGTGGGAGGAAAGCGGAGGACCCGGAGAAAACTCACGATGGTGGACAGGCAACGCTACTCCTTGTCGCGTACAAAGGGGGATTCGAAATCACGCCGATACAGCGCGCACGTGCTAACAAATCGACCTGCCAACCCTCCAGCTCAACGAAGTACTTTTGTATGTTATGGGATCGGCATCATCAGGTTGTCTGTCCTCCGGTTTCCTCCAACTGCTAAAGAGAGAGGGGGTGTGGTTTAACGTCCACTCGACACAAACTAAATCATTTCGGGACTAACATATTTCAAAAATTCGCTTGCGCACAGGGGTCTTAAGCGGAGGGAGGAAAGAGGAGGACCCAGAAAAAACTCATGATGTTGGACAGGCGACCCTACTCCTTGTCACGTACAATGGGGAATTCGAAACCACGTCAGTTGACTCAATGACAGGTTTTATGATACAGCACGCACGTGCTAACCATTCGCCATCCAACCCCCACCCCCACTACTAAAGACCCATACGCGCAAGCGAATTATTGAAATTTAGCTATAGGCTATCTTGTAATTACAAGATAGGTCATAAAAGGCTATCTTGTAATAACAAAATAGTTATCTTGTAATAACAAGTTAGTCAGAATATTTTTTTATCATTTGATTGACCCTTATGGGCTTCCGTAAGATTTTGACAGAGTCCACTGTATCATCTTATCTGTCTTGTTCAGATTGCTCAGACAATGAACCTAATCATATTTCAACAATTTCTATTAATCGTCGTTTATATTCTAAAGAAGAGCCTCATAAAGACTGCTTTGTCAGTTGTGTTGTTAAGTGTTAAAATCAAGTTCATGGTTCTTCTCTTTTTTGGGCTTTTTTGTACCCACTTATCTACCGTGGCTCCTCGCTACTAATAAACCCGGTACGAATATATAAATAACCTCATAATAGCTGTCTAGTCTTTTGTTACAGATCAGATAAGTTAAGGACATATATAACAAAGAGGTACTGAAAATGTGTTTATGTGTTTTACCAAATATGACAATACGCGATGGGTGCTACTGAACCTATACGATGATTAAAATATAAAAAGCTATTCATTTCTTATCAGTAGGCATATCCCAGGAAAGACTTAAACTTGGTCTCTAATATGATATATTTAATATATTCAATATTAAGGAAAAACAACATAAACAGATATGGAAAATATGTTACAATTTCCAGATATATGCATGTGATCGAATATGTAAATAGCATTCAAATTGTGACTTTGGATAGTAAAATCAGCATTCAATGTATTTAGAAATCAATAACAATTGGAACAATTCATCTTAAGTAAATGAATAAATTAGTAAATTGAAAAGAAAGAAGAGTAAAACTGTATGATGAATAAGGTATTAAGATTCCCGTGTTTGTTTTTACCAAATACAACTTCAGTTGGTACAACAATACAATACATATCAATAACGCTTCACTTGTTCTTATATGGTCTACTGAACACAGTCAATGTTGATTGTGTATCATGAATTTCCCTGATAAGCAATCTACTAAGAAAATAAGAGCTGTAATAGAAATTTATTTAAGAGATTTAATAAATAACCAAATATTTTTCTGATTTGGCCTTTCTTGGCCTTTCGTGAAACTATGACAAAAGAAAGACAATACAACAATTCAGAAAAAGAATTATGGAAGGATAATAACACATATATTCCCATTCTTGTTATATTACAGAAATGATAAGAACACAATAACGATAAAAATATCAGAAATTCTTGCCTTCTTGGGGGCGAGGGCGTTGTTCGGGAGCATCCGATTAGACAGAGAATATTAAAATTAACTTCTAGGAAATTACGTTTCGGGTTCCACAAGCTTGTGGAATGTGGGCCTAATGTTGTACCTTTAACAGTGCGCGCCCCCTCCTAATATTCGAGAGAATCCTTTTTTACTGCTGAAAGTGCCTTTTTTACTGCTGAAAGTGCCTTTATCAGACCCAAATATGTCCTCTCCGAACATTTACTTAGATGAAAATATCAGCCAAATAGCTCTTGGAATGTCTACAGATGCAAGGAATGACGGATAATTGTCTTGGGAACCCCCACCCCACCCCCTCGCAGCGGCGTGCCCCGTCTCCGCAGTAGGTGCCCCCATTTTGCGTCGCCCCCCCCCCCTTTCAAAATTCCTAGATCCGCCCCTGTTTAATAACCCTTAAATAAACACAATAGTTTAAAATCTCCGCAAACAATATAACACCATTTCCTAAAACGATTTTAGCTAAACAACATACATTCTCTGCATTTCCTGATAAAATGATTTGTGTTATATTTTATTGAGATATTTCATCTTTTCAGGCTTTGAATGCAGATCAACTATTGGATTTCAAGAACAAGCTGTTACAAACAAACAAGATACATTTTTTTTATATTAAACACGTTGCCTTGGTTAAAACCTTCATTATGCATCTAGATGAATTAATGATTGACATTGGGGACTTTGGTTGGTACCAAATCGTCATCGTTTCCTGTATCCTGTCAACGATAATTCCTGTAGCTTTTACCATGTTGGAGATGGCGTTTACTGGCTTTATTCCAGATTGGTGGTGTGATTCCATGCCAACATCAGATCTAGTCAGCAACCAGACCACCTACTTAGTTACCAATAGCAACATGAGTATACATAGTATTAGTTTAAACCAATGCTATGGCACCGGCAACACAACAGTTTGTAAACGAGAGTTTGATATGAGCAAACGGACCATCGTGAATGAGGTAAAAGTACATTTAGTTATTTCTTTCGTTCGTGTCACATTTCATGAAACGTTTAAATTTTCAATTAGGGGCACTAGATCCAACAAATTTACGGATAAACATCTCAAAGGTTTAGGAAGGTAACCCCTGTCCAGGTCAGACATAATCATAGGATTTAAACAAATAGGTAGCAGATCACACCCACATGCACTCTCTCGCACATTAAGCAGGGTTCTTAATACATTTTCTTTTAATTAACAGGCCACTGCTAACGATAATCGTTTTTTCAAAGACATGCATGGTTTTTTTCTTATCACAACAATAATTGTATAAAGTTAGAGTGACCAAACAAAATCCAAACTTTATATGGGTCATATCTTGTGGACTGCATGATTGTATTGTTGCCCCTGCCATTACTACTTAACTTGTGAACACAAGACGTTTTCACTGGCAATTATTGTGTCTGTGAGTTGCATGCCAACCTTGTATTTTGCTTGTATTACAGTGGGACCTAGTCTGTGAAAACAGATGGATAAGCTTTACAATTACAACCGTACAGATGGCAGGGGCGCTAGTTGGAGCTACTATTGTCAGTTATACCGGGGATAGATTTGGTAGACGCAAAACACTCTATGTCGTACAGTTGCTTCATCTCATCTTCCTTGGAATTTGTGCGGCGTCGCAGTCTTGGCATTTGTTCGCAGCTATGAGATTTGGTATCGGGTTGTCAGCTGGTGCCACGATTGTTGTGAGTTTTCCCGCTTCCATTGAGTTCGTGGGAAAGAAATGGCGAGCGTTGCTTGGTGCATTTCCAGTCTGGGCTGGAACAGCACCCTTTCTTCCATTAATCACCTGGTTGTTCCCATACTGGCGCCATTTTGAAATCATCGTCTGCATCATCAGTTTTCCTATTTGTTTAGGTTTCTTGTAAGTTACCTTCTTTATTTGGTTAATATTAAATTCAAATCGTTCTGTAATGAATTTGATGTTTATTTCGTCTTATTGAAAGCTTTGTCGTGGATAAAGTACAAAGAATGCTAAGATATAACCCTTTTGACATGACAAAGTTATGTTTCAGTATTGTGTTTTGTTTATATCTGTTTAAAAATATGGAAGGCTTTGTCACATTCATAGACAGGCGGCGAAGAACGGTGTGCCTGACTTTAAGAAGTAATCCCAAGTAATGGCTGTATCTTCAATGGAATCAACATAAACTTAAGATTTCTTAATTTATTTGGTTTTATGTCCCTATAAAGGTTGTCCTAGACTGGTGGCCAGTCTTCTCAACACACCAAAAATTGGCCAGTCCTCTCAAAAAAAAAACGGAAAAAAAACGTAATCTCTAGAGACTGGGCAAATAGAGCTTCATTCTCATCTAGTAGGTCAATCTGCATTATGTAGGTCGTGTGACGTCGTGCACGTGATTACTGCATTTGCACTGGCAAACTGGTGTAGGTGCGAATGTTTGTTGTGGATAACAGTTATTGTTATTTAGTGATACTTTAACGATCTAAGAATTTTGTTGACGGACAATATCTGTCGAATGAACGGATACAACGTATGGGATGAGGTGAATGAACATAAATAATTACACACGACATCATTAGGCCTATAACAACTTAACGAAGCCAGTTCATGCGTATCGGGACGAAGCCGAATGGCGAATGGAAACAAAAACGTGACATCAGCCCGCAGACGGTTTCAGTATGACTGCTTTGCACTCCATTCGAGACGCATGATTCATGAAGGTAAATATCGAACTTAATTTATCTTAGACATTACATTTACAAATTCGTGTCACGTGACTCGGGGCTTGCTTGACAACTGCCAATCATTCCAAATAAGGAACAACGTAAAACAGGACAGGAACGCCCATTTTATTGTGAAGCTCGCAAATTGTCCAGTCTCTAGTGCTGGTTACAGGTTTACTCAAAAAAAATTTTTATACAAATGGAAACGAAAGTGTTGGTTTACTAAAAATTAATACTTTTATATAAATCGAAATGTAAAATAAATAGAAGAGACTGGGCCAGTCTAAGGTTGTCCAGACAACAGCCATGAAACGAATTGAGTTAGATTATCCTATATTTCAGTTTAGGAGACACGTAATTTAATTAAAACAAATACAACACACAATGGTGTCACATGATGTATATGTTTTAACATTTATGTCCATGTTTACATCACTTTACCTTTATTCCTTATAAATATATTTAACCAGGGATCGGTTGCATATACATGGTGATCTTTTCTTGGTCTTGTTCTGGGTGGCGCTCTTCAAACAAAACATCAAAGATTCCGCCAATCCATGTATAATCGATGTGAAACTTCGATAATTGAGCATCAATTAAAGGTCTCCATTGTTTGATACAAAGCCATTATTTCCAGGTCTCCGTTGTTTGATACGAAGTCTTTATTTCCAGATGACAACAATGCTTGGGTTGTCGCTCTTGTTTTTAAAAGATTATTGAAATTAAAAGTAATTTATAACTTTTTAATTATTTATCATACATAATTCTGTGAATTATTTCTCGAAGGTAGGTAACTAGCACGGCATTTTCTTTATTTGGTTTACTTTAAAGAGGTTTTATTATTTTTTTTATAAAGTATTGTACCAGAAAGCATCAGATGGTTAACTGTAAAAGGGAAGTTAAAGGAAGCAACGGCAGTAGCATGTAAAATTGCCAACAAAAACAAAAAGCCAGAACCTAATACCGACATACTAGAACTGGTGGCAGAAGACGAAAGACGGATCAACAAAACGTACTTAAATTATACTCATTTGGATTTATTTCGTGACAAAAGAATTACTCTGATAACTTTACGTATCTGGTACTCCTGGTAAGTAAGACACCGCCCATTCTGTTGTCCAGTAGGTTTTGTTGATAGGAGTTATATTTGTACGTGAAATTAATGCAAAATTCTGATTTTGATGGGGTTTCTATTTATGAATAGCTAAACAATGTCAGCAAGTTTGAAAAATTGAAAAAAACAAATGTCAAAACTCACATCTCTAGAGCATTTATAAGATTTTTGAACAGAAAGACTGGGGTCCAACATAAAATGTGATCATATTAAAAAAATGTTCCGTTGCAGTCCTAGATAACATATTGACGCTAAATTTACGTGCACTTTACGGCATATTTGTATTTTAGGTTTTATTAGTACCGTATTTGTAATGTTCAATAGAGTCCAGATCCCAACGACGTGTCTCTTTAATTCCGGCATATTTATAGTGAAATGTTTATTTGTATATTCAAGATCCCAACAGCGTGTCTCTTTAATTCCGACCTATTTATAGTGAAATGTTTGATATGTAAATTGTATCTTATATTTGAAATCAAAAGGTTTACCTCAGCTGTTTGTTATTGGTGCCTTATCCTTGGAGTACAAAGTATGTCTGGGAATTTTTACCTCAACTTCTTTCTTGTATCTGTCGTGGATATTCCAGCATCCTTACTGGTTCTACTCTTTGTTAACAGGTAAGACGGTTTTCTTATTTGTCATATTTGACAAGGCTAGTTTTCATATATGTAATAGTCTTTTGACTCGGATCAAATTTTATAGTAATCATGAAAATACAGTCGCGTGCAGTAATACTTTAGTTGACCAAATCTTCCAATTGTGCCTAGCTCTGCGATAGCTACTGTTACAGATGTTGACTAGTTATAGTCAGAAATGTAAATCGTTCGTTGTTGAGGGGAGGGAGGAGAGGGCCTTCTATTCTTCCAGAAGTTCCGTAGAAACCATGCACAAAAGTCAGGTCAACATGACTCCCCTACTCGTAGTTTTAAGTAACACGTGGACATAATAATACAAGAACAGCCCATATCGGATAGTAGGGTAACATTTGTCTGGAAGCACAACATCATCATCCTGGCAGTGAACCAAAATCGTAGATAGCATTGGGGTAATACTTGGCTAGAACCAAAAATAACATCATCTGTACTGGAACTCCAGATAATATTACCCGAACTCTCAGCCAGAATCTGTATAAAATCCTAGACAGTTACCTCAACATCATCATTAAGACCAGCTTACACAAATCGAATACCTCAACAGCCTGCTAACCTATGACCCAACCCAGAACCCAATATTATCTTCCGAGTAAATAGAACCAACTGTATCCTCCAGAGCAGCCAAATTGCATCATCTAGACAGGCTGACAGAACATTGGATAGCATCATCCAGGCGGGCTGAAGGTATATTCTAGGGGACCCCTGGTTATCAATCTGCCCCTAGGTGATCTTCTACCTCATTTATTTGAGACCTACCCGTTTAAAAAAAAGATTTCCGGTAAAATTATTAACATGTTTATCTTCAATTGATTTATCTGTATTTTTTATTTTCATTCAGAAAACGTTTTGGAAGAAGATGGTCAATAGCCATGGGTAATATGGGTGTAACTTTAGGGGCCCTTGGGGCAATTATAGCGTCTTTGACTGGTAGGTAGAAGAATCTACAATTCTGCCGTACTTTCGTATTTTAATCTGTACACGGCTTCTGTCAAAGTTATTTTCAGCCTTTGTAAATATCGATATCGAGTTATGAGCATTGGTGAAGGCATACATAGCAACAACAGGATCAAAGGCCTATAACACAATGGGGTTATCATATTTATGCCAAGTAAAAAATATTGTTTAATTTAAACAAAACAGTATGTTATGACAATTTAAGATGCAATTTGTTTAACAATCTGCATATTTTATTTAAAATTGAAGGCCTCGCTGCTATGTTTTTCTAAATATAAAACTATTTAATCCTTGAAACATGTGATGAATTTATCTGAAACATGATTGTTTTATATGCATTCAATAATTTGCGCCTTAAAGCGTTAAAATGGTCTTGGAGTTCAGACTCATATGTGTCCATCTCCACGAACAAGGTTATTTGATAAGGATATTGAATTGGGCTGCCAATCCATATGTCCCGGTTTTGTTTCTAGAACATGTCCCAGGAGCGACGTCACTCTATTAGACAACATGTATTTATGCCCTTTGCAAGACTTTTTCAAATAATACGACATTTTTTTAGCATTATCCCAATTTTTCAAACATACTTGCGATATTACATATGGAAACAATAAATTGAGCTATATTTATTGTATTTTAAGGTTAAATTCTTTAAACGTATATAATTTCAAGGTCGATTTAACTGTCAGTCTATCAATTTGTCTGCCAATCGGTCAACTATTATTTTTTATTTATTTGATTATTATTATTTTTAATATGGCTGAATGGTGATCCCAAGTATCACGAATTTAACTGGGGGTTGGATGGCCGAATGGTTAGCATGTGCGTTCTGTATCATAAAGCCTGCCATTGAGTCAACTGGCGTGGTTTCGAATCCCCGGTTGTACGTGACAGTAGGGTCGCATCGCCAACCTCGTGGGTTTTCTCCGTGTCCTCACAATGCTAAAGACCCCTACGCGCAAGCGAATTATTGAAATAAGAATTTAACCATATGTTATACCCGAAATGACCTAGTTGTGTCGAGTGGACATTAAACCCTATTTCTCTTTCTCTCACGGATTTAAATTTGATTATTTCATTACTTTTTCCTACTTCAGCACCACCAGAACATAAAGCTTATTATGTCAGTATCTGTGCCATGATATCACAATTTTGCACGGCATGCGGTTGGTCATCTATGTGCGTATTTACTGCTGAATTATACCCCACAGTCATAAGGTTAGTAGACTCCATTATTTCCATAAACTGAAAAACCAGGTTAATATACTGAAGGGCATCAAGGTTGGTGTCAATATCTCAAATTCTATGTCAAATATTTTGCTAAAAGCAGCTCTAACATATTATGTTACGACAATTCGAACATGTCTCTTTTGACTTTGAAACTAATTTAGTTGATTAAAAGAATGTAATTTCAATACACCTGTGGTGCAGTTGTTGCACAGAATTAAAGTTAAAGGGTGCACTTTTAACTATAATATTAAGTCTTGTTTTATTATACTGAGCGCCATAGAAAACGCATCACTTAGTTTTTCGTATAACCAAATGATCCTGTAAACATATCTTATTTATTTTGTTTCTTATTGTGAACAATATTCAAATGGGAACACATCAATAACAACACATTTGTACACTTATGGATGTTTAATCTGTAATCAACGGTACAAAAGTCAGAGGGGTCAAAACCAAAAGGACGCCACATATGGTTAATTCCATGCTATGTCGCTGCACAGCGTACGTAAGAGTGAGTGGGGGACACACGCGCTACTGACATCTATGTCGTACTTTTGGTTTTGAACCCTCTGACTTTGTACCGTTGATTACAGATTAAACATCCATGAGTGTACAAATGTGTTGTTATTGATGTGTTCCCATTTGAATATTGTTTGTTCTTTATTTCTGTCACGGATGAACTTAATGGTTTTATGTTATACAAGCAGGATGATAACAAATTTAAGAGGAATTTATTTTATTGACATAGGTTTGGGATGTGCAAGCAAGTGTATCCGTGAAAACATTACTTTCAAGCAATGTCTCGTTTTAATAACTGATAAATTACATCCGTTTTAAAGGGCACAAATTTCATTACGTTACTTTATCATTAACTACTAAAGCCTTGTACTATTCCATGTCATTAGACTGTAACAGAAGTTTGTTTCTTTTTTTAAAAAAAAAATCTTAATTACTGCAAACAGGCTGTGGTATATTTGGCTCTCCAGTAACAACTTATTAGTTAATTTGTGACAACATTGTTTTATTGTAGAAATCTTGGTTATGGTTGTGCGGGAACTTGGTCAAGGATAGGCGGAGTTTTCGCTTCACAAGTCATATCATTGGTAAGTAGACAATGGTAATGATGATTGGGGGAATCTGTGGGGCTTTTGTGTTGGCAACTCATAATTACCACCAAATTATGTACACGTCAATGCAAATGTCTGATATGGTGGTTTAGAGGTTGGTCGGTAAAAATTCCCAAAGGGCAAATTTTTGCAACGGAAACACTGACTGCCATCGTTCAACTAGATATTGTCATCTCAATAAATCACTTGTGCACAATTATCTTCAGTTGGATTATAACACTCTTACGTAGCCATGTAATCAAACGTCAGGGTTGTGCATTTTCTGCTCAAATTCATTAAACATTGTCGTTTTCTACTCAAATTAATTAAACATTGTCATTTTCTGCTCAAATTAATCAGAATTGTATGTTATCTGATTGGTCAAGATAAAGGTGCAAGTAATTAATGGTGTGGCATCTGTTTATTTTCGGATTAAAGCGAGCGATACCAACCCCACCCAGTCCTATTCTTACTGTTAACGTGTGTTAAATTTGACACGGACAATATTTATCTCGATGGACTAGGTGTGTTTGAAATTCATAGCTATACTCTTTCAGGTGTCGACGGAAGCAATCGACACCCTCCCTCTCCTCCTTTAGAGTGAGACCTCCCCAAAAGACCGCAATACTATAATTTGAATAACTCTGTTTGTGATATTTTGAGCATATACATGTATTAATGCATCATTTCTGTTTTATTGCAGGCTGTTAAAGGTGGTTATGTGCCGTATGTTATAATCTGTATATTAATGGCAATAGACACATGTTCCATTCTAACATTACCGGAAACTCGTGGCGAGGCGCTCGAAGATACGCTTAATACAGAGAAAAAATTTAACCTTCCGTTATCAGAATGTAAAGAAGCATTACAACCCATGAAAGAGCCTGAAAAAAATCAAAATGTCTAAACTTATATATTTTATATTTTAATCATTTTTACCATGAAAATATTCTACATTATTTTTTTCTATTGCTATCATTAGACTTTGTCTTACTATTTAAATATAAATATTTATACCATATTATATTTATACTCTATAGTAGTTATATCATCACTATTTTAATATAAATGTTTATACCGTGTTATATTTATACTCTGTTATCATATCACCATATCCGTCAACCATCATTTTAAAGATACGTTAAGCGAAATAAATTTGCTTAATTCAGGTCGTTTATCTGACTTCAAATGTTATATGAATTATTATATATATATATTTAGACTCTGTTCACATGAAAACCCCCCTCTGTGTGTCAGCGGGTGTTTTAAGATTCTACTAAACAGCAAAAAAAAGAGGTCAGTACGATTTCAAAATTAGAGCGGCACTCTTATCAAATCATTCTAGAAAACGACTTACTAAATGGATCAAAGCATTTTTTGTGAACAGTCTGTTGACACATTAGTGATTAATTCATCACAAGTCCAAGACATTAAGCGAAAGTTTAGAGTCTGTGCACATCTATACATCAGTATCTGGTGAGTAGATGATTGATGAACCCCATTAGCACATGGGGCAATCCATCCTCTGTGTTTGGTCTCCGTACGACATTATTAAGTTTCAACTCAAAGATGCTCAATCGGGTTTGAGACTAATGGCTGGCAAGTGCATTACGTTGACACAGTTCTGCTGCAGCAAATCCCGAGTAACACTGGCGGTATGGACACGGGCGTTGTCATGCTAGGAAAACGTTGTATCGATGACGTGCGAAATGTGGTATGAGATGGGGTTTGAGAACTTGATCTATGTAGCACACTGTTGTGATGCAGGCTCCTCTCCCTGGACCAAGCGCACTGCGCACACCTTTGGGAATTTGTTACAGGAATCCGCTGATCAGGGAAACACTGAGTAACTGTTTCCCCGCTTTAGAAACAAGCGGACTTTCACGCTGTGTACTTTTTAAATAGATAAATGAACTCTGGAACATTGTGTTTATTATGAAATACGGGAAACTACAACATCTATGATAGTAAGTCTGACTCGAAGCAGCCTAGAACTCAGACTTAACGACTGAAATACTACATGTTGTCTCTATCCTGGCCTTCTAGGAAGGCACTATGATGTCTCTCTACGAACACCAAATGATGTCTGAATCCCGGCCTTTAAGCCGAGTCGGCTATCTAGGGCAGCCCTATGAACGCCAAATGATGTCTTCCCTACGCTTTCTGGATGATGTTTTTACTATATACGCTATCTGAATAATGTGATCTCGGCGCTCTCTGAATAATGTCTAAAATAAACTTAAACCCAATTCTTTGTTATGAGAATAAGTGCGTGGTTACTTGTGCTAGTTAACGACTTGAACACAACCAGAGAATCATTTAGAGAACTTAAATAACGTCTACAGTATATATATATATATTAGTACAACCGCAAAGCTGTACTACTTTGTTTCACGGTATACGACGAAGAGATAAAAGGTATGCCGACACAAACTAATTTCAACACAGGTTTAATAACATTTTAACATATATATATATAGTATTACAGGTGAAGAAGGTAGTTTTAAGGTGAATGACTTGTTGTAGTTCGATGATTAGTGCCTCCGAGTTAGTGAACTAACGTCTTACTCGCTGAGTCAAGTGAATCCCTATTGGAAACAAAATATACATATAAATATATGGAGAGAGGCGGGTATATATAACAAAAAAAAACAAAATGTGTTAATACATTTATTGATTACACCATTACATTGTTTACACAAACCAGGATTGCATTTAACCTATCACAATGTATTGGGGCGGTGGGGGGGAGGCACAAAACATGGCAGTTGTCTATATTGGTTATCCAGGCAATTACATAGTGGGGAATTTGTAGACTTTTGGCATGTCTCATAGAAAAAAACTGAAAGTTGGTATATCTTCAAAAACAACCGGACTTCACATAGTTTCACAGGGCAACGATAAGTGTAAGAGTCTTTCATCCTGAATTGTTCCTGTTTTATTCACTAAAAATGCTCGACTGCTCCTAAATTAACAATTAGTTTGGATAAATGCTGTATAATGATGATAAATTGTAGATACTTAATGTATAAACGATGCACACAGTATTCAAAACTATTACATAATTGTCGCATTGCAGTTATTGTCAATAGATTCAATGCATTAATGGATACTAATCACTTTTCCACGAGCAACGATGCCAGCATTTTCTGGAAAATATGTAAAACATGTACATATTATTATATCGGCTGACCGAGGATAATGATATAACTACATGAATTTGTGGCGCCCTGAATATTTTCTCTACTGGTGTTAGACTTGGAGCTTTAAACAATGGCGAAAATACTAGTACTGATACTAAATTTGTTTTTGGTAGTTTTTCAAATGCAGAAATAAGCGCCTCAAAAATGTGTAATCTATTTTAGGCAATGACTTTAGAAGTAGCCAAAAATCGGATTAACCGACTTAAACCTATGGAATTAGACAGACGACTCTACACGATGTCACGTGATGAAATCCATGATTAAAGGTCTTAAGATCTACAGCGAACGCTTTAGACAATTCGGTCACCAAACTTTCAACAGATCAAAGCTAATCCCATGACAACACCTTCGTAGGTTTTTGTTCCAGACATTACTGAAGCAATACTAAATTTTACCTTGGACAGATGTACGTTTCGTTAATCCGTCACCGTCATCTGTTCCGTTGTCGTAGTCGGAGAGTTCGTCCCCGGAGTGAGAAGAAGTACTCGTACTGGTGTTGTGTATCCTGCTGTCATGGTTTATCAACCAATAAGTGTGTAAATACCCCTTTAATATCATCATTAACTCTCTATCTTGCTGAAAACACAGATGTACATCGATGTTAAAAGAGTATAAGCCCATTGTTCTTTACTCTCTAAATAGCATCACCAAATATCAGTTGTACGGGAAATCCTAAACAATATGTCTATACTTTGGGTATTAAATATACTGATATTGTGAAACTAAATTAAAATTTTAGAATATATAATGAAACAAAGGTGTCCTTGCGTGATCAATCAAGAACCCAAAGGGACTGTCAATAAGTCCTCATTGCAATCATTTGTCAAGTAGTACTAGTATTTATATTAAACTGTTGTGCGGCCAGCGGGAATAGGGTGGAAGAACATCAACAGTCCCACTTTCAGACGAAATGCAACCAATCCAGAAACTGTGTCTGTGTCGCAACAAGTTCCCGGATGTTAGCCACCCAAAACGCTGTGTACTCTTCTCATCCGTACTGTTTTATGTTATCAACAAAATCATATATACTGACCTGGATTATTTCATCCTTTCTTTCGTCAAATGTAAATCCTCCCAAATTAAAGAGTATATCATGGGTTGTCTCACTAATATGTATCCGTCCAGCTAAAAAGATTAAAACGACACTCATCCAGAATTAACGTTAGCAAGAAAAAGGCATTCAAACACACTTTCATTTCTGTGTAGCTAATAAGGAATGATCAAAATGAAAAAGTAAAATGCAATAGGGTTTAACTCACTACTGTTCTGCTCCGACTGGGCTAATGGAGACCGGCATACACCATACAGGGTACTATACGAGGGAGGGTATTTTTGCACGCACAGCGGCGCTACGACCTACTTTTACATCGAATTCCAACTGCCAAGGGATCTCTTAAGTACACTCCAATGTGTACACGAAACCTCGGAATGTTTCCCATTCGAATGACTGTACGCTGTTGCTTGCCAGGTTCTCTGTCATGCACCACTGACATGGGGGAACCATGCCGGTCAACGCGGTGAACCAACATGGAGAAGGATCCTTTCCTACCCTGCATACACATATAAATAGGGGGGGGGGGCTTGTTACCCATGCAAAATCATGGGTCAACACGCCCCTGCGTCAAATGATATACATTAGACATTTATTAGGCATTTATTCGCGCGAAAAGCCCATAATCAACCTTCCAACATTCGAGTGATCGTGATTATTATTGGATTGAAACACGATGGCCATTAAAACAGTATATAATCAAAGAATAGTAATAAGCGCTAACTTACGTTTTCCCAGTGATTCCATTTTAGCAGCTATACTAACACTTTCACCGAACAGACAATATCTGGGCATCTTGGTGCCCACTATACCCGCTACTACAGATCCTGTTTTCAATAAATATATTATTTCTAAATTGCTTTTTATGTAATTTGGTCAAATTGTTTTAGGATTTATGGTTGAGTTCCAGTCTTGTCGTAGTTGTTTGAATTACGAATTTCTGACTAGAAAATAGTGCTCATATTAGAATATTTTTCTATTTGCAACCTCGTGTGTCAACATACTTTTCAGGTTTGCATGTAGAATTCGCAAAGTGATTAGTTTGCTATTTTCAAAATTACTTTTCGGATTTGAAAGCAGAAAACATAATTTGAAACCTGATTCGTGCGCTATTTTCAAAACGGGTTTAACGTCCAGAAGACACAAACTAGGCCATTTAGGCGAAGGGAGAAAATCCACGAGGTTCGAGGGGCTACCAACTCCTTCTCAGGCTTGGAATTGAAAACACTTGACTTCATGACAGACCATATGAACTAACCTGTGCCCTTCAGAAGTCATGGTTATAAAGAAAAGGCCACCGACTTACCACTGTGAATTCCGATTCTAAGTTTTAGTTTGGTGCCAGGTAGGTGGGGTATCTTTAATAAGCTGATGTGATCTAATAAATCGAGAGCCATAATACTTATTTCTGCTGCGTGTTGTATACCATTTTTCATTGGTAGACCTGCAAGTAAAACATAACACTTTTATGGGTTAGGATAGAAAGAGAAATGCCTTGTAGATAGAGTGGGGTGGCACTGTACCCACCATACTGATCATCAATAGTTCGCATTGGGAATATCCCGAAAAAGAGACATAATACATGCGACCCCACTTTAATCAAGTTATACATGCAATCTTTATTCAAATTAGTTACCCTTTTGAAAAATAAATAAACCTATTTTTTTAGTACGAAATCGCGTTTTTTGCTTCAATCATAACTTCTAGACACAATATTTAATGTCAGTATCACTGAGTTTACTTCATTTGCATGTCGCTCAATGGTTAGGGGTTTGTGGTGGAGGAGGTGGGAGGAGGGGCTGTATGGAAGTGCCTCGGATTTTGTCAACTAATTATAACCTTGTCGGTTATTTCGGTTGACCAAAATATATGTGTATCTGTAATAACGAGAATTTTTGATTTATACAACATACCAGAAACAACCATGTAGGCATCTCCGATTGTCTCCACCTTATAAACATCATAGAGGGCGATGCGACCATCAAAACACGTGTACAGACTGTTCAGCATCTCCACCACTTGTATTGGTGAACTACGGGCAGATAAATGTGTAAAGCCTTGAATATCTGAGAAAAACAGCGTTGCTTCATCAAAATTCTCCGCGTCCACCACCTCGTTACAAGTTAAAGCAGTCGCGACAGATTGTGGTAACATCTGGTGTAGAAGGGCTTCAGTCCGCTTCTTCTCTTTGTTTAAAGCCTTCGTCCTGAAAATAATTACTACGATTGAGTGGAGTTTATACATTATGCTAGGTCCCCAAAGTCGCGATTCGCGCTACTATTAATTTCGTCGTATTAATCGTGGAGTAATCGTGTGATCATATCAGTTCTTATCATACATTGATGTAACTCGAATGTCATACAGACTGGATTGTTGCTTTAGATTATATATATCCCGAAAAGTAGTTTGGGAAACTTGGCAATCCTGACTACACATAACCTACACACACTATGCTTCGTTATGCACTATGTAAAATTGGATTAGATTCAAAAGCATAGTCTTCGACTATACTGAATTTTTAAATAACGATAAAGAATTCTAACTGCCGAGGAATCGTTGATGTCGTCTGTCACTTAATACAATATAAACCTCTAAATTAACGCAGCAATTGAGACCGAGTATAGCAATTCTTGGGGTATCTTTTTAATTCACGCAGCAATTGGAACCCGGGTATGGCAATAGGGAACCTAGATATTCCAATATTCTAATCAAACAGCCACTGTGGCCCCTAATATTTGTTTTTGTTCCTGATTGTTATTATAACATTAAATTGCTGTACTCGAATACAATTCTATGTTTTGCTTTGTCTAGAATCAACGATATATTTCTATCATATTTTTAAGTACCCGAAATACAACTCACCGATTGGTTAGATTAATAGAATATTTCTGTATTTCATTGGTCAGTTTATAAGCGGCGTAGATGATTATTGGACAAATGACGAAGACACAGACGAAAACAACTGAAATAGCAATGAGTTTTTGCAAGTTGATCTTTTGTCGCTCGTCCAATAGTCCTGTAATTTCCTGGGCGAGTTCTGATTGTGTTTCGAGTAGAAGATCCATATACACTGTCATATTGTTATACCACCATTCCGCCATCTTTATAGATCCTAAACCATTCAGCTCATTTCGTCTAATCTCTGCCCTCATACTCGTTAAAACGCTCAATGTTGTTTCATTGCCCTGTTTGAAAATCACATGTTTTATAGACACAGAAATTATTTAAACAAAATAAACATACACTATTTTCTTTCTTCACAAATTCAACCATTTTAAACATTTTCAAAGTACTAATTGTTTGGTTTAAACAATATTGTATTTATTTGACGAGGATTTGGACAAAAGGCAGAACCAATATATGTTCATTCCTGTTGATTAATTGAAATTGATATACAGTTTCTGTATATTGTTGAGCGACTTTTTGACTGAGAGTCGCCCGTCTTAAACGATGATAATCCTGACACGGATGTATGTCCTGTTTCTCAAGCTGCTCATGTTTCCAAACAATTATGTTGCCCACATGATTATGCACAAACCACAATGGATTATAATTACTGATCAACTTTTCGACTCTGATTGGCTGGACTACATTAAGCAAACTCTCAGTAATAATCAGTATTGAATGCCACTGTGCTCAGTGCAAACATCCAACTTGAAAACAGATTCAGTTTTGGAGAATTAGTTGCAATGGCATTTAATAATTCAACAGGACCCACTTATATGGAATTCAATTGGTGTTTATTACGCTCGGTAATAACGGTAATGGTACTTCATGGAATTGGGTTCTATGTATTTCCAGTTCGATTACTAAATGTCATTGGAATTAATTTTCCGTTGCCTTAAGATTTTTAAAGAACGTGCCCATACTAAAAATGCAAGCTAGCTGACAATCAAGATTGAAATTTAGGTTTTTATTGTAAAAACTGTAAAATGAAATTAACCTTGATATTCTTGTTGTAAAGGGTAGCTACCAGATCAGAATAACGTCTAGCTGATAAAAACGTGGCATTCGATACATCCTGACTCTCGGAGAACCAGAGATAAACATTACGTGATGGGAACCGCCCTTTAGCATAAAATACCATGCCTAAAGCTCGCTCTAAACCCATATACTCTTTGACTATTATAACTTCCAGATAGGCTACAAGACTTCTCCAGATGAACCCAGACTCTTCCTCTGTCATCGTATCATACAACCATTTTATAAAAACACGAATTAATGTCGTGTACATTTCCAGTTCTTTAGTTACTGTTTGATTCAATGTATCAAGTTCATACCTAGAAGAAAGTGATCGTGGTATTTAATATTAAGTCAACGCAGTGTAGGGCATTTTAAAGTATTAAGAAGAGAACGGTAGGGTTTCCTGTCTACAAATCGTAAGCATTTGGGGCTTAAAGTCTATAATTCTTTATGTATGCGAACCACTCTTTGGTATATCGGTGGTAATTGGAGATATCCCGTATAATAGTGGGGTTGTAGAAGCACTGCCCGTATGTTCACCACAAATTATTACTTCACTGATTTTCAGTAAGTTGTCATTCCGCCGTTTAGTTCGAACTGGGTTATTTTTACTGATTCGAATCAATTAAAAATGAACATGATATTATTATAGTTTTTAAAAAAACTGACCAATGGCTAGATGTAGTTTACAAAAGTTATAAATGCATACATTGAAGTTGTCAATAGATTTGAGTGTGGTGTTTGCTTCATTTTAATTACAATGGACTTACCTATGCCTGTTAAGGTAAGACAAAAACTTGTCCTTTGACTGAAATTCCAGACGGGATAAAGTCGTCCAGAATGTAAGTTTCTCAATAGATCTATCCGTCTCTGGATATCGTTGTAATAGAAAGGATTTAGATACTGGACTGATTTTACTGATATACAGAGCACTCATATCTCTCTCCTTTTGTAAACTGTGAACGACCTGGCCCAGTTCCACAGAATATAAGATGGTGTTTCTGATACCAGACGACATGTAGCTAGTGAACGTGTTGACAAACGTATTGGCTGTAAGACCAGTGAGAACAGCAACTGGAATCATCACTATGGAGACCATCTTCACGAGCTGGGTTTTCTTACCGGCCGATGTTATTGGGTTGTCTGTAAATAAAATGGTAAAAGAAAGAAAACACACAGAGTTGCATTCAATCTTAAATTGTGGAAGGGAGTTTTCAGAAATGGTTGCAATGGACAAAAACTGTAATTTGGATTTGGGCGTAGGTTTTTCCTTGCAACAGCGTCTTGTTGAATATATAAGGATTGATTGATTAAAAGACGCAAGGTTTTATACTCATCCGACATAGACAAAGTCGCATTTCTAATTCCATTGAAGTTGGCTGAAGAAAAAAGACAACTACTGCATATTTTCGATGACGAACCTTCCGAAACCTATTGTACATAACGCAAAAGCATTCACCGCGCTTCCTGCTAAAGGAAGACTACATTGAGTTTCGATTAACTGTGAAAAGATTTTGAACTATGTAACTGGACACATAAAACGATATCCCACGTGCGAGAAGATTATCAAGTCCGGCTGACCAGGAAAGTTAGTCTATATATTACGGTACAAAACACGGCGGCTCCGTGTGTATAGATTTCCCGAAGCTTACAAAGAAAGCTCAACGTTGGTGTTCTAGTTAGCTAGCTACCTGCCAAATGTCCGGCTTCTATGGACCTTAATGGTAGGATTAGCACGAAACTAGACTTTGACTAGGGTCCGGGCCCTCTTTTACGATCTAATACAATGAACTCTGGATTGGATATGATCTCTAAATTTCACTGCCACATTCAATCAAAGCAAAATGGACTAGATATCCGTGAAAGAATTAATCGTCTTCCGTTTGGACATATTATGGTAAACCCTTGACATCATGAAGATGATATTACCTCTGCATATTGATTCACATCGTAGAACATTAGGTCTCTCTGTCCTCTTTAACACGTCATTTATAGCCCGGTCCAGTTCAGACGGTGATAATGATGACACAGAATCGTTTCTCTCATGTTCTTTAGTTTTATTTGGGTGAACCCGGGTCTTCGTCTTATTAGATAATGACCACGACATCGTCTTTTTTGAGTAAATCCTGCAGCGACGAAAACAATAAAAGAATTATACATTATGTTCTTGAAATATACTACTAGTATATATTTAAGGGGCGGATCCAGGCGCCCCCCCCCCACCCACTGGATCCGTCTCTGTATTTTGTATGATCGCACAGCTAATTATTAGAATAGGGACATTAAGACATTTTTTCCAACACATACTCAGGCTAGCAGTGCTACCAGTGCCTGATTAAACTTGTGGGGGACCCGGGACATACCAACTGTGCGGGGGCCACATTATAGATTGTTCAAATTGTTCGTACTGACCGCGGATCGTACTAGTATGTACTCCGCCTCCTTGAGTGCCTGGATTGTTTTCCTCCAGGATTTTTTATTAAAATTAGGATTAATTTCTTAATTTAGGCAGCGATTTCATTGGGGTTTAGAATTCGTTGACAATTTGAGTATTTTAAACAGACTCTTTCTCTTATGATGTTTTAGGTGACCCAGAATTGTTGGGGCCCCTAAATGTGGGGGCCCGGGACATTTGTACCACTTTGCCCCCCTTAGATCCGGCACTGAGCGCTACGGCCTACTCTTATAGTGAATTGCATCTGTCTAATATGTACACAGAACCTCGATTTTCCGTGCCATCCAAAAGACTATATTACGTTATTCCCTGCCAGGCCGGTATTGTCGGGTTAAATGTCTTGATGTCGTGATGTCGGTTGTCGTGGTGCCAGGTTAAAATATCGTGATGTCGGGTTGTCGGATGGTCGCCTTGTGAATGATACCAGTCAGCCATATGTATATTTTACAAAAATAATTCAACCGAGCACAAGGCACAGTTTGCCAAGGTGTACCAGGTTAAACACTGAAACGACAATTAACTACTCAAATAACGTTGGGGTGGGTTTTGGGCGATGTGTTGTTATCGGGATAAAGTAGGGACATCATTCATCAATATATATGTCAATATCCGTACTCCTAATGTATCCACCTAATACTACACTTTCCCAACCTATCCATGACTGTTGGAACACCTAGTTCGAGTGATTTTTTTTAAGTACTTTGGAAGTCTAAATGTTATTATTATTTCGGTTGGTTATAATGTCTTATGACATGTTTTCGCTAAAGTAGGAACGTCTCTATTTACAATAGTTTCACCATTACACTTTAACAAATTATTCTTGACTGTTCCAACAGTGAGATTGGTTTCGGGTTTATTGGATCTTACTAAAACTCAAATCAGACACGACATAATATAAAAATAAAATGCAATCGAAGATGGTTAATTATCTTGAATATATTATCTTTGTTCGACCTGTTAGGACACGGATAAATATGCAAGTTTTGTACTATTGGGCTGCCAGTATATTATACATGTATACAATTAATGTTCTAAAACCCTAAAAGTACAGTAAGTATTATTTTAGAGAACATAAATAGCGTGTTTGTATGTTCCAGCTTCCTTGGACTAGAATCAAATTTGGTTTGACTCCCCGATCAACACCATATCCTCTTTTTAAAAAATAATTGTATATCCGTCTCTTAACATTTTTATGAAATGTAAATAAAATTTAAATATACTTCTTACCTGTCTAAATCATGTACGGTGTTCAGGTAGAATGAGACTGTCCTTAACAGATAAAAAGTGTCATCGTATTAAGGATGTTTTTAACACATTCTAAAGAGTGGAGGTAAAGCTCCAATATCACCATGGCAATAAAACCTGCTAATTAACATACCAGTCTTTTCGATAGTTTTCAGTAAAACCAATCACGTATTATGATATTGTACATTTTCACCTAAAAATGCCTTCTTGAAATTGACATGTTTAAGTGCCATCTTATACAGTTTAGAAGATTATCACCCAAGCGCTCTATAATAGCTATTTGATACGTGAATATGCAAATAAGATATTTTCGGATAAACATGTACAATATTGATTATAATACGTGCAACAGTTCGATAAAAATTCACAATTAACAAAATAAGTATATTATTTGTTTGTTTGGTTTTTTGGGGGTTTTTTTCCGATATTAAACGTTTATGAAATGTGGCTGTAGTGAAGATTAGTCATAATGTAGCATACAAGGCATGTTGTTTAAGTCATGTTCCTGCAGATTTTCTTAAATAAACTCTTAGCACAGGACAAAGCGCGTTTGCACTAGGATTAACTGATTATTTATTTTTTTTATTTTCAGTATTATATGCCTATATCTAATTTCATTATGATTGGACGAAAAACCGAGGTCCCGTGTACAAATTGGCGTGTACGTAAAAGATCCCTTGACAGTTTAAATTCGATATAACGATTGGCCGTAGTGCCGCTGTCGGGGCAATATTTCCTCAATAGCACACTGTATGGTGTATGCCCGTCTTCATTAGCCCGGTTCAGAGCAGAACCGCAGGACGTTAAGCCCTATTTCATTTCATTTTTATATCTAATTTTAGGTTTAATTATTACTATATCTATTAACGAAACATTCATCACGAACTGAATGGTGATAAAATAACTAAATCCTAGATGCAATTGTAAGTAATTCATATCGCGACATAAGAGTTGCCTCTATACTATACTCGGGTAAATATTCCAAGATAACTTTCCATGAAATTGTTTATGATCTAAGAATAAGGTTTGTATATTTATGGTAATTCTCTTTTTTTGGTGTTATGGAGATTAAGATCGTCGGGTCGGAACGTTCAAAATAATTGTCATAGACCAAGAGAGGGTAGGCATTTGTGTGATGTTAGGAAGAGAGTTACTGGTCTTTCTCCTCATAATGTAAAATGAGAGTTATCCCTTTGATAGAGGGCGCTGTACCTTTACAACGGATGTAAACAATAAAAACAGGTGCTTGTTACAAAATTTAGTATTTTAACAATTTACATATTTATTTATAATTTTGATAAAGACAAAATATAGTTCATATTTATTCAACTTCAATATATTTGCTGTAATTACAGATATTTATTTGACAATAGTCTGGGGGGTTATTTATGGCAAATTGGTATTATTGAAATTATTGACGCAGTCGCAGGTCCGACAGGAAAAGCAAAAGGCAAAAACCCTACAACTTATGTGATGGCATAAGCCATTGTCGTCATTCCATACATGGTGAATATTGATTGAAACTGTGTAATAAGATTAACTTATGTAATTCTGTTATGTGCTTATTTCACAATTTATGGCTAGGCGTATCGTATTTCACCAAATACGGTGGCAAAGTGAGTAAGATGCTAGCGTACGGCTCGATCGCTAGCCTGGAGTTGTATTTGCTCACACTTGAGTGTCGGCAGAGAAGGGTTATCAGGATTTTCCAGGATCTTGTCAGTGAGGCTGGACAGAGGGCCTATCAAGGATATAATGAGACGAATAACTGAGTTCCAGTGTGCATCTACGTGCACATAAAAGATCCTTTATGTTGGCAGTTGAAATTCAATATAAAAGTAGGCGGGGTGGGGTGGATGCTGAATGGTTTATAGCACATTCGTGTTGTATAATAAAGCCTGTCATTGAGTCAACTGGCATGGTTTCGAATCCCCGGTTGTACGTGACAAGGAGTAGGGTCACCTGTCCAATCTCGTGGGTTTTCTCCAGTTTGCTCCCACTGAAAGACCCCTACGCACAAGCGAATTATTGAAATATAATTGAAAAATATGTTAGTCCCAAAATGACCTAGTTTGTGTCGAGTGGGCGTTAAACCCCATCTCTCTCTCTCTCTCTTCACCTTGATGATATTATTTATAGTTCGATACAGTAAGAGGGGGGGGATGGCCGAATGGTTAGCACGTGCACGCTATATCATAAAGCATATCATTGAGTCAACTGGCGTGGTTTCGAATCCCTAGTTGTACGTACGCGACAAGGAGTAGAGACGCCTGTCCAACCCTCTGGGTTTTCTACGGGTCCTCTCGTTTCAACCCACTGCGAAACCCCTGCACGCAAGCAAATTATTGAAATATAATTCAAAACCATATATTAGTCCCAAAATGACCTAGTTTGTGTCGAGGGGACGTTAAACCCCATTTCTCCATCTCTCTCTATAGTTCGCTACGAGAAGACGTTGAGATATCAAATAATGCCTGTCTGTAATTCCTTAAAAAATCAGTGTTATAGCGACACAACTTTATTGGCATATTATACAGCAACTTATTAGTTTAAATAATCAAGCTGTCTTAAAGCCCCAATAACACTCTTGTTGTAACTGAAAAATATGTCCCAATCTTCATTCTGGTCAACAAATCGTATTATTTTAGAATATTCCAATTAAATGATGATATAAATTTCATCTTAACACACCTAATTTAAAAAATTGGAAAATTCAACCAATTGATTTGAAAAGTCTAACGTAAACCTTTTCAAATGTGAGTTGGATTTTAAAATATTTTCGAACCCTCTGGACAAATAAAATAGGTTGTAATGGATAATTTACACAACAGGTAGGACATTTAAACATCTAGTACTTAGAATAAGGGTATTATTTATTTTCTGGAGCTACCAAGCCAGCAAGAATGTTTTTGTCCCTTTAAATTTGCCGAATTTCAATATTTCATTCATACTATTTTCGATCTATTGCATAATTATACACTCAACTATGATTCATAGCAGAAAGCGGCTAGATATTGAGAACTTGGCATTGACAGGTAAATTATCTAATCAATGTTATCTTTAGAGACAGATCAAGTTAAAACTGTAACAAAAACAATGTGATAAGGGTATTATTTATTTTCTGGAGCTACCAAGCCAGCAAGAATGTTTTTGTCCCTTTAAATTTGCCGAATTTCAATATTTCATTCATACTATTTTCGATCTATTGCATAATTATACACTCAACTATGATTCATAGCAGAAAGCGGCTAGATATTGAGAACTTGGCATTGACAGGTAAATTATCTAATCAATGTTATCTTTAGAGACAGATCAAGTTAAAACTGTAACAAAAACAATGTGATACACTTTCTCGGTCATAATAGATACTACTTGTATTACCCTCAATAACACTGTTTAAATAAATATTATATATATATATTGCCATTGTTTCTATTTAAAAAAAAATGTCTTCCTTTCAGATATGAACATGTATTAAAAACCACAAGAATGTGGCAATATTTATGGGCTCACAGTATCTACCATCTGGTTAGATGGTTTCCTAGAAATAACAGACTTAAAATGTAAGTTTAAAGTATGGTACATGTGTTTGTGTATCTAATATTTTTTAAAAAGCAACATGTCTCATGATAACAGGATCAAATTCAGATTTTTTCAGGTACATACATCAGCTGTAGGTATCTTTCATTCAGATCTTCACCAATTTTCTACTTTTATTTTTAAGGCATTTTGGGGGGGCAATAAATGCTAAGTGACATCTGTCCGGCAACTCTTGCCAATAAAGACCCAAGTAATTACGGTACCATATATATATGACTTCTTTAAGTTTTCTAAAATAAATTTTTTCATAAGCCTTTCATGGAATACTTATCTCGACTGTTCAGATAGGTACTATACTATCCACCTGTTCTCATGTCGTAGACTACCAAAGTAACGGTCTCTCTTTTTTTTGTCCGATTTCTTTTGGTGATGATTTTATCATTGCTTGATAATGACTAGAGAAGCCTAGTTGAAACTTCGTTCAGTAATAAGCAGTACCCGTAAATGGATTCCATAAAATAGTGACCTGTCCACTCAGTTCAATTACTAAATGCCATTGAAACAGTTTCTCTCTTTTTTTGTCAGATTTCTTTTGGTGATGATTTTATCTGTGGCATTCCTGGTTCCTCAACTACTGGTTTTATACCTTGATCATTCTAAAAGATGGTGCGGACAACCTTTGTTTGAATTCCTCATTGTCTCCATTATATTGACTTTAGTTATGATTGGTAGGTAATAAAAAATCATTATTTAACTTTTAATTCATAAAATCATTTCTGTGTTTCATGTTTCCTATAAAACAGTAAAACCACCTGATACCACCTGTCAATTATTTAATATGTTCAATTGATTAGTCATCTAGTCATAATCATGGACGTTCATTTTATTTCAGTTAAGACTCATGTCACAATTTACAAATGTCTCGATTGTCTTTAACCAACGAAGTTCTATAACGGAAATCACAACTTCGGCTAATAAAGCCAATATTGTAAATTGCAAAATGGAGATGCAAAATTTACACAATACATTAAATGTAGTCCTGACTAATATATTTCTTATTTATTTTGCAGGATTTACCTTTCTGTTTATGGTAATGGTACCTGTCCCTAGATTAGTAAAGATTGTATTTCATGTATTTGGTGTGTTGGGTTTAGTCACTGGTCTTTCTTATATTATAATAACCTCTAAAGCAACAGATTGTGTAAGTGTAAAATTACATTTTTCATACAATGTTATGCACTGTGGTCGTAGCCAAATATGGCAGATTTTATGAAGTCGTCAGAATTTTTAGTATACAATGTTTTTCTCACTTTTGCAATTATAAAGAATCTCTGTTCTGGAATGTTCAGAGGAGATTAGTTAAGAGTTGACTGTTCATGCTATAATCGTTAAAAGATAGGCTGGCACTGCCAGGCAGGATACGCCCACATTTTCGAGAGATGGACAGAGAACAAGCAATACCGAAAGTGATTTTTCCTACATCTTTAAGTCCTGTATTTCATACTGTATTGGGAGCAGCCATTTAGTTGGTCAGTTCCAGTCTGATATTAATGAAACTCGAAACCGACAATGATTATGGTGTGACGGTACACAACCTAGAAATGTGACTTTTCATCAAAATCGGATAAGAATTGTGACCTGTAGCGAGTCCACAACCATGATATACCATATTTTTACACTATTCGCGTACAAACGGCGACCATTTCGTCCGGCATTTTTGGTACGATTTTCACGAAATTAGAACTCAACCTTCCTCATCAAAATCGAATTAAAATTGTGACCTATACAGGATCCACAACCATGATATATCATTTTTTTAACAGTATTCGTGTACAAACGGCGGCCATTTTGTCTGTCAATTTTGGTCCGATTTTCCCGAAATTCAAACTCAACCTTCCTTACAGTGTAACGGTGATATAATCAAACGTTTTTTTAAATTGGATAATAATTGTGACCTCCAGAGGGACCACAAGCTAAAGAAAGGGGGATTTTGCGTATAACCAGGGGCCATAATTCAGGAAGTTACGATCCGATATGCGCAAATATTGAAAAGAACCAAGATCTTTGGGTTATAACGATGAATTTCAAGTTTCATCAAAATCAAATTAAAATTGTGACCTTTACAGGGTCCACAACCTTGATATACCATTTTTTAACAGTATTCGCGTACAAACGGCGGCCATTTTGTATGGCAATTTTGGTCTTATTTTCCCAAAATTCAAACTCAACCTTCCTTACGGTGTAACGGTAATATAATCAAACGTTTTTTTAAATCGGACAATAATTGTGACCTCCAAGCTAAAAAAAAGGCGATTTTGCGTATAATCAGGGGACATAATTCTGGAAGTTACGATCCGATATGCGCAAATATCGAAAGGAAGCAAGATCTTTGGGTTATAACCATGAATTTCAAATTTCATCAAAATCGAATCAAAATTGTGACCTCCACAGGGTCCACAACCTTGATATACCATTTTTTAACAGTATTCGCGTACAAACGGCGGCCATTTTGTATGGCAATTTTCATCCGATTTTCCCGAAATTCAAACTCAACCTTCCTTAGGGTGTGAAGGTAATATAATCAAACGTTTTTTTTAAATCGAATAATAATTGTGACCTCCAAGCTAAAAAAAAGGCGATTTTGCGTATAATCAGGGGCCATAATTCAGGAAGTTACGATCCGATATGCGCAAATATCGAAAGGAAGCAAGATCTTTGGGTTATAACCATGAATTTCAAGTTTCATCAAAATCAAATCAAAATTGTGACCTCCACAGGGTCCACAACCTTGATATACCATTTTTTAACAGTATTCGCGTACAAACGGTGGCCATTTTGTATGGCAATTTTCATCCGATTTTCCCGAAATTCGAACTCAACCTTCCTTAGGGTGTAACGGTGATATAATCAAACGGTTTTTTAAATCGAATAATAATTGTGACCTCCAGAGGGACCACAAGCTAAAAAGGGTGATTTTTCGGACAATCAGGGGCCATAATTCAGGAAATTACATTCCGATAGCCGCAAATATCGAAAGGAACCAAGATCTTTGGGTTACAAACATGCATGTCAAGTTTCATCAAAATCGGTTCAAAATTGTGACCTCTATAGGGTCCACAAGCTAAAAACGTGATTTTTCGTACAATCAGGGGCCATAATCCATGAAGTTTTGATCCGATACATGCCAATATCGAAAGCAGCCGAGATCTTTTGGGGATAAACCTATATTTCAAGTTTCATCAAAATCGGACAAGAATTGTGACCTGTAGAGAGTCCACAAACAAATTGTGGACGGACGGACGGACGGACGTCCGGACGGACAGGGGCGACGACATAATACGTCCACATGAAAATGTGGGCGTATAAAAATAGATAACGTAAATAGAAAATTTAAGTCAAATTCATCCACTCTGAAAGATATTAGCTTTTGAATTTTAGGCCTAGCCTTGATCATCATTACTAAAGTCAATGCGATAAAAAGCATAGTTTAGATTATACATTTTTGGATTTAATCATCAATGAGTATTGAGCAACAGATCCGATTCAAATCCAGTGAAAATCTGACACATAAGATGACATCGAGAGTTGATTATGGTTTGGATAAGTTATCAACTGTCTAATTAAAAATACATTATGTGAGATTAGATAAAGAGCTGGCTGTTCTCACCATAATAGTTAAGAACTAGATAATGTAAAGGAATCTGCTGAAAATTAGTAAGATAGGTTGCCAGGCAACGAAACATACGCCCACAACAGCTAAGTCGTCCGGGCAGTCAACAAGGGTTGTCGCATATTGTTTCTTTTATCAGTAAGGAGAACATTTACAACACATGATAATCTTATTACGAGTAATAGCCCATCAAATAATTATCAGAAATGATTAGAATAGTTTTGATGGTTTGTCTCAAGGCCTTTGTCAAAGTGATCAACTGCCAGAAATTATCAGAAATTATCACTGAAAATCAAATAGGATTCTTCGTATCATGACCGTAAATAGTGTGTATAAATTTAAAGTCAATCGGATATTAACTTTAGATTTTTCAAAGTGATCAAGGGTCATAACTCTGGCAGTAATTATCGGATATGCTGAAAATCAATAGGCTTCTTTGTATCATGACTTTAAACACTGTGTATAAATTTAAATTCAATCGGATATTAACTTTAGCCTCTAGAGCATTCACAAGATTTTTCAAAGTGATCAAGGGTCATAACTGGGGCAGGAATTATCGGATATTGCTGAAAATCAACAGGTTTCTTCTTATCATGACCTTACACACTGTGTATAAATTTAAAGTCAATCGGATATTAACTTTTGCCTCTAGAGAGTTCACAAGATTTTTCAAAGTGATCAAGGGTCATAACTCTGGTAGTAATTATGGGATATCACCGAAAATCAATAGGCTTCTTCGTCTCACGACCTTAAACACCGTGTATAAATTTCAAGTCAATCGGATATTAACTTTAGCCTCTAGAGCGTTCACAAGAATTTGTGGACGATGGACGGATGGACGGACGGACGGACAGACGGACGGACGGGGGCGACGGCAATATACGACCACATTTCCATGTGGGCGTATAAAAATTGATTCACTCTAAACCAAGATTTTAGCAATTGAATTTTTACCCATGCCTCGATAATCATTTCTAAAGTGGGTACAAAAAAAAACATAATATAGATTATACATTTAATGATTAAATCATGAATGAAAGTTGAGCAGCAAATCAGACCGTAATCCAGTAATTTACATTGAGACTTGATTGTGGTCTTGATAGTTAATTAATGCATAATTGATAGTTTATATAACATTTCAGGCGTAAAGAAATGCCTGCAATATTCAGATTTAGCTCTTGCATAATGTATGTTTAAGTGAGTGCCCTGTTATAAAATACAATTCTGTGTACTGTTTTATTATAGAAAAAGACCACTGAAGCTTTGTACACATTGTCTGTGATATTAGCATCTATTACCGGCATTAGTATAGGTAAGATTTACATTACATTGGTTATCACCCCTGTTCATTCACCAACGGTTTCCTGTGAATGGATAGTTACATGTATCTTATAATATTGGTATGTTTCGGTACTAATATATACACATGGTTCAATCTAATTTCAATAATTCACTTGCACATAGATAGGGGTCTTTAGCAGTGGGACCGTACTCCTTGTCACATACAACCAGGGAATCAAAACCATGCCAGTTGACTTAATGACACATGCTAACCATTGGCAAACGACCCCCCCCCACCCCTTTGCCGCAAATACTGGTAAGCTGTTTGGATGGGGTGCACATGTCTACACGTTCTCGTATACATATAATAATAATCTATTTATAAAGCGCTGAATATCCAACTAACTAGTTGCTCAAGAGCGCTCTATAATAAAACTAAGCAAACCCCCATTTCTCTGTCTCACATCACTCAAATAGAGTTAACATTATAGTACTGATTTGAAAAAAGAATGTCAAATTATGTTTTGCCTGACTGAGAAGTAACATCACCCTCACCTCAATTTACACAAATGAAAGGTCAATATGTCCCCCCATATTGCACTAAGCACCTTATCCACCCGAAATTCAATTTGCACAAGAACATGTCTTGTAAGAGTGGTTAATGCAGTACATATATCACAGAAACTTATTATTCATCAAATTCAATTCTTTTTATTTTTATAATTTCAGGTTTTTATGTTCTCATGCTTCCATTTTGGTTGATCAATACATTTTGCCCGAAATCGGTTCTAGATCCACCAGCTAGGACAGGAATTTGCTATGAACCTGTGAAATGCTGTTCATGTCTTTGGCACATTTGAAAGTCGGTCAATTAAAATTTTGTTCTTTTTATATTTTTGTATTCTGCTTTAAAAAAGTGCAATGTTTACAGGTTGTCTGGAACAACCTCAACAAGTCGTTTCTTCAGTCATCGAAATACAAATTATGTCCCACATTTTTTTTATGACAAAATGTTTGAACTTCCCAAGAATTCTCTGCTTTAAACAAAATTACAAATCCGTATAAAGCAATGGCAGAAATCTGTAAATACCTATAAATAATCAAAACTTTAATAATTAAATAATAAACAATTAATTTAACCCAGAATTTTTTTAAAATAATGTTTTTAACATTGTATTATATGTTTATTTATTTTAATATATATCATATTCCAACATAAGGCAATATTTTATCTTATTTTTCTTTGTATGATTAGTTTTCTATTTTTATACACCCACATTAAAATGTCCTCATTTATTGTCGTCACTCAATTATTCAAATTACTTCTTAATGAGTCTAGTGGAGGTTATATCTTTTCAACCGTTAGGTACTGGGACTGCCATCTTAAATAGAAGGATTGATCTCGCTTTAATTTTGTACATCTTATCCAGATGTTGAAAAACTTGCAGTTGTTGCTTAAGGAACTGTTGTAGTGCCTGAAACTAACTTACAGTACCCCCAAATGTCAGCATGATTCACTTCCAAGTACTTTGCAAAGGGCTTGATCAATTTTTTTAAAATCTGTGGATTGTTAATAAGGGTGTAAGAATAAACCTTATTGAAATTCAAAATTTTCAGATATTCACCACCAGAGTTTTGCTTCTTTATTATGAAGTCTTGTTTGTTTTTTATGGTTGCCATTTTTAACCAATCTTTCTGAAATTTTTATTGCAGTTATGTCATATATTGTTGTCGCCTACACCTTCTTATCTTCATTAGACGGTCTAATGTCACTTTGTACATCTTATCAAGGCCTTGATGTAATACTTTACGTTTTTCGTTACTAATTTTGATTAGTCTAGGACCCAGCATTTAATGTTGCCGGAACCTTTTCGGTATGATTATGTTATGCAACTTCACATTGTTCATACCTTTCTGCTAGCAGGGTTGCTTTTAAATGGCTGTAAACAAATCTATTCCTTTGTGTTTGTAAAGGGAGACAATGTACCTAAAAGTTTAGATATTTCAGACTATTCTAGCAACAGCTAGATGTAAATCTCGCAGTCCACTCGGCAAATCTCGACAGATTCTGGAACCTACATCTAGTCTCGGCTGTATGACAGTAAGTGATATGTTCCATACGCCCATACATTTGCGATGCGGCTACCAGTTTACTTTATCAGGAAAACTTGACGCTATTACAAACAAGACACTATGGGCACAGCCATGTTTCATCCGGGACCTTTAATGTACTTCCAATATGGCGGAATTCGTCATACAGCCGAGACTAGATGTAGGTTCCGAAATCTGTCAAGGATTGCCGAGTGTCTCGCAGTCATTGCTTCAGAGACAGGAAACCAAACTGTCCAACCCAATGGGTCTGCTTGATTTCTTCCACGATAGGCAAGCTGGTTTGCAAATGGTGTCCGCTGTTCAAATGATATTCTGTGGTCAAACGATATTTGCCGCTCAAAGAAGTATATTCGTATATACGCTGCAGCCAAACTGTTGCAGACGTGTAGTTAAATCAGTGACCTCACCACTATGGTCATTCTGTAGGCACCAGTGTGGACAAATCAAGCAGGGTCCATTTGATTACTGTATATCAAAACTTGCAATGTTACCGGCCCTGTAAGCACAAAGCTAACTGAACATTATTAGGTTTGATCCTTACTTCTACAGACAATACAATAGGTCAATAACCATTACAACCTTTCTGATCTGTCTTATTAATCTAAAGAGATCACAAAGCTACTGGTAGGCTTGTGTGTATTATTGCCTGGCAGCTTGTTACAACCCATATGTAATTGCTAATCACCATTATGAATATTATTGAGAAGATGTGATATTATTTTCCCCGTCCATCTAATTCGCAGAATTTATGAAATGTGTTCTGACAATAAAATTATTTAATTTTCAAGTTTTATTATATCTTCCTTGATCATAGATAGAAGAGTTGTTTGGGGAAACAACTACACGTATTCAGAAGTTTTCACCCATTAGTGAAGTAGGGTTTAACGCCCCTGCAGCAACATAACAGTACCTTATACGAAGTGTACTAGATGTATATACATTACAAGTTCCAGGGACCAAGAGAGAAACGGGGTTCAACATCCACTCGACACTAGTTCATTTCGGGATTAACATATCGTTTAATTTTATTTCAATAATTCACTTGCACGTAGGGGTCTTTAGCAGTTGGAAGAAACCGGGGCACCCGGAGAAAACCCACAACGTTGGACTGACCACCCTAAACCTGGGATTCGAAACCACGCCAGTTAAGTCAATAACAGACTTTTATTATACAGTGCGCATGTGCGAACCATTTGGCTATCCAACCCACCTCCAGAGACTAAATTTCCCACCGAATATCAATATGCAGGGCTTCTGTGTTCCTTATCTAGGGCATGCGCCAATTTATAAATAATTCAGAAAATGTACATCCACTTGCAACCAAGCAGAAAACTCACTAAACATGATCCATTATTAAATATTGTTAATTATAGTCTTAGATGCTTTCAATTCATGAGAGGGGGTCATTGGGGTTCCAAATCTTTAGGGGGGGGGGGGGGGGGGGAATTATGTTTTAAGTATGCAATATAAGGGGTGAATTACTTGCCATGCATTGGCATTTCTGGCTACTCCTTGAACTGTTGTGGAAGGGGGAGGGTCCTTCTGCATATAGCAATGTCTGTAACATGGGCACACTAAACAATATCCCAACGGACTAACATCCCACTTTCCCACATATTTTGAAACAACTCCGAACACACACTTTATTGGCATGGGTTTTATTTATGCACATTTTCTTTTTCACAAAAAGCCTTGGAAAAATAAAGGTTGGAAAACTTCCAAAAATCAAAAATTTGCTACTTCAAAATTTAATTAATAGCTTGGATGGATGAAACCCCCAGTTCATTCAACTAGTTCTTTAAATAACTTCATTGATTCCATGTGAAAATGCACAAAAATAAAATTTTGTCTTTTTCTGTTTTTTTTTAAGTTTTGTTCTATGGAACAACCAAGCCTATTGGACTTCAATAGGTCTCTTTAGTTTACAATATGAAAGATGATCGAAGTATAAAATTATGAAAAAAAGTTGGCAGTATATAGTCATACATAGTATCTTTGCATAGTTGAACAACGGGTTGTGATCCATCATTTATAATTAGTTCTTATTTATATTTTGTCTCTGCACAGATAGTATGTATATTATACTAAAGCGTTAGTTTATTCACTACAAGTTATCCCCTTTGTTTCACACCTACTAGTATGGTAGGTAAAAGAAACCTTGAAGCTGGTATCAATTAAAGAAAGATGATTTGATTAAATTAAGCAGTCTCTTCACCCTCGGCTTTGCTTTCAGCCTGGGTATCTCTATCTCCTCCGTCAGTTGACTTGTCAGCCTGTTCGCCATCGTCATCCTGAAAGTAAAATCAAATGCATCAATGTTCATTTTCGTACGACTTGTACAAAAAGTCAGATGAAATTCGGCTCAGGGTCAAGTGTTCAACGACTGGTACATATGTAATATCACCTTTTAATCTTTAACTTGCACTGGAAATCTGTTTACATAACTTGCCCACGTTTTACAAACTTGGGGCCCCCATCATAACAGTTTTGGGGTAACAGACCTGCTTATTATTGTACAAAAGGTAGAGTTATGACAACAGAGGCTCGCCTAGAATTGAATAGCTAATATCTTGGTTCAGAGAGCAAACCAATTTTCAGCATATTCTCTTATTATCTACGTTTTCACATTATAGCCAAGAACTGTCAGGCAGATTAACTAGTTAATCAAGGTAGGTGTTAGGTGGTATAACACGATAAATATGTTGATCACTTAATAACCTAATCAATCAATCCAGGCTATTAACAATGATAGTCGGATTGAGTGGTAGTAATACACTCAGTAAACTATATTAATTTGGGAATTTTGAATATTATTCACCATATTTTGATGTCCGATTGGGCATATTTCCGGTCGGCCAATTTTGTCCGTTTGGAAATTGGCATCGGGACAAGTCCGGAATATACGGGCAAAATCCCATCCCTGGTCAGCTCTTTATCTAATTTTCCATAATGTCCCATGCAATAGTCTCTTCACATGTACTAAATTTTAAATGGAATAAAATTACCTTGTTTTTCTGTGGACGTCGTCGTCTCCTGGGTGGGCCTCGTGGAGGACCTTGATAATATCCTCTTCTGGGTGCCTGGTCGTAATATCGACGAGGTGGTTGGTAAAATCTTCTATAAAATGGACGACGTCTCATCTGTCCGTCATCGCCATCATCTTGATATTCCTGGCGATTGTTATATCCCCTGGGTGGACCACCACGTCTAGGACCATTATAATATCGTCTGTTGGCCCAATAGGGACGGCGCCTTGAAGGTCCTCGGTATTGTGGTCGATTGCCTTCATCCTCTTCTCCCTCCACCTCTTCGTCATCTTCATGCTGAGACTGCAAAGAAATCAAATTTTTGTTGCAAAAATTGGGTGCAACATCATATAAACGGTAGTATCCACCTGAGCATAACAATAAATCGGCTAATGAACAGACTATTGCCATTGCCAAGAATGGTTCTAATCAAATAAATGTCTACAGTACGACTTCAGAGAATAAGGAAAATGTTTGAAGGGAGGTAATAAGTTTAATGGTTATTTCCATTAGTCAACCCGTTACACATGACTAACCACTTATTACAACTAGTTAAATGTAATGCTATTCAATATGAAGATTTGTTGGGACAATCTTGGCGGACCAATATTCAGCATGTTCACTTCATACAATGACATATTGAAAATTCAAGTCCATACATGCTAAAAACCATTGTTAGACTTAACAATGCTCTCAAAGGACAATAAAGCCCAGAACAAAAGGTTAGTTTACCAAAACGTAACCCATATTGAGTTGAATTAATGAAAAATTACCAGGAAATGAAATGTAATATCTAATATGCAATGGTTAAACAAACTGATTATTTCAGTATCTGTACTTCCACCATTTTAAGTTACCCTAAACTAATTCACTACACATGCAAACAGTTTACAACTCTGGGGCCTATTTCACGAAATTTTAACTAAGATAAGATCCCAATTTTAGTAATTTGATTGGATAATATTAGAATTAGATTGATTTTAGTGCTTAGCCAATCAAAATTGAAGTATCTACTAAAATTGGATTTTATCTTAAGTTAAAATTTCGTGAAACAGGGCCCTGATAACTAAATCAAATTGGGTTGTCCAATAAACGTACCCTGGGTCGACCACCACCACCACGTCCCCTACCACCTCGATATCTTGGATACCACCCACCGCGTTGATAACGACGACGATCGGCAGCATATTTACTACCTTGTACTGCTGCCCCTTCTGGACCAGTGACATTTGCAGCTTCAAAGCCCTAAAATAAAAATAAATATTAACAAAGACAGTTCTAGGATGGGAGCCAAGAGAAACAGGGTTTAACCTCCACTCGACATAAACCAGGTGATTTCAGGACTAACATGGTTTACTTTTATTTCAATAATTCGCTTGCGCTTAGAGATCTGTAGCAGTGGACCCGGAGAAAACCCACAAGGTTGGAAGGCTACCCTACTCCTGGTCACGTACGACCAGGATTCTAAACCACTCCAGTTGACTAATGACATTCTTTATGGTATAGCACACATGTGCCAACCAATCGGCCACCCAGCCCCCTTCCTTCTCAGATGGGTTCTTTTTAATATAATAATGGTACTTAAAATTAATTTTTATTTTGTTGAAAGTGATACCATTATGACAACAGATCTACCGTAAAATCTAAGCAATAATTTTACCCCCTTTTTTATAGGGCAACAAACTTATGTGAAGTACAACAAGCCAACAGTGAGGCTGATGTCCCCCGCCGAAATCCCAAAATAAATAGAAGACACATATTAATTAATCGCACATTTATTTTTTTCAATGTATCAAGCAATCAAACTGTACACGAAGTGTCATCCAAAAGTGTTTTATAAAGAAAAATGCTAAAACCGACGAGAAAAATGAAAATGTACCCTAGTTAGGGGGACCCTAAAGACAGACAAAAGGGCCCCTCTGGGCAAGGGAAAGGGCCCTCGTGTCCAAGTCAATCGCTTCTATACATTTTTACAGTCGAATCCATTACTAAATGAGAATGCAGTCATTGTATTGGCATAAAAATCATCAATCAAGATGAACCTAAGTTATCTTGTCCCAAAGTATCAACCAATCAAATTGCTTATCTCTGCTTACCCTAAGCGAAAAATGCTCATCTTCGAACTCCATCAAGGCATTGACCTAATAAGCATATACACCAAGTTTGAACATTTTATCTCAATTAGAAGGAGAGTTATTGTGTTCCAAAATCTCGACCACTCTCGACCAATCAAATTGCGTATCGCTCTGCTTACCCCGAGCAGAAAATGCTCATTATCGAACTTAAAGCCCCAATAACACTCTTGTTGTAACTGAAAAATATGTCCCAATCTTCATTCTGGTCAACAAATCGTATTATTTTAGAATAATCCAATTAAATGATGATATAAATTTCATCTTAACACGCCTAATTTAAAAAATTGGAAAAATTCAACCAATTGATTTGAAAAGTCTAACGTAAACCTTTTCAAATGTGACTTGGATTTTAAAATATTTTCGAACCCTCTGGACAAATAAAATAGGTTGTAATGGATAATTTACACAACAGGTAGGACATTTAAACATCTAGTACTTAGAATAAGGGTATTATTTATTTTCTGGAGCTACCAAGCCAGCAAGAATGTTATTGTCCCTTTAAAGAAAAATGCTAAAACCGACGAGAAAAATGAAAATGTACCCTAGTTAGGGGGACCCTAAAGACAGACAAAAGGGCCCCTCTGGCCAAGGGAAAGGGCCCTCGTGTCCAAGTCAATCGTTTCTATACATTTTTACAGTCGAATCCATTACTAAATGAGAATGCAGTCATTGTATTGGCATAAAAATCATCAATCAAGATGAACCTAAGTTATCGTGTCCCAAAGCATCAACCAATCAAATTGCTTATCTCTGCTTACCCTAAGCAGAAAATGCTCATCTTCGAACTCCATCAAGGCATTGACCTAATAAGCATACACCAAGTTTGAACATTTTATCTCAATTAGACGGAGAGTTATTGTGTTCCAAAGTCTCGACCAATCAAATTGCGTATCGATCTGCTTACCCTGAGCAGAAAATGCTCATTATCGAACTTAGTCAAGGTATTATTGTAATGAAACTATACACCAAGTTTCATCACTCTCACTTAATTAGAACTAAAGTTATCGTGTCCCAAAGCATCAACCAATCAAATTGCTTATCTCTGCTTACCCTAAGCGGAAAATGCTCATCTTCGAAATCCATCAAGGCATTGACCTAATAAACACATACACCAAGTTTGAACATTCTACCTCAATTAGGAAGAGAGTTATTGTGTCCCAAAAAGTGTGACGGACAGACGGACGGACAGGCAGACGGACGAACCCATTTTAATAGTCCCCCAACTTTCTTCGAAAGGCGGGGGACAAAAAGTATTGGAAAGGGCTTTAAGAACCGACCAGTTTTATTACGATAAAGTAAACACCTACCTTTTCCCCTTCTACTACATCAAATTCTACTTGTTCACCATCACCAACACTTCGTAGGTATTTTCTGGGATTGTTCTTCTTAATTGCAGTCTGTAAAGAGAGAAATGGGGTTAACATCTAGTCGACACAAACTAGGTCATTTCGGGACTAACATTTTTTAATTTTATTTCAATAATTCGCTTGCGCATAGGGGTTTAGCAGTGGGAGAAAACCGCAGTACCCGGAGAAAACCCACTAGGTTGGACAGACAACCCTACTCTTTGCTAAGTACAACCGGGGATTCGAAACCACGTCAGCTGACTCAATGGCAGGCCGTACGATACGATACAGCACGTGCAAGCTAACCATACGATCATCAGAGCCCCCTGCAGTCTGTAAAAGAATTACACGTCAATATGTAATAAACAACTCGTACAAACTTTTTATCTTTCTAAATACCGGTATTTTCCCCCATTTGTCTTGACACTGATACCAGTGGGAATTCGGGGACAGGGGTGAGCCCAGAGGTGGTCTGAAAGCCTTAAAAGAGGTATAAATACTACTAGTGTCATTGTTAGACCAACCGATGATGTTATTATCAGGCCACTGGCTATACATCAAACAGTTAAAAACTCCATTAAAATTATCATGCAAAATCTAGCATTTGGGTCCAAATACATATCTTGAGGCACTTTTTTTTTAGTCTTTTTTCTTTATGCTTTATTATTTGATGTATCTGTTTCGACAAGTTTTCATTCTCTATTTAATACTAAACAGGAATAGCGACAAATTGATTTACTGTAGCACATGAATATAAAATCCTCTTCAATATACAATATTACAAGGATGTCAGAATGTGCAAATTTCTTCTAATATCAGAAACCGAACCGGACCAAGTTTTGAAAGCAGTCTGGCTACTTTTATTTCAATTAGCAAGTTCAATAAATGTTTGAAATAAAATCTTATTTTACCTGATGGACAAAAACATCTTCCTTGGTGTCATCCCTGAAAATAAATTGATATATTTCCTTAATTTTCTACCTGGCAAAATTGAAGCAGAAACCCTTTTAGTTATAGCTTGCAATCTCATCTGTTTATTAATGCCTGCATAATTATAAAAATATGATTTTTTTACGATGTCTAATTAAAACATACCCTGTTCAATTTCGCGACAACATGGCAGAATGTTCCGAATTGGCAAACAAAATGGATTTTTAATGTAACATGTATTCTTGGGAGGTCGCCAAGTCTTGATTTTGGAAAGGCCAGAAAAGAATGGGAGTCTCAAAACCTTATAAATTTAACATATTACATTGTCGATCTATCAACCTATACATGCAATTGCGGGATATATTTTTTAAGCAGTGGTCTTTATGAGTTTTTGTTTTAAATTTGTGACAAATACCCCGTTTTGAGAGGATTTGAAGTGCATTTTTGATAAATTATAATTAATTATTTTGGATATGGTTTTAGTTTAGTTCAAATATCATCAAATCACTCAGTTTGTATAGATGCGGAAATGTATTTTAAAATGAAACAAGCTTTTGTGAAAAGTATTTTGAAATGTCATTTTTGAGTGCTACCTTTGACGTAGTTCCTTTAGGAACTGTCATTGACCAGACAATGTCAACTGACAGTTCCTATCCGGCCTTATATAGCTGCAGTATGAAAATACTGTTTCACCTTGATTCTACTTTATTCGCCAAAGGAATCATTTCTTGCCACAGATGACACATTTCATTTATAAAGATTCAACACTATTTTCAAGTAGAATTCTGCGATTAAAAACATACATCAAATACGTTTAAACTGAAGAGCCATTATGAGACCCGGACATTCACAAACCACATGTTTATTTCATCGCTAAATTCTACTTGAAAATGGAGTTGAATTATTATGAAGTTGTGTCAAATATAGTGAGAAATCATTCCTTTTGGTGGAAAATAAACAATTGTGGTGACAAATGGACGGCAAGGTATTTTCATATTGCAGCTATATAAGGCTGGATAGGAACTGTCCAGCGGATATCGTTTGCTCAAAGACAGTTGCAATAGAACTACCTACTGTGACATTACTCAAACAGACATCACAAATCATTGGGTAGCCAGTTAGGGAAACCCTTACACTTTTGTCCTGTATGCACTCCATGTGTGTTTTTCAGGGAATCCAGTGTTTTTCTAGTAAGATTGGATGTTTCTATTTCCATGTATACCAAAATTGCCATACTTTTATTGGAAATAACCAACCGATAAATACTTTTCTTAAAAAGTATCTTTAACTTCAAGGGAAATAATATGCAACAAATCCTTTTTTTTTTTATGACAAAGCAAACACATTCTTCTTGTCACTATCCAGTTTAAAATAATGCCCAGTTCAGAAAAATTCTAATCATATTTTATTGAATTTTTAACTCTGAAAAGTTCTCTACTTGCAATTTTCACAACTGCTAGATGTACAACTATTATATTAATAAATATAGTAACCTTCCTCATTTGGAGACATGCAGGGTTGAGAGTTACCTTATCTAGCAACAAGTTACATCTAATGAGTCACATCTGATGTGTTATATTACAACAAAAACTGTTGAAAACTCTGTACACCTGGGCCCTGTTTCACGAAATTTTAACTAAAGATAAAATCCAAATTTTAGTAGATACTTCAGTTTTGATTGGCTAAGAACTAAAATCAATCTAATATTTCGTTCAATCAAATAACTAAAATTCAGATCTTATCTTAGTTAAAATTTTGTGAAATAGGCCCCTGGTAACTTTCACTTTTGATTTGACTAGGCCTAGATGAGAGTAGATAGATGATTTTCAGCCAAAATATGAATTGCACATCGACATACATAAAACTTATAATAAAACCCAAGTAAAGATGAGTTTTGTGGTTATTTTATACACATCGATGACTATCTTTAGTAATAATACTATCAACAAATCCTGTATGAGCAAGAATTTGCTGTTAAATTATTACACCAGGTCAATTTCGAAACCCTTGTTTGTCATTTAGTGGGCGTGTCTGTCTTGGATCGTTGCCAATGATACTTTACCACGTGTTTTGATTCTGTTTTTAAATACAAATTACAACCGCTCTGGTTTATCATTTCACGTTTGTTCCATTAAAATTGTAAGGTCAAGCCCCCAGACCTTAGACGCCTCGTCTTATATCAGGAAGAAGAAAACGGCTATGTCTACGACGAGTTCACATGCACGCGGTCTACGCGAGCTGGGTCGAAACTCGCACCGACAAGGCGATTCGCGTGTTTTCTTACCTGTTAATAAAGCCATATCCACTCTTCACGTTAAACCATTTCACAGTTCCAGTTATTCTTGATGCTATAAAAAGTATAAAACAATGTTTATACAAGTTCGAGAACGAACGTGCGCCGATAATTTACCGTTATTTATGGAAAATTACAACACGGGGTCCGTTCGTAAACTCGCGTGTTTTGGGACCACGAGGTTTTACTCGCTCCGATTATTTGCTAATTTTACCCAAAATTTTCTTTTCTGACACCTCAACCTGCTCTTCCTGGCTATCCTCCTGCTGTTTCTCGGAGTCGGACATGGCCCCTGGTGTTATTTGAGGTGTTTCAGATGTCCCGATGGTAAATTGGACTCAATCTCTTTTTCTTTGTTCCTATCTCTAAGATGGCCTCCACATGCCTGTTCGGCGAACGCTGTAATACGAAAATCTGATTGGTGTAATATCTATGACGTAGTAGCTGTGTCTCGCCGATCATTGGCGGATTTCGGGAATATACCCTATTCCCTGAAATGCATGATTCATCTTGCATGGAAAGAAATATTTGTGCAAAGTATCGTGGAAAGAAAGAAACAAAGAAAATCTTATTCTAATAATAGAACAGACATACAGTAGCGCATAATTAAACTATCATGTTGAGAAATTTACTAAATTCAAAGATAACTTCACCTGAGAAATATTAGATTAAAATATATATATTTTTAAAATGTCGATTATAAAACTGGATAGGTTTTCTTCGATCGAAGGGGGGGGGGGGGGGGGGGCTCCACGGCGACAGCGCGCCACCGCAACCGTTACTCTCTAGCCCAGTCCCAAAAGATTATTATAAACTCAATACTCAATATCTAAATATAGGCCTACTAGCCTGCATAGTTTATGCGTCGTTATCTAAATATTTTTCGCGCCTACGGCACTCGACTCGATTGCTCGAATTAGTCGAATCCTGATTCATCCTGATACTACACTCCGCCTTATAGCCCATTAAATTTTACTATCCACGTTTAAGTGAACATCCCAGTAGTAGCCTACTAGTAGGCCTACATAGCTTGCGTGGTTCCGTTGGGGGACAGGCTGTACAAATTTCCCAGTTAACGGTCATAAAACAGGCAGATCTCCATCGCGATTCTGTCGCATTTCGGATCTTCTGCCCCCCCCCCCCCCTTACATCTATGTCTGCAATGGTATGCAGCCCCCCGCGCCTGTTACGTCAAAACATAGACGGACCGATCTTATTCAATTTTCCTATAATAGCCAAACCGTCCGCGATACCTCTAAACTAAAATAAATGCGACATAAAAAAAAAAAAAAATCATAAACGTAAAAGAGCAAAGAGCGAGTTTTAATGAATACACGCACACTGCATAGCCATCGCAAAGCATATTTTCTTTCTTTAATATTTATGGAAATCTATAGGCGTACGTGCTCGATGACAGTTATGGTGGCAGATTCCGAAATGCCCGACAGACAGCGGCGCCAATCTTGTGCGAGAGGCGAAGGAGCAGAGCCTAACGTGAATTTATCTGCAGCAAACTGGATACACCAACCTATCTAATCTGGTTGTTTTAACGCCCGCTTCCACAAAAGTGATATCGCAGACTAGATAGGAGAGCCGAAGCTTCTTCCCGTTTTTAGAATATGATTTTGCAATTTTTCCATGGGGTAGGTTTAGTGGGAAGGTCTTCCCTTTACATAGGCGTACGAGCCAGGGGGGGGGGGGGGACAGCTGCCCCCCTAACTTTCGGGCAAGCTGACATTTCGGGCAGACTGGTAAAGTGAAAAAAGATTTTTATTTATACTTGGCAAAATAAAGTTCCCGAAATCTAATAAAACACCAGTTTTATAGGCTGCAATAGCAGTAAAACGCGATTGTGGCCGTCAAATTTTCCAAAGTTTTCTTGGGGATCCATACAAGGTCAGCATCTTCGAGCAAAACCGGTGCCGCTGTCTATAAACCTGAAATCTTTTCGGGCATTTTAGTTTTGCTTCCTTAACGGTCATCGAGCTCTAATAAAACACTAATTTTACTTTTCTACTTGCCAAAATAAAGTGCCCGAAATCTAATAAAACTAATTTTATAGGCTCGGTGGAATAGCGGTCAAACGCGATTGTGGCCGTCAAATTTTCTTGATGGTCCATACAAGGTCAGCTCCGCTTCTTCGCCTTTCGAAGAAAACCGGTGCCTCTGTCTACAACCTTGAAATGTTTTCGGGCAGTTTAATTTTGCTTCCCTAACTGTCATCGAGCCCTAATAAAAGACTAATTTTACTTTTCTTTTAACTGAATACCACCAATGTGTACCGAGTTGACTATAGATTAATACATTTTGTCTGGAGCCATCTCTACTTTGCGCGACATTTTTCCGATATAGATTGTTCTTTCTGAATGCAGCTGCAACAGTTTTATTGGATGATTGGAATTCAGAGAGGGATTTCGGTTACAAAACCATTGGATACTTTTGGAGTTGCTTACGCGGGCTAGAATAGCAGAAAACGCATTTGCGGTGGTTAATTTTTCAAATTTCTTCCGGGAGGTTGAGACCTGATAGGCGATACACGACGACGATTGATTGGTTGTTTGGAATTCGGGTCAGCCAGGTAGACTATATTGGACCACATTAAATTTAAGTTGTTGTATTCACAGGCTGGAATAGCAGGAAAACGCGTTCGCGGCAGTTAAATTTTAAAAATTTTGTTCCAACGGTCCCGTCTTCGTGGACTGCAATGAAACGAGTGATTGGGATTCGAGTCAGCCACCTTAATTCGGCTACATTAGAACCCTTTGAAGTTGCTTTGTTCACGGGCTGAAATAGCATGAAACGTGTTTACAGCCGTCAAATATCAAAAAATGTCTTGGGAAGGAGGAGGGGGCATACGCCTCTCGAGGAACACCGGCGCCGCTGTTTGTAAACCTGATATTTTTTTCGGACATTTCGGGTTGTGACCCCCTAACTGCCATCGAGCCCGTACGCCTATGTCCCTTTATAATTTAATATAATAATAAGAAACATATTATTTGGTTAATACACAAAAACACATACTTATGGAATAACAGCTACTTAATTTATTTAGGCGACGTTTCGAAGAGTATTCTCTCAACGTTATCAAGCTGTATTGTATTGCTCTATCCAGTTACTAAATGCCTCTAAAAGATTAATATTATTTGGTTGTTGTCCAATTTCTGGATAGGTTGGTGTCATCCGTGTGGGATTGGTGTTTAGGTGCCATACCCGTCTTATCATGGTCTCCCCTTACTCCACTATCCCACTCTGCAGGTTTTGTGTCTTTTTAGCAGGAGTAGTGTTTAGGTGCCGAGTCCGTCTGATCGTGACCCTCCCTTACTCCATTATCATGCTAGTTTGGTATATATATCCCATATGTAGTTTAATTTTTAGATGTCGAGCCTAACCGTGGCTCCATATTCTACTACTTCACTATCAAACTGTGTTCATTAAATTGTTGATTAGTTCGAAGATTTGCAGCTTCATAAGCTGTCGGTTCGTGAGTTTGCAGTTTCCCCGCAGACTATTTATGAAAAATACAGTTTCTTTTTGGTTATGGCAATAAACGAATTAACGGTCTTACAATGCTTTACACTGAATTTGAAAAATGATTAAAGTCGATATTTCTTTTAGATTAAATAGCGCAGGAGCCCTTGGGTGTCAACCTAGCTGAAAATTTTATAACCAATATTCACCTGCATTAAGAGTTTCCTTCAAAAATGAACCCCTATTGTGAATTTGGCTTCCTAGTGGAATTAGCAGTCATTTTAGAAGGAAGGCCCAAGCTCTCGGATTCAATGGATCAAATTCATATAGAAACTACCTTCATGACAGTGGTAATCCATCATTCCTGCGGTTTTGCCGAACATCAAGCAATAATTGTAGATTTTACGGAATTTAACTAATCTAGCCTAGTTGGGGGAGTGGGCGTGGTATTTTGGGCGTGTCTGTCAGGGGTAACCCACCACACAAATTGACTGGTAGTGGTCATTCTTGATGGATGTGGTGGTGCTGAACCTCTTCAAAGCATTTTTAAGGTAGTGCGGGGGGGGGGGGGGGCTAAATGGTTAGCGTGTGCGCACTGTGATATAAAGTCTGTCATTGAGTCAACTGGTGTTGTTTCCATCCCCCGGTTGTACGTGACAAGGAGTAGGCTCGCCTGTCCAGCCTCCGTGGGCGTGGGGGGGTTTCTGGGCCCTCCGGTTTCCTCCCACTACTAAAGACTCCTACGCGCAAGCGAAATATTGAAATAAAATTAATAAACCATAGTCCCGAAATGACCTAGTTTGTGTCAAGTTGACGTTAAACCCCATTTCTCCCTCTCTTTTAAGATAGTACGGACATCAGCTAGATTGGTCGCGTTGGCGGCGTGGCATTTTGGGCGTGTCTGTTAAGGGTATCCAGTAACCACACCACGCAAACTGCCTGGCAATGATCATGGGTTACCACTGAACAACTTCCCGTAAAAGCTAGACAGACGGTTTATTGACTTGTGGCCCAAATGCTTCGTGGCAAATTTTAAAACAAAAAACTTGTGAAATTCTCGCTTTCACAAGACGGGAAAATATGAATAATGCCGAAAAGGAAATCGGAGAGCGCTTTAAATCAATTAGGTTCATTCTCTAGTACAACAATCCTTCCAAAAATCTAACAAGCATAAATCTCAATGTATGAAAATACACGCTCGCAGTATATCTTTTGTCTCCACAGCAGATTATCCAAAAGGATACCTTGGGCGTTGAATAAATTGATTAAAGATCTAGCACCCTTCAAGAAATCTAATCTTTATCTATTCATCCTTATGGCGGAACACTGAATATCACAATTCCGATAAAAAAAAGTCTCGTGTTAACAGTTAACAAGGTTTGCAAAGAATGGCGAGTATAGAATGTTCGGAGTTCGAGGTCTACAAAATTTTGCACGACACTGGATAGGGTAACCAAAACGAACCCGCTGATCCAGGAAGGGGTGATAGGAGGGGGTCTGGGGTCCGCCCTCATAAACTTTTGAAAACAAACGCTGCTGGAAACACATTTTCGACCGCCCTGGGGATATCTATAATAGGGGTCGATTTTGTAATTCTATGCAGTCGATTTCTTTTCAGGGGCGCCATATTTCAGGGGCGGCAGATTTTTTTAGAAGGGACATTTGCTCCTGATGTCCCTCTGGTTCCGCACCTGTGGTGGCGCCCCATAGCCTCTGCATAAGTGATGTAAGAAAGTTTGGATCAGGGCAAACGAACCAGGTACCCATTGGCGTATGGAAGCCCTTAAAGCCGATTGACTGATCAGTGCCTTAAAGCGGAAATTTCATATTTTCTAAGAAAGTCAAAACATAATTATTTCTGTCTTTTGCTCAAGAGGTTGTCAACTCATTATTATACGATCGAGGGTAATATTTCATAGGCATAAATTTCCCTAATACCGAAAATAATAACCCAATTACTTGAATTACCTCCCTTGTTTTCCCATTCCCCTCCATGCAATGGCGATCTTCAAACGTTTGAATTTGAAGTTTAAAATGATATTTTTGCCAATTTCTCAACTGGTAATAGTGAATTACAGGATTAGGATTATTTTTTAACAAGGTAGGACTGTTTATAGATACAATCTATTTTAGGGGTTTATTCTAATATATTTAAAAAATATAACTAAAAAATATGAAATTGCCGTTTTAAGAGCATACTGAGTGATCGATCCTTATCAAGTGAAAGGTTGTCAATTATTATTTTATTTTATTTTTTTTTGGGGGGGGGGGCATTTCTCGGGGCACCTTACTTTTCTTGGGGTTCAATGTACCCACTGCACCCCCCCCCCCCCGCTAAGTACGGTCCTGGAACATAAGGTATATTTGCACCCTGTGTAAAATTACAATGTCTGACGTAACGTATATCCAGAGGCGGATTCAATTTTCGACAGTGCCCTTTTTTACTTCTGAAAGTGCCTTTCTACTGGCTTTTTTGCTCGATTTTGGGGCTCTTTTACAACGATTTCCGAACGTTTAGACGAAAATATCAGCCAAATAGCTCTTGGAATGGCTACAGATGCAAGGAAATGACGGATAATTTTCTTGGGGCCCCTAACCCCCTCTCAGCGGCGTGCCCCGTCTCCGCGGTCAGTGTCCTTTACTCGAAGTGGAACACCCGATTTGGTGTAAACTATACCTTATTATTTTCGGATGTGGTCATAGCAGCCTTTGGCCATAACTGCAAAAATCCATTTGGTCAAAACGGCCCTGCTTTTGGTCACAACGGCCAAGTTTGGTCATAACAGTTGAGGACCGTTCAGGCGCGGATCCAGGATTTTTTGCAGGGGGGGTTCTAGGTTTGATAATTGCTTAACTAAGCAGAAAAATTTGGTAAATTAGATTCAATTTGGTGCATTCTGACGTATTTCCGGAAGGTAAATTCCAAAATTACAGGTCTAAAAATCGCCAATAAAATCGGATAAAAAATGTTCAAGTCTGAGCAGGGGGGGGGGGGGGGCCCGGACCCCCTGGACCCCCCCCCCCCCCGTCTGGATCCGCGCCTGCCGTTGTAATATGTTCATAACCAATTATCAACACCATTGCTATCGAGTATTTCATTTGGTTGTGCAATCACTAGTAAATATAGATCTTACTGATATTCATTAATTATAGAGGTCATAATATCATATATATTATGAGTACAGACCCAATTTCAATTTAATCAAGAAAAAGAAAATGACATAAAAATAGTGTTACCGTCTCACTGTTCTGCAACTACACTCCACGGCGCTTCGCCATCCTTGTTTTCGAATTCGAACCATCCAGGGTTCTTTTTCGTGCACGCTAATCTGTACATCCTTATAACGAACTTTGTACGTTTTCCCTCTGCCCTTCACCGCCACATGAACCTTTTCAATCAACACCGGTATTGAACACGCAATCTCCGGGTTAGCGAACCATCGTCTTACTGACTGATCCACCGCGGCTAACAAAAACAAAACAACAAACACAAAACACGCGCGCGCGCACTGGTCGTAAAAGCTCCTCTGTCTTTCGGGTGGGAGGTTGACGTCGTAGGGTAAGCGGAAATGCTGATGTCCGGTACAATTGCTAAAAAAAAAAAAAAAAATACTAAGACCTGAAAACTATATTATATCACACAGATATTATAGTACCGACGGATATAGACCATGTGAGGAACAACTACTGCCACGGCGATTACCTCACATCGGGACTCGGGAGTGGAGAGATATACGAATTGGTATGCCTATATATAATTCAATTTTGCCAAGTGGTGCATTTGGCTTTTAAAAATCAAGAAGGGGTGTATGGACATGGGAATCTGTTTTATGAATCAAAATCGTGAATAAGGCACAGACCTATAAATTTAAACTCAGCTACTCAGTTTAGTGCGTGTTAATTTCACCACAGTTGTGCAATATCTTATTCGAAGCCTATACGTACCATAGGTTTCCCGAAATAGCAAGGTACGTTGTGTTAAGTGTTCTTCCGTATAAAAGCACCGCGTCTGTGAAAACTTTCAGAAAACTCTCAAGCGTCAACCATGCAGTGTCTATTTCTTTTGGGACCAAGGCGCTAAAAAATTGAAATCATTTTTGATTTCTACCATAGACATACAGGGTCGAGGCATTAAAAGGGGTGAGAAATACCAACAGGCTGATTTGAGAACTCGAGGGAAAATAATAATATATCTCAGATGAAAGAAACTATGAAGAAGGGGTAAGAATTGATATATTTTGTTGGGGTTTCTTGGTTCCACGCTAATAGCCGATGACATCCGACCAGACGTCAGTGTCTATGCGTGACAGTCAAACATATCAATTAAATACAAAAAAAAAAAAAGAAAAAAATGTATTAAAAGGCTGTCTCTGGTTGGCAGCATTGGCCAACTATTGTTTCTTACATTTATATATTGTCTCGAGATATATGTTATGTGCTTATTATGTGCTTAGGCTATTATAGAATCCTTTAGTCCTTTATAGTCGAAATATCGGTTAGTAAAAAGCAGTAATTGTATAATTGTATTCCATGGAATTGTGACCTGTATGTTATTTTGTCGTTTGTGAATCAGTCGTTAATAATTACTTTTCCGTTATATTGTAGGATATATTTTTCTCTGTTCGTTACAATAGGCTAGTATAAAAAAGGGGCACAAACTAAAAAAAAAATGCACGGCAATCGAATCGTTTTGGTTTTTTTTTCTGCGCGTTGAAAAAATCTAACCGATATCTAAATGTAAAATGTGTGTCAATTTCTAACTCAAAATTTTTCGGTAAATCTATCGCGGAAACTAAAGTAAAACATTTCATTTAAAAATTCATATTGGTTTAAGAGTGCATGTTTTATTTTTGTTTATTAACTTTAATAGCAACAAGGGGATTTAACTGCGCGTGATTCCTGTAATGGCGCTACCTGTCCCAATACTTATCACTGATTGGTCATATCGCGTTGAGCATGCTCAGACATCCTTTTAGGCACCAGAGCGGAGGATAGTGACACGTGAGTAAGTTGGTCTTAATTAAAGATCTTTAAGACCTTTAATTTTTTAATTGAAGCGTGAAATTTTGCACATGAAACTTTCGTCAATTTCCACAAGTCTCCCAAAACTAAAAAAAATATTTTGAACCGTGTATTTGACTTAATAAATAACCAGTCTATAATTCTTGTTTCGCCATTTTGTAAAATGGAAGACGAATAAACTACCCCACGTGTTGTTAAAATGTATGTGGTTTAAATTTTGTTTGCATAGTCTACTTTCTCACTTGTAATTCAGTTAACAACCATACATTGTTTTTTTTTTAAATCTCGATTCCCTTTCACATTGAAACTTGAACGATATATTAAATATATAGCTATTAGCTCGATATCAAATTAATAGTTCAGCCAGGTAGGTAGGCCAGTAATTGAAGATTTCTAAGATTGTTTTTACAGCAGCAATCTGTGACATGTATATGCTCAATGTCTTTCATTGTGTCTTTATACTGGTGTCATATTCCAATGTTAAAAAATGATCATGCCACAAAACATTGTGCTATATCCAGATGGACAGTTTTAAGATTAAGATTTGGTGTTAAGTGAGATGAAGATTCTCCCAATCCTATATATACTAATCTAACTGCATTGCTGTTTGAAAAAAAAATGTGATTAGGAAACTGCGATTTCAAATGATGTTATTTTTGTAAACCATCTACTACCGTAGCTTTTCACTTAGTTTTCAAATTTTCACTCTAGCTGCTCAGGGTGCAGAGAAAGCTAAATGTCAAAATGAAGGAAATCAACACGATTTTTGGGACAGATACCAGGATAGCATAGGGTGAATAACATGAATTGAAAATATATATATTCAGCTTTATTTCTGCAAGTTTTCAATCAAATCGATAGGTTCAAAGCCAATATATGATATGGAATTGCAGAATTTTTGTATCCTGATTTGAAGTGTAAGTCACGTAAGAAAGTTCATGAAATTTTTCCACTCACGAATGCGTGTTATAGTCGCTCTTTCCATTCATTGTTCGACGAAACAAGCGTTAAATAGCGACGATTAATTGGGCCTAACTCCATCAATATAGGACCTATCAAGTTCATTTTGGTGTCATTGTAAAGATCTTGGACAGGCCTATCCGAAATAACAGAATCAAAGCTATACCAGATAGTTGAATTTTTTGTTGTCCTCCAAACTTACAGGATTAATTTCAAGCTAATTCTATAACGTAAGGATTTCAATGATTTTCTTGCAGCAGGTCTGATATAGTAGAGACTAGTAGCTGGCGTTAGGGCTGGGTAAAATATCGATAGTATCAATTGGACGGCCCAGAAAAGCACTATCGATAGCGGTGGGTTACTATCGATTATCGCTTTTCGTCTATTTTTCTTGCGTCTGAATTGTCAATGGTTTCTTTCGGTTAATCATAAGACACCGCTCACTTTAATTACTATCAAGTATTCAATGTAACACATCACAAAATTGTGACTGCTTATTGAACAGCCGTTTTCATAAATTCACTCTCATTGAAACGTTACTTTAGTTTTGAAGAAATTACTGTTGAATATCACTAAATCGGAGATACCCAGATGTGTAAATAAAGTTAGAGTTATTTCCCTTTGCATGCTTCAGAATTCGTCTGAACAGTTCACTATTTCTGTATGTGTGCCTCAGTAATAGAGTACCCGGTACAATAAATAGCACACATGGACGACAAAACGCTTGTCGATTTTCCCGGCAAAGCTAAAAGTGCTGTGTGGAAGCACTTTGGGTTTTAGACAGGAGCAAACGATCATTTGCAACTTCGTATGGTTTTGAACTTAAACTGTATCCAGTCTTGATGATGACTGTGAAAATAAGTTTGTGTTCAATACTACATTGTATCGATTATCGACCGACATGCTTTACACCATAAAGTTTATACCCTCGTCTAAGGAATAAACTTGCATGCTAGAAATTGCTAGAAGAAGTTGAATTTTAAACTATCGATTGAAAAATCCATGTGTATCAGTCACTAACTATTCCATGCAATCTCGAAACCAGAAAAATTTTTGAAGAAATTTCTCTGGTGAATCGGGGTAGCCATTTTCCCGGAAGGTGACATGTAATTCCTACGCGCGAAATTTCTCGTTTATTTGCGTCGTACGCCCCTGATTTTACGTGCCTGGATGACCGAATCACTTAAAAATATACCCACGCGTAGAAAAATAGATTTTTACAAAAACTTGAATTTGTTCGTTTAGGATCCAATATTTTATGTCAGCGAGTTTACTTTGACTCAAGGATCATTTTACAACAAAAGAAACGACGATCCGACCTCTAGTTTTCGATCGAGAAATCGACCCAAAAATATTGACCAATCAGAGGTCAGAATGGGCGGGGCTTAGGTTTGAAAAAAATTGGAAAAAATGGACGGTCTAATGTGCCAGAGGCCTTCGGCTCCGCGGCTGCCTCTGGGAACGAGATTGTATTCCATGTTGAAGAAATTTGCACATTCTGACATCCTTGTAATATTGTATATTGAAGAGGATTTTATATTCATGTGCTACAGTAAATCAATTTGTCGCTATTCCTGTTTACTATTAAATAGAGAATGAAAACTTGTTGAAACAAATTTGCATAAAAAAAATACTTCTGTCGCATAGTAAGTTCGCATAGCAATTCTTCTAAAGAGATCAGGAAATTGGTGCACGGGGAGATCCATGTTCACGTACATGTAAAGAACCCTTGACAGTCTGTAGTGCCCTTTTCTGGACAAATATATCTTAATAAGGTGAACATGTTATAACTGGTAAGCAACCACTAAGCTGCTTGTCTTGATGGCGTAAGAAAATGGCTCTAGTTAGGATCACTTGGAGAACATGAGGTTTCTGATTGGATGATGTCCATTCCTTTTCATCCGAATATAGCTGCAATATGAAAACACTGTTCTTCCCTACCTTTGTTCTAAGGTTAATTTGGAATCCTTACCTTCTATTTTTCACCAAAAGGAATCATTTACCAAAAGGAATATTTTTCTCGCCATACTCGACGCCTATTTATATAATTCAATGCTATTTTGAATAATTTAAGACCCAGTGGTAATTAACCAATGTACATGTATCACAATATTTATAATTCTTGTTCAGGTACTACTCTTCTAAAGATACATGTATGTCTATTTTACATTAGTTGAAAGCTGTTGCAACGTAACTAAAATATATTGACTTTGCTGACCTAGCTCATTGTCATTTTGTAATGACACATGTACATACATGTACTAAATTTTAGCTATAGAAAAACATGGTAATTTCTAGCAATTATTTTTAGCAATCTTAGTGATTTGAATTTGTTTTTCAGACATTTCATCATGGGAGATGCTGCTGATGTAACGTTTGAAAAAGCTGAATCCGGTGCATCTTTGACCTATCCCAAGCAATGCTCTGCTCTTCGTAAAAATGAATATTGCCTCATCAAAGGAAAGCCTGTCAAGATTGTTGAAATGAGCACCTCGAAAACAGGAAAACACGGACATGCTAAGGTTGGTACCCACCCCAGAGTTGATAGGGGTGTTATGAGTAAGATCAATATCATATACTTTTAGTTAAACTATCGGCCTATGCCAATACTGATAATTTGTACAATAAGTGGTTAAATATGTAAGCTAAATCTGCTTATTACAGTGACCACCCAATCTGTTTCACAGAATTACAACAGTCGTCTTCTTATAATAACTCTTGTCACAGAGTACTGTCTTCCACATGACGATTACATCACACGGCGTCTACATCACACGGCGTCAATCATAGATGAACCCTATTTATTTTCAGGACTTGACCTCCCCATTGCTAAAACCCTTTTTAACAGATTTCCAAATTTTATGGTAGGGATTGATTAAATTCGTGAGAGGATGAATCCTTGCATATTTTTAAAATCGAGTATGAATCATGAGGGTGTGAGGACTAACCCTAACGATATTCAGTGTGTCAACAGTATATTTTATATTTTAGGTTCATCTAACAGGGCTTGATGTATTCACAAACAAAAAGTATGAAGATATTTGTCCTTCTACCCACAATGTTGAAGTACCAAATGTAAAACGAACTGAATACCAGGTGAGAATTGTTGACAGTCCTGTTTTCGTTTGTGTTTGTTCTTAAAACGCTAAAGGTATAATCAGATTGACCCTCAATTTATGCCACATTTACTTTTTCATTGGACAAGGAAGCCTTCCAATTATGATTGTTGATTGCCCATTATACAGGGTTCCCGCGGTCCTTGAAAATCCTTGAATATCCTTAAATTTAGAATTTCATTTTCAAGGTCTTGAATATCCTTGAATTTCGCGGAAATAGGAAAATATCCTTGAATTTCAGTTAAGATCCTTAATTTTGTTGGTAATACTAGTAAGTTGATCTGAAAATCCTGTTTAGATTATAAGTAATGCTGGTTATACTATAAACAATAACTGACGTATACCTGTCAATCAACTGATCTAAATAAACAGCCGTGTTTTGTCACGTAATAACAAGATAAGCCAATGACATTTACCGTAAGGCTACCAAATAGTCTCACGTGACTCCATTGTCCAATTAACATACTAGAAGCCACTACACTGACTAATCAAAATCGGTATTAGTTATTACATTAAACAATGCATAATGACGAAAAGGGAAATAACTCTGTTTTAAAAATGGCGGGAGTTTTTCCCGGTGTGCCGAAAGTCAATCTGTAATAATAAAAAACAGTTTGTCTTAATTCCTTTTAAATATGAGATTTTAACGATAGTTGGTAATGTTTTGGTTGTTTTTCAGATGAAAAATTGTAACTTTAGGCTAAAAATGTCCTTGAAAATCCTGGAATTTGACGTATATTTATCCTTGAATATCCTTGAAAAAATGTTAGACGAAGCCGCGGGAACCCTGTTATAACTTTGAAAGAACTTGCCTTTACCTTCAGATGATTTTGAATTATTATTGTTGGAGTTGCAATTACTGTCCTTGCTCACGTCTTGCATGTGGTCGCACCAGCTCAAAAACGATTTAATTGAAGTTTAAATATACATTATATACATATAATTTAAACATTTCTTTTCTTCACAAGTAAGGCTGACAATCGATCTGGTTTGAAGTATCGACTATTGCCAACCATCCACCGATCAATTATCAATATCGGCAAATTATTTTGACTTACAATGGGGTTGAAAACAATCATAATTTGTACACGAATAACAAATTATATGCGAGTTTATGTTGTGATGTCATGATATCATCCTGTATACCGTACATGTAGAATTTTATTCATTTGTTCGACATTAAAGTAATAGCATTCCATGGTATAGAGAGAAACACTAGCGACTTCATTTGGAAGACAAAACTGCCACCGCTTGCCTTATCTTTGTCACTTATGACATGAATAATAATTATGAGTAAAATGTAGTTATTTCCCCTGGAAAACATCAAACGACTTCTTCATCCAGTTCGCTGTAACAGTTTCTTTCTTGCAGTGATTTCTCAGGCGCACAGAACACCTAGGTCATTGTGTGGTCCATATAATTGCAATATTCCAGAAATATGTCACAACTGAATGTTTCGTGAAACCATTGGCTCTCATCATGACATATGCAGCCAACATTTCTCACCGGTGGCATCTCGCATGGTGTGAAAAAACAAAAGTTGTGTGTTTTATTATGACTATTCTGTTTAATTACTGTTAAAAAAGCCCAAGCACGTGTTGCAAAGAATACAGTGATAAAGATATTTTTATGGACGTCTTACAAGGGAAGTACCCATAATTGCGCGATAATTGATATTTTAAAACTATTTGTATTGATAATTGATTTTCAACATGCTCACTGATGATTATCAGCAATATCGATATTTTCCGCCAGCCTTTATGACAAGTCTTAATCAGTTCTCTGGTCATCTAATACATGTAGCTCCAATTTTAAGTTGATTACAATGTGTCAGTCATATAATATCAGTTAAAAATGGAGAAGCAAGGCTCAGCCTCAAATAATCAGTACCATTGTTATGATAATAAACAATCAATGCCAAATATTGTCAAAACTCCAAATAATATGTTCAATACGTTTTATTTTTTGTATTCTAAAATGAACATTTGAAATGAACCAATATTGAATTATAATTAGTCTTTTTAATTTCGAATGGGTTTAGCAGCGTTACTTTTAATGAAATAGGGCATCTATGGTGTCTACAAATCTTTAAATGTTGAAACATTAACATGTGTATTTTAAAATCTAGTAAAATTCCATTTTACATTGGGGGATTGGATGGTCGAATGGTTAGCACATGCGCTGTAACAGTCTGTAATTGAACCAACTGGCATGGCTTTGATTCACCGGTTGTATGTGATAAGGAATAGGGTTGTTTGTCAACTTCGTGGGTTTTCTCCAAGTCCCCTGTTTTCCCCTGCTAAAGACTCCTAAGCACAAATAAATTTGAACCATGTGTTAATCTCAATCAATATTCGTGAAACACATAAAATTTTTAACTTTATATTTATTTTAACTAAAAAATTTCAGCTTAAGCCTATGTGCGACAGCACTGATTACCACGCAGATTAATTTGAATAAGATGAAATTAAAAAAAATTTTTTTCTTATATTACAATCAAATACGCCCAATAAATGTTTACAATGACAGCATTGCAGGGATCGGTATGGGAGTAACTTAACGGACTAACAACTCGTTCAAGTATTCTTTGAAGATGTTTATTCTGTCACTCTACTTTTACAAATAAGGAGGGTCCTCCTGTCGGTAGACAATCGGGTACGCTACATGCGTCTTAAAAAATGACCGAAGAAGTGTTCAGTCAGAAGCAAGATTCTTACCTAAGACCGAAAGGATTGTATCCCCTTTAATTAAACTAGAAATGTCCCATTTTTGGTTTTACTGGCATCTAGGAATGTCCCATCTCCATTAGCCCAGTTCGAACCAGAGCAGTGGGACGCTAAACCCCATTTCACTTCCATCTAGGAATGTGGATGTATATTGTTGTAGCTCCAGTCTGTCCAGATACTGTGTAACGTAGGCATTCTTTTTCTTTAGTTAGTTGATATCACAGATGAAAATTTTGTATCCCTGATGGACGACGCTGGCGAAATTCGTGAAAATCTTAAACTACCAGAAGGAGACCTAGGCCAACTTATTCAAAAATCTTTCGATGCAGGGGAAACTCTTGTTGTAAGTATCATCTTGATCTTTATATTAATGCACAATTCAGGATTTGTATTGAATATTGTATTTCAACTTTAGTTGGCTAGCAAAGTTGCTATTATAGGATTGAAATTGAGTTCATTAATAAAAAAGTTTTTTTCACGCCACATTGAAATGTGGTCGTATATTGTCGTCACCCCGTCCGTTGATCCATTTTGGCCCAGTTATGGCCTTTGATCACTTCAAAAAATCTTGTGGACGCTCTTGAGGCCAAAGTTAATATCCGATTGACTTAAAATTTATACACAGTGTTTAAAGTCATGAGACGAAGAAGCGATTTCCGATAATTACTGTCAAAGTTATCATCCGATTGACTTCAGATTGATACAGAGTTTAAGGAACAAGTACATTGATATTCAATGAATTTTTGATAACTGAGCAGCAAAATCCATGATATTAAATCTTTCGTGTACTAAACGTCAGCATGGGGTAGAACTTTCTAAAAACAAAACAAATTCTAATTATTTTCTGATGATTACTTAATGAGGTGTTACTCTTAATAGCATTACCACATTCGTCCTCTTCGCAGTGTGACACTTTGTCAGCGTATTGACTGTGCCCAACACTCTTCGCGGACAGAGTGCCAAGAAAAAATAACCGATATAAAACTCAAATTTTGTGTCAACATATTTTAACCTATATGGATAAAAAGCCAATTAAATTACCTTTCTAGTGATACAACATTCGTTTTTGTTTTTTATTGATAATGCACTCAAAACACAAGTTATAAAGTACCCAGGCTAATATTAGGTCACTCACAGTTAACCATTGTTTTCCCATTAGCGAATTAATTATTGTTCACGGCACGCCCGGGTTTTGGAGCGGTATCTCGCTGGGGATTCTCATAGCTCGGAAAGTTCTGCCCGTACGTCATTGAAACTTTCCACGAATCACCAGGAGACCCCCCCGCAAGGTTCCGCGACTTCCCCGATGAAAATGGCGGCTATAGTTTTTGAGATACAACTGTTTTAAAAGTTTGAAGCGAAAATTCTCTAAAATCCAATGTTGCGGGTTGAATTTTAAAACGCTGAGTAACTTAATGAAATATCGTAGATTATAGTGATATATGTGTCGTCGGTAAAAAAAGCTATTTTCATCGAAGAATAAGCCGCAGAAGTTTGGTTGCCAAGATGAATTCTTACGGCGAAAAATTCACGGGAGATTTCATTCATAGCAAAATGACGATCCCCCATGACGAGCATGGTTGAAGTCACGTGATTGACTTTGTCGAATCTGATTGGACAAGCTCGCGTGCCATTTCAGCAATAGGGGGTGGAAGGTGGGTAAATCCTTCGACGGAAGCTATTTCACGCAGGATATAAACAAAAAACTTATTATTTTGACATTAGTGGATTTGACTTGATAGTTGTCTTGAAACCGAAAGACAAACATATATGTCTAACAAATTAGCTAATTTTATTTTTGATATTAATTGAATTAGTAAAATTATAATTTTTTACCAAACATTTCATCAATTATATTATCATTTTGATTATGAAACTCAATAAAAATGGTTTAATTTTTAAATATTTATATAATTAATAAAATTATGTAAAACTTTAATTATTTACCAATCATTCTACCAGTAATCAAGAAGGCTTATTAATATTATGTAAAACTTTAATTATTTACCAATCATTTTACCAGTAATCAAGAAGGCTTATTAATATTATTATTTTGATTAAAGTGTAACTCAATTAAAATTGTTTTATTTTAGATATTAATATAATTAGTAAATATGGAAAACTGTAATTATTTATCACATTATTAATAATCTAGGCCTATTAATATTATTTTTATTAAAATGTAACTCAATTAAAATTAGTTAATTTAAGATTTAGGTTGTTAGTAAAACTTCGGTTTTAGTTTTGTCACAAGTCTGTTGTACTCTTAGCCTTCCGATTCAACTTTTTAATATTGAACAACAATATGTCTAAAAACAACTTCTTTATTCACTATGTTCTCTGGTGGGTATTGGACATTCGGAAATTGTAATCCCCTCTTCAATACCTTTCAGATGATATATTACAACCCATATTTAGAGCCCCGAATAAATTACGTCCGACTGTAACGGAATCTGACATGTCGGCCATCTTGGATTCCAAAATGGCTGCCATTTTCCGTTGAGGTCAATAACCAGATCTAACTTACTTTATGGAGTGCAGAATTAAGTACTTTTGACAGCCGTGTAGTGTCATTTGATGCTAACCTCAAAGTTGTAGTACATTTTAATGACAGTTTTAACAACAATCCAAGATGGCCGCCGTTTCTCGGAACGCGCGTGTTACAGAGCCAATTTGACGACAGAATTGAACTCGTCATCCATTTTTCATCTGGGTTTCAAAATTTCAACTAATTGCTTTCATTATTACCAGAGTTATTGTAGGATCTTTGAAATACTAATTTGGCCCCAAAATGCCATAATTCAAGGGCGTGTTTTGCCTATAGAGAAGTCCATTACTTTTTGTCACAAAAATACTGCCAATTTTGATGAGAAAAATGTTCATAGAACACTTATTTATTAACCGATTTTGAAAATTTAAAAAAGTTTCTTCATGTTTAAAGCAGCCTGCATACAGTAAAACAGAGAAAAACACATTATCTGTTATTTGAAATTTTGATGTGGTAATGCTACTCTTAATCAGATTTTAGTGTATTTTAAATGTTTCATTACCGAAAAAAGTAAAAGAATATGCAACGACTCTTGTTGACTGCTCAGGCGATTTAGCTGCCGTAGGCGTATGTTTCGTTGCCTGGCAACCTATCTTTGATTTTGAATTAAGGTCTGTACATGTACCTAATCTCCATAACTTGCTGGATATCTTGGATGACTGCAAGAATAAGACTGTGTGTGGACATTATAAATTATTTTCAATTTTGGTTAATAAGATTTTTCTCATAATTTTTTCAGGTCACTGTATTGTCAGCTATGGGAGAAGACATGATTTGCAGTCACAAGAAAGTTTCTGATTAATTGATTTAGTTATTTTTATTAATTAATCAATCTGCTTTTCACCATCTTTGTAAAATATTTAAAAGATACCCTAGAGAGAAAGATAATATTCGGTGATTGACAAACTTTTTAATTTCCAGATCCTTTATGAATTGTTATCGATCGTGTTGTGCTAATTGGAAAAAAAAACTGAAGATCCTTGAGAATGAATTGCAAAATGTAAAATATTATTTTAAAAAATGCTTCATTTGGTGTTAAAACCATTCAGTGCTATTATAAAGACATTATGTATGACGTATGGGTGTCATTCTTATACTATTGAAGGGTTGCATATTATTATGCATATTGATATAAAAGAATTAATTTGCTATATAGCATGTTAATTGATTAAAAACATTAAAAAAAAAATATTCCATATGTGTCAGGATTTCTCTTAAACAACCCACATACATAAACTTTTACAACTGTTGTCTGTATTTTTATGAAAGTTGAAATCATGTACATAAATTCGGTTTTGAAGATGCACCAGGAAGTTCCTCTATTTGTCACTGGCTATAAATGAGAAAGTTCGAAGTACATGTGTATAACATGATTTCATCAGTTCTCTTAGAAATAGATCTTTGTATATATATAACCGTCTATTCACAGCTCTCAATTCTAAATTTCCTAAACTTATTTTTAATAGGCTCCATAAAAATAACTAAAATGTATGACAATCCTTGTGCTCGTCAGTTCAAGAAAAATCCTCCAATACTAATATTTCTGGCATATATTGACTGATCATTTATTTTCTTGATTGGTCATTTTGTTGTCAGGTAATTAGTCGAAGATGAAATGAGAGCTGTAATTCTATCTATACAAATTCTAAATGTTTAAAGTGCTGTTGATCTTTAAAAGTGTTTTATTGTTTTATTCAACTTTAAATGTTATGAATACTTGTTTTGAGTTTTTCTTACGGTTATATGGACATTTATTTTTCTGTTCGGTTCAGGTTTCTCTTTGGAATGGTATTGTGCAAAAATGTTTATTTCGCTCATAGTAATTGCATAGTTTTATAATTTATCTGAAAATTTAAATACTCTTTATTTTATATACAGTTGTAGCACAAATCTGATTATTAATGTCATTTGATTATCATGCATACTGCTCAGTTGTTCAACATATGGAATAAACTATAGGAAGTTTTTTAAATTCAAATATTACAATATTTTGGGAAAGTTGCTCGAATTTCAACTTTGGCAATGTTTTTGGATCAATCTTCCTCAAGTATTAATAATTTGGAATTAACTGTGATCAGTTCAAGTTCAAACATTATAAAATCAATTTATAAGTTACTTAAATTTCAAATGTATTGTAATTTTTGAAGTTAATTCTGTAAAGTTTTCTGATATATAAATATTTGAAATGACTTGATGTATTCAATTAATGCTAGTTTCTGCTTTAAGACATTGTATTCATATTTCTGTATCTTCTAGTGTTCTGTTTAAATATCATGCTGAATAATATACAACCAGATTACACATCCAATATGGTGCTGTTTATTTTTGTTACACAGTAGAAGAAATCAGGGATTGTTGTAATGGATTCATCGGTCTTGGCACTTTTTCTGACAAAAAAATTTGCTTCTGATTCTGTTTGTCATCTACGGAGTATGCTATTTGATTGGTTTAGTCTTTGGCATGCAATTGCTTTCCTTCTAATGTGTATTGAAAATTCCAGCTGAGTACAACTTTAAGTAATGCCTTTGATTAAACTACCGGTGGTGGTCCGGGTCCTAGCTGTTAACGTTAAAGCCTATTTAAAGGACAATATTTGTACCAGTCAGTATTACATATGATAGAAGTGGTTAATGGGGGTCACGGTGGCTAAGTGGACAAGACGCTGGTTCGCTAGCCTGGAGGTCGGGTGTTCGATCCCTGCATTGGGTGAGAAAGTTATCTTGATTTTCCGGCGTGATCCCCTTGTCAGTGACGAAGGAGGGCCTGACAAGGACAGCTGCCTAGTCGTTCGGATCGGACAACAAAACCGAGGTCCTGTGTACACATTGGAGTGCACGTAAAAGATCCCTTGGCAGTTGGAATTCGATATAAGAGTAGGCCGTAGCGCAGCTGCCCGGGCAAAATTTCACTCACAGCACACTGTATGGCGTATGCCCGTCTTCCATTTGCCCAGGTTAGGTGCAAAAGAGTAGGACGTTAAACCCCATTTCATTTAGAAGTGGTTAAATACATTCCAAATAGAATTTTAACACAGATCATTGCCATGGGACATGACTAACACAGGTTATCGTTCTATATAACTTGACTGACCTAAAGAGTGATAACCGATACACAATCAAATTTGGTTTGACGATGAAAAGTTGAGAGGATATATTACAATTCACAATAAGAATTGGCTATCAGTAGTTAAAAGATGAACAAATTAGAAAAGCCTGTGCATTATCATGGTTTTATTAAAAGCGGGGGTGAATGAATACAGGGGATGACACAGGATTTTTCTATTTTTATTGTTTTGTCTGTCTTATCAAGTGAAAACCAATTCTATTTTTGAATTATGAGATATCCTCTCATCGTCTTATAAAACAACTTTCCATGTTCAACAGAATTATCAGTGTAATGAAATTCGCCTGTTATCCTAGTTAGTTCAGTCAATTATATGTCATGTATGACACTACTGCCCCTTCATTCCAGTGTTTGTTACACATCTCCCGTAGCAATGATCTCTGTGTTAAAGTTTATTTGGAATGTATTTAACCAGTTCTATCACATATTTGATAATGACTGACACCAATATTGTCTTTAAGGCCATTAAGCCACTTCATTGGTTGCCCCTCCCAATGTATATTACATGCACATTGCCGGATGTGCAATACAGACACATGGCCAAAGTCAACATTGGTCAGCCATGCCCAATCGTCCTTTCAAGGCTCAATGCCACTCTTGTTTTAAATGAAAATTTCCCAATCTTTATTCTGGTCAACAAATTGTATTATTTTACAATACCGGTATTCCAATTAATTGATGATACAAATTTCATCATAACACACCTAATTTAAAAAATTGGAAAAATTCAACTAACCTGGGAATAGACATCAAGATCATCAAATTTGAGTCAATTATGAACTAGCGGTCATTTGGAGGTGTTGCTGGCCATTTTTATACGCCCACATTGAAATGTGGTCGTATATTGTCGTCGTCTCCGTCCGTCGGTCCGGCGTCCACAAGCTCTAGAGGCTGAAGTTAATATCCGATTGACTTTAAATTTATACACAGTGTTTAAGGTCATGAGACGAGGAAGCCTATTGTTTTTCAGCGATTTCCGATAACTACCAGAGTTATGGCCCTTGATCACTTCAAAAATTCTTGTGGACGCTCGAGGCCAAAGTTAATATCCGATTAGCTTTAAATTTATACACGGTGTTTAAGGTCATAAGACAAAGAAGCCTATTGATTTTCAGCGATTTCCGATAATTAGTGCCAGAGTTATGGCCCTTGATCACTTCAAAAAATCTTGTGGACGCTCTAGAGGCCAAAGTTAATATCCGATTGACGTTAAATTTATACACAGTGTTTAAGGTCATGAGACAAAGAAGCCTATTGATTTTCAGCGATTTCCAATAATTAGTGCCAGAGTAATGGCCCTTGATCACTTCAAAACAATTTTGTGGACGCTCTAGAGGCCAAAGTTATTATCCGATTGACTTTAAATTTATACACAGTGTTTAAGGTCATGAGACGAAAAAGCCTATTGATTTTCAGCGATTTCTGATAATTAATGCCAGAGTTATGGCCCTTGATCACATCAAAAAATCCTGTGGATGCTTTAGAGACCTAAGTTTACCCGATTGAATTTAAATACACACACACTGTTTAAGGTCATGAGATGAAGAAACCCATTGATCTTGAGCGATTTCAAATAATTACTTCAGAGTTTTCTCCCTTGATCACTTCAAAAAAACCTGTGCCGCTATAGAGGCCAAACTTATCATCCGATTGACTTCAGATTGATACACAGAGTTTAAGGTGTTGAAACGAACAAGTATTTTGATTTTCAATGAATTTTGATAACTGAACAGCTAAATCCATGATATTAAATGTTTCCTATTCTAATTGTTAGCGTGGGGCATTATTTTTATAAAAAGCAAACAAATTCTAATAATTTTCAGATAATTACATAATGAGTTGTTACTCTTAATCAGATTTTAGTGTATTACAAATGTTTCATTACCAAAAAAGTAAAAATATGCGACAACCCTTGTTGACTGCCCGGACGATTTAGCTGCTGTGGGCGTATGTTTCGTTGCCTGGCAACCTATCTTTGACATAATAGGCCAACATCATTAATGCGTTCTTTACCCCACCCCACCCCAAACCGGGGAAAAGACACCAAAATCATCAAATTTTAGTTGATAGTTCCATAGTTATGATCATTATACAATGTTTCGGTTGCCATTTTTGAAGCCATCATGAAAAAAAACTTTTCCTGGGTCCAGGCCCGTATCTAGACGCCATTAAGCGGGGGGGGGGGGCGAACATTTTGAGGAAATTTTCGGAAAGGTCATTCTAATAGACTGTTGTAATCATCATGCTATGTAGTTACCTAGGCGTCTAATAAGCATTTTAAAATAAGTATTCAAACAAAAAAAATAGCTTTTTTAGGTTAATATAAGGTACTGTGTATACTTTAATGATTGTTAGCAATTTCTGAGCGGTGGGGGGGGGGGGCGAACATTTCACTACTTTGGTATACTTTTAGTATGTTAAAAAGTACACGAAACCCTACCAGAATCAGTTGAGAAACCTTTTGTTGCAATTTTGTGGGGTTGCAGGGGTATTTTCCATATATTTACCTGACTAATATGTCTGAGAGGATGAATGCGATTGATTCTAAGAAGCAGTCATGGTACAGTCTGGCGAAAGGGAGAGTTTTCTCCCTTTAATTATTGATAGTTGCACTTCGAATTAATGTTCCCCCTTTGCGTACCTTATTGCTCATTATTTTGAGTGAGACATTATCCCTACAGACCTTTGACTATTCAGCGCAGTGTACGTTTATCGTTATTGCATCTTGCCAATAGGTTTCACTTGTGTATTGTTTTTAAGTCTGGTGCGGCCCTATTACACTTGATATTAAACTACTAGACGGAGATCTGGAACAAGCTATTAAAAAATCTGTGTAACAATGACATGACCTCGACCTACTATTCAACCGCCGGTAGTGCACAACCTCTTTAACCAGACAAACTGAGAACCATTTCCGCGGGAGCTTCCGGCACGGTGTCTTCTTGCCCACGAAGAACCCCCAGTAGTTCGGATGTGACGAACAACTGAGCTCCAATGTACACGTTAGTGTGCACGCGAAATAACCCTTAGCACATGGAATGTGAAGAAGAGAAGAGTAGACGGAAATGCCTCTGTCCAGAAAAATGTCAATCGTCACAGCGCCCTGCATGGCGTTTGTTGGTCTTTCAGTTTGGCTGAGTGACCACCCCACGGCGCCACTGGGATCTATTGCTTTCTATATTTCCTTCATGTATAGTATCACACTGATCAGCAGTGAATATTCGCTAGGCCGCCACAGTCACTGATAAGGATGACATCGACGCGACGTAATGAGTCCCCCATATTAACTTTTTTCTTCCGACACATTCTAAAACAGTTTTTGTATATGTTAGAAAAATAAGTAAAGACATTTGAAGTACTTGTAGTTAAAAAATATTTCCTATTTAGTGTAAATGGGTATTAAAATGAGTAAAAGGCATCATTTTGCCCGCAGTAGTCACGTCTTATGTAAACAATGCACGCACCATTGAACCAATGACTGACGCCGCGTGATATCATTGCACGTGTTGAAGACAGTCATCTGTGACAGAGATAATTTGCAATCTCTGTGAAACAGATTGATTTAGTATATTTACTGCTCAAAGTATTTTGTCTAATATGAATGTAGAATTCTTGTTTTTGCTTTGGTTGTATTTTAAGATTAAGATTTCCCGTTGAATAGAACATTGTACACAGACGAGAAGTCTACATTAACTCAAACAACAGTAAACCGATTAGAGAGGAAATACATTGTTACTTCATTTATATTATAATAAAAGCTATAATGTATTAAAACAATTAGAATGAATTGGGTTTTTTCCCGGGAGCGTTATTGATGGAGTCGGAAACAAATAAAAAATCAAAGAATTATATATCAATGATAAACCTATTATTAATGGGATTAGTAAACATTTAATCTGAAGTTTTGTTAATTGTTTTCTGACTTCTCAAAATGTATTATGTGGTTATTCATGAGGGCATGGAGCTGTATCCCACATGCAGACATTTATATATTTATCTACTCCAGCCTTTGATCTTGAGAAAATCGCAGATATATTTATAACATTATATTATTCATTACATATATTTCGTAAATTCCAGAGTGTGGAGCTCTCATAATAAAGGTCACTGTCTATAATGGATGTTAAGGTGGTGTAATTATTGGATTGGGAATCAGGACAGATTTCTCTTCTATGTTCGCATAGTTTAGAAAACCAAAACACTCACTGAACATCACTGTTTTTTCGCAGAAGTAATTTGATAACGTAGACAGAATACCGTTCGAAGAGTAGCTCAAAGGAATTAGTAGTAATGGATAGAGTCCGAAAATTGTCTATTGTCTGAGATGAAGGAATTGGCACGCCGCCGTTAATTTGTTTCATGAATACAGCTAACATACTTCAAGTAATGTACATGTACCAATGTTCTGCAATGAAGTACTCACTCCTGTCCCTGTTGCTTAATTCAGCTCTCTATCAATACAGCTTAATAAATCCCTCTTCCAGTACAATTTAATTCAACTCTCTATCAAAACACAAAGCGTAAAATTTTTAAAGCTTCCCATACGCAAAATGGTGATTAGTTAACCTGTGAGATTTTTTTAATTCTTCACCATTTCACCCTGTAACCAAACTGGTCAGGTAGACATAAGCAAATGTATTATAAGATTTCAGTGGGGTTTAACCAAAAAGGTACTATTTTATGAGAGGATTTAGATTTAGAGGAGTTCACATTCTCGGATTGACCTCACAATTTAGTGTGCAACTGACAAACCAGATTTAGACGATACAGTTTAAAAGGCAATAACTAACAAAAATTAGCAGAAAACAATGCTAGCTGTAAGACTGTATCATTCAATGGAAGAAGAAAAGAAAAATGTCTTCACCAAGAAAGTGTTCTACTGCTATCAAGAAGATGTTGCAATAAAAATGGTAACCGTTCGGACCCTGGACGGCCCTAAAACAAACATAATGATCCCCAGCAGGTTGTAGTTAAAAAAAAACTAACGAAAATACCAAACTAAAGACTTGACTTTCAAATTGGAAGATACGTCCCTTTATTTGAAATTCTGATTTGTATAGATTATGTGTCATATTGGCTCAAGTTTTTAATATAAACCCCGTCTGCTGGATTCCGTTGCTATATATGATTCATTATATTAACTTTGAACCTAGATATTTTATGAGGGGATCACGTGGCTAAGTGGGTAAGACGCTGGCTAAATAGCCTGGAAGTCGGGTCTTTAATCGGGCGAGAACGTTCATCCAGATTTTCCGGTGTGGTTCCCCCTTGTCAGCGATGCAGGACGGAGGTATTGACAAGGACAGCTATCTAGTCGTTCGGATGGGACGAAAACCGACGTCCCGTGTACACATTGGCATGCACGTAAATGATCCCTTTGCAGTTGGAATTCGATATAAGAGTAGGCCGTAGCGCCACTACCTGAGCAAAATTTCACTCATTGCACACTATGGCGTATTGGCCCAGGTTAGGTGTAGAAACCCCATTTCATTTCAGATATTTTATGCGACTATAACAATAGTCTGTGTAGCCAAATCGTCATGTTATTTGAATCGTGGTGTGATAAAACATAGGTCAGGTTTCCCTTGATACCGCTGTCCCATCATCTCTTCAGGTATTTTTTCTAATCGAATGAATAAAAGAAGGCGTGTTAGATCATTTGACACGTATATCGTCATATCGGATACTCGGTTGTGGAATTGCTTGATGAGCATATATAACCAAACTATTTTCAAGCACTTTTATTGGATCATATTATGCTCTTAAGTTAATGTTACATGCTATACTGGTCTCCACAACTGTTTTAATCAAATCGTTTCCGTAATACTGCCTTTGATATTAACGATAATTAAATAAAGGACGATTAATATATAATTTCACAATTTTGAAATGATTCTTGAAGTCTTTATCTTACTAGCCGTTAAAGAACCCGAAGAGATTAAAAGCATTGTTTTTATCATACCTAAAAAGTAACAATTTTTTGATCATCCAAATTAATCAAAACCATTGTTGGCTATTTACAGCTTACTACACGTAAACATCCTACATGATCTCAAATTAACGTTTGAAACCCCCACGTATATAACAAAGGTTAAACTGACTGGATTTCTAACTTAAAGTAGCTATAAGTCTCCTACTCAATATCATCCAAAATCTTCCACAATCTAAACACGAATTATTTGTTAGTTTAAATCAACATTGATGTTGTGATCTTACCGGGAAAAGATAGGCTTTTGATATCCAATATTTAAGACAAAATAAACAGTTTACCATTGGTACAAGAATCGTATCCATAATACGTTTCAGTGTCATTTATAACAAGGGACAAGAAAGAACGAGACTATAGATTCCATAAGTCATGTCAAACGCTGACGATATATTCTTTTCCATTGAGATTTCTAGCGTATTTCGCTGAACATAACTGATTTGTAATTAGATTAAAATCGGAAACAATAGAATGTAAATCAGTTTATGTACCTGTATGCGTTGCAACCCATTTATTTCAATTTCTAGGTCCCAAATATTAGCAATTAGCTCCTTTAATATGAATATTTCTTACAATTACTATGATTAAAGACGACTGATTGCATACGTTTCCCCCACTTTAATTCTCAATTTAATACTTTAGGTAAAATATATTCATAATAGAACGCAGTTCCATTCAATTACTCCGGAAATGGATAATTATTTCTAAATGGATGATTGCAATGGAGTTTAACGTCTTACATTTTGTGCACCAACAGGAATAATGAAGACGGCCGTATTATTTATAAGAATAGCGAGCAAGTTTCGAGATTGTCTTCAATGTATACATTTTCTATGATTTAAGAGGAACTGTAATTGAAAATAGAAACTTTAAAAAAAATGGACGTGGGCATACATTTCTATAATAGAATGGATGCTTTCAAACGTTAACGTATTTATCGCGGTTGCTAGGAAGAACACTGGTGATCGCTTTTGTTAAATGATGTGTGTACATTAGGAGGAACAAAGACAATATCCGTGGCAAGAAGAATCTTGGAATCGCTTGTATTGAAGAATTTTTTTTTACAGATTGACGATAAAATAATTATTATATCCGTATATCAACAGGGATCTTTAGAAATTCAAAACAACACTGTCACTAATTCATTGCCGTGTTCAAGCACTGGGGGGACATCAAATAGTTATTTTTCGATTAATGTGTTTGGAATTGCTAATACTTATGCTGTTGTATGCCGACTCCAAAATGTTTAAGAACAATAAGCCCACGGTTGCATTGCTTGTGTTGGATCTCCTTTTAGTTATTGGCGTTGGTTCCGAAAACGGACAAGGAAACTCATGGTGCAAGGTATGTGATCACGTTATAAGTGATAAAATTGCCAGCAAGCCTAGACATTTTACACCATTTTTCAAATATTATTCGGAAACAGATATACCAGACGTCAAACAAGATTCTATTCCCATATCCAGAACTTCAATACCACTACTGATCTCAAAACAAATAGGCCAAAGCAATACGAAACTTGTCAGAAAAATGAGAGACGTAAATGTGATTAATGTAAACTTAAACAACAAACATTGGAACGAGAGAAGTTCAAAAACAGTTTTTGGAGACCGCCCCGAAAAGAAACACGGCATAAACATAAATGTAAAGGCTACAAATTATATTCTAGAGGTAAACGATAAAGATATGAGATTCAATCGACAGACTTCTTCTCTCTCAAAAAGGAATATGGACATAGATTCACAGGAAACTAGTAACTACACAGGAACCACTTCCCAACGGGCAATTGATAATGATACGAAGTTGTTAGAGGAAGCGTTCAAAACCAAGGACATTTCTATCGCATCAGCCAAGACTTCCCAGTATATCAAGACGGACCGAGATACACAAAATATTGCCATGGATCTTTTAGTAAGTCATAAATATGATCTGGGTGTTGGGACTCAAATTCCATCGCTATACGAAGAACCACAGCCTGGACTTGCAAGTTTTGGTGTTCATAATATCATTAGACGACGCATGTTACAGTTTAAAAACGTCAAACAGCTAATATTTGAAGTTAATCAAGACACGAGATCTGAAGGGACGGAACTTCAGAAGCGCAAGCCCAGATCTTCGGGAGGCGATCAGGTTACATCAACGCCACATTTGTCAGAAATTATGAACTTTTCCACCACAAACCCGACTATTCTTTCTGTTCCTGAATTAAAGAAACAAACTGTGCAGCACCAGAACCAATCTAACAGTAGTCAAACATCACATGGTATTGTTTCTAAAGACGGGTACAACCAGTCATCCATTATACTGGGTTATGTAATGTATGTGGTTTTAGTACTAACATTAGTATTTAATATCTTTAATATTATTGTGTATTGCAAACCCATTATGCGTTGTGCAGTTGGCACATACCTCGTAGCTATAAGTATATCTGACGTCATTACCGCTCTGCTCGAATTAAGTCTTCAGATCATTTCTGACATCTATGGTGTTAACGCTACTACATCACAGGTTTATCTCACTTTTGGACTTTTTGTTTCAAATTTTGTTACTGTTTCTTTCCGAAGAGCAATATATACCCTGACCGCTTTGATATCTTTTGAGCGTCTCATGGCAGTCGCAAGACCAATTTCTGGACGTTTCATGCGTGTGGCTAAAAATCCATTAATTGTTATCTCGGCTACCATCGTAGTTCTCCTGGCTTGTCATTCTTACGTTTTGTTTCGCTTTAACATCGTTCAACTATATTCGAATGACAGTAACAGATCCGTTTATGGCATAAGCCCGTCCGTCTACCAAAAATCTAGTGGCGTGGCCTTTAATATACTTAGCATGGTTTGTAAGGTTTTGTTTGTATATCTACCACTTTTAGCTATATCAATTTTCAATGTTGTTACATTGTGTTACATGCGTTACCACCGAGCAGTACGGAAACAACTCCAAACACGATCTTCTGTAAGACCGAACACGACCACTCCTGCGGAGATTCAAACAACATTAGCCATCGTCGTTTCTACAACGTTATTTGTAATATTGGCCCTGCCAACTTCTACATCCAGTTTCGTGTCTCAGATTTTCACAGAATTTTCCCTAAATGGCCGGGAAAGGTATTTGTATCTACTGATGAGCCGAATTGGTGCGATTTGTGAAATTACTGGTACTGCTTTAGATTTTATTGTTTATATAATCATCTGTAAAAAATATCGAGCTACCCTTTTTAATCTCTTCAAATGTCGCCATAGGGAACATTCAGATGCATCACGTGAATTATCATGTTCTTCGTCATCAACGGTTATATCAAACAGAGGGACTTTCTATTCATTGGAACCTCTCCACGCTTCCGTTCCCGTAACATAACATCATCACTTCGACGAAAACATAAAAATTGATTCAAATTGCTCTGCTAAAGCGTATAGCATGACTTAATCCACATCCAAAGTGCCATATAAATTAGATTTGATTAAAAAAGCACCTTTCTTCAGCTTTCAGAATATGTATATTTAGGTTCGAATTTTAAAATCTTTTGGCGGTTTTCCTGTTTAGTAAATATCAATATTATTTTATGCTTTTATACAATAAAAAAGTATAGAAAAATTACGTATTGCAAAAATGGTTGTGAACTCGTCATCAGTAACAGATTGAGTTCTAGGGTATTTTGCAAAAGTTATGGAATGACTTGAAGATGTGTCAGTTTTTTCTGTCTTATGTACCTATACTGATTTGTCTTGTATGAAACTCATTATATTGTTATGAAATATATGAAATAAAAACTGTTTTAAGGTCTTACTATTCTGCACGAACCAGGACAATGAGAGAATCCTGGGTTTTTGTTTTTCTATCTGAAAAACACCATATACTATCTGATGATCACTATTTCTTACATTTAATTAAACCCAGAGAAACATAGAAATTTAAACAAATGAAGTATTCATATTCATATGTAAATCTGTAATATTTAGAGATTTTAACGTTGAATACCAATTGTTCGTATTAAAAGGATGATACAAAACCAAGTGAACCAGGAACGTGACGTCATCACCAACAACTTGGAATTGTCAAAAATCGAAGCGCAGTTAAGCATGCCGATTTTCATGCCGATCGTACTTTGGATTTGCTGACCATCCGGACTGTATAATTTTGGTTTTCCGCGTGCTTACTTTGTTGATTAAATTGATATTTACAAAGAGTATACTTAAATCTGTGTCTAATTAGTTGATGTGTAATAAGGTTTATTATCAATGTCCTGTCTTTGATCGTCATTTGTAAACTGTTTTCTCACCTCCATATCTGTGTAGTTGATTAACTTTTTTTTTTATCTAACTTTAAATCTAAAAATTACATTCTGAACGCCAAGTCTGATTCGCTGATTAAATTAAAAATTAATAGTCATACAAGTAATTTGGATATCATGCATGTTTTCGAAATGTTGTCTTGTTGTGGATTAACATTTATATACTGTAGTCTAATAATGTCTGCTCACATTTATGAACTGTATTTTCACCCTCGCGTCTATGTTGTTGATAAATGGATATTTTAAAATGTATCCCCCACCCCACCATGCATTTGTTTCATGTTGATTAGATTAACATGCATGAACTAAATTATCACTCTCGCGTGTAATATGTAGTTGATAAATTAATATTTTAAACTGTATCCCCCCCCCCCTGTATTTGTATCCTGTTGATCAGATTGACATTTATAAACTGTATTATCCCCCGCAAGTTGATGATAAATTAATATTTTAAACTGTATACCCCCACCCCCGTGTTAATTAGATTGACATTTATAAACCGCCACAAGTTGTTGATAAATTAATATTTTAATCTGTATGCTCTGTGTTCACTTTTATGTTCAAAAAATTAATATTGTGTTCTTAATCATTTGTCTAAGTTACGATTGGAATTCTTCCGCATCAAACATTTCCTTTTCCCATCGAACCTATCGACTCCATCTATTACTTTTAGTAGCTACTGTCCATCCGTTTTTAATGGTGTTAATTGAAAGCTACTACTAAAAGCAGTGTCTTTTGGATGGTAATCTAATGCCTAATGGCAAGCTAAGTGATTTTCATTATTATCAACTCTCGCGTACTATTGAAGTGTTAAATAAAAACATTAAGCAAATTTCGCGATCATTTCAGAAAAGCTCGATATTCTACGTTTAAACTTATAGAAACGTTATGCTTGTATATTATAATAAAACAGTGATTGTTTTAAAATGTGTCGAGTGGACGTTAATGCCAATTTTCTTTCTCTCTCTCTCTCTCTCTCTCTCTCTGTTCGTATCTTGGCATTAGATTTGATAATTAAACCCATTTTGATTTTCAATCTTATCTGAATAACGTTGATGCATTTTTCTTTTAAAAGCATTCTGAAATACTTCCAAGTGTTTTAACGCGTGCGGTTTAGTTCAGATTTCTATTTCAGAGGGTCACAACGTAAATTTTCATTCGCGGGTCGTCTGGTTTCCTCTAACAGCTAACGAGCCATGTGAACCCTGAAACATTTCAAGTTTTAGAAAGTATATCGTTCCCCGCCGAGGACATTATAAACTCAATTTAAATGGCACTTTCTCTTTCTAGATATTGCTACCGCTACATCATTACACCCTCTACCCTACACCCTCTAGCACCAGACAAAGAAATTCGGACATCATAATATCATATTGATCATAATTTCTAAGCATTTCAGGGGCGGATCCAGTAATTTTTGCCGAACGGGGATTGCCAGGTGCCTTCATCGTCTCCAAATTACATAGGCACACATACACACTGTGTGTTTTAAAGCGAGAAATCTAACATCCCATTTGACGTCAATTCCTATAACAAATAGGATCATATTGTGATTCAATTATTCAATTTAATATGCAAAGCATTGATTTTAATATCACATACATGTTTATATCATTATTTCGCGTTTTGAATGCCCATCCCATCTCACCCCCTGATGATAAAGCACACTCTTCTCATAGAAGTCTTGTTTTACAAAATTGTTTTATGCAGCTGAGCAGTGTGACGAGGTTATTCCTTTTTGATCCACTCTTGCATTTTATTTTTTCGATGTCATTTTCGCACCTTAAGTCCTAATCCTTTAGTTCCATAATTTCTGTTCTAGTTCAAAAACTAATATGTCTGAGCATGATTTGAACACGTGGTGGAGACGTATAGACCTATGTCTGTGTTATATTTGCTACTTCCTGCATCTTTCATATAGAGAGAGAGACTATGTTTTTCTCTGATTGTCACTATTTTAAGAAAACTAACGATATGGGTGTGGGTGTTTTTATTAGAGAATTATATCAAAACGATGGAATTCCAACACAAATTTGATGCATTTAAATTGTATTGCAAAACTATTAGTTCAGAGAAAATGAAAGGATATATGTAATATATGTATCTATCAATCTATAAAATGACCAACCAACAACCATGTGCTTTGACGATCTTTTATTCAACCAGGTGCATCCACCCGTGCAACCTCGGGTGTCGTTATATACTATCCAGATTACCTAGACTCTTAAATCTTATACAGTCAAAATATATGTAGTTTTGATTATCTGGACACTATATTACAATATCAAGGGGGTTTAATGTCCTACTGCTGTGCATCGACTGGGCTAATAAAGACGAGGATGTGCATCACCTTATTCAAATCTCATTCTTGGAGGGACACTTTAATATTATCACGTGATATTCAACTGAATAAGACTGACGAGCTGATGTGGAAGTTAATTTAATTGTTTTGTAACTTGAGGTCATCAAGAAGTGGAAATAGACGCATTTAACGGAAATAAATGTAGATTTATATACAATTGTTCAAAAACTTCCTTTTTCATTTAATAGCAGACAATCACCCCATCAATTGACCCCGTTTGCCAACAGTCATTTTTATTGGTTGCAATTTGAATGTTTATAAGGCGTTTATTTTGATATTATAAGTGTAATTCGTCTCAAATTCTATGTTGTTATTAAATTCGGTTCAAAAGGTCAGATTGTATGGAATTTTTTCAGTTCGATGCAAATGATAATGCCAGATTATTGGATCAACAAATTTAAACACCTTTTAATTAAAACATATTATCTGGATTAACAAATTAAAACACCTTTAAATTGAAATCTATTAGAATAAATGTGAAATTTAAAGTAGCTATTTGGATTATTTTGTAAATGTATACATTAATATGTATTTGCCAGTCGACCAACATGATTACCAGAACACGTAGATCGTATCAGACAATCACTTATCACTTATTCTATAACCGACGTTTCAAAGGGTATCCTTATCGTTCTCCATAAGAATTGTGCTCTGTTTCTGGGTTTCCCAATTGTGAAATGACACCTAAACAGACATTATGCAAGAACAACATCTGCCTATTGTAGGTCCTTCTTTAGGTCTGAAATAATATAAAAACTATTAAATAGATATTAATTAACTTATCCAGACCATAATCAGCCCTCGGTGGCAAAGCTAGCCTGCGATATTTGTTGGATTATAGTCCGATTTGCTGCAAAACTCTCTTTCGTGATTAACGATTAAATGGATAATCGAGACTATTGGTGTGACAAAGTGATCTATACCTTTCATACACTGAACAGTCATGACCTCTGCTAGTTTTGATAATATATGATATTGACGTTTCAACTCTCTACAATCTTATGTTAAGACATAATCTTATTAAACATCTAATTTAATCAATATGTTTTTTACAAGTTGCACATTAGCTGTGTGCAAAACTTGGCAGAACTTCAAAGAGAATGTAGTAGTGGTCAGTAAAACGTACAATTACCTGATAATGACTTCCAAGGAAATGTGCAATGTAATTACAGTTACCATAATTTATAAATAAACAATACCATATATGACGATCACTCGTGTCCATCTTCTCTAATTGTTAGACGCTTTATAAGTAGAATCATAGGAGTTTACAGACAACTAAATGCAGAGAAGAGAGAGACGCAGAGACCGGCATATGGACTCGCCCGAGTCCAACCGCTGCCTTGGCAGAGGGTCAGAATTGTGAAGTTAATATTGTTACATGCGTTCCTGTGGTATCTATAGTTCCCGATGTAGTGTAGTCTAGTTGTGTCTATGAAATTGTTTGATATTCTGATCCGATTTGAATGAATCCTACATGTACGAAACTGATTGCTGTTATCACTACGAGAGTGTTTCATTAGTTTTGTCTTACCGACTTCAGTAATGATGATCGAGGTGAAGCGGAACTTTTATCTGCATAGTTCTCGGTTTATAGTGGATCAATTTGACTGAAATTTTCTGCAAATTGCCTTTACATCAGCTAGTTTTTAACTCGTTAACTAATCTCCCATAATTATATCTTTAATATTAATCTTATGAAAAGTCGCCATTATTTATTTATATTTATACAGAATCTCAACAAATGTTTGGTTATCATATTTATTTCGACTTCGCGATTAAAATTCGAAATCGAAAGGGACAAGTGCCTCAGATTGTAAAGAATGAACAGTAAAATACCACAGGTACACATTCCGTGAAAACAGTAATTTCTATTGTTTCACTTGAAGAAGATTTTGGACAAGTACGCTGCGAACATTTTTGTGTGAACAGTGGCATTTCCAACTGTCGAAGATTCTTTTACTGGTGAGCTAATGTGTTCCTTGTCAGCCCAACCCCGCCCCCCTGCCCAAGAACCATCCATGACTTGGGATATTTTTGACGAGAATCCATGGCGTCTTACGCCTTAGTAAGACTTATTATACCGCTGCCTTCATAATGAAATGCGGTTTAACGTTCTACTCTTTGCACCATCTAAGCTTATAAAAAGGAACGTTAGTAACAATGGGTTTCTGTACAATCCTCTTGTGTCACACAAAGTCAATTCTCGCCAAGGGTTGGGGGCCGTGGGGGTGGATGGCCGAATGGTTAGCGTATCATAACATTTGCCATTGAGTCAACTGGCGTGGTTTCGGTTCCCCGGTTGTACGTGACAAGGAGTAGCGTCGCATGTCCAACCTAGTGGGTTTGCTCTAGGTCCTCTGATTTCCTCCACTGCTAAAAGACCCCTACACGGAAGCGAATTATATATACCCCCCACCCTCTATCTCTCCCTCGCACTCTCTCTCTCTTTGCGAATCTCTTTGCCATCGGCACTGCAATTGAGTGCAACATAACAGACATACACCAAACCTCTTAAATGTATTAAATTTCATCTGAGACAAACTTTCTGGTCAGAGGTTTCATAAATTGATTTAGAACATTACCCTCTAAATTTATCGCGAATAATACTCAATGACGATTTTCATTAACTTGGTGGCTTTTCTGAAGGCAGTGTTCTTCCGCGTTTGGGTTATTTTTTTTTTTAATAACGACTTAATAGCATGGGAATATTTAGTACACGGTCGATTATTACAGAAATTCTGTTGGACAAATCTAGAGTTCCAAACTTATGCGTAGGACACGAATACAAATAACCACAAAAAGGTATATCACGGCAGGAAAAATCCGTTCGGCTACTTTGGTGTGTTTGTACTTTTTGATTAATTGGGTTTACAAAAATTCAATACATTACAAATTCTAACTTTATCTTATTTAACACAAGGTTGGGGGTGCTATATATGCAATAATTATCAACAATTGTAAGGATATACTATAAGATGATGTATTGTTCGAAAGCTAAAAGTATATTTAAATCATTGTCTAGTAAAAAAACAAAACAAAGGGTAGTACGGACATCTTTTTTCACGAGAATCTATGTATGCAGAGTGTTTCATTTCATTAAACAATTAATATCGGAAGACGAGAAGGAAACAGGTCATGAAATAAAACTCCTACTCATACGCAAACACTCATATAACGAATTTGGGTGCTTGAAATTGAACTTTGACTTTTATCGTACACATGTATATATAGAAACTTGTATGTATATATTCATGTGATCAAGATGACATTGAGTCCAATGGTTCCAAGGAGATGACTTCATCGGCATTCCTGTAGATGTTTTTTTATTGACATAGAATAGTGACATTTATAACGATTCTAACACCAATGAATGATAATATAAAGATGTACCATATCTTAAGAATGGGTTACATGACATTTGTTATATTTTATATTTGTTGTATACATCAAGTGGTTGGAGCTACACAATGTGAATGGACAGTAAAACAGAATAATACCGAGGTAAGATTTACTAAATGTATTACTATGCATCCTGTCTCGAGGTTAAGATGCATTATAACTTTACTCGTTTTTCGAAAGTTGGAATTGTAATCTAAGTTTGAAATCAAGTTCAGCCAAAATTGCAAATTGCTTTCTGATATTCAGCAATTAGGTGCGCAGAGGTTTTTTTTGTGTGTATGTTCGGTTTGCTGTGCGGATTTTGTTTTTTTATGTCCTTGGTCGTGGAGGGGGGGGGGGGGAATTAGCAGACACAATCAATAAAATGCTTAACCAATCAAAATAGAGGGTCTTTTAATGTTCGGCTGGGGTGGGGGGTAATATTAGCAGACACAATCAATAACATACTTAACCAATCAAAATAATGCTGGTTTGTTTGGGGGTTTGGGGCGGGAGTGGGGAGTATACAAGCACCAATTGTCAGGAGGCTATAGCACTTCCACGACGGTTGCATGAGTGATTATTGAAACGTGCAACTCGACTTTCTTTTTAAACCTTGACCTTCGGCCCATGTGCTTAATATGATATAGAATTGGGGAAGGAAATTACAATGATTTATTTTCTCTTCTGATATAAGTGTTCTAAATATAGCATGTGAACAAAGGTTTAAATAGATAACTGGTGGCTTCCCTTGGGCTAAAACAAAAATACGCTACCGCGCCATCATTAAATTGATCTCATACCCTTTAAACCGTTATTACACATCATCAAAGCATACATTTTATACGAGAGAGAGAGAGAGAGAGAGAGAGAGAGAGGGGGAGAGGGGGTTAATTTAACTTTTAATTTTAATTTAATAATTCGCTTACGAGTAGGGTCTTTAGCAGTGTGAGGAAACCAACCGGAGTACCCGGGAAAAACCCACGAGGCTGGACAGGCGACCCTACTACTTGCCACGTAAAACCGGGGATTCGAAACCACGCCAGTTGACTCATGGCAGGCCGTATGCTACAGCGCTATAGGGGAGTTGGTATTATTAGATGTGGCGATATGGGGGCTGGAATATATCACACGGGTTTTTAATCCTATATCTGTTATCTCCTATTGTCACCGGGTAGAAAATATCTTGACACATTTAACAGCTTTTCAGGGAATCAATGGTTGGATGTTTGCCTTCAGCCTTCGAATAATTTAATTATGTTATCTATAGAATACAACTAAAGTAAAGGACTTTGATAATGAATTGTAAATAAAACCTGTTATTCATTCATTTTATAGCAGAAAATCCCGTGTCAACAGTACGCCAAACGTGGTAAGTAAATGTGTATTATATTCACGTGTTTTAAATCCGGGAAATTATTTCAAAGAATATTCAGGATTCTAAAAATAGCTCTAACAGTCCTGGCACATGTGGTTTATAGAACGGAAATAATTCCTAGTAGCATACACATAGTATGAAGAATGTCAAAGATTTATTAATGGCACTTGTTTGATGCCATTTCCTTGATAGTCGTTCTTAGACCCACGAAAGGAGACATTTTAAATAGACAAAATAAACTTTTTATTCAAATTAAGTAGAGCAACTTATACAAAGAATTAACAGTGGTAAACACTTAATTTTAATTCCACCTTTGAAATGGATGCTAATTAGAAATTATGATTTTTCTCAACAGATTGTGAAATAGGAAGTAGACGTAAGTTACCAGTTCCCGATAACCACGAAGAATCTGTAGAAAAACCATCCAGTCTTTTTGCCCTAGGTTTCCAAAAGAAAACCCAAGGTGGGATTTTACCTGGTATAAATGTTAGCTGGACTCCGCCCCAATCAGGTAAAACTAGGTCATGTACCTTTCACTGAGCGGTCGTTTCATCGCGATTTTTTTCAGTGTCTCTGTATTCTGACAATCTATGTTAAATAACTATGGCGTTGGCTTTAACAGTAATATTATCATTCAACTGATACACTTTGTTTAGAACATCCATATATTAAATCCGACTTTATTTCAAACAAAGCAGTTTAAACCTCTATTACATTATGTAATTAAGTTGAACATGATTATGTTTCAGCTACAGGGTTAAAGAATACCAAAGGCTTTTTGTTGAGATTGATGAAACTGACTATAAATGATATCCCTTATTCTTTTTGTCGTCTGTTTAAGATTAAAGACAGAAGTTTAGATCCTAGTGATAAAACGGTAAACAAACTTCTTTAACAGTTCAATATTTTAATAAAAAATATACATGTAATTATTTCCGCGGTGCTCCCGACCCTAAATACATAACAATCGGTAGAAAATATCAGGGGTGAAATTAGATTGTCATGGGTTGGTCGCATTGAGTTTCGATATCAAGACGGCGTGCCTATGCAGCAGGCACAGCGTGCATAGGCTTTTGACCTACCATATGCATAGGCCCCCATATTTTTTCAGAAGTTCGTGATATCCTGTAAATTCTACGATGACTACTAAAATACACTCTAATTAAAATAGAGATCTATATTTTGTTTCATTTTTTGATACTTCCGATGCCTACAAAAGAAATTTTGAACTATAAAAACTAATGGAAATAGGATCTGTGTTTTAATCAGATTTGATGAAATATTGCTTGTCTTATATAATCATTATTTTTTCAATTATTTGTTCACCGACGCTTACCGAATAAAACAAACACATCATAAAAATATAGTTGCATGCCAGTCTGATTAATGCACAGACCCGATTTCGTTTCGTTTCTTATTGTTCAAAATTTCGTTTTACATGTCTGTACTAAACTAGGATTGGGAAGAGTTGTTATATTACCGGCGTTCGCTCTGGTTGAAGTGAGGGATTAGCCAAACGGTCTGTTGCAGTGAGTTATTGGCGTGCGATGCGTAGAAGCGTGGGTAAACCACTTGAAGCGTAAACGCTGAATGATTAACCAATGTCTGATGTTATAGGACCCCTGACACAACGTTTCAACGAGGACACTCTCGCCGTTATTAAGCAACATGTTACAGAAGGTTATATACATTTCAATATCTCGCTTGCGCGTAGGGGTCTTTAGCAGTGTTAGGTAACCGACCAGGTTGGGTAGGCGACCCTACTCCTTGTGCAACCGGGAAATCGAAACCACGGCGGTCGACTCTATGACAGACTTTATGATACAGCTCGCACGCGATAAACATTCGGCTATCCAACCACCAGCCAAAATGCTAAAAGTTAGATGGCATCTTTTTTATGTGTTCTATTAGGATTAATATTCATTCATTTAATTACTGCATTTTTCGCCTCATAAAAAAAGTTGGTGGCCTATTACCAAAGCCAAAGGGCATGACCGGATTAAACACTGTAATCGTGAAATACTAACCTTTTTGAACATATCTGTTGCAGTTGGTGTTCAACTATGAAATCTTCCCAACGCCCCCTCTTTCTGACTATAGTGTCCATCTGTATAGTTTACCTAGATCTGGTGAAAACCTGGACATGGCGATGATTACCTATGTTTCCACTCCTGATTACTTACCAGGTAGGTATTTACAAAGGTAATTTGTAGTATATTAGAAAAGTGTTAGGACAATTAGTGAAATATTACAAACTATGTCAATTCAGGACTAACTTTAGAATGGCACAATTGTATATCAATGATTCGCTTGTGCTTTGAGACCTTTCGCAGAAGGAGGACACCGTTGGACCTAATGAAAATCCATGGGTTTAAAAAAGCCATCCTACCCCTTGTTAAGAGGTAAACGTTTTTTCCGTCCACCGGAGCCTGGTCTTATGACGTCATATGTGGATTGTGGGTTAGGATAAGGGTTAGGCTTGGCCCAGGGTTAGGGTTAGGGCTAGCCCTGTCTACATCCCGAGACTGTGACGAAATCTGCAGGCCACAGCCCTTATCCTAACCCTTATCCTAACCCACAATCCACATATGACGTCATAAGACCAGGCTTCGGTGGACGGTAAAAAACGCTTACCTTGTTAAGAAGTATGGGATTCGAAACACGTCACTTGACTACAAGAAAGCTGTTTTGATCGTGTTGGGCTCCTACCCCCTTCACACTCACACACAATTCAACGAATATTACAAAGCAGCTGGGAAATTGTTTGCAATATAAAATCTTACCCCCCCCCCCTTTTCCATTTAAATGAATTTGCTGACAATATTTTCCCTCGTACTTGAAATGCACCGTGTGGATCTCAAGCATGGCATGTCTAAACCTCCCACATTTCATTTTATTTCCGGTAGATCCAGTCAATGAAGACAACTTTAATTCTTCGTCCAGATGGTTAACAAGTATCCAGTACAAAACAGACAGACCAGAAACAGTGGAAGTTAGTTTCGTCTTCACCGATAAGTTTCAGTTCAGTAAATATGATGTGTTTTTGTGTAAAGAAGACAATGTCGATTGCGAAGATCCTTATAAAAAGTCCCGTGTTGAAAAGGTAAAATATATATCTCTCAATATTTTACTAGAGACGGATTTATAATCAAAGTGTCGGCTCCTGTTGAGAAATAATCTTCACGGACAATCGTTCACTTAAATGCCTTCACGTTATATTTTCAGAACATATACAGTAGTGAACACGGAGAATATATTTTTACAGGTGTAGAACCGGGGTCATACGTCATTAAGGTAAACGTTATAAAAAATACCGATCATTTAGGAAATATCACTTAACCCAGAATTGAAACGAGATTGACATACCAGGCTAGGCAATGACGTCTAGAAGTTAATTTAGGAAAGGCAGCACTCCGAGTTAAGACCAGACAGCTGCCATGTTAGTAATTCGGGAGGTGGCACCCAAGGGTGTCAAGCCATGCTAGGACCATATCTCCCTCAACACCAGCTAATAACGGGGTCTTAAGTTTTGTACACGATGGGTTTTAAGAAGAATAAGGTATTATTAGCTGTTAAACCCGTGTTGTCATCCAGAACCTGACTTAAAGACTAAATATTGTTACATAAATCTAATGTGGATATTTAGTTAGCTGCTACTCCCGCAACTTAAACAGCGCAAAGATTATACAATAGGATAGCTTAATGATGATTCGAATTTAGTTGATATCAAAACTACAATTTGTTATCACTTGTTGTCATTTTCTAGGTTCAACCATTCGATGAATTTTTTGGGGACCGCTCGCGATGTTTTTGTTTCACAATAACAGACCAGGGAAGATTTTGTGATCCCTGCCAGACGTCTGAAACGTTACCATTCAACGTTAAACCCTCTAATCAAGGTAATTTGATGTAATTTTCCCCAAAATATTTACTGTTGACCGCAGTAGTCGAACGGTCATGGTATACTATAGTCAGTCTGCAAGGATTGTGTCCAGGGGATTATGGGGAATTAACCAGGAACGTGCGCATGTTTCCTTTGTCTCAAACTGATTTAAGTTTTATGTTGAACGGATTCAGTCATATTCCGATTCTATAAAGATAAGCAAACACTGTATATCTTACCCGTCTTCAAGATATCACCATATTGGTTTTACCAGAGCAACCAAATATCCTGATGGTGACAAAGAATACTTTACGCGAGAGAAATAGAAAAGATGAAAGGCGTGCGTATAATTCAGACATGCGTGCTAAAGGTTGGATATCAGTAAGCCCTATTATTACTTAAAACATGTATTTTTCGGCAATCGGTTTTACAGAGTTCAAATAATCAAAATAAACAAAAGCTATATTGCCAATTTAACATAAATGTATAATGGACGGAACAAGGGTGTATCAATTCCCAAATTACACTAATTTTGTTAACCTTGTATATTAGTAGCGAAAGCAGCACCAACTCAGCGAAGAGAGGGGCTAGTAACCAAAGCAACACCAAATCAACGAAGTGAGGGGATAGTAACCAAAGCAACACCAAATCAACGACGAGAGGGGCTAGTAACCAAAGCAACACCAAATCAACGAAGTGAGGGGATAGTAACCAAAGCAACACCAAATCAACGACGAGAGGGGCTAGTAACCAAAGCAACACAAAAACAACGAAGTGAGGGGATAGTAACCAAAGCAACACCAAATCAACGTCGAGAGGGGCTAGTAACCAAAGCAACACCAAATCAACGAAGTGAGGGGATAGTAACCAAAGCAAACACGGAACTAATAAGAGAGGGGCATGTAACCAACGAAAACAGAGATATAATAAGCGAGGGGTCAGTAACCATGACAACCACAGAAAAATCAATGAAATATGCAGTACCGTGGACAAAAGAAGTACCCAGAAACGACCATAAAGACAGTGAGCTTATGGCGAGAGAAATATCCGGTAGCGAGCTAATGGCAAGAGAAACCAGCGATGACGTTAACCATCATATCATTGTAATGGCAGTTGTCGTTTTAGCAATTGGCATAGGACTGATCACTACCACCGTAGTTTTTGTTATCTGGAAAAAACGCGCCACTTCCGGTAAGTGATAGGTTTGATTAATCCACAACAGTTGAGCGGGGAATAAAAATGAACCATAAAGTTTCAAAAAACAGAAGTAATTTTTAAACCTTATTAAATGTAATATCTGAATTTATTGATGTCAAGTTGAGACAGTTATATATCATTTCTTATTTAGTCAACGTTTCTGTCATTCCTTCATAATTAAACAGCAACAACATTAATATCACTGGTGATCAAAAACTCTTATTTGTTTTAGATAACACCCAGCAAGATAATTTGTTGAAAGACCAAGGTGTAAACTATAATTCCACAGGTAAACGGAAACTTTATTTATACAACCAGTGATGTCAAATTAGACAAACATAAATCGGCTAAAATATTTAAACATTAGTATGGATTGTGCCTACATTGACAACAGACTTGACAACCTATAATACGCAATTCATTTTTTTTTTTTTTTGAAAAATTCTTACAGTTGTATTTACTGCAGGATATTTTAACTAAGATAAAAAAAAAATCTAGTAATTTGATTGGATAATATTAGATTGATTTTTCGTGCTTAGCCAATCAATATGGAAGTATCTACTAAAATTTCGATTTGGTCTTTAGTTAAGATTTCGATAAACAGGGCCCAAACTCTTATATTTTTCTTTTTTTTATTATTTAAATATATTTAGGGGCTACCATAGATGAGCTGAGGAAGAAGTCTATCTTAATATTAAATGCCGAAGATCATTCAAATCATGTAGAATGTGTAAAACAATTCGTCTTCTTTCTTCAAGATGTCTGCCACTGCTTGCCCGTGTATCCGCCATTTTGTCTGCCGGAAATCAGCCAATTACATTTCAAGGACTGGATGTTGAAGACATTAGACCAGGTTGACTATATCTTGATTATTAACTCAGAAGCCGCTTTTAAAATCATGAGAGCTGATTGTAGACATGAATCTTATAAATATCACAACATCACGTCTACTGGTCATCTATTCAAAGATTTTGTGAAACAGGTCTTAAAAGAGTCCAAACAAATGGAAACCCGGGAAAGATACATCCAGGTATCTTTTGAGTATACGTCATCGTCACATTTCCTACTAGGAATACCAAGCCTACATTGCTACAAAATACCTCAACAAACATCAGCTTTAGTAGAATATATCCATCGTCAAGCAACAAATGCTGATCCAGGGATAAACCCACTCTTAACGAAACCCCTGGATTATTTCGAACCAGGGCGAAATTTGAAAGATGCCATAAATAAAGCAGCAAAGTATGAGAGAAGTCACGTGATTTGGTTCTCCGAACGATTCGGACAGCCTTATGGTAGAAACTTTTTTCGGTACGATTCCGGATTCAGTTCGGTGACGGAGCAGGATTCAGATCAAGATACATTTACCCGAAGACAAAGTTCCAGTGATGGTCGAGATGAGCTTGGTTTTTATCCCCCGGAAGATTATTGTGGACCGCTGGATTCAGCGAATAATGTTGAAGGACAATTGAGTGGTTTTAATGGTGGGTCATTATCTGGACAAACGGGTCATGGATGTGAATCATGGACTGGACATTCAAGTAGATCAATCACCAGGTTTTCTGGAAATTCAGTCGAGGATTCTGGTAAATGTCACGTGACATTCATTTCCGAGAAGCTTGAACATTTTGACGAATCCGAAGAAATTGGACTTTTCCAACCAGATGAAGATGCAGACACGAGTCATTGTAGCGAATCAGAAATAAAATCCATGCAGTTCATTTCTCCATCTGAAGCTGCCAATATGGATGATGTGAGTTTGTCGATCAGCGCCCAACTTCGCCAAATCAACGAAAACTACGAAAAGAATGAATTACACCAGAAAGTTGTACAATGTCAGAGGAAGAACAGTCTGTTCTAATATAAATATCATTGAGCAATAATTCTAGAGCAATGATTTTAATCCACAATCTTTACTATCCTTTTCTTAATGCAGAACGCTCTAGACCTTGTCTATAGAGGAACGAAAATCGTATTGCGACCGGAAGCAGACAGGTCGAACTGCATGGTTTTGTTTCGTAATTCATTCCAGATATAAGTTCGCTTTGTTTGTACTGACAGTTATTATTTAATTGGCTTACTCAGGTATAACGACCTGTGGCCGAGTTAAATTGATACCGGATTGTGTATAATTGTACTGACAGTTATTATTTAATTGGCTTACTCAGGTATAACGACCTGTGGCCGAGTTAAATTGATACCGGATTGTGTATAATAGACGTACTTACTGCTCATGACTGTAATTGGTGTGGATCTCTTGTCGGTTAATATGGCAATCTAATTAAAACTAGATGAACTTTTCGTTCCGGTTGATATTTCAATTACAATCTAACGACTGTGTTTGTGGAAACATAGAGAATCTCCTACGAGTCGTTTTTGATATCAAAATAAATCAACACAAGTCGATAATGTATAACCAACCGTATCGCGCGATATCTCCACTAAAGATATCGCTCTGTAGAATATGAAAGTTTCCCCTGTAAATAGAACAGATCTTATCAATTATTCTGGCATTGAAAGTTATACACGTTATACGACTGTCGACGAACAGATGGGCCGATCGATTACATATTTTGAAATTGATTATGCATGTTTTTATTGTAATCGTTACTTATTTTAATATTAAAGTATTTCGTACGCTTACGTTACACGTCTTAAGTGTGTTTTAAAAGCTGAATATGCAATACCTTGCCGTTATGTTTTATTCCGAATTAATTAAAAGAATCAACAACACTTACTTTGCTTTTATTTTATTGTATTTGTTTATTAATGTCTCTCTGTGGTTTAATCCGGCGGTTATACTTTAAGACGTTACGATTTAGGTCATAGCCTTTATTACTTTCCAAATGTGAGGGTCATTCACGAGAACGTTTGCTCTGTTTGTTCATCAAGTCTCATATGTAGCTTATAAATTTATTTCTTATTGTTTGTCAATCTATAATACACAAAAATATCTTATTTTTGTTATTTTTTTTAATTTAAGATGATCAGGATAAATACTATACTACATTGACTACCATTTTTTGTACATTTATAATAAAGTTTTAAAAAATTACTATAAAGGTTTTAAAATTCATAAATTTTACTCTGGTAATATAAAGACCAATACATTGAAGGTTTTTAAGGCAAACAGGGTCAGAGTGATATTGTCTTCACGTGTCATTACCTTCTACGAAGACCCCCCCCCCCCCCGTCCCATTAGCATAGGAAGTGGCGATGTCGTACAGTAAAGTTTTAAAAAATTACTATAAAGGTTTTAAAATTCATAAATTTTACTCTGGTAATATATAGACCAATACATTGAAGGTTTTTAAGGCAAACAGGGTCAGAGTGATATTGTCTTCACGTGTCATTACCTTCTACGAAGACCCCCCCCCCCCCCTCGTCCCATTAGCATAGGAAGTGCCCCTTTAACGTGCAACCAGTGTTATACAGGAGACTTCAGTTTTAATTCCATACGAAGGACTTAACGCCGTTTTTGCCAGGCCCATAGTTCTGTACCGGAACTTTCCTATGACCAACAGCGTGTCCGAATCCTAGACCTCCTGGATAGTTAACGAGCTCCATACTCACCTCACCGCCACGACACCCTTTACTAGAACACCTAATAACACTCCGATTTCACGTCCGCAAACTTTTGTTATGAAATGAGAGAGAGAGAGAAATGGGGTTTAACGTCCACTCAACACAAACTAGGTCATTTTGGGACTAACATATTATGGTTTAATTTTATTCCAATAATTCGCTTGAGCGTAGGGACCTTTAGCAGTGGGAGGAAACCGGAGTGCCCGGAGGAAACCGACGAGCTTGAGAAGGCGCCCCTATCTCCATGCCACATACACTCACACCAGGGCTCGAAACCATAGCCGCAAGCCAGAGGTGACCGGCCAGCTAGAGGTCGAAACCGCGGCACTCTAGACCACTATCCCAACCTCCCGTTATAAAATGGAAAAAATACCACTGATATGCAGTGTATAAGAACAGAATGAGATAGAAACCCCCCAGCATAATATGATTTTTTTCATGCTTTTGTATTCTAGGAGGACTACGGGTGTCCAACCCCATTAATTTCCTCTTTTGCTCAATAAGTTGTCAACTCACAATCATACGATCATAGGCATTATTTCCCACATTTATACATATCCTTCACACCGAAAATAATTATACAACCCCCCCCCCCCCCATCTTGTTTTTTTATCCCCCCCCCCATGCAATAGCTATCTTCAAACGTTTGAAATCGAAGTTGAAAATTATAATTTTGCATATTTCTCAACTGGCAATAGTGAATTATAGGATTAATAGAATTATTCTTTAACAAGGTAGGACTGTTTATGGATACCAACTATTGTAAGGCTGTATTTTAATACATTTCAAAAATATAACTTAAAAATATGAAATTGTAGCCTTAAGGTATTGAAATAAAACCGTATTATATTAGCTTCTAAATGACTTTGGTAATGCCCGGTGGATTTAAAATTAATGTCAAGATTTTCTCCTTACGAACCCCAAATAACCAAATAAAAACAAAAAACGAAAGAAAAACTCTTCGATTATGTTTTGCTCTGCTTTGGGGCCTTTGTGAATCAGATTGCAATTTATTAATAATGTCATTGGTATACATTACATAGCGTCATTAACGCCTTCCTCAAAAATATCCAATCACATTTCATGTTTTTCTTCCTCGATTAAAATTCAAACAACAACCGACCAAGGCATCCATTATAATATCTTTAGATTTTATATCATAACGCACCTAAAGCGGAAGTTCAACATTTTACGTTTGTTAAATAGCCATGTTTGACATCACGCAGATAAACATAATATATCAGTTGTCCACATGTTCTATCGTGTTTTTTATAACGACGTTGGCATGATTAAATTGAATTATTTATTGCTGAGATAAATGAAATGAAATTTCACGTCCTACTCTTCTGCAATTAACCTGGGCTAATGGAGGATGGGCATACGCCATACAGTGTGCTATTAGTGAAATTTTGCCCGGGCAGCGGCGCTACGGCCAACATTTATATCGAATTCCAACTGCCAAAAGATCGTTTACGTGCACACCAATGTGTAAACGGGACCTCGGGTTTTCGTACCATCCGAACAACTAAGCAGCTGTCCTTGTCAGGCCCTCCTTTCTGCACCACTGATAAGGAGAAACAACGCCGGGAAATCGAGATGAACTTCCTCGGCCAATGCAGGGATCGAACACCTGACCTCCAGGCAAGCGAGCCAGCGCCTTACCCACTTAGGCACGTGATTCCCCTTACTGACTGCTAAAAATAAATTGTGGCAGTGATGACGTGGTCCGAGGGCAAAAGGGGTCAGCGGCCCATTGGTTCCGGTTGTGAAAAATGTAGGCTAAACATATTTTATTCAAAATAAATAAAGTTGAGGGAAGAGAATGTGAATCAAGCTAGTTTCGTTTTTCTCGTCACGTGTTCTTCACTGCGATGGAAACCAGTTGATCCGAGGGTTCAGGGCTACCCAGTCCACTCCAGAATTGTGGTAACCTCAGATGAAAACTACTGAACCCGCGAACTAGAGAATTCGTGGACTAGTGAGCATTCCCTAAAATGATAAGGTTTATTGTAAACTAAGTGATGAAGAATAAGAACATAAAACGTTTCAACATTTAATATCAATATAATCACGTAGTTCCACTGGTATTTCCAACAGCTGTATTCCGCCCGGAAGTTGATCAAGGGAGATAAATATGTTCCGAATAAAACAACGACATAGATGTTTTAAAGGTGGAACACCTGTAACTGTCCAAGATGGAACAAATTGAAGAACTTCCAGTTTGACGTAATATGTATCGAATCTCGTATTATTCCCGATTGTTTCCATCTCAGTTTTGAAACGAACGTATGGCATCGTTCTTAGTGTGTATTTTAAACTGTCGGCAACCATCAACACTGGTATGGTATATTTTTTAGGCCCATCTTTCTGCATTCCAGGAAATAAGTGAATTGTTCCAAGCGTGCGCAATAAGTAACGCAATGGAGGACCTTGCGCCGATGCGCCATAGCGCAACAATAGATGAACAACATTAGGTTTCATGTTCATTATAGCCAATAAAATTGACGATACTTGCAAACTTGCTGTTAATGGTTGGTGAATCATCATTGGTTGCAGATGAGCATGCGCAATGGGAAGGTCAATGTATAAGCACGTCTCTCGGTCTAACAGTTCTGCCCACACGGCTCTTCCGGTTCCATCAAATATGGTTTTCATCAGTTTTGGGTCCCGAAGATCTATTTTCAAACCTGCAGAATATTTGAGATAATAAAGTGATTTGTCTGGAACGTTTGAAAGAGATCTCATACTTTGTCTTTGTCCGGGTGCTAGGTTAATCACAGATGAGACATCGGGTTGTCGAGAAGATTCTAATAAATCACGTAAAAATATTCCATAATCAACGCCATGACTTAAGGGCAGTAATACTCCCAGAACGTGCCTGATCAGTTGTTTGTCTTCCACTTGATATTGAAAACAGATTCCCAATGACATATGCAATGTCAGCCATGAGAAATATCGGCTCTCGGCATCCCGGGCGTTAACCAAAGCAAACTTGACGGAATCATTAACGACTTGTTGAACAGTTAAAGCACCACTATCTATTTGTGCGCAGAGACCTCTACCAATGTGTTCACACTGTTCTTCGGTACTTCCAAATGGTACGCGGGTCTGTTTTCTAACGTTCTCGAACACGTTCTTCCTTAGTTTCAAATATGAAGAAAGTCGGTGCATGTTGAGATTATTTTGAAATATCGTTGTTAATTGACGTCAGAGGTTTTATGACGTAGGCAAGGTTTGTAATTGACGATCTGAGAAAATCTTCTTTTTTTTAATATAGGGACATAAGTGTTTTAGGAATATTTTATATGTAGAATACTTGGTACCACTCCTCGTTTATTAGAGAAAATAATAAAGCTAACAATTTGTTTTAAGCATTCCGTATATAAACAAGCATTCCGTACATACTTTGCGCTGTTTAAGGTTTCTGTATTCTAGCAAGGCGCCTAGTGGCTCAATTTGTAAGAGGTTACCTTGCGTGTTCGATTACGGTATTGACAGAGAACGTTCATCTTGATTTTCCGTCGTGGTTTGCGTACAGGTCAATGTGTACGCAGAACTTCGGTTTGCATCCCATCCGAACAACGTATGCAGTGCTGCTTGTCAGATCATCTGCCCTGCACCACTAAACGGAGTACTTATAGATCCTATCAAGAAAGATCGCTGCAAAGATGGAATGAACATTGATTATTCATTCGAAACGAGACATCATAGTCATCCTGTATTTTAACCCTTCCGTTAAATGTTGCACCTTCCAATTTACTATTCACCTAACAAAGTTTAAAATGCTAAGGCTCTATCCTATGTAATTTCATAATTATAAGCAGCCTAAGGTATTACTAAATTCGTCAAATGTTCTCAAACTGAAACTGTGTAATACTCGTACCACCACGGACTACACAAGAACACAATCAGTGTAAATGGTAGCTAGTTACTTCTAGGCAGGTAAAGCAGCATTACAGCCATTTTACAAAAAAAAACAAAAAAAAAATCTGGGGTATTCCGCAAAACTTTGGACATTGATCTCAGGTATGAAAAAGGTGAAAGTATTGTTCGTCTCCAAACAGCATTGTTTACATTGTATCCGTGTTGATAGTCTCGTTTGTCACGCAATTAATTTGTCTGCAATATTCTGCTATGAACTGATTAATCGGGCATAATATCGTAATGATATTGTTACTCAGTTAGCTATTGGCTGTTTATCGGACTATTGACCTGTCATAATTTTGAACATAATGAAACGAAAGACTGGGAGGAGTATGGTAGTAGAGGTCTGTTGAGATTGGGATATGGTCAGATACAATTTAAATCATTGTAAAAATGTAATAACATTTTTTAGAACATTTTATTAAACAACAGATAAAATCAACAAAAAAACTTTCTATACACAATAAGCACTATAATAAAATAAACCATATATCATTTACAACATAATCTTTCAATATCATACAATTCTTATTTAAAATTTTATACCCCTAGGCAATAATATATAATCGAGTTGATCCATATTACACAGTGACAAAAATAAAAATTATAAAGTTCATTTATATGTCATTGTCATATTCAGGGGCGTAGTCGGTCCAATCTGATTAAAATTCAGATCTATATTTCGTTTCGTTTTGTATAATTTCGATGGCCTACACTACATGAAGATCTGGGAGAACGCTAGATCGGAGACGGTCCTACGCAATTTAGCACATATGACGTCATATATAGATTGTGGGTTAGGGTTAGGGTAAGGGCTAGGACCTGTAGATTTGGTCAAAGTCCCGAGATGTAAATAGGACTAGCCCTAACCCTAACCCATGATCAAGCCTAACCCTTACCCTAACCCACAATTCACATATGACGTCACAATTTGCGTAGGACCGTCTCCGATCTAGCGTTCTCCGAAGATCTGACAAGTTATAGTGGAAGTTCACGTCAGTGTCAAACGAGCGGGTTTTTTTTTTTTACCTGATTAATCAATCAGCGTTGACATTTCTAGTGGTTTACCCACAGTTTCGTGCAACAAAAGGCAAACAGCTCCCCGTAACAAACTGCTTCATTGGCTATTCCCTCATATAAGCCAGAACATGTTAATGATAACAACTCCTTCAGCTACTAGTGTAGTGTAACTAGAACATGTCTCTTCCAGATCCTGGAGTAGTGAAGTCAAGTAAAACGAAATTTGGAAGTATAAAAAAACGAAACGAAATAGGATCTGTGTTTTAGTCAGATTAAACCAGGTCCACGGGCCTGGCGCGGTATATATTCAAACCTTCAATGCCCAATTTAAAAAGTCACCATTTATGTTGTGGGTTAGTTCAAATTATCGAATCCTCTGGAATAATTTAAAACCAGTATCCTTTCATTATAATAACCCCTGTTGTGGGTTAGTTCAAATTATCGAATCCTCTGGAATAATTTAAAACCAGTATCCTTTCATTATAATAACCCCTGTTGTGGGTTAGTTCAAATTATCGAATGCTCTGGAATAAATTAAAACCAATATCATTTTCATTAAAATAATCCCTGTTGTAGTTAAGTTCAATTTATTGAATGCTTAGGAATATATTAAAACCAATATTTTCCCCTCAAAATTTTCTAGTCTTGTCACGACCTTTAATTTTTATTATTTCATTAAAACTACCCCTGTTTTAGATTAATGAAATTTATGAAGTTTGGAATACATTAAAACCAATATTTTATTTTCTTAAATAATTTTCTGGTCCAGTCGTGACATTTTATTTTCATTAAAATAACCCGTGTATTAGGTTAAATAAATTTATCAAATGGTTTGGGAAAAATTAAAACCAGTTTTTTTTTCATAATTTTCTAGTCTGATCATTTAGGTTTCATTAAAATAACCCTTGTTTTAGGTCAGTTAAATTTATCAAATATACTGGATGAAATTAATATTAATATATCTTTTCTCTCAGAATATTCTGGTCTATAATTTTTGTTAACTTTATCAATTAGTTAAGAATAAATTAAAATCAATATTTTCTTAACATATGATTATATTTTTTTTGTATTAAAATAACCCCTGTATAAGGCCAGTTAAGTTTGCAAATGATTTGAAATAAATTAAAAACAATTTTTTTTTTCTCTCAGAATTTTCTAGTCTTATCATGACATTTTATTCTTATTAAAATAACCTCTGTTTTAGGTTAGGTAAAATTTAACACACAAAACTAAAAACAATACTATACAAAAACAAACAAAATACATCGACATTAAATAACCTCAACAAGATGTTACATATCAATATACATTGTTTCTTGGGGTAAAATATCAATCATAAACCTGATTATGTTTAAGAGACGCCTGATCGAGCTTACCCACTCAAGACCTGACTTACAGAATTCCACTTTTCAGGTGCTCGACCACGTTCTTACTTGCTTTTCTGTATGGGTTATTGATGACACAAAAATCTTTTGAAACAAATAATTGTAAATAAAAAAAAAAGATAATTATATTTTGAGTGAACATTGCTAAATGGAAATTTAGTTTGCAACCTGTTAAACAATTAAGTAATGGGCACTAATAAAGGTTAAAGCTACTCTTCATAATGTAAAAGAACACAAATCTCATTTCGATATTCAACAACAAAATAATTTTTTATAAATACATGTAGCACTAAACAACACTAAACAATTATTATTTTAAAGCTCGAAATTCTTCTTAAATACCAAATTCTTTTCAAAATTTATAAAATTTATAACATTCATATAAATGGCTCTATATCAGGTGGAGGAGGGGGTATTTTTTTCTATTAACTAAAACACAAATTTGCATCAGAAATTCGTTTCAATATTTATAAATTTATGAAATTCATATAAATAGCTCTATATCAGGTAGTTGTTTAAGCTCAAAGGTGGGGGTATTCTTTCTATTGATTCAAAATACAACATGCATCAAAAATTAATTTCGAAATTCGACTGGTGTTCCAGATAAATAAATAGCACTATAAAGAACATCAAAATTAATATTGTATATAAACATATTACAGGCCTTTTGTTGGTGACAAATTTGTTATTCACTTAGGGTATCTACGTATTCTTTTGCCATTTCATAACAGAATCTGTATTCGGGCTGAAAGAAGAAAATGATAATTTGCAAATTTAGTGGTGATTATTTATATCCCAAGTGCCGTTTTTCAGCTGACCATTAAAGGAACTGGTATACCCGCAATGACAACCAAGCCTTATACTTAATTCTATTAATTTTAGTTTATAAAACCAATTACTTCATAATTAAAGTCCTGGTTTTAATCTAAATCTCTAATCACTGATTGATTGCCCCTTTCTCCATACGGTTATGTTCCATGGTTTCCAGCTTATAGAAGTTACATTTTTAGGTAGAAGCACTATGCCAGGACGTGTGCAATTTATGAACACAATTATGTATGTAGAGAGGGGGAGAAATGGGGTTTAACGTCCACTCGACACTAGGTCATTTTGGGACTAACATATGGTTTCAATTTTATTTCAATAATTCGCTTGCGCGTAGGGGTCTTTAGCAGTGGGAGGAAACCGGAGTGCCCGGAGGAAACCCACGAAGTTGAGAAGGCGCCCCTATCTCCATGTCACATACGCTCACATCAGGGATCTAAACCACAGACGCAAGCTAGAGGTGACCGGTCAGATAGAAGTCGAAGCACGGCATTCTAGACCACTAGGCCATCCCAACCCTCTCGTATATGTAGAAGATGCTGAGATTGACAATATGTTTTAAATTCATCATATCTATGTAAATACTGACGAGAAATGGACCGTTTTTGAGGAGATGAATGACTTAACTTTGATCATAGTGTAGTTTAAAATTACGACCAAACACTTTAAAATAAAGTTAATATCTCAAGTACAGTACAAGCAGGGGAGAGGGGGTACTTTTTCTCAGACATCCATTCATACTAAGACTCATCTCCCGCGTCTCATTCGAAAGAGAATGTGATATGTGGTTTAAGCCCACTCGACACAAACACGGTGATTTCGGGACTTTCATATTGTAATATTATAATACCTGGCTATCTTCATTTAGCAGTGGAAGGAAAACAGACCGCATGATCGACCCCATTTTCAAACATTACAACTACTTAAAGTATGATAAAATACTCACTAAAGTAGATATACATTGAGGTTGTACCACGTGCATATCTCTTGCAGTTAACATAACATCCAGAACTTTATCTTCTTTTAATCTATTTATACAATTAACTATAGTACAGAACAGGTTACTCTTTGTCGATCCATCACTGGAAAAAAAACCCAATAAAATAAGGGGAGGGGCCATTATATTTCATAAAACAAACGGAGGAGTAACACACGGAGTTTAACGTCTCATCAATACAATAATCAGATATTAGATCGTTTTCAGACTAACATTGAGTAATTTTTATCTCTATTGTTCCACTTGCAGTTTATATCCCTGAAAGGCTTTGACTATCAAGTCACTTATCGTAAAACGACACTTTATGGGTAAAAGACCTAGCAAAACTAATACGAATAATTCACTTAAATAAATACCTCGCGTATCATACAAAAAAAATCATTTGTGTTTCCATGGAACACATATTTAATTCTTAAATGGCAAACGGGACTAGAATAAGTTGATGTGTGTACAAAGTTTTATAAAGATATCTTCCGCAAACAAAACATGGATGAAAGGAAGGAATCCATTTTAATATTCCCCTCCTGAACTCATTGTGCATGGGATAATGCGACAAACACTCACATATCTTGAACCACAATTGAATGGTGACCAACATCTTCTTCTCGTTTTTGTATAGCTCGTATCAGTGCTAATAAACCTCTTTTATCTGGTACATCAACATCAACAGGCCATTCATGTACTTTATATATGTTAATAGTAGATCTAATACTAGGATCCGGCTGTAAAATAGTCAAACAATAATGAATTTAGAAGACCTTCTTACTTTAAAGAAAATGGAAGTCACCTGTTGATTTGATTAGGTAGTACGCCCATATAATCTGTGACACTCGAACAGGAACGCGAGTGTTGCTTATTGACTGTATCATCATCACACCATGGACCTGCCTACCCTAAACCTCCAGTTGGTTTACTAGCGACCTTCTGTCGTTTTGGTTTGGCTTTGCCCGCTGCGACCACTAACATCCATTCAAGCGCGCTTACAAATTCTTGCTGTGACCCTTTATCGCAACTATCGCATAAACCACAGAACAGATACTGAAATCGCTAAGACGCTTTAACTTAAAAAAAAAACCCACAAACCCAGATTGTGACTTGGAAGAAGAAAAAAAAGAGGGTATCTACTTCAGCAGTAGTGACCAGATTACAGAAATGATATCAACTACTTGGTCTCGAGAGCATAACTTGCTTCGTAACGTCGAGATCATAAAGTAATTGTTCTTCCAGAAGTATGTAGTATAGTTTGTAAACATATCCTAACTTTAGTGATGGAGTCAATCACTAGTACGGAGACTGGTTATGTCATTGGGTAAACTCCGGGAACCCCAGAGAACGCCCGTGCTAACATTCCTACTTAGGAGAGAGTAGCATGGGTCAGGCTTACATTATATTAATAATAAACTTACAGCATCTGATTTTTCCAGCGCTACAACGCTTTCAGTATAAAAGCTATCTGGTTCACTCGTCTCTGTCATCGTTACCAGGAACGGCCCGGATTTAAAGTTACCCCCAGTAATCGGCCAGAAGGGTGGATCAATCTGTAAAATAAACAACAATATTAAGACGGCAGGCTGTATTTAGTATACTGCTAACGGGATCTGATTCACCTGTAATATAATACTATGGGACACAACTATTAATTAGTAGAGGATTCATCTGTCACACAAGACCTTAGGGCATCATTAGTAGACAGCCAATAATGACAACAAGGTTCGTCTGTAATACTAGACCTTAAGCCACCTCTAGCAGACAGCCGACACCGAGTACATGGTTCATCTGTCAGTCAAACAAGATCTTAGGCCGCCTCTAGTAGACAACCAACGATGAGTTGGGGGTTCATCTGTAATATACAAGATCTTAGGCCTCCTCCAGTAAACATCCAACAATGAGCAGGGGTTCGTCTGTAATACAAGACCTTGGGTCACATATATTAGACAACCAACAATGAGCATTCTGTTCGTCTGTAATACAAGATCTTTACTTAAACCACCTCCAGTAGACAACCAACACTGAATAGAGGGTTCATCTGTAATGCAAGACCTTGGGTCGCCATTAGTAGAAACCAACAATGAGAATTGGGTTCGTTCGTCTGTAAAACAAGACCTTGGCCCACCTCTAGAAGACAACCAACAAGGTGAAAGGGGGTTCGTCTGTTAAAAAAAACATGCTGGCCTTATACTGACGCAAGGACCAATTTGAATGATTCATCACGCTAGGTAGGATAACTGGATGGGCACTCTTGCATTAACTAGATGCTATGCGATGTGTGATGATATATGGTTGTCAGTTTTAAATAATTCAATTAGCTAGTATGGACTTATAATGTATTGTGTCCTGGTCATTAGACATACACTATCCGATAACAATAAGTTGTGTTGTACCCACCACCCACCATTACTCTAAGCACCAATAAAACAAACCTTATGGTCTGATTCCTGGTCCACCAATGATATTATAGTTAATGAATTATATTCATAAACCATTCTCCAGAAATCTATAATTGTTGATTCCATTGGTAACTGAGTTGTTATAAAACCATCTCGAGAGAACAGAGACTGCAAAATAAACCAACAAGCGGAACTAGAATGAAAATTGTAATTTAACGTTTCGTCAACAGTTACCACATTGGAGATATTTGTCGGTAGGCAATAAATGATTTGGCAGTGGGAGGAAACCAGGGGGGAGAGAAAACCCACGAGGTTGGACAAGAGACCCCACTCTTTGTCACGCACCATCTGGGGATCGACACCGCGCCAAAGGCATAATGACCCCCCCCCCCCTTCTATTAAAACAATCCGGTAACATGTTTTTTAGGTAACATAACTGAACTTCTATTTTCACTTTGACATCGTTACCTACTGTGACACGCCGATAATTTCAAGCATGCGTGATAATATTCACTAGTATGACTATTTTGTTTATACAACTGTTAATACCTGTGACAAATTGTACTCTATGATGTCACCGATTTGTCATAACGGCATATTGAACACTTTAAAGGTGAAGAGTGAGATTACGTTTAATCAGAATTAGACGAAATCTCATTCTTCATCAAAGAATAGGGCAAACGTTTCTTGTAACTAATGAGGGGAGTGCACAACAAAGTGTTTCATATTTGGTCTTGATAAGTCCCAACTAAACGACATAAGGTCTCGAAATTTCTTAAACATATAAATTATTTTAAAACTATACTCACAGGTACGAGTGATGCTTGAATATAATCATTTCTTCCTTCAACATGTGTTACCAGATAGGCTCGATAATTATCATCTATTAAATATATAGAGAGAGAGAGAATCGGGTTTAACGTCCAGTCGACACAAACTAGGTCATTTCGCGACTAACTTATGGTTTAATTTATTTTATTTCAATAATTCGCTTGCGCGTAGGTGTCTTTAGCAGTGGGGGAAACCGGAGTGCCCGGAGGAAATCCACGAGGTTGAGAAGACCACTAGGCCATCCCACCCCCACCCCATTAAATATAGACATAGCAATATCAACAGTAAATTGTAGAAATTGTTGTCAACTTAAAGGTGTCTTCTCGTCAAGAGATTATTAAATGACAGCCATCTTCAAAATGATCAATGCTCTAAATTGAGGACCTGGTGGTAACTATTCATTGGGATGAGCAAATACACAATTAAACCTAACCTATTCAGAAGCACAGATAATCAGACAACCCCAAAATAGCGCAATTCCAAAACATTCCTATTGCCAATACCAAGCAGGCATCTTCACTTATGCATATATTATAATAAAATTTTCAAATTGCTTTTGCTTACGTGGTACAATATGGCCTGTTCGGTTTTTCGGGATGTTTTCTGCTTCTCGAGCACTTCGGGTGTTAATCTTGTGGTGTTCCTTCTTCAACAGCATCACGCTCTATCAAAACAGAACACAAATGAAAGGTATTTTTATGTTTACTGTATTCATTTTCATTTAACTGGTTCGACTGAAAACTCCATTTTAAAAAGGGGTTAAAGACCATAGCCTACACTAGCATAATCTTTTCTTTTTATTTTTAAAAAAAAGCGGCTGCTAAATATTGTTTCATATTTATTTCTTCATGAGTGACGGGTGTATTTACCAGACACTAAATGCTGATTAACAGTATCGACACTTGAATTTATCACTAGAAATATTATCAATTTGGTTGACTTCTAGTTCTTCCTATTGGTAATAGTAATTATACAAAACAATGTACCAGTAATCAGGTGATACCTCAAGTTGTTCGATTTGGGAGAAATCTTCTCAGGCCATAAAAACTTCAGCCTCTAGAGTGTCAAAAAGACTTTTTTTTCTGTGACCAAGCCCCGTAGGTGCATTAGTAATTGTGTATAAATTGCAAGTCGACCAGATGAAAGCGCTCCCGGTCACACATGTGTCAATATTTTGTACTTTAGTTATATCCATTTGAAGTTTACAGTGGTTTCTACTGATTTCAGGGTATGGATCTTAGACAAAAAAGATAATAAAATAAAAATTCTATCTATTTTGTAAAACTCGACCCATCCTTAACTTGATCATAGACACCGCAAAACACAACGGGAATACTATCTTCTTTTAGGAAATCACACGGCCCACCTACACATAAAGCTTCTGGCCATCATACAAATGTCTTACCTGGAATTCTGTTTCAACAGTTTCTTCTTCAACAAGCATGGGCCGATATTTCATTTGTTTTATTTCCCACAGTGTTAGCAATGAGTTGCGGGCTAGAATACCTTCATATATCACTTGATGTAGAAATGAATACTGGGTCTGCAATCATTACAACATTGTTAGAGAGAGGGGTGGGGGTTGACAAATTCTTCATTTTATTTTATATTTTTATTTGGATAAATATCATTAGCAAAATAAGTAATCCGTGAAACCAGTAGAAGGTCTACAAGGTTATGAGAGACCAAACAGTTCTTTGTTCGGTGCTCTTAAGTCTTGGTTCTTAAAGATACAATATAGGAGATTAGTTAACGAGTTGGTAGTTCCCGCTAGAGTAGTTAAAAACTTAAAAACTGGATAATGTAAAGGCACTTTGCTGAAAATTTCAGTCAAATTGGTCCAGTACGAAACGACAATTAAGCAAGTGAAATTTTCGCCTAACCTCTATCATCATAGCTAAAATCGGTACGGTAAAACGCATAGTCTCGATTATCCATTTAATAATTAAATCGAGGATGAAAGCTATGCCAGTAAATCGGATCATAATCCAACAAAGATCGCAGACTAGCGATGCGATCGAGAGTTGTTTACGATCTGGATATGTTAATTAATGTCTAATCAATAATTTAGATACAATTTCAGGCCCAAAGAACGACTGCAATAGGTCTATTTAGCTCTTGCATAATGTATGCTTAATTCATAGACCTTAAATCTTACTGTTTTGCAAATTATACATTTGCATGCCAAAATCATTACTTGTTTTATAAATCCAACATTTGTCATACCAGATTTGTAAATTGTAAATTGTTTAATTTAATTATATTTTAATACAAAGATAAAAGTTTGTTTCAGAAAATAAAATAATAACATCAGAAACATACAACGAAAACATATCTCGAAAAACATTTTTGGTGATTTTGTAAAACAAATATCATCTTTATATTAAAATACAAATAAATAAAACAAAGATACAATTTACATAATGCATCTTTAAGAACATTGAAAATGGGGCTGTTTGGTCATGCATAATAATTCGATGAATTATATCAATCGTTAGAGTAGCTAAGTCTCTAATTCAATATCATCCAAAATCTTCAACATTGAAAACACAAATTATTTATCAATTGAAATCAAAATTGATGCTGTGATCTTACTGGAAAAGGTGGGCTTCTGATATCCAATATTAAAGACAAAATAAACATTTTACCATTGGTACAAGAATCATATACCATAATGCGTTTCAGCCCTAGTTGTAACAAGAGACTCGGAGGACGAGGTTAGACACATTGCGCCAAATCAAACGTCGCATAAAGACTTGAATAACCAGTCGCTTCAAATTTGCATTTGATTGAGACTGTTGGCTTATTTAGCCGAACACAACTGCTTTGAAATAAGAGTACAAACGGAAACCATTGAATGTAAATCAGTTTATATAATTCATATTACAATATCATATGCGTTGCTACGCACTTCAAATAAAAGCGTCATAAGGAAATTATTTCTTACTCTGGATTGAACCATGGAAGGGCGATCTGCTCTCATTACAGAGACGTATTTAAATACATCGATGACGTCATTCTCAGCACTATCTTCCATCAAAGTATCAAAACCTAGGAATGTACCAGTTCGACCAACACCAGCGCTAACGAATACAAAATTCATACGAATATTACATGTATGTGCATCTTAATGGCCAATGAACACGGATATTTTAGTTAAAATGGTATTTGCGAGAGTTGTTCGTGTTAAATTTCAAACTGATCTATATATAATTTAGACCACATAATGTAATAATAATCCAGTACTTTATAAACCGTACGTGCAAAGTAAAATCCATACAATACATGCCACACCCAATATTTGTTTTATTTTAGCCATGACAAACTTTTATCACCATCTGTACATTACTCTCAATCAACCAGTCCCTTATGTGTTGGGAATTCTACTAAAACATGAGCCTGGGTGTTGAATGTCATTCAACCGCGCGTGCCATTATAGTAGCTTCAGAACGTGCCACTCAAGACCACTAACGATAAACATCAGGCCTAAAAAGCAAGGATTTCTTTGCGAAACGATTGCTACCTTTCCAGTCTTGAAGAAAGGCAGTATTTTCAAATTGTCCATATCAGATGACTGCAAATCACATTACTTACCTACAGTGCACCACAATAGGACCGGTTAGTGTTGACGGTGTACGTTTAATAAGCTTCCGAAATGAGACTAAACTAGCTGGAGAAGATGGTACACCGTGATCAGGCCAAATGGTATAATGAAACTGTATAATCGTTCTCTCTTTATTTGTCTAGAATAGAGACGAATTTTAAAGTGTTCACTTTTGTGCCTATGGCTAAAATACCTTTAAAATGCTATGTTAGTTCAAAAGAAGTTCAACATTTTTGATTTAGGTCAAAATAAAGCATTGGAGTCGATTGATCTGGTGCTTCATTTTGATCATTGATTAGTGCAAGTTCTATCTGATTTAATTCGTTTTTCGAAAGATTCAATTACAGATTTATATTTCGTTTCTTTTTTTATACTTCCGATAGGTAGTGCAGACAAGTAAAACGAAATTCTGAACTGTACAAAAACGAAACGAAACCAGATTCATTGTGGGAAGTCAGTTCATATGTACTATTAAATTTCATCATTAGATTTATTTACCTACTTGAAATTAGAAATTTATTATATGACCCAAATCAAATAAGGTATATTGCAGTTTTAATATCTCAAACTGTGGACAAACATCAATTAGTGATTATTTGGGTATAAAATAGATCTCATAACTTTTAACCCAGTAATTCGAAGGTTAACCGGGAATTCTGTTTTAAATACTAATCGAATTGGTCATGGTTTGATGTACCCAGGCACCATGCATATTTTGATAGACATGGGGGAAACCAGATAACTAAAGCTTAAACAAGAAACAAGGAAATAATAGTTATAGGCCTACTCTTAGAATTCAAACGGTGATCCCAGGTACGTATTTATTCTCCACTATTATTTAATGTTTGGAAAACAAAATAAATAGACAGAAGATGGCGCTGTGGCAATTTAAAATGAACTTTGGCTCTAGATACAAATCCTTCAAAGGGCCGTTAACCAGAATTGGTGATGGTTTAGGGCATTCTACGATGCACATGTTGTTTATCCACTACTTTGGTTTACTTTTTTTTGGCAGCAGTGCCCACACCCATCACATCTAGAAGACAAAATTAAAGACGCCATTTTAAAAACAATATAAATACCTACCTTGCGGTTTAGAAGTTCAAACGTTCTAATAATATAATCATTTCGTTTTGAGATGTCTTTCAGAATCACTTGCATGTTACCCCACATTTGTTTGGTGTCTGGCTCACTCGGCCAGTACTGAGAACATTTGATCTGAAAATATACAAAGAAAAACGTAGACCACGAAATGTCGAGCAAATTCTGTAAATGGATTTACTGCACTTGTGGAACAGGAACTGACCCCAAGCATTACTCATCTTGCTGTTGTTCTTCTTCTACGTGGCGACACCCAACGATCTGCTAATTCAAGTACGATCGACATCAAACTTATCATGCTCGTTTATTGGACAGTTAGGCATCTATTGACGGTCTTTTTGATGTGAATAATTCCAAAATGGCGATAATGACGTCATACTCGGTTCATTGTTTATATGTTAACTTTTCTGCCGAACATGTTTTTCTTTTAAAGTTCCACTTACACCAAAAATATGCGAAACATGAAGAAAGTCATATATATATATATACTAAATCTATGCATTAATATATTTCGGTTCAGATCTCTTACCTTAGAATTTTCTACCAAATTTGTTAACATGACTATTTTTCCTGACTTTTCCTGCCAAATCATTTTCCAGAAGTCTACGATGGTTGCTGGCATTGGGCCTGTACAGAGAGATAGATCATGAAATAAATGATAAGAAATTATTATTTTGCCTTTCAGCGGAAAAGTGTTTGCTGACGATTTTTCTATATCATTCTATATATTTTATCAAGAGCAGTTCTCCATTTTGTAAAAGTTATTAATTCCTCTGATTTTATGAATTCCGATTCCTTTCGATACAAAGTATTGTCGTTAGGGCCAAATTCAAACATGGAACTACGGGAACCTGTCCGTATTTTGAAAGTGCTAACAGATAAAAATGCCATTAAATAGTTTGGCTGCGATATCACTATTGTGGAAAGGATAGACAAAAAAGGCAACCCACTAACCTTATAGTATATTCTCTGTGCTTTAATAGCATTGCTCATGACAAAGTACCGCTTGACTATCAATACCAGTCAGGGCAATTAAACCTAATCTTAAAGATATCGTTTGGCCTGTAAATACATCTAATTTCTTTCACCTAACAATTAAACTCACCTTGGGTTGCTATGTAATATCTTCGCTTTTCATAACCCTGTGAAAATAATGTCATACTTTTAATGTCAAAATTAGGTGGATCAAGTTCACAAAACTGGGATTCTTATATGACTACATATTATTGTCTTTGAATATTGTATTTAAACTTGAAACGTTGCTGGTTTGGTCGAACAATATAGACGGACCGTAGCACTAAAAGACGGACTAGACGCTTACGTTTAATACCAAGGAATATTTATTATTTAGAGTTAAAATGGAAATGGATTTAACGTCCTACTGTTCTGCTCCCTGTGCGCTAATGAGTATGGGATGTACGCCATACAGTGTGTTATGATCTAAAATTTGAACGAACAGCAGTGTTACGGTTTACTCTTGTATCATGGATCATTTAGGTGTACGCCCAAGTATACACGGGTGCCTTGCCAAGCCCCTTGTCCTGCGCTGTAGCTCCTCGCCAACGATTTCCAATCTAAAAAACAACATCGAACCATAAGGTATAAAAAGAACTGGGGATTAACGTCCGGCGAACTTTCTCATTTTCAGTACAATGTGGGAACCCGAAATAACGCCACTTGACCAATGAAAGACCTTATGATACACCGCGCACGCATTAATCATTCCCCCCCCCTCCCCAAGGTACAAAGCCCATTTCCTATAGTAAACACTGTAATTAGACTATGATAGGGGTTAAATAGGTTAGGTTTGTTCTTTAATTCTATTCATTTATGAATATATTGCTGTACTTCGACAAATAAGCTTGTATACTTGCATCAATGTAATTAGCGTTGATGTAATCGGATTCATTCTGGTGATCGGTGTGTAATTTTACTCTCGAGTGATCAACTGCAATATACAATATAAAACTCAACATCATAAAATAAATAACAGTGCGCTTTGTATGTGCAGAGCCTCGTTTTGTTCACTTTATCAACTTGTGTTGATATTTTTTGATATCAAAAAACACGAGTTCGAAATTTTATTTATCACCCAATCCTTTCTTACATGCAAAAATAAATAAATATTATTCTTTGGTATAGATTTCACTTTTACTGAATCTAATTACATTACAGCGTAGTGATACATCAGTTTTTTGACAGCAGTTTAGCTATTGCAAAGTCATATATATTGACCCAGTATTTTCTTCAAGGTCAATTAAATAAAAACAGTTTCTTTTTCACAAAAGAAAAGTCACTTTTTATTTAAAAATAAGTGGTTTCTTTAAAATAAAAGAAAGTAGTTCCTTTTTGATTGACCAATCAAATTCATGTAGATTCAGTATATTATGCAATTTATCATACAAGCGATATCAACTGTCAAATGTGTTATTGGTTGATAAACATATATATATATATATACCGTCCAACCAAGAAATTTGGGGGGGGGGGTAACCTTGATGTTCTGTGCAGAAAATGAAAGATTGATTAACGTCGTGGTGTTCTGTGCAAAAAAAATAAAATGTGGATTAACGTCGTATTGTTCGCCTCCGACTAGACTAATGAAACCGGCCATACGCAACCCATGCTTGGAGGCCGATCAATTTCATTAAAATACAGATCTACATTTCGTCTCGTTTTTTATACTTTCGATGGCCTACACTACATGAAAATCTGACAAGTTGTATTCGAAGGTCGTGTCGGGGGTCGCACGAGCGGCTTTTGAACCTATGATTAATCAATCAGCATTGTCGTTTCTAGTGGTTTATTTACACTTGTGTGCCTGGCACGCTAAGAAGTCGCCGTAACATCAGATTGTTTCATTGGCGAATCCATCACTAGGATATGTGTTTTGATTAGATTGGAAGCCGATGTGGCATATTCTTATTTCAAATTCCAAATGTCAAGGGTTGTAAAACTGCTAAAAGGGAAACCACGCTGAAAACCCGACGAACTTTCTCAGCCAACACCTGGATTGACCATGGTACCCCAGGTGGGTGAGCTAACGTCTTACCCACTAGGCCATCTCGGCTCGCAAATTATATACAACTAAATCGTCAATTTTTAAAAAGCATTTTATTCAACTTGTTTAGATCATGTATATATTTAGTAACTTACAAGCAAGTATGGAAGCAAATCTGTTTTTGGAAACGTTGACTTTCATACTTGAATAGGAATGTTTTCCATGAGATCCGGTCGGCAGGCACTGTTAACAAGGAAAAAAAACACACAATTTGCTATGGATTATTTTAAAGATAAGTAGGATTTTGGATTTGTCTTGAACTAAGCTAGAATTAGGGGTGTGTGTTAATAGTCGATTCCTTTGGTACGGTGCTAAAAACATGTGGAGAGGTATAAAAATAAATAATATAAAAAAATTTTCGACCATCGAAAACCCTAACCCCCATGTACATACCCCCTGAATATGGGTGCCCCTTAATGAGCCAAAATATCAGTTTTTCTGTCATGTCACCATTAACGAGTTTATTTAGAATGCCTTAGACAGGTTCATATGCAGGTTTTCGTTGTCTGTGAGTCTCAATATGACATTGAAAATGACCCGCAGCAATCCAATATGGCAACAATCCAATATGGCGACCAAACATTGTGTTGTAATATGTCGACTACTATGTTTTTGAGGTCGTAGAATAAGAATTTGTGGTGATTTCAAACAAAGAAGGAACCATTTACAACATAGTTATCTTATGGTGAAATATTCATCAATTTAAATATGGTTACATAGTATCATTATTTTACAGCTAAGATTGCTTAGGTAGACCTTCAAATTGGCCCCATAAATAGATGCTGGAAACTTTTTATGGTCCTTTAATAAACATGTGCAAGTGAAAGCACATTCCCGGGACTTGAACGAATCCCAATCTTCTGGTACCTTCTGAGGATAAAGTGATATCGCTACGTATGAAATTCATGCTGTAATGAAAACGTGGAAGAGAAAAAAAGGTTTTTGCAGTAACGGGTGAAAACCAATTCAAAGCAATTGATTGAATCACAATCTTCTGATGCATTCCGAGGATATAGTATGAAATTCCTGCTGTAATGAAAGCACGCGACGAGAAACAGAAGCTTTTGTAGCAAGTATATAGCAATCTTATTCCTTGATAAATGCGGAAAATCATTTGATTATATCGAAGTAAGATATGCTCGAGTAGCAGTCTTGTTAATACCTAAACAATACCTATTATAGAACCATATGGGGCCAATTTTGAAGGTTTACCTACATGTAAGCAGTCTTAGCTGCAAAGCAAATGTACTGATGAGTGATTTGAATTCAGTCCAAGAAAATGATGAATATTTCACTCCATGATAAATATGTTGTCAGTGGTTTCTTATTTGTTTGATATTACTACAAATTTGGATTCTACGACCTCGCAAACATAGTAGTCGACATATTACAACACTATGTTGGATCAAAAAGCACAAAATCCATATTTGCAGCGCCATTTTGGCTGCCATATTGGATTGCCGCCATATTGGATTGTTGTATATCATTTTCAATGTCATATTCTGACTCACAGATCACAAAAACCTGCATATGAACCTGTTTAAAGCATTCTAAACAAATTTGTTAGTGGTGAGATAACAGAAAATCTGATATTTTTGCTAATTTGAGGTACCCCATTTTTAGGGGGTATGTACATGGGGGTCAAGGGGGTCGGGGTCAAATTGTTTTCCGTATTATGGATTTTAATACTCCTCCACATATTTTAAGCGCCGTACGGCTTGGTTTCCAGAAAATTTGTTAAATAACACACCCCCTACTAGAATGGAGATCAAATGTGGACTGGCTGATATAAATATCAGGAGAGGGTCAAGGATTTTCAGCAGTGGCCCAGAAATTTTAGATCTTTGTATTGGAATGACATAGTGACAATTTACGAGCCCCGACCATTCTTGAAAATAAACCGGAACGCTACAGATGCTGTTTTCTTCTATTTCAGACCCGAACCAGTGAATTGGGTCTGAACTTTGATACATAACTTTAGCGCATTCTATATTATCGATAGTAAAACCCCATGCGACAACGGCCCAGATTGTCACTACCTATTTCAACCAGCTGAAATATGTCAGATGTCAATAATATAGTTCAACATCAGGAGGTATGCTAATAATATTTTCACCATTTCTGTTAGATGTATATATAAGTATTATACCGTAGCTGATTTAGAACACACAAAAAATAAATAACGAAAATTGCGAGCCGCTTGATATATAAAGTCGCGCGCTCCAGATAGTTATCATTAATTACGTGGACTTAGTATCTCGAGCGCTCGACTTAGTATCTCAAGCGCCCGACTTTGTATCTTGAGCGCTCGACATTTTTTGCGTGTCCCAAATCAGCCACCGTAGTATTATACCATAAACTCATGATAAAACTGGTCACTTTTCATTCGTCTTTCATTGTAAGCTTTCATCTCCGCACATACTATTTCTGTAGGTTCAGTAATAGTACGCGGTGTTTCATCTGGTTCATCATCGTTCCCACCGCCTCTTTCTACGTCATCTAAAGAATTGTCATAACCTGTGTTCTTCGTACCGTCCATTGTACTAGCTTTACTTTCTCTCCTGTGAAGATGACGCAATTACTAGCACATAATAATACATGGCTTAAAGGCAAATCGTTAAATTAGGTAGTAATCCTGAATTTATTTTTTGTTACGCGAAAAGAACATGTATTAAAGAACATTTCGACATCATTCTAAATTTTTCAGGCGCTAATAATATTTTCCTAAGGCATAATATTCCTTACCAAAAATCAAAAATGGATTTTCAGAGCATATAATAAACATTTCTCTTACCAACAAAACACAGGGATTCAAAATTTATTAAATCGATCTACGCGGTAGATATGACTTCGAACGTATATTGCACTGTTAAAATATCTGATTTTAAATCCCTAGTTTTTGTTAGTTGAAAGACAATATCCATATTATCACAGAAATATCTATTATTTGAGATGGTTAATTCGCATTTTACCCCAAGATCGGTTATTTACATACTTTCCAGTATAATACCTGATAAAATCCGTCAACAATACAAATTGTTTTATTACTCAAAAGGCCTGTAATTTTACAGAATAACCTGTATATAGGTTGGTTGATTTGTGTTATAATCTAAATTACTATCTAATGAACACTTTTCAACTCTGTAGTTGAATTAAATTGCTAAGACCTTATCTTACGTAATAAACCGTAAATTTACCTTTTTCTCGTGTAAATAATATAAAGAGCCAAAAATAGTATAATGATAATAACAAATGACACCATGGTTGTTATTAATATCACCGTCTCCATTTGCACATCACTAGCTGAAATGCAGAGAGAGAGAGAGAGAAATGAGATTTAACGTCCCCTCGACACAAACTAGGTCATTTTGGGTTCCATTTTATTTCAATAATTCGCTTGCGCGTAGGGGTCTTTAGCGGTGGGAGGAAACCGGAGTGCACGGAGGAAACCCACGAGGTTGAGAAGACGCCCCTATCTCCATGTCACATACGCTCGCACCAGGGCTCGAAACCACAGCCGCAAGCCAGAGGTGACCGGCCAGCTAGAGGTCGAAGCACGGCACTCTAGACCACTAGGCCATCCCACCCCCACCCCCACCCCCACCCCCACCCCCAGCTGAAATACATAAACATGAATATTAAACGGTGTGATTAAAACAAACCGATGGTGGGATAGGATGGAACGATATAGACATGTGTGATATCTCAATTAATGCTTTGCATCAATGTAATGAAATTGCGTTTAAAGTCCTACTGCTCTGCTCCTAAACTAGACTAATGAAGACGGAATACTTTGCATCAATGAAATTGAACCACAATGTGATCCAATTAATTCCTAATAAAAATTGACGTGAAATTCAGTGTGTATGTATGCCTACTTAATTTGGAGACGACGACGATGGCATCATGCATTTTCGACCGTCAAATTTCTTTAACAAAAACCTGGCAATTCCCTCCTGCAAATATTTCTGGATCCGCCCCTGCTAATAAAACATGCCCAGCTCCTCACTGTACCAACATTATTTCAAATATTATGAGTTAAATCAATCCAGCAGTGGTTTTCACCGAATTGGCTCGACAATTTGAGCAATGGTGGTATATCAATCAGAAGTTCTAGCTGAGATAGAATTTCTGCCCATTTACATGAATTCATGTATACGAAGAGAATGAAGTGTGGCCAAAATGGCCGAAATGCGTTACATGTATGTTTGTTTGGTTTCATTTCGATGAATATAGGAGAAAACACATGCTCTGCCCCAAATCCTCTGGACATGCGCCTACCATATCACGACTAATAAAACTATCATCTGAATATAACCACACAAATTTCTCATACTCATAATTTCAAATAGTATTGATGAAATTAATCCAGTGTTGATTTTTTATATCATAGCTTGAGAAACGAGAGATCGAGAGAAGTGAACAGTTAGTACACTCAGAACTGGCATTAAAGCAGAACAACATAAAAATAGCATTACCATCGCACTTTCCTCCTTTCCAATTTGGCCGACAACCTTGTTCATCACACAGGCCGGACGTTTGATTACAAGATTTAGTAACACATTGTCCACAAGTTTGATCACACATAGGTCCCCATTTACCAGTTTCACAATCTACAATATAAAAATACAAAATGGACATTAGTGCTCCAAGAAACAAATTCAGCCGTCTTAAAGCAACAAGAATCATGCATCATTCCTAAGTTCAACAGAAGCAGACGCAACATATCGCTAAAGCTGGTGTAAAGTGTGGAACCGAAACAACGAACCATGTCAAGTAGGCCTATACGAATTTTGTGGAAATCATTCGCAGCATGAGCAAATCTACATTATGGCACAATACATTGTGATATTTCTTTGCAGCGAATAAGACGCGACAAAGCAAACGCTGTGCTGAACTCGAGGTAATGTAGCACTACCGCTGCCACATATCTTTGTTTTGGCCTGATCGTCTAGGAATTGGTTGGCTCTGGACTGGCGGACTTCACCATTGTGTTTTCTTACGACCAACATGTTTACTAAACTATAGCTGTGTTAACGTGACAAAATAACAAGCATATTCTATATTTCTGATTAGGAACTTAGAATCAATAATTGTAAAGATAACAATATTGTTTCAGCCATTATATTTCTCCATTCCTTGCCTATGAATTTGAAAACAATGTCGCAACGACAACATTGTTCCAGCAAGCCACGTTTCAAATACCAATTAATTAATCTCGTTAAAATAGATATTTACTGACTTAAGCAACTGATATGTTTACATTAAGGAAATCGTAATGTGGATACCATACCATCATCAGTAATTCCACCGTAAACAAATGTGAAGCTTGCTTTGAAATCCATTAAGAATGGTGACGAGTAGCGTATAAAAACTTGCCATAAATGATCGGACTTTGTTGAATTTACCTTTTCTATCATATGAATTTGACTCCACTCATGAAACTTTAATTACCGTGAACAGGAGACTAATTTCAAATTGAAACGGAGTCGGATTTGCCAGGATTCATTTTAAATCAACTTATCATGTTTCACGTTTATTCACATCTTTATATACAAAAATAGTAACGACTACGTGGTAACATAAAAAAAAAGTCTATTAGATTCCAGACACTAATTTCCCATAAAATTGATTGGCGAGTTAAAAAGAAATATGAATTGATATATGGTTTTTCATTGGGTCAAGCTGAAGAATCCCACAAGTTTTGTTATAAAAAATCTAACAAAATTGTCTTATGGACCATTTACGTTAACCGATTGTAAATATCAATAAGGGGTTTCTTTCGGACTAACCAAAACATTCAACCCTAAAATGTAATAAAAGCTTTGACCTATGTGTATAAAATGATAGTCACGTGTATTATAGCTATATACGAGAGTAGTGTGGTGTAATGTGGTAATAAAAGTGTACAAGAAGATTGTGAAGTGTTAAATGGTAATAATATAAGTCTGAAAACGGTCAAATAGGTGTAATAAAGTGTAGTATGGTAATATAAAAGTGTAGTATGGTAATATAAGTGTACGTATACAATGGTAATAAAGTATAAATATGGTGATATAAGTAATTAAGATGATAGCAAACTGTACAATGGTAACTTTTGCCCATGGGCAATATACCACATTTGCATGTGCATGCATACGAATTAATTTAGTTTTTATTCTAATCAAAGAGGTAATATCTTTTAAAAACATACCACGACAGAATGGTTCCTGGTAACGTGGTACACAACCATCATTACACAGACCATAATTACCACATGTACCATTACCACCACAATTACGACATAGTTCGGTACAGTTATTACCATAATACCCTGGTGGACAAACTAATAAAATAAAAGGAATTAAGAAAATTTAAATTTATAGCGCTAAACCTTGTCAAGTCAAAATAACAAATATTGCCTTCCAATCTAAATTCTTAATATCACAGTTACCACCCTAAAATCCTAGCTGTCCATATAAAACAAACAATATTAAACAATATGTTTACAGTTACCACCTTAAATACTGAAAATAAAACAAAAATATCAAAACATAAATTTACAGTTACCGCAATCAAAACCTGATATACAAGTCAATTAAACGACAAACTAAAACAACAAATATTCATTTTAATGAAATTGTGAATTTGGTACAGGATAAGAATTTTGAGAATTTGCTCAATTACACATTATTTTAAGAATTTGGTAATGGGTAAACATTCTTAAATTAGTTAATGGGCAATTGAGTAATGAATAAATACTATCGGGAATTTGGGTAATGAATATACATTATCGGGAATTTGGTCATGAATAAATATTTTGAGAATCAGAGAATCTTGCAGAGTATAAACATTTCGGAAATTTGGTATAGGATAAAGATTTTGAGAATTTGGTACCGAATTTTCGAATTGGTAAATGATACACATTTTGAGAATTTGGTAAATGATACACAATTTAAGAATTTGGTAAACGATCCGCATTTTGAGGATTTTATCTGTATGAAAAGAAGGAAACAGTTTTCAAATATTACAGTAAACTCTTTTAAATTTGGAAGAATTTCCAGATAGGTTTAAGTGGGACGTGTGGGATAAACCTACATTTTCAGACATATGGAGGATTTTAAAATGACCTCATTAAAAATGATATTACTGCGAAGGATTCATATAACATGACGCACATTACATGTGATACGTTAGCATACACCCTGAGTATCAATACAATAAAATTCCGTTTCCAAGGCAACCGAACAAAGTTTACTTAATTTTATGAATTTGAAAGCGACATGCTATCATATGGAGGAGGGCTCATATTCATTGAATTCGTTTCCATGGAGACTGAAATAATTTACTTAATTAAGATAAAAATTGAACAATTAAACCATTGAAAAGCATGTGATATTATTAACAGAAATTTATTAAGTCAATTTATGAGAAACGAGTTTACAAAATAATATGGGTCGAAATGGGACTTGATGGTAGTAACGCAGGGGCGGATCCAGAGTTGGGGGGGGGGGTGTCCAAACCCCACCCTGCTCAACTACTTAAAAAAATTAATGCCTTGCATCAATGAAATAAATTACAATGTGATCCTACATAATTATAAAAATAATTTCTCTCTTTAAAAAGCTCAATTGTATGTATGCCTATGTAATGTAAAGACGATGATGGCAGATTTCCTTAACTAGAACCTTGAAAAAACTCTCCTGCAAAAATTCCTGGATCCGCCCCTGTAATGGCATCATTCGACCTGGACAGACGGGGTACGTATTTAAAGTGTGACAGCAAAAGCCATGTGCCAAGATGGGGGACTTTATAACATCCGGTTGGTCACCCATTAAAGATATGTTTGTTTTTTAGATTGGTATAAGCATGACTTGGTAGTCTTCTATGTTAAAGCTCCTTACTTCTGATTTTAAACAACAATAAGGATTAGAACTAATTTGAGATCATTGTCACAGATGGATACTAGGTAAGAGTATGTTCATTTCTGCAAAATAAGAAGCAACAATATGTTTATTGTACCCAACAGTTTGCCCTTGGTGACATGGCAGTTCAATCTTGAAATCGACTTTATCCACCCACGACAAATCAAGTCGGCACTACATTTGTAGTACCATAGGTCTTCTGTCTGACGTGGAGAGCGTCTATGGGTAACCGGTCGCCACATCCTACGTATGACTCATGCATCTTTTCTTACTACATATTTTCGTAGACTTGTGATCGTCTAGGATTTGTCTCTGATCGTCTTTGCTTCTCCTTCACATTGTGCTTACTTCTTACTGGTTTCTTAAGACATTTGTCTTCTTCAGTTATAACAATGCAACAGTTCGTTGTTTACCCTTTATGTAGCATAGGTATACATACAAGCATAGTACATATTACAATTACAGTCAATACTAACTAAACTCTTCTCAATCTATCGCGGTGTCTAGGACTCTTAGATGGTAAACCTCTGGAATCTAATCGAAGTCTGCTGAATTCTCACGAGTATCCTAATTTTGTATCAACTGGTTTTGGACATTCAATTATCTAATTGGTCAAACATGAGGTAAATAATTAGAGAGATTGGTTAATTGAGCCCAATGACGTCAAAACCCACCCTTAAATGGTCATATGGAAATTTACTAGATAAATTTCCCATGAGATATAATTACCATGTTGTTGACATATAGAGCAAGTTATGTTTGGCTAAACTACTCTTTTTATAAAACAATATGTAATTTTACCCTAAGTGATATTTAGTACATACTACATATTATGTGAATATGTTAGAAACATAAAACTATATCTTATCTCCTCATTCCTTGTCTATAATCTTTAAAAACAATGTCACCACGACTATATTGCTACACATTATATAGATCATACCTTCGTGGGGTTTTTTTGTGTTCATGACGCTTGTGTTCAACGGGCTTTACCGAACATCTTGGCACTGAGGACATGCTTTGATGAAGTTGTTAGAGAAGTTGTTAGAGTCTATGAGTGGTCTAGGACAAGCACAATTGAAACTAGAGTGAATTACAGATCAAATGTTAGTTATAATTAGACCGACATGATGTGATATCTTACCGTCACAACGAGGACCACTATACCAAAACGGCTCACAATCTGATGTATTACAGTAACCTGTAAATCTATCACAACCTGCAGCACAATTCTCGCATGATGTTTCACAGTTCAGTCCCCACGTTCCTTCACTACAAGCTTAAAAAGAAATACCAAAGGTCAACAACATCTACAACATCAAAGGTCAACAACATGTGAACTCCTCCATGAGAAGGTGTATGACTTGTTGTAGGAAGAGTAAGCATACCATGTGTGACAATTGCTTGTTTAGATTTGGATCTCGGAAACCTATCTTAATGACGTTTTTTTTTTTCATCCAGTAATTAAAGTCAATATTGGTATCGATTTTTCCCAGTTCAAAAATTGGTAATGCACACCACGGTTAACTATTAAAATGGTGATATATAGACCTATTTGCTCATTATCAACCTAATACCTATCAAAAATAATAATACCTGAATAGATCAATATCCTCATTCTCAACATCTCGTCATTTAAAGATTGAGATAAAAGTAGAACAAATCAAATATGTCCGAGAGAGAGAGAGAGAGAGAGAGAGAGAGAGAGAGAGAGAGAGAGGGAGAGAGAGAGAGAGAGAGAAACTTATCCATTTCGGGACTAACATAATATGGTTTAATTTTATTTCAATAATTCACTTGCTCGTAGGGGTCTTTAGCAGTGGGAGGAAACCGGGGTACCCTGAGGAAACCTACGAGGCTGGACAGGCGACCCTACTCCTTAATATGGCAGGGTATTCCATCTATTAAGTTCATTTTCATTAGCCAATAAACTAATTTTTTTTTCAATTCTGACGCTTGGCAAAGATAACGGAACTGATTTTCCTTTTCATAAACGAGTTTTAAACATTCCAAGGATTTCTTCTTTTTATAACAATTATTATCTGATAAAACAATTGAAGATGGTTGGAGAGAGAGATAGAGAGAGGGAGAGATAGAGAGAGAGGGGGAGAGAGATGGGGTTTAACGTCCACTCGACACAAACTAGGCCATTTCGGGACTAACATATAGTTTAATTTTATTTCAATAATTCGCTTGCGAGTAGGGGTCTTTAGCAGTGTGAAGAAATCGGACGACCCGGAGAAAACCCACGAGGTTGGACAGGCGATCCTACTTCTTGTCACGTACAACCGGGGATTCGAAACCACACCAATGACTGGCTTTATGATACAGTGGGTAAGATGATGGCTCGCTAGCCTGGAGGTCTGGTGTTCGATCCCTGCATTGGCCGAGAAAGTTCATTTCGATTTTCCAACGTGGTTTCCCCTTATCAGTGATGCAAAATTGAGGGCCTGATAAACACAGCTGTCTAGTCGTTCAGATGGGACGAAAAACCGAGGTCCCGTGTACATATTGGCGTGCACGTAAAAGATCCCTTGGCAGTTGGAATTCGGTATAAGAGTAGGCCGTGGCGCCGCTGCCCGGGCAAAATTTCCCTTATAGCACACTGTATGGTGTATGCCTGTCTTACATTAGCCCAGGTTAGGTGCAGAAGAGTAGGACGTTAAACCCCATTTCATTTATGATACAGCACACACGTGGTAACCATTCAGCCCCCTCCCCCCGCCCCGAAGGTGGTTGAATATCTCAGGTTTTTGTTGGTTTTTGTTTGTTTGTTTTTTTTTAGTTTCGGCGCCTGGTCAAAGGAATCTCTACGACCTGTAGTCATTTTCGTGTGTGGTTTCCCCAGTTCATGTCTATATGCTCCTCTAAATCAATTCGCAACAAAATCACGAATATTAATATCGCCACCATGTGGATTTATGAGACCAAGTTTTTCTAGACCAGTTTTTTGCGTAGATTAAACAAAGGGCTGGTATGTTGCTGCATTTGGGATAGATTTGATTGAATGGGAAGAATAGACACACTCCCTCAAAAGCTTAAGTATCAGAAGCCAATCCAGCAATAGCCAGAGATGAATTTCTAACAAAATTTTGATTATGTACTCAGTTGAAATATATCAACAAATCACCCAGTTTGTACGCAGGAAGGCATCTTTAACGTTCACTTTTCTGTACCGACAGGGATAATGCAGACGGGATCAGTATAGTTTATAAACAAATCTAGACTTTAAAGTATAATAGTAAGTAATCTTGCAAAATGGCAGTCTTGTAAAAGTAACAAAGATTGACATACGTTCCAGACAATCTTGACCATGATATCCATTGGGACACCCATAAGAACACACTCCGTTCACAGTATCACATATATCGCCATAGCAATTACATCTTTTATCACAAAACTCAGAATACCAACCGTCAGCACACTCTGCAATAAAATTAACTCAAACGTAATTAAAACGGACGATAGTGTGGAAGATGGGTATGAGGTGAAACTTGGAGTCCAGTCAAATGGAGTGGAACAATTCTCTTTATATCAAGCTAATATAAGTAATATTCTGTTCAGTGATTGACGGAAACGGGTCGTGTACTGCAGCACACAAAACAAACGTACGGACATGACACAATGCGCAAAAATCGCAAACAAACGTACAGATCAGATTAAGAGAATGGATCCAGGGATAGCCCAAGCCTCAAACCCAGGCTTTCAGACTCCCGATCACGCAAAAAGGATTGATCGAAATCCATGACTTCCCTCGGGATTTATGTCCATTGGGCATTAACTAGGTCGTTTCGGGACTAACGTGTGGCATAGATTTATTTTTGAAATTCGATAATCCCCCCACCCCCAGTATTAACCTTGCTGTAAACCAGGCAGGATAGAGGAGCTTTTTGCTAACGCCCACACCACATAAACCACACAGATCCAATCCACTTAAAACCAGACAGAATAGAGGGTTTTTTTTAAAAGACCACACAAAATAAACCAGGCAGGATAGCGGGGTTTTAACGTCCACTCAACATAAACCAGACAGGATAAAAGGGTTTTCGATCCACTTAAAACCAGACAGTATAGAGTGTTTTTAAATTCCACACAGTACAAACCAGGTCATTATTGGACACAACTTGCACAGATCTGGGGGAGAAAGGGATGATGACATTATTGATTGTTAGTTGCAGTTTAATTTAAGTTTCAATCAGCCTATGAGCTAGTGCAGATATAGACCCCCACCCCACTAACCTTATTTTGACTAAAAATAACTACTTACTAAAGATTTCAATTTCACAAAGACTGAGAATTGGCACATTGGTCGAATTGGCGTAAAAGCTGAGTGTTTTTCCCTGCACGGGTTCGGGACACTGTATTGAGTACATGCCGCTAGATGTCCTTACAATATCCATATAACACCGATGTTTATCAACAAAGATCAGGAAGTCCGTTGGTAAAGATTGATCTATAAGAACTGTCAAATGAAGAAATAAATAGATAAATAAGAAAATAGATGAAAATATAAAAAAAACAGTTTTGTATTTCAATAAGATCGAATGTGCGGCACAAAAGGGGGGAGAGAGAGAGAGAGAAATGGGGTTTAACGTCCACTCAACCGGCACAAAAGGAGTCACAGGTCTTAAAATATGAGCGATAAAATGAATTCTTACCATCAATACCAAAATAAACGTCCAGCCAATGAAAGACCACTGATTGATTAAAACGTACTTCCCAAAACATAACATCATCTAAAATGCCTGGTAGGCTGCAAGTCGAGGCACTGAAATAATACAAATTTGTTGGGGTACAATCGTATCTAATAGCGAGTTTCCTTCTATGAAATCAGTTTAAATAGGTCTTTCTCAAGCAGAGAGCAAGCGAAAGGGGGGTTAACATCTACTCGACACAACTAAGTCATTTCGGGAATAATATTTTATTTCTATAGGTCGCTTGAACTTTTCCATGAAATCATAATAATGATTATTATATTATTTTTATCATTAAAGAATAATAAAGGCATGGGCCGCCAAAATTGCACCACATAAGACATACTTTGCCATTCTTGCACACCGGAGAATTTAACTTACATTGTTATTAATAAATATCGGGGATTATGAATATAGCTTTCATTGTTAACATAACATCGTGGAATATGAATATAACTTATATTTTATAAACAAAATATGAATACGACTTACATTGTTTCCATAAAATATCGGCAGCGAATATGAATATAACTTACATTGTTAACATAATATCGGGGAATATGAATATATAACTTACATTGTTATTAACAATGTACTTTATTTATCATTCATTTTAGCACACCCTTTTTTTGTCCTGTAATTTAATTGATATATTAAGTGAACCGCGAACCTAAATAATATAACTTACTTAAATGTCGTTGATTGGATACCGTCAATTGCATTAGCAGCTTCACATGGCATTGTACTTTCAGAACTTAAACACAGTGTAACTTCATCAAAGTTGCTCGGAGTTTGCCTTGCTTGACCGTCCAATGCTACATTTTCTGTATTAAAATAAAAAGACACAGTAAGTTCCTCACAATAATTTCAAAGACATTACAATCATAATATCCAATTCAACAGGACAACTACCCAAACAATGGAAATGAAATGAGGTTTAACGTCCTACTGTTCTGTATGGATGGGCATACGCCATACAGCTTTCTATGGGTGAAATTTTGCCCGGACAGCGGCATTACGGCCTACAGTTATATCGCATCCCAACTACCAAAGCTTCCTTAATGTGCACGCTCATGTGTACATGGGACTTCATCTCATTCGGTCCACTATACTCTGTCCCTTGCCAGACTGTCCGTCCTGTACCGCTGACAAAGTGGAACCAGGCTGGAAAATCCCGATACACTTTCGGGGTCAGTACAGGGATTGGACTCGGGACATCTAGGTTACCCAACTACCGTGGCTCCATCGCAAGCAACGGAATATTACCAGCTCGGTGTTTCTTATTTGTATCATTTTATATCGCATTCATTAAACTTAGGCCTATTAAGTGACAAATCGTATATATAAATCGCGTATGTCTACACCAATTAATTGTTTTATGGAACCGACCCAAGTAGAGGCAACGAGTCAAATTTTGATATCGGGTTTTACCAATCCGGAGACCATTCTGAGATACCATAATTGGCAAGTTTTAGTAATATTGATATAGTGTTACCTCGTTGACAGGTGTTACCAGACCATCCAGGTAGACATCCTCCTGTTAAACAGCGAAAATCTTCGTCACAGCCGTCTTTACAGCGACATACTAACAACATACAGTAATATAAAAAAAATGACTTAAATATTATTAGCTTAAAAGTAACATATAGGCCTATTATTATCATTTTGAACCAGTAACTTAATACCTAACGGTACTCATCTCCCTCTTCTTATTTCTGTTACCTCTTTTTTTTTAAAATCATTTTTAGTGAAGCCTGTACCATAACAGGCCCGGGACTGTACAGCGCCGTGGACGCTTACGGCCGGCCCCGGATCCATTCACTTGATTTGATATTTTCCGCAGGTTAATCTTATAGGTTTTTGGTTTTCGTGTAGTGCGGTCCTCCTGCACTTACTATTACAATTACAAGACGGAGCCAATGACGTCATATCCGGTTCCTGATACATAATGCTCCCGTAAAAGATTGGGGGCTGCTGGAAGTCATGTAGTTTTATATAAATTTGATTATTAACTGCATCACATTCACTTATATCTTTTTAAATGATAAATTGCCAATACTATTCTTCTCTTGAATAAAATGCTGTTTAAACCAAGCAGCGCTCCATAGACCACAACAAAACAATCCTATGTCATTAAATGAATTCAAAAATCTACAAAATCAAAGGAAACAAAATATGACAAACAGACCATCGCTTCGGGCTAAAACTGAACTCAGAAAGAGTAGTAACAACAACTTCATCTCTCGTCATTGGGTGGTTTATCCTATTGGCTAATAAATAAGGTTCGGAACCTGAAAAAAGAGAGAATTACTTAAAATATATTAAATATGTGCACGAGTCCTAATTCTAAATGGGTTGAGCTCTTTGGTGTTGATCAAAAATAGAATTCTACATCTCATTGGGTTTCGTGTTTGATTATACATGTTAGTAATGGCTATACTTGCAGACGTGAAATTTGAAGTGTCAATTGATGTTTACTTCCCCAAAAACGGCAATTTCAATTAAATACATATATAGTCACATTAATAGTTTTAACCCAAACTGTTGATATAAATAACGACATAACAATTCAGAACAAGACTGTCATCCGGGCTTGACATTCGGCATGGTGTTCGGGCGGTCATTATACTAGTTCCGCTACTGTGTGTGCGATCATAAAATTCATAATTGCAGACTAGAACTGCCTTCTGGGTAAGCGTGCCAAGATGGGTAAACGTGCCCCTAACGCCAGAAAAATGCAGAAAATTAAACATCATTTCGTTCCATTTAAGTTATATGAAAGAACACCGAATATTTAAGGTCCACGTGTGAATTACTTCATTTAATTTAAGTGTCTTTAACTCATATTTCTTGAAAATGTGATATCAATATCTTCAGTGGTTGCTGAGAAATGGGTTTGGGTTACTTTTTTCAAATTCTAAAGAAAAGTTTTATACCAGTTCAACATTTAAAGGCACGGAGAGAGAGAGGGAGGGAGAGAGAGAGAGAGACTAACGAAGATAACGACTGTACTGTTTACTTAAAATTTGGGTGGGTGGATGTGTCTGTGTGTGTGTGAGAGAGAGAGAGGGGGGGGCAGAGAGAGAGGGAGTCCGGGGGTAAAACACCAAATTGGTAGGAGATCTATTGTCCAATCAAGACACTAGATAAGGTAGGCGACCTTACTTATTGCCCGAGATCGAACCTATGACTTTCTTAAATAACACGCCGTGGGATCTACAGAAGTACGTTCTCAAGAACCCTGTTCAACAATTATAAGAAGAAGTAAAGAGAAAAACAGGGATACTTCGAATGTTATGCCATTTTGCGTCGACATCGGTGGCTAGGTGGGTAAGACGCTGACTCGCTAACCTCGAGGTCGGGCGTTCGGCCCTTGAATTGGCTGACAAAGTTCATCCCATTGTCAGTGACGCAGGACGGATGGCCTGACAAGGACAGCTGTGTAGTCGGTCGGATGGCACGAAAAACAGACGTCCCGTGTACACATTGGCGTGTACATAAACGATTCCTTGGCAGTTGCAATTCGATATAACTTAAGTGTAGGTCGTAGCGCCGCTGCCGAGGCAAAATTTCCGTCATAGGAGCAGAACTGTAGGAGCGGAACTGTAGGTCGTTAAACACCATTTCACTTTTCCACGTTTTGGGGTTGATTTTCAAACAAAACAGTCATAAAAGTTGATAAAATACTTACAGCAGAAAAACAACCATGCACCATCTACTTCCAATGCTTTGTCAATGAAAACACAGAATACAATATTTGATTCCTCACAATTGTTTCTCTATACCTGTAACTAATAATTATCAGGTTTCAATTCAGACAGAGTTGTATTGAATTCCTCTGTTTGTCGTCAACCCACACACAATAACATGTACATGTAAGTATATATCATAAATCTATTCACATTATATAAAACCCGTCCCTTTATGGTTTTATGGTATTCCTCGAATATAGGTATATATAAATAAATAAACTGGACACAAGGCAATGTCGAGATATTTGTCAAGTAGACGAGTTATGTTGTTTTAACTTCAAACTAAACAAATCTCACCAATTATTACTACTCACTACTGGGTCATCGTCGTAAACTATATGATATACAGGTTGACATGTTTGATTAAACATCATATCATCGTAAACCATGATGAATGATGATGCTAGATACCATCCAGATTAAAATGAATGAATAAAATGGGGTTTGAAGTTCGTTTACGTAGTTCGTTTACGTGAACTAACGCGCTAATATATATACGGATTCTTGTTACTCCATATATGTCCGTCTTGACCTGCATTACTGACCCACAAAATGTGAAAAAACGTGCCCGATATCTAATAAAACACTAATTTTAGGACTGGAATAGTAGTAAAACACGTTTGAGTTGAGTATTGAATAATACATTTTATCTGGAGCCACTCTACTTTGTGCGACATTTTTCGGGCATCGATTATTACTTGCTACAGTGTGATTGGATGGTTGAAATTAAAGTGGGATTTCGATTACAAAACTTTTGGGGTTGCTTACACAGGCTAGAATAGCAAAAAACGCATTTGCGGTGGTTAAATTGTCATTGACGATTGATTGATTGGTTGTTTGGAATTCTGGGTAGCCAGGAAGGCTATATTGGAACAAATTGAAGTAGCTGTATTAACAGGCTGGAATAGCAGGAAAACGCGTTTGTGGCAGTTAAATTTTCTAAATTTTCTCCCACTGGTCCCGTCTTCGTGGATGTAAACGATTGATTGGAATTCGAGTCAGCCACCTTAATTAGGCTATATTGGACCATTTTGAAGTTACTTTGTTCACGAACTGAAATAGCAGGAAAAGTGTTTGCAGCCAACAAATATTCCAAAATGTCCTTAGGCTGGGGTGGGTCGGGGGTCCATACAAGGTAAGCAACACTTCTTCACCTCTCGGGGAAGACCGGCACCTTTGTTTGTAAACATGATAAACATTGTATTGGTGAGGTGTTTTATTTTAACCCCGTAAAATATGCCAAATCAGTGTTTACAGAAAACTGACGCCCCCCCCCCCCCACGCCCCTGATGCGCTACATTGTCAAAATTTTATATAATTTCATTTGCGACCCCCACCCCACCCCCACATATATATTTCACGGCAACGCCTCAGTTTCTCTGTTTCTACTCCGACGACAAGGTGATTAACAGATTCGTTTTCTACTGCGACGACAACGACAACGGAATGATACAGCCAATCAAACATCTCGATTATTCTAAGTCATTCAAGATGTTGGATTTATCATTTGCTGTACACAAACTGGGTCATTTCAGAATTGTGTGGCACTACATGTCTTTTAGCAGTGACAGGAAACTGGAGTTCCCACAAAAAGTCCATGCGGTCAGGGAGGCACCCCCGCTCCTTGTCACAAACAAGCTTGGGACCGAAACCACACAACTTGACTCTTATGATCTAAAGTACACACGTACAACCACTCCACAGCGCAACTAAATATTATCATAATTTTAATGTGTATCTATATATGATATAACACTAACCACCAGCTGTCTTAATTAGCTCACTCGGAGCAGAACAGTAGGACGTTAAACCCCATTCCATTTCATTTCATTTCCTAGCCACCTGTATTGTATACAATACTTATATTATTATCAGTATGTTTGTACGTGTTATATATAGAGTAAGTAAAATAATAAGATAACGACTTTATATTATATATACCCTGTCAGATAAACACTTGTCATGTTCTGATACCCTAAATACATTATATATCATAGAACCATTTGTAATTTGTGCCAACACAATTAATTATCCCCCGTCTGTTGACTTAAATGACATAAAATATTAAACATGACCGTTTATTAAGAGCATAATAATCGAACCACATGAAATCGTTACGATTGCCTTATATTTATGGATAGCAAAGTCTAGAAAGCATTGTTTTTAGTCATAATTGAGATGTTTACATAGATGAAGTTGACTTTGGGTAGAATCAGGAACGCTGAGTTTTTTGGGGAAGATGCAATTAGCCTTAATATCACCTCTTTGTTTACTGACATTCCATCTTCCTACCCATCGAAAGAAAGATTATTCGAAAATATTTAAGTTAAATAGGTGACGAAAGCTGGTAGGCCTGCTTATATTTCATATAACACTTGATACTCTCCATCCCCTCCCCTCCTTCCCTCTCTCTCTCTCCCTCTTTCTCTCTCTCTCTCACACACACACACAAACGCATACACCTTGAAATAAATTTTACGTAAACAATGCAGTCGTTATCTTGGTCTTTATCTTGAAGTATATTGGAGGTCATATACGGGCCAGATTACAATATGTCAACGTTAAAGGAAGTTTGTGACGGATTACCTCTTGATCCGCTCCCCCCTCATCGAGGGAGGGACGAAAATCTACCACACGCACCGATACTTAATCCTAATCTGACAACAGACGAGGAACGGGTAAATATTTATATGTTTATTATAGTTTTATGATCAATATACTTCCAGTTTCTAATGTCCAAGAATTATTGCGCAAATTTTGCATTTTGTTTTCTGACGCACTTCATGTGTGACAGTCCTATATGATCGGCAGTTGCTTTTTATAGATTAATTCCACGGAATCTTATGTACTATCAGGCGCGGATCAAGGATTTTTTGCAGTGGGGGGGTCTAGGTTTGATAATTGCGGTGAGCGCGCTCAAACAATTAAGGGGGGTTTTGTGGGCACTCCCCCAGAAAAATTTGGTAAATTAGATTCAATTTGGTGCATTTTGACGTATTTCCGGAAGGTAAATTCCAAAATTATAGGTCTAAAAATCGCCAATAAAATCGCATAAAAAATTTTCAAGCCTGAGCAGGGGGGGGGGGTCCGGAAACCCTGCCCCCCCCCCCCTCTGGATCCGCGCCTGACTATCCGAAAGTTTCAGTCAATCCAGTCTATAACAATCTAAAACTGAGAGACTAAAAATCTTATGACCAAAGATGCCGTAGCGTGCAGGCTGGTGGGATGGGGATAAACGTCTACTCAACACAAACCCAGTCATTTGCCGACTAACATATCTTTATCCGAGGACTGCTGGATAAATCACGGACAGTAGATGGATCGGATAAACATTTAGTTACCAAGTGATTTAAACTCAAAGATAACATGCTTTGACTAGCCGATTTCAGTTCCACTCAAATATGAAGTATGAATTGTAATATTAGCCCGCTACAACCGTAAATGCAGGCGACCGCGCTACACAATGTGCGCATAACAAATATCCAGAAATCCAGAAAGCAAACATACCGATAAGATAGAGCAACAATCATTGTAAACACTTAAAGAACCGTTTAATCAAACGAAACCATCGATTGTGCTTTCACTGGTACATGTAGTTACAGGTTATTTTACTGGTATAGGTATTTATAAGTAAGTTTTACTGATGCACGTGGTTATAAGTTGTTTTTACTGGTACGTGTAATTACAGGTTGCTTGTGCTGGTTATAAGTTGCTTTTACTGATACGTGTGGTTATAATTTGTTTGTACTAATACATGTCATTATAAGCTGCTCATACTGGTACATGAAGTTATAAGTTGCTTGTACTGATATATGTAGTTATAAGTTGCCTTTACTGGTACGGGTCGTTATAAGTTGCTTGTACTGATACATATAGTTATAAGTTGCTTTTATTGGTACATTTCGTTATAAGTTGTTTGTTTGTGGTTATACGCTGCTTTTACTGGAACATGTGTTATACTTTGCTTTTACTGGTATATGCATTTATAAGTTACCATGTGAGCTGTTCTGTTTTACAGCTGGCCCTTGAAAATTCCCTGAGATATTTTCCCCCGGAACTACATGAAAGACTTGCACGTGAATTCGTGGAAGAACTCCGAGAATATGGACACATATACATGTACAGATTTAGACCAAATATTGAAATGCGGTAAGGTTGTATTCTTTCTAAATTCTATAGAACAAAGTATTCTTCTATTTGGTGTCCATTTGGCACTGACTGGGTCTTTAAAAATCCAAGAGATGAGGCAGGCAAAACACGGTGTCTAACCCATGATTTGTATAGATAGATAACAGACTGTAAGATTTATAGTACATGAGTTAACTCATTCGGTTACCCAACATCAAACTTGGACATATAATAACCTTTCTAACCAGTGACTTAATCTCGTGTTAAATGAATTTTCTGTTGAACTGCCTGCATATCGAAAAAGTATTGAGGGAAGTGCTTTGGGGCGCTGGTACAAGCCATGATTATTGTTATAGTAAAAGCAGTATTCGGATAGCCCTTGGAGCTAGTAGAGCGCCTTTGTGTTTACAAACTTATATTCACATTACGTATTGTTATTATTATTCTATCTACTTTAGAGCTTATCCTATAAATGATTATCCAGCTAAGACAAGACAAGCAGCTGCTGTGATGCATATGATCATGAACAACCTAGATCCTCATGTTGCTCAATTTCCACAAGAACTAGTTACTTATGGTGGTAATGGTCAGGTCTTCTCTAACTGGGCACAGGTGAGTCTTTGTTTATGACCGTCTCCAGAAAACATTTGGAGCCAGCAATGCTTCGTGCTGCATAATTTAATCATATACAGCTAAAGATCCACAGTCTTGGGTCTTTAACCCATTCGGTGAAATCCGCGAGTATAGTTTGAAGGATCTTTCCCTGCACGTTATTGTATTACGGAAATGTCCATATTTGGGAAGTTCACCTTAGCCATCATGTAGCTAAATAATCATTATTTTACTTTCATTTTTAAATTCAAGTATCATTTTACAGTTTCTGTTAACAATGAGATATCTATCTACCATGAATGAAGAGCAGACACTGGTCATGTATTCTGGTCATCCTATGGGATTATTTCCCAGCTCCAGAGATTCTCCAAGAGTTGTTATTACGAACGGAATGGTATGTATACCACAACAATAAACTTATCTTCAAATTCATTGATTCGGTCTTCAACGACAGTATCCGTGCAGTATAACCTAATATGTGGTTTACATTATTCTTTAATGAGATATTGCCCCAGTTTTCTTTTTTTCGGACCTTTTTCAATTCTAGGCGGTTCACGGTGGCTAAGTGGATGGGACGCTGGCTTGCTAGCTTGGAGATCGGGTGTTAGATCCCTGCATTGGCCGAAAAAGTTCATTCAGATTTTCTGGCATGGTTCCCTCTTGTCAGTGGTGCAGGACGAAGGGCCTGACAAGGACAGTTGTGTAGTTGTTCGGATGCGACGAAAACTCGAGATCCCGTGTACACATTTGTGTGCACATAAAAGATCTCTTGACAGTTGGAATTCGGTATAAAAGTAGACCGCAGTGCCGCTGTCTGGCAAACTTTCCTTCATACCACACTGTATGGCGTATGGCCGTCTTCATTAGCCCAGTTCTTGGCAGAACAGTAGGACGTTTAACCCTATTTCATTTCTTCAATTATGATACTTTTCCATACGTGCAGTTTGATTTTGATATTTTATATCGATAACTAGTTATTCAACATTTTACTTTCCTGTGTGATAAGTATAATTTGCATACTATCTGTTCAATTCTGGTATTCCGTTATTTGGTTGCAGGTCGTACCAAACTATTCTTCACGAACATTGTATGATAAATTATTTGCATTGGGCGTTACCATGTAAGTACAATATTTTACAGATAAAGTTGGAATGCTGGTATTGCTTTGCCCTTGAGCTTCAGAATGAATATTACTGGATTTCATTTGTATTTATGAATGTATTGTTCTGAGGGATGTACAACATTGGGGGTTGGATGGACGAATGGTCAGCACGTGCGCTTTGTATCATAAGGTCTGTCATTGAGTCAACTGGTGTTGTTTCGAATCCCCGCGTCTATGTGAAAAGTAGTGTCGCCTGTCAAACTCATGGGTCCTCTGGTTTTCTCCCACTGCTAAATAACCTTCCGCGCCAGCGAATTATTGAAATGAAATTGAACGATATGTTAGTCCGAAATGACCTAATTTGTGTCGAGTAGAAGTTAAACCCCATTGTCAACCCCTTTCCATCTCTGACGATCAATCATTGAGCTATATATAGAGGGTATCAAGGATATAACAGGGACCGCTACTTTCTCTTACTATATTGATGTTGTAGGTATGGTCAGATGACGGCTGGTAGTTATTGTTATATTGGACCACAGGGTATTGTTCATGGTACAACGGTGAATATTTCATTATATCTTCATTATAACAAATCAGGGGCGGGGTTTGCCAGGTTTCTGTCACGGAAATCTGCCATCATCGTCTCTAAATTACATAGGCATACATACTTGAGCTTTTTAAACAGAGAAATCATTTTTATACTGATATAGGATCACTTTGTGATGTAATTTCATTGATGCAAGGCATTATTTTTATACGCCCACATTTTCATGTGGACGTATATTGTCGTCGCCCCTGTTCGTCCGCCCGTCCGTCCGTCCGTCCGGACGTCCGTCCGTCCGTTCACAATTGTTTGTGAACAGTCTACAGGTCACAATTTTTATCCGATTTCAATGAAACTTAAAACATAGGTTTATCACCCTAAGATCTCGGTTCCTTTCGATATTGGCATGTATCGGACTGTAACTTCATGGGTTATGGCCCCTGATTGTACGAAAAATCACGTTTTTTAGCTTGTGAACAGTTTAGAGGTCCCAATTTTGAACCGATTTGGACGAAACTTGAAATGCATGTTTATAACCCAAAGACCTTGGTTCCTTTCGATATTTGCGCCAATCGGATCGTAACTTCCTGAATTATGGCCCCTGATTGTCCGAAAAATCGCCCTTTTTAGCTTGTGGTCCCTCTGGAGGTCAAAATTGTTATCCGATTTAAAAAAACGTTTGATTATATCAGTGTTCCATGGTTATGAAGGTTGAGTTCGAATTTCATGAAAATCGGACCAAAATTGACGGACAAAATGGCCGCCATTTGTACGTGAATAGTGTGAAAATATGTTAAATCAAGGTTGTGAACAGTGTAGAGGACACAATTTTGAACCGATTTGGATGAAACTTGAAATGCATGTTTATAACCCAAAGATCTTGGTTCCTTTCGATATTTGCGCCAATCGGATCGTAACTTCTTGAATTATGGCCCCTGATTGTCCGAAAAAATGCCCTTTTTAGCTTGTGGTCCCTCTGGAGGTCAAAATTGTTATCCGATTTAAAAAAACGTTTGATTATATCACCGTTCCATGGTTATGAAGGTTGAGTATGAATTGTGTGAAAATCGGACCAAAATTGACGGACAAAATGGCCGCCGTTTGTACGCGAATATTGTGAAAATATGTTATATAAAGGTTGTGGACCTTATAGAGGTCACAATTTTGAACCGATTTTGATGAAACTTGACATGTATGTTTATAACCCAAAGATCGTGGTTCCTTTAGATATTTGCGCCCATTGGATCATAACTTCCTGAATTATGTCCCCGGATTGTCAGAAAAATCGCTTTTGTTCGCTTTTGGTCCCTCTGGAGGTCAAAATTATTATCCGATTTAAAAAAACGTTTGACTATATCACCGTTACATGGTAATGAAGAGAGAGTTTGAATTACGTGAAAACCGGACTAGAATTGACGGACAAAATGGCCACCGTTTGTACACGAATAGTGTGAAAATATGTTACATCAAGGTTGTGGACCCTATAGAGGTCACAATTTTGAATCGATTTTGATGAAACTTGACAGGTATGTTTTAAACCCAAAGATCTTGGTTCCTTTCGATATTTGCGCCCATCGGGTCATTACTTCCTGAATTATGTCCCCTGATTGTACGAAAAATCACCCTTTTTAGCTTGTGGTGCCTCTGGAGGTCACAATTATTATATGATTTAAAAAAAAACGTTTGATTATAAAAACCAAACAAATTCTAATGATTTTCTGATAATTCCTTAATATGCGACAATTCTTGTTGACTGCCCGGACGATTTGGCTGCTGTGTGGGCGTATGTTTCGTTGCCTGGCAACCTATTTTTTTATATAGCTGAGCAGGGGGGGGGGCCAAAGACCCCCTCTGGATCCGCCCCTGCAAATTTAATAAATTCTTCCAAGATGATTCAGTTCTCCACAAAAGTCTTAACACACAAGAAGATCAGTTTTAAAATTGTGTGTGGGAAACATATAGGTACCGATAAGTTAAGGATAAAGATAAAGCATGTAATGAGACCGACTTCCACGTTGTTGTAAATGGAAATGGAAATGTAATCGTGTAAAGCATATAAATACTTTTAAATAAAAATGAAAATGTTATCGTGTAAAACTTGGTCTGCCTGCAATCGAAATAACACACTACAGGTGACAAATTCCATTCTTTATTTGAGCTAAGTCAACGAGGTCTTGCTACCTATGATAGAGATAATCTTTATTTTCCAATATGATATTTATATTTGAGTTGAATATTTACAGTTAACGTTGTTAAATGCGGCTAGAAAGCATCTGGACACAGGAGATTTATCTGGTAAGATCTTTGTAACTTCCGGTCTAGGGGGTATGAGTGGAGCGCAAGCTAAGGCTGCAGTTATAGCTGGTTGTATAGGAGTCATTGCTGAGGTGAGTTCTTCATTTTAATTATCAGAATCACTATCAAAATAGTACCATTGTGTATGTGGATGGTGGGGGGATAATTACAATTCATAGGTCCATAAAATGTACATAAATTTTTCGTGAGCCTTGGGTAGCGGTGTTAAAATCAGATCCCAACCTTTTCTGACAGTTCCATTATAAAAAATACTATTTGTTGTTTTAGGTGAGTGAGGAAGCAATCTATAAACGATATAATCAAGGATGGTTGTTACAAGTGACGGCTAATTTAGATGCATGTATCGCCATGATCAGACAAGCTAAACAAAATAAAACCACTACCAGTATCGGTTATCATGGCAACGTGGTTGATCTTTGGTAAGTAGCCCATTATCCCCATGCTTCAATCTTGCCGTTTACGAGAGATTCATTTTCCCTTTGCATGTATAAAACATAACACTACAAAGATATAAAGCGATTGATAGTGCAGATGGGGCGAACATACAGAAACACCTTATTATTACGAATTCTTTTATTGTATTAACGTCAGAACCGATTTAGCATACTAGGTTTTAGGTTTGGCTAATGATTATGGGATGTATTGTTATTTTAGGGAACGTTTGGCTGATGAATATGATTCTACTGGAGACCTTTTAGTTGATCTAGGTTCAGACCAAACTTCCTGCCATAATCCATTTCTCGGGGGATATTATCCCGTTCAGGTAAAGCATGTAGTAACTGATAGTTCACGTAGTCCCAAGATGAATTTAAACGGCAGTGACCTGACAACGAAACCTCCCTTTTATTATAATAATAATATATGTTTATTTAGATTGCTTTGGATATCGGATTGACCAAGACCTAATCTTAGAGCGTCATATTTTGAACGCGTGGATACAATCTAGTTAACACCGGGTACATTTACACGTCGATTAATTATAGACCCAATCCTTTGTTTTTCGCACAAACCTGATAATAAATGTGGATTCTTTTAAAACTCAACAGAAACGCCATTTTAATTTACTATTTCAGCTGACATATAAACAAGCTCGTGTCGTCATGTCAGAAAATCCAACAATATTTAAAAATCTCGTCCAAGAAAGGTGGGTTCATTTTAATGCGAAATGGATAAAACCATTAAAACAGTCTGTGCAATAGAATATAGCTGACTCGGGCTTATTGGTATCGAGATGATGGAATAAAAATGTCGGGCAATTACTTTTCTTTCTTTATGTTAATAAAACCCCTAAAACACTTTGCATTGAACACAAAATATGCCTGCAATTTGGGCAGGGGTCGGCTCTTCGTGGTTAGTTTAGGATATATAATAGCATAAAGAATTTCATTTTTTTAAATACATGTGTACTCAACCCATGTGCCGGCAGGTTGATTTTTACCCTATATGAGAAATAAACGTTTTGTTAATTAATGAAATAAAACTTTATTTGCTTAAAGTTTGACTTTATTTTGTTTCTTCTTATCTTGAAACAGCTTACGTCGTCATATTGCCGCCATCGACCGTTTAACATCACGTGGTATGTTTTTCTGGGATTATGGCAATGCCTTTTTATTAGAAGCAGGTAGAGCAGGTAGGTAAACGTTTTGATATTTATGGTAATTTTAGTTCGCTGCAAAAAGTTTACTTTATCTGAAATAATGCCCAAAGTGCAACAACAGCGAGCGACATTATTCGTGGAGAATTTTAACGTTCTTGACTATAATAGTTCAGATAAGTCGGTGGCCTTTGTAGAGATTTCAGAGGAATTGTCGCTGATGTTTATTCTTATATCTTAAAGCTAAAGCTTCTGTTTTATCTGTAGGTGCTGATGTTGGCAGAGCTGAGGGAACCAATGGCACATCTTTTAAATATCCATCTTATGTTCAAGACATTATGGGAGACATATTCTCTCTGGGGTTCGGTCCTTTCAGGTTCGTTTATATATCACCTTCTGTTATCTCTGGAAGCCACCGTGACTCAGTGAATAGGCTATGGTGATGGTTCACTAACCACTCCGATGATGGCAGAGAAAGTTCCTTTGAATTCCGATTCTAGTTCCCTGTGTCAGTGGTGTTGGACCTATGGTAATTGGAATTCTGTGGCGAGTAGGACTTCATATAACACTGCATATCACGTATACCCGTGTTCAACATCCCGGTTTGTGCAGGAAAGTAAGACACTAAACCCCATTTCAACCCATTTCATTGCATATCAATCCACCATTGCATTTACCGGATGGGTATTCTGTAATGTTAGCTGTGTCTCTAAGGCTCTATCTATTGCACTGACGCCAGGTTGATCATAACATGACCATGTTGACTTGGTGCCCACAACAGCAAGTATTTCTGTTTAAAAAAAACCGAAAAGATGAAATCAAAAAAGACATGACTCAAAATGTATATATTTGTAAATAAATGCACTATGTTCATATTTTGTAGATGGGTGTGTACATCATGCAATCCTACTGATCTAGAGAAAAGTGATGAAATAGCAACTTGTGTTTTAGAAGATATCATAAAACAGGGAGGTAGGTCCTCTTTGGACACAGAGGCATTTAATAGTGTATAAACCAAGTAAACTGAGCAAGGTTGTTTTCTTTGGAGAAATTATGAACTGCTGGATTTAACTTATGTGTTGTATATTTATCTACGGTTAGAGAAAAGAATGCTTTATCTTTCAGTTGTGTGGTGGTCACAGTGGCTAAGTGGGTAAGGCGCTAAATCGGTGTGCACGTGAAAGATCCGTTGGAATTCGATATAAGAGTAGGCCGCAGTGCTGCTATCCAAGCAAAATGTCCCTCATAGCACACCGTATGGCGTACGGACGTCTTCATTAGCCCAGTTTTGTAGCATAAAAGTTGGATCTTAAACACCATTTCATTTCACTTTCAGTTGTTTTAGCTTTCCAGAAGATAATGAATGTCATTTTTCTTTTGTATTCTCTATAGTTCCTAAGTCAACAAAACAGCAGTATACTGATAATATAAAATGGATTAAAGAAGCTGGACAACATAAAATGGTAAACTTCTAACTTTTACGAGTAACTGGTAACTTTGAATCAGTTCACAAGCGACTCAATACGGGAGAGAGAGAGAGAGAGAGAGAAAACTGGGTTTAATGTCCACTCGACACAAACTATGTTATTTCGGGACTAACATGTGGTTTAATTTTATTTCAATAATTCGCTTTCGCGTAGGGGTCTTTAGCAGTGAGAGGAAACCGGACGACCCGGCGAAAACCCACGAAGTTGGACAGGCAACCATACTCCTTGCCATGTACAACCGGGAATTCGAAATTCCGCCAGTTGACTCAATGACAGGCTTTACGATACAGCACGCACGAGCTAACTATTCGGTCATTCAGCCCCCCCCCCCCTAAATGGCTCAATAAAAACACAGCGAATGAAATATACCAACAATATAAGCCGAATGTCGAAATGAATACCAACGTGTGCGCTATCGATAACCCGAGTGTCAGTTGTATCATATCCTGTTCCGGAAAACGTTTGTGGGCTACAGAGATAAAGTCCATGTTAAAAGTATCCAAACGGTGTGTTTTATTTTTTACAGGTTGTGGGATCTCAAGCTCGCATATTATATTCTAATCAACAAGGACGACAAGCAATAGCGCTTGCATTTAATAAAGCTATAGCTGATGGCCAAATAACGGTAAAAAAGGTTTTATAATTGTTGATATTGAGTCAGTTTTCGTTTTTATGATATGCGTGATAATATTTCTATTGTCCCAATCCGACTGTTATAGCTACCAAAGCCAGGCCGCAAAGTGTGGAAAGTAGGTTAGGTTCCTAAATATTTTTTTTAAAATGGACTTGATTTTGAAGGAACTCAGCAAATAGCTTTCTCTCTGGTATAATAAAATTTTCTTTAACAAAAAGACTTGTTGTTGTAGGCACCAATAGCAATAAGCCGTGATCACCACGACGTTAGTGGAACAGACAGTCCGTTTAGAGAGACATCTAACATTACAGATGGTTCCAATTTGTGTGCAGGTTAGTTTTATTCCCTAACCAATTTAATTTATTGTTCTTCTGTGGGTAAATGGAACTACTACTGCCGTTGCTACAAACTAATACTACTACTGCTGCTTCTACTGCTTCCGGTTCCACCAAGGATGATTTCTCACCCTGCAAGATGTCCGACATATTTTTCGGGCATCGTTATTTGTTTCATAAGTGAAATTTCTAGGGTCATGTGAACAACATCGATCGGTTAATTAAATTTAAGTTCAGATGGGCTATATTGAAGAACTTTCAGGTTAATGTATCCACGGACTGAAATAGCAGGAAACATGTTTATGGCTCTCCAGATTTTTTTATAAATTACTTAGGAGAGATATCCCCCATGAGCTGGTGACCTATCCCACCGGCCGCGGTTCTGATGAATTTGAGCGGAGAAATTTCCGACCATTTCATTTCTGAATCCTCTCCCATATCTGCGGATGAAGTGGGCATACAGTGTTATTTCGGTAGCAAAGCTATTTAAATAAGGCTATATTGGAATACGTGTTGTTGGTGTACGCACGGGTTGGGATTACAGGACAACGTGTTTGCTGCCTTATACATATTGTCTTGGAAGACATGCCCGCAACCCCCAGTGGTCAGGAATCTTAACATGATTTTTTTTTTGCTGTTTTTGTCCTCTCGCTTCCAAAGTTGAATTTCGGTTCCAAAGCCACATAACTATGGCTAAATTGGACTACATTCTTGGTACGTTATACTCGGAATTGAAGGAAAGCGCTTTTGCAGCCCCAACCGCAGGCTGATCGGGCCAGTATACACCTTTAAAATGGCAGGCAGCATATTGTTATTATACTGCATTACTTTGATTATGGGAAGATGAGTCTTCGAGACCTGTATCACACCATCAATACATGTCTCAGCTGTTTCGGTTGGTAAATCTACTGAATGTGGGCGTTAGAAGACTCAAACTACTGTACTATTTGCTTTTATAATTTGCTATTTTAATTCCTATAATGATGTTGATTGTTTAGATATGGCTATTCAGAATGTGATCGGTGATAGTTTTAGAGGTGCCACGTGGGTAGCAGTGCATAATGGTGGAGGTGTAGGCTGGTAGGTTGTTTCATGGAACTAATAATACATTATAAGGTCCATGGTTGTATAAAATAGTTCTTAAAATGCGCGGTAATTTCAATTTGATTTGCGAATTCTGGCGTTTAAAGTAGCTAAGTCTCTAACTCAATCTCATCCAAAATTTTGACGTTGAAAACACGAATTATTTGTCAATTTAAATCAACATTGATGTTGTGATCTTATCGGGAAAAGATGGGCTTCTGATAGCCAATATCTAAGACAACATAAAAAAATGTACCATTGGTACACGAATCGTGTACCATAATGCGTTCTAGGTCCACTTTTAACAAGGGACTTAAAAAACGAGGCTAGACGGTGATGCATAATTCTTATCTGGAGAGCATACGCTATAATAAATACTATGTAGGCTGGCATAACCAGACGCTAGGCATTCAATTGAGACTTCAGGCGCAGGCCATATTTCACCTAACACAGCTGATTTGAAATAAAGAGTAAAGACGGAAATGATTGAATGTAAATCTCTTAAAATCAGTTTTAAGTATATGCGTTGGGACCATTTTTGTCAATTTCTAGGTCCCAAATATTAGCAATTTTGCTCCTTTAAGATCATAAAAGTAAATAGTTTTGACACGTTCTTACATACATGAAGATATTTGGCAATATACAAGTTTAAATTAATAACGCCTTTACTCAACTTTAAATATAAAATATGCTGGTTATTTTTTTATCCCAACATACACCAGATGATTTCGTTTGTTTCAAGGGGCGAGGTTATAAATGGAGGTTTTGGATTGGTACTAGATGGATCGGAGGTAAGACAAACTCTATAACTATACACAAGAAAATGAAATCGGGATTTGCATCTCATCAAAACGCCCATTCGTTTATATTGAGACTAACATGTGACTTGCTTTGGTTTTTTTTATATAATTAAATAGAAAGATAAAATAGTCAGGTTATTAGAGTTTCCACCTATTACCCCTCCATTTCATATATCATGGTTTTTAGAAAGTATGCTAATTGGAAGAAGTATCTGATCTAAATTGTAGGGCCATTGAGCAGTAATACATACGGGGTGTTACAGTTATATATGAGATTATTTGATTATTTGTAATATTATAGGAATACAGCAATTATTATACTATCGATTTCAGGATGCGGGTAGACGAGCTAAGCTGATGCTTTCATGGGATGTTAATAATGGGGTAAGTTTCCATAATGTTTCTAATTATTAGAGATAGAGATAGAGAAATGAGTTTAACGCCCACTCGACACAAGCTAGGTCATTTTGGGACTAACATAATATGGTTTAATCGTATTTCAATAATTCGCTAGCGCGTGGGGTTGGGCGGAAACCAGAGGACCCGGAGAAAACCCACGAGGTTGGACAGGCGACCCTATCCCTTGTCACGTACAACCGTAATCTAGTTGGGGTTGGAAATAGTTGTTTTGATAAGTGTTTAAGAATATTAGCTCCAGGGCAATTGTATATATAGTTTTAAGGATGTCCGTTATTAGTCAGTGTTTAGCCGACGGTCCGTTAAGCCATATTTACAATAGATGTCTGGCCTGCTAGAGTGATTTGTCTTGGGTGTCATTAAATTTTGGTGACTGTCTGATTTTGGTCTTCTTTGCGTGGCATTTAGTAATTGAACAATAATACTAAAACATGTTATTTGTTTGATAACGACGAGAGTATAGTCGTCGAAACGTTGCATATTAATAAACCAGTAATTGTTATTCTATAAATAGTTATTAATGTGTTATCAAACGCTGATATTTACATTGTATATTTGACATTATATTACAGGTTGCTAGAAGATGTTGGTCTGGTAATAGGAATGCTGAAGAAACAATATGCCATGCTATGGATGAAGATAATAATTTAAAAATAACTCTTCCTTATCATGCTGATCAAGATCTGTTAAGAAAAAACATTCCATAGAATAGGGGATGCTAATAAATTAACCCCACGTCGTCACTGTTTACCGTATTTAATGCAATAACTGAACTGTTGCTGATTGGTAGTACATCTAAGCAATATCAAATTTCAAGCGATGGCTTTTTGTATTCAGAAACATATTGCCAACTTTCACATCATTCAATTAATGAACAGATGACCAACTAAGACCTACTTATTAACTCTTGGACAAAAAGACAGGCCCTTATTACATACCTGGGCCCGGTTGCTCAAAACTAAGTTATTTTAACGATCCGTTTAACTCTAACGGATCGTTATCTTTGTAACGTGTCGTTTGTTAACGGTCCGTTAAATTTCTGTTGCTGGAAAGTCAATATCATTATCCGTTAGCTAACGGGTTCATTAAAGTTAATCCAAGAGAAGGCTGTTTGTCCATTGGCTGAATTTAAAATTTTTAATTTCAATGTACATATATAACAACTTCATAGAATTTACTATTAACAAGAAACTGAAGACAGCGAGACAACTATGCAGTCTGTTCACAAAACTAGATTAAAGACAAAAAGATGACTGTATAATTTACAACAGAAAACACTATAGAATACTTTATTTTTTCCTTTAGAAATTTTAGCGTAAATCTGTAAGAAAAATTATGGGATTTGCACTACAGAATTATGGGGCCATTATTTCCTAAGTCCACCATAATTCTGTAGAATAGTATAGAATTTCATCCTATAGAAAATGGAATAGGCCTGCATCGCCCAACCCTCTAGAACGTTCAATAGAAAACTACATTGGTAATCTATGACTTTTGCCAACTAATGCCATCATTAAACAGATAACGGAGCCCCAAACCTCCGTTAAATATAACGCCAAGTTAACGACACATTAAAGTTAACGGGACTTTCAGCAACAGTCTTCATCTCTGTTAAAGTTAACGATCCGTTAACATGGAGTTAACAGATCGTTAAAAGATAACTCCATGTTAACGGATCGTTAAAAGATAACGGAGCTTTGAGCAACCGGCCCCAGGGTTATAGTATTTTGCAAGTCTTAATTTTGAAACAAATTCCAAACATTCAATTCATCTAAGATACGTCATATTTATTTTAGTTCTTAAAATAAACAGTTATGGATTATACCAAGGCCCCTCAGTTTGCATTCATATCTTGTCTTAAAGTAATTCAATTGAAAAACAGAACAGATTTGTTTGGGTTTTTTTTTTAATGAAAATAAATGACTAAATGAAGGATGTCTACTCTATAGATATTAATTAATGACAATATGTGTATGGTAATGTGATCATTTATAATCAATGATTTTGAAACAATAAAATGACAGAATATAATTGTATGCCTACCAATAATAATTGTATGTTATGAATTTGGAAATGTTATAGAATGGATATGGTATCTCCACTGTACTAATACCACACTGACATAAGTGTTACCTCTTTATAGATGGTTAATATCAGACTCTCATTATGGAGAGGGAGAGAAAGAAATGGGGCTTACTGTCCACTCGATACAAACTAGATCATTCTGGGATTAACATATGGTCCAATTTTATTTCAATAACTCACTTGCACATATAGGGGTCTTTAGTAGTGGGAGGAAACCAGAGGACCCGAAGAAAACTCACGAGGTTGGACATACGACCCTACTCCTTGTCACTTACAGCCCCGGAATCGAAACCACGCCATTTGACTCAATGACAGACCTTATGATACAGCTCAGCAAATGCTAACCATTCAGCCACCCCCACCCCCACATCCCCCCTCTCGTAATAATGACAAGCTTATGTCTGCAATAAATTTACATGCTCTAATATGGATATCTAGGATTGATGCACTTCCAACACCTAAAATTTGTACTTTTGCCGATAAGAATACATTAAATTTGACATATAAAATATAAATTAACAAAACTGTTACTTTCTGGGGAACAAAAAAATCCAGCTAGTTGTGAACGATATACATGTATACACATAAAAAACATCACTTTGAATTTTGAAATGAGCAGCATAGTTATTAGTACACCAAAATGCCTATTCCTGTAAGATTCAAAGCTCAAATTCTTGTAAATAAAAAAAGGTTGGAGGGTTCAGTAATTATAAATGACTATTTCGGCCTTATCATGTTATATTCTGACAAATCCTGGGTTGTGTGTTCGACTTTAATATCATATGATGTTTTCATCTATTCATGGCCTGATTAACTGATGTAGCTTTTTTAAAGTTGTTAAAATGTTCGAGATATTGAGACATTGTATCCGCAGGGGTGTAGATCATATCTGTTTTAGTTTTAAGAAATGATGACTGCTGTTCTGCTACTGCACTACCTAGAAGACTCTGTGACATCTCTTTCATCAAATTCATACAATCCCCAGCTACCACACATGGACAATATTCTATCTGTAAAAAAGCACAACAAACAAAGCTTCAATAAATTATATTCCACTCAAAGTAAGTTATTTTGGGACTAAAATGTGATCTTTTTTGGGTACAGGGATCTTAAGAAGTGGAAGTAATCCAGAGACCACAGATAAGTAGGTAATTAATCCTACTCCTTTTCATGTAAAAAACCACAACACTTGCAACAATGACATACCTTATTATCGCCAGTACATCCTACAGAAAACAAAAATATATAGAGAATCGCCTCAGAGTCATTTTTGATATCAAAAAACATCAACACATGTCGAAAAAGTGAATACAAAAACGAGGCTCAGCAGAGATTTTATTTATCACCCAATCCTTGCATGCACAAATAAATATAATTTTTCGCAATAGATTCCTCTTACTGAACCCGATTACATTATAGCATAGTGATACATCATTTTTTCACAGCAATTCAACCATTGCAAAGTCCATTTTATTGATTCAGTCTTTCCATCAAGGTCTATCAGATAAAAATAGTTCATTTTTAATAAAAAAAAAAAGTTACTTTTAATTAAAAAAAAAGAAGTTATTTTTAATAAAAAATGAACTGTTCTTTGAAAATAAAAAAAGTAGTTCGATTTTACCTGACCAATAAAATTCATGTAAGGAGATATCGCAGGCGCTTATGAAATTTATCACACAAGCAATATCTACTATAGCATTTATTATTATTGGGTGATAAAACTAGTTCCTCATCAGTTTGTCATTCGATGTTAATATTTGATAGTGTTCAGCTTCTTCTTTTGATAATATATAACATTTAAACACACTGTCGACTATGCTCATCTTAACGGATGGCAAAATTAATGTGGGAAATTCAAAAGATGTATGATACCTCCCATTAATTTCTAGAAACATGTCAGTCTTCATCAGACTGGATTAATGTTTATTTAATTTCCAAATGGGGTCCTTTAGTAGCAGATCAGGCCATTTTATGTTTATGGTATACGATAGGCATCAAGTAGTACATAACAAACACAAAAACATTAAATGAAACACACTTACCATACTATTTTAATTAAAGTGACGTCTCATTGACGGTTCTCTAAAGATTATCAAGCAAACGATGTGTATGTCAATTGCTAATTGCCGAGTAAAGAAGTTAAATATATTACAGGTTACAAAAAGATGACTAACCTCAACAAGTATCCCTTTAAAATTAGATGCTTGTGACACAGACCCAACTTTAAATATAAAATCTCCATATTCATATCTTTGACCCTTTGATTCTATTTTTGAACCCTTTCTTTGTTGATAATAATGTTTTAATTTCTGCATGAGACCATCAAATAAAGCATCAGCCACCAAACAAGTTCCTGTGTCTAGAATAGCAAAACACGAAGCTGGTTGTTCACTACTGTGTAGTATGTTCACTTGTCTCTGTGGTGCTGAAAACATATATTTTGAACTCTATTACCTACATTATACAGGCTATCAATAAATCTTCTTAAAGGACAACATTCATGTCAGTCATTATCACATATGTCATAGACCTGGTTAAACATGTTCGAATATAAAACATTGCTACAATAGATGCATAACTAAGATTTGAAGAAACTGGAAGTAACTGGAAGTAACCCAAAAATGGAAAACATGAGTTATCCTTATATATAACTGAGCTGAAATTCGACCTTGTATCTGTTATCGCTCGTTCCTTCAGTCTTTTTCCTTGTTAGATGTATTTTATTCCCTTTAAATAAGCAGGAGATCAGCGAACAGGTAACATGCCTAAAATTTTCTAAGCTTATTAATTTGTGCATTTTAAATTTGGCATTCATCAATGGGTGCTGTGCATCAGCATAGGGCAGGTTTGTCTATGAGAAAGTGTTCTGTGACTGGTCACAGGTCATACGACTGACAGTTTTGTATTTATATTGACATTTGGGTTTGGTACTATATAAACTGTATTTGGATTGTCTCTAAAGAGTGGCATTTAACTCCTCCACACAAACTCGTCCACAGTTAAGTTTTTTGGCTAAACTTATTCGCCATCTGGGCTACATTGAGGAGAATTTGGGGGACTCAGTAACAAATTCATTCATTATGGGTGTGTGCACGAATCAACCAATGCTGTGTGGATGACTCAACCAATGTACGGTATTTTGATAATTGTAGCCGACTTAACCAGACCTTCGTGTGGACGAGTTTGCTTGTGGATGAGTTAAATGGCATTTGTAGATTCATGTTTTTAGTGTTGAATATCATGAATGATATTGAGCTAAAAGTTTTATCCCATTAAACCAACTAGCTTTGATTGATTTAACCAACTTACTGTTCTGTATTCCTGATCCGGCCTGAAATGTTTCACAATCAACACAGAAATTTCCTGTTTTAACAGCGCCTAATAACTCAATTTGTTTCTGAATACCATCAACTACTTGCTGTCCACTTTTACCTTCTGGTACAGGATAGAAATAAACACTGAAAAAACAAGCCAACAGTGAGGCTGATGTCCCCCGCCGAAATCCCAAAATATATAGATGACACATATTAATTAATCGCACATTTATTTTTTTCAAACGTATCGACCAATCAAACTGAACACGAAGTGTCATCCAAAAACTGCTTATATCTGCCTACCGTAAGAAGAAAATGCTCATCTTCGAACTCCATCAAGGCATTGACCTAATAAGCATACACACCAATTTTGAACATTTTAACTCAATTCGAAGGAGAGTTATTGTGTTCCAAAGTCTCGGCAAATCAAATTGCTTATCGCTCTGCTTACCCTGAGCAGAATATGCTCATTATCGATCTTAGTCAAGGTATTACTGTAATGAAACTATACACCAAGTTTCATCACTCTCGCTTAATTAGAACTAAAGTTATTGTGTCCAAAAGCATCAACCAATCAAATTGCTTATCTCTGCTTACCATAAGCGGAAAATGCTCATCTTTGAACTCCATCAAGGCATAGACCTAATAAGCATATACACCAAGTTTGAACATTTTAACTCAATTAGAAGGAGAGTTATTGTGTTCCAAATTCTCGACCAATCAAATTGCGTATCGCTCTGCTTACCCTGAGCAGAAAATGCTCATTATCGAACTTAGTCAAGGTATTACTATAATGAAACTATACACCAAGTTTCATCAATCTCACTTAATTAGAACTTAAGTTATCGTGTCCCAAAGCATCAACCAATCAAATTGCTTATCTCTGCTTACCCTAAGCGGAAAATGCTCATCTTCGAACTCCATCAAGGCATTGACCTAATAAACACATACACCAAGTTTGAACATTCTAGCTCAATTAGGAAGAGAGTTATTGTGTCCCAAAAAGTGTGACGGACAGACAGACGGACAGACAGACGGACAGACAGACGGACGGACAGACAGACGGACGAACCCATTTTAATAGTCCCCCAACTTTCTTCGAAAGGCGGGGGACAAATAACAAATAGTATAAATTGACTCAACCATCAGGGATTGAATGTTTAAAATGATTATTAACCCATTTTAATGTGCCAGTTTGTGCTTAAAATATTGGGTGCAGAGCTACTGTATATATAACTCTGACTACAAAAATATGAAGCAAATTCAATCACAAAATAAAAATGTAATGGACTTAATCAATCATCCTATTTTCCTTCACTAACTATAGGCCAATGCAGTATTCTGTGAGGAAAATTATGTCCAGATGGTGGTGTTACCATAATTATATGGACTACAGATTCCATATGAAAAACTATAAACACGGTTCCTTGCCAGGCCAATTGTTCTGCACCATTGAAAGGGAAAACACTCCGAGAAATCTGAAGGGGCTTAATTCTGTTACCTCCAGGAATAAACCTAATCGGTAATGCTTTTGATTAGCAAACCAGCGCCTCACTTTCCGAGAAGACAGGACAAGAAATACATTTTGCCAGGCCATCATTTTGAGAATCCATCACGATGTACTATATTTTATTATATCGATAATGATTGACTGTTTCATGCCATATCGTATTGTATAATTTGTTTATTTATTTGTGATGCTTGTGATCATCTCTCGATCTACTAGTTCCTTTTGGAACTGTCCTTGAGCGAATGATCGCTGACAGTTCTTATCCGGCCTTCTATAACTGCAGTATGAAAATACCGTTCTTCCCCACCTTTGGTCTAAGGCTATTTTGGAATCCTTACGTACTATTTTTCACCTTGATTCTACCTTATTTGCCAAAGGAATCATTTCTTGCAACACCTGACACACATTTATAAAGATTCAACACTATTTTCAAGTAGAATTCTGCGATTATACACATACACCAAATACGTTTAAACTGAAAAGACATTACGAGACCCAGACATGCACAAACTACATGTTTATTTCGTCGCTAAATTCTACTCAAAAATGCCAATGGAGTTGAATTATTATAAATTTGTGTCAAATAAAGTGAGAAAGGATTCCTTTTGGTGGATAATAAAGAATTGTGGTGACAAATAGACGGTAAGGGTCCTAAAACAGTCTGAGAACAGGGGTGGTGAATAGTGGTATTTTACCGTATTTTCACACTGCAGTATGAAAATACGGTAAAGGCCGGATAGGAACTGTCACTGTCAGCGAATATTGTTTGGTCAAATCAAAGTAAAGACAGTTCTGAGTTCCAAAAGGATCTACATGGTTTGTATTGACAATGACATTTCTACTTCATTGTTATGAAAAAAAAACAAATTTACCAAACTACCCCCATTTTTCGTTGTAATGAATGTCTGTAATTGCTGAAAATTGAAAATTGTGATCAAAACTGTCGTTCTCTTGTTTGAAGTGTGGGCGCTGACATTTTGAAAATATTTGCTGCATAAAATAGTGTTTAGACAACCGAGACTAAAATGTTTCCTAACACAGGGTGCAGGGGAGGGAACTCTAACTAAAAGGTTGTTCAGCGTTACCGGACCAGACCACCAAGATGGTTCTTTCCTTATATTTTTAATGATAGAAATACAAATATGTACAGTATCTATTTCTGTTTCTTAACTTTCTCTCGGACATTTTCTTTTTTTCCATTTCCATGGGGATTATGTTTTGGAGTCTACAATGGTAGAAAAGTGTTATAAATTAATTTACTCTTTCAGTCTTTCCTTCACGCTTCATTGATGAATATATTCTTGAATTTGCGTCTTAATGAATTAACTGGAATGTAAGCGTCCCACTAAATTTCTGCACCAATTAATCTGGGAATCGTGCAGTGTGCTATTAGAACAATTTGCCTTACAGCTATGACTTTTTTTTTTCGAATTCCACCTATTATAAGGTTCCCCTTATCCAACGTGAAGCTCTAAAGCGATCGGATTTATTTTTCGTCTCATACAAAAAATGACAATTAAAAATGGGGGAAATCATCTGCAAAATCCATATGTGCGTTCCCAGCCCACACGAGGATCGAACCTGGGAACCAGGTTAGTGAGCAATTGGCTGAGAAAGTATTCAGTCTCTGGGGTACGTATGACTGATCTGCTGAAATATTTACCCAAAACAAGAATTATGAAACATGAAGTTGTTTTGTGTCGCTCTCGTATTTGACATACCTTTTTAAAACTCATTTTTCTGTTTTCCTTTTAAAGCGACAGGAGCCAGCACTTAATATTATTACAGCATATTTATAGCGCGCCCTTTCATATAATATGTTCAGCGGCACTTTATAATGTAATCAGTGACAATCACAAATAAACAACAAGTTTGTGGACATTAATTATAGCCTGATTAAATAAATGTGCGTGTACAACATCTTAAGATAAATGGTAGATTATTCCAATATATCATTAATTTATTTGCATAACCGGGTTTATAAGAGATACATTTTTATTATATTTTATTTATCATTCTGCTTACATTTTTAATTTATAGGAGATTTTATGTATTTAAAGAAATGTAATAATTGTTTTAATCGTATTTTATCATTTGTGACATGTTTTTTTATTTATGTGATATCTGTTTAGTTTGTCTCGTTGCAACCGCGCGCAATATGTTTTGTGCAATATATCCCCGTTGCCGCTGAAGTGCTTGAAGTTCATTCAACTGTTTACAATTCATTATTCGTTTCGTTTGAATTACGAGTTCCAATTTGGTAATACTGGATGAAGTCATTGCGCCTGCGTAAAACGATTCATCCACGCTTTCCGGTCTTCAGTTCGAAATAAGTTGAGGGAAGAAAGAAACTGTAATTTAACTATTCTCTAAACTACCGATTTACAAGAAAAAAGAAAGAAACAATGGCGGTACGTATTATATAATAATAATTTACATGGTACAGCTGCTATTGCGCCTAGATACTTATATTTCTTTGGCATGATTAATTTGTGTTCTCAATGTTTAGACGAAATTGAAAAATTTTCAATATTTTTTCACATTTTATATTTAGTGATCTTCCCTTTTTTTCCAAAAATGTGGGAGGGAGAGCAGTTTTCGACATTGATTCAATGGGACAGCCCCTGGACTACTTCAAATCCAATGTTGCAATTCAATAATGTTGTTTTTTTTAGACATTCAACTTTCATAATATTCTAGTTTGCAGATAGTAAAACCACCAGAAGAGTCTGTAAAAAAAAAAAAACAGATCAAAGTTTTGCATAATAACTAACGGTCACAAATAATTGGTCAATTTAGTCATTTATGCCCTGGGCCCCATGACCATTCCGAAAATCTGGGAGTGCGAGGTCCAGCACATCATTTTTGAGTGGAAAAAATGCCCAAAAGGACTAATTTCATACTAGTACTGTAAATTACGATTTCTAACCTAAACTATTTTTGTTCTCCCTTCCCGCGAGAATATATGGAGCTAAAAATTGTTCTCCACTTCAAAAAAAGAGGGGGTGTGTGCCAGGGGCACACCCCTCTGGAGCCGCACCTGCTTAAAATATTTCTTTTTATAATTTATTTATCTTTCAGACTTTACCTATGAACCCTAAACCATTTTTAAATGGTCTAACTGGTAAACCAATCATGGTCAAATTGAAGTGGGGTATGGAATATAAAGGTTACTTGGTTTCTGTTGATGGTTACATGAATTTACAGGTATAGTACTAAAACAGGAACTTGTATCTTGATTGTTTAAATCAGTTGTGTACATTTATGAGGGCATTAAGAGAATGGCAATGTAATTTTAATAGAATATTGCACCAAGAATAATCTTTATCATAGTAAAATGGTTATAAGATAGACAGTTATTCCATTATAAACAAACAGTATTATAATGTAGGCTACACAGAATACTGGCAGAGCTTAATATTAGTAAACAATATTGTAATTTGTTTTTTTCAGTTGGCTAATACAGAAGAATATATAGATGGTATGCTGGCGGGAAATTTAGGAGAAATTCTTATTAGGTGATTAGCAATTTTAGTGATGGACAATTTTTTTTTTAAAGTGGTACAAATTTGATTCATTCACAGTGAATTTTGTTATACTGGTACATGTAGGTTACATCTACCTGGACATCAGTAGTACCATACCATCCATACCAGTGGTTGGGGCGTGGCAAAGTTTTTGGGACAGGGTCGAACATAATTAAGATCAATTATTCAGAAAACAATAATTTGGTCGTCTGTCCAATCTCATGGGGGTTTTCCAGGTCCTCCAGTTTCCTCCCGCTGCTAAAGACTCCTACGCACAAGCAAATTATTGAAATAAAATGAACCCATGTGTTAGCTTCGAAATGACCTAGTTTGTGTCACTTGGATGTCAAACCCCATTTTTCTCTTTCTATAAACATGCTAACAAAAAGCCCATCTTGACAAATTGTATCATTCAGTGAAAAGTTTTAGTCATATTATCTTTTCTGATGAAATGCATAAACCCCACCTAAAAATTTGTTATTTCTTCATGTATTGTGTAAGCTGATGAATGTGTAAATTAAGAAAATATTATATGGGCTTAAACGTGGGGCGCCAGATTTGGAGATGTCTTGTAATTAACTGCAGGTTCTGCAGTTTCAACATTAACAAATACAAAAATAATAGTTTTTATTCATTATTGGATATTATGTTTTTTCCAGGTGTAACAATGTTTTATATATCAGAGGAGTGGAGGAAGAAGATGAGGAGGGAGAAATGAAAGATTGAACAAATGTTGACCTCCATTCATCAAAATATTCATTCATCATGTATCATTGTAAATATCACACTATCAATAACAAAAACTGTCATGATTTTATTTCAACCTTATCATACATTCATCATGTACAGACTGTTTACATGAAGGTTTTTGGAAGTGTCTGTATAAAATTGCCCATTTCAATGTTTTGGTAAGAATTCAAATAGAAGGGCTTCTATATATTTGTTTCTAAGAGAAATGGAGGGCATTTATTGCCAATATCATATTTATATTAATACAGTTATGATGTAGATTGATAAATTCATCTTCAACTACAGCACAACCCACCTTGTTCACCTTTCTTGTTTTAGTTAGCTTAATGAATCTGTTATGGACAATTGGCATACAATTTAACTTAGGATGGACTGTAGCTAATAGTAAATTACATTTTATTAACAAGGGATTTGAGTTTTCTTAAACAAAGGGCCCTGTATATCACCATACCTCAGTGCATATGAGTTTGTTGAAATTTCATGTTTGTTTGACATGGGTGACATTCAATTTTCGAAAGTGGTTCTATTCTTGTGCTGAATTTGGTAACTGTATCATTGTGATGTCATTGTTCATTATTTGATTTTACACATTTCCCCATCAAATGTTGTTCGTTATGTCAACATATAGAATCATGAAAATATTTTAAATGGAAACAAGATGTACCAGTTGTAAAATATATGATAAAAAAAATCAGATTGTTTTTGTTACTGTCTAAATCATTGGGCTTCAGATTATGGATATTTCTCAGACTGCTGTTAGTAACTTTGAAACAGTTCACCTGATAGCTGGTGGAATTGATGGGAGGAACTGTCAGGGAAATTATCTCTATGGGATATGATGATAAATGGGTTGCCAGTAGCTAAGTCGTCTGATCAGTTACTTATTAACCAATGATCTCGTATGAATTTCAAAAAGATCGAATCATAAATGGGATTAGCAAGATTTCATAACACAGATACATGTATTACATTAGATTTTCCCCTAGGCAAATAAGATAGACATCCTACATATTATATTACCCCCAAGGATACTAGCAATAAATGATAACAACAAACTGACAAATATGAAGTCGCAACAAAAGGGGGCAAAACTGGAAGCTTTTGAAACAAATCACTGGGCTTCACACAACTTTTCAAGGACTGGAAATAAGTTACCTGCTACTGAACTTGTACCTGCCATTTTAACTGGAAATTCAAGCCTCTTAGGCACTGGACGTTATCAAAAATCATTGTAAATAAATACTATACTGCCTTTAAATGGGATAGGCAAACCCACACTGATCAGCAGTGAATATTCGCTAGGCTGCTACAGTCACTGATGAGGATGACATTGAGTCCCCAAAATTAATTTTTTCCTTCGACAAATTAAATTCTAAAACATTTTTTTCATGTATTAGATAAAGAGTTTAAAGTATTTGTAGTTGAAAAATATTTCCTGTTTGAGTAAAAAGCATCATTCTCAACGAACAAGTTACGTCTTTTGTAAACAATGCCAGGGCCATTGAGCCAATGATTGATGCTGTGTTATGTAATTGCAGGTGTTGAAGACAGTCATCTGTGTCAGATATTGGAAGACACCTGTCGTATTTCTCTGTGAAACAGATTGAGGCAACCCATGCAAAGTTCAGTTTATGAACAAGACATTTTGACAAAGGGGAATAACTCTTGACATAAAAAAAAAAATTTGGTTTCTTCGTGCTGGCGTGAAATATGAACAATAGATTGGGGATGTTGATGGGCTTAATCTCTAATAATCCACTACCAAGCGACATGTTTTTTTATTAATATGGAGAAGCACAACCCACACAACCAATCCATGGACTTAGACTGCAAATAAAAAGACTGCAAAGTCATATTTTAATCTAAAGGAACAAGGCTTTCATAGGAGTTGTCTGTATGTATCAATCTTCTGGAAGCAGATGCTAAGAACTACGGTACTGGTACTACTACTTGCTTTAATCCCCTACCACTCTCTGGCATATGTAGGTAACCTACAAATAGGAAGGCTGTTCTAATCCCAATATTAGTGTAAATAAATCGACAAATGATACAATCAATTTTTATTGTAGTAACTAGTTAGTATCATAGTTTTTGTATAAAATTCTTGTACTCCATATATCACATATTCATCTTTCACACACACACCCCATTTCTTCTGTAAGATTTAGAAGTCCATGAGTTTTATAATATTACCTGCAAAAAAAAAAGTTTAGAGCTATTGAAAAAGTGTCTGTTTTTCTACTATGTTTTAAAGAATTATTTAAATAACATTAGTTCAAAATGAACAAATTTGTGTTGAGGATATCAAAGCCCATTTCTCTCTCCAAAATGCTAAATGAATGAAAAGATTTCCATTATTTCATATGGGATATTCCGTGTCAAAGCAATATAAAGCTATGAACATAATCAAAAAACATTCAGAGGATGTAACAGGTTAATGTTCAATGTGCTTCTATAAAATAAGGTTTTGCATTTTCTTGTCTGATTTAATCTGATAATTGGGTATTGCATATACCAAGTCATAACTGCCCTGTTCCATATTATTCACCTGTTGGGTATTCTTAGAGCTGTAATAAATATTCAGCATGAAATGCTACGAACACTATAAGTAAAATGAGTCAAATCTTTTAAAAAAAAAACATGTTCAAATAAAAACCAATATCACAAGAGGTGCTAGAGCCAAGTGGTAGGCTATCTTTTTTGAGATTGGATAGCGGATTCTGAAGATATAGTACCTACCTATTTAAAATTGCTACTATACAGATGATGGTGGGGCAGCTTCTGCAGCAGCCATTTCTCTGGCTATAAAAACAGCTACTCCAAACATACTAATACTTTTAACTAATTGCCTAGAAATAGAAACAGATACAATTTGATAATATTTTCTACTAGTGAGGCCATTTGAATATATTTTGTAATATTCTATTAGATATACATGTAAACAATACCCTGTACCGGTACATTAATATTTGGGGGAATAAAAAAGTTCAAATTCTCCACTGTGCCATGCCATGGCCTACAATTCACTATTTTGCCAGTACACTTTAATACATCAGAATATACATGAATTACTATTAGACAATTGTTTTTTTACTTCCCAAAATATACTGAACATTTCCCAAAATGAGCCAAATCTTTTTAAAAAAAAAAAACAATATGCTCGCTCAAATAACAATATCACTAGAGAGGTGCCAGTGCCCCGTTGTAGCACATCAAATATTATCGAATGCTTTGCAACTTTTTGAATAGAATTAGGCCTACATTCATTAGAACCATGGACCTTATAATCTTTAAAATCTTATATAAAAAAGGTCCATATGTGTGTTACAACCAATGCAATTTATAAATACTGGTAATCCATTTTTTATAGAATCTTTTTCACAAACAATTTCCAGCTTCCACTGCCGAATTCGTCCGGTTGATACTATATTTGACATTTTACGACTTGTTAGTAGGACGGATTGTGTCTTGATTATTTTAATCTTTCAACTTCAGAATCAGAATGTATTCTGACAGACGAGACCTGTAAGTCATGTTGACTGAAGATAATTACCATCTGAAAGGGTCTGTCCATAAACTAGCTGTAAATTGTACCACACCAGATACAAATCCAGATGAAGATCTCTTTTCTGGCATTGTATTGATGTCAAAATAGAAGTTCTTAGAATTTTTATTTTGACAGAAAAATTTATTTCTATGAAAATTGCTGGCTTCACGTGTTTTTAATTTAGAGTTACTTCCCCTGGTAACTCTCAAATTACAACCAAGTCAGTCTCAAATACAAAATCCGAAACGAAGTAATGTTAAAATCCACAGTGAATGATGAATAAGAATAGCCATTTACAGAAATCTATTTATATAGTGCAACAAAATACCGGAAATGGCTGCTCTGAAGCACTTTACAATGCTAAGAAATGGAATCAATATCTCATTAAGAATACATTAATATAATAATTTTATGTGAGATTAGGATACAAAACTGACCGTTGATCTTCTTCGTGCGCTTCAGATTAGGAGGACGGTCATAGAGGCAATTTAAGTGGTGTGTTTCGATTCACCATTGGTAAATGACAAGGATTCGCGGTTTCTCTTCTACGCATAAGAGAATTATTGGGAAAAGGTTGAACCATATTTCTCTCCAATATATATTTTGACAATCTCACAGAACATTCGACAGAATTGTAATATATATTTTTGTCAAGAAGAATGTTTTCTATTCGGAGGGAAATCCTAGCATCTATACCCTGCGTACAGAGCGAACGCGTGTACCTTGTTTAATAATTATGATACATGTATATAAGCAGTACTTTTTGAAAAGGGGACATCATGTTAGCTGTTCGGAACGTGTTTCGGATAATCATATTATGTTTCCACAGTGAATCGAGTTTTCTCGCTGCATTCAGCGTTTTCATTACCTCTATATCTGGCCATTTTGTTAAGGTTTTGCATCCGGGGGGCCAAGATGTGGGAGAGATCCCTACCCAGGGCTTGTCGCAGCCAAGTGGTCAATCTTGCCCACGGGGACAGTGTTAGGGTTGCGGTTCAGCCGGATGTTCAACTTCTACCTCATCACCTTCTTCCACATCACCTTTTCGGGCTCTGTTATCATGAGCATTGCGGTTTTTTTTCGATTGAGGTACAACAGCACTGGGGTTTATGTTGGTGCGTCGTTGCCCTCCGGCCCCGAGCCCGATTTTATCCCATTCCATGTGTGGTTTTTACCTGGTCCTGGTCCAGCATCATCATTTGTGATAATTTGACATAAATAAAAATCCAAAAATGTTGCAATGATAAACTTGAATCCGAAAGTGGAACCAATTAGTGAGGCTGGATTCCAAAACCCCAAAAGACATACCCCCCCCCCCCCCCTCCTCCAGCAACACAAGAAAAAACGGCAGTTGGCGACATTCTGCATCAGCAGGAGTAGGGGTGGTGGAGAGTGGCAGGAGCCGGGAGGGTGGAAAGGTTACTGTGAAAAGGATTTCTCTGTTTAAAAAGCTCAATTTGTATGTATGCCTATGTAATTTAGAGACGATGATGGAACATTTCCGTAACAGAAACCTGACCTGGCAAACCCCTTCCTGCAAACATTCCTGGATCCGTCCCTGCGATAAGCAAGTTTTTGTTAAAACTTATTTAAGTGGTGAAATCCGTTCAGAGGGCACTATATATATGGAACCACTGTCATTTGTCAACAGAAGATGGCAGGGATTGACTTTTTAATATACAAGTGTAAATAACTTAATTTAATCAACCTGTCCATAATATCATATAATATGTATTGGACGTTAGTCACGACAATTTTCAGCTACTGACTAGTGATCGTTAGACTGACAAAGTTCGTATTTCGAAACGGACTGTGTCTAGCTTTGTCTATGTACTTGCTAATGCGGTTGGCATATATAGGACTGGGTCACTAAACTATTCATTTTCGAAAGGCATAATTATGTTGTATAAAGTTAATATATAAACGGAAAAAAACGCATATTTTTAAAATATGTAGCCCGAGGGTGAAGATCACTGAAAACAAGCGCCCTTAAAGGAGCTAAATCGCTAATATTTGGGTCACAAGCCATATAATAATGTAATATGAATGTATATAAACTGATTTACATTCAATCGTTTCCGTTTTTAATCTAATATCAAATCAGTTATGTTTGGCGAAGTACATCAGAAGTCTCAATTGAATCACAATATATATAGCGCCTGGGTATTCCAGTCTACATAGTACTTATTGCTCATGCCATATGCTCACCGTTTCAGATGTAATGTGGAGTATACCTAAACTTGTTCTTTGGGTCCCTAGCTGAAAATGAGTCTGAAACACCGTATGGTACACGATTCGTGTACCAATGGTAAAAAAAAATATTTCGTCTTAAATATTGGATATCAGAAGCCCATCTTTTCCTGGTAAGACCACACCATCAATGTTGATTTAAATTGACAAATAATTCGTGTTTTCAACGTCGGAGACTTTCGATGATATTGAGTTAGAGACTTAGCTACTTTAGGTGAAGTTATGGTTAACGAGTTAAGAAAAGCCCGTATGGTGCTCATGATGCAACCGTTTTTGATCATTTATGCCAATTAACAGAATTGATTACCAGATTATTAAAATACTATATCTAGATTTTCCGACGTGATTCCCACTTTTCAGTGGTGTAGGACGGAGGGCCTGGCAAGGAACAACGTATCGCCATTAGGATAGAGGGTCCCGTGTACACACTGGCGTGCATGTAAAAGAACCCACGACTGTTAGTGTTGAAAATAAAAATAATAGGTCACAGTGCCGCTGTCCGACCAAAATTACGCCCATGCACACTGCATGACGTATGTCCGTCTTTATTAGTCCATTAGGAGCAGAACAGTAGGACGTATTAATACCCATTTAATTTCATCTTCACTTCACAAAAATACTTACGTACAGGGCAAGCAAAGTCCCCCCCCCCCCCCGTGGATTAAGAGCCCCCAGTATTTAGTTAATTGGGCAGTCGGTCTTAATTATTTATTTTCGTTGTATCGCCAGATTGGGTTATTCAAAGACAATGGGATGGCGTTTTTCTAACATTCTATAGCAGGACCAGTAGCTTTAGAATAGAAGATATGATGCGCACAAAAGGAAACCCTTCCTTAATACATTCATCTCATGAATCGGTCAAAACTGTCACCTCAGAGAGGTTCACAAAATTCATCCATATTATCATTGATTGAATAGTTTGCATGAAAGGCACGGGCATAACTCTGGAATAGATGAGCCCACCCATGAACTATAGCGATACTTAACGCATGTTTAAAGTTTCATCCAAATCAGGGGCCTATTTCACAAAATTTTAACTAAGATAAGATCTGAATTTTAGTTATTTGATTGGACAATATTAGATTGATTTTAGTTCTTAGCCAATCAAAATTGAAGTATCTGCTAAAATTAGGATTTTATCTTTAGTTAAAATTTCGTGAAACAGGGCCCTGCACTTTAGACGGTCCACAACATTTTTTTAAGGGTAGCGATCATTATGGTGTAACGGTGATATTTTTGGATGCTTTTAACATTTTTTTAAGGGTAGCGATCATTATGGTGTAACGGTGATATTTTTGGCTGCTTTTACAATCATTACAATTTGTGCCCTTATTTTAGAGGGCCAACAAGCCAAAAATGTGATTTTTCGTATAATCAGGGGCCATAACCCAAGAAGTTACGGCCCGGTATGCGGCAATATCAATGGGAATCGCGATCTTTGGGGTTACAAGCATATAATATTGTAAGTTTCATCAAAATCGGATATCTGTAAGAGTGTACATGGATGTGACCAGACAGTCCAATTCATCATCAAAGGAATGAACCGCAGTGCTTACGTGGTAAGGGATTTTAAAAGAATTAAAACTTCACTGAGTAATTTTACTCGTCAGAAATCGCTTAGAAAGGATGTCTGACGATTTGGACCCCGGCCTCGCCTAAAGTTCTGGGGTGCCCCCACTCCCACCCGCGCCGCAATCATGCATTGCTTCTGTCGGCCCTGATATATAAACTCAATGTTGGATATCTTTATTATTCAGACGGCAGGATTTCAGTATTCATTTTATCCCTCATTCAATGGGTATTTCACAAATGAACGGACTTGTTTGAGTGCAGTCTCGATCATCCAGTCCATCGCTTCTCTTTTTAAACACTATACAATGTTGAGAATCTCCATAATTGTCAGGACGATTTGGTATCCAATCGCTTGGTGGTGAGGTAGGTATTATTACACCATTTAGCCATTTCCAGTCGCCCTCTTTATTTACGTCCGTTGCTCCAAGATAAATGTAAGTAGAGCCTGAAAAGTATATTATTTCAGCATAGATCGTATATATAGCCTACAGTTCCTTGATTCCAGCGCCATGATTCGAAATGAAGTTAGCAAACATATGCATAACACCAATACAAACCTATTATATTTATATGTTACCTTTAAAAGAAAATAACACTTCAAGGCACATTAATGCATTGTATATACATGTATTATAATAGACAAAAAACAACAATACCGCATATACACATACTAAAATATCGCACTCTAGGCTAAGTGAGCACGCCCATTTTGCACCAAAAAGTATTCAAATCAGCTACATAAAAAATAATGCCTTGCATCGATGAAATTACATCACAAAGTGATCCTACATCAGTATAAAAATGATTTCTCTGTTTAAAAAGCTCAATTTGTATGTATGCCTATGTAATTTAGAGACGATGATGGCAGATTTCCGTGACAGAAACCTGGCAAACCCCCTCCTGCAAAAATTCGTCGATCCGCCCCTGATATGAGATAATCGAGTTAAAGGGGAAGACCAACGATTTTCAACAAGGTTTCCATAAATCCTAAATATATATTGTTAAATAATCCCCTCTGTAACAAAGGCAAAAAAGTTTTTGTAAGCGAGAAATTAATTTTCATTAAAACCGGAAGTGACATAGTTGGTTCAACTCAATGGCAGGCCGAATGATACAGCGCGCGCACACTAACCATTCGACCATCCAACCCCAGCCCCCAACGAATAAGGTATGAACTTGTCATAGTTCATTTACTTTGTATAATGCATTGTCGAGGTACTATGACGACAATGTTCCCAACACACGGAATCGTAACAGATGTCTGGGTTGAATAATCAAAGGGTACGTCGACCTTGCATCTAACTGTCTTTTTTTCACAGAATTCAGGCTTGAATAAACTGATGGAGTGCAAAATTTTAAAATCCTCTTTTGCATTTCGAGATACATGTATATTACCGTAAACATTCCAGTAATATGAGTAAATAGGGTTAGGACTGGCTCACAGCATACACAATAAATTTTCAGTTACTTTTTGGTGTTTATATCCCCACATTGACAAATGACCAAAGTGTGAACATACGAAAGTTCACCAATTTTCTATGTTATATGATCGAATTACTGTATATCACTGCAAAGTTTACAGGCTCAGGATTAAGAACGAGATTTTGGGTTGAATACACAAAGGTATGTCCACGTCGCATCAAAAAGCAGCCAAGGAAGCTTTGATGAAAGTTTTTTATTTCACAAAACGAAGAGATAAATAAACAACTAGACTGCATTTTCGAGATATATTACCGTAAACATACCAACAAATGAGAAATTCGTGCTATAGTAGCTTCACTATGCACACAGTAACTTCTAAACTAACTTTAGTGGTTCGAAGATGTTTATAACTCCGAAAATGCTACGCGGGAAGCTTCTGAAATTTTGCACTCGAATATATAAGTTATCCCTTAATTCTGTGAAATAATAATAATAATAAAAAAAACATTTTACCAACAAAGCTCGTTTGGGGTTGCTTTTTTTATGTGATACGTTATTGTCGTTATTATTTAGATGACGAGAGTCGGGGGTGTTGTGTGTTGGGGTGTGGTCATTGTGTACGACCATATGGGCGTTTCAAAAAATGTAAGTCATCGAGCAGTACACCAACAATTGTATAAACATGTACTTTAAAAGCACAGCTATTTCCTATGGTACGCCCATATGAGGAGCTCCACTTTTCGTATTTGTGCGTCTGTTGATGGTGTGCTAACTAACTTTACCAAGCAAAAATATTTAATTGGCATGTAGTTATTATTTATATTTATCTTTTTGATGAGTGACAATAACTTGAATAGTTTTGAATTAAACTGAACTTACTGGAATTTTGTATGAGATTTAAAATTAAATCTTTTTTGAATGGAGAATCGACCAGAAAAAGGTGGCCGTCATGCGTGTCGCATATCCTCATGGCATTCTCCCATGTTTTACCATCGCTGAAGTATTTGGCACACGTTAATCCAGTCGAATCTACATGTAGAGTATAACCAATATTGGTTGGGCACCGTTCTGAAACGGAATTTTTTTTTCTAGAATTATAACCCAAAGTACATATAATATATTTAGGTCTGACGATTTAGTTAAAGGTATAGATTATGTAAGATTTAGATGTAGATCTGACATTTAACTCTATAATAGTCAATGAAGAGGGGACATGTTGAAAATTGCAGTCAAATTTCTTCATTCTGAGCTGTGTTATGGTCGTTTGAAGAATATTGTTGTAGTCTTGGTTGGGATTACTACCGTTGTTATGATAATAAACAGTCTCATTTAATCAATTAGTTAAATTAATTAAATTAAATTATTAACTGACAATCGTTTAAAATCCGTTGAAAATCAAAGCCATCTGATGGTCTAGTGGGTTGATTATGGGTTTGGTTTGTGAATACATATCTAATTAATGATATGAGTCCAACGAAAGATAAGTTTTAAAAAAGGCCTTCATCCCAAATCCCTATCACATTATACAGGCAAACATAGAACGTACTGTGTTGACGAGACGTTACACACCATTCCGACCATTGTACTTACTTTTAAGAGCCCAATAATACACCATGCCCGCTACATCTGCACCTTGTCCACCAGCCCATATTAAAACATCATACAGATAGCATTTCGTGAATGCAGTGTTGAAACCGAATGATTTACAGTTGTCTGCCTCAGTACATTTCTTAGCACAATCTTTCACTGAGGGCACAGATGTCTCGGAAGTAATACCATCCAAGAGTTTGTCAGCTAAAGGAATCTTTTTCCAGACCCGCTCCGGGCAAGTACTCGATGCTAAGATTATAGCAGATATCCAGATAAGTCCCCGGACAACCAACACCTTATCTTTATACCTCGACATTATACTGGTGTCTTTATCGCTAATTCGGATATACCATAAAAGAACAAAGAACGCGTTAGAAAAGCAGAACATAAATAAATTATGAAATTGAACATTGTTTCCAGTCTCCATGGTATCCACTTTTATGTTAGCAGACGTCCCTTTCCCCGGGGTGATTCAAATGACTGCCGATGATACAGCTCGATTGTTGTTTCAGGAAATTTGCTCATTTTAAATTCATACAGGAAAGAGGTACTCTAAGAATTATCAATAACTAAGAAATCAAAGGACATCTATACACCACTCAATTGTCTACACATAGTTGTTGCATTGCGATGTGGAACAGTTGTCCCTCGGGTCTATCCAATTGTTTTGATAGAATTTACTATTATTATTCCGTCTGCGTGGCGTGTCTTCTGAGTTTGTGGATTGCCTTGTGGGAAACAGCACATTTTAGATTGAGTTGTACGCTGTGACTTATTTTCAAAGATGCGAAATATTCTTATACGCCAGCATGAAATGGCTTGGGGTATTTCGCACAGTTAATTCTTGTTACAGCCGTTAAAAAAGCGAATTGTTGTAGAAGCCAACAAATATTTATTTCCAATTGCATTTAATTACTATCCGTGCTTTTCAACAGATTAGCTATCGCCACTATCGACCTGATATATATTTTTGTTTCTTGACGTTTTAATACTTATTATAGCAATGTATATATTTCCTGTACTTAAGTTTAATAAAACGTATACCCAACAAATTTTACTCTTTGTCCGTTTTTAGCATTTTCTGATTTATGTCTATAGTTTATAATTATTTCTGTGAAGGTACTCATAAAAAAATCAACACACACATTGTTTAGTTTATGAATGATAAAACAATGTACCCATATTCCTTTTATAAATGAGAAAACATTGTTCATATATTCCGTTGATGGATGATAAAACGATGTACCCTATTCCGATTATAGATGATAAAACAATGTACCCCTATTCCGTTAACACATTATAAGGGAATGAACCCCTATTCCGTTTATGAATGATAAAACAATGTACCCATATTCCGCTCAGAGATCCGTCGACAAATCTTTGTCAGCTACAATAATCTCCATCTGCAAAGGCTGAACATCGTAAAGAACAAATCGAGACAAACACCAGTAATTCTAAAGCCCATTACTCATTTGTGTTTTCTTGCGACTGGTACTATTCCAACACTCTTCAAATCAGCTGTGGTAAAACCTTTACTTAAGAATCCATCCCTCAATTCAAATATTCTTAAAAATTACAGGCCGGCTTCCAATCTGCCCTGTTTAACAAAGATTCTGGAAAAAGCAGTAAAACACGGTTATTTAATCATCTTGAAAAAAAACTTGTTCTGTCAATTTCAGTCAGTTATAGACGTCATAATATAACCGAAACAACCTAAAACAAAGTTGCAAACAACCTTAAGATGTGTGTCGACAAGGGACGCGTTTCGCTACTGATATTGCTAGGTGTTTTTGCAGCTTTCGAAATAATAGACCTTCAAAAATTGCTTTTCCGTCTTCAGAAAGACTTTGGATGGCGCTGTTTTGGAATGGTATAGATCTTATCTGTCATCTCGCAATCAATCTGTGATTGTAATGAAATGAAATGAATTTGGGTTTAACGTTCTACTATTCTGCACCTAACATGGGCTGACGGAAGACGGGCATACGCCATACAATGTGCTATAAGGGAAATTTTGCCCGTGCAGCGGCGCTACGACCTACTCTTATGTCGAATTCTAACTGCCAAGAGATTTTTTACGTGCACACCAATGTGTACATCGGACCTCGGTTTTCGTCCTGTTCGAACAACTGGGCAGGGGAAACCACGCCGGAAAATCGAGATGAACTTTCTCGGTCAATGCAGGGATCGAACACCCGACCACCAGGCCAGCGAGCCGACGCCTCACCCACTTAGTCACGTAATTTCCAATCTGTGATTGTCAACTCAGACAAATCAGAATGTTCAAGGTTCTGTTTTAAGACCTATTTTATTTACCATGCATACAAATTTCTGTATCACGCCATCTTTATGCTGGTATACCCAACATTTAGATTCGTTTACTCCTGGATCAGATCAAACAGAGGTGCTCATAAGGATGGTTACCAGTATCGAACAAATTAAAACCTGGATAAATTTACTTTGCTTGAAATTAAATGAAGATAAAACCGAAGTTATCCTTTTTGGCTCCAAAACTCGATTATCGGACTTGTCAAATTTCCGCCAACATGAGTGGTCAAATAATTTAGGCACTTTTTGGGATAGTGGTCTGACCTACACCTGTGTAGAAAATGCTACTGCCATCTGAAAATACATCAGCTCCGTCCGCCATGTTCTCACACAAGATTCAGCTTCAGCTCTAGTGCGATCATTAATTCTATCGCGGCTAGACTATTGTAATAGTCTTCTCATCGGCCTATCCCAAAATCAACTAAATCGCCTTCAGCGAATCCAAAATCTCACAGCAAGACTGATCACAAGATCCCCATATGATTGTCGCATAACCCCAGTTCTCAAAACGCTTCATTGGTTACCAGTTAGTCCCCAGAAAGACTTTAAATTACTCTGCCTAACATATCAGTGTGTCAGTGGAGAGGCTCCTGATTATCTCTGCAAATTAATTCAACGGTATATTCCAAAAGGACAGCTGCGTTCAAACAATCTCAATTAGCCAGTGGTAACTTGCTTCCTTTGGACAAAGAGCGTTTGCTGTTGCTGCCATAAAAAGATGGAATGCACTCCTAGTTGAACTCCGTTTTGAGACTTCATTATCAATCTTCAAATCTCGATGAAAACTCATCTTTTCTAAATTCACTACAGACACTGACAAAATAACAAACAAAACAAACTTAGAGCCACGTTGTATGCGCTGTGAGCACGATTTGTGGAATTGACCCTATATAAATGGACATTTTTTTATTATTATTTATCGATCATAAAACAATTTATTCTCCGTTCCCTTTATAGATGATAAAACAACGTATTCCTATTTCGTTTATAGATGATAAAACAATTTACTCATGATCACGGTCCCGTTTATAGATAATAAAACAATGCACTCCTATTCCTTTTATAGTTGGTGAAATAATATACCCCTATTCCATTTATAGATACTAATAATAAAATATTCCATTTATAGATGACGAAACAATGTACGGAACCCTATTCCCATAGTAACTGTAATATGGTTTCAACCAACCACTGGCTCCCTTTGAAGGCTTCATTGTTAGTTGATATTATCCTCTGGTTGGAACGTCTATTATATTGTTTTGTTTTAGTTTAACCTTTTACTTCTCATTGTTACCTTTTTTCTTTTTTTTTCTTATGTAAATGGCTTCATCATGAACTCTTATATATTAAACCCAAGTTTACCAATAACGATAAGAGGATACTTGTCGAAACGTCGTGCTTTTAGAATAAAACTAGTGACTGTTTCCCATAAAAATTGTGTTCTGTTTAGCCGTTTATAGGCAATGAAGACCTTCCATATGAAGATTTCATTAGAACTTTCTGTCTAAGTGTTTTTGTCCTAAATTTGGAGTTAAATTATTAATCACCGTCACCCTTGTTGCGTTAGTAGGAATTTAAACTCAATGTGCCCAAATGGTTATCAGCATGTCAACGAACATTCGGAAAATATTGCTTTTTCAATTACTATGCGATATCTCAATTAAATTTCAAATCGCGACGACCTCTTCGTAGACTTGAACTACAACCGTGAATTAGTTGATCTATACCAAATGATTTTCCAGTTATAGTAGCACACAGTTCTCCTTGTATCAGATCCACTAATAAATGGAAATTGGATTTAACTTGCTCTCGAGCGCAATGGCTGATTTAACATAACCTCGAGCTCATTGCTCAACGGGTGATTTAACGTCCCCTCGAACGTAATTGGTCATTATGAGACTATCATATGGTATATCTTTATTCCATGATTTCATTTCATCAGTGAATGGAAGCACACAGTAGAGCCCAGTGAAAGGGTGTTACCTCAAGCTGGCGATCCGAATTATGGCTATACGTACAAGCCAAACTCAGGTATTCATCATGGGCTTATACTTAGCATTAGTGTCATGCAACCCATAATTATTATGGACTGTGGAGTTTGGATGGCCGAATGGTTAGCACGAGCGCGCTGTATCATAAAGCCTGTCATTGAGTCAACTGGCGCAGTTTCGAATCTTCGGCTGTACGTGACAAGGAGTAGGGTCGCCTGTCCAACCTCGTGGGTTTTCTCCTGGTCCTCCGGCCTCCCCCCACTGCTAAAGACCCCTACGCGCAAGCGAATTATTGATATAAAATTAAAAACCATATGTTAGTCCCGAAATTACTTAGTTTGTGTCGAGTGAACGTTAAACCACATCTCTCTCTCTCTCTCTCTCTCTCTCTCTCTCTCTCTTTATATTTTCTGTCCGTTTTCGTTTCACTTCAGCTGACCTTCGATCACAACACTCAAATAGGAGAACCTTTAAACTTTAAAACCGGATGTGCATCTTAAAGTGAAGTGTCCCCGTTTGTTTATTTGTACCTTTGTACACTATGATTGTTTAATATTATACAGCGTGAACAGGTAAAGTTTTCAAAAACTGTAGCCTATGTTGTGAATTTAAGTATTTCGGTTTCCTCTTTCTTCCGTTTCAAACAACACCGTTGTGACTATAATAGAGACTTTTTGCCAGGTAAATTCCTGGTCTGCATGGCGTATCCATATTGATGTTGCGTGTGTATTTCCCATACGTGGTACGGCACATGGATACGGCAGCACATATTGAACAACTTTCATACGGAAAAGGTTCGTATTACATCGTCGTCTTTTATCGTGTATTTTGCTAATGCTACTTTTAGACGCTGAAATGCACACTGATCAGCAGTGAATATTCGTTTGGCCTCTACAATCACTGATAAGGATGACATCGACGAGACTTAATGAGTCCCCCATATTAACTTTTTGTTTTCGACAAATTAAATTCTAAAACATTTTTTGTATATATTAGAAAAATAAGTAAAGACGTTTGAAGTTTTTGTAGTCAAAAAGTATTTTCTATTTAGTGTAAATGGGTATTCACTCGGCAAATCTCGGCAGATTCCGTAAACTACATCTAGCCTCGGCTGTATGACAGTAAGTGGTATGTACCTACGCCCATACATTTGCGATGCGGCTACCGGTTTACAATAACAGGAAAACTTGACGCTATTACACAATTTGGGAACCTATTCGGCTAGCGACCTATTCGACCGATCGAGCTGCAACCTGTTCGTTGGAAACCTATTTAGAATAAAGACAACAGTCGCCATAACTCATCTATTTATCAACCAATAAAATCCAACGTTATGTCTATCAAATGAAAGTAGAATATATTATATTTTATCCATTCCTTTAGCTCAGAATAGAAGTGTAATTTCGTCATTATCTTACAGCTGGATCGGTCGAATAGGTCGCTAGCCAAATAGGTCGCCAACTTGTGTTCGGAATGGGCGCAGCCATGTTTCACCCGGGACCTTTCAAGTAGTTCCAATATAGCGGAATTCATCATAGAGCCGAGTTTAGATTGTCGGAAATCTACCGAGGTTTGCCGAGTGAATGGGTATTAACATGAATAAAAGGCATCATTTTGCCCGGAGCAGTTACGTCTTATGTAAACAATGCACGAGTCAATGATTGAAGCCGATTGGTGTCATTGCACATGTTCAACACAGTCATCTGTGACAGAGATAATTCGTAAGTAATTCTCTGAGAAACAGATTGGCTGAAATGTTATGCCGTAGCATGCCGTAGCGTTTTTATGAAACTTTGTGTATACTAGAACACACGGGTGTATATTTGTGTTTTTAACCATGACAAAGACTAGAATTTAATCATTACTGTTAATGCGATTTTCGCTGAATTGTCAGATCTGTCTGCATGCTGGTTGATCTACGTGCTAAATTAAGTTTCCTGTCTGTCTGTCTGCATGCTGGTTGATCTACGTGCTAAATTAAGAGCGGTGGGACCTTGCAAACCTGTAATAGGGGTATACACTTTCTGAAATGATACATTAGTGAAATCAAAATTGCGGTCGAGTCGAAGTCAAAGATTGTTAATAAGATTCATACTCCTCGCAGTGTTCCGTTTGATTAGAGGTAATCCCACTACTGACTGCTGTAATGAGTGGATATTGTTGTTTCAAATTTTGATTGGTCAGTAGTCCGACTAACAACCAATGACTAGCTGTTTTACAAAAGCTTTACATTTAAAACAAGTGTCAATATTGGACCAAATATGTTTACATAACGTTACGTCATGCCCAATTAACCCGTGCATAGCAGAATACTACAGTAAAACTAATTGCGTGACAAACGAGGCTATCAAGTGGAATGAAATTTAAACAATGCTGTTTGGAAACGAACATACTTTCACCGTTTTTAATACCTTAAACCACTGTCCAAAGTTTTAGGACTCTCATGTTGATTGAACGGGAAGAATAGAAACACTCCCTCAAAAGTTCAAGGATCAGAAGACAATCCAGCAATGTGCAGAGAGGGATTTCTCAGGTCATTGCTTCAGTAATATGAATAAGATTCGACACTATAGTTTCTTAAACTTTAAAATAGCTCAGATGTTAGACCACTGGACAACCCAACAAGCCTTTCAATGAACGAGAATCATTTTGGTACAAATAATAAGGAGTAATACATTACAAGCTTATTAAACACACTCAAAAACAACCAAGTGTTCTACGTAACGTTGTTATTTGGCACACGTGATACGGTTTCTCGAGCACTCACGATATCTTTTGGGTAAACACGAAGCATTCATTATCTATTATCTAACTGTAATCTATTCATATAATGTTATTGTTTCATTGCGTATGATTATATTATGCCAAGGTTGCTATTGTCCCTTACTTAAAACAATAAATGACATTGAAGCCACCGAACAATAAGATGCACACAGTCCGTTAATATTACGCAATAGGTAGGGTCAACTTATGACTTTTATTCAAGGTAAGCTATTGTGTTATGTTTGTCATCAGCTAGAACATTATTTTCATTTTACTAAATAGATTTACATTAAACAATCGTTTATCCTTTAGATATTTTTAAAATTTAGTTTTTATTGACTTGGCTCTTGCAGGCTTATTGACATTTGACAGTCATTTATTTTGCATTCAAGCGCAGCATTTGTGTAGTTGTTAGGCAAATGTGCCACTGTGGAAAGCGTTTGCCTCACTGCTTTGTAAAGCAAATATAAAGAAGCTTGACCACGGCATGTACTGGACGTGGGCGTGGCTTGCCTGTGTTTTTGTTACCCTAATCGATCGCCATGTTGTTTTCTACAGATTGAAAACATGGCGGTCGTTTAGGGCGTTATCTTTTTGTTAGTTATTTAATTATTTCTGTAATTTTGTAATCGAAGTTCCCCTTTAAGTATAGACAAACTTCAGAACGTTCAATCTAACTGAAAAGTGTGCCAATTGTCTACTATAATATGGTATCAATGCATGCATATCTTGTATCACCAGTATGTAAATCTACCGGGTATCTATCTGGTGGCGAGTGTGGTATTCCACGCCCAAAATGTCATGTCCCTCAACCAAACTAGATTAGTTCAAAAGTGCACCACATGAACATCGTACAACAGTGTAGCGTACATCTTCAGGTATTACAAAAACACTCTGATAGACATTTTTAGTGGTGGGGTACCACTAACAGAGCTATACATTGCCAAACATTTGTATTGGAGGAGTATCCCCGACAAAAGTTATCTAATTTCACAGCTAGGCTAAATTAGTTGAAATCTGTACAACCTAAAACAGCGTTGGAGTTGATCAGTATCACCACAGCAATGATGAATGATCACTGTCAGACAGTTTTTGCGGTGGGTTAATCCTAACAGGCACGCCCCAAAATGCCACAACCCTAACAAGGATGGACTAGCGCCAGTGGACACTGTTCCCGGGTTCTAAAATTTAATTTTTGTTGCCAGGATGCGTAGAATAATAATACCTAGCAAATTTTAATGTAAGTACAAGTGAGGACCACACTACTTATTATTATTACTTGTGCAACCACAAACGGACAAGAGAAATCTACGGACACACTACACAGACATTGCAATAATTAAACAACCAATATCAAATGAAATCAATGGATTGGGTGACCAGCCGTAATCGTCTACTGTGCTGTACAGTCCCAGTGCTATAAAAAATAATACATTAGGCATCGGCTAAAGATCTAGACACCAAAACAGGCAGAAAGCGCTTTAAATAAAATTTTACTTTTCTCTTACGAACTTGCACGAGGTATCCCATTTTGCCGGATTCTTTTCATGGTACTGAGAGGAGTTATATCCCCTTTTCCGAATACCTTGTGAACGCCATAGAGGGTATTGATTTCGATGGTTTCTTTTCAAATTTAGTGTGAAGCATTGTGGTTATGAGAAGAAGAATCTTGTCGATTTTTAGCCTTCGGCATCTTTCTGTTCCGGAGTTACCCCCCCCCCCCCTTTTTTTTTGGACGTGACTAGATTTTGATGGATTCTGTTCAAATTTGGCGTGAAGCATTCAGGAGACGGGGGTGGGGGATAACCCTATCGACATCCGGCGTGCTACGGCTTTCCGTCCCTTAGTTGTCTCCACTTTGCCGAAAACCTTGTGAAGTAGTAAAGGCTGTGTTTTTGACGGATTCGTTTCAAATTCGTTGTGAAGTATTAGGGTCACGAGAAGACGGACCGTATCGATATTCAGCGTTCTGCGACTTTCTGCTTCACGGGGCATTGTTTACTGTCGGGCAGTCTGTCTTGTAACCCTAACTGCTTGGGAAACCAAGCTGGAAAATACCTTCTGTGGTAGTATAACGCATCAAAAACATGGGCGTCTAATTAATATGGTTGTGTACTACCGTGTTTATTATTTTACATAACGCATTAAACAAAACACAGTATTTCAATACCGAATTAAACCGGATCACTAGGGGCTTATGTCTAACACGGGGAAGAGAGCACGGTGGCTAAGAGATTGATCCTGGTGTCGCGGGTTTTCATCCAGATGTTGGCCGAGAATGTTCAGCGGGATTTTCCGGCGTGAATTCTCCGAGTCAGTGGTACAGGACGTTGGGTCTGATAATGACAGCTGTTTAGTCGTTGGGGTGGGACGAGAAACCGAGGTCCTGTGTACTGTTACGAACCTGTCAATTGATACCTATTGAATTGTCCACACAAGCAAGCTAAGCCCCATTTTATTAGTATTGTACAGTGTATACAATTAATCTTTCTATTCCGTTGACGTCGGGATGAAACGTCAGCCTTAACGTGGGAACAAAAGTAGCACTTACCGTGTATAGACGGCATGATATCCAAAGAAGTTATATAAGTTGTCGAGTCAGTAACTATGATCACCAAGGAGTCCAAATTAATGTTCACGACTTCCTCATTGAGACGTATATCGCATTTTTTACATAATTCACATGGCAAATTTGGGACAAAACTTGACATGGTCAGCCATGACAGTTCCTAACGTCCCCTGGTGGACGTTCCTATTGGGTGAGGATATGTTGACGTCATGACGTCACATATCGCCGGTATAAATTAGATTGACGTCAGGAATTCATTGCATTGGTTTTCTGTACGCCTTACGAAGGTGAACTCTAAACGGGAACTGGAGCTAAAGATGGAATCTTTAATGGTACGGTAATCCAGTTTGGATCCAGCCGCGGGACGGCGGATTAAGTAAACCAAGCCAGCGCCCGTCCTCCAGTCAGCAATAATACAAGTCCTATTATAGGCCTGTCGGATTTCAAGTTTAACGGACACTAGCCAAGGTCAATCCGATGATAGGATGATCACAAACCCGATAACCACATTGAGCGTATTAACCTCTCCAGTGGTCTGATCCAGTGGCTGCAGCCACACATAGCGACATTTGAGTACTAATGATTTTTGCATTTCTGTAGTTAGCAATAATTTGGGTTCGATTCCAATCACTCCAGTCATCCAGCGATTCCAGTTATCCAGTGACTGAAGTTATCCAGTCACTCCAGTGATCCAGTGATTCTAGTCATCCAGCGACCTTAGCTATCCAGCGGATATATTTCCGTGTATAGCATATTATTTTATATTATCATATAATTACATATTCCAGTGGCTGAAGTAATCCAGTCACTCCACTGATCCAGCGACTGTAGTCATCCAGTGATCCAGCGACGTTAGCTATCCAGCGGATATATTTCCGTGTATAGCATATTATTTTGTATAAGCATATAATTACATATTCCAGTGCCTGAAGTTATCCAGTCACTCCAGTAATCCAGCGATTCTAGTCATCCAGCGACGTTAGCTATCCAGCGGATATATTTCCGTGTCTAGCATATTATTTTGTATTATCATATAATTACATATTCCAGTGGCTGAAGTAATCCAGTCACTCCAGTGATCATGTGATTCCAGTCATCCAGCGAAGTTAGCTATACAGCGGATATTTCCGTGTATAGCATGTTAATCTGTTCCGCGATTAGCATTTGTATTTGTATTAAATTTCAGAGACTGTCGTCTTAAAGCAACCCTAGTCATCCAGTGGCATTAGAAGTTCGAGTTCCGGATTCCATTTAATTGATTAAGATTACTGTACATGATATTCAAATTATATTGTTGTATTATTGCTTTTCTGTGTTTAGTAAAGTTTTATTAAAAGTTAATTGTCTTGTCCTTTCTTTTGGTTCCACGTATCTAGCTCAGAGGCGTTCCCAAAACAAAGACGAACCTCTCATTGGCAGAGGATTCGCAACACTGGTGTCAGAAGTGGGATCTAGCTTTCCTCTGTTGTCTAGTGGACCAAAGGATCAGGATAGATAATTCACAAGTAATAAAATTAACAGAAAAAAACACAGGAAACGGAAAATAATGGCTTCATCGGAAGACTCAGAAGTAGAATTCACTGAAAGGGAGCCGGAGAGTCCACGACAAGATAGGAATAGTGACTCTCCAAGTTCCCAGTCGGCAACCTCAGCTGAAAATGCAGAGATATTTACTGATAATTTATTAGAAAAGATAGGGGAGAGATTAGATTTTTTTCAAAAAGAAGTTAGGCAAGAAATACAAGAAACGGTCGACGAATTGAGACGAGACCTCGTTTCACTGAAATCCAATGTAAATCTCCTTGAAGAAAGGGTAGGGATAGCCCAAAGACAAACCCCTGCTAGGGATTCCATTTATGAACATAGGTTACTTACTGATCAAAATCAGAACCATACGTTGCCCGAAAGACGTTTCAGACAAACACAGAGCATTGTTCGTATTAAGCCACAACTGTACGATGGATCTAACGATTTAGAGGAATACTTGAGTCAGTTTGAAACCATCGCTCAAATAAATGACTGGGACTATCATGATAAATCTCTGTATCTGGCCAGCAGCTTAACCGGAAGTGCTCGTGCCGTGCTTACTGAATTAGACCGAAGAGAAAAACATGATTTTGAAACTCTTAGCAAGAACCTACAGGTGCGTTTCGGCTCGGCATGATTTTGAAACTCTTAGCAAGAACCTACAGGTGCGTTTCGGCTCGCCTCCAAACCAGAGCGCGAGGTAGAAACGAAACGTTACCGGAGCTGGCACAATCAATACGGAAGCTGACGAGACAGGCATACCCAATGGCCGACCCTTCCCTTAAAAGTCTATTAGCTCTGGACTATTTCGTAGATTCTCTTCCAGACTCCGAAATGCGTCTGCGTATCCGGGAGCTACAACCAAAAGATATAGCAGAAGCAGAATCGCATGCCATTAGACTGGAGGCTCATAGACTGGCTGATAGACAGAGAGGGCGGACAGTTCATACGCTCAGTCGAGAAAGTGCCCTACAGCCCTTAGAAATTAGAGAATGTGCTTCCGGGAAATCAGATCGTTCTGAAATTTCGTCGTTGACTAAGTCTTTAAATGAGTTGCTGGACGTATTAAAAACTGATAGGGGGTCATTACCAGGCAATAATCAGCCTAGGCGTAGAAATTATTGGAATGCAAGACAATATAGCCCACATGGCGAGGGTTTTAACTCGAGTAATTCGTCGCAAGATGTTAGAAACTTCAGAAGGAGAGATCATTTAAACAACTTTCCGAGAGGGACTGATAATGGAGCAAATTGGAATAGGGGGAACAATAGAGATAGTAGGAATAGTTGCGATAAATTTAGGAATTCAGAAGGAAGTACACCTGGTCAGTGCGATAGATCAGTTCATGAAAAGGAAAATCCGGTTTCGGAAAACTAGTAAATGCTGAATCCGGGGGTCAGTGTTCAGCTTTAATTGCATCTAATATAAGACCCAGAGAAATTATCTTGAGTTGTTCAAATGATAGAAGTAGTGGACTTTTTGTCCATGCTAGTGTATCGGGAAAACAATTACCATTACTAATTGATACTGGCGCAACAGTCTCCATTTTGGGACACCATTTTGTCAGTGAGCCGAATATCTTAGGCAATCTCCAGATCGAAGCCACTGACTTGAAATTGATAACCGCAACTGGAGAGAGGAAACCATTTCTGGGGAGATGTTGTCTAGATATAAAGATAGGAAATTCGAAATTTATGCATAATTTTTTAATCGCTGATATAGTCCAAGATGGAATCCTTGGCATGGACTTCATGGGTGAACATTCAGTTAACATTTTACTAAAACAGAATCGTATAGAAATAAAGGGAGATAGTATACCCTGTTTCCGATATCAAAACGAGGAAGTCTCTACATGTAGTAGAATCGCTTTGATAGATACGCTGATTATTCCTCCGAATACTGAGATGGTCGTCCCTTGTAAATTTATGGATCCTATTCCCTGGGGGAACACGGCTATTGTCGAACCAACTGACAGATTTACCGAAAAACATAATATTTTGTTAGCGAAAGCCCTGGTTAATCCAAGCGCCGGTATCGTGCCAGTCAGATTTTTAAATATAAATAATAAAGAATATAAAATATATAAAAATTCCGTTGTAGCCACTGTCGACAACTGCTTAGTCGAAAAATGTTCAAGGGAGGTAAGAGTAAATCAGATTACTACAAACCCGAAAAGAGAAGGTCATGATAATGACTTACCAGTACATTTAACCGATATGTTTCAAGAATCCTCTTTAGGCCTTGGCAGTGTAGAAAAGGAATCCTTGAAATCGTTGCTAATACGGTATGCCGACGTGTTTTCCAAATCCGCGGACGATTTGGGTCTTACCGACTTAGTGGAGCACCACATAAATACGGGAGATGCATTACCTATTCGACAATTTCCGAGGCGCGTGCCCTTATCTAACATAAGAGAAGTAGAAAAGGAGATAGAAGACATGGAGAACAAGGGAGTTATTGAGCCCTCAGATAGCCCATGGCGGTCTCCAGTAGTATTAGTCCGGAAAAAGGACAATAGTTTACGTTTTTGCATCGACTATAGAAAATTAAATGACGTAACCATAAAAGACAGTCATCCGATACCAAGAATTGATAGCACATTAGATGCCCTTTCCGGCTCTCGTTATTTTTCAACTCTCGATCTTAAAAGCGGTTATTGGCAAGTTAAAGTTGCACCTGAAGATAGACCGAAAACCGCGTTCTCAATTCAGGGGGGAGGCCTATGGCAATTTGTAACTATGCCCTTCGGACTTAGTAACGGACCCGCGGTTTTTGAACGGCTTATGGAAAAAGTATTATCAAAACTTAACTGGAAGATATGTATGGTATATCTCGATGATATTATTGTATTCTCGAAAACATTTCAAGACCATTTGGAAAATTTGGAGCAGGTTTTTACAAGACTCCGCAAGGCTAATCTAAAAATGAGCCCGAAAAAATGTTCATTGTACAGGAAAGAAGTTTTATTTCTAGGCCATATCGTTAGCGAGCATGGTGTCGCGACTGATCCATCAAAGATAGAGGCGGTCGAAAATTGGCCGGTTCCAAAAAGCGTCAAAGAGATTCGACAATTCTTAGGCCTTTGTTCGTATTACCGTCGGTTTGTTAAAGGATTTGCTGACATTGCTAAACCACTCCACAAATTAACAGAGTTAAACACTAAGTACAATTGGAGCACGGATTGTCAGTCCGCATTTGATCTCTTGAAGAAAGCATTAACCGAATCGCCTATTTTAGCATATCCAAGAAGCGAGGGATTATTTATCCTTGACACCGATGCCTCAAATATTTGAATCGGTGCAGTGTTATCACAGCACCAGAACGGAGAAGAGAAAGTTCTATGTTATTTTAGTAAAGCGTTCAGTCGAACAGAACGAAAGTATTGCGTTACCCGAAGAGAGCTTCTCGCCATTGTTATGTCTATAAAACAGTTTCATCATTACTTGTATGGCCAATTTTTCAAAGTTAGAACAGATCACGGCGCACTTACATGGTTGATTAATTTCAAGAATCCGGAAGGACAGCTTGCGCGCTGGTTCGAGGTATTGTCTTCATATCAGTTTACGGTAGAATTTAGAGCTGGCAGAGTTCATAACAACGCCGACGCATTACCCCGTCGCCCATGCGACGAAGTATGTACCCACTGTCGCAGAGCAGAACAACGGTATGAAACCGAGACAGCCGCAGAGACCAAAGAGGTAGAATTTCCGGTTCGAGCTATCGACAATTCGATCACCGAATTGAACAAAAATCCATTGAATTCTAACGATGCCAAAAATGGCGATATTCGCGCCGACGATGATGATTGTGTTAATATTAGATCTCAGCAAGAAAACGATACGAACCTATCCAAAGTTTTGAAGTGGGTAATCCAGTCATCCGGGACGAATGTTTCCCAAGGAGGCGGGCAGTGTTACGAACCTGTCAATTGATACCTATTGAATTGTCCACACAAGCAAGCTAAGCCCCATTTTATTAGTATTGTACAGTGTATACAATTAATCTTTCTATTCCGTTGACGTCGGGATGAAACGTCAACCTTAACGTGGGAACAAAAGTAGCACTTACCGTGTATAGACGGCATGATATCCAAAGAAGTTATATAAGTTGTCGAGTCAGTAACTATGATCACCAAGGAGTCCAAATTAATGTTCACGACTTCCTCATTGAGACGTATATCGCATTTTTTACATAATTCACATGGCAAATTTGGGACAAAACTTGACATGGTCAGCCATGACAGTTCCTAACGTCCCCTGGTGGACGTTCCTATTGGGTGAGGATATGTTGACGTCATGACGTCACATATCGCCGGTATAAATTAGATTGACGTCAGGAATTCATTGCATTGGTTTTCTGTACGCTACGAAGGTGAACTCTAAACGGGAACTGGAGCTAAAGATCGAATCTTTAATGGTACGGTAATCCAGTTTGGATCCAGCCGCGGGACGGCGGATTAAGTAAACCAAGCCAGCGCCCGTCCTCCAGTCAGCAATAATACAAGTCCTATTATAGGCCTGCCGGATTTCAAGTTTAACGGACACTAGCCAAGGTCAGTCCGATGATAGGATGGTCACAAACCCGATAACCACATTGAGCGTATTAACCTCTCCAGTGGTCTGATCCAGTGGCTGCAGCCACACATAGCGACATTTGAGTACTAATGATTTTTGCATTTCTGTAGTTAGCAATAATTTGGGTTCGATTCCAATCACTCCAGTCATCCAGCGATTCCAGTTATCCAGTGACTGAAGTTATCCAGTCACTCCAGTGATCCAGTGATTCTAGTCATCCAGCGACCTTAGCTATCCAGCGGATATATTTCCGTGTATAGCATATTATTTTGTATTATCATATAATTACATATTCCAGTGGCTGAAGTAATCCAGTCACTCCACTGATCCAGCGACTGTAGTCATCCAGTGATCCAGCGACGTTAGCTATCCAGCGGATATATTTCCGTGTATAGCATATTATTTTGTATAAGCATATAATTACATATTCCAGTGCCTGAAGTTATCCAGTCACTCCAGTAATCCAGCGATTCTAGTCATCCAGCGACGTTAGCTATCCAGCGGATATATTTCCGTGTCTAGCATATTATTTTGTATTATCATATAATTACATATTCCAGTGGCTGAAGTTATCCAGTCACTGCAGTCATCCAGTGATTCCAGTCATACAGTGATTCCAGTGATCCAGCGACGTTAGCTATCCAGCGGATATATTTCCGCGTATAGCATATTATTTTGTATTATCATATAATTACATATTCCAGTGGCTGAAGTTATCCAGTCACTGCAGTCATCCAGTAGACGTGGTACAAGGGTTAATCAGTGAACTGGATGTATGAGATGTGTTGTTGACGTTTGGGAAAGTAGGTCGAGGGGAAATGTGTAGGGAGTGATAGTTAGATGTATTATGAATGGTTAGATTGGCTGTGGTGTTACGGTGAAATACTATGCCGCTACCGTAACACCACAGCTTTATGGTTTGTTAGACAGGATTGATACCGTAAGTCCGACAATAATAAATAAACTATTTCTGATTTTAATGTTGTCTTTTCCCACCGGCACTGGCCGTACGCCAGCAACTGAAAATAGCTGACGAAACAGCTAGGGCGTCGATTGTTAGTTTGCGTACAACTTGAAAAACCGAATGTCGTACGCCATTGTGAAACTGAAAGTAGCTGACGAAGACAGTTAGGGCGCCGATTGTTAGTTCGCGTACAACTTGAAAAAACCGAATGTCAGTATGGTATTTCTGACATAATTGGTTATCGGTGACCTGAAAGCTGGTAATCTCAACTCAAAGCGAGTAATCTCGACTCAAAAGTATAGTGTATAACCTACTTACTGTCTACAGTCGTCGCTACTCTTATTATAGTTCCTTCGTGATTGTTTGTGGACGATTTACTACTCAGTAAGAAAGCCTGTGCCCAAAAAGAGTTCTCGTCTGTTATTATTAGTATAATGACTTCCTCATGTGCGGCAGGTTCGTTTGTTTTTAAAAACACTGTTTTTCGTTCCAAAAAATAGAAAAGTAATTTTTTACCAGATGATCATGGTTTTTCACCGAGACTAGATAATTTCTCTCCGTGTAAGGATATTATCGCTTATGAAAAAGTTCATACACTGTTGAGAAAATAGTCCCATTGGTTTGCTTACCTGCAAATACAGCGAGAATAAACTCTGTACTGAAAAATTTTCGCGTGATCTATATAAATTGTCTTCACACACTCGATTTATAATTAGCGATATACAGGTACAGTGGCAAGTGTTATGCTTCTCAGGCTAATACCTCAAAAGTACCTCCGCGCAAAACCCCCGATTTTGGTACATGGAAAACAAAAAAAAATAGTGCCCGTGCGCGTGCCAGTAATAGAAAAACTAAGAGTTCGCGCATAAAAAATGCACGAACGTACCAGGCGCGATGTCATCCAGTGATTCCAGTCATACAGTGATTCTAGTCATCAAGCGACCTTAGCTATCCAGCGGATATATTTCCGTGTATAGCATATTATTTTGTATTATCATATAATTACATATTCCAGTGGCTGAAGTAATCCAGTCACTCCAGTGATCCAGTGATTCCAGTGATTCCAGTCATCCAGCGAAGTTAGCTATACAGCGGATATTTCCGTGTATAGCATGTTAATCTGTTCCGCGATTAGCATTTGTATTTGTATTAAATTTCAGAGACTGTCGTCTTAAAGCAACCCTAGTCATCCAGTGGCATTAGAAGTTCGAGTTCCGGATTCCATTTAATTGATTAAGATTACTGTACATGATATTCAAATTATATTGTTGTATTATTGCTTTTCTGTGTTTAGTAAAGTTTTATTAAAAGTTAATTGTCTTGTCCTTTCTTTTGGTTCCACGTATCTAGCTCAGAGGCGTTCCCAAAACAAAGACGAACCTCTCATTGGCAGAGGATTCGCAACAGTACACATTAGCGTGACATTAGTAAGCCGTAGCGCCGCTGTCTGGTCAAAATTTCCCTCATAGAGCACTGCATGGCGTAAGCCCGTCTTAATTAGCCCAGTCTGAGCAGAGCAGTAGGGTGTTAAACCCCATTTAATTTCATTTTATTTCCATTGTTGGGATGGAACTGGAAATGGTTATGGTTAAATACCTTGTTGGTCTACCATAGATTTCCACGGCAGAAAACCATAAAAACGCCATGCAAGCCAGTCTATGTAGAAGGTCAAGGCTTTTTCATTACCATTAGTAATGCCTAACGCTAGGAGTGTTAACGGTTTACTGAGAATCATATGGTAGGTACATTTTTGTTTCAGTATCTTATAACATATACAGCCCTTTTCTTCGATAGTCGAAATCCGAAATACATAACTCGAAACCATCATGATTCATTAGCTCTTCATAATCAAGCATATAAAAAGGAACAAATTTTAGCGGGGTGCACATGTCTAATGCACAGAAAAAAACTTACGTCATCGAGAATATCGTCTAGCGGCATAAGATAAGATTTTATTCCTATTATTTATAAACAGTTTGTAACGGGATTTTACAATATGATAGTGATTCACTAATGGTCTTATCGCGAATCATTATAAAACTCGAATTCCTCTTCAACGAATCGATATTTGCTCTCAAGATTGAAGAGAGTAAACGCATCTGTCAATGGATGTACAAGAGTGGGAGTTAAATGATAATAAGGCGCGTGTGTTTACATGTCTCTACTTTTATTTTACCGTACAATGGTACCAAACGTGCAGTAATGCACCAGCGGGTTGAACACGAGTGTTATTTAAAACGTGTCAACTTGGAGTTTATATTGGGGTATTTCCTACGGTGGCTTATTGGTATCATATCGTGATGTCCTGATGTCGACCTTCACAAGGCGATATATCGACACCAGGACACCACGACGTTTTAATCGGACGTTAAAACAACCCCACATCGCAATATTTTAAGCCGAAAATACGACACTTTCATACGGGGCGGGGGGGGGTCCCCCCCTCCGAAAATCGAATTAGCCCCAATCCCCAAATAATGATTTCTTAGGAGTGTTCTTAGCCGGCCACATCCTCAGCCCCTCCAAAAAATTCCGTAGCCCCCTCCCCCACAAAAAAAGTGCTGGTTTCGGGCTCGCTTTCACCCCACAACACGACTTTAAAAATGTCGTAATATGGCGTACAAAATGTTGTATTGGCGGGTTAACAGTTCATTTTTTATTAAAAGTAACTTCTTTTTTTTTATATTAAAAATGAACTATTTTTATTGAATTGACCTTGATGAAAATACTGGGTAAATATAAAGGACTTTGCAATTGCTATCAAAAAATAATGTATCACTACGCCGTAATGTATTCAGGTTGAGTAAAAGTGTAATCTATAGAAAAGAATAATATTATTTATTTGTGCATGTAAGAAAAGATTGGGTGAAAATCACCTACTCTGTTTTTTTATATCAAAAAATATCAGCACTCTCGATAAATTAAAAATAAAGACTACCGCCAGTTGTATATATGTAATTACTAGTTCGTCTGCATTAGCCCAGACGGTGTAGAAACGTGGAAGGTTAAACCCCATTCATTTCAGTTTGTTCCGACCGGCTGTCTTCCATATTTAAATATTCAGAGGCGGATTCAATGGAAGGGGCGCCCCCCCCCCCGCCCAATTTTCGACAGTGCCCTTTTTACTGCTGAAAGTGCCTTTTCTCAGACCCAAATATGTCCGTTCCGAACGTTTACATAGACGAAAATAACAGCCAAATAGCTCATGGAATGGTTTCAGATGCAAGGAGGTGACGGATAATTTTCTTGGGGGGACCCCCCAACCCAACCCCCCTCTCAGCGGTGTGCCCGGTCTCCGTGGTCAGTGCCCACATTTTGCGCCCCCCCCCTTTTCAAAATTCCTAGATCCGCCCCTGATTTATCTCTCAATTGTAGGCCTAGGGAATGGTTTCAGATGCAAGGAGGTGACGGATAATATTCTTGGGGGGACCCCCCAACCCAACCCCCCTCTCAGCGGTGTGCCCGGTCTCCGTGGTCAGTGCCCACATTTTGCGCCCCCCCCCCCCTTTTCAAAATTCCTAGATCCGCCCCTGATTTATCTCTCAATTGTAGGCCTAGGGATAATTGAAATATGGACAAAGCAGCGTAATACTAACAGGGAAGAACTACAGCTTACAATCACTGGCTTGCACTGGATAAACTATTTATAAAACCATAGATAAAAACTGTGTAATAGATTGATTGAATGAGATTCAAAGATGTGCGGGTTATGAGAGTCCATGTACGTCTCTACAAAAAATCCCTTTTTGGCGATAGAATAATACTATAAAGCAACGTGTAGAACCGAATATGCAGGCGCAGATTGTTGTTAAATTTAGACTATTGCGCATTTCAACGAAAGTAATTGATTTTACATTTCAATAACAATTTTTCACAAAGGGTGTAAATCACTTATATATACACTCATATTACATAAATGTTATTCTTTTAGACGCATTTTCGTCAATTTTAATGTTCCAAAAAAATATCTATACGCCCTTTATACCCCCCCTCCCCCGACCGCAGTGGCGTTCTTAGTGTGGGGTAGATCCTCACGTGACATGTTCGATGATGACGTAGTATGATGTATTCAATTCATTCTTCATTAAGACAGCGAGAGCGGTAGTCAGTACAATAAAGTCATACTCTCATCTCCAACCCCATCCAGCCAGACTCCTGGAACGAGTCTGTTGCTACATCTTTGCCTTCTGGAATCAAAACGGATGTCCGGCGAATGCTCAAAGATATGATCATCTTGTAGCTTTTGGGTTTTGGACGTTCAATTAATTGATTGGTCAAATATAACTTAATTAATTATATAACAATCTGTCACTCATTCTTTGCGTGCTTTAGATACGACTTCTATAGAATGTGTTAACTTATATTTAGCTAAAGATTGAATTAATATAATGCTACTGCCGAAGGGCTGTTTTATGAGGGTTGTAGCTTATTCTTTTAATAAACGCGTGTCCCAAACTGGCTGCTCCGACTGGGATACTGACGGTGGCTGTAGCTGACAAGGGAATCGGCTCAAACCCAGTACCGCATGCAACATTTTCTGAATATAGTTTCATCGCGGTTTCGTCATCGGGATTTCCATACGTCATGTGTTTCCCCTTGTCAGTGGTTCAGGGCGGGGGTCATTCGAATGATGCGAAAACTGTAGGACGTTAAACCTAAAACATTTGAACACGGTATACAGAAGATTTCTGGAAGGACCATCGTAATGAAATTAGGTCAAGGTCCAAGATTTCTATTCAAATAAGAGCTATAGTGTTGGTGTATTTCGCGATTTGCGTGCGTATGACTATCAGAATTCTTTTTTTTCTTAAATTTTATTGTTGATTCTAATTAATCATTTTCGGTGAAAAGCATGAGTGGTCCAAATTGCATACAATCTATATCGGTAGTGTGGTGTCACGTTCCACTTCCGCATTTGGCGTTTGTCCTCATCCATCAAGGCGCTGACACTTCATCCCAAAATGAAGTCAAAATATTCATTATGTCTTAAATATTTGATATCATGATCCACATGCCAATATCAAATTCTAATTCGTCTTGTTTTTTATTGTCGAAGATTGTGGATAATATCGAGTTAGAGATTTAGCTATCCACACCAATCTGGATACAATTCCACAGTAACACGGCGAATAATGCATAAAATGAAATGGGGTTAAACGTCCTGCTGTTCTGCTCCAACTGGGCTAATGAAGACGGGAATACGCCATATTTAATATAACAGTGTGCTGCGAGGGAAATTTTGACCAGACAGCGGCGGCACGGCCTACTCTCATAATGAATTCCAACTGCCAATGGATTTTTTACGTGGACGTCAATGTGTACACGAAACCTCGGTTGTTCGTCCCATACGAACGACTAGACTATTGGCCTTGTCAGGCCTACGTCCTGCACCACTGACACGGGGAATCGCGCCTGAAAATCCCGATGTAGAACATTGGAATTAGGTGTTACATAGATATAAGATATCCAGGAAAAAAAATTGGCATTTGTGAGTTATTCAAAATATTGGTAACAGTATATTCATTAATATTTTCTGCTTTAATTGACGAATTGTTTTGGAAAGGATTGGCGTATGTTGGATTTCGCGCTTGCATGTTTATGTTCGAATGTTGGCTGGTCTTGTTCAGTTTGTGTTAAATTGTCTGATGTGTTACACTTTGAGGAATATAATTGGTTTTTATGGGACAAAAAATCTCTGGGCGTTCATTGTTGCATTGAATACAACAATATGTGCATATGAATATTGCGAAATGTAACAAGAACCTTTATTGTTATATTCGAAATATTCCCAAAAAGTAGAACGACTTTTTATATAGTTTTGAATTGAGTCAACTGGTTGGTCACAGGCTCAAATTGGACATGTAGGGTAACCCTAGGAGCCAGATGGGTCATTTGCAAGTTTTAGTCCCAATTGTTCGTCATACGTTTTCCACCCCACTGTCCTCATCCTCGAAGCCCCTAATCGAATTATGCTAATATATTTTAACAAATCCTGAAATTTAGTAGAATGAACTGGGTAGTATGTATGTCCTAAATAAACCCATCTACTAAACATACAGTATTGTATTGTAATACTCATATCGTACCAGTCTTCACTGGCCCGATCTTATCTATTTTGTTTTGCCAATGGATGTGTAACAGGATATTCCTCTGAAGTGCCGGAAAGTCGTCACCATTCACACAAATAAGATAACAAATATTTCAATGTGCTGCTCCAATATATTTAATATATCTTTCTTTTATAGTAATGGATCTATTCTGACTTGGCTAACTCTATTCGTGGACAGCTGATACTACTTCAACATAGGTATTGTAATTGTTTAACTCCATTTTTGTCCCCCGCCTTTCGAAGAAAGTTGGGGGACTATTAAAATGGGTTCGTCCGTCTGTCTGTCCGTCACACTTTTTGGGACACAATAACTCTCTTCCTAATTGAGCTAGAATGTTCAAACTTGGTGTATGTGTTTATTAGGTCAATGCCTTGATGGAGTTCGAAGATGAGCATTTTCCGCTTAGGGTAAGCAGAGATAAGCAATTTGATTGGTTGATGCTTTGGGACACGATAACTTTAGTTCTAATTAAGTGAGATTGATGAAACTTGGTGTATAGTTTCATTATAGTAATACCTTGACTAAGTTCGATAATGAGCATTTTCTGCTCAGGGTAAGCAGAGCTATACGCAATTTGATTGGTCGAGAATTTGGAACACAATAACTCTCCTTCTAATTGAGTTAAAATGTTCAAATTTGGTGTATATGCTTATTAGGTCAATGCCTTGATGGAGTTCGAAGATGAGCATTTTCCGCTTAGGGTAAGCAGAGATAAGCAATTTGATTGGTTGATGCTTTGGGACACGATAACTTTAGTTCTAATTAAGTGAGAGTGATGAAACTTGGTGTATAGTTTCGTTATAGTAATACCTTGACTAAGTTCGATAATGAGCATTTTCTGCTCAGGGTAAGCAGAGCGATACGCAATTTGATTGGTCGAGACTTTGGAACACAATAACTCTCCCTCTAATTTAGTTAAAATGTTCAAACTTGGTGTATATGCTTATTAGGTCAATGCCTTGATGGAGTTCGAAGATGAGCATTTTCCGCATAGGGTAAGCAGAGATAAGTAATTTGATTGGTTGATGCTTTGGGACACAATAACTTTAGTTCTAATTAAGTGAGAGTGATGAAACTTGGTGTATAGTTTCTTTACAGTAATACCTTGACTAAGTTCGATAATGAGCATTTTCTGCTCAGGGTAAGCAGAGCGATACGCAATTTCATTGGTCGAGACTTTGGAACACAATAACTCTCCTTCTAATTGAGTTAAAATGTTCAAACTTGGTGTATATGCTTATTAGGTCAATGCCTTGATGGAGTTCGAAGATGAGCATTTTCCGCTTAGGGTAGGCAGAGATAAGCAATTTGATTGGTTGATGCTTTAAGACACGATAACTTTAGTTCTAATTAAGTGAGAGTGATGAAACTTGGTGTATAGTTTCATTACAGTAATACCTTGACTATGATCGATAATGAGGATTTTCTGCTCAGGGTAAGCAGAGCGATAAGCAATTTGATTTGCCGAGACTTTGGAACAGAATAACTCTCCTTCGAATTGAGTTAAAATGTTCAAAATTGGTGTGTATGCTTATTAGGTCAATGCCTTGATGGAGTTCGAAGATGAGCATTTCTTCTTACGGTAGGCAGAGATAAGCAATTTTTGGATGACACTTCGTGTTCAGTTTGATTGGTCGATACGTTTGAAAAAAATAAATGTGCGATTAATTAATATGTGTCATCTATTTATTTTGGGATTTCGGCGGGGGACATCAGCCTCACTGTTGGCTTGTTTTTTTCTAAAATAATGCATTTAATAAATATTAGTATAATTTAAAAATACAAATTTTAAGGATGGAATTTGAAAACAATTCGAGTTTGGTGCGAATTCATCTCCCCTATGAAATGATATACAAAAATATAACTTAGTAAAAATGTTCAATTGCTTCTATTGCAAGAGATTTACGCCCACATCTACCCGGGGAGAAAGCTGCATATTAATCGGTTCAGTGCACGCACGAATCATTTTAAATATTAACAGACCGTAATCAATGCCTAGTGAGGTTATAGCTGTCAATTAATGAAAACGAACAGATGCCAGATCAATATGTCTACTAATTAGAATTGCGAAAATTTTTGTGATGATGATTTGTCGCGTAGCACCTGGAAAGGAATTGCATTCAAGGTAAGTCGTTCAAATATAATATAATATGGAAGATCAGATGGTTTACGTAAATACTTGTGGTTATAATTGATAAATCGAAGTAATATTAAAACAGGGAGTTTTCACCTCCAAGGAATCACCTCGACTGCATCATAGAGGCCTGATTCGGATATGGAACACCCAATAAACATATTGTACTCGGATTATTATCACCGGAACTAGAAGGGATTAAAATAAAACTTCTTACAACTGTTGAACTATATATTTCAGTATATAATGTATTATATAGCCAAGCAGCAGTAGTAGGAAGTTTTATTTTAGTCCCCTCAAGCGCCTGTGATTTTTATGCATGTAAAGGGTCAGAATAATTGAGAGATTTTAATTAGTCATCCATATTGGCAAACGAACCACGCCATTGTGATTGAAGCGTTCTTTCATTAGTTTGCCCCCACTATGCCAGTTCTTCTGTTAAGGGATTAATGAACAATTAACGATGAAACTATGGGGATTAGTTAGGATTAATTAAGGGTCTACCTGGGGATTAAAACACTTCCCCGAAAGACTTTTCAATTCAATACTTTATTCTATTTCACATCCACTTTTTTTATATATTTTTATCATTTTAGCATAGAATGTACAAGTTATCATTTAAACATTTCCTTTAATAATTTCCCATTCATTTACAAACATTTTCCTATATAAAATATACATCTTCAATAATTCTAAAATTAATTGGAAGACAGCATCCCTGTACTGGATGACCGTGCAATGCCTTTCGTGGAGGCACCGCTTTTCAGTTACACCAGTCTATCTTCCAACTCCCGGTACTTCCTTTTTCTGGGCTTCATAGAGGTACAAACAGGGGTTCCATATATAGTATCCTCTGAAAAAAACTCATTATCATGCTAAATGCTATAAATCTGCCGAACGATTAATTTGTGAATACAGTTCTCTACACCATTAAAAACGGCATAGTGGGGGACCCCCCTTTCATTAGCTATGTCTGTCTTTTGTAAAGCCCCAGCATGCCACAATAAAGGTTAAATTTGTAGTTTAAGACCACATACAATCAAAAGTACTTATATTCTAACACTGCTTATCACATGAGTGGCCTTATAATTTAAATATTTGAATCTAAACGGAATATCAATCCAAAAATGGTTCCATTTCGTTCATTGTTTTCAAAGGTGGGCCACTTTGTCTGTTCATTTGAATCCAAGCTTGATATTGATGGTGGCAAATGGTATGATATGAAAAAGTCTGACTTGTGACTCCAAGTCCAGCATGGTATAAGCCGAAGTAATTATACTGACTACTACTGCTAACCCAATTTTATAACATTTATTCAGCATAATCTCTGCATATGAAATTTCTTTAACACCTGGAAATTATACGGGGATGATATTTAAACGGGACTGTTTGTCCGATCCTATTTCCCAGCTTCGGGCCCGAGAGACCCCTTTCTCATTGGCTTCTGATACTTGAGGGATTAATGGTGTGTGTAACATTTCAGGCCTAAAGAAAGACCTACAATAGGCAGATTTAACTCGTGCATAATGTATGTTTAATATCCTTAAAGAAAAGCAAACACTGATTACATTATACAACAAAATACAGACACAAATTTTTAAGAAGCTCGTATTAGTTTTTATCTGAAAGAAAAGCAAACAATAATTAGATAATACAACACAAGAAACATTTACACTTGGAATTTGACTAGGTAACTACGTATAGTGCTTCAAGAATTTAATCTTGTATTGGTTGCGAGAAAATATATTTTAATTAAATATTTATTAGGTATAAAAGAGATGACCTTTACGACCCAGCCTCCACAGTGAGATAAAACTACGCCTACATATATTATTGATAATAGATTTCTTACTGGACCATGACAGAATAACATGCTTGTAGCTGGGTGATTTTTATACGGGTCGGTGCCAGTGGTTGCGTTGTGGATAACCGACCTGCAATCCGGTATAATGTGTTCGATCTCATGATTATACGTTGGGCAAAAAGTATTCTGTGTTTTTCACTATTTTTCCCCACTATGAAAGAGCCACATGAATACCAATTTAGGCCCAATTTATTAATTAATGTAATACAATATATACAAGCCTCTCGATAGACTTAGGCTGCTGAGGAATTAGGGACACGGTGGCTGTAAACGCCCCCACCTACCACGCACACACACACACAAAATAATTATGAATTAAACATACACTATGCAAGAGCTAAATCTGCCAATTTCAGGTTTTTCTTTAGGCCTGAAATGTTATCTAAATTTTTAGTTAGACATTAATAAACATATCCAGACCATTATCAACTCTCGCAGCGCTAGCCTGTGATCTTTGGGGGAGTGTCATCTGATTTACTGCATAATCGAAACAATGCATTTTACAGTACCGAGTTTACTTACGGTCGATGCTAGCCGGAAATTTCACGCGCTAAATTTTCGGTTCATAGTGGATCAAATTCTGAAATTTGCAGCAAAGTGCCTTTACATTATCTATAGTTTTTTACTATTATAGTGAGAACTGCCAACTCATCTCCCATAATGTATCTTTAAAGGAAAGATCTTGAGCATTAATACCTTTTCATAGAATGGAAATAACCAAGCTACATTTTGCAGTTCTACATGTGCCAACATTGTGATTATTCGAAGCCCTACAAATGCCTTCTCCATGGCGCTGAACTAGCTATATATGCACAGACTCTGCCCTGAGGTCACGAACTTTACTTTTGTTATTGTCATTTACTGATTATTTCTAACTTCTGGATAATTAAAAATGTATGAAGGTTAATAGATAATAAATGCCAATCAAACCAACAACAAAACAATTGGCAATCATATTAATTGTACTGTTCTTAGTTGTTGTTCTTCTTGATGTTTAACGTCAGTTCCACTGAGAGTGGTGTCGCTGACAAGTCATATTTTAATCTTTATCATCGTATCGCATGTGCAAGGCTTTTCCTGTGGGAGGAAACCGGAATACTCAGTGTGATATTGCTGACAAGTCATATTTTCATTTTTATTATCATATTCATAGCGTACCCGCAAGGATCTTTCCTGTGGTAGGAAACCGGGGTAAACCCCCGAGGATAAGAAGCCGTCTCTATCTCAAAGCCACATACGCTCACACAAGGAATCAAAACCACGACGGCAATTGTAAGCCATACACGCTCAGACAAGGGTTCGAAAGCAAGAGTTGACCAGCCAGCTAGATGCTTACGACACTTATATCCCGGGACACTAGCCTCGCGACAAAAATATCCCGGGTCTTCTGTACGTTGGAACAAAAAGTGGTGTCTTGCGTACACACATTGGCGTACATTATCCTCCCTTTTCAAACAGGCGACTGCAACCCCATTGAAACTGCTACTTAGCTCCGCTTTCTGAATTCCAAGTCCAAATGTAGCTTTACGAGTAACAACGTATGTTGACCTCGACAGAGAGTTTATATTATATCATAGGACGGCATAATATGCTAACACTGACATTCAAGCGTATAAAATGTGTTTAGCTTTACAGAATGAAGCGGACGTTAAACACTAACCAGGGGCGGATCGGGGGGGGGGGGGGGTCAAAACCCCACCCTGCTCAGCTACATAAAAAAATGCCTTGCATCAATACAATTACATCACAAAGTGATCCTACATCATTATAAAAATGATTTCTCTGTTTAAAAATCTCAATTTGTATGTATGCCTATGTAATTTAGAGACGATGACGACAGATTTCCTTAACTGAAACCTGGCGAACCCCCTCCTGCAAAAATTCCTGGATCCGTCCCTGCCAACAGAAGAACAACAAATCACACTTAGTATCAAGTGTGTAAAGAAATGTCCAAACGATGATTTTAATCATCCAAATACGTTCCACGTGTGCTGATGCGCGAGATCTACTATAGTGAATCGGCAAACATCTGTACATATTCACGGCCTTGATATGTTGTTAAAATCGTACTTTAGAATTTGTGGTACCTATATAGAATCGTTACAAAGAGATCCTCGGAAAGTTCTTAAATAAATCTGAAATGAAATAATTATCTATAGTAAACTAAAGGGAGCGTAGAGTGGGTATTATAAAATGGTCGAGGAACAAAACTCAAAGACAAGACAAAATGACGACTGGGGTATTTTTCTCTGCGACCAGTAGACGAAACATCTATCTTGCATATAAATACCTTCTTCTACTTTGAAAATAAATTAGGTTTAATTATTAACAAGTTTACGAAGAAAAATCATCAATATTTATTTCTACTTCTATGACTGCACACTATCACGAATTGGACGTCTGTAAAAATGTTCTGATATTTTCTTTCGTCTTTAAAGGAGACGCGGTAGCTCAGGTAATAACACGTTAGCTCTCTAACCTGGAGGTTTCGTGTTTGATTCCGCAATTGTCCTAGAGACTTTATCGGCATTTTCTGGCGCGAACAAAATGGCGTATGGTCTACTTCATTCATTAGCCCAGTCGGAGCAGAACAAAAAGACATCAAACCCCATTCCTTTTCATTTCCATTGCTATTTTTAAATGTAACTTATACGACACTGATTTTTAAAATCGTCGTATGATTTCATACATTTAGTGAACTTAACCTTACTTTTACTCAGCTTCCTAGTCTTTGTCGTCAGTCTGACCAGTCTATTTTGAATGTATTTGTCACCAAAAGTCACACAGTCGTCATGTAAAGCAGCCATGATAGACCGATGCTCCGAAGTTGTCGGGAATTTATTAACATTTGTCTAGCATAAAGCCTATTTGTGATTTTTGTCATAGGTAGATTGTTACAGTTCCCAAATCATAGGGGTACTTGTCCAATCCAATGCTGGATAGCAAATCATCCGTGGACGATATCTTGCAGGGCTCAGTCTCAAATCTAGAAAAAGAAGTCCGTCGATCAAAGCCTATGGCTACAGGATGGTTAGATAATATACTATGATTATAAAAATAATTTACACCATGTTACCGAAAAGGGTCTGGAATATAAAGACTACAAATAAAAAGTTTGTTTCGGTTATTTTCCGGTCTCAAATAGTTCTGCGTATTTAGAGCTAGCAAATATTTATTTCCTAACCACAATAGATGCCAGCGTAAACCAAGAATGCACGTAGCCACTTAATAAAAGTAAATCTCGAAAGGTTGTAGTGAATTTATCTGGTCGATTTCACCTGCTTGAAAGTTAGAAATGAAACGAAGCTATCATAGCTAGCTCTGTATTTAAATCACCAAAATCGCCAAAATCAAAAATCAAATCAAGGAGTAAAATCGAAGTTTTTGCTCACGTTCGCTATTAAATAAACAAGTAAGTCGAAGCCCGAAATGAGTGTATTTTTTACTCGGCGTTATATACCAATACATGTTTGTAAAAATACCTCATGTGACGTATATTTGCTGCAACTTCCTAAACCACGTGCGCGGCGGTAACTTCTGCTCACTTCAGAAGATTTCTCGACGGAGCAATCACACAGATAAGCGGGTCAGTTTTTATAAGGACAAATATTATTGCTACACAATTATTATGTCTGATCAGGTATATATTATTTTACTAATTAGACGAAATAAATTAACCACAACGTACTTTTGCTCAACAAAGAAACTGCCTTACCTCAAATAATAACAAATCTGCCAGTACCATTCAATTTTTTCTTATTTCGTGAAAATGTTTTGCACAACAGAGTAGTAACCTCAAATACTTTTCTGCGTCATAAAGTCTAGTATTATCGTTCCAAAATATATCCAAAGCAGCAATAAAATACACGTATATCCAAAGCAGTAGTCCTCTTCATCAAATAAGTATGTTTTTACTTCTAATTGTTGTTGTGATGGCGATCAAGGGGCATAACTAACTTGTATTTTTCTGGACATTGCAATAAAGAGACATTACTAATTCTTGGATGATTTGATCCACTAGGATTTTTTTTTATTTATAATCAAAGCAAGATCAAAACTATTGTTCCCTCCATCATATAGGTTTGTTTTCACTTCATAAATTGGCAAAATTCAATGTTGTTGGCATAACTACTGTTTTTCGGGAGATTTGATAACTTATATTTTTCTGGACATTACAATAAAGGGAAAATACTTGTTTTGTACATTTCAAGCTGTTTTGCTGCCCATGTGACAAAAGAGTAAAGTGTGGAAGCTGCGCTTGTGGAAAAGCGAAGAAACCATGTATAAACTGCAAAAATATTACTTGCAAAAACAAATCCATAACTAAAAAGGTGATAAATATTTTATTGTTCAAAGAGTTTATTGTCTGTCCAATATTGATAGTAAAATCCAACATTTTTGGAATATATAGGTCTAATAGCAATACAGGTATGTGTTGTGTTTCAGACCAGTAAATCATCAAACAGAAACAGATTTCAACCATATACAGCTTGCAGCTCCAGAAATACTACGGTTACCGAAGAGCCAACTAGGAATGAACTTCTACAAGCAAGCTGTGAGGAGCTGGAAGAGAAAAAGAAGCATTGGCTACTAAGCTCTGTGTAAGGGTTTATTCTATTATCAATGCCACAAATAAACAATCATATTGATTATAATAATTTGTGAGGGGTTTTTTTTGGTTCAATTCAAGATGCGAATCCTATATTCTACTGCAATTGTTTTGGCTACATTTTTATATTATTTCACCAGGAAAAGGTCGAAACGTTAGGAGACGCTAGCACCAAAAGCATTTTAAAAGAAATGATAAAAGACAATCCACGGTATGCCACGAATTTCATAATGCCAGAGACAGTCGCACCTCAAATAACTGGAATACCAGAATTTTGTTTATGCGGTAAATGCAGAATGAACATTTGTTGTAATGATCTCAAATGTATCACATCAAATCAAACATTTCAGAATGTGTGTTTGAGGAAAGATGTTATTGAAGTAGCAAACATCCTGAATTGGTCGTTTCAAACTAATCTAGAACCCGATTTTAGAAATACAATTTTTCGTAATCAAGCATACCGAAACTTTATATTGTGGCAGCATGGTAAACTTGGTAAAGGCCAACGACGACCCCTTCCATCCTGTGCATGTGTAGCTATAAGTGCCATGTTTCCGCATGAAAATGGTGTATACTCTGGGTATCATTCCGCTAATACAGATTCAGAATAAACAAAATTTGAATTCTACCTCAGTGTTTTCTCTTTTTCACTTTTGCAAATAACTCTGACGTGTTGGTGTGCTTTTCCCCGGATAAATTGGGTGCGATTTCATCCAACTCTAAACTTCTTTTACCACGACCATAGCTTGATTCTACTGCAACGTAAAGCTCATGCATGCATTCAGTAATTAGTTCTGAAAAAAACCAAAGAACACATTTATGTTTTCTATTAAACTATTATTCGAATGATAATCAACGCAAGGAATATTTGTTACCTGGTATATATGGATATTCTTTTTGTTCTAACTTTTCATAGGCTACCCATTGTTTTGTTTTTCTCGAAAACTGGCCTCCAACAATTGGTTTACCGTGTCTATTTGTTCTTGTTTGTCTTGAGGTATGTTCATTGTGATCTGTGATTGCTAACTGGTTTCTAATAGTATAAGAATCGTAAGTGAATGCTAATCTTTTTGGACAATACCGCAACAGTGTATGTGAATAGAAATTTTCAATTGCCCACGTTTGGCGACATCGCGTGTAAAAGGACATTGATCCCCAAAACACCTTATCCTCAATTATTTGTCTGAAAAAAAAGAACCACATTCTAGATAACTGATTATACAATTATAAAATATAAAAATATGTTCAATCATTTGTCTGAAAAAAAAAAACACTTTTAGATAACTGATGATAAAATCGAGGTGAATGTTCTAAATACCCAAGGTTTTTATAGGCTGTACATGAAACCTCTAACCATTTATTCCCCTCAGGCGTCGGTGTAATATTACCATGTCTGCATCTATATATCAGAAAGAGTAAAGTAACGATGTGGCCGGAATTTAAAACATGTACATTAGAATTGCCAAGATCTTTCTGATTTGTAAAGAAAACAACCGTCAATTTGTTTTATTAGTGTTGCCAATAAACACGCCTACATGACAAAATCATGCTTATGAAAACAAGTTTTTCAAAAAAGAATAATTTAATATGTAATGCAATAAAGAAAGTGTGAATTAGATTCATAACTGCCTATTAGTCAATCATGTCGGTTGGTTATATGATGAAGTAAGCCAAACCATGTTTTTACTAATCTGTTAGCGTCACCTTGTGCTTTTGCACAGCAATACCAAAAGTGGTTTATTATGGGCCGTATCCATGGTATGATGTCTCTGTTTGATGCCTTTTTAGCCATTTCAGCGATTCATTTGGCAAGAGACTTCGCCTTATGCCAGATATCAAGACTGTGGTGTATATTTCGAAATTCTGATGTGTCTAAAATAAAATGTAACGTTCTTATTCATTTACACATAACTGTGTAACCATAGCAACAAATATCGTCAAAGGCTATACATTTGCAATAATTCAATGTCACCTAATATTTTTATGATAGCTGAACTCGCATCCGAAACAAGTTCTACAATATTGAATCCACCATTCACAATATATCTTAGACCTCTAGTCACCAGATATCTTTCCATGCGAGGGCTCTTTCTCTCTACTTCTCTCGAGTCGCTTATTTCCACGTGAATAATTTTCCGAATTTCTATTTCCATAAAAACAGCAGTTGCTTTGTTCGCAGAAAACCCTGTAACAGAAACACACTCTTTAGATTCTGGCAACGATCTCTGCGTATCTTTCGCAGCAAAGCTCATACATTCATAATAATTCATTCTTACATAATATATTTATGACTATGATCTAGTTTTTATCATCTTTCCCTTTCATTTATAGTTCGGCCCCTAAAACTGTAGTTATGTCCCTTGATTGACAGAATCAATACATGTAATTATATAATTTATATTCATGAAGGCTTTGCTTTGTAAACCTACTTGGCGAATCATATCTTACATCAACAGCAACAGCGACATCCTTCCCTCTAAATGATGCTGTGATAGTGATACCTTCCATAATATGTCGATTAAAAAATTTCTGGATAGCCTCCCTGAAAACCATCTGGTTCTTATAGAACTGTGATCTGCTACCAATAGCAAGTCTGATGAAGGAGCACGCAGTGTGTACTGGTTCCCATGTCAATCCAGATAAAAGTATCATCAGCTGGATCAAGATAGCAGTAACACTTTTACTGGAATAGTATTCTGTCGAAACCCAGTGACTATCATGACCATTCTGTGAATATCAAAATCAAAATTACTTCATTCAATAAAATGGTTTTCTGCAAATTTTGAAGAAATTAGCTTATAATGTGTTTGTACCTACCTCACAGTGGTAATTATACATGATGCCAGCAGCAACCTCTTTCTTGCTTTCGCGAATAGATGAGCTGACAATCTTGGCATTACAATCTAGACAATGCGTTCTACTAATGAGATCTTTTATCTTTTTTTCAGAGACAATGAATCTTTTTACATTCAGGATATTCTTCTCTTGTAACCGGATGTCACTTCTAAAAGAGAAATTATTATTATTATTTTTTAAACAGACATAAATAATGGCGTTTCTGAAACTTCTAACCTTGCACAACTTACATATTATCATAATCCAAATCTTCTTGATCTGAGACATCTGCATCTATATCATCATTTACGCCATACTCAACTGCAGAATTATCATCGGCATCATAAGGCATCGTAGGGTCTGTGAGGAACTGTAAAATATCAATATCCTCCACATTAGTTGTAAAAAAAAAACCAAATATCATTATATCATGATGCATATTTTTTTATCACCCCACCCCTCATTTATAGATCCGTCCGTAAAACAGTAGTTATGCCAACAGCATTGAATTTTGCCAATTTATGAAGTGAAAACAAACCTATATGATGGAGGGAACAGTAGTTTTGATCTTGCTTTGATTATAAATAAAAAAGAAATCCTAGTGGATCGAATCATCCGATAAAGAATTAGTAATGTCCCTTTATTGTAATGTCCAGAAAAAAACAAGTTATGCCCCTTGATCGCCATTACAACAACAATTAGAAGTAAAAACATACTTATTTGATGATGAAGAAGACTACTGCTTTGGATATACGTGTATTTTATTGCTGCTTTGGATATATTTTGGAACGATAATACTAGACTTTATGACGCAGAAAAGTATTTGAGGTTACTACTCTGTTGTGCAAAGCATTTCGTCGCCTGAAAACCATATTGTTCTATGTCCCATTACAGGTAATGGGAGATAGAACAATATGGTTTTCAGGCGACGATTTCACGAAATAAGAAAAAATTGAATGGTACTGGCAGATTTGTTATTATTTGAGGTAAGGCAGTTTCTTTGTTATTTTTAGAGCAAAAGTACGTTGTGGTTGACTTATTTCGTCTAATTAGTAAAATAATATATACCTGATCAGACATAATAATTGTGCAGCTTGTGTGTTTGTTCGCCCAAAGCGACTGCCATGTTAGTTCAAGAAATTGAAAACAAGTATGGCGGTTGTTTTGGGCGTTAACTTTTTTTATTTAATTATTTCTGTAGTTTTATAATCGGAGTTCAGCTCTAAGCAGCATTTAGCAATTGACATACAAAAACACATTATTTATACACAGTTTCTATTTTAATTAAAGCGACGTTTCTTTGAGCGTTCTCCGCTTGAAAACATTGAGAGGTCCCCCAATCCCCAACGAAATACCGCTTAAATTAAAATAGCAATTGTGTTCCATAATATGTGTCTGTGTATAATATGACACAAGATATTCATATGGATCAATAAAGAGTGTCAGGTTAGCTTCAGAAGCGACGAACATTGGAGTAAGAAGTGGTACCGACACCGCTAGCGATTTTGTAATATATTAGTACACGGTATATGATTGGTGTAAAAAAAATAAGACATGTTTCAGCCAATGAAAAACGTCATCATTCGGGGTCATATTTACCCTGTTTGCATGCCATGGATGAGCTACGTGCTAAAGTTACCAATATGTAAATGACATGCGCGGATCCAGAGGGGGGCGCACCCGGCGCACGTCCCCTCTATTTTTTGAGGTGGTGAACAATTTTTAGTTCCATATATTCTAGCGAGAGAGGAGAACAAAAATAGTTTAGGTTGGAAATCCTAATTTACAGGATTAGTATGAAATTAGTCCTTGTGTGCATTTTTTCCACTCAAAAATTACTGGTCCGGGCTTCGCACTCCCAAGTGGGTGCGGCACGCCCCCTCTTTCTGAAAATCCTGGATCCGCCTCTGAATGACGTGATTTTCTGGTAAAAGGGGTATAATCTCTGAAATGATACATTAAACATACATTATACAAGAGCTAAATCTGATAATTGCAAGTCTTCATTTAGGCTTAAGATGTCATCGAAATTATAAATTAGATCTTTATTTACACAACAAGCACAAAATCATCTCTGTCGACCCACATCGGAACAGAATATCAAATACACAAGACTGCAACAGGAAGACATACCGGTATATTCCGCCCCTCTGCAAAGGCAGCGGCTGAACTCGTTTGAATCTATACTCCGGCCTCGCGTCTCCGCTCGTCTCTGGTCGTCTTCAGTCGTCTTCAGACGTCTTGTTTCTGCGTCTTTCCTCGTTTCCATTTATATACCCTCCGATCATAGATAGGACCCATGATGATACATGCAATTGTCTCTTTATCATGCCATGGTATTCTTACTGACAAGTTTGTATGCCATTCAAGTCATGTGAAGTACATACATCATAATTATATAGTTTAATTAGGTCATAGCCGGTTGTGCCATAACGGAAGTATCTAGTTGAAACGTCGATACAATATTATCAAAAGCTGCTAACGTCAATAAGTTCTATGCACCTAAATGGTCGTACAATATGATGAAAGTTATAGAATTTGCATTGCTATGGTAAATAGAAAGTGAGTTAATTTACAGTCACTCTAAATTCACAATGTTTTTGTAAATTTACCTCACAGTTATCTTACACTCACTGTAAATTTACACAGTGGTTGTAAATTTACCATTTAGGGGTACATGATTTTACTAGTATCTGTGACGGAAAGTAGGTCATTGTCTGGATTACACAGTCTTTTATGTTACCACGTACTGAATCTACCAAAACATCTCGCTTGTAAACAATGACACTCTCTAAAATTTTGTTTGTAAAGGTTTTAATTGAAATGGTAATTTTCTCTTACAGTCTTCTTAATTCTTCATCGCGACGATTCATGTTTATTTCTCGTCTCTATTTTGTTTCTAATAATAGATGTGTCAAGTGAATAGTGGGATATATTTCGAGACTTTAGTCAAAAGATTCCATCGACCATGCGTAACCGGGAGTTTTGCTTCATATGTGGTAGATTATCCAGTAATTTTCGTCAAAAATTGACAACGGACCCAGACCCTCCGTACGTTGAACACTAGGGGGTTCTGGGTGACGGAGACCAAGATTTTACTGGCAACTGTCTGTTAGCCATTTAACGGTAAAAATACAATTTGAAGTGTATATTTGCTTGTACAAGTTGTACCTGGGATCTCGACTAGAGAGCTATCCTTATTCTATCCATCCGTCGTACATCCTTGACAAGGTGGAAATGCATCAATTACCTAAGCCATTGAAATAGATACATGTAAACAATACAGTTCTAACATGAAAAACTACACTTTTGTGATTAATTTACCTAGCTTTTATAGTACTTTCATGTTACCTCACTAATACAGCTGTAAATTTATAGTATAAAAATATGCAGTGGTATTTTTTACAGCGTTATGTTTAAAACAAATGCGTATTTTTCGTTGTAATTTTACATATATTTTTAACAGTGCAGACATTATAAATTACCGGCCGGCAAAAAGGATCGCAACAATAAGACTAATTTCCTATTCTTGTCCTCTAAACTAAAACTAGTCTATAACACCAAAATCGTCATGTGGATAGGGCGACCAGAACAAGAATCTCTAATAATGACATTTGGTGGCGGCATCCTCAAATACCGATAGGGCCGTATCAATTTTGGATATGGTGACCAAAAAGAACACTCTAATGTCATGCGGTGGGACAGGCGCTGATCCAGAAAGGGGTGATAGGAGGGTCACTTCTCCTATGGGAGCGGCACCCATGGCTGGGGTCCGACCGCAGATAATATTGAAAGCTAACGCTGCTGGAAACGCGTTTTTCGGCCACTCTGGTGACATCTAAGAGTTGCTAGTGGTGCACCCGCCCCTTGGATCCACATAAGTGATATAAGACAGTTTTGGATGGGGGCAAATGAATGAGGTACCCATTGGCATATGGGCGCCCTTAAAAAGGGCCGACTGATCAGTGTCATAAGAGCATCACTGTGTGGGCAAAATCAAGTGTATTATTTAATAGTTGAAAGGTTTTCAAATCTTTTGATGGCGCGCCATTTCTTGGGGCACCTTAATTTTATGAGGATGCAATATACCACCTGCACCCCCGCTAGTTACGGCCCTGAATTAACATTACCTCTTGAGACAATGTGCGCTGACAATCGTATATTATTCAGAAATCAATTCTAAGACTATGTTCAACTAGATACGATTTCTCTTCAATAGTTATGTTCAGGTAAATATTACAGTTTCGGGCTTTTCAATTGAGAAACTAGACAGTCTTTAATAACAATATTTGGTAGTATATTCAATGTTTCATTGGTGCACGCTGAATTAAGATCGTTTGCAATCAATACAACAAACTTTATGCGTTCATATCGATTGTGAAGAAGAAATGTTTTCGAATCTATAATATATTAATATGCAAACGTACATTTATTAATTATCGAACATTGGCGATCCTGAATACTGTATATTAATTATTTCATTATCGACACATGATTTGCATCTATTAATTATTACTCATTTGTATAAATATTATTTCCATAATTCTACAGTTATTATTTACATATTTATTATGTCCATATTTTATAATTGTTTGCTAAAACTATATTATCAATTTAAAGGGATTATATACAGCCTAACACATTCAAGACAAATCTCTGGGATCATTCCGTTTTGTTTATAGAAATAGAATCAATGACACGTCATTTAATAGTAAAATACGGTTTAAAGCGTTTCTGTCTGCTTTGGTGTTATGGGTCCTGTTTCAAAACTTAAGCTAAGAGATCAAGAAAATAGATTTTAACTAAAAACTAAAATCATTTAAAAATAGTAGTCCTACAATTTATACTAGAATCAAAATTTATTGATATATAAAAACATAAACAGAGATTTTTGTTTACTGGTGTTTTCTTTTAAGTGTTTTTATTTCTTGGGGTTCTAATTTTGGGCATCATCTCATTGCTTAATTAATGATAATAAATTAATAAATAGATCAATCCCTAATGTTTATGTTACGATCGATGAAGCAGAGGGCTGTCCTACATTAAAATTTATTTTAGTTAAAATTGTCCCCAAAATAGTTTTGTGAAACACTACTAAATTAAGTTAATATAAAATTTTATAATGTAAAACATTATTGGTGGGTTTTATCTGAATCTAAATGCTTAAAATCGTTTTGTGTAACTATAAACTATATCATGTTAGAATGGCATTTAAGTTTAAATTTACTACCAATTTAACTGTAAAAAATATACAGTAAACTTGTAATATAATTGTAAGTATGTATTTTAACACGGAATGGTAGTTATCTCCGTTATCGTAGTTGCAGGTTATCGCTGTGTAAACTTAAACAAGCCTCAACACAAGGCTTGTTATTCAGCATCTGCAAGGGAAGACAACTCTGTTTTGAACATGGGCCTGACATAGATCAGTGGGCCTCACTGATCTATATAATAATTTTTTATATAGATCAGTGGTGGGCCCAATGACGTTAATATATATACGTCATTGGGTGGGCCTCACTCACTGATCTATAGTTCAGTGGCCTCACTGATCGGTAAACGTTTTTTTCCGTCCACCGGAGCCTGGTCGTATGACGTCATATGTGGATTGTGGGTTAGGATAAGTGTTAGGCTTGGCCCAGGGTTAGGGTTAGGGCTAGCCCTGTCTACATCTCGAGACTGTGACGAAACCTGCAGGCCACAGCCCTTATCCTAACCCTTATCCTAACCCACAATCCACATATGACGTCATAAGACCAGGCTCCGGTGGACGGTAAAAAATGCTTACCTCACTGATCTATATAATGTATTCGATACGGTTGTCGTAAAATGTGCAAGAAGACATGAAAACCATTTTACACCATGTTTTTGACTGAAAATCATGTTTTATTGTCAGTTATAGAAGTTTAGGAATATAAGTCTGTTTTAAATTAGAAACTGCTGTGTACTAAATCCATGACAATTTTATCAAGATATGTATTATGTCGCAAATTTCTGAGCGACCACGTTTCAACGTCAATTTCAACGTCGTGTAATCATGGCGAGAAGATTAAGGTTAATGATTCTTTTGATGTGACATTCAATTCATATAAAAGTGATTCGTTTAGTAATAATTCGTCAACATAAACGATATCATTCAGAATTTATGTAGTTAAAAATTCAATAGCCTTCTTCATGATGTAGGGTATATGGCTGTAGAATTACGACACATCTCCGCCATTAATAAATTAGACCAAACCAAGTGAGGTCATGAAATTTATCAATCTGTTTCACAGAGAATTACTTACGAATTATCTCTGTCACACATGACTGTCTACAACATGTGCATTGACTTCACGTGCCGTCAGTCATTAGCTAACCGGCTCGTGCATTGTTTACATAACACCTAACTCAGTAACTGCTTCGAGCAAAATGGTATTATTAGTATGTCTATGCGTTTTACTCATTTTAATACCCATTTACACTAAATAGGAAATATTTTTTAATTGCAAATGCTTCAAACCTCTTTATTTATTTTTCTTATAATTCAAAAAAATGTTTGAGAATTTAATTTGTCGGATTAAAAAAGTTAATATGCCGTACTCATTAAGCCTCGCCGATGTCATGCTTATCAGTGATTGTAGCGGCAAAGCGAATATTCACTGCGGGATCAGTTTGGAAATTTATTTCCATGTTTTCCATGTTCTCCTTATGTCAGTGATTACAACTGGCAAGGCAGCGTAGCCTAGTTTGAAAAAACAATCGGCTATGAAATAGCCCCGGCGCTATGGCAATAATATCTGGTTAAATTGTTTTTGTAATCTAATTTATTTTTCATAAACTGAGTCATTACCTTATCTTATACCTAACTCTAAGTCTAATTTCTAAAACTTCAATTTCAACCAAATAATGAAATATTACTATATGACAGCCGCTTTAGGCATAGGACTGGACAATAATTTCAATAAATAAATATATCGCAATTCCGATATTGGCTGTATCCGGTATGTATCCGGTATGTAAATTTTATTGACAATATTTTTTTACTAATAAAAATACCGCAATCAAAAAACTTGATTGCAAGTTAGGGCCTATTTTACATGCACAGCAGTTGTAAATTTATTTCGTCAAATATTTTCTCAGAAATGTTGGTGCCGTTGACAAACTAAAAATACAGATGAATTAACCGGCAAATTTGCTGCCAGTCATTTTATATGTAAAAAGACAGAATTACGTCTAACCATAGACTAATACGGTACCATATGACATATGATTCAAGTACCGGTATATACTATTTTTAAATAAATAACACTAACAGATGGAAGAAAACCAACAAAGAAAAAAACTAAAAGAAAATCTGAACTCACTTCACATATATAGTAATGTACAATGAGTCTAGTCGTGTGTAAAGGCCAAAATAAAAATGTTTTTATTCAAAAATGTTATATAGGCCTATTTGCAATCAAATTAGGAGAAGGCAGTGGTTTTCGTTTTAAATTTAACTTGATTTTAGTTAAAATTGTCTCTAAAATAGTTTTGGAAACACCGCTATTTTAAAGTAAGATAAAAGTTTAACTTAAATAAAAAGTGGCTAAGTCTCTTACTCAATATCATCCAAAATCTTACACGTTGAAAACACGAATTATTTGTCAATTCAAATCAACATTGATGTTGTTATCTTACCTTGAAAAGGTAAGCTTCGGATAATCCAGTATTGAAGACAAAATAAACATTTTACCACTGGTTCACGAATCGTGTACCATAATGCGTTTCAGCGTCATTTGTAACAAGTGACCAGAAAGAACGAGGCTAGATATATTCCACAACTCATTTCATACCGCGACGCCATAACTTATCTGGAGAGCATGCGCAATAGACTGGAATAACCAGACACTAGAAAATTCTATTCAGTTGAGACTTATGCGGTATTTCGCTGGACATAACTTAGTCATAATTGATTTGAAATTAGAGTCAAAATGAAAACAATTGAATGTAAATCAGTTCATATTGGGTCAATTTCGAGGTCCCAAATATAAGCGATTTAGCTCTTCTAAAAGTTCGGATGAAATGATGGTTTAATTTCTAGGTCCCAAATATTAGCGATTTAGCTCCTTTAAAATATTATTTTAGTGGATTTATGTAAAATGCTTAAATCTTTTTGTGAAATTCACACATGTCCGGATGAAATTATGGTTTAAATTTAAGACCATTTTAAGAGATTTAAGTTTGAGAAGCATGGCCCAGGTTAGTGGACAGGCGCCTTACCCAATGAGCCAGTGTTACTTTCTGTTACAAGCCTTTACTCAGTGTACAATGTTTCGTGTGATCAGCTTTATTATAAATATAAGACAAACTGCTCTGATCACAACATTTCGCTAGCACTGATAGAGATTTGTGACACTGTTGGCGATATATTACATAATTATACATTTTATTTGGGAGCCATGGAGGCCCGGTGGTTAACTGTGGTCCTCCCTTGTCAGCCGCGTTGTACGTAAGCCCTGACAAGGACATCTGCCTAGTTGTTCGGACGGTAGGAAAAACCGCGGCACCGTGTACACACTGACGTACACGTAAAAGATCCCTGCCTTGACAGTTCGAAATCGATAAGACTAGGTCGTAGCGTCGTTGTCCGGGCAAATTTTTCTAGCACTGGGTAGCACACTGTATGGCGTATGCCCGTCTTCATTAGTCCAGTCATTTTATAATTTATTTGATTTGATTTCAGGCTCTTGAAGATGGGTAAGGTGTTGGTGACCCGCCAGTTCATCATCTTCCTAGGAATCATACTGGTCACGATTTTATTCATCCGCCAAACACCCACACGAACAGAGATACAACTACCATGTGAGGCATTATTTGAAAATCCTGATGATTTTCTTTACCATTTTACGTTAAGAAAAACTAGAGTTACCCCCCTTGACTTCAATACGGTAACATCTGGTCACGATATTTGTGAAGCAGACTCTATAGACATGGTCATATTGGTTGTTACCGAACACAATCATGTTCCGTTGCGTCAGATGATTCGATCCACGTGGGGTGCTAAAAAGACCGTAGGGCGCGGGTCTAAACGCTGGAATATCCAGACTGTTTTCTTATTCGGATTACACCAAGACAAAAATATGAACCATGAAGTGAAGTTGGAAGCCGCAATTTATGGCGATATTGTGATATTTGACTTTAAAGATTCTTATTATAATTTAACCTACAAAGTATTATTGGGTTTGAAATGGGTTCGAGGTGCCTGCCGCCAGGCGAAGTATGTATTAAAAACTGACGACGATACTTATTTAAATTTGCCCGAAATATTACTAAGACTGGAGTCTAAGGAGTGGAATACAAAAATATGCGGTTGTTTTTCTCAATCCGAGCCGGTTGAAAGAACTAACATTAAATCAAAAGTTAGTATGAAAAGTTACCCTATTAAGAATTACCCCCCACATGTAAAGGGTAGGGCATATTTTATGCCCAGACATATAGCAACTAAACTATTAAATGTTGCGGAATATATCCCATACGTCAATATAGAAGATGTACACGTGACGGGTATACTAGCAAAAAGCGCAGGAAATATTGAGCATCGTGGTTTGACCGAAGAGGAGTATCATCCGTATCACCCGGCCAAAAATTGTGAAATATTAAGCGGTAATATTTTAGTGTCATCAACAACAGCTGAAACGGGACTGGCAATATGGAAGGAATTGCAAGATGGTAATAATCATAAGAATTGTGACTATAACAACTAGGGTTGTACCAGATTCTTCCACTGTTTCGAAAAGGAAATCTGATTCAGTTGCTGATTTTGCTCAAACTTTGTTTCATGGGTTCTTCGAAGTCGCGTGCATAATAAACGAAACAATATTTAGACAGGGTTTTTTTAACCAGTAAGCTGCTTCCATGTGGGCCTTTATGGGGTTCATAATTTACTCATTTTAATTACTATGCAATTGATCGTAATTGTGCGTCCATTCTTGCTGTCATTTGTTCATTAGGGTGTTTTTATGTGATCTTATCGAATGTTTGAGGATTCTTGTCCGCATGTTTGTCTTCTGTAACTGTTTATGTGTGGTGTAGTCCTCCTGTACTTATTATTAGACATATTCTGATTAATAAGACAATTCATTCAAAAATATTCAGATCTTAGTAACGATATTTAGATTTTGTTTACTGTTACCTCGCCTCCAGGACAAACGGTTGACATAAAGTTTTATTATTTATATGAGGATATGCTTTGTACTATTTTTGCTAAGACAGATCCAGCCGATTTCATTATTTACGTATATTTAATCTGGTTATATCAAATTTCTAATCAATTCTAAAACTCAGTTGAGGTTAAAACATAGATATAAGTATCCCGTGGAACAAACATGACTCGAAAACCAATTATTTGAATTTTGAATTTTATAGGGGTGGGGCGCACAAAATTTGTTGTTTTCTAATTAACAAAATGAAAGCAGAATAGCGACGACTAAATATGACACTTCCGAAATATTTCTGGCGTCGTGGTGAAATCAAGAATACAAAACAAGATTCTGTTCACACCAGGTATTATTATTTTACTATTGCTCAATTTTGTATAATATCGTTCATAATAGTATTTTCTTTTTGACCGAATGTTATAGTTTGTATTGTATAGCATACCTTAAAGCCTGGTGCAAACATGTGATACTTTACCTGCTTCAGCAATTCTTAGGCAACCAACGATTTTGTTTAACTCGCGGTTATTATATGTGCGCGAACAAGAATTTTGCTGGCAACGGTTCGCGTATTGCCACCGCTATTAATGACCGTGACAAAGTCAAAATGGTAGCGCCCATGGATGAAAATCTCGTGGCCACATGTTAGTTTAAACATACATTATGCAAGAGCTAAATCTGCCTATTGCAGGTCATCTGAATTATTAATTAGACATTATGCATGGAAATTATTAAACTTACTTTATGCAAGAGCAAAATCTGCTCATTGTAGGTTTTTCTTTAGGCCTGAAATGTTATAAAAGCTTATCCAGACCGTAATCAGCTCTCGATGTCAAGGCTAGCCGCTGATATTTGTTGGATTATAATCCGATTTGCTGCAAAACTTTCCTTTGTGATTAACGATTAAATGAAAAATTGAGACTATTAGTTTTGTCTTACCGACTTAGTAATGATGATCAATGCTAAGCGGAACTTCCATCCACTTAGTTCTCGGTTCAAAGTGGATCAATTTGACTGAAATTTTCAGCAAATTGCCTTTACATTATGTAGTTTTTAACTATTTTTGTGAGAACTCGTTATCTCATCTCCCATAATGTATCTTTAATTAAACATTGGTTAACTTATCGAGGCCATAATTAATTCTCGATTTCAACACTAGCTTTCGATATTTACTGGGTTAGGATCTGATTTGCTGCTCAACTTTCATTTATGATTTAATCATGAAATGGAAAATCGAGACTATGTTTTTATTGTACCTACTTTGGTAATGATGATCGAGATAGGTCGAAAATTCAATTGCCAAATTCTCGGTTCAGAGTGGATCAATTTATCTTTAACTTGCACAGATTGATGAAACAAACAAAAAATAGTTGCATATACAGCGATTAATGTACGAGGTCGATGCGACGGGCAATTCTCTCTCGCTGACTGGGTCACATTTTTACTGTTGATGCATGGGCCCCAGTGACATTTTCATCCATGGGTCACATACAAGCTTAATCCTGCCTTGACCTTGACATTTACATAACTTTCAATGAATTGCTTTGTATACTGTTATTTTTTTTAGAATTCACTGTTTTATAATAATTTATATACTATAACATTGTATAATTGTATTGTGCATAAAATGACATGTATTTATATCATACTTTTTAAAAGTATGGATGGCCGTGTACTCATCGGCCTTGACGTAAGATAAATTTCCCTCGTAGCACACTGTGTGGAGCACGACCGTCTTCGTTAGCCCAGTCGGAGCAGAACAGTAGGACGTTAAACCCCATTTCCTTTTATTGCATTTCATAATCCCGCTTGTTCAGAAATGTAAGACGTTAAGCGCCATTTCATATCATATCAGTGGATAAAAAGCTTTATTGTATAGAAGCGATTGGTATACAAGGACCTAAAGATGTGTGTGTTTCATCTAGATCTCACTGCTGGCGTGCTTGCTTATCCGGTAGCCTAGAATCGCGATGAAGATACCTTGACCGTTGTAAATCTAGTAAGCATATCGAGAGACCAAACCCCACTCTAGTCAATTATATGTCATACGTTCAATTAAGAAGTCTAATAAACTTTAAAAGATGCCGTTATGACCATGACGCAAGGTACAAAATCATTATGATACATAATATATTTGTCATAATAACTAGTGGATAACACACCATTTAGAATAGCGAATGAACAATGTGACTTTCTACATTCGGACTTTATTCTGTAATTGTTTGAGATTTTTAGGCAGAAACTGGAACTAGATTCTAAATTTGGCATCATGAAACTCGAACAGGGCCTGGGCGTATACAACAGTTTAATTGGGGGTATAGGTAGGTATGTCGGTTAATGTCCGCTCTCGGTTATTCTAAATTGTGTATTCTAAGTTAATCGTTATCACCCATTTTCATGTATGATGCTTTGTTTGTAATATTTTATTTATTATAATATATTAATTTGTTATTTTGTTAAGATTATGAAGTAATTAATATTTCAAAATGTGCATTTATAATTAATGAAATAATTAAACAGCATTTTTTTTAAAAAAAATACTTTTCACGGGTTTTTACTGAAACATGTCGATGATGTGTTTCCGTAGAAGGATCTTCTGATCAATAACATGATTTTCGTTCCCCTTAAGGTGGAATTTGTTTTGTTTAGCAAAATATTGCTCAACAGTAAACAGTATTGCACACCATACTGGCATAGAAACATATCCTGTGCATGGTGCCTGTGTAATCTTACGTATTGCATTAAGCCTGGTATATAGATGTATTGCAAATGTCTCGTACCTCTCTTATGGGTTGCTGTAGATACTGTATACAACATTAAATGTTAACTTTAGAGTTTAAGTACAACAGATAAATGTATTAACCAGTCAAACGTTCAAATGCGTTTACAAGTATCAACATTGACATAAATGTTCTTTTCAAGGTGGTCGACATTCCGGCACGGAAATAACATTGTTTGTGATAAAGTGACGCCATATTGGCACATTTTATCTATTAAATTCCAACTACACCGGACAAACATTTTGCACAATCTGATTAAAACTCATATCCTATTTCGTTTCGTTTTTTTATAGTTCAAAATTTCGTTTTACTTGTCTTTACAACACTAGTGTCTGGAAGGGTTGTTATATTACCGGCTTTTTGGATGAAGTGAGTAATTGGCCAATGAAAAGGTCTGTTGCGGCAACTTCTTGGCGTTCCATGCACGGAACTGTGGGTAAACGTCAATGCTGATTGATTAATCAATGTGTGCAAATCATAAGGTCAAAAGCCTTCGTGTAGTGAAGGCCATCGAAAGTATAAAAAAACGAAACGAAATATAGATCTGTCCAACTAATCCCCGACTAAAGATGCCAAACTATTGCAAAAGGTGACAGGCAAGGAAATGGGTGTGATGTATATGCACACCATATCCGAAATGTAATTGATTTCATGTACAGATTTACAAAATTATTGAAATTATGACGAATCGACGTATCACCGTCAAGTAGGAATTATCGTTTCCTCTGGATACACTACATTGTATTTCATTTTTCAATAAATGATTATTTCCAATGACTAAACATTGTCTACTGCAAATTATTGATGCAATAGATAGAGGCAATGTCATGGATTACAAACGGCAAAGATCTGTATTTAACAAAACATAGCCAAGCCTATCTATTAATATAAATGCCCTCACCATCACCCGAATTCCACAGCACTACTAGTTTCTTGCTGTTACTCTAGAGGTAGTAATTATAAACAAAACTTAAATCATCCAAAAGGACATTGATCAAACATGAATGACGATCAGTCGGGGTTTTAATACATTCGATGGCGTAGGGCCTGGGTACTCTGCATTTTACAAATTTAAAAATGCGCTAAACAAACTGCTAAAGGTAAATGCATTATTCTCATATTCCTGAAGCAATGGCCGGAGATCCAATATGGCACTCGTTTTAAGTGTAAAGCTTTTGTAGAGCAGCTAGTCATTGGTTGGTAGTCAGACTACTGACCGATCAAAATTTAAAACAACAATATCCACTCATTACAGCAGTGGGTAGTGGGATTACCTCTAATCAAACGAAACACTGCGCGGAGTATGGTTATTCTAAGCAATGTGATGTGAAGCTTCAATTTATCATAGTATGCATTAAAAATGTTGATGACACACACACACCGGATTCATAAACAAATCTACAACATTATTGATAATTGAAATTTTGACAAAGTGACGTAATACTGTCAAGTAGGAACTGTCGTTTTTTCTGGATACACTATTTGAGTTTTAAATAAATGATTATTCATGACTGCCTCATTGTCATGAATAATGCCCCCCCCCCCCACGACCATCCTCTCGCACCCTAACTCCGTACATTAAATTTTGGTTCCCCAATTATGCTTTATTATACCTGTCTGTCTATGCTTTATCTGCTGCGCCGTCTGTAAGCTTTGGCTCAAGTAATAATGTTGGGTTGCTTTGCTACCGCATTTAACTTTTTGCGGAATGAGAAAAGGAATTAGACCGGTAGAAATTCGAACATCACAAACAATTTAAAATGAAATGACGATAAAAGAGAATCCCAGTTAATAACATCACAAACATCTTCCATCGTTAATGTAAACCGCAATAATATGCAAAGGCAAAAACCCATACACTAATCGCTTAGAAATAATCAGTAGCAGTGTTGGGCTGTAGTAGACAAATTAATAGTACCAATAATAATAAAAATCATAATCATAACAGTAAAATAAAAATAATAATAAAAAATTCATTATTATATACTTTACAATCAATAAAATAATTTTTTAACACAATCTTTTATCCAATCTAAATTTTAGGATTTATTCAATCCCGTCTAAGAAAGAAATTATTTCGATAATGTATCATTGGTCTCTTGATCTATTTTTACGCGTTTAGTTCTCCGTATATCGCTATAATGCGAATCAATTTGACATACAATAAGTCACCATAGAATTAGTCGTTTTTAAATATTTGCAAGGCCGCTACGGCCACTGTTAGGATGACATCGATGCGGCTTAATGAGTTCTCAATACTAACTTTTTTTAGAAAAATAAATGGAGACGTTTGAAATATTTGTAGGTAAATGAGTATTAAAATGAGTACAAACCATCATTCTGGCCGAAGCTGTTATGTCTTAGGTAAACAATGCACGGGCCATTGATTGACGCCGCGTGATGTGATTGCACGTGTTGGAGTAAATTATCTTTGACAGAGATATTAAAAGACTTTCGTAATTCTGCATTGCAAACCTGCATACAATAAAAATTCGCTGGATAACGGTGATTTTAGTAAAATCGCATGCTCGACAGACACCGGTATCCTACATTAAACCACCCCAGCCGTATGACGGTAAGTAATATGTTGCTACACCCAGATAATTGGAATGTGGTTACCGCTTAACTTATAAGGAAAACTTACCACTTTTAGAAAACAATTATCTAAATGCGGTCGTTCGAAACTTCGAAGAGGGTGTAGAGTTTTCATTGCAAAGTTGCCCACTGTTTAAAGAAATTGGATAAACTAGAAAGAAAAACAGCTTAAGACATTGATAGCTTGAGGTAAAACACTCTACACAGACGTCTTCCTGGGCGCCGCCATTTTGAATGCGGAAACTTGACAGTAGTTCCAGTGGCAGAATTCGTCATACAGCCGACATAGAAGTAGGGTACGCCGAGCCACGCTAATAGGAGCAGAACAGTAGGACCTTAAACCCCATTTCATTAATTCTCCAAAATTCCGCATTATACTGAAAAGTATAGTCATTCCCATCTAAGTAGCCTACATTCATTATTATGCATAATAATATATACCCTTTATTTAAAAAATACATTTTCCCCGAAAGTTATCAGGTGGTTATTTTCAAAAAAAATATGCCAAATTTTGTGTATTGAAAGTATATAATATCCAATCTTACTAAAATACTGCATTACCCGAAAAACACACAACGGCAAATAATGTCAGAATATCAAATAATTGGCAACCGACTGTTGTCTGCCATCTTATTGCGTGCTAGTTTCATTGAGGGAGCGGTTATTATTTCTTGATCAAATGGAAAAGCGGTTTTTGGAGCATTGAGAGGTGTCAACGTACAAAAGACGCCAAAATTAAACGACGGAAAGAGTAGTTGACAGAAAGTAATTAAGAATTTACTAGTCCTCAATATGTACAATAAATAGACAGTAAGTAACGAAAAATACATTCTGATAAATGGGCCCTCAATGAATTGAGCTGACAGACATGGCGTCTAACAACAGTTTATTTGGCCACAGATCACCAATGATTTCCTCATTGATATTAATATTAATTTTTGTCTCTTATACAGGGTATAACTTTTCCTGAAATTTTTGTTGAGCAACATGTGGCAACATCTTGCTCAAGAACACGTATAAGGTTCACCATGGAAAACAACTTGGGAGAAAGGCTAAAAATAGCTTTCGCCCTACATTCGTTGTTGACTGCGTAGGAATATTTGTGTGTGTATCTGAAATAACTTTATTTAACGTCCGCTTCCGCTGAAGTGATATCGCAGACAAAAGGAATATTTGTTGTTGTTCTTAGCGTTTAACGTCCCTTCCACCGAAGGTGATATCGCAGACAAGTCTTATTTTTCATCTTTATTATCTTAGTGCACGCGCAGGGGTCTTTGCTAGGGGGGGAGAAAACCGGAGTGCCTGGATAGGAAACCCACGAGGTTGAGGAGGGGGCCCTATCTCCATGCCACATACGCTCACACCGGGGATCGAAACCACAGCTGCAAGCCAGAGGTGACCGACCAGCTAGAGGAATATTTGGTGAGCTTGCGGTATCGCCTAACGAATACACATTTTGAGAGGGATTTTGAAGCAAATTTTTGATACATTAATTAGTTTGATGTTTGTACTGTAGTCCAAATGTATCATCAAATCACACAGTTTGCACGCGGGAAAGTATCTCTAAAAAAATAATTAGTTACTTAGCCTCCACTAACCCAAATTAAGAGTAGGCGTGGTTAGCGTATTTAATGTGAATATACGGGACTAATGCGAAATTCTAATTATCTACTGGGTATTTCCTGGAACATCCATGATAACCAGTAGCTAGGAAATATAACTATATACTTGTAGTTACTAGAAATACACTACTTTCCATTTATTTAGAAGGTTCGGATTAGCCATACCTACGTGTACATTCGGCAAACCTCGACTCCAGTTACTATACCTCTAACCTCGGCTTTATGAAGAATTCTGTGAAAAGTGTATTATCTCAAGCTATTAATGTCTAGAGCTCCTATTTTCTTTCAATTGTATCCCATTTTCTTTAAACAATGGCCAAATTTAAAATGAAAACACTACACACTCTTGTTACTAAAAATAGGCTATTTTCAATTTTATTTTTATTTATCGAAGGCTCGATATTAGCCCATATTAGGGCTAGATCTAATTCTTATGTCCAACTCGAAATATCGTCAAGGTCGTTGAAATGTGAATCAGGTTAGAGCACGTGATTGTAGGTAAGTGTTGGGTTAGGGCTATATATCAAGGTTAGGGTTGGGATTAGCGCGCTAGTTGGTCAATGGGTCAGAAGATGTAAACAGGCTAGCGCGAATCTCAACCCTAACCCTAATGCTTGACCTAGCCCTAATGCTTACCCTAAACCTAACCTATAATCTCACCAATAATCACATCAACCTTATGTACAACTCAGCGACCGTGACAAAAATTTAGTATAGAGCGAAAATTATTTTTAGTCCTTCTCTCCCCCCCCCCCCCACTTTTGCATGGCGATTTTTGTTAACTTTTTGCAAACTGATCCCGCAGTGAATATTCGCTTGGCCGCCACAATCACTGATAAGCATGACATCGACGAGGCTTAATGAGTACGGCATATTAACTTTTTAACTCCGACAAATTAAATTCTCAAACATTTTTTCGAGGTAAAAGAAAAATAAATAAAGACGTTTGAAGTATTTGGAGTTAAAAAATATTTCCTATTTAGTGTAAATGGGTATTAAAACGAATAAAATGCATCATTTTGCCCGAAGCAGTTAGGTGTGAAGTAAACATTGCACGAGCCGTTGAGCCAATGACTAACGGCGCGTGCAGTCAACGCACCTGTTGTGAACTGTCGTCTGTTACAGAGATATTTCGTAAGTAATTCTCTGTGAAACAGATTGAACTTTTTGGTGTAGAATCGAAGAGAGATGTTTGAAAATACACTTTCTGTCAGGTTTTGGTGAATATTCATGATTTTGAGGCGGAAAGATACAAGAGTTGTGAGGTTGGTTACGTTGAAATGTAGTGCCAAAAATCGCATGTTTATTTGGCTCTACTTCCAGCTTGTGTATCTCAAGTTTTTCATGGTGAACCTCGTACAGTCATGCTTTTGAGCAAAAGTTTGTCACATGTTTTTCCATCTTTGGTTAAAAGCGTTCTACCCAACGGAAATTTGGGGAAAAGTTACAGTTGGTCTAAGAGACGAGGATTAACATTATAGTGAATGGGGAAATAATTAGTGATCTGTGGCCAACCGGCATCGTTGAGCCGAGTTAGTGTATGGTGACTTATTGTATGCCTAGTTGATCTCGACAACATCAACAGACAGCTTACTCCATCGACGGTTAGTTTGGGGAACTGTCGATATTTTCACTGATGAGATATGAAGACTTGCTTGGTAATCTAAAGTATGTGTTGTCTAGTATGATACAAATTAAGGTTTGCTACTTTAGGTGTTATGCGGTTGGAACTGAGTTTATTGTGCTTTATAATCTGAAAAGTGGTTACGCCTCTGTTACTAATTTAGTAATTGAGTAGGCTAGTGTTTGTCTGTAATAGATTTTCATTCATAAAATTTCTGTTTTTAAAACTGAATGTTATAAAATTTTGTTCCCAGCAGTTAGCCATACAGTTTTATCATTATTCGAATGTGGTATTGGGTCTACTTGACAACAAAACCTTTCCAGAAGGTTAAGTAGGTCAACGTTGCAACATGTACGGAGGGCTGTAGAGGACAACTCGTAGGCTACGGTTCTCATACATGATACACAGCAAGAACATTATTTGTTGGGTGGGAAATTTTCTTGCAATTCTATGCGCAGTGATTATAAATGTAACATTTGTGTATGAAAGAACCCTTGCCAATAATTTTTGTTGACAATAATTCGTGTTGACCTCAGTCTCTGTGCTTCGTTTAATCACGAATGTTGTAAGGCGAAGCTTACATTACTTGGTGAAGATGTAGGCCTGCTCATGTAAATTACATTATTATAAGGAAAATTATACCTTATAAGGTAAGAAACTATCATTACCAAAATCTAGTTAAAAGTATTGAAACTCCAAAATGTGAAGCGTTTGAGAATTCATCATATATGGACAATTTCACCCAAAATTTGAATTTGTCTCCCTCGATCAAGTCTAAGAAATATAGACAAAATCCTATCAAATAAAATATCATGCTATAACTAGTAGTTTAATAGGATGTATTTTTTACTTATTTATTGATGTACTTCATATTTTACAGATGAATTGAATGGTGGGGTTGTTGAATGTGTTCTGAAGTTCTTCCAGATATGTTGGTAAGTTAAACATATATATATACACATTTAAGCTAAATCTGCCTAGGTTATCTAAATTATTAATTAGACATTAATCAACTTATCCAGACCGTATTCAGCTCTAGTTGTCAATGTTAGCCAGTGCTATTTACTGGATTAGGATCCCATTTGCTGCTCAGATTTTCATTCATGATTTAAGATTTAATCACGAAATGGATAATCAAGAGTATGTTTTTTATCATACCTACTTAAGTAATTATGATCGAGGCTAGGCCGAAAATTCATTCACTAAAATCTTGCTTCAGAGTGGATCAAATTGACTGAAATTTTCGCAAATTCAAGTTATATGATTTAGTTTCTAACTATCATTTTGAGAACTGTCAACTCATTATCTTTACAATTTATGTAACCAACACTTGAGCTTCGTGTCATAACAAAATTACAGCAATAAAAGTTTGATTTGAATGCCATTAGACCATCATTATGAGAGTTATCACCCTTGACACTGTGAACATATGATATATTAAACATGGCGATTTTGATTCGTGGCTTTGTATCTATACACAATATTTTATTTTATTTAGTTTTTTCTTTGGCAGGAATTATTTAAAAATCAATCACTTAATTTGTTAAGGCACCTTTCCACAAACAGAAACTTATTTTGCACATATTAACTACAGGTAAAAATCTTTTTAAAAGCAATTAATATTTGATATTTTTTAAAAATTTGGAGGGTTGGGAGTCACAATTTTTAAACTGATTTTTTAGATAACAAATGAAATTTTTTGAAAGTAACTACTAAAACCTTAGTCATTAATCTTGGATTTTATTAAATATCTTCTTGTAACATACGCCAACTAGGTCAAAGCTTATATAAAATGGATAGACCAGCGTATTAGTTCATCAAAGATTAATCTTTGCCTCTGACTTTAATTAACACTTAGCATTTAATGGTAAATAATTAATAGTATACAATGAAGGTATTGCTGTTTCAAAGTATGGAGATGTCTGTGAATAACCTTTATTTATAGTAGTCTCTATCATTTAGACAAATACCATATTGTACAATATAAATCTGTATGGGTTGTCAACATTTGAGAATAATACATGTAGGTCATTGGCTAGATTATCCGGCGTTTACATCATCATGAACACAGTCTACGGGAGATCATTTTTCAGAATGTATTTATCATTAAATAACTGTACCACACGTACCGAGGCCTAAGTAAATTATTAATTATTTCTGTCAAATTCTTTTTCCGCCGTTTACTTGCAGAGTCGTTTATACGTTGACACCCTTCAATGTTCCAAATACCACCTACCCATTTGAGCAAGAAATAACAACCGCTCCCTCACGCTAGCACACAATTAGATACAGGACAGTCGGCAAGTAATTCTCTGTGAAACAGATTGGACAGTCGGGTTGACAGTTGGGGATACCCTGACAATTTTGACCAGTGCTTGCCTCATGGGCGATTTGCGGACAAACCAGTATTTTTCTACTAAGATTGGGTGTCTATACCTTTTTGGGTTCAAAACATTTGTATTTTCTGTTCAGTATCCAACTTTTTTCATTGTTTTTAATTATATAATTTTTCTCTTCACGAACCATATCAATGTTTTTAATTAATCCCAAGTTGTCGTCACGATTCATGCCAGTTTATAATAATGCATGAATTTTGATATTTATTTCGGGAAGGGGCGCAACTCTTACTCTCATGTGGCCGAGACTAAGTTATAGTTTGAAGTGATCGTCGTGATTATCGAGATACTCAATACACCTGTGGACTGAAATTCTTTAAAATTGTACTTACAGGTAAATATTTTGATTTCGGGCTAGATAAATAGTTTTATTTGTCACGCACGCAAAATCACTTTTATTTACGACATTTTGTTGTGCGAAAGCTGTGACTGTTTATTCAAGTTGTTCCAAAATACGCCAATGTCAAATATGAAATGCGGGTAATATGAGAGTCCTGTAAAGGAATGAAATTAAATAAAATGGAGTTTAACGTCTCATTGCCCTGTTCTGGCTGGACTTATGAAGACAGGCATACGTTTGGGGGTCGTCGTGGAGCAGATTATTCGAAATCGTGAAATACCCCATGGATTAACCGGGGGTATAACCGAATGAGACCCCTGGGAAAACTGAAGATGGGTATCAGATAGATGTTTAATTACGCAAACTGCAGTGTTCATTTCAACTCAGAACTTTTACATAGTGCGCAGTAAAAGTGTTCACTCCACTAAATAGATTTTTTAATACCAGGGCCCTGTTTCACGAAATTTTAACTTAAGATAAAATCCAATTTTAGTAGATACTTCAATTTTGATTGGCTAAGCACTAAAATCAATATAATATTATCCAATCAAATTACTAAAATTGGGATCTTATCTTAGTTAAAATTTCGTGAAATAGGCCCCAGAATGACAAAACGCAAGCCTTGTGCCCCCCACTTAAATTTTAAGACAAATAGATGACACATATTAATTAATTGCACATTTATTCTTTTTAAAGCACCCAGCAACAACGATAAATGTTGGGATTGTGGCGAGAGGCATCAGCCTCACTATTGGCATATTTTTGAGATACCGATCCATCGTTTTTCAAAGAATTTCAAGAAAAGTTATATATTGAGAAAATACAGTGTTCAGTTAGCAAATTTACATAAATTGTTAATAACAAATTTACATGAAACAATTTAACAAATATGAAGGAAAAACGTATAACAGCAAGCAACCATAGACTTGATTATTAAATTATGCTAACGTTATTTGAGTTATAATACTGAAGGGGCATGGGTAGTTTCGGTAAATCTTGCTATCATTTAAAGAAACCCACCAACCAAACAAGAAATGTTATACATGAATTGTTACTAGTCACAAATTAATGCAAAGCTGACTTAAGGAGATTGGGGTGGCCACATATATTATCATACGATTAAAGCCTAATTCAATCAAATCAATTCGGCCTTTTTTTCGCGGATTAACAGTTTGCCCATAATGGTGTTCTTTACTAATTACTTCTGTAAACTGACCAGTCCAGAATAATTTATTAGATTTTCCCTTTAGTTCCAGTTGAGTAATTATCAAGGCTATCACTGTAATTGGCTAGAAGACAAAATTCAAAGGCAAGCGTTGTCAATGGAGATCCGGGCCTTGTCCTGGTTACACACCGACAGTTAGGGTGTATGACGTTTATTCAAAGGTCCCAGCATTGTTTTGTGACATTATAACTGTGGAAGCAGACCTTTATCCATCAGCTACTACTACAGCATTTTTAGGATTAAAGTGAAACTGAAGATGGAAAATTAATATACATATTAAATTAGAGGTGAGTGAATTTCGTTGTAAAAAATTGGATTAAGAGAGAGATAGAGAAATGAAACCTATACTCGACACAAAGAAAGTCATTTCGTGAATAACATGTTTCAATTTAACTTCAATAATTCGCTTGCGCTTAGGGGTTTTTAGCAATGGAAGGAAACCGGAGTACCCGGAGAAAACCCACAAGGTTGGATAGCCGACCTCACTGCTTAAAACCGGGGAATCCAAACCACGACATGGTATACCCGTAGAAATTTATATTAGGGTGTCCCACTCAGCTAAAATGTATACTTTAATAGAAGTTAACCTTACGTCACCTGTTCACAGTCCAATGAAAATATGTAAAGGAATTAAGCAAGCATCGATGCACGTGGAATGCCAGTATAAGGGGTGTTGGCCTATGAATAGCCAAACACGCGGTCATTTGTTTAACGTATAGATTGACAGATGTGACAACAGCTTTAGACAATTTAATACTTTCGGCTTTATTGATTGATTTCCTGTTTTATTAGCTGTACAGTTGGGAACGGCATTTGGTTTTGTAGAATTTATATCTATAAAGATTGTGACGTCGTTAACGATACTTTTCGCGCCTTCGAAACACGAAAGTCAAAAAGAAGAAGTTACGACCAAATGTGAGGCGACAGCACGATATACAAGCTAAAATGAACTCGAAAATAGGAAATTTTCTTGTTGTCGCCTTCTTACGGTCAACAATAAATACAAAAATATGACTAAGTCGAACGTCGTCAAGACGGTACACAAGCCAAAATGCAAGTCGAAAATAAGAAATTAGGAAATAACGAGAGACGCTATTATCGCAGTGTATTATTTCTTAATTTCATATTTTCGAGTTTATATTGGCTTGTATACCGTGCTGTCGCCTCACATTTTGTCGTAACTTCTACTTCTATCATAAACAAATTAATTGCGTTTTTTCTAAACACATAATCGGTTGGATGACCGAATGGTTAGCGTGTGCGCGTTGTATCATAAGGTCTCTCATTGAGTCAACTGGTGTGGTTTCAATTCCCCAGCTGTACATGACAACGAGTAGTATCGCTTGGCCAACCTCGAGTGCTTTCTCCGGGTCCTCCGATTTCCTCCCACTGCTTAAGGCCCCTACGCGCAAGCGAATTATTGAAATAGAATTGAACCATATGTTAGTCCCGATATGGCCAAATTTGTGTTGAGTGGGCGTTGGCACCTAGAAATATCATTCAATTTGGACTGTTCCCGTATTTCGCCGAACCTAACTGATTAGATATTAAAGTAAGACATAAACGATTGAATGTTAATCAGTCTATATACACTCACAATACTTTAATATATGCTTTGCGACACATGTCACCCATTGTGTCCATTTCTAGGTGTCAAAGAATAGAGATTTAGCTCCTTTATAGCGAGAATTTCATATTTTCTAAGAAAGTCAAAACATAATTATTTCTGTCTTTTGCTCAATAGGTTGTCAACTCACTATTATACGATCATAGGCATTATTCCCCACGCTCAAAAATCATTGACACAGGAAATAATAACCTAATTACCACCCTTGTTTTCTAACCCCCCCCCCATGGGATAGCTATCTTCAAACGTTTAAAGCTCCAATAGCATTTTTTTAAGTTATATTTTTAAAATGTATTAAAATAAAGCCCAAAAATAGATTGAACCTATAAACAGTCCTACCTTGTTAAAGAATAATCCTATTAATCCTATAATTCAGTACTGCCAGTTGAGAAATTGGCAAAAATATCATTTTCAACTTCAAATTCAAACGTTTGAAGATGGCCGTCCATGGAGAGGAATGGGAAAACAAGGGAGGTAATTGGGTAACTATTTCCTCAATCACCCTGTGTCACCCTTTATAATGCCCCAAAAATTTTGCCCAGGACCGTATAATAGTGAGTTGACAACCTTTTGAGCAAAAGACATAGAAATAATTATGTTTTGACTTTCTTAGAAAATGTGAAATTGGAACTTTAAATTTGAAGTTGAAAATGATAAATTTGCCAATTTCTCATCTAGCAATAGTGAATTAATGGATTAAGAGGATTATTCTTTAACCCTAAAAGTAGCACTGTTAAAAGATACCATCTATTTTAAGGCTTTATTTTAATACATTTTAAAAAAATATAACTTAAAATATGAAATTGTGGCTTTGAATTAATTTGGTAGCCATTGGTAGGTAACATGTGCTAATATCTTTGAAATACAAATAACCAAAGTAATTAACATACTCACTGCATATTGATTTTGAGCATACACCGTACATACATGTACACGTTTTAAGCCATGTTATATTGGACATAACACGGGAAACAGATTTTTACAGCTGTAAGTATCTATGGGCTTGATATTGTAAATGTCGGTCATATGGTTTGTATAATAGTTTATTTTTTCACCTGGAATTTTGAGTCAAACTAAAAGAAAACGTGGACGAGACGCTAAACCCAATTCCATTCCAAACTTAAACCAATTTTCGGAGAATTGTGAATTGGCATAAAGAGTTAATGAATGAAATGGGGTTTAACGTCATTCTATTCTCCATCATCGGGCTAATGAAAACGGACAGACGCCATACAGGGTTACGTCTAAAATCTAAGATCCATTACAGATTCCGTCATATGTCACAAGATTTAATAAGGGTTAGGGCACTGTTAGGCACTGTTTTTTAAACTTTAAACGCATTATCAGTAGTTCTAGGATAATATATTGATTTTGGGAAAACTTTTGCTGGAAATTTTAAATAAAATTGTGACCCACAAGTCATCATATTGGAATACTTGACTATTCATTATGCAGATACCCTCACCCCCTTGGTACGTCCATTTGGGTGTTGCTATCCCCGATTAATTATTTTCTATTCTTGTCGAATTATCTCCTTCATGAATATTCTTGTTCTTCCAGCTTATTATGAAGATGAGGCAACTTTTGAATACGACAAAATGTTTTGTTCTTATATCCACTGCATCTGTGTTCTCTTTACTGGGCTTATTCCTTCATGGTAAACGTTATCAACAAATGCAAAGATCCTACGATACCAGATCTACTGTTCAACAAATTCGTCATATTCCAGCTGTCACGTATACTGCGTCTACAGTTTACGAGTATCCGGATAATTACTCGCAGTACTTCAATGCTGACCTCAAGCGTGAAGTGACGCCTCTTAATTTTAAAACACTAATTGACAGACCCGGTTTCTGTGACAAAAATTCGACATTTTTGATGGTTATAATTCTAACTATGCACAGTCATGTGGAACTACGTAATGGTATTCGTACAACGTGGGGTGCTGCTGCACGAACCGGTCGCTGGGCGGGTAAATTGTTATCACAATCAGTGCAATATCTATTTCTTTTAGGAACAAATAACAATTCACAGTGGAATAAAAAGGTACAAGCGGAGGCGAATATACACGGGGATATTTTAATGTTTGACTATACGGAAAGCTACAATAATTTAACGTATAAAGTTTTAACAGGTCTCCAGTGGTTACAGAAAAATTGCGCTGACATTAAATACGTTATGAAAATTGATGAAGACACTTTTATACATCTTCCACGTATCCTCAAAAAACTCTCCAGTCCAGAGTGGAATCAAAGTATTTGTGGTTTTTATGCAGAGTCGGAAGCGGTTATGACAACATCGAAAAACGCCAATGATTTTTCTGTGTATCCGTTTACTCACTATCCACCGCACGTAAAAGGAAATATATATTTTATGCCATTTTCAATAGCTTCTCGCTTAGTGAATGTGTCCAGACATTTTGTTTTTAATGTTATAGAAGACGTGCATATTACTGGCATATTAGCCAGAGTTATAGGTTTACGTAACAAGTACAAAGGTTTTACAAGAGCGGAATATAGCCGTAGTACACCAGCGCATGCTTGTGATATAGCCACTGGTATAAGGGTGGCCTCCACACATACCTCCCCTGCATATTATTCCGAGATCTGGAACAAGATAAATGACCCAGATGCATGTATTTCAATTAGGCAACAAATACAAAAATATTTTTCAGGGAACGCTGAGTGAAATCAACAACACAAAGTCCGGAACTTGACTTATTCCCCAGTCTGTTATGGGCTTTACTGAGGACTGTTAGCCAAGGGATAGAGCCCAATGTTTCCCGCGGATTCCATTTAAGAGACCCGTTGCATTTATACATCTAATTTTCCAAAGATGTATCCGCAACATATCTATGACTTCTACGTTGAAAATAACATCTGACCGATCATGTGGCAAGTTTTGTATATGCTTAGAAAGTTCAAATCATATCGGCGAAGCTTTCAATTTCTCCACGTTTTGCATATATACCGTAAGTTTATGTTATACATGTAAGTAGTCGATTCGGTCCAAATCAAATGGCGATTTTAAACCGTAAATGCCTCTTAAATGTTTACATCAAATCAAATCGGTGGAGATTTCAAAGCGTACATGTAAATGTTTGTTGAATTATTAACAACTGCAATTCGATGTATTTTGTGATATTAATAAGAAATGAAATGGATTTTAGCGTCCTACTATTCTGCAGTATCATAAAGCTTGTCATTGAGTCCATTGGTGTGGTTTCGAATCTCAGTTGTACGTGACAAGGAGTGGGGTCGCCTGCCCAACCTCGTGGGTTATCTCCTGTCTTCCGGTTTCCTCCCACTGCAAACGACCCAACGCTCAAGTGAATTAGTGAAATAGAATTAAACCATGTTAGTCCCGAAATACAGCAGCTGTGCCTTTTGCTATTTAGGAAAATCTGGGATTTATATTTTTGTGTTTTCATGGAAACAAATTTAACTTAGTTTTTGGTGTATAATTTTGCTTCCGACGCATATCTCATAAACCGTTCAAGATATCTTTTTGAAACTTTGTACACATCAACCCATTATAGTAGTTGTGCCTTTTGTTATTTAGGATAAACTGGGATTTATATTTTTTTGTGTTTCCATGGAAAAAAATTTAACTTAGTTTATGGTGTTCAATTTGCTTGTAATGAATTATCTACATATTTGTTAGTGTTGCAGAGAAGAGGAAACATGAATAAATGTGAGGATCGTACCAATTTGTAAATGTCTGCAGTGCAATCGTAATGGTACTTTGTATAAATTATTGGATATATTATGCCTGTTGTAGGTTATTCTGGTATTTGCAACTGCACCATACCTTCATAAATCGACTCAAATATGTATACATTACATAAAAATCACATAAATTGAGCTCCAGTCCTCTCCGCTTGCAAAATATTTCTATTTGCTAAATAGCCATGTCTAATTTTTAAACCCAGGGCTTAGTGTCATAAATTATCACAAATATTCTAGTAAATAGTAATCAGCTGTTCGTTTTCAGAGGAAGGGAGCAATATTTACTATACATGGCCAGAATAGGAGGACGAGTGACACGCGTATTGCTTACCAATAGCACAAAGAAGCTGGGTTTCCGTGTTCTTTCCAAACAAGTGCAAGGGCGTGGGATATTGATGACTTGTAATCGTGTATTATTTTTTTTTTCAATTTCATCAACGGATATTGATAATGGTGTAACATTATATTTTTAAAATTGTTTCATATTTGTAAATTTTGCATTTTTAAACTTATAATTAATTTTATTTAATGTAAGCTAATTATATAAGTAATCCTGTAATATATTTTTTAAATTGTTTCATATTTGTAAATTGTGAAAAAATATATTGTTTTTTAAAAACATAATGGATTGATTGTCGCTATGGGGTTTTCTGATGCACGGGTCCAATTCCTTGATTGTATGCCCAACCACTTTATTTATGCCGAAGTCCTTGATTGTATGCCCAACTCCTTGAATTATGGCGAACCCCCAGATTTATGCCAAAGTCCTTGATTGTATGCCCAACCTCTTGATTGTATACTCATCTCCTTGATTTTATGCCCAACTCCTTGATTATATGCCATTCCTTGTTAGTATGCCACAAAGACCCATGACCTAGTACTCAGTTAATTTGAGAAAGGAAGGCATTTTATATATGTCAAAACAGATCAAATAGATAAATTAAGTTGGGTAGCTTATAGACCAAAGATAACAGGGATAATTGCAGACTTAAAAAACATCTCTGTACGCCGCTTCAGACAAAACTGTTGGACTGTAACTAAATACAATTTGGTTTGATTTTGAATATACATGTAGTACCTTCGGATTTCACCGCGTCGTGACCCCTTTCAGTTGGAATTCAATTTGAAGAAAGGATAGACCAGACCGTAGAACCACTGTACTGGCGAAAACCCATTACGCTGGTTGCTGCTGAAAAATAGGACGTTAAACCCCATTTCTTTTTTTAATCGTTTCGCTGATCTTTGGATTTTTACGTCTGGTGGAAATGAAATGAAGTGCGGTTTTAACGACCCATCTTTTGGTACCCCATCCAGGTGGCTGGAATACATAATAGTTTCATAACACGTATTATAACTAGTAATGGATGATGTCGTTTACCATGTTAGGTATGCGTACTCCTAGAACAGCTGATGCCACTTGTATATTTATAGAGCACTTGTCAAACATCTGGATTAAGCCACTATATTCCGTGTGTTATATTATGATGAGTAGAGTTAAGGACATGCCAGGTCCGTGACTAGTGGGGGAGGGAAGCTGCCACCCCTGGAGCAAATCGGGTACTCAATGGGTGCCTTTATTTTATGGCCAATGCGGAAAGAATTGGTTACCTCAACGGGTGCCTTTGGCATCCTTTCCGTTGGACGCAATACTAACCCAACAACCGTCATGTTCATCTTGCCCCAACCCCGCTACCCACAGGCCTGCATACTGCCGCTTATAATAGTGTCTTTTGAATTCGAGTGTTTATAGGGGATATTAGGACTATTCATAGGTCCCAATTGAACTCGCCTTGAATACCACCAAAAAATAAGTTTCTTGCCAATGAGCACACAAGCTTTTTATGCATAAAGGCTAAGCCCATTTAATGTTTGAAGTTTCTAAAATAAATTCTCCAGCTCAGTGCAGTTTTCCGATAAACTTTCTCTGCCAACACCGGTTGATGATAATACAATTGCCATTATCACACCCCAAACTGCCTGTATAGCCCAGTGAAGTACATGGATCGCTGTGTGCCGTATGTTATATGCAGTATATTGTTCAACAAACACTCGCTGTGCGGATCATTTATTGGTAGACTCGTTTAACTAGGTTCGCAATTTGTATAGTAGATGAATGTACATGTGGAGGCATAGATCGTTCTATTATATATATGGTGGAGGGAAGGACTGTCGCGTGACCGAACACTTTATCATGTGTCGTGTTTAAAGATAATAGTGAGTGCAAGGGACGTTATGACCTACATGACAACATCAACTCTTTACAAAATGAAGGTAATGTAACATCATTTTCGAAGTATAAATTTAATATCTTTCTCATGGCTGACTTCTCAACTGTTATGTTGAACCATTCCAAAGCTCCACCCAACATATCGATTTAAAATAGTTGATGTGGGTGCTTGTAATATGGATCAATACAGCTATCCATGTAATGGTATACATCGTATACCCGTTTTAAAATGCGTATTGGAATATTATAGCTAATATTAAATTTGTTGGAAATACTGAATTATTAATATGCTCTGTAGCATTTCATTTTAACTGCTCCCATTCACAACACTGCCCGTTGTTAAAGTTACCAAATACGTCTGGCGTACCATGTCGAGCATATAAACCATGAACTACTTGCACTATGATTGTAAAATTCCCCAGTTATTGGGGTATTTTCAAACAATTACTAATTTTATAATCAAAAAATATAGTACCGTTGACCCTTAAGATTGGAAACTATATACATGTACTTGTAGTAGATCTACCATCGAAAATAAATGCCATTCATAAATACAAATTAACTATGCCTGCAGTCGTTGTAGTATTTTTAAGTAAAGCAACTTTTATCAATATTCATAGACGGGGTCACGGAGAGCTGGCTCACATATAACCAGGAGGTCCAGGACTCGATCCAAGTGATGGATATACATACAGATATTCAAAGGTTAAAATCCACAATCTTGAGACCTTGACTCACGCGCGATAACCTCTTGTGATAAGGAAACATCCCCTCAAAAATATTATATATCCATTATCTATTGCAAAACACTGAACGACTGATAATGTTCTTACTTCGTCGAATTATAACTTATATGGGATCGTTTACGTTCAACCCAACGACTACGCGGGTGAACTTTGGTCTTTGTCCCATTCCAACAATTTGAACGATGTCCTTGCCAATCCCTCCTTTGTAAACAAACCAGAATTGAAAATCCCATGGAACGGCAACACGTGCATCGAAACCGGGACCTCGTAGTTTGATCATTTGAAAACATCATTGGAACTCAACTGATTCGAGATTGGAAAAACCAAATAACCTACGGGGCAAGGGTTGAAAGCAGCATTAATTAGCCTCAAATTATTCCCCAAGTAAGTGATAAGGAAGTGTCATATATTGACCTGCTGGACATACACGTCATTTTGTTTGTTTCAGGCCGAGATCATCACATCGCTGATTGTGTTTATTAATGTGTTGTGTGGATTGAATGGTAAACCGATTGATCCACAGTTGACCCCAGAAACCAAACAATTATATGAAATATTATACAAACATGCTAGAGATCCAGACCATTTTTTATTCGGTCATCATCAAACGACCCAATCTGGTGTTTCTGGTGGGGTTCCCCCTTACCAGCTTATAAACCATAAAGGTTTCGAAGCATGGCAATTTACAGTAAGTCGCCATGTTGTTTATAAATCATTTCCTTTATTTATCAGTCAAGATAATTACTTACACGACGCAAAAGTGAAAGTAATGCATCACCTTAAAAAAAAAGCACACGCCAGTAATTATCTGTGTATGTTACAGAGTATGTCTTCATTAGTCCAGTCGGAGCAGAACAGTGGCACGTTAAACCCCATTTCGTTTTATGTTACACCAAATGTTTGTTTGCTTGCAAGGTTCAACGCATAAAGTTTAAAATCTATGCAGATATTTGAGACAGAAAATAGCGAGTTTAAATATCTACTTCATCTGCTCATCGTCCGTGTCTTTGCCCTCTTTGACCCTTAATATTCCCCTACTGTTTTTATTCCTCAAGTAATGCCCTATTTCCACCCTCGTGGGTTTTTTCCAGGTCCTCCGGTTTCCTCACATTGCTAAAAGTATTACGACGTATGTGACACGTAAATATCTTATTATAAGAACGGAACAATATATCAGAACTGTAAACGGCAATCAAAAATACTGCGCCGATGGGTCTTGATGCAAATCATAATAATATAGTACCCTCCTGGTGAAAAGAATTACATGGTTGGTACATACAATTCCGGCGAGGGCCCAAATGAAAGAATGTTTTATTAAATATCAGTTTGTTTATTTGGGTAGTTCATGCTACTATTGTTTTATTTAAGGATTCATTGGTGGTCAATGGTTCTGCTGATATACTCAGTGATATTAAATTAGTATCAGGGTATTATCCGGCTTTCACTGGGTTTGAATTTTTTCAACTGTATCCAGAATGGCTGAAATTACAGCGATATTTAACACAAAAGGCCCATTCCCATGGCATGATTGTTGCTATGTCCTGGCATCTTAATAATATCGCCACAGGTAGTTCAATTCTCCATCTCATTGACATTGCTAGTATCTATTATTTAATTAAATGAATCACGGAACTTCTTATCAAGAAATGTTCACAGCTAGCCAAGGGCATTTACTGGTGTATTCAACTTCATAATATACTTAAACTTAGACGGTGATAGTTTGATGTGTATGTACAATATTCTTTGAGTCTTGGAGTTCTATGAAATGCTATAGCGATGACACCTCTGGCTAGGCGACAGTTCCCCATACTCCGCACTGCTATTATGAGTGGATATTGTTGTGTTAAATTTTGATTGATCAGTAGTCCGTCTACCAACCAATCACGAGCTGCCAATACTGGACCAAATATGTATACGTCATGACTCACGATTTTATTATGCCTAATTAACCCGTGCATAGCAGAATACTGCAGTAAAACTAATTGCGTGACAAACGAGGCTATCAAGTCGAATGAAATGTAAACAATACTGTTTGGAAACGAACATACTTTCACCGTTTTAATACCTTAAATAACTGTCCAAAGTTTTAGGGAAGACCCAGATGAAATGAAGGACTGTCATGTTGCTGTACTTAAGTTAGTCTCTTATCATCCAAACAAATATTCTACGAATATTAGTCTGGATGGGTCCTCAAAATTTGACAGAAAGTCGGTCACTGTCTGGATTATCCAGTCTTTTAAGTTACCACGTGCTGAATCTATCAAAACATCTCGCTTGTCAACAATGACACTCTCTAAAATTTTGTTTTAAAGTTTTTAATTGAAATGGTAATTTTCTCTCGTCATGAATCAAACGTATGGCTTCTCACAATCTCCTTAATCACGATTAATGCTGTTGTATCGTCTCTATTTTGTTTCTAATAATAGATGTGCCAAGTGAATTGTGGGATATATTTTATCCTCGCCTTATAGAATCTATCAAAATCGGCCAGGCTTCATAATATCTATCATTTACCCAGACCACTCGGCTAATCTCGACAGATTCCGTAAACTACATCTAGTCTCGGATGTATGACAGTAAGTGATATGTACCTACGCCCATACATTTGCGATGCGGCTACCGGTTTACTTTAACAGGAAAACTTGACGCTATTACACAAATTGGGAACCTATTCGGCTAGCGACCTATTCGACCGATCGAGCTGCAACCTGTTCGTTGGAAACCTATTTAGAGTAAAGACAACAGTCTCTATTTATCAACCAATAAAATCCAACGTTATGTCTATCAAATGAAAGTAGAATATATTATTTTTTATCCATTCCTTCAGCTCAGAATAGAAGTGTAATTTCGTCATTATCTTACAGCTGGATCGGTCGAATAGATCGCCAGCCAAATAGGTCGCCAACTTGTGTTTGGAATGGGCGCAGCCATGTTTCATCCGGGACCTTTAAAGTAGTTCCAATATGGCGGAATTCATCATACAGCCGAGTTTAGATTCCGAAATCTTACAAGGTTTGCCGAGTGTTACCCAGACTTTAGCCAAAGGGTTCCATTGCCCATGCGTAACCGGGAGTTTGTTTTTTTATGTGATAGATTATCCAGTAATTTTCGTCAATAATTGAGAACCGACCCAGACCCTCCGTGCGTTGAAGACGAGGGGGGTCTGGGTGACCGAGACTATACTTAAGTGATAGCTTTCATTGAACGGAAAGAATAGACACACTCCCGCATAAGTTCAAGAAACAGACGCTATTCCAGCAATGGTCAGAGAGAGATTTCTCGGGCCATTGCTTCAGGAATATGCAGTTCCCCCGCCTCCTTCAGCATTGACAAAATAAGAAAAGGTAATCTAAATAAAATGGCGACCTCATTCTCTGTTAGTTTTTTGTGCTATTTAACAATTCACATCTGATTGATACTACTGTGAGAATAAATAGTACCATGCCTTTTCATAATAATTTACCTTTCTTGTAAATAATTAATACGTGTATCTATTTACAGGCGGAACTGCTTGGGATGTCAGAGGTCACAAGATAGTTCGAAATCTTTTGCCTGGTGGTAAATTAAACAAAATTTACAATTCGTATTTGGATATTGTCGCTTCGTATGCTAACAATCTTTACGATTCAAACGGTAGACTCATTCCGTTTGTATTTAGATTATTTCATGAATCGAATGGAGGTTGGTTTTGGTGGGGTTTGAATAATACTGTTAACAATACTGGCGAAGATATCCAAGCTGCTCATCGCTACGTGGTTCATTATTTACGAGATATACGAAATGTTCATAATATTCTATACGCCACGAGTCCTAATGCTGGCTTCGCCAACTTGACCGCCGGTGGCACTCTACCAGCTTACATGGCAACGTATCCAGGCGACGATTTCGTTGACATTCTTGGTTATGACGATTACCAAAATGTCCGTTCAACAAGAACTTTACAACGTTTTGTCGATTGTCTATCAGAAGTTGTTCTGTACAGTGAATCCAAGGATAAAATACCAGCTTTAACTGAAGTTGGCTTGAATCTTTTTAATGAAATCGATTTAATTCCTGATTGGTGGAACGATTACATATTGAATTCCATAAAAGGTATTAAATACGTCAAGAAAAATCCAGCCACTAGGAGAATAGCTTATGCTCTCACTTGGGCCAACTCGTGTTCCTCGCCTACTAATTGTAACTATTACACGCCATGGCTTGGTCATCCCGGGCAGAAATATTTTTATAATTTTACTCAAGATCCTATGGTAGTATTAATTGGTAAGCTGGGCTATAATTTTAGTCTTCCTTTGACCAGTCCACGGGGATATTTGTAACATGTCGATTTATCAGAAGATATTTTAAAAATCACCATTTTAAATCTGAATTATTTATATATTACAAATTGAACAATGCACAGAATATTTCGTAACGGCAGGTAGAATACATTTTATTAACCTCCTATTTCCTCCAGTCCATCTCTGTCAAGCCATCTGAATCAACTCTCCATAGATTAAGAACAGTTTTATTTCCGTTGTTATTCTTCCACATATTAAGCAATCTTTAGATCAAACATGTAGTGTACCCGATGTAGAAGCCATGAGATATTGTACACTCACGACTTCGGGAACTTAAAAGCGGAGGGTTTTGGCGGATGTTTAAGACTTCAGTGCGTGTAAGGAAGGCTTGTGATAGTGTCAAAGATATGACACACTTTGCCCTAGGCCGGGAATCATATAAATAAATCCGCAATGCTTCAAAACATGTAACTTGAATGTAATGTGTTAATACTGCTGTGATTGTATATATTTATATGTATATAGATTCCTTCAATGATCTGTTTATAATTTATTGTCTACGTGAAATAAATATATATTGTAATAATGCTGCTTTCAACTCGTGTCCTACTTACAATAATAACAATCTTCCGACAAGCAGTGCCGGACTGGACCCACCTGTCAACCCGTCCGTGACAAGTGGGCCTAAGCTCATTAAAAACAGTGGGCCTAAGCCTATAAAGAAAAAATAAAAATGAAAAACGAGAAAGAAAAAAAGAAGAAAGGAGAAAGAAAGGAGAGGGGAGGAAAGAGAAGAGAGGAGGAAGGATAGTGCTATTAGGTCATTCAAAATTTTTCTGGGGGGAGTACCGCCCCTCCTCCCCAAAGACACCCCCCCCCCCCCCTCGGATGCTCGCGCGCCTTCAGTGCGCTCGTGACACGCCTTCGGCGCGTACTTGTGTAGGCCTTGGTCAATGATGTGATAGGTGGACATTCGGCCAACCAGTCCGGCACGGCCGACAAGAAAAATAATTTTCAAATTACGTTACTTGAAATTCGGGTACCAAATCCATTTCTAATTTGTGAATTATTTGATTTATAGAGCTATCTCTAGTCGGAGAAGCTGGAGACGAATAATAATTGTGGTGTCGAAACCATGACAACAAAATAGAAACCCTCTTTACATATCTCAAAACCAATGACAACGAGCTTGACCAGTTCAATAAAAATTGCCTCGTTCAGATATTATTAATGGTGATTGATATCATTAACCCTACCCTGTCGAACATCGTTGGGTTTCTCCAGTTTCCCCTTCTACTAAAGGCCCTACGTGCAAGAGAATTATTGAAGTCGAGGATTTTATATTGCTTAGCTATCGTCTATACGCAAAATAAACATTTCTCAGAATTCCCCCTAAGAAAAACCTTTTATCCGGTTTTCTTATGGAAAAACTCTGCCCTGGAGAACTTACCCGTTACAGGTTTAAAGAAAAACTTTCAGAAGAATAACGCCAATTGCAGACTGTGAGATGTTCTGATCATAGAATATACCCCAAAGATCAAAGAGATTTACCGTTATAGGTTTATAATTGCTTGCTTGGTAACGACCAGTGAATTATTGTTAAAATGTCACAATGTTATAAACAAAAGTTATTGTTATCTATGTATAATGTTTTAATTGATCACTAGAAACTAATCGAAATATATACACTGTATATATCTATATTTATGCTAAACAATATTTTTCTTAATTGAATTGAATAGCCCTGTATTAGATAACTAATAGTGGTAAGATCAATAGTGTTTAATTATTTACGATGAATAAAGTGGCTGTAGAGTTTAAGACTATACAAACTCAAACAAAAGATATTCTTTGGGCAAAACAATACTCAAATCGATCAATTCTATCCTTACAGGGCATTAGGTAAGATTAGATAAAGAGCTGGCAGTTCTCGCTATAATAGATTTTAAAAAAAGGACAATGGAATGGGATTATGTTTAAAACTGCAGTCAAATTACTTCACACTGAGCTTAGATACATTGTATCGGCGATAGAATAACACTGTACCCTCTATTGTCATTGCTACCGTTGTTTCGATAATAACGATTATCCACTGTTACGGTCATTTTTTTAACCACAAAACGTATTCAAATATATTAATTAATATCAAAGGCTATTTGTCGTATTATTCAAATTGCATGCTACCAGGACCCGCGCCTCTCATATTTCTATGACCCCCCCCCCCCTCTCTCTACATTCCCAGCCCTTACTGAAATAGGTGCTAGGGCCACTGCCCCTCGGTTCCCCAATCCCCTGTACGCCACAGATCTGTTAACCCCTAAGTGGGTGATACCTGGTTTCCCTAGAAACAGGATTGCCATTTACCGGTAATCAATATTCATATATACATGTATATTGGGTGTACCAAGAAGTATCATTCTCAACCAAGCAGGACGAAGTGTAAAGACGTTAGCACCTAAGCACGACATAAGGGCCACGGCTAAACAAGGACATTTATCTCTATAAAATGGCCTGTTTATTTCACAAAAGTTATGAATTTGCATGTTTAGTAATTTGTATGGTTCATGCCAAGGCAAACTTGTATACTAAGATTGATATTATGCAAGAGGGACTAGATTTGCAGTGGTTTCTGAATATACACCATACGGCACCCGCGACTATGGAATACTCTGAGTCATGGAATGATTTGTCATTATTAAAATGTGGCGTGAAATGCGTCTCGTATCCTGGATGTAAATTCTTCCACCATGATGGCCAGTCTTGTTATATTTTGAATATGGTGACCAAAGGTGTGGGTACTATAAACGTAACAACTCTGTTCGTCGATGAAGAATTGGAGGGTAGGTAAAGATACATCTAGTTTCGAGTGTCCAACATTTCTCGGGCCAAAGTTACTTGTTTGAACTTAAGCTTTTCAGTTTTGGATCACAATACTGGTTAAGATTAGCTCGAGGTTACACTGGACATTGGGTCAGGTTAGCTCGAGGTTCAGTTAGGTTAGGTTAGGACGAGGCATTTAAATTGGATCCCGAGAAGAACAGGTCCGGATTAAATTGGATCCTGGGTAAGGTTAGGACGAGGTCTAATTAGATACTGAGTAAGATTAGTTCGGTGATAAATCAGATGCTGGGTAAGGTTAGATCGTGGCACAATTTGATCCTGGCATTGGTAAGCTGATACCATTGATTTATGAACCTGGGCCTTTTAGTAATGACAAGTTATATTATCAAATCATATAACGATGCCATAGTTCTGGAAGGTTGTAAGTGCCACTTATGACCCAAATAGCTTTTTTTGCATATGGTAACTAATCAGATTTAGAGCCTTCTCTATGCAAAATTTCAGAACTGTAAGGTCGTAACTTTCATAAAAACATTGCTATTAAAATGTTGATATCCTTATTGCGTTATTAAGATTGGAATAGGTTTTCCTCTCATATCTCAAAAACTAAATCCGACAATTTTTGACACTTACGACCTTTCAGAACTATGACATCGATAAGTGGCATGTCATTATTATAAACTAATGTTGGGTATGTATAGACAGTGGTTAGTTATCATAATAAGCCGATGTGTAACTATCTGTAAAAGATGTCACTACTGGTGTCAAAGCGTGGCTATTAATAACACCCATCAGTACTGAATACACAAATCTGGACAATGGTGGTGTATATCATTTAATAGTCACAGTTTTAACACCTTAGTGGCAAAACACCTAATTAATGACTACTACTCGATTACTAACTATTTTAACTGATTAAAACGCATTATGTATATATAAATGACATACCCCTCGCAGTGTTGCGTTTGATTAGAGGTAATCCAACTACACACTGCTATTATGAGTGGATAATATTGTTGTTTTAAATTTTGATTTGTCAGTAATCCGTCTACCAACCAATCACTAGCTGCCAATATTGGACCAAATATGTTTACATAACGTTACGTCATGGCTCACTATTTTATTATGCCTAATTAACCCGTGCATAGCAGAATACTGCAGTAAAACTAATTGCATGACAAACGAGGCTATCAAGTCGAATGAAATGTAAACAATACTGTTTGGAAACGAACATACTTTCACCGTTTTTAATACATTAAATCACTGTTCAAAGTTTTAGGGAAGACCCAGATTAAACGAAGGACTGTCATGTTGCTACACTAAGTGATAGCTTTCATTAAACGGAAAGAATAGACACACTCCCGCATAAGTTCAAGAAACAGGCGCTATTCCAACAATGGTCAGAGAGGGATTTCTCGGGCCATTGCTTCGGGAATATGATAAATGACGACTTTAATATAACAGTTACGTGTTGCTTAGTCAACGACATCAACGTGCAGTGCATGGGTAGGATTAAATCGAGGTTAGGGTATGGCTAAAGGTGGTATTAAATTGGATCACCGTTTGCGTGGTTTGGTATGGCTAAACTGGACCTTGTGCAAAACCCAAATGTGGATTAATTGAGGCGCTTAGGCATATCGCACCATGCTCAATAAGCTTCATTTTATATTTAACAAATAAACCCAATCTATACTAGTGTTTTGACTGTCGTTTGTCTGTTCAGGGCTTGCGGCTACACTAGAACTGTCCCGGAGCTGAAATTTGATGTAGAGGGATAACTGGGATCGGGGAGTTAAGGCTGTTTTATAATATTGTGTATGGTCTGAAAGCCAATTATCGGAATAATGTGTTTTTGTAGCATGATAAATGAATATATTTTACAGAACACTGCAACATAGTTTCATCATACAGATCATTTATGGGTGGATTATTTTGTTTGGGGGTATATTATTCTTCTGTTAACTGGACAACGGCGCAGGCAAATTGTGGAGAAGATGGTGGCCAGTTGTTAACCCTAAATCAAGTTGAATTTTCTCTTAAAATGGAGACTGTCAAGCTTCACACTGGTATTTATACTTTCTTTCATACTGCCAAGTGTCTTCAAATTATTAAAACATTGCACTGTAAGGTATGGTCCGGTTTACGAGTCAGATTTTGAACTATATAAATCAACAGATCAACTTCCAATGCCACAATTTCATGGCGTAAGGCGTTGGCTCACTGACCAGAAGGTCCGGGTTTCGATCCTGGTGTTATTCGAAAAATTTCCCAGTGGGGTTTTTGCCTTGTCAGTGGGGTCGAAAAATGTCCTGTGTATAGTGTGCACGTAAAAGAACCATTAGCAGTTTAAATTGATGAAGGGTAGACACTTTCCTCATCGCACACTGCATACCCGTCATAATTAGCCCGACTGACGTATAAAAGTGATATTATCTGTTTCAGGGGTTGGATATTGGATTGGATCGAATGATGTAAATGATGGACAAATTACTTGGGTAGATGGATCCGTTACAGCCGTTAACAACTGGGCACCAGGAGAACCTAATAACAGCTCAGGAGGTTTAGATGGTTGTGTATACCTGAATGGAAACTGGACACTAACTGTCCTACAATCCTCAATAACAAAGCCATTCATTTGTGAACTTCCATTCCTTTTTCAATTATGAACTAAATGCATTTAATAAACTTAGAAGGAGCTAAACCTCTTTGATTTAGGTAAAGTAATTATGTACTGAATAGGTCCAGTGCTAGATTGAAAAGGGGCTGCGAATATAGTAAAGAAGATCTTTAGTCTTTGATTTCTACACGCTAATTTTATGCATAAGCTACATGTAGAATCATCATGGTATACTTTGGAAGGCACCATTTACAGTCCGTTTTTTCAAAATTCGTTATCTCGCCCTGGTAGGGCGGTGGGGATGGGGGTAATAGAACGGGGATTCTCACGAGCGCTAACTCCACTGGCCTCAAACCCCCAGTCCACCCCTGAGTAGGATTCGCAAGTGATAAAAAGATCGTGAAATTTTCCTTTCGTTATCAAGTACAGCGCATAGGTCCTCTAAAGGAACGACAATCGATTATCAGGTCACCAAACGAAAAAACTGACCCGAAATCTTGAAAGGGTTACGTGTCCGGATAAACGGTTTTGACATTCAGGTCCAAACGACTCAATAATTTGAGCTGATATTTGGAGACAATTGGGTCATACACTATTCCTCTATATTGTGGCGCTTAAATTCCGTATGTACACGGACTTTTATTTTTGAGACTCTGTTCAAATCGGAATAGTTCCTTTAAAAGTTAAAATTTTTGCTTCATCTGTTGCCGTAAAATGGATCCATTCTTGATCCAAATCAAAGAGGTTGTAGTCGTTTTAATTTATTAGGCATATTATAGTGTTATATCTCCTCAAAGTATATGAATAAATAATGATATATATTACAATCTTCTTTATAACTTACACGAAGAGTTTGCTGTGTTGTCAATTATTTCAGCAGGACAATTATTGTACGTTAAACCCCATTTCATTTCATTATTTCTATATCCGTTATCTCACCACAGTTCCACCCGCACAATGTTGCATAATTCCTCCAAATCTGTTTTATTGAATAAACGTGTAAGATGGATCGGCTTTTTCTTTTTTGTCTGTTGTAATTTTAGAGTACTAGAACATTACGTTTTGAATATGGTAGCAACATAAGTCTTTTGTTGAAATCGCACATAGACTATCAATTTTACACATTTGTTATCCGCTTTCATTAATACAACTATAACTATTATTCACCCGTGAACATACAAATATTTATTCAATCATTTTGCTGATACTAAAAGTATATAGTATTATTCCAGCGTACGGTATGAAAGGTATTGACAACAATAGAGCACTATTTGTACGTCTTTATAGTATGTTGTTAAGAAATAAACGTCATATAGATACGCCATTTAATAACCCACTACACTCCCTGGCAGTGTAGAATTTTGACAAAGCTTTTAGTATTTTTCGTGGTTTATCAATTACTGCACACGAAATGCATATGGTGTTACCAACATCCGTTCCGTTGATCACCGAGTACAGTTATATTGTGTAATTCTAAAGGAAAAGGCTGAAAAATGTATAATTGTAATGTGTATTAGATCTAACTGGACATGTTATATGATAATGACAATTTGTCCTAAAGTTAATTGGATATTGTAATCGACCACCGAGTTAATTGAATACTGGATACTGAAATTAATAACTAGGCCAACGTGATGTTGCAATTGGATATTGTAATCAGTCATTGAACAAGTTGAATAACTGTCGGGTCAACCACTGAGTTAATTGGATATTGCAATCAAAATTTCAATTAAATGAATATGAGAAATATTGAACAATAATTGAGTTACGGATTGAGTTAATGATTACACATTACTGAGTTAAGTGGATATTTTGTATTTTGAAATTGGAACATTTGTTTTATGAGTACTCAGATAATACACAGAATGACGAACAGGCGAATTGAAACACTTGGTAAATTAGCTCGGGTACATCCAGGATTGTTTCCGGATACTCATCTCAGATCTCAGGGACCTTCGGTAAGTGCATAAATCACATCAATTATAATTTCAATCTTTTCGATCAATTAAATCGTCCTATAATTATAATAACCTTCATTAGGTAGAGATTGTCATAAACTCACAATCCCATACTGTTAGATATACAAGAACTATCAAAATCAAGATATCCTTGGGGAAGTGGTATAATTTGCCTAAATAATAAGGCACGGTTTATGAACATGGAGGTGGACATCGGATGTGGTTTATCATTAGACATACGCATGTCAGTCACATTCCTGGCACCTGTAATGCTTTACGTATCTGTTTAGAATAAACCTCGTTCGAACTTCATGCAGACATTCGCAGACAAATAAAAAATATTCGACAGATTGATATTGTGTTCATTTTTCCAATGGACTTATTATATACTGCATTTATATTTCAGGTTGACGCCCCAATCCTAAACAAAGTACCAATGCCACCCGAAGACGCTAGAAAACTACGAAATAATTACATATATCTTCAGGAAAAAATAGACGCAGCTGATCTTTCGAATTACCTATTTCAAGCATTTATCTTGGACGACGATGATGTGAAACGAATTGATATTACTGACACAAAGGCTCTTAGAAATAAATATTTGCTGGACACCTTGCTTCGACGCGGACGCAGAGCATGGGGATGCTTTGTAGCTGGTCTGAAAGATTGTGGCTTTAAAAAGGTTCATAGTGAATTGTTAAAGAGAACCGAAATCGATGATTCCCATTTATCACCACGAGTTGAATCCTTGTCCAACAGACGAATACAGCCGCGTGAGGTGGATGAGATGGATGAAAAAATAAAAGAATTGAAAGTAGACAATAATCTTAAAGCGAAAGAAATTACAACCTTACAAACCAAAGTGATACAATTAGATGAAAAGGTGTCCGATTTGAAGAACCAGCTTAAAGAAAGGGATGGTCAAATCGTAAAACTCGTCAGTGGGAACCTTAATGAATCGGAGTCCGGGAACAAACCTCCCCCGACAGTTGAATATTTGGAAACCCAAGTCGTGGACCTCGATTCTAAAGTAGGAAACCTAAGTATTGGTTTTGCAACCATACAGAAGACAGTCGAAGAGATGAACAGTTCCATGTACAAGAAAGGGAAAAAGTCAACAAAGGGCGCGAAGAAATCTAACACCGCAAAAGCACAACAGACTTTCTTAACACAGGAAGCCTTTACTGAGGAAGAAGATTCGTCGGAGGAACAGGTTACGGCAATAAAAAATATCTCATCTCCACAAAAGACGACCTCTAAGCAAAAGACGACAGCCTCTCGGAATACATCCTCGCCACAGAAGACGTTATCGCATCAGAAAACGCCATCGACCCAGAAAGCCGCCACCCAAAAGACGTCATCATCTGGAAAGACACAAAAGACACAAAACACGCCATCGATTCAAAAGAAAAACGCACCGACGCAGAAAAACGCACAAGCACAGAAGACAGTATCCTTCCAAAAGAACGCACATGCTCAAAAGACCAAACATACACCGCGAAAAACAAACATTAAGAAATAGGTTTATTTTATTTGAACTTTAACCATCTAACTTTCGTATTCAAATATTTGGACTGTGAATATTAATTTTAAGTCATCAGAAGACGACACACTGTTTATTGAGATAAACCCATACATTTATAAATATCTTGCCTTATATATTGTTTTGCAATAAAACAAATATTTTCATATTGGATTATTTATGCTGGCGTCAATTACAGATACATCGGTTTCATAAAGTATTCAATATTTAAAAGGGAGTCGCGGATGCTAAGTGAGTAACGGAGCTGGGAGTCACGGGTTCGGCCCAGGTGTTAGCCGAGAAAGTTCATTGGGTTTGTCCTGCGTTGTTTCCCCTTGTCGATGTGCAGAACGGATGACCTGACAAGTACAGTTGTCTAGTCGTTAGGATGGGGCGAATCACAAAGGTTCAGTGTACACATTGGTTGTTGAGGGGACGTAGGGAGCGCGTGATGAAAAAGCTATGCATATTAAAATTAATCGTTTAGGGTGCGTTTTTTGGTGCAGAGTTTGGTCCATTAAAACAGGGTTTTAAATTGACCTTTAACTGGAATTGTCTCATTCCTTCTTCCATAAAGGTACATGCCTGGCTGCATAACTTCCATTATAAAAAGGGGGGTGATGGTTAGCGCGTGTGTGCTGTATCATAAGGTCGGTCATTGAGTCAACTGGCGTGATTTCGATTCTTCGGTGGTATGTGGCAAGGCGTATGGTCACCTGTTTAAATTACGTAACTTTGTGAACAGGCCCAATTTCTTCATATACAGTCTTCTCTTTGTTCTTAAACATCGCCGGTTTCGTTGATCTTTCTTAAGATATTGCCTATTGGTATAGTGTAGCAGGGAGAGTGGACGGATGGATAATTGTTACTTATACATGTAGGATAATTAAATATTTTCAATTGTCTGATGTGTGTTATTTCTATCTGATGTATAACTAGCACCATTAATAGTTAAACAAGAACCCACATGTGCTTAATTGTTCATAGGTGGGTTAGGCTAGTCTATCAATATACCTATTAAATGTTCTTCGGTTGATAATATGAAATATCTAAATGTTCCCCTTTGAGGTGATTCAGTCCCGCCTGACCCATGTGAACTTCACTTGGACCAGTCTAAATAAGCACCACAACCTTAATTGAAATCAATAAAGGGAATAAGAAAGGAAAAGTCGAAAAGTTAGAAAAATTACAAAGCGTCAAAACTTATAAACAGGTCCATTTTCAATATTTTATTTTGCTTTACCTTGACAAAAATACACTCAGTGATAAAAATTTGGAACCTTGTCACCAAATATTGTAATTGGATCTTTATAAAATGTGTTGACGAAACTCGTTGCTCCGGGATGACCTTTGTAAGGTACCCAGATTAGACAGGAATGCTCAGCATTATCAAAACACTGATTGGTCCAAGCGTGAATATAAGCGACGCGTTTGGTAGTTGGTTGTCTTTTAACAACATCCAACACATAATCTGTCCAGAAGTTTGGAAATTGGTTAATTTTATTGTTCATGTAACCGGTTTCAGTTAGTGCTGGAATCTTGTTACGGGATTCAGCTAATGTGACAACATCGCGAATACTTCTTTGCAACTTATCTTTCGTGTCCCAAACACCAGTATAATAATAATCCATACCAAGGATGTCCACATAATCATCGCCCGGATAGGTCTTGAGGTAGTCAGCCTGATCAGTGAACTTGTCTGGGCTAAAAGCGTATAGAAATTGGTGAACACCTTTGGTATCTCGAAGATATTTGACAGTATATCGATAAAATTCCTTCAGTTCCTCTTCCGTGTTACCGACTGCGTTATTCAACCCCCAATAAAACCAGTCGCCATTTAGTTCATGAAGGAAGCGAAATATCACGGGAATGTGCGTTCCCTTGGCATCTTTGAAACCATGTGCCCACGATGCAATTTTGTCCAAAATCTGGTTCCATTTCCAGTGTGAATCTCCACCAGGAAGAAGTCTCTTGATTGTTTTCTTGATATCTCCCTTGTCATTTTTTATCCATGGCGAACCTCCAGTAATGGGGTTCGCATGATGCATAACAATGGCGATAACCTCGCCCCTTTCATACGCCTTTCTACCTAAGTAAGTTGTTGTCTTGAGTTGGTAATCCTTCAAGTCGTACAAATCGAAACCAATAATGGCAGGGAAAGAACCAGTCAGTCGTTTGACGTCACACAGTTCATCCGGATATTTCTGATTCACCATATAATCCTAGTAGATAAATATGAAATGTGAATATTGGTAAGTAAAACATGTTGTGGATAAGACATTAATCGAATTCTCAAGACAAGGTCAACAGTGAACTCACCACCCATTATAACCATTTCTGTTCACTTATTGTCATCCGAACTACAAATATTGGGCAACTTCAACCTTGATATCAAAAAGTTGCGTTTTATTAAATCATGTTACTAATGCTCGACGGGTATGGCAGTTGTTATACTTTGGACTTTAGCTGACATTAACACGACATACTCCAGACTCGAGATATCGCAGCAGTTAAACTGCAGTACCTATATATGCGCCAATGCAGGTGTTCAGCAGTTAGCAATAACTGCGGAACAAAATACCGTCAGTAAATTTGAATCCAACTTCGTTAAAGCTATTTGAACTTGCCACATGAAATCATACCGGCCAACCCAACGCACCCCCCCCCCCCCCCCCCACACCATCCAACTAGTATCTCTGCTCGGAGGTTGAAGACTGAGTCCAAAACTAGTTTATGGAGTCACACATGTTTATTCCTTACCCCATAAATCCAGCCTTCTACACCATCATGTCGTCTGTTCATTATGTAAGGTGTGTGTCCACCTTCTACACCTTGCAATGTTGCTTCCTGCATTCCAAATAAAATCTGTTTTTCATTTCTAGCCAGAGTTCTCAATCTGTTATACAGCTTCTTCGTTTCCGTGGTAGCATGCTGATCCACCTGGCCGGTCACACTAACAATAAACACTAACGACAAGATCACCAGCATTCTAAAAAATTAAATAGGAAAAATAAAAGGGAGAGGGGGGTAATTCTGTAAAACATCCAAACAACATATACTACACCAATTCGGGACTAGCATATTTGTACATATTTATGTCAATAATTCACATGTGAGTAGAGGTCCTTAGCAATTGGAGGAAACCCCAAAACTATTAGAAAACATACGGAGTAAGCCAGGCGACCATACTTCGTTCACGTTAAAACCTGGGATCGTCACCACGACTCTTTGTTTTGTGACATGGCTTATGATCGAACGGACGTGCGTTAGTAGCCCTCTGCCACCTAGTTCAGCTCTGAACGTCGGTCTTATTACACCCACCCCGAATGTAATGAGACCGACGTTCAGAGCTGAACTATCTGCCACCCAACCCCTTTAATAAAGGTCACGACTTTAATACAAAAATACTCAGGGGCACGAAATCTATAAGCTACCGCAACAAACCTGTATCATTTACCGATGTTTACACGTATACACATTGACGTGCACATAAAAGAACTCTTGGCACTATGGCTACAGACATCGGCAAAAGAAAGCGAGGAGGGGGGGGGGCACTGGTTGCGTAAATGTCTTCGCCCAATAGCATTACGCACGTGGCGACGGGAAAAAAATCACTTTAGTCTCAAAATGAAATCCTTATTGTGTTGGCGAGACGTTAAATGTGTTAATTTTCTTAATAAATGAAATGGGGTTTAACATCACTGTTCTGCTCCGAGCTGGGCTAATGAAGGCGAGAATACGCCATACAATACAATGTGCTATGAGGGAAATTTACCCGGACATCGGGACCATGGCCTACTGTCAAGTGCACGCCGATTCGCACACGAGACCTCAGTTTTTTGTCCCATCCGAACAACTTGACAGCTGTCCTGCATTACTGACAAGGGGGAACCACGCCGGAAAATCTGGTTAAACTTCCCCTTCCCATAATTGGTTGACTATATATACTAAATCATAGCAGGACAGTGGAATTATTCTTACCTTACAGATCAAGGCTGGCTGTTTCATCTGAAGATAAGGCCCCATATATTTCACCTACTGATAAGATAATACTCTATTTAAGCATTGGTTCACCCACATTAAGCTGAGATTATGTAAATTCCTGAACTTCCTGGCACCCTACTTAAGAAAAAACGATGGCAGTGGCGAGTTTCGCGCGCGCGACAAATTATGCTTGCACATAATACTCTATAATATTTTCAAACGTGACATTATGATCCGCTTGCCGAATTCGTCCGCTGGATTGTGAAATTAATCGCTGGTGACTGAAATGCGGGCTTCCATCAAACAAAGTGGTCAACCTAACTTGAAAAGCAGTTTATTCTATTAACGAGGGACACGCGGTAGACAAATTGCAATGCAGGAATAGGACTAATTTTGCATAATGATTGATAAACCTAGGTTGCGGAGTTTTATAAAATACCGGTAGCCGACATATTATTATTTCATTCATATTTAAGATGCCCCATATTAGTGTTTATCAATCCATTTATAAATGCTAAAATATTTATATTTGCGCTATCTCCTCGAATAGGAATATTGAAAATCTTTCTTAAATACGGTAGTAAATGAGTTACATAGGCTACATATTATTAGACTATAAATTCATTCATCATAATTGTTTTTCAAAGCCATTTGTAAATGTTAAAATACTTTAATTTGCGCTACCTCCCTTAAAATAGGAAATAAGTTTGTAAATGCAGATGCAGGGTTCCTCGGATTTTTGTTTTACTTCCAACAGAATGTGCAAGATAAAATATCTTTGGGGGGGGGGGGGTCGATAATAATTTGTTATGGGTTACAGAAGGGTGAAAGGGAGCTAACTCGTGTTTATTGGAATTGTCTCCCTTTAATTATTTTTTTATCCTGAAATACTTGAAAAACACGACTACAATCTTTGTGAATTATCCCCACTTTGTTTATAAACCGAGATTGTTTTTTTTTTATAGCAATAACACGTTTTTGTGTTTTTTGAAAATAAAAATGTCCTAAATTGACAGTGACAACTGGCCATTATGATTTTATACCAGACGCATCACTGATATATTGGTTTGAAAGATAAAGATGAATTTCATAGAAGATATTATTGAAGAAATTGCATTGGAAGGATTGGATGGTATATAATTTTATTCTCAACATTTTGTTTTGTTGTTTTTCAGTAGGCCTACCGGTACAAATGTACGACGGTATGAATTTTAAACGCACAGTTGAAAGTTATTAAAGTTTTCATATTTAATTGGTACTCTACTGGTTGTATTTTTTGTAGAGTTATGAACCTTGCCAAATTCCTTGCATCATTAATTTATTGGCTGTCATTTAAAAAGAAACTTCATACCTCAATCTCGAACACCAAAGTCTTCAAGATTAAAAACATTAATTGTTTGTCATTTTAAATCAACACTAATGTTTGGATCTTACTGGGAAAAGATTGGCTTCTGATATCCAAAATTTAAGACAAAATAAACATTTTACCGTGAATCGAGTATGTGCCATAGCATAATGTGTTTCAGCCACATTTCGGCATTTGTAACAGGGCTCGAAGAACGAGGCTAGATGTATTCCGCATTTCATGTCAAACAGTGACACTATATTCTTATCTGGATTGCATGCACAATGAATACTATTGGTAGTGATTGCCATTCGATTGAGACTTCTGTCCTATTTCGCTGAACATAACTGGAAATTAGAGAAAAAAAAGGAACGATTGAATGTAAATCAGTTTGTATGCATTCACATTACGTTATTATATGCATTGCAACCCATTTGTGTCAATTTTTAGGTCCCAAATATAAGCAATTTAGCTTCTTTAATTAAAGTATTTTAAATCATAGTAAAAAATCCCAGGTACTATGATTTATCTACAAGCAACGTTTCCTGTTTTTCCTCAAATGCATCACTGAGATCCAAACTTGCCTGCACTGTTATGGAGACTCTTCTGCCTCTCTTATTTTCCTTTTGTGTGTGAGGTTTTATCGTCATCTTTTTGGGATTATTATATAAAGTATTTTAAGTCAACATTAATCTGGTGAAATTAATAATTTCATCATATCTATAAATGATAACTGTAAGCAATGCCAAGTTTTACATGCAACTGTGCAATAAGAATGGTGCTACTGCTAGATAATTCTGTACATTTTGTGTTGTTTGAGGCGATCAGATTTAGATGAGGTAGAAACGACTAAAATGACAACCATTTTATTGTTAGAAAAATGTAAGAATAAAGCTCATACATGTAGTTGAAAAGGTTTGTATTGATTCAAATATTCTACAGCATACAGAAATAGTTAGCCTGCAAATATGAGCTCTTCCATTGGACATCTGTTACAAATATGAACAATAAGCATGTAGGACCAGTCTAATATTACAATTTTATTTCCCTTCAAGGAATAACCTTTAATTCTCTGTGGGTGAGATTGGAGAGCAGAGAGAAGTTTTGTATAAAATTGGACGAGAAATCGAAGGAGTTTTTATGGAAAAGTGTTGGTGGTGATTCAAGGCTAGAGTTTTATACTATACCAGAAGCTAGAGAAGACCTACTACCCTATGATAGATTCGCTTTTAAAGATCCTGCCACAGGAATCTGGGTTCATAATGTAAGTTTGGAGGAACATTGATAGTTTGATACAATACACCGGTAATAAAATTCTTCTTTTACTATAAATATTTTAAGCCCCAGTCTGCCAGGAGATAGGTGGGTTTAAATATGGAGTCTCAAATCATAAGCTTACACAATTAAAAATAACTTTTATTAAAAAGTGTTTTTGTCCATTGATATCACACTTTCATCTTTATGTGTGTTAGACAAATAAAAGTAAATATAATTCTGCCATCCTTTTTACGCTAGCCAGTTAATTTTTTCTTAAGGTTTTTTTTTCATATACAAATGTATAATCAGATAAAATTCCTGTGTTGTCATAGAATATCTTTTTTTTTATATTTATAATATTCACAGGTTGCTGAACAGAATATCTATCCCCTGGGTATTGTTGAGGAGGAGGGGATTCAAGGATCCTGTATTTATTATAAATCAAGGAAAAATGTTACATCACAGTTAAGAGATAAAGATGGAACACTGAAAATGAACCTGGCAGAAATATTGCAAAGGTATGTCCATAGTAGACTACTAGTCATATCTTAATATAATTGACTCTATCTGAAAATTTCAGATTTGTGGCGATATCACTATTCACTGGTCAATATAGTTATTAACTCCATGAATACTGGCAATGGAATAATGTGCTTGATGTACAAAGGTAGTAGATTTCTCATTGAGTTTTGTAAATGGAAAGGCTTTCTTCCTATTTTTGAATATTCTAACTGAAAGTTACCTATATCATTAAAATTGATCAACTATTTTCATTTCTGGCAAATTGAAACACTTGTTACACACCACTTTTTTTTAGATGCAACTAGAAGAGCATTTGTATCCTTGAGATTTTCAAATCATAATCCTGCCCCTGACCAGTTGACACAATGTAAATATTCTAAAAAAAAAAAGTGATTTTGACTATTTGTCTATTTCTCTAAATTATTTTCCAGCTGGGGTCAGAGATTTGTAATGGTGGCATCACAAAAGACTCGTTATGATGCATTAGTTAGAGACCGAGATCCACGGTTAGAATTAACTAATATGATGTACTGTGTTCTGGAAAGAGTTGGAAGGTTTGATAACTTTTATACTACTTTAGATTTGACTAATAAGATTTAATTGCTCTGCTGAAAAAAGCAAGAAATTACAGTTACCTGTTTAGATCATTGTTTACAATCAAGCTGTCGACATAAATGTGATATATGTTGATGAAGCTAATAGTTAATAAAGATTGCTGAGATTTTATCAATAAAAGTACAATTAAACTGTCAGTTTTGCCTGAGCGGTATTTCTGCCTCCACGTTGTGGAATTCCAAGTGTAAAAGTTTTTTTTTAAAATTGCACAATCTCAGTTTTTTTCTGCTACCCTAATGACTACATTCTGTTACGTGCAAGATAAACCATGCTGAAAATTCCTGAGGAACCTTTTGGCCACCACTAAGTCTCAGCAGCTCCCCAATACAATAATTACTGGATGTCCTTGATTTTTGTAATTTACCCTAATATAGATACAGTTATCAAGCTTGAATTGTTCATACTACTAGGTTAGCGCCAGTAACACATGGAAAAACTTGTCAACAAAAGTTCATAATATTATTGATGAATATATCTGATGTGGTTTATTTTGCAGAATGCGGTATTCAGGGGAGACAAGTCATGCTTTAAGCAAAGTGTTTTTCAATAATATTCAGTCACAGATTTATTACCTGTGTAAAAAATTACAAGAGTGTGGTTATGTTACAAAACAGGTGAGTTGTGAAGACGTTTCACTATCAAGATGTATTCAAAGTGGTATTTGTGCTTGAAGGTTTTGTGTTTTGAGACATAAAAAACTAATCCAATCATAATCAATTTATAATTAATTTGAGCCTAACTCACAACTGGCTGCTATTGGGGGTGTCCTGTAATTACTAAATTACGACCAGTTTCTAGCGGCTGGTCTGCAAGCATCAAACCCTACGACCCATGGCCATGGATGTCAAAATAGATATGCTGGGTTGTGATTAGGGCTTTAGACAACTTCACTGAAATTGGCAATTATAACCCTACACCATAAAAACATTTTAGCGATTACCGAAAACACTCTAAAGATTTAAATTTCTTGGCGCCAAATTTATTTTATTTTACTTTAATTACACTATTTTACGTGTTCTTTTTGTTTTTTAATGCCATTTAATTAAATCTTTTTTCTATGAAATCAGTACAGAAATTTATCTTGTGGAACCCTATTAATTTCGTATTTTAATTATTTTTTGTGTATTCAACATTTAAAGAGCGTCTTCAGTATCAATGTTATTGCAGAAAGACGCCATTTTCATTCATTAATTCTTTAATTTTTAGCAATTTTTAACACAAGTAGAAAACCACAAGAATTTAAATGTTCGTCTAATCCACTTGAAACATTTCTACGTTCCTGTGAAGAATAAGTATGCTCAGTTAATGGAAAGAGTGTCTCTGTACCTTGAGGGGAAACCAGATCATTGTGAAGTCTATAATGTATTCAAAACAGATATGGTAATATAGCATTTTATTACAATTCTTAACTAAAATATTGTATTCTTTCATGATTTCTACTGGCATTTTATCATTAAAATTAAACTGAAGACTCTTCAAATACTTTTGGAATTTATAAAGGTTGAATTTTTGTGTGGCTAATATTAAAGGGGAAGACCAACGATTTTCAACAAGGTTTCCATAAATATTAAATGTATATTCAGACATAATTCCCTCTGTAACACAAGCAAAAAAGTTTTTGTAAACGTGAAATTTATTTTTATTATAACCGGAAGTGACATAGTTGATTCAACACGCTCACTGGGCTCTATAGTAAGCATACAGACTTTTGGCCCAAGGACCGAGGCATGAACACAATACAGCAGTAAACTTATGCCAAATCTGTATGATTACTATAGAGCCCAGTGAGCGAGTTAGTCAGCAGTTGTCTTATAGAATCAAAGTCCTGATCATTCCTCTCCATATTATTATCTCTGCTTTGGCTACAACAAATTAAATCAGGACAAAATAGCTACTATTGTGTATATGGTAACTGGCAATGATGTATAGTAAATATTGTCTTGATCTACCAGTTGATTGTAACTAGTTTCAGGGAAGAATCATCATTACAAAGTTTCTGACAAATTTTTCAGGGTTTTATGAGAAAATCATTTAAATGTTTGCTGTCCAGTTATACTAAGTATATTAAAACTGGTGTAAAGAATTATACGTCTATCAGACCAGATGCCTTACCTAAAGAATATCTCTGCAAGTAAGTCTTCTCACAATCTATCCTGGAGGTGTTGGGCTGGAGATGAGTGTATTTGTATGATATTATTAATGATAATAATTGGGAGAAAGAGATATTTTGGGGTAGGGGCATGCAATAGATACAGTAAACTTTGATAATGGATAATGTTGGGACTGATAATATTTGGAGAAACAGGTCTGTGTTTCCAAATAGATTCCATCATTCTGTTTCTTTATTTTGTGGTTTAGAGTGCAATAGATACTGTGAATTTCCATACTTTTAGGATTGGTAGTAATTGGGAGAAACAAATCTGTATTTTTACATAGATTTAGCAATTTTTAGAGGGAAAGGTAATCCATTAAACCCAGAAATCTCTATAATTTTAGGACTGATAATAACCGTGAGAAACAGATTCGTGTTATCACATTAATCCAGCCATTCCGTGCTAATGCTGAGGATAACGAGGAGTTAGGGTCATCAGATTCAGAGGGAGATGATGAAGGTAATTAATGATTTGATTCATGATTTAACTAATAGAAACAAAGTTTACATTGATGTGAAATTGATAACACAAAATGTGTGTGCGTCTGACTTAAATATTTTAACTTACACATAAAATGAAATGTAATTTAGTGATCAAAACGGCTGAGGGTTTTTTCAAGTCTGGTCTTTACTTGTCAGTTGTGGGCATGACGCAGAAAGTGTGCCTGGTTTGGCATAACAGCACAACAATCATGGTCGACACCAATGTTCAAAATTCTTCTAACTTATACTATCTACATGTAGCCACAGAAATAAAAATGATCAAAAAATGCTAAAAGTTATGGAATCAAAATTCCAACTTTAATTGTTTGGTATTAATGGTGTTTATTTTTTAAACAAACATGGTAAAATTTAAAGGCATAAAGAACAGGATAGAAAAACAAGTCAAGAAGGAGTATATTAATTTGCTTCCTTCTCGTTTAGGTGTGTAATATTATGTACAATTTCAAATAATATATGATACAGACAAAAACTAATTACATTTTTTAGTAATGGTACAAATAAGCAGATAAACAATTTTATATAAATAAACAAACAAATTCTTCACAACAAGGTTCCATTTTACGGAGTAAAATGTTTTATGTTTCAGTAACCCCTTTAGAATGGGAATTTGGAAAGACAAATTTAGATCAATGTCTAGCTGGATTAGAGAGTGGAGGTTCAAAAGGTCTATCACAGTCACAGTTCTCTGTTGTCATGGGATTCACAAGACTTGAAGCTCGTTCTGTCCTTCGTAAACTAAATAGACTTGGATTGTGTCAAACATACAAGATGGACTCTGGTCGACAAAGAAAAAATATGTAAGTTTTGGGGATTTGACATCATCTTTCTTGACAACACTGATTAAAAAGGCACCCTGATTAAAATTTGATGTCTTTCAATTCACTTTTACATATCATTTGTTTAATATGCTCATGTATGGGATATTGTGTCATATAAACAGACAATTTAAAAAAAAAGTCCATATCTTATATATTCCCTGTTTTATTTTTTTTCTGGATTTAGATTTTACTTTCATCATTGTGTCAAATTTTGACTGTACAGCAAAATTTTGACTAATAAAGAAGGAATGAGATAAATATATTATGACTTTGATTCGATTGTGTATTATAAATTGATCCTGATCAATAGAGACCCTAGTTTATCGGGCAGTATGAGGTTAGCTCGACTTTGTTTGTCGATATTGGTGAATGACGAAAAACAAGAAGAAAGTGCACTTTAACGTGAATCCACTTCATTGAGTTCGTTTTAGAAAACTTATTTAATCAAATGTGTATGTGAGTTATGGGTTTTTCAAGGCCCAAGCAAGGAAGCAATTTGATGAAATAAAAATACCATTTTAGTCCAGAAATAACCCAGTTATAATTGTGTGAACATTAATTAGTTTTGTACATCATTTAATATATATGCCTTTTTCTTTACAGATTTGTTAGTGCCAGACTTTTCAAAGATTCTGAAGTTTTCCAGGAATTTCAAGCCGAAAAATCAGCATTGGAAAAAAATATGACAATTTCATTTGACCCTAATGAATCCAGTAAGAATTACGATAAATAAGATTTATTAATCTGAACAGAAGCTGCTTTGTATAGATTTTTTTTTTTCTTTGATCTCATTGAAATTGACAACAATTGTCATATAATTTTGATAATTATATTGGTGTTATTGTCGATGGGACATAAAAAAATCTGCTGCAAATGCACTGAAATAATATTAAGATGATGTAACAATATAATATCGATAAGAAAGTAGCAATAGAATGGTCACAGGAGAGTCGAGGAACCCTGAAAGATGCTATTTATGCAGTCATTGTTGGTTGAAAGATCTTCTTCAGTCAGTGTCCCAAATCCTCTTGTCAGTATTAGTAGGATTGTGACAATTCAATTACAGAATGTTCTATCATGTTTAATTTGTTCATTTTTTTTAAAAAGATCATAGTTGTCTTGACGTGTTTGTCAACTTTTTTAATACTTTTATTTAGTTCAGTTGACTTCTAATAAAGATATTTTATGATTTATTGTTTGTTTATTGAAACAGTTAATTTAGAAGAGAGTACAGTCGAGTCATCAACATCCAGTGAAATTTTGAAAGCAGATGGTGAAGTAATGGGAGGTCTAGAGAAGAGAAAGTTAACATGGCTTACCAATCCATTTGAAAGTAAGATTGATATTAAATTTTTTATAATAATGCGAATTGAACTTATGAATTGGTATACAGTGTACTCTGTAACTTCCGGCTTTTGATCAATCCGCCACTCGCCTAGATCCGCCCAAAACCTCTGGTCCCGATTTCTTTCCTTCTTGATTGCTTGTAAAACGTTTTGTTCTAACCGCCATTTTGTCACTTCCGCCTTTCGCCATCGACTCGAGGTCCGATGAGTGATTATCCATTGTTATTTAATCCTATAATCCGCCACTGTTAACTCTCCAATCACAAAAACACCACAGTTTATCAGACACTAATAATTAAAGTATAAACAAACAGTACTCGACAAATCTTTTAAGGGTTCGTTGATTGGCAATCATTTTCAATAACTAACGTTAACACGTGACCGTGTCGGTGTCTTTAAACTCCCAAATTGGTCGTGTCGGTTTCTTGAATTCCCGAACAAAGCATTTGAATTTGAGTTTACATGTATTTATACGATAAGTATAAATACAGGTGTTAAATTAAAAATGGGTATCAGTTATTTGATATCTTATTCTTATGCGCTATTCTCTTTTGTGATTTATTTTGTGAATTATTATGTCTGAACATCCTGCTAAACGTGCCCGTACTGACTTAACTCTGGACGTAAAGCGTCAACTTATTGCCGATTCAGAAAAATTACCGCGACCAACACAAAAGGACTTAGCAAGCAAATATGGAATAGGCCGTACTACAGTGGGTGATATTTTGAGAAATAAAGAAGATTTTAAAACCAAATTTGCTGACAATCTTGGTGGAGAAAAAAAGCGTTTTCATACAAACTCAAAATTCGAATCAATAAACACAATGACACATCAGTGGTTTGTTAAAGCTCGGAGTAAATCAATTCCTATATCTGGACCAATTCTAAAGGCAAAGGCTTTGTCGTATGCTAGAGAGCTTGATATTTTTGATTTCAAAGCCTCGGACGGTTGGTTAACTTCATGGAAGGAACGCCACAACATCAAAGCATTTAAAGTTAGTGGAGAAAGTGCCGGTGTAGATTTGGATGTTGTTGACGACTATAAGTCGCGTATTTCAAATATAGTTGAGGGCTACGCGCCAGAGGATATTTTTAATTGCGATGAAACTGGTTTGTTTTTCCGTGCCCTTCCCGACAAAACATTAGCAGAGAAGACCGCCAGTGCGAAAGGTGGTAAAGTTGCAAAGGACCGTCTAACAGTTTTGTTCTGCTGCAGTGCTACCGGCGAAAAATTAAAACCAATGGTTATTGGAAAATCAGAAAATCCGAGATGCTTTAAGAACATAAACAAGATGCACCTGCCAGTCCGATATGCAAACAACAAGAAGTCATGGATGACAGGTTTTTTGTATTCCGAATGGTTAGCTCAGTTGAATCGGCAGATGCGAGCTCAACGCCGCCACATTATTTTATTCATGGATAATGCCCCATCACACCAGACCGCTACCTACTCCAATGTGAAAGTGCAGTTTATGCCACCCAATACAACATCGGTTCTACAGCCACAGGGAATCATCCGGGCATTTAAAGCTCGTTACAGGCATCACATGATGACTAGACTTTTTTCCAGAATAGAAGAATGCCAACAGGCCACCGATCTAACAAAATCCATCACAATCCTCGATGCCATTCGCTGGACGGCTCAAGCATGGCAGGAAACTACGGAAACGACGATACAGAAGTGTTTTTCGAGGTGTGGGTTTCCTGTCAGTGTTGAAGAAGACAAAGAAGATGAAGACGACGTGCCATTAGCGCGCTATGTGACCCAGGTATCTCAAGATATAAGTGTGTCAGAATTCATTGACTGCGACAAAGACATCCCTACAGATGCACCGATTACCAACGATTTAGATGCCGACATTATAGCCGCTCATAAAAGCCATACCGATATTTCTATCGACGACGACGACGAAGCGGAAGATGAAGTTGAAGTTGAATGTGTCAAAAAACCCGTGTACACTGCTGCACAATGTTTAAATCATCTAGACAATATAATAATATATGCACAATTAAATGACTCAATTTTAGTAGACCCCCTCTTGTCTCTTGAGCGCCTGTTCACGAAACGTGCAATGGAAAAGTTCGTAAACGGAAAAACCCAAACCACGTTAGATTCCTTTTTTAAAAAGAAATAATTGTTGTGTTTATATGTATGTAGACCTCTGAATATTGTTATTGTTATTGTTAATAAATATATAAAAAATTAAAACACAAACTGTAGTTACTTTAATTTATTTATTGTACATGTACCCATTCGTGCATATCGGGAAAGTACATGACGTATATGGGGAACACGAAAGTAGATCAAGGGACTGTACTCTGTTTTACAAATATTCCATTCACTTCCTGTTATTGGATAAACCGCCACTCGCCGACATCCGCCATTTCTATTTGGTCCTGCTTGATGACGGAAGTTACAGAGTCCACTGTATATCTTTTGTTGTAATCAGAAGAGTGGAATATTCTGTAGAGTTATGTTGTAGGGGCTTTTCTCAGTGAAAATGAAATAAAATTGGGTTTAAGTCGTCATACTTTTCCGCCCCATCCAGGCTAATGAAGATAGGTACACACTATGCGGTTTACTATAAAGGAAATTTTGCCAAGCCTACAGCCTACTCTTGTTTCAAATTCTTATTATCAAAGGTTGTTTTACATGGACATCAACATGTAAATAAGACCTCAGTTTTTTGCACCGGCCTGATTCTGAATTACTGAGCACTGTCCTTGCCAGTTTCTCCTCCCTTCATCACTAATAGGGGGAAGCAAGCCTGAAAACACCAATAAAATATTAATAAATTTGTTTAGAAATATCCAATTTAAGTAATAATTATTAAGAAAATAGGATCTTCAAATAATGATAATGTCCCTTACAATTTGCAATTTAAATATCTGTATTGTGGTAGTGTTACTTTAAATATGACCAAAAAAAATTTTCTTTTAATGTGAATAACTTCATCTGAATGTATGTTGAATTTACTATAACAGAAACTGCTTCTTCCCGTCTGCTAAGAAGAACTAACTGGATTTTAGAAGCTGTACAAGAATCAAGAGTCATTGAAAATGAATTTCATATCTTAAAGGTAAAACTATAAATCCATTGTATTATTAGATGAATAACATTGTTACATTTTTATGACTTAAGTTTAGGGTGTTATTGTAGTGAAGACTGAGTAAATTCTTGGCATTTTTGATACTTTTGTTTGATAAACTTAAAGATAAATTGATTAATATCTAATTGATAAATTAAGATAACATTTCAAGACCTGCAATAGGCAGATTTGACTCTTGCATAATGTATGTTTAAGCAAAAGCACAGTATTTTAGTTGTAGACTCATGTGAAATGGGGATAAAGTGGACAAGTGATCTTATATTGTTGTGTCTGTCATTTCGTCAAATGTTTGTGGTTTCAATTCAAGGCTTAAGGTCGATTACCTGCTTAACCACAAAGGTTTCATCCCGTCCTTTCACTGCTAAAACTTCTGTACGAAAGTTCAAGATTGTTATACCTAGTTTGTTTGTTTGTTGTTTATATGTCCTCTTTAAAACCTAGTTTATGTTGAGTAGTGCCTTAAAGCTCTCTCTTTTTCTGTCTCTCACTCTCACTCTCTCTCTCTCTCTTGATTATTTGTAAACAGAGATGATTTAATGAATGTGTTGTTATTATAGTTAATATGGCAGAAAGAACAGGCCCAGGGTATAATTGAGAAGATGGATAAACGGTCATTAAAACGTATTTTAAACTGGTTACAAAAAGAGAATAGAATACAACTATTAAAAAGCGTTATTTATAAAGAAGGGCAAGCTATTGATGTAAGTTAACACAGGAAATCATATTCCACTTTTTATTTAACTATCTCTACATACAGCACATGTAGCCATAGTTTTACATTTCAGTTGAAGATATGCGTTACCTTGAGCTTCAAGTCTTATCACCATCAGCTACATGTTGATCTCATCTATGTGTGCGATGTCATCTATCATTACTATCATGCTCTTTTGAGTTTATATAGAAATTTCTGTTCGGTTTGAATTTAATACTTAAGAATCCACTGGTTTAAATTAGGCCAATAAGAAGAACACTTAAAGGGGAAGATCAACGATTTTCAACAAGGTTTCCATAAATCTTAAATATATATTGTTAAACAATCCCCTCTGTAACAAAGGCAAAAAAGTTTTTGTAAGCGAGAAATTAATTTTTATTAAAACCAGAAGTGACATAGTTGGTTAGTAAGCATGCAAATATGGTCTATGTTTACTGCTGTATTGTCTACTCACATCGTCCTTTGACCAAAAGTCTGATAAAATGGGCTGTCTATTAGGATATTATAAACACGAATTTATGTTTTGTTAACGTTTAGTACACAAAGCCGCTACGTAAATTCATTCATACTGAACAGTACATGGTGTCTCAATTCATGCCACATGGCCAGTTGTTGACATCACATGGTTTGATTGACACCCGGCAAGTGAGAGATGTTTCGTCTGCTTGAATGTCTTTGCATGTGCTTGGTATCCGGTGACAGATGTTTGATTTATTTCAACGGACTTGTGACACATATATATATTCAAATAAATATATAAATTTCCAAAGTATGTCAACGTCAGACACCAACGTATTGGAATATAACATATCTCACCCATGAGTGTACAGTAATGCTGTACAGAGTCGAGTCCATCCATTCTCAAGAGAAAATGAAAGAAAAAAAGAAAAGCCGTTCACGTCGACATTATGTTGCAAAATGCACTATAGTATATGTCCCACATGCCCATAATTTTAGTCTGTTTATGTTGTAAAACACTGTCAGCAAGCACAAAAACATCGAAGCAGACGAAATACATGTGACTTACAAGCTGTCTCTCAAACCACGTGATGTAAACAAATAGCCATGTGACGTGAATTGAGACACTGTGTACTGTTCAGTATGAGTGAATTTACGTAGCGGCTTTGTGTACTAAACTTTAACAAAACATAAATTCGTGTTTATGATATCCTAATAGACAGCCCATTTTATCAGATCTTTGGTCAAAGGACGATGAGTGCACACAATACAGCCGTAAACTATGCCAAATCTGTATGCTTACTATAGAGCCCAGTGAGCGTGTTTAACCAACTATGTCACTTCCAGTTTTAATAAAAATCAATTTCTCGCTTACAAAAACTTTTTTGCTTTTGTTACAGAGGGGATTATTTAACAATATACATTTAAGATTTATGGAAGCCTTGTTGAAATTCGTTGGTCTTCCCCTTTAACAAAAAATAGTGAGAAATTCTTGGATGAGAAATATATTGGGGTGTGAATATTATAATATTTCTGTCTTTAATTTCTTTATTCACAAGATCTAATATCAGCATATCTAGGAACCTATTCACTTGTGTAACTTTTTTTGTTGAAATATCTGTTTGTTAGCATTCATCTGCATAATAATACATACCTTTCATGATTAAACAAAAGTTACTTTTTCTAATTTACATCATGCTAGTTGACAATAGTATGTCTACCAGAGATTACAGCAACTGATCCAGCTGTAAAATTAGCAATAGAACAGGCCAAGTTACGATTAATTGGTATACGTAAAGAAAACATGGAGATACAGAAATTTGGTGATGGCAACGAAGAATCCTATAGATCTTTTATTACAAAAGTAAGTTACCATTAACATTATCTATTATTTACTTTTAGGTCACATGAAATTCTCCTTTCACAATAATTTCCATGTTAAAATTCCATGTTTGAATATTAGATGTTGTTAAAAGTTTAAGCCAATAAAATGGAATATTTTCTTCCAGCCATTGATTCACTCCATACCATCTGTAACAGAAAGTATTCAGAGATTCCAGGAATATAGAAATAAAATTAAAGCGAATACACCCATGAAATATGATGTCGTAAGTATATCTGTTTTAAATTATACTGTTATTGTATTAAATCTGTTGATCTTGGTTTTAATTATATTGTTATGTATTATTTCTGTTAATCTGGGTTATACTGTTATTTTATTATATCTGTTTATCTTGGATTAAATTATACTTTTATTGTATTATATCTTTTAATATTGGATTAAATTATACTGTTATTGTATTATTATATCTGTTTCAATTTTAATCCTATTGTTATTATGATATATATATGGCATAGTTTTTCTTTTTAGTAAATAATTCTAACTTCCGTTTGTTTGGATGAAAGCAAAAGTAGATTATGCATTATGCAAGTTGCCAAAATTTGACTATAAATTTCGATAATGTATGGATATATGAATACTAGTATGGAATAACAACACAGACTTTGTTTATTAGAAGTTATTATTATAATATTATACGGAATACCGTAACGTTATGCAATTATTGACGTGAATAAAATATGCATAAACCAACATGTCTGTTGTTCAAAAGACGACTATCCGTTAGGGGTGCCCGTGGCCGGTTCATTTCAAAATGGATTAAGAACCCTGATGGCATGATTGTATTAAAAGAGTGTAGGATATTATCATTGTGTATCATTACCAACTTCTTTGTCAATTCTGTTTGAACTTGATCTCATAATGTTATAATTTCCCAAGCTATTCTTGATTTTCAACATGTGGAATTTGGTATTTGTTCAGATATTGCGGATTTTGAATAAGACCCACATAACACTTGGTACGATCATTTGGAAGACTAAAATGTAACTTTTACTCATGTGCAAAATTTTGACAGTCTTTATCCAATGACTTCATAGATATATATCAGATTTTATTTAATCTTTCAGCAAAGTTGGCGTCGTTATGGTCTGGTACCAAAGTTTAAAAGATATCAACTAGTCCATGAGATGTTGTATTATCTGCTGTATAATTATCAAGGTCGGGTACCTGAGGCAGGGGAGATAACTGCAAATCAACATTCAATAGATTTTACATGGACATTAGAAACCCCAGAAAACAATGAGGTACATTCATATTTACCGATTATAATTCAAAGTTTGAACATGGATTCAATGGTATACCATGCTACCAATGGATTAGTATATATACACACATTAACTCAGATTTTTCTTTTAGAAACTATTCCTAGCCAGCTCCCTCGATCTTGCACCAATGACAAGGCAAAAACAGGCTGAAAAGTATTGAGTAACTTTCTTTGGCCAATTCTGGGATTAAATCCAAGACCTCCAGGTTGATATTACCCACAGAGTCGATGAAAGTCCTTGACCTGTCCAAGACAAAAAACAATTGAGTTAGAAATTAAAGAAATTTGACCATATGAAATATTGCGATACCTCATTCCTTTTCTTCCAAAATGATCTATTACTGCTAATTATATTAAAGAGCACATAAAATGAGAAAACTAGATTCATTGAGCCTATAGACATTGACTACTATATGCATTTTATGTCAAGTTCACTCCAATCTGATTAAAATTAATCGAGATATCGTCACTCAAAGTCGCAAATATTGACCTCCCGTAAAAACGACTTGGCCAATTATTGAAAACACTCTTAATCCCCTCAGACGCCAGTGACGTCACAGTGACCGAATGCATATTCGGAATGTTAATTCCTTAATTACCTATATACACCCGGCGTGTGTATTCGTTAACGCCTGACTGACTCCTTAATCCCCCTAATTAAATAACAATTGACTACGGAATAATTTGTTTTGTAATTTAGAATTTGTTTTATAAAGACTGTTGTTGCAGCAATATTCCCCATGTGTTTTTTTTTTTTTATCAGAATAAGCCGACCGTAAGCAAACAATAATTGGCTTCTGATTGAAACAAGATTGGTGTGAAATTGTTATAGCCAGCGCTACGGACATCTTTTAAGCCGATAGAAATAATCAATTGTCGGCTTTTAAGAAACGAAATGGTTTCAAATAATAATTATATAAACTTAGATCATCAACATTTGTATTATTGATCATTTTATCATACAATGAGAGAGAAGGAGGCAGAATATTTTGAGTCATCATGTAGCAGTAGTTCTTTTAGCTCGGGCAGTGTATCGGATACAGATACGTCGCGAGAATTGATTAATATAGCGCCATATATGTTTGAGCCGTATTTATCTGACTGTAGTAGTTCCGTAGAGGATGGCGATGTAGAGAATACGGGATCCAACAATGACAATCATCCGATTGTTGAGAGACTAGATTCTCTGGAATGGTACGTACCGGAATATATAATATTTTATACACTTAATCTGTGTTCTAATTTGTTGACTGAATGACAGTTTTAAAATTTTACTAATTTATAATATCTAATAAAAATAGTTTTTTTGTAGATCTTCACCATTGCATAATAATAATATATTGTATTCGAATACAGGTGTCAGTGTGAAAAGTGTATTTTAATGCCCACGGAAGATGAGTCTGTATGCTGCATTGAAATACAGCGTACAAAAGATAAGATGGTCGCTTTCGAAGAAATGCAGTACCCAATACATTGTATAACCGACCACCCCGGATTCCAGTCTAACTGCCTTGATATATACGTCTTGGAAACGGCTTATTATCATTATAGACAAGAGAATAGACCACAAAGACAATACACGGATAACCAGTTAGTATATTTATTTTTATAACATCAATTATATAATAACAACTTCAACGATATATATATTCACAAGTAATAAAATAAAACAAAATACGAACAATCTATGTAAATACCACAATACAACGGTCAATTTCTATTTGGCTATTCTTTCAGGCGGAACAGGTATACGGCTTACAGACAATTAACAAGATGGTGCTGGGGTTTTTTAGGAAAACGTATAAGAGTCCCTCTACCATCGTGTGCAGTACAAAGGATTCGAGCAACATTTCCGTCAGAAGAGTATTGTGGTTTTAATTTCCCGGAGTAAAAGAGTACATGGGTAAAGGCGTAAAAAAGATGGTCACGGAAAAAAATTAAAACGCGATTTTAATTGGTTGACGACTTCAGTCTTATCGGGATGAATATATGAGGCACATAGGGGGGGTGGGCATGGTTGTTGGATCTGGATAATGTTTTCCTCGGCAGTACTCGAAGTTCTTAGAAGAAGTTTGTCAACATAGGCTGAAATTGGACAAAAACAAAGGATTTATGTGATATTATTGAAAAATATTTCTCAGAATTTTTATAGTGTGTTTTTTCTTGACATGACATAATATTATTTGAAATGATATCAATACAACTTACCGTAAGTGCATTCTGTTTTTCTTTCCCGTACCGTGGGTTCTCCTTTTTTATATTTGGGAAAATGAATTGAGTATTGTTTCTCCCCATTAGCACACATTGCCTGTTTTCTATCACAATTCTCATTGAAATGCATAGCAGCTAGAGTCAGTCTAAAATACACAATATGGATAATCAGCAATGTGACAAAAGTAGATAAAGTACAAGTACTTCTTTGTTTACGGTAGATAAATGCACAAATAGATAAATACGTCCAGGTAAAAAACCACGCGACACAAAGGTCATTTTGGGACTAACATGGTTTAATTAATTTTATTTCAATAATTAGATTGCGCGAAGGGTTAGCAGAGGGGAGGAAACCGGAGGACCCGGAGAAAACCCACGAGGCTGGACAAGCCATACTACTCTGTCACGCACAACCGGGGATTCGATGACAGGCTACATGATACAGTGCGCGCGTGCTAACCATTCGGCTATCACCCCCGCCCTTCAGAGAATAAAGGGAATTGTACGTTTGAAGCATAACAACGGTCTAATGTCTTGTCTGCTGGAGTAAATAATTCGTACTACGAGGTTTAGATAACAAATAAATACCTGCTAAGCATTCCAGTATATGAAAATCCGATCATTTTCGGGGCAAAGTGGTTGACCACACTGTGGTAAGCTTCTACAGCCGATGTCTGGTGCATAGGTGACAACTTCTTTATATCATTTTCCAATCGTTTATTCGTAAGTACTTTCTCTAATTTTACCATTGCTTGAGAACCTGAAACATTAAAAATATATTCAAACGATAGCACATGTATATTCATATTGAGTGGGGCGAACGGTTATCAGTCAATGAGTGAAATGGCTTGGTTTCGATTCGCGCTTGTCCAATCTCGTGGGTTAACTCGGGCACTGCTAAATACCCATAGGCAAGCGATTTTTTAAATTAAAATTGAACGATATGTTAGTCCTGAATTTATCTATTTTGTATCGAGAGGACATTAAAACCTATTTCGATAAGATATAAATTTAATTGATGTTTTACCCGGTTCAAGCCATTTCTTCTTCCTCTCCTTCCCTTCTAAGCTCTCGTGTAGACACGCTGCGGCATCTATGGTTTCATTGTGGTCATTCTGTATGTGATTGACCACACTTCTCCATTTCCTAACCAACTGCGTCGATTCGTCTCCGTCTCTGGATGCAGCACACCAATACAGGTGGTTTGTAATGCTACGTATCCAGGGATTGATGCTTTCACAGTCCTTTTCTTTTCCGAGACCTACCATTTTTTTCTTCAAACCTAGAAGAAACATGAATAACTCAGTTTCATTTCATTTCCTTTCCAAAAATACACGATCAATCAAACAAGGACTCACTTTGATATGCTTTATGGAGATCCAAATTTGATTAAATTACAGCTCTTAATGACAAGAAGTTTGATTCACCGTAGCCACCGCACAAAAGAAGACAAAACTCACCTTTAGCTACGTGCCAGACATCGAAGAAGTGCTTGGTATTGTCCAAATTCTCGCGGATCCATTTACCGATTTGTAAATGACGATCTGTTATCAGGGTGTCCAACTGTATATTGTTTTCCTGAAGCCACCGTACGGCGCGAATGAGACCCTCTTTCTCCATGTGGTTGCTCGATTTGACTTCATTACTCTGAAATAGACCGTAAAAGGTGAAATAGAAAAAAAATGTCTCACTACGTTAGAATGACAGTACAACTGGGAACTAAATTTGGGGAAATTATTTTTGTTAGTAACCAATAATAACAACTGACAAGTCGAGTCGTGTCGTTGATCTCTTTAATTAATCAATCCTACTAAAGTGTCATAAACTAATTTACATCTAGGTGATAGCAGTGAGTGTTACTGGGATTAAGAATGCTGATTAGGTAATTAATTATCTTGTTGTACGCCGACCACATCAAAGATGTGGGTTTACACACAACTTGTAATATCCGTCCGTTATTTGACTGCAGCAACGTGATAAATATGAATTAAGACTTACCTGAACTAACTGTATATCAAACACAACAGATTTTTCCACGTCTAGCATTGTATAAGAGCCAAACTTAGCATTGTGGCCAGGTGTATCTGCCCTACCGTCTCCTCCAACCGTTATCCCTTTCTCATTCTGTTGAACACTGGCGATGTATTGGGCTTGGAATTCTTTCCATTCAAAATTTATTGCTGGATGTAATACTGATCGCTGGTGAATCATGTAGGTTGCAGCGGTTGTATGTGGTATATTCATAATAGAGAATGTTTTCATTACTTTTGACGGAAGAGAACCCGAAAACAAAATTGCTGAAGATAACGCCAGGTTTCCCGCCGGAATCGAGCCTACCAGGTGCTGACTGCTCCATAAAAAACGTTCTTCACATAACTCACACACACCTTCAACACGTACCATAGTCCCTATAACACAAACAACTTTTGTCTTACACGCACTGCTACAGTTTCGACAAATAAAAAGTTCCATTAAACATGATTCGCTAACAATAAACTTTCTTTCCATTAGCGCCGATCCAGCTTCCCTGGAATAAAAAAAAGATAACATCTCGTACACATAAAATATGATATATTGTTCATAAATAAATGGGTAACGGTGTGCAGTCACGTCGAAGTGTTGCTGTATGTTTGTGATGCGAATTCGGTATGCTATTGCCATCCCAAAGTTTTTCATGTTACGAGTTCGTATGCTACTGCCGTCCAGAATATTTTTTTATAATTATCTACCTGCTAACATTATTATGAGTCGACAAAGAGCTTTCAGGCGACAGCTGATCGGGTTCATACGAAGGATCATAACTTGAGCTATGGGTTGTTCCAGTGTAACTTGAATCGTCGCTTATAAAATCCATTGTTTTAAAATCTGGCTCTACGTCTTCCTTTGGAGGATCATACTGAGTGCCGACTCTTTTATAGCTAGGTCTAATCTGTGAAGCTGGAATGTATCATTGAATTTTGTTTTATACTAGAGGCGTGGGACCCATTCTCGTTTCATATAGAACGAAGTAACAATTAACGTATTAACAATGGAAATGAAATAGGGTTTAACGTCCTACTGTTCTGCTCCTCAAGGGCTTATGAATACGGACGTACGTCATCATAATAGGGTTAAACATCCTACTGTTCTGCTCCTCAAGGGCTTATGAATACGGACGTACGTCATCATAATAGGGTTAAACATCCTACTGTTCTGCTCCTTTTGGGCTTATGAATACGGACGTACGTCATCATGATGGAAATTTTGGTCGGACAGTAGCGCTACGGTCTACTATTATTGCGAATTACAACTGTTAGGGGTTATTTTACGTGCACACGACTCTCTACATGGGGGCTCGGTTTTTCGCACAGTCCCCTGTCGGGTCCGACCACCCTACATCCCTGACCGATAAATCCCGATGATTTTTCGCAGGTTAGCAAAAAAAATCCTACTAACTGAGTCACCATGCCTCTCAACTTAAAAGAGTAAAAATATCATGCAAGTAATAATCCCACCTTGGTCTTTTTTTAAAACACGTGTCTGAACACCTTTACTTCTCTTGGACACCTTCAGTGAGTTCGTCTGTGACGATACTGACACAGTGCAGTTTTTAGTAGTGACTGATATGTTGTCTCCCTATAAAAAATACACAAATATACATAGATTTGTATTACAACGAACACCTTCTGAAATAGTTAAGAGCGGGAATGTACGTATAAAATATACATATTTTTTTTATCCATAATATACAATGTATGAGAGTGCAATTAATCAAAATTTACCTCTGTAATCTGTTCTGGGTTTTGAATAAAACTATTATGAAATCCACACTCGGCATCGATATCCACGGCATGCATTGCGTTGTTCATATCTATCTCAGACATAACCTGTACAAAAATAATGTTTATCATAAATTTATGCCTAATTCGTATTTACTTTTAGCAGAAGAATAAAAGTGTTTTACGGTCTCTAAATTTTACAGGGCTTTATCCGCGAAATATTTATGGCTCCGGTCATTATCAATAACCCCACGGGAAATATATTATTCGATGCTTACCTTTCGTCTTTTGGAGACAGGTGAGGTACTAATAAAGGCTGTATTGAGATCCGATTCATTTTCTTCAATAATGGATGGTAACGGTTGAATATCTATCGGGCGAATCGTAGGAACGGAACCCGGGAAAAGTTTTATTCTCTGTTTGCGTATTCCGAAAACTTCAATTAAGTTAGGTCGCAGCCCATAGCAATCGTTCGCAAAATGTTCACTGCATATCACTGTTGTGACTGTAGGTTGCCAATCAGGATTTGAATTGTTTACAAACGCAATCCACTCTTTCCGTAAGATTTCATCCTTGGGAAATTTATGAAACGCCGGCACATTATTCCCCCTTTCCTTGCTGGAATTTCCACAACTGTCAATAACACAACGATAATACGGCATCTTGAAATACACTCCGAATTATTCTAGTCACAAATATATAATCTATTACAACTCAAGACGAGAAAGGACGGCTTTTGTTGTTGTTGTTGTTCTTGGTGTTTAAAGTCCGCTTCCACCGAAGGTGATATCGCAGACAAGTCTTATTTTTTCCATTTTCATTATCTTAGCGCACGCGCAGGGGTCTTTGATGTGGGAGGAAACCGGAGTGCCCGGAGGAAACCCACGAGGTTGAGAAGGAGCCCCTATCTCCATGCCACATACGCTCACACCAGGGCTCGAAACCACAGCCGCAAGCCAGAGGTGACCGGCCAGCTAGAGGTCGAAGCGCGGCACTCTAGACCACTAGGCCATCCCAACGGCTTTTGAAAATGCTTTGACTTATATAGTATAGTGCTATGTAGCTTACGTGTAAAATTAATGATTACGCCAGTCAAATGTTAATTGGACCGACAAATACACACGTGTTAACTGGCGGTGTGTATACAGTGATATATCGTAAAGATAGTGCTATATTGTATAGATAATGTGTATAGATTATGTGTAGTGCCTGTGACGTCACTAGCCAATCAACCGGATAAAGCTTGTAATTGAAAATTTGAAAACCGTTTTTGGCTGTCTGATGTTTAAACGTTAATATCTCAATTAATTTTAATCAGATTGGAGTGAACTTGACATAAAATGCATATAGTAACCAATGTCTATAGGCTCAATGAATCTAGTTTTCTCATTTTATGTGCTCTTTAACTTACCTGCTTCTGTATATTTGTAGCCATTAGATGAATCAACTATAGATGAAATGCTATCTAGTATGAAAGAACCACCGGTATATTATGATGATTTATCATGGAAAAGATATCTAGCTCCTGTACCACATCATATTGGTATTACTGGTATGTTGCACATATCTAGCTCCTTACTGGTTTTATTTTTCAACACTTGATCAGAGGTCTATGGACCTTTTTGTAATTTGATTAAATGTTTGCTGTTGTTATAACATGAATAAGGGAAAGGTTTTTTACATGTATCTCTCATACCTGACAATCTGTGGTAAATATTGGTAGCAATATAACAAAATTTCATGACTTCTTTATAGAATGTCTTCAATAATCAAATGCCAAGAAATAATGTTAAGTTCTCCCCACTATTCATGATTTACACAATAGTTAACTTTTAATATTTGTTTTAAAGTCATTAAGACACCATGCCTATATTTGATGAAGTTATACTATTGTTATTATTATAGAGAATAGCGATGGTTGGTGTTTGATCAGTGATATACTCATTCTACTTCCTTTAACTGTTGTCTGTCAAATAGTCAACATACCATACAAGGTAATTACATCTTATATCTCCCTACTTTTATAAATTTGAATTTAAGCTTATTTACATTAGTGGAAGTAAGATTAAGCTAGATATAAATATAAAGAATGTGGGGACCCTTCTGGACTAAATCTTATGAAATCGTTTGCCCGTCATTGCAAAAATTCAAGTGTGAATCTATTTCGATTTGAAATGGTTCGGAAATTATCCAAAACAACATATCATTTCTGTCTCAGTCATGAATTCTAATTTTAAGGTAAGCTAAAAAATTTTTAACACATTTATCATTTCAACCATATGTATTGTTCATTTGAATCTATGGAGGAACCGTATCTAAATTCAAACTGACCTGACAATTCATTGTTTTGTTATATATATTATATTTTTATATTGATTGTTTAGACAAGTTCTTATTTGATCCTATATTTTAATATATGTTGTATTGATGATTAGACAAATTTTATTATATGTTATATTCGTAGATTGATGATCAGAGAAGTTATTATCTGATCCTATGTGATATTATATATTATATTTTTAGATTGTTGGTTTAGAGAAATTATTATCTGGTCCTATATTTTATTATATATTATATTTTAAGATCGTTGATTTAGAGAAGTTATTATCTGGTCCTATATTTTATTGTTATATTTTTAGATTGATGGTTTAGAGAAGTTATTATCTGATCCTATGAAGAGATTATATCCTATCACATATTTACCATACTGGATAACCAATCAACTTCTCTATGCTAGACGATATGTTTACTCTTTCTATGAATGTTGTTCACATCTTTCAAAGATGGGTTTGTTATCTTTTGGTCCACAGATTAGAAAAGCTAAGGAAAAGGTTTGTATTTCTTAAAGATATTTGCTCAAGTTGTCATACTATTAATTGACAAAGTTATTGTCAAGTGAACCAATCCTGTTATGATGAGATGTGCTGTTGGTAGATCATTCTCAGGGACTTGAGTAAAAGCTACTCATTGCATCATTCTTTGCCCTCGGAGTGGCTCAGACCCTCAGTATTCTGTAAAATAGTTGTTGAAATGATAGAAATGTATGCCATTTTCTGATATTGCTTCAAAGATTTGGGTTCTTTGCCAACACTTTTCTTCCTGTGTATTTTTTATTATAGCAGTTAACTTACTCTTCCATACACCTGTTACCACTGTTTGTTTTATATTTTGTGCACTCTGAACAGTCAATTTGCAGATGATACTATGTTTTTTATGACTTCGAATTTTGTCTAACGGTTTGGATTATTCATACTTGCATTTATTTTAGTTTTATTTTATTTGTAGCAATAGATGACAAGTAATCAAATTTTCTGTATTTTTTAGGCGTTTATATATGTTCATCCTAAAGCTGTATTACATGATACACGTCAGTCTCTAGCTGGTTATATGAAGACTGTTTTACCGCCAGATTTAGACGAGTTTCCTGTAAAGGTTTATGATTTTAATTCAATGGCAGATGTTGAATTGTATTGGTGTGATATGTTGATGATTGTTCTGGATACAAACCTTAACTGTAAAGGTTTAGGTAAGAGTCATTATTTTGATACAGTATGTTTACTTATCATGTCAATCCATAATTTAACCATGGACCGTATAAAGCTGTAGAGGCAATGTGTCCCTTTTGTTGGATTCTCTGCCGCTCGCTCGAGACACGACAAGATCTCAATGTCAACAGTAAACGAAGTGAATTGATTCTTGACATTTTTGGGATTTTATACAGATTATTTTCTCGAACTCCTCCTTAGATTTTACGGTGTTCTTAAAGTTACACAGTAATTTTTCAACCCGTTATGTATTTCTATCCGATAGTGACAAATTTCTCCAGTTCAGAACTTTGAAATTTCCCAATGCAGCAGTTGAAAATTGTGAAATTATCCATTTCAATATTATCATATTGACAGTGAATCTTTGAAGTGAAACTCCGGGTATAGACCCAGTGTTTTAATTAATTTGTCTGTTACAAAAATTTAAAATTATGTTACGTAATGTTTTTATCGCGATAATCGTGATGTAAAATTCCACAGAATTTATTCAGTGGTAATCAGAGTTGACTGCACAGCTTTAAGTTTTAGTTTAATCTTGAGTTTTTGAGTTTTGACTTGATTGGTTAAAAAATCAAAAAATCTGTTAAATAGCATGAATGCTCCTGTCATAATTTAAAAGATGTTAGCTATTGTTTAGAAAATAGCATGAATGCCCCTGTCATGATTTGAAATAATATGTTAGCTATCGTTTAGATAAATAGCATTGGCACATTAAGAAACACTAATTTAAACCTGTCTATTTTTATTTTATTTGAATTGTCTTTATAGTAGCTCGGACAAGAAAATGTAAGTCTGTAGTTTTAAAACATTGTGTATAAATAAAAACATTCCAAAGTTGCAAATTAGAATATCTATCAATATATACCTATATGTATAAATATAATGTACCATTTACATTTTGTGTACTTTGGTAAGACATGTAGTCACCAAGTAATTAACTGAAGAGTTTAGGTTACAAAGGCTAAGCATTATAAGGAAGCTAATCAGGATGTCTCTGATTTGCTCCAAGTGTTGAACAAGAAAGTTCCTCAGTATTTTCTGGTGTAGATTCCTCTTGTCAGTAGTGCAAGATAGAGGGCATGGCTATGACAGTATCTAGTAATTCGGATGGGGATACAACAATGAGTTCCCGTTAATACAATCGTGTGTATGTAAGAAAAAACCCTTGACAGTTGGAATTTGATATAAAAGTAATCTGTAGCGCCTTTATCTGGGCGAAATTTCCCTCATAGCATACTGAATGGCATACGCCCAAGCGTTGCAGAAAAGTAGAACATTAAACCCCATTACATTCCCAAGCATCATAAGTGAGCAAGAGTTTGTGAAATGGAAATTACTCTGCACCATAACAATATTTCTGGCTATTATTTCAGTACAAAAAGAAGATGATATAACTGGTGATGTAGAACTGTCGCTAGAAGATGCGTGTAAAATACTAGGTTTTAAAGACGTATCTTCAACTCCCATGATACCAGGAGATCATAGAGGTGCAGGCGGATTTGATTCTTCTTTATTCTGGTAGGTTATTAAAATTTGGAATGGGATCTTTAATTGGATCAGTAATGGACCATGCGTTGTGTTAGTGGTAGGTGTCTTGTGATATTCATGGAGTACTTCAATAACATGTTTTGAACATCTAATACCACTTCTCAGCGTGCTTGTTATCTTTGGTATACTTTTGATGATCGATATATTTTCACTGCCACGTTTAGCTGTAAGTATTGAGGGTGTGGTGCCTTAAAGGATATGCTAATAGTTCTAGAACACCTTATGCCACTTCCCATTTATCTTGGGAGTTATAAATAGTCAACTATTTATATTTTCAGTCATCTGATGCGTAATTGGTTTCGTATATCTGAAATAAAGAAAGTTACAGGTGAAGGAGATAAAAATAATATGCATCCAACTCTTTATCAAATAGGTAACAATTTACCTTTATATTCATATACACTAGGAGATTATGTGGTCTAAATATCAATATATAAGCCATACAAAATATCAAATTTGCAGTATCAATATATATATATAAGACATTCAAAACATATGGCCAGCCCAAGCTAGCTAGCTAAATGAGACTCCTGTTGTCGACTCGGCAGGAAGTATAAAATAAAACATTTTCTGGTCTATTTGTCTTCAGATATGACTTTATTGTTTTTCCTCTTCACTCATTGAAAAGAATTTGTCAGAAATGGACGAAATTTTATGATGTTATGAATTTTTGCTTTGTTTGCTTCAGTAATTTACAATCCATTTTTAACATAAATGCATATTCACATATTAAATATCTTAGAATATTTTGTGTCTTGATTTTTTGACCCATCTATCAAATCAGAAAAATGATTGGTTCCCTCCATGAGTGAAATATTTACCATGTATTTATTTGATTTTCACAGCAGAGAAAATATCTCAGAGAAAAACAGGAAAGAGAGTGAGCTCCCCTGTTAAAACAGGTTAGACATTGAATGTATTTTCATATATAATCCTGGTCCAATTTGTCAAATGAAAAGTTTTTATGATTTACATTATAAACTGAAGAAAGTATACTTTATAACAGATACATATATAAATCATGAGTTGAGTTTTTTGTATTATATTTATTTTAGTTGCAGCTAAAGTCGGACCCAGTAAAGGAAATAGAGGAGGTAAAGGGATAAAAAGAGGTAAAAAATTATAATTTAAAACAAGATCAGTAAGGCCATACCAAATTAATAATATTCTGGTTCTCTGACAATTCTTACCAAAAAACGAATGTGGGAGGAAGGGTTTTTATTTTTGTGTTTTTATTTTGTCAAATGATCATTACAAGGCTAAATCACTTCTCATAAACATTATATTTGAACTCAAGGCACTACAATTATCTAATCATATTGTTTATAGAAAAGTATAATTATCCAGTATCATGATTGTCAAAAATATTTATCAGCGTTGCATACTTAGTAAATGAGCATACAGCAGATTTCTTGATTCATCCAAAGCTGTTAATTACTTCCTGTAACTAGGATAAAATATCCAATTGTTGTAATTAATTAAAGATAAAAAAAGTGTCACACAGTCCTTTTTGAGTGACACAGGATTATCTGAGAATCAGAATATATTTTTTATATGGCCTAACTGTTTCAAAACCCCATTTTAAAATTTAGTTAACTTCTCATATTAATAACCTTTAAATATGTGTTATATGCAATGTGAATATTCATTAACTTGCAAAATATTTTCAACACACCTTCTCTCAATAGAAGCCAGTTTTTCTAGACCTTCTCAATCACTAATGAAATAGCACTAACAGAATGATATAAAACATTTACAAAAAAAATTGTGCAATTCATCTGAGAGATCTCTTTTGGTGTAAGGAAAGGCTAACCCCCTTGTTATTCGATTTTCATTTCCAGTATCAATTTTTTATGTTTCAGCTTCTAAAAGAAAAAGAATTTCTGAAAAGATTAAAGCTCCACCTAAAAAGAAAGGTGAATATTAGTAGACTATAATAATATTGATTCAATAAACAACGATATAATTTTCGTTTCTGGATTTGATCCACATTGAAAATATTTGTTTCTTTCAAATTTGCATTTTAGAAAAATTTGTTTATGACAATTGTTTATGTAGTTGGTTAGTAAAGTGATACCCTTCCATAGCTTTTATCAAAAATGAAATGTGCGTTTGTTGTTTCTCGTCAAATAGTTTTCCTAATGCTATACTCATAAAAAATTATGTAAGTAGTGATGAAACTTTTGGCTAATTTTAACATTCGTTGTTTGTGTAGTTGGTTAGTAAAGTGATACAGTTCCATAGCTTTTATCAAAAATAAAATGTGTGTTTGTTGTTTCTCATAAAATAGTTTTCCTAATGCTAAATTCATAAAAAATTACGTAAGTAGCGATGAAACTTTTGGTTAATTTTAATATTCATATTTGTAGAGTAATTTCAAGCTTGAAAACATTGCTCAATTGACCACATACAAGAAATCAACACAGATATATTAAGATAAATTCAACTGATAGTGAGATTACTTAAGAAGCCGACTGTCCACCCAAGATCATTTCAGTTTTCATAATAGCCTGTGCTTTGTTTAATTTCAGTCCGTAAAACATACTATGATGATATAGATTTTAAAGCATTGGGTTTGATGACTAGAGAAAGAGTGTTCTGGAGTTCTAGAGAAGATGGAATAGTAAGTTATCAAATATTTATAACATTTTCTTAGAGATTCGTACAGATTCAACCCAACACTTTATAAACATTTTGCGATATAATGTATATTCCATATTAATAAAACAAATGAAGAACGATCTAAGTCACATTTTTTGTCTTTTCGCGTAAAGTACAAAACAAGTTTTGGACGAAAATGTTTGATGTGAATAAAGCAACGAGTTTGTTTAATTGCAACTTCAAAATGATGTGTAATACAAATCATAATTACCAGTACTACTGACTTCAACTTTTCAGGCAAATTAGGGCTATATGAAGGGTACGATGGACTTGTATTTGTCCAGGAACCCATTTCTGAAGGGCATTGGTTCGATGTGACTCCAATCGTTTTTACTATAAATTGATTGTTCCTCAAAACGTTTATACAATTTGCTACCAGATGGCGCCAGTAACTGGGTTCTTCCCCTGGAATCTTCAAATATTAATTTGTTATTTGAACTTCTTATTACCTAGATCCATTGATTGCATAGTTTTGTGATGAATTTTAATAGCCATTTTTAGTTCTTGTCGTGCAAGCCCCTGGAATAAAACAGATATTTATTTATTGGTATCTGTTAGAACTCTTATTTCAGTCACATCAGATTGAAATTGACAGGATAGAAAATTGATCTATCAATCCATTTATATGCAATACAATGAGCTATTTTGAAGCATTCAAAATTCTTCTAAAGACAAAAATAATTCTAAAAATTACTTTAAAAATTTTAAAAATTATTTTAAAGACAAAAATAATTCTAAAGGTTACTTTAAAGACAAAAATGATTCTAAAAACTGTTGTATATTTATTATAAATTTTATAGTTATTGTTATGTAAAGTGGCGAGTTGTTTAATGGGAGGTATTAGAAGAGGATTGTTAGTGCCATGGACAGTTGTACGAGATATCCTACATGAGAAATCTAAAGAGGTGAGTTGAATTCAAGTGGCAATTAACAATCAAACAAAACATTGTCTGTACGAATTAAAAATGAAGAGTTTACAAAAGCCCCAACATGAAATCCACAATCGTTAATTAATCTGTGATGTAAGTAATAGTTATTAGCACACTTTCCTCCGCCTGGGCTGAGCCCCCGACCAAAACTGTCCTGATCTTCACCGATACACTGAGGAAAGGTGCTAATAAGTTACTTAAATCACATTTCTATCGAGTATTGTGAAACAAAATATGAAAAATAGTATTTATTATCGAGTCGTTTCAACCGAAAAGTGACAAATAATTTCAGCTCTTTTATTTATCCCTTTCTGTGCCTCGCGTTACATTTTATGGGAGTATTTACATGTGCGTCTTGTTGTATTTTTTTCAGAAAAATTCTTATGTGTATTTATAAATATATTCAATATGTAATTTTACAGACATCTTATGATAAGAGTTCCAAAGCCTGTCAGAGAAGAGTGGCGTTTGCCTTCAAGAATCCAGTCTCTAAAATGAATGTTGCGTTGTTTTTGTCACAAGCTAAACAAGATAAGGTTTGTTACTAATCAACTATCATCATGCCTGTATGCCATCTCTCAACCTAAAATGGTTGTTAATGATATACTTTCTGCAGCCAGCGTCAATTTTCCAAAAAGAACAATCCTTTGTTGTAGTTCAAACGTAATTTTATTTATAAATATATAACAATTTAGGTATCCAATTAGTTTTTGAGATATGAGAGGAAAACCTATTCCATTCTTAGTAACACAATTAGGATATCAACATTTTTAAAAGTAATTTACAGTTCTGAAATTTTGTATGGAGAAGACCCCCAATGCGATAAACGATCGTTTGCAATAATGCTATTTGGGTCATAAGTGGCACTTACAACCTTCCAGAAATGGTATCAAGATCTTCATACTTAATCTTTGTATATTTATTATAAATTAATTGATTCATTTTGTAATAACATCAATGCTGGGTTTTTTTCAGGATATTATGAATAAATATGGTAATAAGAAATTTGGTCAAGCCAATCTAGTTACAAAGTATAAAGAATTAGTTTCTGAGTTATTAGATAAATTTAAGTAAGTTTTAGAATATCAATTTAACCAGAAATACATGTAATTAAACTTAGGCCTCCTACCATATTGGAAATAAATGCATTTAGACACATAATCCCAATTAATCAGAAACAAATGTGATTAAACCTAGGCCCAACTTATATCATAAATAGATGTAATTAAACTTAGGGTTTAGGCCCACCTTATCAGCAATCTAAACACTAACATAATTAGCTTTCAAAACTTTAAAATTTCCCTAATTTAATGTTAATGTATTTTTTTTATCTCAGAACACATGAAGATGAGGATTGGGTTAATTTTCCTGAATCAGTGGAGGATTTAAATTCAAACTATGAGTTGACAAAGCTAACCAATGTGGACTACTGGCGTGTACCTAATCCAGATGATATAAAAACTAACCGTGATATTTATTTTAACGTACTTTATGATCTCATTCATGTAAGTAAACTGACATGTCCACCCTGTTTTAAAAGTTACCATCAGCATCCCCATATAATTTGCCTGAGAGTGAGACTGCAGAACGCTTCAAAGTTCATGTACTGCTGCAATTTTAGAATAGTACTTTTTAGTTGCTGAGCAAGTTATTATGTGACAATTATTTTGAAAGAGATTTGTATAATCATCTTATTATTACAGTTTTATGATAACATTTTATTATTAATTCAGAGTTTCTGGAAGTATCTTGTTATTTCAAAGTTTTGTGACAATGTCTTGTTATTGATTCAGTGTTTGTGATTACATTGTGTTATAAATTCAAAGTTTGTGATAACATCTTATCATTTCAGAGTTTTGTGATAAGGTCTTGTTTTTAATTCAGAGTTTTGTGACAACATCTTGGTATTATATCAGAGTTTGTGATAACATCTTGCATTTATTTCACAGTTCTGTAATAACATCTTTATCACAATTTTTGTGTAACATCTTGTTATTATATAAGAGTTTATTGATCACACTCTCTCAATTTGAAAAGTTGTGGTTTCATCTTGTTATTATTTCAGAGCTTTGTGATAACATCTAAAGATAAACAGGGTAGAAGTCATGAAATGTATCGTATTTTTAATCAATATCCAGACTTTCTCTTAACACAAGTGTTCAGTAGAATGAAAGACGATGGCATCCTGACAAAAATAAAGGTAAAAAAAGTGCATCTATTCAGCGCTCGAAATTAACCACGGCAAACGGCAAAGCCGTGGTGAAAGCCGACGCAACCCTCGTCTGCCACGGCATAATTAATTTTTTTTTGCCATGGTAGATCTTACTATCCTTAAAATTATGACCAAATGGAGTAAATGTACCGGTTATAGAATAGTACCAAGAGGATGTCGTCTTCAGGACAGTGTAATAACGTCGTATATTTATCATTTTGTGTACGAAAGTCTGACAAATATATTGCAATTACCGAATACCGGTACACTTTTAACCCATGTGTTGTAGGCATATCCATGCTTTACCGTTTACAGTGGAGTTTTTTTTCAACGATTATAAAATAAAATAGACATAGATGATAGAGCGTGCACGGACTGTTAGCTAGTTACCTAGTTACTCTGGTTAATGCATGAACAATGTTACCATTCTCGTCATCTGTATTTTTAACTTTATCGTTTGTCAAATACGGTGGACCTGGACCGATTTACACCCTTTGTTTATAATTACTACGCCCTATGTAACGGAGGTAGCGACTGATTGACAAAATAAATAGTATTTATTAACCTCAACAATCTACAAACCAAGTTTCAAAAGGAAACAGAATAATTTGATGTGATGAAATAATATTAAATAGACAGGACAGTAAAACCGTTTACATTGGCCGTCAAGCGATGTCTTGTCTGGGTCAAAGTAGACGACCTACATACGGGCCACTGTCACAACACGTGTAGTAAATTCTTTGGAAATAGCTGACATGTTTGAATATTTATGGCAATACTAACCATTTAAAGAATTAAGGCTTGGGGCATTTTTAAATCAACCTGCTTACAACTGGTCAATCAATACCTGATGTCAAAAATATCATCTGTCAAACTCAAAGTACCGGTAAGACTGATGGAGAAATGAAATGGCAAGAATGAAGAATGAATGAATTTAGTTTGTGCTATAATACTAATAATTCAGACAAGTGTCACAAAGTTATCCTGTATAAATATTGATCAAATGTGAATAAATTTTTTAATGAAATTTGTTAACGTAACCAATATTTCAATTTGCGTAACCAATGTTTTTGAGCTCTCGCGACCACACGTAACTGGTTGGTATCGTTCGCGTCATATTTTGTGGCGTGAATAAATGAATTTTATTCATCTTGAAAAGTTAAGAAAAGCATTGATTTTGAAATACAAAAAAATGCCGTGGTGCCGTAGCAGTACCATTCTGCCATGGCATTTTTCATTTTTTTGTGCCGTGGTAGAAAATTCTGAATTTCGAGGACTGTCTATTTGTTTCTCAGTTTGATTTTTAATGCATGTAGATGTAAGCAGTTCAGAGTTTGGTCAAATGTTTTGATGGGCATCAAATTGAATCCAAGTCTGGAGATTATCTATGTTTGATTATCTATATATGTCTTCATTTTAATGTTAAATAATCAATTTGATTACATTTTAGCACGATAAATTGCAAATTACCATCAACGGTTTTAAGGTTTTGATTTCAAATGTTTGAGTTATGAACTTTTATTGTATAATTGTTTTTATAGAAAACAGTAAAACCATTGATGTATGGTGTGAATCATCATCAACTAGCTCAAAGGTAAAAAGTTTGTCTTATATATTTGTTATTTATGTTATGCATATGAATAAGGGAAATTAAAAAGGAATTTTTAAAAAAGTTCAATACACTGTAGCAGGATATTTTATTAAAATACATATTTACTTTTCTTTTAGAGTAGGCTTTTCTGTATCTAAACCTTGGGCACTTATAAACATAAAGTGCCTTTAGAAAAGAGGCCCAGGACTGGTGACAAGTGCCAAAATTTGATTAAGTCCCGACATAATGTCTTTCAAAATAATGTAAACTTATTTGCCAAATAAATTTGTTTGCATGGTGTCATGTTGAGTTGCGGGGATTTTGAAACTCAAAATCAAAAGACCTGTGGGAATTGTCGCTAGCAGATTTGATAGAAAGATTGTGGCGTTAAAATTAGATTATAAGTGCTCCAAATCCGATATTACTTTCATTGCAGCTGGCTTTCTAACAAGTAGATTGAACTTCTCACATCTATTTCTCCAGTTACCTGTGAAACATTACTAGTGTCACGTACTCGATCTTTCTGCAAAATTTGAAACTACTTCTGTATTTGCAATTTACAAAAGGAGCCAACAATTTATGTTTTAACAAAACTCAATTACATAGAAATTTCATTCTCTCACAGTTTTTATTTATAAATGTCTTTAACTGCAGATATAAGCGCCGATTCCTGACTCGTTTCCCAGACAGCATGTTTAGTGAATGTCATGAGTTTTTAGAGCGGTTATGGCAGAAGTATGTGGAATCAGATGGAGATGGTGGTATAAACATTAAATCTATTGATGCAGGAGGACTCTGTGCTTCCATGTTGTCTTTAACTTGCTTGAGAAAGGTTAGATTTATATATCGTTATTTTAATAAAAACCTGATTATCTTCATTCTCTGATGACTTTCAGATATTAAATAGACTAAATTGTTTCATTAGTTGCAGATATACAAACAAGGGGTTTTGACAAATATGCTAGTCTTATGGCACATAATTGAACAGTTGTTTCAGAGAAAATTCAGTCAATTTTGTAAGACAATCAGTCAAGACCGGCAAATATGGCCAAGTTGGAACCTGAGCCTCTTGAAACGGCACATTAAAGCATTTTACCTTTACATGACTTCATTATTCAAAACTTGGTGATACATTTTAAAGTTTTTGAGAAGACATAATTCATTTTTTATTCAAACAAGGTACAACTTTATAATCTCAGAAATCTTTATTCCCTCATGTTTTTAATTTAATTCTCATTACATTTTAGTTGAAACTGAAAGTTAAAATACCAAGAGAGATATTGGTACTAGATCGTGCAGGTTGTAATTTACCTGTTAGTCGAGGTAGAATTCAGAAGAATGTTAACGACTCCCCGTCAGATGATGATGATGACTATGATGACGATGATGATGACGATGATGATGAAGATGATTTGTTAAATTTGAATAAAGATGGCGAGAGGAAAAAAAATGGAAAGCGAAAGAAGATTAAGAAGTTATTGAGTAAGGAAAAGGAAGAGAATTTAATGCAGCACATTATTGATATTGTTGATGATCCTGAAAATGATGCAGACCCAACAGGTCAAAATTTATCTAATACAGACATTGTGTAAGTATAATAAACCCTTAAAATGACAATTCCTCGTTGATCTGAGTCAAAATAAAACTTGTTGATATCATTGGATTTATGTGATATGTTTTGTGTTGTGACAATCCGACTTTGATTGGTATTTTATGTCTGTAAATAATTCCATTGTTAAGATTTAATCAATTGTATGTTCATTTGTTGACACTGTAGAGTGTAAGACAAAAATGAATGTACTGCCAAAAGTATCCCTTATGTTTTGACATATTTATACTTCGAAATAGTATTGATAGAAATAGTGTGTTTGTTACAATGCAATATCTTAACAAGATTTCACAAGTCATTTTCAAGCAAAAAACTAATGTAAAATCTTATTGAATCTTTGCCATGTAATAAATACAGTGACTATATACCCATATAAAATAATCTGGTATTATCTTATGAGTCATTTGCTAAGTTCCTCTCAACGATTGTATTTCTATTAGTAAGTGCAGGGGTACTGCACCACACACAATTTTACACAAACAAATATATGGACAAGACATCGTACTCACAAACAAAACAATTCAAAAGGAGTATTTAAAGTTGTTAGAAATAGTTATAATTTATTATGCCCATGTTCATCTCTAAACCCAAAAGATCACTGGTTAAAACAATTTTTGTCATAATGATAATGTTAAAATTACACAAGATTTTTTTATTGAAAATATTGAATAAAAGATATTGTTAATGTTTTATTCAGACCAGAACCTATCAACAATGAAGCTGGATGTTCTAAAGATTCTGACATCCTATTGAATACTGACAGAGCTACCACATCAAAACCAACAACCATCAACGACCATCCTAAATTATGTCAGATCGAAGTTCGATTTGAAGCCGCTAGGCATATATCTGTTGATAATCAGGATAAGACACCAACAAAAAGTTTATCACGAGCTCTTCTGGCCTTAGCTCGTAATCAGTCATTTCAAAAAATATCCAACATGAATTTCAACTTTCAGGACAATATTTTGATAAATACATGTGACATAGAAGCTTTCTTAATGCCAACAATGAGACGACATGTTGATTCTCAAGACCAACCAGCACCATCAAGTGGCAATAGTGAGATTAGTAGTCTCTTTTTGAGCCCAGAGAAGTTTAAGGATATTATTCGTCAACAGCAAGTTTTGATTCCATTTAATCTTGATTTAATAGATTTGTGGAAGTCATTAGGTGAAGATCTTGACGAACTTTACATTCAAGATTTGAAGAATATTTGTGAATTTGTGTCCAGCTATGGAATAATGGGAGTTAAACAATTTGAATTTGAGGTAAACATTTTAATTTTTATACACTCATGATAACTTGGAACAGCTAAAGTTAAATGTTTTGTATACTAGACGTTACCATTGGGCAGAACAAGAAGCCAAACAAATTCTGATGATTTTCTGATAATTGCTGAGTTATTACTCTTAATCCGATTTTAGTGTATTGTAAATGCTCCAGTACCGACTAAAGAAAAACTATACAACAACTCTTGTTGACTGCCTGGATGACTTACCTGCTGTGGACGTATGTTTCCTTGCCTGGCAACCTATCTTTTAGTTTGTATCAAGATTTTTATTTTATTGTTATATTTTTGGGTGTAAACTTTGTTTTTGACATGAAATGATCGTTAAGAATATTTGCATATGGAAAAAGTCTTTTGGATTATTTTTATTCAAACAAGGGTTCACAAGTGCTTCATGGTTACAATAATTACAACTTCTGAGATATTCTGGTATCATTGAGTCAACCAATCAGAAAGTTTATGTCGATTAGCTTTCTATAAAACATAAACAATAGCGAATCACAGAACTAAAATGGTTGGCTCATTACAAATCAAATGTGAATAACCCTGGTGTGACAGTATTAAGTTTGTGATTATTGTATTGAATAGCCCTGGTATGCCAGATTACACACAGATTACTGAATTGCTTCAATACCCGACCGGAAGTATTATCCCGAAAGTATTATTAAACTGCTGAATACCCTCTGTACGGTCACACATACTGAACACAGTATTATAATGATAGTGATTCTTCATCTCGTCATTTTATGTATAATGTGACTGTATTTGACGTGACAAACTAAAATAAATAACAAGCGCTCTCTTACAAGTGGTTATAAAATTATCAACGTAATTGACAAAGACATACATGTGTTTTATGCTCACAGATAATTGATTGATGATTGCTTGTCGCTTAACAGTCACTGATAGAAGGCCAGATTATCCAATGTTAATTGAACACAAATCGTGTGATGGGACCGCTGATTAATGTCGTTTTTCAGAGTATTCAGAATCCGGATTTCTCAAAACTCTTTTGGTTGAAGTAATTAGGAAAGAAATCAGTACATGATTAGCCCTTGTTCGACAGTATTAAATTTGTGATTATGTTATTAAATAGCCTTGGTTTGGCAGTAAGCTTATTTAATATCTTCTTGTGGTATTAAATAGCCCTGGTATGGCAGTATTTAATATCTTCTTATGTTATTGAATTGCCCTGATTTGATAGTACTTTATATATTCTTATGGTATGAAATAGCCTTGGTTTGACAGTATTTACTATGTTATCATGGTATTAAGCCCTTATTTGGCAGTATTTGCTATCTTCTTATTTAAATATCCGTGGTTTGGCAATATTGAACCGCCAAGATTTGCAGTAATGACTGGTCATTTGTATTACATACATGTAGACCTAGTTTAATAGTAGTGAATACATGTAATAAATAGCCCTGTTTTCACATCAAGGATGGTTTGAGACTTACATTGTAATGAATTTGGTTTGATAATATTTAATAGATCTGGTATGGTTCTTCTTTTACATTTTTGAATATAACTGGTTTCTGTGTTTTTGGGGTGTTTTTTGCAACTCTTCTTAATTTCAGATGGTAATTATCTCATATTTGTCATCAGAACTCACTACAACAGATTGTGGAGAAACAGAATTGACTTGCTACTGTTTGTGATTAAGTTAGTGTCAAACCATGTGTGTCTGAGAGGCTATTCAAAAAGATTCATTTGGAACTCAAAATTATTGAAATGTTGCAAATGGAAATATTATAGTACCTTTACTCGCTAATACATGTATCTTCTCTAATTTTAGAAATTTTGCAATATTTCTCCTTTGTTCCCACTATTTATTCATTTATTTGTCACTAATTTAGTTGTGGGGGTGTAAATGAATGCAATCATTCATTTATTCATTCCTTCCACCATTAATTCCTCTACTAATTAATGTTTATTGACTTGGTGAAGCCATGCATTGGACAGGTCTCTCATCGGAACTTAATTCTATATTGTGTTAAATTCGGCTAATCATGTCTAAAGGTTAAGTAAGATTACCATGATGACCTTGGCAGTTAATTGAACACTGGATAAGCTAGACTAATTAGTGAGACCAGTAATCGCATACATGTGTCAGTGGAAGTTGATTCGTGGTGTAATTCATATAATTTAATTATCTTTAGAATAATTATCAGGTGTAAGAAAATTTGACTTGTATATTAACATTGGACCCGTAATGCGCTAATTATACATATTTCATTATGCATTATATACTTTTCACCTTGCGAATATATGCTCACCTTAGATTAGAAATAATTGTCTATACGTTCAATATGTTAAGACCTTGTCAAAAACCAGCCCTGCCTGCAAAGTTAAAAAAGTCAACTGTTTTTATAGCTTCCTCTGATTTATCAGTTGGTTTTGTTCAATGTTTTTGCTCAGTTTTTGGGACAGCCCTGTTTGTGGTGACTGACCACTTGATATGACAGGGTCGTGAATATGTTAGCTTAAGGATATCATTCTCATCACAAGGTAGGAGCTTGCATTGAAGCCTCATCAGGTTTGTGATTATTATGAAGAGGGGAATGCATAAAAATTTTTATGGTTATGTTTATGAGAGCACTGCTAAGAAAATGATAACTGCCCAGAAAATAACATTATCAGTTTGATGAAGATCCCAGACATTTTAATGAAGAAAATTATGAATGTTATGAGATAACTTTTTGCAATAATGTTTTATTGTAAAATCAATTTTAAGCAAACTGAAATGATAACACCAAGTTAATAATTGTTTAGGATTTACAGTTACAATTGCTTATAAGAGATAGAAGGATTATCATATATTTTAGCTTGTACTTCATTTTACGATATATTATAAAGTTTTATTCCTTGAGTGGCATTTAGTGATTGGGCACTATAAAACTACACAGACAATTTTTATACGCCCACAATTTCATATGGACGTATATATATTATGTCGTCGCCATTGTCGGTCTGGCTGGTCGTCCAGAATTTGTTTGTGGACTCTCTACAGGTCACAATTCTTATCCAATTTTGACGAAACTTGAAATATAGGTTTATCCCCTTGAGATATCGACCGCTTTTGATATTGGCATGTAACGGATTGAAACTTTATGGATTATGACCCCTTTTTAGCTTGTGGACCCAAAGATTTTGGTTCCTTTCGATATTTGCTACCATCAGATAGTAACTTCCTGAATTACGGCCCCTGATTGTCCGACAAATTACCTTTTTTAGCTTGTGGTCCCTCTGGAGGTCACAATTATTATCCGATTTAAAAAAACGTTTAACGCTCATGAAGGTTGAGTTTGGATTTCTTGAAAATCGGACCAAAATTGCCTGACAAAATGGCTGTGGTTTGTACACGAATAGTGTAAAAATATGGTATATCAAGGTTGTGGACCTTGTACAGGTCACAATTTTAATTCAATTTTGATGAAACTTGAAATACATGTTTATAACCAAAAGATCTTGTACGCAAATAGTGTAAAAATATGGTATATCAGGGTTGTGGACTCTGTACAGGTTACAATTTTAATCCGATTTTGACGAAACTTGAAATTCATGTTTATAACCCAAAGATCTTGGTTCCTTTTGATATTTGCACATACATGTATCGAATTGTAACTTCATGAATTATGGTCCTCAATCACTTTCTTTTTAGCTTGTTTTATCTCTCGAAAATGTGGGCGTATACTGCCTGTCAGCCGTTGGTTATGGATAACCACCACCAGTATTTGTACACATATATGATATAAACGTTTCACGCCAGTGATTGTCTTACAGACTGGTATATAGGCTATAGTAAAAATATGCAATGTCTACCCATATGAATAATTAATATACAATGCTTTTTTTAAAAAAGTGTCGAAGTGTGAGTAGTGTTAAAACAAGATTATTGACACTTGTTTTTTTTTGTGGATTTGAAACGGCAATTTATTTAATATCAAACACATACATGTTCATGCTCTGTTTTTAGTTGCTTATGATTACATAGCTATCAATTCAAGTCCCATATTCAAAAAAGTAACTGAATATATTTCCATTTGGGTTCGATGGTAATACAATATCGGGTGAGAAAAGAGACAGCATTAGTACTTAAACATACATTATGCAGGCTATATTCAACACTCGATGGCATCAGATTTCTCCGATATTGAATATGTTAGAACAATTCAGCCATATTTTGATTTAAGCTAAAAATGGAGGAGCGAGACTTAGCTTCAAACAACCAGTGCAGTGGTTGAATTTATTCCACACATTCTGTCAAAAGCTATTATCTTTGCTCGCAATTGAGGAATTTGAATGAAATTTTCAAATTATCACTTTACATTATCTTTTTTCGAACTATTATTGCAAGAATTACTAGCTCTTTATCTAAATCTTACATAATGTATCTTTAATGATTTTGAATACATGTACGTATATAAAACAAAGAACTTATATAGTAATCTATATATTGGCCAGCTTATATTACATGTAACAGATCTATAATTCATTTGAAAAGGAAATTACATGTAGAGTAAATGTGTCATTTTGCGTAGGACTTTATACATCTACTTTTGTAGCCCAAGGCCACACATAGACTAGAATATTTTTTATTTTTTTGAAATACATATAGGAGTAGAATGATTGACAAATTTAAAATCACCTGTGGTAGGCACTTGATCTATGATTCGGGGGCGGATCAAGTGGGGGGGTTTGGGGGGTTCCCCCCCCCCCTGCTCAGCTACATAAAAAAAATAATGCCTTGCATCAATGAAATTACATCACAAAGTGATCCCACATCAGTATAAAAATGATTTCTCTGTTTACAAAGCTTGATTTGTATGTGTGCCTATGTAATTTAGAGACGATGATGGCAGATTTCCGTAACCGAAACCTGGCAAACACCCTCCTGCAAAAATTCCTGGATCCGCCCCTTTAATTGAATTAATTCAATTAATGACAAATTTTATTGAAGAAAATGAGAGATGCTGCTTTTTTTTTTTTTAATTGAAAATCTACTATATTATAGGCATTCAAAAGTTTCAGGATCTAATTCGCTAATATTTGGGACCTAGAAATTGACCCCAATGGGTCGCAACGCATATAATAATGTGAACTGATTTACATTCACGTTTTGACTCTGATTTCAAATCAGTTATATCCAGCGAAATAAAGTACGAGTCTCAGCTGAATAGAAATTTCTAGTGTCTGGTTATTCCAGTCTACTGCACATGCTCTCCAGATAAGTTATGGTATCGCCGTTTGACATGAGTTGTGGAATATGTCTTGCCTCGTTCTTTCTGGTCACTTGTTACCAATGACACTGAAACGTACATGTACTAGCTATGGTACACGATTGGTGTACCAATGGTAAAATGTTTATTTTGTCTTCAATATTGGATATCAGAAGCCTACCTTTCCAAGGTAAGACAACAACATCAATGTTGATTTGAATTGACATATAATTTGTGTTTTCAACGTGTAAGCCTATGGATGATATTGAGTCAGAGGCTTATTTACTTTAAGTAAAAAAAATAAAAAGTCGCTTTTTTAAAAGCAAAGAAATTTCACCGCTAGAAATAAAATGTATGAGCGTTGGTGGGTGTTATATAACAAGACCTGACGAGTACAGAGGCTAAAAGTAGAATCTTTTATGTTCTGGAATCAGAGGATTAAATTGAATAGGCCATTACACGTAGTCTGCAAAAACAAGATAACAAAATCTGATTATTCTGTTCGACTTTTTTTTTATTTTACTGTCAATGTCTGTTTGCAGAAAGGATTTTTTGAGTTGTGAAATCTTTTATGTTGAAAATGTCAAAGATCGATAAATTGATAATAATGTTGATCAGATTGCAGACATCTTTATCCATCCTTTCTTTCCTGTACACATAACAGCTTTCTTTTGAAGATTGATAATAGAGAATCTTTTTGTGTTTTAAATGAACTCTTATAATTAGCCTTTTTTAGCACGCTTTTATGATTTATGTTATTTCAAGACTTTTTCTAGCTTCTGGCCATGGATTGAGCAAATGAAACAAAGCCACAATACGACAGGTGGAAGTAGATAATTAAATATTGGAACAAATATTTATACAGTTATTGGCAGACATATTAAATAATTTTTCTGCTTTTGTTTTGTTATGCTTGCTGAAAGCGCCAATATTTTCGGAATGAGGGTAGGCGTTGTTGGTCTACTCCAGGCCTGAATAATGTCAAAAATTCCCCGCAAAATATGTACATTTAGAATATGTATGTCAAAGATAAGGAACCAAATCAGATGATTGATCTTGGATATGGCTAGCGTCAAATACAAAAGTACATACATGAAAATGTGGTCATATATTGTCATCACCCCTATCCATACGTCTGTCCATCGTGCACAATTTCTTGTGAACACTCTACAGATTCCTTCTGATCTTTTTAAAATATTTTGATCACATTATTGAGACGAAGAAGCCTATATGTATTAAATTTATATGCATTATTTGAATTGGTTAAAAGAAGAAATCATTGAATTTTTTGGCTATGTAACACCTCGACAACACCGAAATGACAATTGATATCAGTATCTTGTAAATGCTGATATTACCCATAAAGTAATAATTCTGAGACAAACCTTGTTGACTGCTTGGATGATGTAGCTGCCGTTAGCGTGTGTTTCATTGCCTGGCAATCTATCTTTTTCATACATCATGCCACAACGGATGCCCTTAATGAATACTATCCCACGTTACACTTTGGAAACTAATTCCAAATTGAGTGCTGCCCAAATGTCAACAGAGAATAATGTGAAATATAGAGATGATTATGTTATATCCCAGAAGTGTCTATGATCCACACTGCAAGCTACTAGAATGCGACATTATTGCGCTTTTGGGACCTTTAGCGGATACTTAAGTTAAATATATTATTAAATATTTGATGATGTAATCAATTATTAATACTGCTAAAGCCTAAAGCATTGATTGATTATAGAATAATGCCAATTTTCTTAACTCGAAGAAATGCATCATGTGCAACAGGGGTAAATTTAAACAATTTACCTGGATATTTAAAGTCGCTAAAGCCCTGTTTACACTTGGCCATGATGAGCGTGCCTTACTAGGCAAGATGCCAGGCCACAATAAATTTCAAGAAATGTACCCGTTTACATTACCTGTCTCGGAACCGTGCCAAGCATGCCAAATGTGTAACTCTTCAGTCCCTATGCAAGTTACCCAGATGAAAACAATTGTTTTGTCGTTTGATTTTGATACGTTTGGCCCTTGCTATTTTATTTTTTTCTGTTGTTAAGAGTTCGAAAGAAATCAAGAAAGAATGGTCAATTTTTAACCAACTTGATACCTATTTTGAATGAGTTAGCAGTCTCTTTGAGTTATTCAATAATATCATGCTAGGCGATGAAAGCAAATAACCATGTCGTTTATAAATAGCTTGTATTACTCATAGCTTCTATTAGCCATTTTGACAGAGCTGATGACAAAACTGTCAAAGTTCTCGGGGTGGGGGGGGGAAGGTCAAGGTTCATTTGGTGCATGCACAGTAATCCGTGCTCAGACCATGCATTTACACTACGAAAATTTAAAGCATGCCTCCCTGGAACCGTACCAAGACCACATCACTTCAGTGGGCCAGATTGGCACTGTACCAGGCCCGGCACGCTTATGTTTGACCCGTTCACATTACAAAAAACCAAAGCTTTAAATTTGTAATGTAAACAGGATTTCAGTCTCTAACTCAGTATCATCCAAAGTCTTACACGTTGAAAACACAAATTATTTGTCAATTCAAATCAACATTGATGTTGTTGTCTTACCTTGGAAAGGTAGGCTTCTGATATCCAATATTGAAGACAAAATAAACATTTTACCATTGGTACACAAATCATGTACCATAGTGCGTTTCAGCGTCATTTGTAACAAGTGACCAGAAAGAACGAGGCTAGACATATTCCACAACTCATGTCAAACTGTGACACCATAACTTATCTGGAGAGCATGAGCAATAGATTAGAATAACAAGACGTCTAGAAATTTCTATTCGGTTTAGACTCATGTCGTATTTCACTGGACATAACTGATTTGAATTTAGAGTCAAAACGAAAACAATATAATGAAAATAAGTTCATATACAATCAGATTACATCATTATATGGATTGCGACCCATTTATGTCAATTTCTAGGTCCCAAATATTAGCGATTTAGCTCCTTTAAAATAAAACTAATGCTCTTTTGGCCTCAATGTTAATGGATAAAAATAGAATGTTGTTCAGGTGTTGGTTAATTATTTTATATATATAAAAAAAAAATAGCTGCACGAAATTGATAGACAGAAACTTGAGATGGCCAAGGAGATTGATTTATTGTCCCCCGCCTTTCGAAGAAAGTTGGGGGACTATTAAAATGGGTTCGTCCGTCCGTCTGTCTGTCTGTCTGTCTGTCTGTCTGTCCGTCTGTCCGTCACACTTTTTGGGACACAATAACTCTCTTCCTAATTGAGCTAGAATGTTCAAACTTGGTGTATGTGTTTATTAGGTCAATGCCTTGATGGAGTTCAAAGATGAGCATTTTCCGCTTAGGGTAAGCAGAGATAAGCAATTTGATTGGTTGATGCTTTGGGACACGATAACTTTAGTTCTAATTAAGTGAGAGTGATGAAACTTAATGTATAGTTTCATTACAGTAATACCTTGACTAAGTTCGATAATGAGCATTTTCCGCTCAGGGTAAGCAGAGCAATTTGATTGGTCGAGACTTTGGAACACAATAACTCTCCTTCTAATTGAGTTAAAATGTTCAGACTTGGTGTATATGCTTATTAGGTCAATGCCTTGATGGAGTTCGGAGATGAGCATTTTCCGCTTAGGGTAAGCAGAGCGATACGCAATTTGATTGGTCGAGACTTTGGAACACAATAACTCTTCTTCTAATTGAGTAAAAATGTTCAAACTTGGTGTATATGCTTATAAGGTCAATGCCTTGATGGAGTTCGAAGATGAGCATTTTCCACTTATGGTAAGCAGAGATAAGCCATTTGATTGGTTGATGCTTTGGGACACGATAACTTTAGTTCTAATTAAGTGAGAGTGATGAAACTTGGTGTATAGTTTCATTACAGTAATACCTTGACTAAGTTCGATAATGAGCATTTTCTGCTCAAGGTAAGCAGAGCGATACGCAATTTGATTGGTCGAGAGTAGTCGAGACTTTGGAACACAATAACGCTCCTTCTAATTGAGTTAAAATGTTCAAACTTGGTGTATATGCTTATTAGGTCAATGCCTTGATGGAGTTCGAAGATGAGCATTTTCCGCTTAGGGTAAGCAGAGATAAGCAATTTGATTGGTTGATACTTTGGGACAAGATAACTTAGGTTCATCTTGATTGATGATTTTTATGCCAATACAATGACTGCATTCTCATTTAGTAATCGATTCGACAGTAACAGTGTATAGAAACGATTGACTTGGACACTAGGGCCCATTCCCTTGAACAGAGGGGCCCTTTGGTCTGCCTTTAGGGTCCCCCTAACCAGGGTACATTTTCATTTTTCTCGTCGGTTTTAGCATTTTTCTTTATAAAACACTTTTGTATGACACTTCGTGTACAGTTTGATTGCTCGATACATTGAAAAAAATAAATGTGCGATTAATTAATATGTGTCTTCTATTTATTTTGGGATTTCGGCGGGGGACATCAGCCTCACTGTTGGCTTGTTTTAATAATTTTTGGACCAATATTCTTTGTTAAAAGACCACTGTTTATTATGTATGATCTCAAATAACTCTGGAATCTGGAATATATATGTTAGGCCATTAATATTTTTTGGTTATTATTTTTTTTTAAGGAAAAGATGTCAAGTATTGAAGAATTAACAGAGAAATTATTTGTTCTGGTTGATAATTACGCAGTGAGTATATATAGTAATATATTATGCAAATTTAACAAAATAAACTGTAGAATATCTACAAACAGATTTTCCACACGGTTATAAACATATTATGATTACAATGTACATCAACACATCACTAACTTGTTTTTTATAATATACAAATACATTTCACTTTAACAGATTCACAATAAGTACTTAGTATAATATTGCCAGTGCAGCCACAATACAATATGTATTGCGATTCAGGTGCTACATTATAATTTATATCACAATTCATAACCAGTTCAACTTTTACCAAGAAAACAACAGGATAAATGAATAATTGATATTTTTTGGTCCCGCCTATGTCAAAGTAATGAAGCTGTTTTATATCACATACCACATGATCATAAGGACCAAAACAATTTAAGAGTGTTTGTACGTGTACCTGTGGAGTATGGACAATCTGGTTAAAACGCATGTTCATAATAATAATGAAACGGGAAAGATTTTAATGCGAACTTAGATTGATTCTTGATCTGTTGTGAAAGTTCATTCCATAATCTAGGACCAGCTGAACAGAAGGACCTATATCCATATGACTTTAAGTTATAGTTTGGATCAACTTAGTGACTGTTTATTTTGAGAGCGACGTTATCTAATGGGGTTCTGGATGATTAGCCAATGAAACGGTCTGTTACGTCGAGTCTCAGCCTTTTGATGCACGGAACTGTGGGTAAACCACTAGAAAAGTCAATGCTTATTGATTAATTAATGTTTGACATCATAGGGTCAGAAGTCGCTTGTTTGACCCTTGGAGTGATCGAACTCCCACTATAAAAGGAAAAAAACGAAACAAAATATAGATCTGTATTTTAATCAGATTGAGAGTCTGGATAATCAAGAATGACAGGTTACTTACTGAAGCGACAAAAAGGCATAAAGAAGAATCGCGATAAATGGTTTCACCGTCGTGCAATCGAATATGCGAAGGGAAATCTCAACACATTGATTAAACAATATATCATGCCAGCACCATTCACAATTATATACATGCCCCTTCATTCATGAATACACTTGATGAACATGGACAAAACTACATCATCACACACATATCCTCTACCTTTCTCAATTAATCTTTTGATGAATATTTCCTCTAATAGTCATAAATGAAAGACTAAAATAGATCTGTGTTAATGAATTCCAATCTTTGTATATTGTACTTATACTGATATATTTATGAATGGAGATTAAGCAAAAGTATTAATTGCTCTTAAAGGGACATTATCACTTTAAACAAAACACAAATTTTACATAATTCCTTGAACACCATGATAAAGTGTGTACAATTTGTAATTTCAACTTCATTAGACACTGGCTTTTCAGTAATGGATTGGCAGTTTTGTCTTAAATTTTGAACATGCCCAATATTGATCTGTGTTAAAAAAGATTCAAGTGGAATTTTTAAAAAGAGTGTCTCTTTCCAGTAAATAGTATCTTGTTTTCAAAATGTGCCAATATTTTGATAACCGTATACTTTAATTGATTGGTTGAGGTATTATTGGTGTGTTTTTGTTTGCGAGTAATATTGATGTCATTGAATTAATATCGGAAGTCGAATGACAAAGAAGGGATTAAGTTATTGTTGGTAAGTATATCTACATGTAAGTATATTATATTTATTAAAGAGACAATCCAGTATTAAGCCAAGTTCATACAGTTCAGTTATTTTTCACTGAAATGATATTTGTGACTTAGGGTTGTGTTGTCTTCACACTTGGTCTTTTTAGAGTTATTGAGATAGTGTTATGTTATCCATTCTTCAAGTGAGCCCCATTCTATAATGTCCTGTATATTTTCCAGGCAACATTCTACCACAAAGCTGCTGGTGGGCTGGGTTTTTTAACCTGGTGAATATTTCTATATATTATACATAATAATAAAGTGTAAAATAGTTTTAAAGAAATGTGTATATATCCTATGACTTGTCACTGCATTCCAAGCTGTTAAATTATCAAAGACTGTCATATGCTTAAAGGAGCTAAATCGCTAATATTTGAGACCTAGAAATTGCCACAAATGGGTCGCAACACATATAATAATGAAATATGAATGTATACAAACTGATTTACATTCATTTGTTTTCGTTTGTACTCTTAATTTCAAATCAGTTATGTTCGGCGATATACACCAGACGTTTCAATTGAGTGGCTATTTCGAGTGTCTAGTTATTCCAGTCTACATACACCGTTTGATTTGGTGCAATTGTCTAGCCTTGTTCTCCGAGTCCCTTGCTAGAACTGGGGCTGAAACGCATTATGGTACACGATTCGCGTACCAACCGTAGAAATGTTTATTTTGTCTTAGATATTGGATATCAAAAGCCAATATTTTCTCGGTAAAAATTGACAAATAATTTGTGTTTTGAATGCTGAAGACTTTGGACGATATTGAGTTAGAGATTTAGCTACTTTAAGCTAGCCTAAAAGACTTATAAAACTATGTTCTCTCAAACATATTAAGTTTCTCCATATTATTCAGGAAGTAATTTGTAATGACCAGAAAAATCAAACTACATGCTATATACATGTATGTGTTCAGAGTTCTCCAATGGGTCAGTGATATGCAATTTATTTCCACAATTTATTGATTTTTAAAGGGACAATCCCGATAAGAACAGAGTCTCAAAAATTAAAGTCTGAGAGTTTATGAAATTTATGGACCAAAATATAGAGGCATGGTGTATTTATCTTGTCTCAAAATATTGAGTCGTTTGGACGTGAACGTCAACACTGCTTATCCGGACACGTAACCCTTTTACAACACTGCTTATCTGGACACGTAACCCTTTTAAGATTTCGGGTCAATTTTTTCATTGGGTGACCTGATAATCGATTCACATTTCTTGAGAGGTCTATACAGTGAATGACCCATGTACTGTACTTGATAACAAAAGGTAAATTTCACCTACATATTATTTTTATAGAAAAAAGTCTGGTTTTATCCAGATACTGTATAATACAACGGTCTCCATTTCCAGATGAAGACTGTCAGATTTAAGTTATTTACAAGCGTATCACAAATATCGTGTTAGTTGTTCGGCCTTAGGTAATGGGTTTTAAGGGATTTTAACACAAAATTAAGCAGTTTTATTCCTCAGAAAGTTATCGGGATTGGCCCTTTAAATCTACAGTGAATATGACTGTGTTTATCTAAGATGATTATAATCCCCTCAAGTTCAGTACTGCATTCATTCTGCACTCAGAGTCCCATCCACATCCTTCCTCAAGAATAGATGTCTGGATGCCCTAAATGGCCTCCATGTCCAAACTATAGTGTATTGTTTGACAATGTGTTCTGCTCTGTTTCACATCTGTCATACACATAATTAAGACTAAATAGATTTTTTTCAATTTCATTAAATGGAAGCAGAATGAATAATCAACAAAATTCTCAAAGTATATTCGTCTAAAATCGTCGATTTAGGACTTAAAATGTTGGTCAACTAGCTTAGTTTCTGTTCTCAAGCAGATCTAAGTGTAGACAAACAGCCCAAGTTTAGTATGTACTGTGTGTCAATGATTTAAATTATATTAAGTTATTTTCTGGATCAGGGCACATCTTGGTTGGGTGTTATATCATCATGGGGTATCAATATGCATATTATATATATTAAAAGAGATTATGCGCAATTGCTATTGAATTAACAATACTGTCAAATAAGTGTTAATCTATTCACTATAAAATATTTAGCATTATTGATTTTATCCAATGAAATTTAATTTGATTTTATTACGATATTTATTATCTATATCCCTGTTATCTTTCATCTGATTTGTTGAAATTAATGCCTATAGAGGTAAATGTACAAAATCTTTTCACACATAGTCTGTTTTATCACTACCATAGAAGAAGAAGCTCAACTAGTCAATCAGTCATTTCAGAGATTAATCTGACCTCCTCACAGAAAAAGATGACTATTGTACTCATTGACAAGCTAAAGTTCACTTTAGGTATCGTATGATAATTAGATTTTCTGCCATATAAAGTGCCATTTAGTTGTGTACATGAATCTCTCCGACAGTTGTACCCAGATCGAATTGGGTAATTTTGGCCAGTCAGTGCTAAATTGCAGCACACACCTGAACCTGAACCTCTAGATTGAAGAAGCAAAAAGTCATAAAGTACATTTCTACACAGTTCCCATGCAGTCCTGATAAGGTTAATGTAGAAGTTAGATCCCTATCAGCAAAACGGTGTATAATTACTTTGAGTCTGGGCAGCGATTTTCGGTTTTCTTCCCTCATCCCTATCCCTGTATATCCTGGATTCCCAACCGCGGACCCTACTTTTTGTAGGGTTGTGGCTGACTCTGAACTTTTGAAAAAATCTCTGATCTATGCACACCTCTTGTTATATCACCCATTGTCTTTCCTCTCTTTTGCTCACAATTTGTCTCCTCAGTCTGTAACGTTTTGATCTGTAAATAATGATGTTTTGTAGTAAATTTTGACTTTGTTCATTGAGAGGTCACGATGAGATGATAGCTTCTTCTTCTTGAATGGGGTTGTAACCAACCCAAGGTTTCGAACAATTGCTGTATATGGTTGAAACGAAATGGAGTTTAATTAACATCCTACTGTTCCAATACATGTACGCTTAGCCTTGACCTATCATTCATGACTGGCCATTTTTCTCAGTGCTTCGAAGCAGACATTAGCCTCCAGTTAGAGACATAGATATGTCATAAGACGTCTGCAATATCACCATAGGTGGAAACCAATATAATTAACACCAAGAATATCCCCAGAACCATTTCCTGAAATGCCAGAATAAATTAATCAAATTATTATATTAGGCATGATGTTTCTAGCTTAGCACATTACTCACAAATATCTTGTTAATATTTGTTTAACAGGCCTATTTTTCCAGGTAATAGGAATAATATATGGTAATCGATTTGTTTAATGTGTTTGTTTGTGTATGGTGCAGTCCTCCAGTACATACCATTAGGAAAACATCAAGGAAGTGTTATTATAATTTGATCATTTATAATTACGGTGTATCTTAATGGAGATCAGAATTAACTTAAATTGATAAATGTTGTCTCCACTATTATCTCTTTGATCAGATGTTATCGGATTTCTTTTTTCCCTATATAGGCAGATGTATCATTATAAGGAATGAAAGTCAAGAGAAGAAAATAATGTTTTAAAAAGTTTAACATTTATTCATTTCTTTTTATAGATTTTGAAATTGGAAGAAAGAGAAATATAATTTCTTTAGGTCAAACTTTTTATATTAGAATTTTAAAGGGAACTGTCACAAGAATGTAAATGTATTAAATATGACGTAACTTTCTCATTCAATTTTGTTTTAATAATTCGCTGGCGCATGCATGTCTTTAGCTGTGGGAGAAAACCCATAAGGTTGGGCAGATGATCTTACTCCTTATCATCCCCCCCACTCCCACACCAGGAAGAATGAACAAACATTGCAACTTAAGTAATCAAGTTTTTTTCTCCATGCTCTGATTGAACATGATTTCTTTGATGACTTCATTAAAAATATTGTCACTTTAAATTCCATTGCACTTACTTTTTCCAAGCCCACACAAATGTCATGTTTATTTGATAAATTTTATAAAACAGGAACTGATGATTTTGTATTCATGCGGCTATTCAACTATTCTATAGATTTTACGTCTGTTAACTCAGCTGATAACAGCTAATAAACATGTTATAAAATCAATTTATATGTTTTTCTGTCGAAAACAACTACAAATCCAGTCAGGCAGTTTAAGTCGAATGATTCAGTAATTCCCTGAAGTTAAACAGCTATGTCTTTATTTTCTGTATAATAACATCCAGACTTTTCTGTTTGATTAAACTTACATTTGCTTCATAATCTTTACTTTTGCTTCAATGATTTAAAAAATTAAGTCAAAAATTGAAATCTTTAAGATATTTTTTTGTTGTCTAAGTTTCTTATTATACCAGAGATTAGAGAATGAAAATATCCTGGAAAAATAGGTTTGTTGTAGATAACAAACAACTTTACCAGTGTTTTGTGAGAATATTTGTATTCAATTGCAATAACACTGTTAAAAATAATTTCAATGGCTGCCCTGAAAGTGTTAATGGCTGTGACCTTTGAATTCTTGTTCCAGTATAAACTATTTATATGTGGTTCGTTAATGGAAGAGTCTGCATATTATGGTATCGCAGGACTTATTTCTTATGTTGTCAACTTCTGATATTAATAATTCATGTAGCATTAATGTAAGAGCTTAATGATATTTATACCCATATTTTTTGTGGCACCATATTCTTTTCTTGTATTAAATCTGTTATTTCATTGTTTTTAAAGCTACCCAGAATAATGGTTAGACTTTAAGACATGAACAGAAAGCAAACACTATTAAAATCAATCAGTTCTAACATAGGTTATGATTTTAAGTTTACATTGGTTTCTATTGATTTCACACCCCCAACTTTATCTTTCTTAGACAAATATATAATAATAATAACAGTATTTCTGATTTTGTTTTTATACGCCCACGTTTTTATATGGATGTATAGTGTTGTCGCCTCTGGACACTGCAGATTAGAATTTGATTTGGAACAATATAGGTTTACATCGCAAAGATCACCGTTCTTTCGATATTGTCTTGTATCGGACCGTAACTTTATGGATTAGGGTCAAAGACTTTAAACAAATTCATATTTTTAGATTGTGTACACTCTAGAGGAGTCACAATGTTTATTCAATTTTTATACACCCACTTTGGACTGTATGAAAAAGCCTGCTTTTTGCCTGTGGACCCTCTACAAGGTTGAGTTGGGACCCATATAGATGTCATAATATTTATCTGATTTTGATGAAACTTAAAGTATATGTTTATATCCCAAAGATCTCAGTTCCTGCAGAGATTAGTGCATATCGGACCGATACTTCCTGAATTAAGACCCCTTATTATACGAAAAATCACTGTTTTAACAGTGATTTTTCGTATAATAAGGAGTCTTAAATCTTTTGTAAAATGCTGGTGTATCTTGCATTGCAAACTGGTTGTTGTACAAGCCTAATCTTTCTGTCTGAAGGTATTTTTTGTAATTATATGCATAGAGCTTAATTAATGAATAACAGACTTTACATAGTTTTGACTTCTATATAAGAACCATTTGGCTTGACATACCTTTATGCCAAGACTTTCTGGATATAGACAGAAACAAATTAATTTTGGAGAATCTCGGTAACTATTTTCAGTAAACTCAATGTATGTAACAAAATTAACAGACAAGAAGCAATGAAAATTTTGGCACTTTCCAGAGAATTGACCAATCTTTTAAGTTAATTCTATTAAGTATGTTGTAGCAAATGGAAATTATTCCCTTTTAGATTCAGGTAATTTGTACCATTTTCGATACACGCAACTGACCATTTGCTTTGATCCGCTGAAATAATTTGCACATATTTCCCCTTTGAAATAATGTTAAGTGTGTTGTGATATAGGTCAGTAGTCAGTAACATTAATGAGTAACGGTAATAACAGATATATTTCAAGTTCCAAATCAAGAAATTCCCCTAGATGGCATCCAATTCAAGGAGAATTATCCCCTTATTCTCAAATAAACATGGGTCAACAGTCTATAAATGAAGCAAGTGATGGCACTTCTATCGTAAATTTGTTGTAATAAGAGTCTCTTGACTCTGTATTAAAAGTGTGGGTATGTGGGTTAGTGTGATAACGTTAATTACAATAATAATCTCGGACCCAATCAACAAGATTTTCTAGTCTTCTGGCATACAAATTTGTTGATAGGTTTTTTCCAACATGAGATTGTGTCCAGAATCCAGACAAATCATTATTATTTAATATTTGAGGGTGTAATTTTAGTTGACTTTTCTTCGTTTTTATCATAAAATCATTAAAAGATAACTGATCCTGGAGAAACTCTTTCTTTAATTAGGTTTCTTATACACTGTATATCATCTTTATCAGTCTATGGTACTGATATATATTCCATTGGTATTTAAGGTTTGACGTATGAAACCGTAGATTAGATTGGAGAATATACAGGACTTCCTGTCTAATCTGTCTTATTTTTATTCATATTGCTAATGGGTAAGTTTTTGCCTAACTTCCTTATTAAACCTCCTACTGGTGATGAGGCTATAGGTTTTCTCTTCACCTCTTCTATAATAGGGATAATAATGACTTTATTTTCTGAGGGAACCTATTTAGTACAGAAGTTCTAATTTTCAACATGTCCCTCGTACCCCATAAAACTAGCAACTACACAGTAATAATATTTACAAAGTGCATATATATCATATTATATAAGCATGAGAATGAAAGAAATATCAACAAACAAGAAAGAAAGGGGATAAAAGGCAAATAAACATACATTCAGAGGACAACAGTAATTAACAAGGGTTCAAAGATTTAACATGTTTTGCTAACTCCTTTTTGAAGATAAAACTTGAAGACACATGTTTCACAGTTTGAAGTAGTGAATTCCAGAATACGAGGTGGTATATTGAAATGTTCTTGTCATTGCCGTTTTTTTTACTTTTTGGAATTGTTGAATTACGTTGACTTTCTGATCTCAATGTCATGGTAGTTTCAGTCAATTTCAAATTTTCACAGAATGTGTTATATTAATATGATGGTAATTTGTCTCTTAGAATTTTGAAGGTGAACATTCCTTGGTTGTATTGAATGCGTTGGTAGATTGTAAGCCAATTTAGAGATTCAAATAAAGGTGCCGAATGTGAATCAGGTTTTTCATCCCAAATGCTCCTTGCCGCATATGCTTTTGAAGTTTATACAGGACCTCTAGTTTACCTTTAATGACATTACACCAAACTGTGGAACAGTAATCTAAGTAGAGTAAAATATAGCCGTTGAAAAATAAAATTCTAAGATGGTGTGGTAAATAAGGTTTTAACTTTGTCAGGTGGTAAATTTTGGAGGATATGATTTTGTAAATGTTGATAATTTGGAGATTCCAATCTAAACTTTGGTCAACAGTAAGTCCTAATAACACTGTTTCAGATACATTTTTTAATGATTCTCCATTAATTTTTAATAATAAGCTGTTTGTGATTGTTTGGTGTTTTGAAGCTATTAGCATGACTTTGGTCTTTTTAACATTCATTCCCATACCATTATCATTACACCAGTTAAATACATTTAGTAAATCCTCTTAAAGTTAAAGAGAATTAAATGATACTGTCATCAGCAAAAAGATCGGTATGGCTTTTACTGAGATGAAGTGGGAGATCATCTATTAAAAGCCAAAAAAGTAACGGATCAATATTGGATCCCTGTGGGATACCACCTTTCACATCAGTAACATTTGAATGACATGCCCTTAAGACTACTTGTTGCTTCCGAAATTCCTGATAGGATGAAATTAGTTTTTGCAATTTTCGAAGGAATAATCTATGGTCTGTAATATTATAATATCATAATATTAGCAATATCAGATAAATCATCATATTCTTTATTATTTTTTGATTTAATAGACATATTCATTTTTTTGAATTCTTTTAAGAAAACATGACTGACTTCAAAATCACCAGATATTTCAGTATCATTTCCATGCTGTAATTGTAAAAAAAATGAATGGGGTGGGTGCAGTCAAAATGAATTATTCTGCTTAATCTCAGTAAATTAGTAAAACTGATATATTTTATGTGTCAAATATTCTGTAACAAAAGTAAATTGGTTAAATCTGTTTTATTCTATGTGTCAAAACTAATTGTTCTCTGTCATGAACACAATGTATAATTTAGTTTGGCATTGATATGGAAATGTCAAGACTGGTTTTGTTTTGTAAGTGATTTCAATAGCAATCAAAAGTCTCTATCTTTTCTTAGAATGTTAGATTACAGTGTTGCGTAAAGATCAGAATAATATAAGAAATGAAACTGTCATCTAATTTGAATCAGATTGCCTGTTAGCTCAAGAATGAGTGTAAAGTTCAGATTTACAGACAAAATCAATTATCTAAACTATACAGATTACTACAAGCAATTTGTGGAATGGTCTTTTGTATCTCTTTAAAATATAATTTGACCACAGAGAGGTTCAATAACTGCATAAATTTACCATTATTTGTAAGAGGCACTTAATACCAACATTTTTTTAAGTTACAAAAAAAAGCATACAAATTAAAACAATGATACATGTACATCATTGTATGAAGTCATTGACTTTAAATTTATACACAGTGTTGAAGGGGCATGAGACGAAGAAGCCTGTAGTTTTTCAGCGATTTCCAATAATAACTACCAGAGTTATGGCCTTTGATCACTTCAAAAAATCTTGTGGACACTCTAGAGGCCAAAGTTAATATCGGATTGACTTTAAATTTATACACAGTGTTTAAGGTCATGAGACGAAGAAGCCTATTGATTTTTTGATGATTACTGCCAGAGTTACGGCCCTTGATAACTTCAAAAAACCTTGTTATGCTATAGAGGCCAAACTTATCATCTGATTGACTTCAGATTGATACACAGAGTTTAAGGTGTTGAAACGAACAAGTATTTTGATTTTCAATGAATTTTGATAACTGAACAGCTAAATCCGTGATATTAAATGTTTCGTATACTTATTGTTAGCGTGGGGCAAAACTTTATAAAAAGCAAACAAATTCTAATGATTTTTTGATAATTACATAATGAGTTGTTACTCTTTACAGATTTTTGTGTATTACAAATGTTTCGTTACCGAAAAAAGTAGAAATATGCGACAACCCTTGTTGACTGCCCGGATGATTTAGCTGCTGTGGGCGTATGTGGGCCTGGCAACCTATCTTTAAAATAATGAACCATGTTTTGTTGACTAACATGGTTGACATTTTAATCAAATTATCAAAGTATTTCCAAATTTTAATAATAGAATATTTCACTAACTGATATTCTTCTTTATACTGCACACAATTTACAGATTTAAAAAATTGAAATAAACTATAATAAAGTAGAAAATAGATAGAACATGTTGCAGAGCCCTGTTTCAGGGCCTAAAGCAAGACCTGCAATAGGCAGATTTAGCTCTTGCATAATGTATGTTAAATATGAAATAAAAAGTATGAGGGTAAATCTAAGCAACCATTAACTCACCTCAGACATATTACCAATTAATGACTAGTATAGATAATGTCATGGAGAGAAGTTTGTACGATCATGTTTCCTACCACTTTCTACATACATACGAAGTGATAAAACAAAAAGTATGGATATGCAGTATTGGTTCCAAAATGATCAGATTGTTGTTAAGTTATAAAATATTCTATACATTTAATACTGGATCAAAAAATGGTTACACGGCAAGACAATCATACATCCATATAGATGTAGTTTAAAGCTAATTCCATAAGGATGTCTGTGATTATTAGAAATTAATGTTTTCTAATTGAACATGTCCTGTATTTAAAGTTAATGTATGTGAGTATTATTTACTGAAGACCTGACGAGAGTCACCAAGAAATTGTCTGTTTCGATTAGTCACTTTGTACTCCATATTGCGTTAGACACAGCTATGAAGGTGTCTGTCTAGATTCACATCCTACCCGGAGGCTTTATATTTAATTCATTTGTAATCATGTTGGTTTGTTAGAGATTTTTTGTCTAGCATCACCACATATACACAGCTTATTCTATAAATATCCAATTGATATAGATCTGTGTAATATATAGTGTGGTTGGAGTGGGTGGGAGGGGAGGAGATAGTTCTTGGTTCTTTCTGGGGAAATATTTTAGCACCATTTTGACCTCGTCCATTCACATATAAGAGCATCAATTCCTAGATGGCACCGCTGAACCCAATACTGATGCTGATAAGCTGCAGACCCATACCACTGGACTCTAGACCGGCTCTGATAAGCTCAAAAATCAGTGCTTACTTGTAGTTGAAAATGCCCGTATGATTAAAAAAAAAAATCTGGATACCTGCTTGTTATCATAAAATGTCATTATGATATATTGGTTATATATTGAGTGAACACATTTGAAATGGAAGAAGACAACCAAATAAATTCTAACAAATTTAAGTGAAATATTATTGAAAATAGGGTTGTATAATAACAACAGACATTAATCAAAGAAAGCTGATAGATTTTACCCAGTGGGCCCTTTTGCAAATTTTATACCTTATAAAAAGACAATGTAATGCAAATACCCCAAATAAATGCGAGTTTACTCCAATCACTCAGTACAAGATGTGTAACATAATAAATAACACCTTGTTTAATATAAGAATTATTTGCACATTTGAGCCATAACTCAGTTGGGGGATCTTTAAGGTGGTTAAGTGAAAAAGATGCTGGCTAATTATAATACCCCAAATAAATGCGAGTTTACTCCAATCACTCAGTACAAGATGTGTAACATAATAAATAACACCTTGTTTAATATAAGAATTATTTGCACATTTGAGCCATAACTCAGTTGGGGGATCTTTAAGGTGGTTAAGTGAAAAAGATGCTGGCTAATTATAACTAGCCTGGAGTTCGAGTGTTCGATCCCTACATTGGCAGAGAAAGTTCATCCAGATTTTCCGGCATGGTTTCCATGTGAGTGATGCAGGACAGAAGGCCTGAAAAGGACAGCTCTCTAGGCATTCAGATGGTACGAAAGACCGAAGTCCCATGTACACATTGGCGTGCACCTAAATGATACCTTTGCAGTTGGAATTCGATATATAAGAGTAGTCTGTAGCGCCGCTGCCCAGCTTTCATTAGCCCAGTTTAGGAGCAGAACAGTAGGACGTTAAACCCCATTTCATGTATAACTCAGTTTAGCCATAATTTGGAAATCCAATCTTTTTGTGGTCAGACAGAAAAGAGACAAATTGTTAATTAGAAACATTATTGTGACAGAAAAACAGGGATTTCCCATTTCTCACTAATAATTTCTTCGGGTTTGTATGAAAAGATGAATTACAAAGATACCTTATTACAGGAGAAATATTGACGTCATTAAATGTATGTTGAATTTCACATATTATAAATATATGAAGTATGTGGATTTGTGACTAAGGAACTGGATTTGAAATCTCTCTTTGGGACGGTTTCGATTTGTCAGGTCTATAATTAAAAGTTGGCTAGCAACATTACTATACAATACACAGATGATCTCAAGGATTATCTTCCATCCATATTATCAAACATACGTAGGAGTAGCAAAATTCTAACTAGAAATAAGACATCTCAGACATCCTGATATGACAAATCAAACATGACATTTTAAAATTTTTCGAAATATTTTGAATAAACTGCAAATATTAACGACTGTTAATCTCATATATTATATTTAATAATAAGCAGGATTATGAAAGAAACTAATTTAGTGATTGAAAAATTGGGGTGATCACTTCACTTTCCTGAATTAATTTAATCTGCATGATTTTCTTTTATATTAATCCTGAACATATATCATGGTTTCTACTTAAAAATTTGCTGTGTCAAACATTTTATAATGTAAATTTGAAAAAAAAAAAAATCATTTTCATAATAAGTTGGCTGACTTGTTACTTTATGTATCTGAACTCTAAACCAGATAAAGTCAGCATTGTGAAATTAATAGAAACACCTGTAAATTATAAATGACAATAAAAACCTCAAAGAAATATTATGTAAGATATAAAGCTGGTTGATCTTGCTTTTATAGTTCAAAATACATAATGCAAAATGAATATACCGGTATTGAAAAAAATTTCATTCATATTATTTTATTCTAAGCAAAGATATTAGCCATTGAAGGTTTGACAAGATGTGTGCACTGATTGTGACTACTGTACTCGTTGTTCGAGGCTTAGACTCTCTTCACCTTTTTTTAATTAAATCATTAAATAGCCAAACATTTAAAATCTACTTAAAATCAGACCCATCTGATCGCATCAAGAGTTAATTATGGTCTTGTCTGATTAATAAATGTCTTATTAATAGTATATATAACTTTTTAGGTCGAAAGACTGCAATAGTCTGATGCACGATTTGAATAATTGTTATATCAATATATATTTCAATAAGGGTATGATCGTGTATTGTATTAAACTCATATTTTGGTATGGTGGGTTTTTTGAATAAATACAATGTAGTATGCGCTTATTCCATATGTGTACGTCTGTTGCTATTAATACATCAAAAACTACATTACAAATATTAATGCCGTCATTTCATGGATTTTATTGTTCTCAGTTCACTCTCAGATTAGTATGGCCATCGTCATATTGAATCGAAACTATTAATAAATGAAGATGTGACAACAGTCAGTTGCCATTAAGGTAACCTTTAATGACCCATCAGGGAAATTAAATAAAAGACGTTGTTAATTGATCTTATTGTCCTCGTCACTAGTTTTATCGAGTTGAAGTGTTAAAATTGATATATTTGAAGCAAAGCTTTTCAATAGGTTTGCTTGATTTGTTTATTTCAGTTTTATAGTAGGCTGTAATCAGTGTCTCCTGATTGGGTGTATGTAACGCATTTTATTCTGTTCATATCAAACTACCCACATTCGTGCATATTGCAACTAGGGCTGTGCAGATACATTGGCATGCTCATAAAATATCCCTTGGCTTGGAGTTTAATATAAAAGTAGGCCTTAGTGCAAAATTTCCCTCATATTACACTGTAAGGCGTATGCCCGTCTTCATTAGCCCAGTATAGGAGCAGAACAGTAGGACGTTGAACACAATTTCATTTTATTTTTTATTCAGAAGTACTCATAAACAGTGTCTACATAAGGTAGCTACATAAATATTTTTCGCTTTCGCTGAAATAAATCTGCATGTTCTGTTTTAATATATTCCACATCAATAAAATCATGATAACAATAAACGCTTGACCTCTTTGAAAAGTTGGTTTAATAATATCTGACGATAAAAACAGTTTTAGTGTCGCTTTTGTTTATATACTCTAATTGTTAGAGATTTGGTAATTTTAAGTCTTTGACATGTTTTCACTTCTTCATCACCTTTGAATACAAATTGACAAAACAAAATCAGTTGCTAATATTTAGAATTATTTGCGTGCAAAGTCTTATATAGCAATGGTAAATAATAGAATGTCGTGATGGAAAGCTAAGGCAAGGGCTTTCATCCCCTAAAGGATGAAGAATCTCCATAAATTTTCCTTCCTTCCCGTTTTCCGTAAAATATATATTCCCTTTGATGATTGAAGGATGATTAACTCCCCCAGTTTAGTCTGTTAATTATTCCACTTACGCACCCTCAGGTACTTCCTGTCAACTGGAATCCATTTTAATTACTTTTGCGATCACAAAACATAACGAGAACAGAGGGTAGTCACTTAACTAAACTATCATGTTATTCAAGACTTCTTCGGTGTCTCTTAAAATTAATTTCCTCTTCTTACCAGTCTTGACATTCAAGCAGAATTGGTTCTGTACGCCCACAAGAAAATTTGATCGTATATAGTTGTCTCCTCCATCAGTCTGTCATTTTGTCAATCCATAATATCTTGCGAACACTCTATAGACTTACCATCCAATCTTTTTAAAATTGTTAAAATTAGACATAAGAATGAGCCTATTGAACTGCACACGAAGATTGTCTATCTCTCGCGTGTTTGTGAGTGCTCGATGTAGATGTTGATAAAGTTGATGGTGAGCTTAAATGTACAGTCATTTCAGAGATCTAATACACGGCAGTGGATAATCCAAGAATTTAACTAGGCTTGGATATTTATGATAAATGTATAGATGGTGTCCTGTGAATGCTCCCATCGCATACAAAAGAATGAATATATGACAACTTTTGACAAAAGCGCAGACATGTAGCTGATGTAGACCTTTGTTTCATTGCCTAAACATATCTTTAAACCTCTTGTTAGAAAAGAAAATTATGCAACTTTGTTCTGTTTTACAGTGCCTTCATAGATACGAGAGAGAGAATAATGGGGTTTAATGTCCGAGGAATCAAAGCCATGCCAGTTGGCCCAATGACAGCTAATTTACGATGCAACGTAGACATACTAACAATACAGCCATCCATGAGACACCAAGCATTTCAATATACAATTCTTTTAGAATTATGCTTACCTATATTTTATAGACACCTGCAGCTAGCTGGTTATTAGATTTTGTTGACTTAATTATTGTAGTTTGACTAGAACAGCATCCCACCACTTGGATTTGGATTTATTGCAAATAGATCTTTGATTTATTATAGACTTGTAGCAGAAAGGAAGAGATTGGAATCGATACAATATTACTCTCATTATGAGACAAACAACATGTAAAATGAAATGAAATGGGGTTTAACTTCCTACTCTTCTGCACCTGAAATGGGCTAATGGAAGACGGGCATACGCCATAGAGTGTGCTATGAGGGTAATTTTTGCCCGGGCAGCGGCGCTATGGCCTACTCTTGTATCGAATTCCAACTGCCACGGGATCTGTCCCATCCGAACGACTAGACAGCTGTCCTTGTCCCTTGTCAAGCCCTCCTTCTACATCAAGGAGAAATCAAGCCAGAAAATTGAGATGGTCTTTCTTGGCCAATGATTTGATCGAACACCCAAACTCCAGGCTAGCGAGCCAGTGCCTAATTTTGTTTCCTCTAGCTTTATGTGCAGAGCATAAAGTGACTTTTGCCAGTATAGCATCATATTGTTTGTCTTTTCTTCTAAGTTTAATAGTGTGTTGTGTGTGATTGAGTTGTCTAAAAGTGTGCTTTAGATCATAAGGTTTGTTCTTGTGATTTGAACCAAGTCTAGTATGTAACAAGAGGAATGGTCGTCAGCCCCCATCTTTGTAGGTTCCTCCTCGTCCTGCAATTTCATCGCACTTTTTGGTTTTAAAGACATCTGCATGACAGCGAATCGTTGAAAGTCCTGTTAGTTCTGAGATTACTACTTAGTGTTGAGTGAATTTTAAACACAATTTCTCAGATTTTTCATCTCAGAAAGACCTGATACACATTCCTTTAAGCTATAATTACACATGTACTGCCATGTGCGAATAGTGCCTAAAGGTAGGAATCAAACCTGTGACATACAGCCAGATTTTCTGATGTCACTTATATTGTAGAGTCACATGATTCATAACTAGACAAGCTAATTACCACAATTATGACATAAACATAATCTGATTTATAGATTATCATATTAAGGGTATAGTTTTAGATACAATATTATACATATCCAATTACTTTTACTTACTAATATCGGGACTAAGTTGACTTAAGACACGTTAAGTGGCAAAGTTCACACCATCAACAATTTGATAATCCGAGATTGAGAGGATAATCTCAGCCAATAAAACACTATCCATAAACTTAGATAATAGTTATTTGTCGTGTAATCCAGTTCATTTCTTTTCTTTTCTCTTTCTGTTGTGGAATATTTGTATCAGAAATCCCATTTGTTTGAGTTGTGATGGTCACATATTTTCAGTCTGCACCAGGTTAGTTAGAATTAATTGTAGAGTTTTATGTCCTACTGTTCTTCACAAAATTGACTCATGGAGATGGGTATATACAGCCTACTTTATTTCGAGTCTATCTCGATCCCAGAAATAAGTTTACCCTTTGTTTATCTCTGGTAAACTTTTTTAATGTCAAGTGATTTGTTCTTACGTTGGTCGCTTCACAAAGATCCTAGATGGCAGTTCATCAGACATTTTATGTATTTATCCGAATCACTCACATTGTGCGCTGAAAAAAGTTCCTGGTTAAACATCAAATGGGCTGTTTTCAAATGAACTTTTGATGTCAAGATCAAGATGTGGAAAATGTTCAAGGATCATTAATATGTAACCCATGCAATGAACCGATGCCATTTCATTCTAACAATCCTGCCACACAGTAGCCACTGGGGTCGGAGCTTAGGAACCGATTTCACACTGATTAATGGCCAGCAAGTTTTACCAGAGATAAACGGATGGGAAAGTTATCTCTGGGATCAAGAGGGATTTTAAATTCCAACTGTCAATGGTTCTGTAATATAATAACGACGTTTCGTAACACATACAGGTCACGTTTTGAAGTTAACATGAAAACGTGACCTGTATGTGTTACGAAACATCGTTATATCCATACCATGTGTTGTCTTTTGTTATGAATAGTTATCAGTGCTTCTAGATGTCATTTAAAGAATTGTACTGAATTGCCTTTGGATTAAACTGATATTGTACACCGCTATGCTCAATCGTCATAGAGGGTTGTGCATTCCTGATATGCCCTGTTGGATCCACCCAGTGTTGTGAACTGAAGATTAACCTATAAGTTATTGTGGTCTGACTGTGTATGTTGTAGTTTATTACATATACAATGTAAGATTAGGGACAGCTTTGTTTAAATACAAAATATATAAGCTTAGCTAGGTCTATAATGGATCAGAAATTTAGTAGAGTATGAAGTTTTGAATATATGTGCTATAGTATACTGCGCAGACACCGTCAGACCAGTTCATTCAGCGGTTCATGGTTACAACCTACATATATACGTTTTGATACTTCATTAAAATCGGTTTGTGTTATTCAGAAATATAACAAATTGTAAAGTTGAAGTACAGCATCCCAACCATACAGCCATAAATAGGAATAAAATAGGGTTTAACAACTAGATGACATCGCGCCTGGTACGTTCGTGCATTTTTATGCACGAACTCTTAGTTTTCCTATTACTGGCACGCGCACGGGCACTATTTCTTTTTCTTTTGCATGTACCAAAATCTGGGTTTTTGCGCGGAGGTACTTTTGAGGTATTAGCCCGAGAAGCATAACACTTGCCACTGTACCTGTGTATCGCTAATTATAAATCGAGTGTGTGAAGACAGTTTATATAGATCACGCAAAAAATTTTCAGTACAGAGTTTATTCCCGTTCTATTTGCCGCTAAGCAAACCAATGGGACTATTTTCTCAACAGTGTATGAACTTATACATAAGCGATAATATCCTTACACCGAGAGAAATTATCTAGTCTCGGTGAAAAACCATGATCATCTGGTAAAAAATTACTTTTCTATTTTTTGGAACGAAAAACAGTGTTTTTAAAAACAAACGAACCTGCCGCACATGAGGAAGTCATTATACTAATAATAACAGACGAGAACTCTTTTTGGGCACAGGCTTTCTTACTGAGTAGTAAATCGTCCACAAACAATCATGAAGGAACTATAGAAAGACTAGCGACGACTGTAGACAGTAAGTAGGTTATACACTATACTTTTGAGTCGAGATTACTCGTTTTGAGTCGAGATTACCAGCTTTCAGGTCACCGATAACCAATTATGTCAGAAATACCATACTGACATTCGGTTTTTTCAAGTTGTACGCGAACTAACAATCGGCGCCCTAACTGTCTTCGTCAGCTACTTTCAGTTTCACAATCGCGTACGACATTCGGTTTTTCAAGTTGTACGCGAACTAACAATCAACGCCCTAGCTGTTTCGTCAGCTATTTTCAGTTGCTGGCGTACGGCCAGTGCCGGTGGGAAAAGACAACATTAAAATCAGAAACCCAGTTGTTGACACCCATTAAATCACTCCTGTCTAACAAATCATAAAGCTGTGGTGTTACGGTAGCGGCATAGTATTTCACCGTAACACCACAGCCACTCTAACCATTCATAATACATCTATCTATCACTCCCTACACATTTCCCCTCGACCTACTTTCCCAAACGTCAACAACACATCTCATACATCCAGTTCACCGATTAACCCTTGTACCACGTCTACTGGATTTATTATGAGGCACAGAAAAGATGTTGACTGGACCGTGGAGAGTTTCTACTTAATCTTCATGGAATTTCGGGTTCTTTTACATGCATGCCAACTGTTATTTTGGGTCCTCTGCCTGTATACCTCTGCTGACATGATGTAATTTCTCAGCCAACACCAGAATCGAACTTGGGATATGGCCCATGTCTGTGCCAACTGTGTTGTGTAATGGGGGTGGTGTGATCGAGCCAGCTGCCTACACACTGAACCACAGCTGCACCTCAGACATAGGGCAATTTTTAAAATTATAGAAAAAGAGCACAAAATAAGGAACCTTTCAGTTTTGTTTTAGTTATTTTGGATTATTCTAATGATGATTGCAATGGTAACTATTAACCAATAAATCAGTCTGGAATCATTGACCAATTCTCAATGTATTTTGTTATGAAATATTCTGTGGGGGTAGTTAATATTTTGTAATAGTGGTCACGTGTACAATAGTTACATATCAGTGTAGAATGAATGACGTATTAAATGACCTGTTACCCTGTTCAAGTTACTATTATAAGGATGTCGTTTCTGACAAATTAGAACCTCTTTTGATTGGAATAAGTTATATATATCAAACATGACGTGCTATTGTTATATGTAGTGATACAGACTTAACTTAAATAGTAAGTGCAGGAGGACCGCACTACACGAAAAACAAAAACCTATAAGATTAACCTGCGGAAAATATCAAATCAAGTGAATGGATCCGGGGGCCAGCCGTAAGCATCCACTGCGCTTTGATTTAACATGCACTGGATTCAAACTAGGTCATTTTGGGATTAAGACATATGATTCAATTTTATGAAATATTGTGGTCTGTGTGATGGATATTAACAAATTAGTACTTAAACATACATTACGCAAGAGCTAAAATTGCCTATTGCAGGTTTTTCTTAAGGCCTTAAATGTTATATAAACTATTAATTATAAATTTATTAACAAAAGAAGACCATAATCAACTCCCGATGGCATCGGATGATCAAAATTTTAACTAGATTAGAATGGTGCGCCATTTACAAATATACCAGTGCCCTGTTACCACTATACACACATCTTGTAAAAACTATACATAGTGATAATGTAGCTCAAAATAAAGTAATTTGAATGGAATATTGAATATTTTCATTATACGTTATCTATTTTTGAGCTGTTACTACAAGAATGTTCATCTCTTTATCTAAATATTACCGTAATGGATCTTTAGATAAGGAGCATTAATAACTTTTATGTAACATTGTTAGAGTTCATTGTTCTGAAATAACCTTATTCAAAAACAGACAAGCTCAATATTTTGTTTCTTTATCTGTTTGATTTTGATTAGCAAAAAAAACAAATAAAATATACTGATGGGTTGGGTCTATTATTTTGTCTATTCCTTACAGTATTCCTTAGAAGCTGTGCTGCTGCAGTAGTTCAGTGAGTACACTGGTGACTTGCTAGCCAGGAAGTCTCAGGTTTGCTCTCAGTGTCGGTGGAGAAAGTTCCTCAGGATTTGGTGCCGGACAAATGGTCCACTAGCAAGAACATTGCCTAGTCATTCAGAGGTCCATGTGTCCACCTGGAAAATTTTTCCCCATTAGCTGGTTAAATTTACATATAAACATAAAATACTTTAAAGAAGTTTAATTCTCTTTATAAACTCGGGTCAGCCCCAGAAATAAGGAATTTTCATAGTACTTAAATTTATTGACTTGTTCTCCCAGATGTCTTTCTTAAATGTCTTTGTTGGAAATATTAGGTACTTTCAGTCCGACCAATGAGAAGTCATAACTAAACATAATGCTATTATATTATATTAAGCAAACTTATGAAATTGCACTAAGAATGTCATAAACTGTTTTAATGTAACACAAAATGTTGTTGGAAATTTTTTCCTGGGAAAATCAGTTTGCTCAGCAAGATTCTCTTTGGTTCTCACCCCACTTGTTTTTGTAAAATACTGTTTCATTGGTTTAATTATAAATCAACACAACCTTCTTGGTATATCTGAAATCTAGTACAGAATCTTGTCCTGAAATATTATTTTATGAATTAATGCCTGAAGCTGTCAATCATCTAACTAAGTGGTGATTGAATATGTCATGAACAGAATGTTGCTAATGGCTGTTACATGATTTGAACATTAATAGGTTGATGATATTATGATAATCAGCTGATTATTTCACAAGTTGAGGAAATTGGGCCAGAAGTAAGTCATTTGTCTTACATATTGACATATATTGTTAGACCTATTCACTATATTTGAGATGTTCAATAAAATAAATCCTGGTTGTTATTTTAAATACCATTTCTCAATAGTTATTTTGACAAAACAATGGACATATTATTAGATATGCTTTGCATAGAAATATTGCAATTTATCGCAATACAGTTTTTAACTCCAATTATAGGCCTTGGCAGGATGTAAAAAACTGCAATGTCGGTTGTTTTCATTTCTCTGAAATATTATTATACTGCTTGAAACATAATTTGAAGCACAATAATCATCATGAATATTTGAATAAATTGCACAAGATAGGCCTATAACTGAAGAGAATTTCCATAACAATGGTTTAAAGAATAACTGGTTGAGTTTTAAATCTGAAAGGGAAAGTTACATATCTATATGATATAATCTTCTGGAAAACCAAAGTTTGAACAAATTGTCATCAATGTAAGGAAATTCTTTGAAGAAGAGTAGGTTGAAATTCTCCCACCTCACATTGCACTCGTAACCATGGAAATAAAACTTGTTTTATGTTTGTGTTCACCAGACATTACTTCCATTCCTATTCTATTACCATGTTTAAATCTGATCATAACCAGTCTTTTTAATGATGTAAAAACAAGCTTAGGTTTCTTGCAGAAGTAAATTGTCATGTCCAATCAGTTAACTTGAGCATACAGAAACGTTTCTTTCGCACAGGGAGCAGTAAAAGAACATAGTAACAGTAGCTAGGTCCAAAGAAAATATGTGTGTGAAATAGCTTTATTTTACCTCCACTTCCACCAAGGTGATATATCACAGACAATATAATATATAAAAATGATTCCATTTACACTTTTATATAACTTATAAGTGTAGCTGAAACCATAGGGGCTGGTCACATGTACGGATTTCTCAACTAATAAAAGTCTAGATAACAAGATGTTAATACCTATTATACAGATAAAGTCATTTCCTTTCAGGCTCTCAAATATCAGATGTCAAGTCTATTTGACAAGAACTAATTATCTTTGACAGTATTCTCTGATTGTAAGGTGCGGAAAACTTGACGCTGAGACATGTATGTGTGTGTGTGACTATTATATATCTCACCGGAATCTGGTTCCTAGGGTTTTTGATGCTATTATATTATAGCTAACGGAAATTCAATTCTTAAAGAGGCATTATATCTTTTCAACAAGGAAATAATTCTTTAGAATCATGTTTAAGACAGTCTTAGGCTCACCTTTATGATAAGACTCAAACAAGTCTTCTCCAAGCAGAGAATTTTGAACAATTATTTCAAACGCACTGTAAAACAAGTATGACACATACAATGGCTCTTAAAACATCTGAATTTTTACACATAATCTCTTTTAACATGCCTATTTCCAACTTAAGTCAAATCAGATACCATATATTTTCTCTGATCCGAAATGATTGTCATGTTTGAATGTCTCTTTTAATTTATTTAGCGTTATTATAACGTGATATATAAAGTTTTATCATCAAAATATTTATGTCAAAATAAGAGTAAAGAAAAAACATGCTGTATATGAAGTGTATATATTGAATATATGTGTTATGTATGGTGAAAATTATAGAAAGATTTATGATTATTGTAATTGCCACTTAATCAAAGATATATTTTCTCATCAGTATAGTCATTGATTAGAAACATTCTCTTTTTAGTGACATAATGGAAGTACTTCAAGAGGATGATGCTCTGTAATAATTACTTGGGCAGTTGGATGACCGAATGGTTAACGTGTGCGCTGTATTATAAGGTCTGTCATTGAGTCAGTGGGTGTGGTTTCGATTCCCTGGTTGTATGTGACAAGGAGTAAGGTCGCCTATCAAACTGCAAGGGTCCTCCAGTTACCCCACACTGCTAAAAATCCCTATGGGCAAGCGAATTATTGAAATAAAATTAAAACCATGTTAGTTCTGAAATGGCCTGGTTTGTGTCGAGTGGAGTTAAACATCATTTCTCTCTCTCTAAAATTTATTTTATTTGCTAGGGCTTAAATTACCCTTTTTTCATAGTCATATGTGACCCATCACATTAAAATGGGTAGTAAGTTGCATAGGCCCATATTGTGCTAGATAAGGCCTGTATAGTTCCACCTGGGAATAATAACCGTTAATTTGGTAGTGAAATTGTTGGTATTAAATGTTATGCTACTAAGGAAATTTTATCTTTCAATATCCCATTTTTGTAAACCTTGATATTCTCAAACTAGAGTTTTGAATTTTTCTCCAATTGACCTAGACATATTTGGCGATATCTCGACCATCGAACATGGTATGGAGCTGGGAATTCTGGTACCAAAATGAAGCTTGGAACCAAAGGAATGTGATTATATGGATAATTCAATATAGCTGAATTGGAACTTTACCCATTTCGATGCAGTGTGATCATATCATATCTTTTTTAATAAATTAATAGAAGTTTAAATCGAAGAATAGGTGAAACAATAATACTCATAACAACAAAACACATACTTATGGAAAACAGTTACTAGTGTATTTTAGGCGACGTTTCGTAGAGTATTCTCTCAACGTTATCAAGCTAATACAGTAAAACAGGTATAAGGCAGACATATATAGACAAAATACAATAACATAACTGAAGCCATACTTAACAACAACATGATCAAAGGCCTACCCCACCACTTTGATCATGTTGTTGTTAAGTATGGCTTCAGTTATGTTAATATTTATAAGTGGTGGGGTAGGCCTTTGATCATGTTGTTGTTAAGTATGGCTTCAGTTATATATGTTATTGTATTTTGTCTATATATGTCTGCCTTATACCTGTTTTACTGTATTAGCTTGATAATGTTGAGAGAATACTCTACGAAACGTCGCCTACAATACACTAGTAACTGTTTTCCATAAGTATGTGTTTTGTTGTTACTCTATCCAGTTACTAAATGCCATTTAAAAGATCAATAATACTCATATCTGCAGAGAAATCATAATTATTGTTATCAATGTATCTCTCACAGATACTGTTATTTGGGTGTGATAAATACTAGCATGTCGAAAGACAAACAAAACAATTAGTAGAATTTTGTCTGGAGGTTACTAAATGTCTGAAAACCAAGCAAGTAACCTGATCAGAATTCAATATGTGGAGTTTGCCTGGAAGAATATCGTCGTGGTTGATGACAACAGGTTGATAATTACAGGGGAAGCAAGTACCTGCTTTGAATTTCTGGAATGTAATGATTGTCAATTTTATTCATTTAGATCCTCATTACATTCTAATACTGCGTTCTTCTCTACCTTCTTTTTATCTGACAACGATTCATTATCAAGTCAGCTGACTCATCACGTCAATGAAAGCTGATTAATTAACAGTAATCAAGCCAATGAAATAGTATGGGGTTAATTCGGTTGGTCACTTAGAAGAAGTATTGGTGACTGCCTTGATTAAGAAAAGTTGGAGTTTAAAAGAGAGAAAGAAATGGGTTAAACGTTCGCTTGACACATATAATAGGTAATTTCAGGACTAACATATTGTTCAATTTTATTTCAATAATTCTCTTGCGCGTAGGTGACAGAGGACCCCGGAGAAAACCCATGAGGTAGGACAGGTGAAGCAAACTCTCTGTAGTTTAAGTACATTGACAGTAAGAAACCATACATCGCAATAAACTGTAGATTGTTTAGATATGACAAAAAAACAGTGACTGAGAGTCTGAATGACCATTTGAGACCACACATACATAATCAAGAAAGTTTTATTTTTAAGAATCTATTTACTTAAATCGATCAATTTTAACATTTAAATTAATTATTTTTAAACAATAGATCCAGGTTTTACAAATCATCAAAATAAAAAGGGGTCAAAGGCGTTTTATAGCTGAGGTGCTGGAGGCACCAGCCTCCTCTCAAAAAAAATCAAAGAAAAGGGCCCCACTTCTGACAAAAGGACCCTTCTGGCTAAAGGAAAGGGCCCCGAGTCAGAGTCAATAGTTTTCTATACACTGTTACTGTCGAATCCATTGCTTAATGAGAATGCAGTCATTGCATTGGCATAAAAATCATCAATAAAGACCACCACCCACCCCCCTCCGCGAAAGAGGTCCCTCAAAATTGTATAGCCTCCGCCATGATAAACCTTAAAATGCCCCTGAAATGGGTGTATGTAAATCAAATGTCTATATGACAATAAAGCTTTTTTTTTAGCTTGTGCAAGCATTTAAATAAAGCATTTCAAACTTTTGTTTTGAGAAAAGTACTTAAGTTCTTTTTTAGGAATGTGAATCTGAATCTGATCATATATAAGAGGATCAATAGATGATGTTATAAAGGACAAAGTACCGAAACAGAAATTACAAATGTTTTAGAATATTCTATTGTAAATTTGAAATCAATGATTTCCATCATCACTATTATTGTATTTTACAGCCGATCACAGTTGCTAAAGGAATATATAGTCGGTTGCTTTTTTTATGGGTATTGACTTTTATTTTTTATATACAGTAAAATTTCCTAAAGCTTCAGTTGTTTTTGGTTTTTGTATTTAGTAAAAAATCATATTGAAGATACATTGTCCTGAAAATAATTATTGGGTGGTTATTTCCAATAAAAATATTGAAAAGTATAAACACCCAATCTTACTAGAAAAATACTAGATTACCCAAAAAAACACCCATTGGGCAAGCACTGGGCAAAATGTCAGGGTATCACTAACGGGCAGCCTGACTCTTGTCTGCCAGCTTATTGTGTGCTAGCTTATTTGAGTGACCGTTAGTTGTTAGGACAGTGTATAGTTGTTCTTAAGGGAGAAAAAATAAAATGAGATCCCATTTACACATTAGTGTGCACATAAAAGAACCCTTGACACTTTGAATTTAAGATAAGAGTAGCCCATATATAGCACTGATGTCTGGGCCAAATTACCCTCATAGCACACTGCATGGCGCATACTAATCTTTATTCCCCATTTCATATTTACATAATGTATATATATACATAATGTGTAATGCATAAATTATACACATAAGGTATAATACATAAAATATATATAATGTGTATATGCATAAAAGATGAATTATTAATCAGTTTGTTGTAGCGCTGCATGATCATAAATTGAATCTGTTGATCCTTTGAGCAATAAAGAAAGTACTGCCAGTTGTTTTTTTTTTCATCAATTTGTTTTGATTCTTCCTAATGCTTCAATGACACTTTTTTTCCTTCAGCTCATGGAAAATAATTGAAACCTTTTGAAAATATCGGATGTAATGTGGCATCTGCATTTGCTACTACTGTGAGTGTCAAGTGCTGTGATTTCTTTAGCTCCTGTGAGTGCCAAGAGACTTGATGTGTGTTAATGATTTTTATCACCAGAGGTATTCAGACCATTCTGAAAAGTTTACAATTAGATTTTGTCTCTGTCTTTATATAGAATATATATGTGCGGCTCATGTTGGCCGTCAAAGCAGTTGTGACTAAGGTTGATTTTTCCATTTTCTGTTAACTAATGAACTTTCACTTTGCAAATGTCAAAACCTCATGACGTAAAAAGTAGTGATGATTGTAATGATTTTTTTTGCTAATTTATAATTTTTGCACATTTTTCCTGTTTTTCTTTATTTTCCGATTAAAGAAGGTGGTAACAATTTTGATGAGTGTTTTAAAGATGTTTCCACACGAAATAGTTTTTTGTATATTAGAGACATTTTTCTACCACATTTGGAAGTCATTAAATTTTGTAATAGTTTTGACTGATAAATTCAACTAATTAACATTTTAAATTACCTACAAGGAATGCATAGTTCAATGCAAGAATTGAACCTAAAACTCCATTATGCAACAGCTTCAGATCGTAAGGTCTGTCAGTAAGTCAAGTGTTGTAATTTTGATTTTTGTATGTGACAAGGAGTACCAGGCCTGGAATTAAGGACCGGACGTGGGAACCTGGTTAAAGGTTACCACAAAATACCGGATGGTAACCTAACAGGTTACCACACAGGTTGCCTGAAAATGATTTATGGTAACCCATTAAGTTTTCAGAGTGCTATGTGAGAACGTCTATATAGTGACCTATAGGGATTGGGGAGTAAAAGATCAGAATTTAATAAAACGGAGAATTCAAGTTTTTATTTCTTTGATTTGTTTAAATTTATATTATATTGATTATACACTGTAACACAAACAGAATATGAATCAATTATTCCACCCTCGTGAAATGTAGTTAAAGTTAAAGTAGTTTACTAGTTAATTGTGTCAACAAATAGTGAAATACGTACCGGTATGCATGCAAGGAGCCAAAACAGTGACCCGTCACCTTGCTTCATATTCTATTTCATTGTTGAACATGTACGTACTACATATCAGTATTGTCAATTTATTGTCGTTGTTCACCTTGTCCAAAAAGTCATAATGATGTCTCCATGACAAACGTCTTTAATTTTAATGATATGTCACTCGGAAAACCTCGGCAGATACCGGTATCTTGCTAGATGTAGGGTACGGGTATCTTCTGAGGTTTGCTGAGTGAATGCCATGTGTCGCGGTTCCGGTTTCATTGTGGGGGATGCCATTTTTAAAATGAGGCTGTGCTGTTGACAAGGGAGTACAATTGCGTCATCGATTATCACGTAATCGGAATACCCCTTTATTCGCTGGGGAAATCTAGATGGATTGCTGCGTAGAGAATGGGGAAATCTCTCCCGCTGTCTGCATGTTTTTTTCCGATTTACAAGGGAACGAAGGGTCGTTCGCCCGTTTTCTAAGCATGGCGACCTCCCGGTAACCCAAACGACCGTTCGCCACTTATTACCAACCCTGCGGAGTACTGAAAGGTGTATCTACCAGTTTTCAATAAATGGCACCTTTAAATAATAATTGACCATGTCTCTCTCTGTATCCCTACTCTCTCCTGATCAATCCTCCCCGCACACCTCACTGACACATTTTTTCAAATTTGGTGTGAAACAGTGAAACATATTGTCGTCATTAGAGGACAATCACTACTGATATTCAGTGAACAGTGAGTTATTCCCCTCTTTGCTGAAAACCGTGTGAGGTTGATAGAGGCTATAGGTTATAACAGTGATGCCTAGAGATTGGGTTTTCTCAAACTATTTTGATGATAATTGGAAATTACATCATATTAGTTTACAAATTCATACCATGCAAGCATGATACACAGCATAAATATTAAAACTTGATGTGATTGTTCATGAGGGAAGAAAGAACACTTTTGAATTCTGTAATAAACAGTTTGAAATTCAATAGGGTTCTTCCTTATGCCCCAATGAACAATCTGAGCAAGCTTTTTGTTTTTTCTATTCACATTTTAGCTTTTAGAGCTTAGTTCAGCATTTGTGATAGATTGTTTGAAACTTGTTCTCTGAAAGATTTGTTTAGATTTTTTTATCTAACATGGATCACATTGGCCTGATAATTTGGCCTCTCATATGAAAGATTGAAAGATCGAGACATTGTCACAAGAAGAAATGATGAACTGAAGCAGATGAAGAAACGAGAAAAAAAGAAACAATGGTTTGAAGGTGACCTTCATTACCATGGACATATTTTGATCTTGGCTAATGATACGTTGGCTTTAGTTCTCTGCGAAAATCAATTGGATAAAATCAATGGGCATGTGTACCACTAATTCACTTCCGGTTCTATCTGCTTGCGCATTATTTTATCTTTAGTATACTAAGCCTCTCTTAATCCACATTGTCTTAAACAATGCTATAACATTCTATAAGTTTATCAATGTGTATATGTAGGTTGATATGTGTATATTGCTTGCTTTGTACAAATGCAGTGGATGTATCCATTGTATCATCAGTGGTATCGTTCCGTTCTTCTCAGCTATACCTCGGGTTCATTCACAGGGGAGACACGCAGTCAAATTATCCACCCTTACTTGTGGTATTTTTCTTGACAATTTGAGTGGACAAAGAGAAGTAACTTGCATTTTATTAATGCAACTAAGGTTTATTGTGGCGAATGTAAACAATGACACTAAGATTGATCTGTAAACTGGGGTTTTTTTTATTTGTTCGTATAATCAACTTACGATAATTTGAATTTGTGAAAACCTTGCAAATGAACCAAGGGTATAGTGGGGATCTAATAATCCAAATAAACATTTAGTATTCGGTTTTAATATTAAAAAGATTTTGTGTGAATTCCTGTTCAAAAATTTTTGTTTTATTTTGTGTGATTCTTTTGAAATTATTACGACTAGTCATACTTTAGATTTGGTACGGTTTTTCTTATTTTACAGTTTTGCTAAATGACTCCAAGCAAATCAAGAGATGTTCATGTAATTTTAGAATTATCTGTTAAAACCAAGCTGACAAACTATACAATTTATGAGATTAGAGACCATTGGAAACTTATTTTCGTCGCTGTGGAAATATACCAATTCCATTAATGGAGCACTCAAGAATGCAAATTCTTTTTATGATTATTGGTTCCATCTCCTGAAACAATGGCAACAATAACGTGTCTTATTAATCAGAGACAACTAACCAATTATTATCCGGCCTACAAGTTCTACTTTACAACCCCTACTTAATCTGTGGGACTATAGTCATTTGTTTTAAGTTTCTAACAAGATGTAATGGCCACCTTTGTGTCATGGCTTTTTTTTATGGTGATAGACAAGCCTGTGACATGATGAAGGTCAGAGACCTTCTGTAGAGCATGACATACATATATGACTGCAATGATATTTTATTGAAAAGTTACTATTTCCAATCTTACATCCAGGGGCCTATTTCACAATATTTTAATCAAAATAAATCCGAATTTTAGTAATCCTAATTTTATTTGATAATATTAGCTTGATTTTAGTGCTTAGCCTATCAAAATTCAAGTATCTACTTAAAAAGGGCCTTGGGCTTTAATTTTACGATGTTTCTGACATGTTTTAGTTTATCTCAGAATAGTTGACATTTTCCAAAAAATCTGACAGTTTTTACTCAATTTATATATATGTTACAGTCAATGTCTATAATCAGGCAATGTGTACAATGCCTGAAATAACCAGTCATATATAAAATAAACTATAAATTGTAACTGTATTTATTGTGTTTCAAGGCTTATAATGTTTGGAAATTCTCATGCAGCCAGTCAATTTCATTGTCCTTCAGTCAAAACTGGCAAAATGTTACTCAATGGAGAATCCTGCTTCTATATGCCTTTCACCTGTTGGAGTGTGCATATTTACCTACTTGGAGTGTGCATATTTACCTACTTGGAGTGTGCATTGCTACTCTTGGAGTTTGCATTTCATCACTTAGAGAATAAAATATACTTCAACTGTCATTCTTAAATGTACAATATACTTATACTGACAGATTAGAGATTTAGGTTGTTCCTACTCGGTTTTATATTTGGGTTCATTCAACACCAGTCCACACTTACTTCTTCATACCTAGAATTACCAGAAGAAATTTTTGAAATGTATCTTGAAATTAACATACTTTTGAAGCAATGGTTGCAAGCTTTACCAACTCAATTACCATTGCTTTACTAACTGTTAATTTTTCTTCTAACGGGTAGTCTGTCCAGTTTCTATGTCAATTTAGCAGTTCGATAAAAACCAAAACATTATATGTTCTTTAGGAATCGGATAATAATGTCCCGTTGATGGTATGAATTGATAGAGATGCCTCAAGATTTCAAATTGTAATTTCTCAGCTACATTTCGAAATGGATAATCAATACCCATTTGAGTTATGTATAACTGAAAGGTTTCAATCAAAGTTCATAGTAAAAATACCAACGTTAACTTTATGCTTTGGAAATAATATGTACACGCTGAATCACCTTGACCAGATCAATGGACAAGTGACAGTTTGTGTTAGAATGAAGTCATTAATAATAATTTTACATATATACCTGATATTTATTTTTCTTATGAGGATATAATTTAGATGAATCAATACGATCTTCGCTAATTAACCTATATTAAAGTAAGATCAATTTCCTGTTTCATAAGTAACTACTTCCAAGTTTTCCAAAGATGTCACATGGCACATCCAATTGAAGAGAATAAATAATCCCAAGAAGATGAAGAGAACTTGTGATTGAGCATCACATTCACAAGCGGATAAGATACGTCTTCCGCATGCGCTTCACACAGGTCATTAATCTCAGTCTATGCTTTCCCAGTCACGTGTTTCAGTGATACTTCAAAGATATTCTATTATGAGACTTCAAAGAATTAATAACATAGATTGAAGTATGCTTGCCAGGGTTGATAGTTAACAAAAGAACATGATAAATGTAGGTGGTAATCTCCAAAAATAAATATAAGCAATATATATCTCCCTTGATCATTCTCAATGTCAAATACGACAATATGAGTTAAATCATGATCCAGTGCCAACCTGCCCTGTTGTTTCAGATGTGAAAAGTTTGGTCACTCCAGAAAGAAAAGGTATACAGACATAAATCCAAGACATGTTGAAAAGTCTACAAGAAAAGGAGGAAGGGAAAACAGAGTAAAGAGATAAGATTACATTGGTTACAATATCCCTTCCATGGAAGAGGACCTTAATAATGTTACTTCACACACTGGCACTATGCCATATGGGTCGGCTGATACAACTGATGTGATGCCACATCCCCAATACATTAGGATAAAAGTCCTCACCATATACGACTGATGGAAGTCCTGTTGATCAACTTGTTAACAAGGTCCCACCCAGCCTACATGCTGTATTTGTACAAATCATATATATTACTAGTTTTCAAATCTGAGATAAAGGTCATCAAATTGACATTAATTTTCGTGCAAAATCTATACATTTTGAAATAAACTTCAGGAATACTTTCATCTTGAAATGACAAAACGATTGCTGTAAATTCGGAAATAGCACAATCCTTAATGTTCATTCAATCTATATTTGTAAGCCATTTAGAAAATGGCTTTTTCTGATTTGATGTCAGATATCGGAAATTAGCAATCATCACTGTTTCAATTATTATGTCCTTATGGATGAAGTCAAGAATTATAGATTGTATGGATTTAAATAATATAGGCCAATGTACTTAGTGTAGTTCATCCTGGACGAAGTACCAGTATAGGTTAGACTACATACGCAGATAAATATTGTTACAAAAAATTGCTTTTTAAGGAGACTCCCCAGTTTTCAAATCAAAAAACCCAATGTCATACCAATAAATGTGTGACATATACTTAGTCTGAAAGTTTCTGATAAAAATATTGAGCCATTTGAAAGTGATCATAAAAGCAGTGTTGACATATCTCTTTATTTAGAATGCTTACCCTGATTTTTTCAGTGAAATTTAAGAACTGCTAAATATGACACCCCCAAAACAGAATTATTTTGTTTGATGTAATAAGTTATTGGATTGTCACCAAAATATACAGCGCTCTTAGGGGTTAAAAGAAATTAAATTTGTGTAGAAAAGCACTGAATGACCCTTAAATGTTCTTTTATTTAAACATTAACGTAAGTCATTGCTTCCATCAACTGTCGGAAAACATAACGGAAAAAGTCAATATGGAGCAAATTACCACAAGAACAAAACGGAAAGAAGGACGGATGTGTGAGAGAAGTCATTTATTTCACAGTGACAAGGTAATTAATATGTCTCTTTCTCTCGTGGTCATTGGTGCGAACCAGAGACATAGATAGAATATTGATATGACAGTAGTAAAAGTCACTTTGTTTTGGTACAATTTGTTCAAATAACAATAAGTCATACAACTATCACATTATTCTCACAACTACTTGGCGAGAATTCATGTGTGAAAATAACAGCTTAAGTTAAAGAGTTCTCTGTTTAAAAAGGTAAATAAATGTGTATAAATTTGATTTATTAGATTGGTAAGAGAACTCTATACTGAGTGAGCTTATTGAGTTTATTTATACCCGATTTGAAAGGTGAGATTTGATTGAACTTAAAAACCACATAATTCAATTTGTAACAAATAATTTTCTCTCGGATTTGAGTTAGTTTTATTCCGTTTGATTGCACTGTTTATATTCGTACTTGTTTACATGAAAAGGTAATATTTGATTAAATGTCGTTTTGTTGACTTTTTCTTTATATTCATAAGAAATTTAATGACTTCTCTTTCCATAAAATGTTTATATCTAACATTCATGTGATAGTAAATGGTCATTTGATCATACACAATTTTTTAATGAAATATTGATTCTCTCTTATTGCTTGTTTGGAATAAGGTAATTGAACTAGATTCTTAATTATGTAATTAATAAATGACCCAATCTCTTTGATTTTAGGGAAAAATGAAAATGTAAATATGATTAATAGGCATTATCACCTGAAACAATAGATAAATGTGATTAATTATTCTAATTAACCTTCTGGTGTCATAAATGCAACCACTGAATTACTTAGAATACAGACATATACCAACATTTGTTATATTGACAGTAAACTATATAGTAAGCTTAGTAAGTTAAACCATTGGTAATTTAAAGATTCTCAAATTTTGCATGCATTAAAATTCTATTAGAAAATTATTTTTTTACCACATACCTCCATAGTGTTAATGGGACCATGTAGATATTGTATAACAAATAACTTGGGGTGTGACATTGTGGTCATACTGAGAGTTACATCCTGTAAATACATGTATACACATTAACACATTTGTTTACAATTATAGCTCTCTACTAAACTAATCTTTTTATTATTTAATTATCATTTTTATTATATTTTTATGTATATTTTATATTCCTGTTTACTTGCTAGGAAATAGAATGTTGACTTAGAAATATATAATCGAATAATGGAATGCATGATAACAGTCCTGAGAGCATTTTTATTTGATTATATGATGCCAATTTAAGATTAAAAGACAGTGAAAAAAAACATTTGTAAACCTTCAACAGTACCTGTATTTTATTAATAGGTCAGAAGTGTTTTACCGGAGTTTTCACCGATTAGTGACAACTCTGTCCAGAGCCTGATTTACACCTAATAGGTTGTACCAGAAGGTCTTGCATAGATGCGTGCTAAAACATTCAAACTTTAAAAATATAAAAATCGAAAACTAGAAAAATTTGCTACATAAGTTGTTTTAAGTGCTAGAATACACATAAAAACCCACATCAAAATTCTTAATAAAGAACATGAATTTCTATCTGTAGTACTGAATGTTATAAGTGTTATATGACCTTCAGAATTTGGCAGAATCTTCCCCAAATCCAAGAAATGGCATTTCAGGTACTCTAAGATTCAATCTGATTAAAACACAGATCCTTTTTTGTTTCCTTTTTATAGTGCAAAATTTTGATTTACTACACAAGGATCTGGAAGAGTTGTTATCATTGACGTGTTCTGAATGATGTGAGGGATTAGATAAATAAAAAGTCTGTTACAGCGAGATTTAGGCTTGTTTGGCACAGAATTGTGGGTAATCCACTGGTAACATCAATGCTGATTGGTAAATCAAATATCTGACATCATAGGGTCAAAAGCCACTCATATGACCTCTGATACGACCTATCGTCAGATCTTCATGTAGTGTAGGCCATCGCAAGTATAAATAAGGAAACGAAATATAGATCTGTATTTTAATCAGATTGTCTAAGATTCATAAATTGCTCAGCTTGTGGCTGTGTCACATCCCCCTATCCCCAAACAAAATCGTGGATATGAACGCCCCCTGAGAGAAGTATGTATTGTAGTTTAGAGGAAAAATAGACAAATAAAATATCCTTTGTGCTTTAACTAATGCTGTCTAATCCTTTATCTATAAATAAATAAATCAGACTTGTATCGGAATAATTAGTAGCAACACGAGAGAACTCCTCAGCAGCACACTGATATTATTGGCTAGTTAGACGAGTGGTGAGGAGATGTAGAAGGAAGAGTAGATATGACAGTATAGCGAGACTTGTTACAATTATTGACAGCATTCACCTACTCTATGTAGGTATACTGGTTGCACGGAGCTTAATTTTGTTAGCCACATATGTAGCTGGACTAAGATTATCACAGATTATAGATGTCTTTAAATAAGCCATTGTTCATCTGTTAATTTACAAAATGCAGGTGATTTATGAATCTTTTTTTTTTTTTTTGATATTTTATTACAAAATTTCTCAGCTCGTTTTTTGGGGTAATTATATATCTTTTGCGAAATATACCTGACCTTGAACTGCAACAGATTATTAGAGTTTTTAATCCACAGGTTGTTTGTTGCTTTGTATTCAAGTGATTGTGGACTTATTTTGTGGATATGTGATTCTATTTGAGTGACGTTAATAATAATTTCTTTGTAAACGGAATACTTGATGGTGGAATTTATTATGGAAATACAGTACGGTAAACTTTAAATGTACACACTTCCAGTTGTAGCATAACCAATAGAGATTCCTTTGTGCTAAATCCTCTCTCTATGCTGGGAAGGATGGTTAGTGTTAGTTTGGGGGGGGGGGAGGGTATATTGATTTAATCTGTTTGAATTATAAATTTGTATAACAATTTCAAATATGAAGGTAAATCAGTTCAGTATTAACCAAGAAAAATGTACCTTTTGCCATCATGCAAGATTTTTTTAGAACCATGAAAGACTTCACCTTCTGAAAAGAAAACAATTGGTGTCATTATAGCTATTTTGACATCTTCCCACAGACAAAGTTTTAAGGTTCTGTCCTCTTTTGTTGATATCTCTGTTGGTATTCATTTTGTCAGACACACAACTGATTTCCTTATCATTGCATGAACCCCTTAGGGCTCCTATAAAACTGTGGAACTCCCAAAAGTGTGAATTCCAAGAAGTGAAATATTGCTGACATTATCTGTATCTGTATCTGTGGATATACAGCGCAGAGTCCTGCTGGACACATTAATGACCTTTGTTTAGTAAATTTTAAAATTCAATATGCCATTAAGTTTGTCAAACAAGCAGCACCTTTCCTTTTTCAAAATGCTAATCACGCCATTCTAGTTATATAAAAGGATGTTTTATATGTGAGTAAGTTGATTGATCTGCCTGGTATAAAACTTCCGACCTATCAATAATGAATGTTACAATCAGATTTTTGTCGTTATATAACACAATTGGAAATTTGTTTTATTGTGGTCATTGATATGTTGTCACCTGTCACCCATGTCGTCTTGTTGGTACTATGGACGCTATAAACCTTCCATCCAATTGACTTAGGCAATTCATACACATGGGACAAAGATTTTCAACGATTACTGATAATTGCTGTTAGGCTTATTGCTTTGGATCAATTTATTTTAATCTTGGAACTCACTAGATGCTACAGTTATTGACAAAAACGCATAATGTTGATTTTCAATAATTTCCAATAATTACTGTCTGAGTTATCTCCCTTCATCCATTTTTTTTGACACTTTTCGACAAAGAACCAGGGCTTCCACTTCAAAATTTTCACTAGAATGAGATTAATATGAAAAATCAGATATTTTACATTTATTGATCATGAGTATCAATAACCCCCAAAAACTAAAGTGGGATTGCTTTGTTAAATCAGATTAATTACATGTACATATTAACAAAAAGAACTAAAATTGGATTGATATGTGAAATCAGGTTTATTACATTTATGATCCAAGCATCGGTAACAAAAAAAACAAACTAGAATGGGATTATGTAAAATCAGATTTATTACATTTATTCATCATTGCTAACAAACAAAAAACTAGAATGGGATTAAGATGTAAAATCAGATTTATTACATTTATTCATCAAAAAAAAAATAGAATGGGATTAAGATTTTAGAATGGGATTAATATGTAAAATCAGATTTATTACATTTATTCATCATTGTTAACAAACAAAAAACTAGAATGGGATTAAGATGTAAAATCAGATTTATTACATTTATTCATCAAAAAAAAAATAGAATGGGATTAAGATTTTAGATGTAAAATCAGATTTATTACATTTATTCATCATTGTATAACAAAAGAATGTGAGTAATATCTTAAATCAGATTTATTTTGCATAATTTACAAAAAAAATGGAAATCAGATTGATATGTAAAATCAGATTTATCATTATTACATTTGTTGGGCTTCATTAACAAAAAGAAATAAAATATCTTATAATATATCAAGTTTAATTTATCACTTGCATATTGAATAAATCTATATTATTTATGGTGTTTTTCTCTTAACAAAATATAGAAGATTTGAGTAGTTAATCATAATACTGAGGATGAACCCTTTAAAGACAAAAGCTGGTGTGACTGGCTCGCTAAGCTTCAGGTCCTGGGTTTTATGTTGACTAAGAAAACTCTTCAGAATTTACAAGCATGGCTCCCACAGTGGTGTAGGACTTGGGCCTAGTCATTAGGATGTGACGAAAACCTGAGATTGTGTATCATTGATAATTGGAATTCAATATGTCGTTGCAAAATTTCCCTCATAGCACCAAAGACTAGTTCTATGATAGCACACAGAGCATGCCCATCTTCATTAGCCAGATAGATTTAGAAAGGATTATTAACTCTGTTATTACTTTTGCTCTTCAAACCTTTTTACCTTAAGACAAATTACAAAGAGACTTATTGATTAAATTTCTCTCATATGAGACATAGACGATTTACTACCAGTGCTCAAATGTTAAGTTAATGATGTATTTAAAAGAAATTTTCAATGAATAGTCTGCAAATGTGAATAAAATCTTATCATGAAAGCTTGGAAATGAACATTTAAAGTAGCCATATGATTTTATCCTCTTGGAATTGGATACCAAATTTGACCAATTTTGACATTGAAATATGGATGTACTTTTTTGTCAACTGTATCTGTAAATCTGAAATACGGTTGTGTATTTTCATCAACTGTGTGTATCTGAAATATGGTTGTATATTTTCGTCATCTGTGTCTGTCCATCTGAAATTTATCCATATGGCTTAAGTCCATGAGCCGAAGATCGCTATAGAATTTCAACAATTTCCAGTAATTAGTGTTAAGTTATTGCCCTTGATCACCTTGAAAAATCTTGTGGATGCTTTGGAGGTTTAACTTAAACCATTTAAGTTATATTTATAATATTCAGAAAATGAAAACTCGAATTTATTATCAACAATAATTTCCAAAAATTACCGTTGGGGTTATGGCCATTGATGACTACTAAATGCTGCTATGACCTTCAAAAGAATAAAAATATAGCAGCTTGTATGGAGTGCTTGGACAACCTACTTGCTGTGGGCATATATTTTGTTGCCTGGAAATCTAACTTTCCTCTATGCATGGTCTTCAAAGATTTCCTTGAGGCAGGACTGGACTAATGGTAATGAAATGTAATTATTATATTTTTTAAGTAATGGTCACATGATTAATCCAAAATTTCAAAAGTAATGAGTAATGGAAATGTAATTTAATTACATTGAATTACCATGTAATGGTCAATTACATTTATATTATATTTTATGGCACATATGAATATTTCCAATATCACAAGCCACAAATTTTATTACATTGAAGAAGTAAATTAAATATATCTACACAAATGCAATCCATTGCCTTGAGGATACACAATTGTAATTACATGATTATAGTATTTACAGGGAAAACAAATATTGCTACCTTTTCAATAATAGACTTTCACTATAGTTTTTAAGGTTGATTTACAAATCTAAAATCTATTAGCCATTGTGGTTAACATGTTATTCACTGTAATAATACAGGTTTGAATCCGAGACCAACATGAGAATATATGAGTTGTATCTTTAGACCTCCATTCTAGTTATACTGTCAGATTTTCAAATCTAGCTGCAGACAGAATACAATTCCGTGCTTTGTATTTTTTATTGTGAGTTTAATATAATCAGTCTCAAAGTTTAATTTTTCCGAATATTCAAATATTCATTATTCAATGTCTTAAAAAGTAATTTGAAAACTCTTACAGAATATTTGATGAATTAGTTCTGTGAAAGAAAACAAATCGCATTCAAATCAAGATAAAGACATGAAATTAGCATTGAATTATAAGACTGATATTAAATATCCACTAATTAGATTTGCTACGATAACCTATTTAACCAAACAAGTTTATTAGTTATGCCCACCATCATAAATAATTTGTTTGTCAGTGACCTATAACTCATGATTTATTCATAAAGTTTATATAAATGTGAAATATCTGATTTTAGATGACTAATTATTTACTTTCAAATTATTGTAGTTAATTAATTATCTTCTGAATGGATGTACTTGAACAGAATGTTTCAGCCAATTTTGTTAACACTATATTGACTGATTGAATATCATCTGCTGTTATGCCATTTTGTAAGCACCTATTGATGGAGATTGAATTTATATGAAAGATATGAAATTAAACTGTTTACAGGATACTGTAATATTTCAAAAGTACCATAAAAGTATATTTGGAGTGTCGAAAGTGAATTATTGATATAATACCCACAATAAATCAGTATATTTTGGGTACCTCTTGTACGAGAGGATTATGAAATATATGGGATATAGATTAACAGTAAAATAACATGAAAAAATATATCGAAAGATTTTTTTTTTTTTTTTGAAAAATAAAACACCACACAATGAGAAACCTTCTGTTAAATATTTCTAATTTCCATTTATTTATCTTTTTTTTCAGTAAATTTGAAGTCATCTGAAATCATCTACATGGTGTTGTGAAGCAGAATCATACCACAATTTTAATGAACTGAACAGCTCAGAAGACAGGAAACCATTATTCTCAGAAGAACTAATTACCGTAATAACAAAATGGTTGCAGATACTCATTAGTGAGATAGAAATAAATTTTGTCAACTGTGAACAGGGATATTACCTTAATGAAATTCTCCTGGATTTGTGAAATGTTCAAGTTATTCTTAGGGTGAATTTCCTAATCTGGAACGGAAAGTGAATAATATCGAAAATGGAGGGTGACGAATATGACACAAATGACACAATGGATTACGAGTACAGTGAAAATTCAATGGTGGCTGACCGAAATCAGCTGACATATTATTTGATGGGAATTGGTGGAATGATTGTGTGTTGTCTTGGTAACGTTGGAAATATACTGTCTATAATAGTTTTAACACGGAGGGCGATGAGATCTTCTACTTATATTTATTTGGCTGCATTAGCCATTTGTGATATGCTTGTTTTGATTTTTACGATGTTATTACTTCTTAAAGACACAAAGGCTCCTTCTCAAGGGTTATCTCCTCTTTACGAGTCATACTACGCATTCCTCTTTCCATGGGTTCATCCAATCACAATTACATTCCAAACAACATCGATCTGGTTGACGTTAGCTTTCACAATAGATCGTTACATCATGATCTGTCATCCTTTCCAATCTGAGTCAATGTGTAATCGTGGACGTGCCAAAAAAGTTGTAATAGGTATTTACATCGGAGGAATTATATTCAGCATTCCGCGATTTTTGGAATATTACACTCATGCTTTCACAGTTCCCATGGCAAACAGAACAGAGACTATATACATGATCGAACTGACTGACATGGGTAATGATCAATATTACAAAGAAGTTGTTCATTCATGGCTGTATCTAATTTGTGTTTGTGGATTACCATTTCTACTGCTTGCTGTTCTTAATGCATTTTTAATCCACGCTGTTCACCTTTCTAGAAAAAAGGGTAAAGAAATTAACGTTCGGGAGAAGAAAAGGAACGATACTACTACAATGCTAATTGGTGTAGTGATAACATTCTTAATTTGTCAAGTTCCTGCATTGGTTGCTCGAATGATGTGGGCTTTTTCCACCATCAGTAAATTATCGCGAAGTTATCATATGTTCAGTGAAGTTTGTAACTTTCTTGTTATTTTGAACTCTGCTATCAACATTGTTCCATATTATTTTTTTGGTAAAAAATTCCGCAAGGAATTTTGGCGACTTTTTTGTGCCTGCTTTTTCAATAAAGAAGAACTTCGTAGAATTGCTAGATCAATGAGTGTTTCAGTCGATCATCGTAGATGGAGTGTTGCAAGTCATCATGCAAATGCTGTAGAAATGAATGGACTTTATCAATCTCTTCACGGGAGCAGTATCAAGAAACACAAACGTAGCATTGATGTGCCTTTGATTCGAAGAGAGAGTCGATCCAATGGTTCAGAACCAAATTCTCCAGACACTGATCAACCTTCACCCACTCAAACAAATTGGTCAAATGTTCCGACATATTCCAGTCCAAACGCAAGACTTTCTCCTGATGACTGGAAACGATCAAATACGTGTATTAAAACATGATATGTTAATGTTTTGTTTCTGTTTATTAATATTTAATATATCCCATTGTTTTCTTGTTTTTTTTGAATATATAAAAACTAAATACTTCTTCAGGCTGTGGTTTTATTTTTTGCTCTAGAATCAGCAGTTAGTCATCCCTTTGTCATAGCTTGAGTTTTATGAAATTTACTGTGATCAGAAAGGAGAGACAGAAATGGGGTTTAACATCCACTCGACACAAACCAGGTCATTTCGGGACCAACACATGGTCAAATTTATTTCAATAATTCGCTTGTACGTAGGGGTCGTGTCAGTGGGGGAAACCGGAGGAACAGAAAGTAAAGTCCATTTGATTTTGGAGGACCAGGTACCTGAGTGGTCTAATACAAGCACTACAGATCTATAAAGTCTGCAGTTGAGTCATGTGTTCAGGTTTTGTTTGATATTATGCCTGTACTAGACAAGAAATAGCCTGCCCAACTGTTTGGTTTTTCTTTGTCTCCAATGGTTTCCTCTCTCAGCTAAAGACCCCAGCATGCAAACAAATTTTTGAAATGAATGTAATACCATGCGTTAATCCTGAAAGGACCTAGTTTTTATTGATTGTAATCAATTTCTCAGGCCAGTTTGGTACTAAAAATGAGATTGCGTGCAGGGATTGATCGTTAGTAATGGGTTGAGACACAAGATGAGAGATCATTGTACTCAATATTAAAATGTCCCTTGTTCACACCTCACAGTAAGTCCAGGAAGACTGCACTATACACAAAGGAAACCGAAAAGACAAAATCTGCAGACAGAACAAAATCTGCACAGACATTGCAAGACAACAAATGAAATGATTAGGGGGTTTAATGGTCTACTTTTCTGCATGCTACAAACAACAAATGGTCAAATCAACGGTAAAGGTATATTGGTTTAGCCAATGTTCAGTTGAGAACAAAATAAATAAACTTACATTATGAAAGAGCTAAATATGCAAGTCTTTCTTTGAGTCTTAACGGTTCATGATAAACCATAAAAATAGTTTCGACGGTAACAATGACCATCGAGGCTACAGTGTTATTGAAATGAGGATTTCTCAGCTGAGAATGAAATAATTTGATTTAATTTTCAGCATATTCCTTTTACAATATCTTTATTTAAAACTATTATAGAATAAAACTCTTTATTTAATCTTCCATAATGCCGCTTTAACTCATAATCCTTATATGTGAAGCGAGGCATGACCTGGAAAATAAACTGCTTAGATCTCTGTAGAGATCATAAATGTATTAAGGAAAAGATAATCTAGATTTGTATTTAATCAGATTGTCTCACATTGCACACATTAAAAAAGAAATAAAAACTCCATTGCTTTCTTTGTGCTATTTTTTGATTAAGGTGTCATCTGTCGTGAGTTAATGGTGTTTTGGACTGAAGCAAATCTGGGAAACTACATTCAGACTTGTTTATTTCTGTTCAAATTCTTGATATTTCATACATTTCCCAGTGAAAATAAATACCAAAAGAGTCAATCATGACATAACCTGGAAGAATACAATGTTATTGAGTGTATTCTGGGTTTTTTATTATTTTATTGTCCCCCGCCTTTCGAAGAAAGTAGGGGACTATTAAAATGGGTCTATCTGCCATCTATCTGTCTGTCCGTCATACTTTAGGGACACAATAACTTTCCTTCTAATTGAGGCACAATGGTCTAACTTGGTGTAGGTGTTTATCAGGTGAATTACTGGATGGAGTTTGACAATGATGAAACTTGGTTTATAGTTTCATTACATCAATAACTTGACAGTTTGATAATGAGCATTTCCTGCTCAGGGTCAGCAGAGTGATAAGACTTTGGAACACAATAACTCTCCTTTGAATTGAGGTACAATGTTCAAACTAGGTGTAGGCGTTCATTAGGCGAATGCCTTGATGGAGTTCGACAAAGAGTAGGCTTAAACGCTACTGTTTGGGTAAAGTTTCCATTGCTTAAGACTTTTACACTCACATGATTTACCATGTGTTAGTCTAAAATGACCAAGTTTGCATTTGGTGAACTAAACCCAATCTCTCTCTCTCTCTCTCTCTCTCTCTCTCTGCAATCCTAGCACACAACATAGCATGCCCGGCTTTATTAACCCAGTTGCTGAAGTTTAGTAGCCTGGATAACCCCATTTCTAATGCACAAAATTGATGAGTGACAAACAATTTAATAACTATCATTAAATTTTTACAATTTCAGGTTTAATGTTGTGTCTTTAAATTAACCTTTGGTATATACTTTCAGACTTTTCAACTCTATGTACTCAGAGATTCTATTCACAACTAAAACATGTCTTCCGTACAATCAATATAGCTCACAGTTTCAAATGTGAATTGATTCCCTTGATGGAAAAAAAATCTGACATTTTGTTTTCCACAAGGATTTTGCAAGAGATTATTTCTGACAGATGATGGTGTGTTTTTCCGTTTTGTAATGTTTTATTTATTAGATTTTAAATGAAGGATTTGTGAAAACGATGATTTATCAAGATAGATCCAGTTTTCTGTTGTTCTGGGAATAGAATTTCCATTAAATCAAAAATATGTCCATTGGGTAGCAGAATTCAGAAATATTTGTGCAGAAAAATGAATCAAATTGATTCCAATGCAAAAAAATATGTTGTGTTATCACTTAAAATTATATGTTTGTACTTTATTAATTTTGGTCATATGAGGTATTGTCCAGGATGACAAAACCTCATATTGATGCATGTTCTTGAAGCAATGACTGCGAGTTTTACAACATGTGGACGTTGCTAGATTACGTCACAATTCCAGAACTTATAGCTACGTTACCTGCAGACACGTGAACAATACCCAATCAAAATTAATGCCGAAATATGCAGGGTATTACGTGAAGGCCTTGATAAGATGTATGTAGTTAAAGAGAAATCAAGCCTTCTGGGATCTTAAATTACCATTTGCAGAGTTGTTTTCCACGTCTTTCTCTTATTATTACCCCTCAATCGGTACTTGTGCTTTGAGAAAGCTTTTTTCGGACTCAGTTGGATTGACTATGAAATGACCCTTGCCATCAAAATTTTCTTATCTGTCTACAGGTCAGAGTTGAGATTTTTGCGATTATTTCACTAATACTAATAATAAGAATGAACCCAATAGAAATTAAGAATCAAATTAAGCTGCTGATGATCATGTGCTTTATGCCCTGCCAACCTGTTTAGAAATTTATAATAACATTCACACAGTATCAAAATCTGTTTGCAATATTAGTTTAACTTTCTGAAGTATAAGCCTAATGATATAACCCAGAGGTTGAACGTTTTGGATAAATCCGGGGTTAAATAAGTGTCAAAGTATAAAAGTTATTAAGATGTGACAGTAAAAGCTGTTTTCCCTGTAGGCTACCAAGATTGATTCTAGTTACAATTATAACGAGATAAACTCTCTCGTGTCTGGATCCACCATGAAGAACACGTACAAGCGCTAATTGTAAAGGAAACGATGACAGGCAAATAGTAATTAAAACACGAAAAGTCGAGCAAGACAATGTGAAGGAATAACATGTTGTCTTAGCATAAATCCTATAATCTCTTCCATTTGGGTTAAGATATAGTATAGAATTTGATTGATATATGTGCTAGTTTGATCAGTTACTCGAAAAGATCTATACAATTAAATGTTTGTTCTTAAAGGTAAAGGAGAAGTGTTGAGACTCAGGAATAAGTATAATGAAAGTCATATGTGTTATGCAATTAAATTGACCTCTTAAATGCACATACATGTATTCTATACAATTTGTGAACTTGAAAAGTTGTCATTAAAATGCATCGATGTAAATAACATGCAAATTCTGTTAATTGCTGGAAAAAAGTATTCTGATTATTAATCAAGAAGCTCATTTCTCACATTCAAACAAGACAAAAAGGCTTCCAAACGAAAACAACAGAATTAACCAGTTTTATTTATTGAAAGATGGAATACCTCTTTTAATATTAAACTTTTGGCTTAAATGGTTGATTAACACAAAATCAGAACTCAAAAACTGCTGACAGTTGAGTATTTTTAAGATAAAATTTGCAAGTAATTCCATTTAAAAAATGGTATTTTAAAGTATTATTGAAGTTAACTATATATATAACCAATTGCAAAAACGCATCCATGATTCTTTCTAAAACAACTGCTGAAAATATTGCTAAACATTTCTTTAAGTACTTGCAACTTAGCACTTCGTTATTCCAGTACATAATATGACTTTAAATCGTAAGATGATCAATCTTTGATGTTCTAAAACAATTCATCAAAACAAATCTTAACGATCCTAACAAATGTCTTTGACTATAATCAGCTAAAAAAAATATACAGCTATCGATCTTTAGTCAATTTTCTAAAACAATTTATCAATCAAATATAACAATCCTACTCGCAGATGTCTTTCGTCGTATTAGCGTGAACTTTCGTGTTTAAGACATATGACGAGAATAAAACTATTGATGTTTGTAACGATCTATTCATCATGAGTGACTTGTGACATGGCATTATTACTCCTTTATCTTCATCTGTTAATAATATCTGCTCTTAGTCGGACAGTCACCCTCGTTACGATGAACGGCCAATCTTATTACCAAGCGCAAACACAAACCAACAAGGAGATTATTCAGTATCACAGATTATCCTTTAGGTAATTATCAGGAATCAAAAGACCATTTATGATTTGCACTACAGTTAAGGGGGTCACCCCAGATTTAGAGAATTCTTTGCACATATATATATGTGTATGAAAGATTCCTAAAAACCTTAATCCTTGTCCCTTGCCATATACACAGGTTTGGGATAATAACCGGTGTAATATGGATAACTATACTGGAACATGGCCTTGAGAGATCCTGGAGTAGGATGAGATCTTAATCATTGAATCATATCATTTAGCAGGAATGAGGGCAGCTGGAGACTCCACATTTACATGCTGTTTTGCATTTTTATACACCCACTTTTCAGTGTGTGCATATGATTTTGTCACCCAGTCCATCAGTGACAGAGGCTACAGTTTTTGATATATTCATTTCACATTTGAAGCTATAGTATTTAACAATTTGTTTCAAATTTGTTGTGAAACATTGTGTCCATTAGGGGAATAACCCTTTAGATTTAGTTTTCTGCAACTTTCAGTTCCATAGTTATCTTTCCCCCTTTGCCAAAATATCAAACTTGGTCGACATCGTAGGTTTCTGTTCAGATAAGCTGCTGTGTGAGCATATCTCCACGATTTGCTAGGCTATCATTTGAAATAATCTTGGATGTTGTGTGATGAAATTTGTCAAAGCATGTCTTCATTTCGATGAAGAGTTGGTCAATTATTCCTCTTCTCCGTGTAAAAAGAAAATCCATTAATTTGAAGTATGGATGTTTTCCTGAAAACTGTAATGATGCTTGTCTTAAATATTCAACTTTGACGAGTTACGATGAATTAATTGTGTATAACATTATTATCTATCAATCTAAAATCACAGTGAACAAGTGATTATCATAAATATTTCATGACAAGATCTACTTATAAGTTCATTTTATATCCTACACATATCTAACACATTATCTTCATCCATTATCCTCTCTTCATCATCAATAATATACAATCCAGTTCATCACAGTTTATTGCCACCGAGCATGTTATATAGGGTGCAATAAGAAATCGGAGAGTCTGGAAATTGATGTATGCATTTAGAGATTTATGCAAATGGCCATAGATGGATTCTTGTACATAAGTCATGTTTCCGGGTGTAGCACAGGGTACTCTGTGATAAATGTTGGATTATGTATACCAATTAAACTCCAAAATGTGGAGAAATATTCAAAATGGCTTGTCACTACATTCACTTTCCTTTACGGTATAAGGTTGGATAGATAGGTAAAAATAGGTTGCCAGGCAACAAAACATACACCCACACAGCAGCTAAATCGTCCGGGCAGTCAACAAGAGTTGTTGCATTTTAAGTAATCACCAGAAGAACATAATTCAAACTCACCCATAACTACGGTGTAACTGTGATATAATCAAACGTTTTTTTAAATCAGATAATAATTGTGGCCACAAGCTAAAAAGGGTGATTTTTCGTTCAATCAGGGGCCATAATTCAGGAAGTTACGATCCGATATGCGCAAATATGCAATGGAACCAAGATCTTTAGGTTATAAACATGTATTTCAAGTTTCATCAAAATCAGTTCAAAATTGTGACCTCTATAGGGTCCACAACCTTGATATAACATATTTTCACACTATTCGCGTACAAACGGCAGCCATTTTATCCGTCAATTGTGGTCCGATTTTCATGAAATGCAAATTCTCTCTTCATTACCATGCAACGGTGATATAATCAAAGGGTTTTTTTTAATAATTTTGACCTCCAGGGGACATAATTCAGGAAGTTACCATCCGATGGGTGCAAATATCGAAAGGAACCAAGATCTTTGGGTTATAAACATACATGTCAAGTTTCATCAAAATCGGTTCAAAATTGTGACCTCTATAGGGTCCACAACCTTGATATAACATATTTTCACACTATTTATGTACAAACGGTGGCCATTTTGTCCGTCAATTCTGGTCCGATTTTCACGAAATTCACACTCTCTCTTCATTACCATGTAACGGCGATATAATCAAACGTTTTTTAAAATCGGATAATAATTTTGACCTCCAGAGGGACCGCAAGCTAACAAAAGCGATTTTTTGGACAATCAGGGGACATAATTCAGGAAGTTACGATCCGATGGGCGCAAATATCGAAAGGAATCAAGATCTTTGGGTTATAAACGTACATGTCAAGTTTCATTAACATCGGTTCAAAATTGTGACCTCTATTAGGTCCACAACTTTGATATAACATATTTTCACACTATTCGCGTACAAACGGCGGCCATTTTGTCTGTCAATTTTGGTCCGATTTTCACGAAATTTGAACTCAACCTCCATAACCATGTAACGGTGATATAATCAAACGTTTTTTTAAATCGGATAACAATTTTGACCTCCAGGGGGACCACAAGCTAAAAAGGGCGATTTTTCGGACAATCAGGGGCCATAATTCAGGACGTTACAATCCGATTGGCGCAAATATCAAAAGGAACCAAGATCTTTGGGTTATAAACATGCATTTCATGTTTCATCCAAATCGGTTCAAAATTGTGACTTCTACACTTTTCACAAGCTAAAAAACCTTGATTTTTCGTACAATCAGGGGCCATAACCCATGAAGTTACAGTCCGATACATGCCAATATCAAAAGGAACCGAGATCTTAGGGTGATAAATCTATATTTTAAGTTTCATTGAAATCGGATAAAAATTGTTACCTGTAGACTGTTCACAAACAATGTCCGGACCAACAGGGGCGACGACAATATACGTCCACATGAAAATGTGGGCGTATAAAAAAGACAGTATTATGTTTATAGATATGATTGCAATATTCCCATCATCTTTTGGATGATTTCACTCAAGCACTTGCTGTGCATCCTTTCATACAAAGAGTAAATCCTGTTAGTATCGCAACAAACCGGTGCCTTCTTTCTTGCTTCCTCACAGTCCTTGTAGCCCAATGCATTACAGTACCGTTATCTGGTTCTGGTCAGAGATATAGTCATCTTGGTTTTTTTACATGCAAGATTCACTCGGCTGTGAAATTTGCTGATATATCTTAAGATTATGAATATTTGATTTTGTGCTTTTACGATATTATAATTAAACTTTTAAGAAATTTCATTGATCAGGTGCACCTAGCACGTTTAAAAACACTATTCCACTAACACCATGATATGCTGGTTGAAAATAATGCATAATCTCAGAGAAAACACCGACCAAGCCAGATTAGAGAAATATTTATACCTTAGCATGAACGTTTTCTCTATAGTCCATCGCAATTGGGACAACTAGGTTAGTGGAGCCCATTATGTTTATATAAATCTGGCAGAGAAATTCCCACTAAGTAAGTCCATGGCCCTAGGCTAATAATGTAAAGATTGCAAAATCAGATTCTAATTGATAGGAGAGCAAGTTTCTATTTCCATTTTATATAGTTCTTGCCTGTGATGCCATGCCTATTTCATGAAATATTTCTGGTAAACGTTTTCTTGAGCTCTTTTTGTTGAGTTCTGAGTTTAAACCCAATACATGTTCTCGGTAATGAACTTGGTTCGTGCAAATGCACTTTCATGATTTTAAGCAGACCAATGTCACACGCCTGCACTCTGGCCCTTTAAATACAGATCAATATTTCAACATTCATCACTTCTGAAAAATGCCACACCTTACACAAGAAAACAGGAACAGCTATTGGCATGCTGGATCAGGGATCTTCACAGGTAACCGTCGCCAGACACTTTAATGTTTACGCATCAACCAGTGGCTGGCCTAAGACAATGCTTCCATGCCCAGTGGAAGAGTTACCAAACGACCCGGACCTGGAGCGTCACCTGTAACAACTGCAGCTCAAGATTGTCACATCCGACTACAGCATCTGTGCAACAGGTTCCAGTCAGATACTGCTCCTGCTACCGGAACTGTTAAACGTTGTTGCAGTAAATAAACTTTGAATTTAGCATTGCATTTTTAATGGGAAGGAAATGAATTGAAATGAGGTTTAACGTCCTACTGTTTGCTCTGACTGTGCTAATGAAGACGGACATGTGCCATACAGTGTGCTCTGACAGAAATTTTGCCCGGACAGCGGCACTACGGCCTTCTCTTATGTTGAATTCCAATAGCAAAGGAATCTTTTACGTGCATGCTAATGTGTATACAAGACCTCAGTTTTTCATCCCATCCAAATGCCAGGCTCTGTGTCCTGCTCCACTGACAAGGGGGAACCATGACGGAAAATCTGGATAAACTTTCTTGGTCAATGAGGGATCAAACACTGACCTTCAGGTTATAATTAGGGAGCCAACATTTTACCTGCCTAACCACCCTTAAATGATAACCAGTAGCTATTTAAACTCTTATTTCAAATCAGTATGTGTATTACAATTGGAGACATGAATAATCTTTTCGCCAAGATGAATTTCTGCAAAGTTTCTTCAAGACTTAACATTTAAAATTAATCCTCCAGACAGGTGGTGGTTGTTAGATCATGTCTTGCCGATTTTTCTTCTTCACAAGATTTCAAGTTAATTATTCATAGACTTGAGCATAGTGTTGTCTGTAACACGAGTTGGCTATTAAATGAAGTATAAACTGTTAGGCAACGACTCAAATCACTTTTCTGCTTGATCAACAAGGAAAATTGATAGAGAGTCATAAACGAGAGTGCTAATGAAGCGGAAGATAATTTTATTGAACGTTAACTTGAGAAAGAGCGATAAAGTGGTTGGGTGCTAATTATTGAGGAAATTAATTTTAAAACTTCTAGAAATAGGAAATAGAAAATTATGTATAGTTAAGTTATTCCAATAAATTGAAATGGAATTTTACTGTATATAAAGCCTGAATTGTATTATTGGTCACTTTTAATGTATTATTTAAGATTTAGATAACGAGTTGGCTGATAATATAAAATGAGGGAGGTTGGGATGGCCTAGTAGTCTCGAGTGCTGCACTTCAACCTCTAGCTAGCCGGTCACCTCTGGATTGCGGCTGTGGTTTTGATCCCTGGTGTGAGCATATGTGGCATGGAGATAGGGGCGCCTTCTCAATCTCGTGGGTTTCCTCCAGGCACTCTGGTTTCCTCCCACTGCTAAAGACCCCTACGCGCACATATTATTGAAATAAAATTAAACCATATGTTAGTCCCGAAATGACCTAGTTTGTGTCGAATGGACGTTAAACCCCATTTCTCTCTCTCTCTAATATAAAATGAAAATATTGTAAATTTCAGTCAAATTATACTTTATATGCAATGAAGTTGTGGATGTTTGAAATTTTGACATGATAATAAACAAAGTCTAGATTGTCAGTTCTTGCATTATTAATCTTTAATAAAACAGTTTGTTTAATCAAGGTGGATACATCTACTTCTTTAATTAGAAATTTCAATCAACCATGTACAGTTTGATCATATGCAGTTGCAGTTTTCATTAAGATATTTCAATTTCAAATACGGGGTTGGGGTGGTGGGGTTGGGTGACAAAATAGTTAACATGTGCGCTGTTCATGGTTTTGATTTCCCTCTTCTACATCACAAGAAGTAGGGTCACCTGTCCAACCTTGTGGGTTTTCTCTGTATACTCCAGTTTCCTCTCACTGCTAAAGATCCATACATGCAAGCGATTTATTCAAATAAAATTGAACCATATGTTAGTCCTGAAATGACCTAGTTTGTGTCAAGTGAACATTAAACCCCATGTCTCTGTCAATTTCAAATTTAAATTGATAATGTTTATTTTTCATTAAGATATCTTAATTCAATTTTGAATTGACTATATGTGCACTTTAAAAAATCGTCAACATGCATGTCATCAAACATTTTTCCCCAAATTTAAATATATAATAGGCCCAAACTGAAATGTGAGTGTATTAAAATTTGATTGTTCTTGTAGTCGCCGGGGGGAAAAAGCTTTTTCAAACCGCACGGTCATGCAACAATTTATCACTTCATCACATGTTGTCATATGGTAGCCATGTCAAACCACACTTTCAGTATAGTCTTGTAAAACTCACTAATTTGATTGAAAATCTATGGTGACGCAATTTCTGCGATGCCACTGACGCGATAACCAAGATCGATTCTTAAACTGTGAGTAGAAGCTCACCAAGCCAACAACACACAATCATACGGTATGAAACAAATCTTAAACCAGCAGGAATTCATATTTAACAAGTCTTGCTCGGAGAACAAAAGGACTAGATTATCAATATTGATGTTAAAACGAAAAAGAAAGTAAATGAAATCTTGTAGCATCATCAACCCAAAGGGCAAACAAAATCCATAAAGAGAAATTGACAATTAAAACCACACCAGGGGTGCATTTTGTTTCATAATAGATTCAAAATTACTTCTGTGACCCCACCCCCACACCTGATGATAGACTAGTAAACGATCAACAAGTATATTACAATTAAATACAATCAGACCCACAATGGTAAATATTCCATAATAATAAGCAGATATTAAGCAGTTAACTTACTGCAGTTTATCAACGACTGACTAGTTTATAAAATGCATGCCATTCAGACAAGCCTCGTAAGCAAAACAGCAGGGAAGTAACTAGTATACTTTAATGACAAATATATCCAATATACTGAAACTATTGAATCGTGTCTCTGTTATCATAGCTAATAGAATTGTTGATAATCATATGAGGTCAATGCTTTCTGTTGGCCTTATGATGTTAGAATTGTTATTAGTACTATAGTGGTATACTTTGATGAAACTGTTCATGTGATTACTACTATACATTGTACTAGAAAACTATAGCCACGATAAGATCTCCCTTAATGCTGAACCTGGTAAATGGTCAAGTAGAATCACAGATTTATTCCTTTAGTATCACATCACACCAGATAAACATTCTTACATTAAGAGCCTTTGTCATAAATCTCATCTAGGAGAATTAGGTGTTAGATAGAACTGTGTGATGACATGATATATCATGAGTTGTCAATCAGTAAAGTTGATACTATTCACTTATGATATCTGACTTTTACAAATACAAATGGCTGCTACAAGCAGATTTAATTCATCATTTTATTGTTTACTAGTCTGTTTTAATATTGTTTATCAGGCAACAGGTCAAACATAGGTGCTAGGTCACTTATTAGATGCTAAAAACCTATCCATTAAATACCACTATTTCTTGTGTTTGTATATTCAGTAGTTTTTGATATTAGAATTAGTCACGCACTCACGCTGGTAGTGACATATTTTACAACTATAGTTTTGACAACTCTATAATTTTCAAGCCATGTTCTGTAGATCCAAGTAGTAGCTGGATTTTATCCTTTGATGGCTTAAAATCTCACTCATGGTAAAAGTTATCTATTCATATAAAGTCATCAGCGGACGTTAAATAAATCTATTTCAGACACAGTGTTGGATTTAGCATATATTTTTACTAGAACAAGCTATTCAAATAAATTAGTTTTGATTTAAACTAACATAAGCATAAGGTTTGATTTTTACTACTAATTTTAACAATAACGTATTATTAACAGGTATAAAACTTGTTAATAGGTATTGAGTTAGTTGATGTAACAAGCACCCCAGAATTGTCCTATTTGACTCCTGGGATTAGTGATAATCTTGTGTCAAGGCACAGATCAATGAAGGGTTAGGGTTTCAGTTTCTTTCTTTCCTATTTTATAGTTTTCTGTTCTGAAAATATAACTGTCCCAATCACACTAAGACACAGTCCCAAGATATATTTATATAAACTCAATAAAGTCTCTTTCTTACCAAATCCTTTATAGTAATCATCTAACAGAACAAAAATCATTTTAACACTGATTACATAATTTTATACATTGTACACTGATTACAGTATTTTACGTACATACTGATTACAGCATTTTATACACTGATTACAGTATTTTACGTACACACTGATGACAGCATTTTGTACACTGATTACAACAATTTGTACACTGATTACAGCATTTTGTATACTGATTACAGCATTTTACACACTGATTACAGTATATTACACACTGATTACAGTACACACTGATTACAACATTGTACACACTGATTACAGCAATGTACACACTGATTACAGCATTTTGTAGACTGATTATAGCATTTTATACGCTGATTACAGTATATTACACACTGATTACAGTATTTTACACACTGATTACAACATTGTACACACTGATTACAACAATGTACAGACTGATTACAATATTTTATTATTAGTCATAATGTATTATTAAAGATTTAGATAAAGAATTGGCTGATAATATTTTACACACTGATTACTAGTTATTTATACACAGGGTACAACTCAAATAGGATGACCTAAAACATTCATGGGTCCTGCTGGTTAATTTGATACCAGAAATGTGAGGATAAGAGCAGTGGCCTAAAACATTCACAGGGGCATGCTACTTAATTTGATACCACATATGTACAGGTGGAGCATGGCAACAACGCGTGGTAGCCGTTCATCTACACATGCACACTTTGATTTATATTTATGAATTATATTTAGATGTAGAACAGAATTAATTGAGGAACAAATAGGTAACACAAATAAGTATTTTATTAGGTTTTATTTACAGTAAACGTTTTCATTTTTAATTCAGTAATTTCATATAAAACTGACAAATTATATATACAATATGTACTCTTTATTGTTATAGGTTTTACAGGTTGGAGTAAATTGTCGACGCTATGTTTCATTCCAACATGCTCGACCATGGTTGATTCATTCTTATAGAAATATGCGGGGAAGAGGAGTTCCCAAACAAAACTTAAATATACAGGTTTGTTTATGTTTAAATATATGAGTGATGTAAAGTAAAACACTGAAAAACTCTCATTTGTTTATGTGCTTAATTCTATTACTATTTTGTTTTGGATTACAGGGGTGGCCGAATGGTTAACTTGTTTGATCTTAAGGTCTGTTATATTGATTCAAGTGGCATGGTTTAGATTCCCCACTTGTGCTTGACAAGGAGTAGTGTCACCTGTCCAACCTCATGGGTTTTCTCTGGGTCCTTCAATTCCCTCCAACTGCCCATGACTCCTATGCACAAGCAAATTATTGAAATGAAATTGAACCATATGTTTAGTGCTGAAATAAACTAGTTTAGGTCAAGTTGACATTAAACCCCATTTCCCTCCCTCTCTCTCTCTCTCTTTTTGGATTTCAAACCCAATGTTGAAATATCAGCCTGCTCTATAGGGTTTTCCAAGAGGTATGGAGTAGGGTTTAACATCCTGGCAATACTTTGAAGTGTCAACATTTTGAGACTAACATGAGTCATGTACATTTTGATTCAAGATAAGCAGATAATTCATTGCTGGCTTGTGGTACACCTTCCATGGTTGGATAATACTTGACCTAATTATAACAAAGAATAGTATATTCTGCATTTCATCATTAACAATATAAAAAATCAGAAATCTGTTGTTAATCAGGTAAAAAATTGCTTGAGTATCTCAATTTCAGATTAGAATTTCATTTAGATTCCTTATTTGTCAAGCTCTGTCTGCCGTCATCATCCTAAATTGAAATGGCTAAAGGAAGGCTTTATAGGGAATCGGTCACTAATTAGCATTTAATAATGGATAATTTTCTTCATAATGACATCATGTATCAGGATGTAAGTTGATCATCTTGTCAAAAATATGTTAATTAATTCACAATGTCTAATTTAACTAGTCAATTTGTCTGTCAATATTTCATACATGTCAGCTTAATTAGAATATGAAAGAATGATTACTCAGTCTATTTGAAGTCACAGACCTAGTTTTAGTTGTAATTTCATCCCACAATTTCTATATACATTAATAAATAATAAGGCTTATATAACATCATACGATAGACCATGCCATCCATAATAAGAATGATACAGTTACCATCCTTCTTCTAAACTCATCTAAAGCAATGGAAAGCAATCACATAATATAGTCATTCTCAATCTCATACCCACATGCTGTCACTCACTAACCTCTGGCATTATCACTTGACATATCGATATTTCTGGTACAGGTGCAGGAGGGCTCTCATTATTTTTAGTCATATTTGCCAATGGAAATGAAATTGATTGGCTAGAGAACTTACACCTGTCAATCAATCTGTACCATGATTTTAGAATTTCAATAATTTAAGATACATTATGGGAGATTAGAGAACAAGTTGTCAATTCTCTCTATAATAGTTAAGAACTAAAATATGTAATGGTAATTTGCTGAAAATTTCTATCAAATTGATCCACTATGAACCGAGAATTATAAGCAAATGAAAGTTCTGCCTAGCCTTGACCATCATTACTAAATTCGGTACAACAATAATAGTCACGGTTATCCATTAATGGAAAGTTATGCAGCGAATCGGATCAAAATCCAACAAATATCGCAGGCATGGTGTCGAAAGAGAGAGTTGATTATGGTCTGGATATGTTAATTAATGTCTAATTAATAGTTTATATAACATTTCAGGCCTTAAAGAAAGACCTACAATAGGCAGATTTAGCTCTTGCATAATGTATGTTTAACCTTAAAAAACAGTACATACACAGTCCTTCACATTTAAGATGCACTTTCACTCCTGCTACTGTCCTTTACTTTCCCAAAAATTAGCTAAATATAAGGATTGAGATTAATAAACTAGTTTCAGTTTTTGGAGTTTTTTTAAACTGCATACATTAGAGCTATCAGTTTCCATGATGATAATTCTGACGCTACTATATACGCCAAACCTATCGCCCTCGTTTTTATTCTGATATTGAATGCTAATGTAAGGCAGTATCGTCAATAAGAACATAAAGAGAATATTTAACTAAACTGAAGTATAAATACAGTTTTTCTCTCCTTAATTCAAGAAAATGGAGAATTACTCTTGCAGTATGATTAAGAAGAGTTTTTTACAGGAGCTTTTTTCTCATATTTGAAATTGGCATGAGCTTTTTATGGCTCTCGCACGATTTCATAAATATTAAAGACCGAATAAAGTTAAATTTATAACTTTCATGTAAAACGAATATTTGATACTAATAAGTAAAAACTGCCATATTCTTGAAAAATATAACTAACTGTTCAGTCCTATAACCATTAAAAAATAGGCTATACTGGTTGATAAAATTTTGAAATGAAAACCATTGTACTCAGTTACAGTGATGTTATTAAAGATACATTAGTTAAGAGTTTAATATTGCCGATGGTTTGATTGACAGACGATAACTCCACCCACATATTCTCAATTACCAAGTAAAAGTCTCAATGGCAGTGGTACTCTTGCTTGGCAGGCCTTTCATCACCAGTTTCCAGTAGTGATGTCAGCAAATAACGTTAGCTTGGTCAGGCATTTATTAATTTAATTTTTAATTGGATGACTGTTTTAAAGCCAATCGGTATCCAAACCAAAATAGAGACTTAAATATGCAGATTTAGCTCTTGCATAAAGTGTATTAAAGAAAACTATCCCAGACCAGCCTCCATTTCATAATATGTTTATGCTTATATAATTAATAATCATCATATCGGACCATCTAATTAATACCAGTAAATATAGCATTGCTATCATCTTTATTACATGCACATTGAAGAGAACCATCAATTTTAAATGAAGGAAGCCTTCCACCCATTCTTGCCTCTATTTGAAAACATATGAATTGTGCTTAGTAATTATAATAATTATCAAATATGGTCACCTAATTGACAAAGTAAATATGACATTGCTGTCATGTGACAATTTTGACTTATATGTTTAAAAACCAATACTCTGCTTGGCAATACAGATGTAAACAGATCGGGCAAGACTCACCACAGGAGCTATAGCGAGTGGGAATGGGTCGAAGTTTGGGTACCAGAGTGATAAATAGTACATGTATACAGATTCAAATTCAAAATGCATCTTTGTTCTCCACATTTTCTTATGAATAACAATGGTATATTATACATGTACATATATCTTATCTAGCATTGACCAATATATTTTTCAGGAATCTGACAGTATCAATTTACTTCCGGAATCAACAAGTAGTGATATCCATGAAACAATGTCCAGTAGTTCTGAGATTGTTCCTATAGAAACGGATGAGGTACACATGGATCCTGGCACAAGCCTCCCTACAAATCCTGATGTTTCAGAGATCCCATTAATTGATCCTGAGCTACCAAGTGGTGTTTCTTCTGCTAAAAGGCCCCTGGATGAAGCAGAAGAATCTAGAGATCCAGCTGAAGGAATGGCCAAAAGACGTAGATCTTCTCGTACAAAAGTTGAAGAAGAAACAGATGCGTCAAGGTTATTTAATTTAATAATTATCCATAAAACTGAAGATTTATTTTAATAATAACATGACCACAAAAAGATATGTCACTGGAAGCCAAGACCGATGTCCACCAGACATACCAATGGCCACTGCATGACAACTCCTCCAAACACACGCTGTGTCATTTAAGCCAAGGAACAAGTGTTATTTACAATGTTAAAACTATGGTTTCTGTTTTACAGCATTGAAATTGTGTTTCTGGTGAATATTGGCCATCTGGTGAATATTGGCCTTAAAATTTGTGACTGGCCTCACCATCCATTTGATTCAACTTTGTTGATCTCTTTTTTTCAGTGATTTTGAGAAGGTTCGTTTGATCTGTCGTCCTTGGAGGAAACCAGAAGGTCATCTGAATCGTAGTTCTTTTAGTTCCATGTTGGAGAGTGTTCTGTTATTTGTTATGGCCAACCCATCATGTATAAGGAAAGCTATAGAAGACAAATTTGGACCATATCTCAAACCTGTTGCTCTACTCGAATTACTGGAGGTAAAAACAAATTTAGGATTTCAATAATATTTGCCAGTCCTGGAAAGTATGAATTGAATTCATTAACTCAATAAAATATTAACTTTATACAAAATTCAGACAAGCATAAATCTTATACAGACAAATTAAATGAATTAGTCTGTGTATAAAGCTATTACCATTAAAAGTATATTACCAAATTTCCTGACAATAGATTTCAATAGCTGTCTTATTTTATGATAACCTTAAAGTTGTAAATAAAGACATTTAATTGAATTAACCCTCCAGACTGTTTTATGTGTCTGGATAAAGGTCTCATTACACAAGGACTATCCAGCCCAACATCTAAAACATGAAATAGTAACTTCTTCTACTGCCAGCATTATGTCCAAGAATACATCCAAACATACTGGAAATTACTGGAATTTATTGACAATTACTGTTTTCGATTCATAAAGATAATCCACAATGTTCATCAGATTGTTCAGTCGTGCAGGAGAGAGTTCCTGGCAAAGAATAATCTCTAATCATTCAGATGAGACAAAAAACTGAGCTTCTGTGTATACCATTTGCAGCACATTCATGGCAAAATGTTCCTCATAGCATGGTGCATTGCATGGGTTTGTCTTGATTAGCGCAGTTAGTGCAGGTCAATATAGCATTAAGACTTGTCTGATTCCATTTCTATTTTATTATAAGTGATCTGTAAAATAATTGGAATTTCAAATGGAATATGTTAATGATCACACAAATTTTAAAAGATTTCTTTAATCTAGCCAGTGTATTGAAATGTAAATTTATTTTTTCAGGTTCTTCAAGATCTGGGATGTGTAACTAAAATTATTCTCAGAAAAACAAGTTCCAAAACATCCTTGTTTTCAAAACCCACGACTTATCAAAATGGTGAGATAAATCTTGATCATTTTCAGACAACAGATTTCTGGCTATACATGTATTTGCCATTCCATCTCTTGTCAGTTTTCTAGTCTTTTTCAGTACTCTGTGTATGTTTTTAACACTCTTTTCAGGGGTTAGAGTTTTAATGGAGTAGGTTGCAATAGTCTACACTTTTTTTTCTCAGATTAACTCTGTTGATATGGATGAAACATTCTCTTTAACCTGAACATCCCACACAAGATGTCTTGACCGGAACTGGTTAATAGATTCGGATAATGGTGTTTCCTTTGCCTCTTCTTTTATCCTTTCACACATCTATGTCTGTATCTATCATCCAATGTTGCCATTACTTTGATGTTGGTGAACCAAAATAGTTTTCAATTTTAATGGATTTTGATCATGCAGTCAGCTCAGACAAATTTATATTAGATTTTGCAAAAGAATTTGAGTCTATTTCGCTTACTAGCTATTACTGAGTTTTCAAATATTTATAGAATGTGGATCAGAGGATTTCTAACTTAGTCTCCTAGGTTTTCTCTCTGTCAGAATTTTTTTTATCTTTGTCAGAATTTTTTTATCTCTGAGTTATTAAATTGAAATTTGTTACGCTGCTGTATATAGCCGAGTTATAGTTCACATTTTTTTTATAATTTTTTTATTGAATTTTTAACCTTTATTGACTCAATATCCTTTAGAATTCTGATCTACAGAATTAATTTAGTTTATATGCTTGACTCAAAATCACCAAAGTATTGTCGTGATGACATGTTAAATTTCTTTTCTTTCCTTTCCTACTAATTCCTAACGAAAATCAATGCTTTGTTTTAGAATTAATCCAAGATTGTTTTGAATTCTAGTATGACATTAATTTTCCAGATAAATGTATTGATTCTTCCACTGAAATGACATGTTGCTCGACATAATAATATTTCAAATTGACAAATATATCTTTTATTACTTGAGTTATTTTGAGACAATATTCTTTAATTATATATCAATACAGATTGATGTAATTTTTTTTTCTCTGTAAAATAATCAGACAAATAAATCAGAATCTATTATTGAATGTAGAACAAAGCAATCGGATACAATTCGGTGAAAACTGCTAATTAATTTAGACTGAAGAATGTGGTTAAAGGGTGTATTCTTTGGAATCTTGAAATAGATGAAAATGGGTCTAAATTCTAAAAGCACATTTGAACTATAAAAAACGCAACGAAATAGGATCTGTGTTTTAATCTGATTGAAATATTGGACATTAGGAAGCCATATTTTCACAACAAGATAACATCAATTTTGATTGTAATGGACAAATTTTGAATTGTAATCTGTGTTTTAATTTTGAATTGTGAGAAAATATTGAGTAAGAGGTTTAGTTCCTTTAAATTTATAGAAAGCAGCTGGCAATTTCTTGTTATGTCTTTTGTTAGCCCTTGTTCTAGAATGATAATTTTTTTTGTTTGGGACATGATAACTCTCCTTCTAATTGAGGTAGAATGTTCAAACATGGTGTAGGTGTTTATTAGTTGAATACCTTGATTGAGCTTGAAGATGAGCATGATCTGCTTTGCCTAAGCTAAGCAGAGATAAGTACTTTGATTGGTGGATGCTTTGGTTCTAATTTAGTGAGATGAAACTTGGTGTATAGTTTCATTATTTATATCAATGCCTTGACTAAGTTTGATAATGAGCATTTTCTGCTCAAGGTAAGCAGAGAGATAAGCAATCTGATTCTAACGAATGGAGAGATGAAACTTCATGTATAGTTTTACTACATGGTACTTCAAAACCTTGACTGAGTTCAATCGTGAACATTTTCTGCTCAAACTAAGTACTCTGCTTGATTGCACAATGCTTTTCAGAAAAATAAATGTGCAATTAATTAGTATGTGTCATCTATTTATTTTGGAACTGTGGTGGGGGATATCAGCATGACTGTTGGCTTGTTTAAAAATTCTTTGCATTTAGGACACAGATTCATATGTTTTTAATTAGTTCAAGGTACAGTGGAGCACTGCTCGTATCCCTCCCCTGGAAAAATGCAAACAATATATACAATGAACATGCTATAGACCAAAGTAGCCACCTTGTAAATGATACAAAATACCATGGTTCTGTCTGAGTATAAATTGATACTACACTAGCCGCCAAGATTTGAAATAAAGTAGGCAGAAACGCTTCTTTCTGACTGAACTTCACTCTCCTACCACTGCAAATATAAAACAAAACTATTACTAATAATATTCTATTTATGGGATTTTATGATTAGCTTAAAATATTTGATAATCTTTATTATTATTTCAGTTGAGATAGAGAAAGAAGGTGATATTGTTATGTACGAGTCCACGCCGGATTGTTGTCTTAAATTTGGACAATTTTCTTTCTTTCTGTCAGCTTTAAACTGAATAATTGAGGGCACAGGAATCTGAATTTGACTCCAGGACCAAAGAAACCAAATCAGCGAGCACAAGCTGTTTCTATGACAAGTCAAATTTTTGATTGTATAATGAGCATTTAATACCACTTGATATTAAATTGAAAAAGTTATGTATCAAAATGGTGATTGACAATATTTTTTTGAAGTTGCCATCTGTGCTTTTAGTGTGAAAAGCCATTGGATCACTCACTTTTTATGGAATCACAAATTCTATTTCTTTTTGTGGAGTGAGGACACGGTAAAGAAAAGCTGTTCATTGGAAAGATGCAGCTGGTAGAAGGTTTCAGTCAGGCAAAGACACTTCAAGGAAAGGATTCAGCCAGAAAGAGGCTTTGTTTGCAAAGGCTCCATCTTCAGGGATCGGAGGGGAGAATTCAGGTAGAGAATAGGTGTGTTGAGGAAGAGTTCAAGTGGGGGAATGGGTGCAGCTAAGGAAAGACGGTGCTGTTAGGTGTGTAAAAGCAGCCAGAAAGGTGCATTACATGAACTAACAAGAGAAATGTCTTAGGTATACATATACCTATGTAAATATCTACTGATATATTGCATTCTCACTGGCTATAACCATATTCGTGGGGAGGGGGCTCTCAACAGTTAAAATACAATGACCTACATTTATCATTTTGAAGTGAAAGCCCTGTCTTGAATATTAATAATCAAGTCAAGTTGAACTGATATGATCCCCTATTCATTATATAAGGATGATGTGATTAGTTGTTACCAGTATATCAGGTTCATGAGTAATTATAAACACTGCTGAAACACAGTATTAGCAATCCAATTAAAACAATACTGGTATGTTATTTCTTTTCCTTATTTGGATTTTTAAACTCCATTAAGATGAGCCCGTGGTGACCATGACATGATAACCAATCATATACCCTAATAATCAAAGCCTTTTAAAAGATTTCACAGAATTTTCCACTAATTTCAAGCGGCAGATATTACTGAATGCACCCTATAAAGAACAGGAACCAGACTTTATGATATTGTAGTCTCTGTACAGAGTTAATTGTAGACCAAATCAAAATGTGTTCCATGGTTAGCAAAATTAGGTATGTAAATTAACAAATACACATCCATAAAATTGTTCAATGAAGGCCAAATTGAATCTAATAATAAAGGCATTCATCGCAAAGAAGGGGGATATGACTATAAATAATAAATATTGATGTAACTCTCTCTGACTCCTAACTGAAATTGTTTAATATTTGTGTACCTATTGTAAACATCTGTGTACTATTGATTTTTGTATAAATGTAAATAAATTACTCAACTGTAAAAAATAATATCCGGTCTATATAAAGTTGGAATGGTTCAAGAGATTTCATGATCTTAACCTGTCATATGTCTACAACCTGGCTGTGTCATTGAGTTGAACCAAAGGGCAATAAGCAGAAGTGCATTTGGTTTGTCTAGCCTAGACCACAAACTTGCCATAAATGGCTGATACCTAGTATATTCATTTTTGGGTTTGAATACTTTTATTTTTAAGCATAAAATGGTAGTATTTATAAATGGTAGTATTTATAATTCATTGTGGAGAATCATTTAGATCAATCAAATTGTTGATTAGGACATTTGGCAAGATTCATTCATTTGGAAAGTTTCCGAGTGATATTTAATTGCATGGCAAATTATTTAAATATTTAAGCAACATTGGCACGGAAACGTCGGATATTTTGTATTGAAATCTTAAAAGATGCATTATGTAAGATTTAGATGAAGAGCTGACTGTTATTGCTATAATAGTTCAAATATACATAATGATAAATGCGTGTCGGGAAAATCTCATTCAAATTACTTTATTCTGGACGAAATTATCGGTATTTGAAGATGAAGAAAGTGGATTGTTTATTATCGTAGCAACAGTAATTGACAATCAAGACTAGGTCTAAATTATTCAGTTTTGAATTAGATTATGAAATGGCGATCGTGTTTCAATCCATTTACATCTCGACCATACGATACAATACAATATTAATCGGCGCCGAAGATCCGCAACAAGTTAACTGAGGTAGGGTATCGGGACCTCCTACGCTCGCAAACACGTTTTTTCTGGCATTGCGGTCAATGAGCACTGCAAGTATTCATGTGGATCCAGAAATCCCAATTTTCCCAGCTGAATTCCAGATTTAGATTCCGCGGAGCTGCGGCCGCTGAAGTCGGTATCATCGAGGACTGGAAGTTGCACTGCTGAAAAGACGTGGGCCTGCTCTATCAACCCAATTAATGGTGCAATATAGCCTTATTTATGGTTTTGGAACAAAAATATTAATAATAATAATAATAATGTACATTTGTAATTGCGCTAACTCCATCCATATTGCATGCTCTAAGCGCGAGGATAATAGCTAATCCTGATAATATGTCACAAACAAATGAGTTTTGAGTTTGGATTTGAACACAGCTAATGATTGAGAACTCTGTATCTCCAATGGTAAATTGTTCCACAAACGCGGTCCACAGACACTGAAAGCTTTATCCCCATATGATTTCAGTTTAGCTTGCGGCACAGCCAATGAGGGCTTATTTTGTGAACGAAGTGGTCGATTTGGTTGATATGTTTTAATGAGATCAGTGAGGTAAGATGGGGAAAGATCATGTTGACACATATAAACCAATGTTAGAATCTTGAAAGTTATCCGGGCTTCTATTGGTAACCAATGTAATGATTTTAAGATGGGAGTTATGTGAGAATACTTTTGTGTTCTTGTTATTATTCTGGCTGCGTAAATACCGTAAATGCCAATCTGAGCTCGGATCAAACAAGGAATCGGACCATTGCCATTGTATTTACAGGGCACCAGAAATTTCACTTTGCGGAAAAACATGAACCAGAAAAGGATGATGCCCAAAATTATCACGTATAGCAGTGTGGATTTCAGATACTTTATTCTGACGACTAAAAGGCAAATAGGGTTTTTTCACCAGAAAAAGTTATATTGTGTATCTTATTTATTTATTTTGGGTTTTTCACTTTACCCGTCTGTCCTAAAAATCCCACCCACCCCCGTCTACGAGGATATTATTGGTTCACCAAAAATAAGGATTGGAATCCAGGACATATTGAACAGGGCTTATTGCACACCAACCCCCAATTGGTTTGTAATATGCAATGCCCGACACATGATTTATAATGATCCATCCTTACTCATTTTATAATGTTCGTAGCAAAGAATTCAGAAACATTTCATCAAATATATTAATAGAAAAGAACTTCAAATGTGCATTGTTTTGTAAGCAATATTTTTCGGAAACGGTGGGCAATTACGTCATTATTTCGATGACGTTTTTACACTTGGCAACAGTGTTTGTTTTCAGAGGCAGATTCGGGATCTCATCAGTGCTGGTAACTGCATTTTTATTTTATTAAATCAAAATGGCACAAACGAAGACAAAAGGTGTGAAGTCAGTTTTCCAAGATTTCAATGCCCAATTAGAAGACATGCGAGAACAGGGTTTATTTTGTGACGTTAGGATCAAGCTTTCTAATCAGAACGAGTGCCCAATCTCAGTCCACAGGAATGTTTTAGCCAGTTGCAGTCCATTCTTTAGATCTCTCTTCACAACAGCTTTGGCAGAATCCAGACAGATTGAGGTAAAGCTTCCGGGAATCTCACGCGAGGACATGGAAGCTGTTATAAAGTTTGCGTATACTAATACTGCCGACCTTTGCCCAGAAAACATAGAATCTATTCTGATGACTGCTGATCGACTCCATGTTTTTGGACTGCTGAAATTGTGCGTTGATTACCTTCATGATAACACAGACCCACAGAATGTAATCGGGATTTGGAATCTTGCTAACCATTTTCACTGCCATGGGTTGGCTGAAAAATCTTGGAAATACATCATTGAAAACTTCCATAAAATAGTGGAAAGCAGTACTGAGTTCCTTCAGTTAACAGTCGGGCATCTGTGTGACGTTCTCAGAGACGATAAACTAAATCTACCCAATGAAGACCAAGCATGTTCAGCTGTAATGAAATGGGTTGATTATCACAAAAGCAAAAGACGTCGGAACTTTTTCCAGCTCCTCTCCTGTATTCGACTTGCATATGTGGAAAAGAGAACATTTGATAATGTCGTGCTCACGGACGACGACATAGTTTCCCAAAGAACATGTAAAGAACTTCTCAATCAAGCGTATTCGCTTTGTCAAATACAGCAAAATACGAAACTTTCCTTCTACCAAGCTTCTAAATTATACATGCTGAAACCTCGGATACCTCACGAGATTATTTTCGTTCTTGGTGGTTGGACAAATGAAAGCGTTTGCGGTCACATAGAAACTTATGATACCCGGGTCAACAAATGGTATCCGATGAGGAGTTCATTGAGTGAACAACCTCTAGCATATCACGCTCTTATTCCATTTGGCAGCTATATCTATGTTATTGGTGGCTTTACAACGTATGCTTGTGTGAACACCGTTAGACGATACGACCCAGTGGACAATACATGGTCTACGGCTGCCCCAATGCATGCTAAACGATGCTATGTTGGCTGTGCTGTTTTGGACGGGTTTATCTACGCGTGTGGGGGATATGAAGGTCCAAACAATCCTAGGCATAGTTCTGTAGAGAGATACAATCCAGTGGAAAATCAGTGGGGCTATGTCCAGAGCATGAAAACAGTAAGAAGCGATGCGGGTGTCAGTGAATTAAAAGGTAAGTGACATGAATCCGTGATACTATCATTAGTGTTAAGAGATTATGGATTGTACAAAGCTGGCATCGGGTCTTTATTAGATCACTGTACCTTCACGACTTGGGATGCCGGCACAATGATCAAAATCCAATCCAATGGTAACAAACAAGCTTTTAAACACACGTCCCTTTGCAATTGGTCGTATGTCATCGCCGGTTTTTAAGGTACTTTTACAAAATCATACTATGATTCATAAGCTAGGTATTATAATTATAGTAGGGCTACATATGTTTAATCAATAGGTACAAAGACCAGCGACCAGTGGGTCTTAACATATTTCTAGTTTCCGAAAATCAAGACAGCGTTAATAAAATTTGATTTTTTGTTTAATTTTTAATACAGGACAATTGTATGTGTGCGGAGGATTTGATGGACATACTTGTTTAGATACAACCGAAGTTTACTGCCCCATCAACAACCAGTGGACTTTTTTAGAGAGCATGTCAATACAAAGGAGTGGAGTAGCTCTAACAACGTTGAATGGACGTCTTTATGCCTTGGGAGGATTTAATGGGACAAGACGACTGAAAACGGGTAATGTGTTCAATTATTAAATTGAAACAATGAAAAGCTGTGTAGGGAGGAGACTTAGTGTTGTTTTGCTAAATCTGGACGTGTAATGAAACAAACTGTTGCGTTGACATGTAACCAATACACCCAAGCGTGTTGCGTAAACGCTGGCGGCGATATCTTCTTGTAGTCCGAGAAAAAAGAGAGAGAGAAATGGGGTTTAACGTCCACTCAACACAAACTAGGTCATTTTGGGACTAACATATGGTTTAATTTTATTTCAATAATTCGCTTGCGCGTAGGGGTCTTTAGCAGTGGGAGGAAACCGGAGTGCCCGGAGGAAACCCACGAGGTTGAGAAGGCACCCCTATCTCCATGCCACATACGCTCACACCAGGGCTCGAAACCACAGCCGAAAGCCAGAGGTGACTGGCCAGCTAGAGGTCGAAGCGCGGCTCTCTAGTCCACTAGGCCATCCCAACCCCCGTCCGAGAAAAAATAAATTATATTATACTGATAACCCTGGAAGAAAGCCTACGGAGAATTCTCCCGTATCGATGAACTTGGCCAAAACATTTTGTGGGGATTCTCAAGTTCAGTTTCTCCTTTGTCAGTGGACGCTCAATCGTATTTCATTTCAGGTCATCCGGCCCCTGTTCTAAGTCTTTGAAATCTCGTGAACTTGCCTCTCGACCCCTAATACTACAAAGGATCCTGCTCATTCGATTTGTTGAAATAAAAATGGCCTAGTTTTATAAAACCCCATTTTGGTCTCTTTTTGTGGTTTAGTTGAGCGGTATGATCCTGTTATGAAGAGATGGGTAATGGTAGGAAGCATGTCGTTAGCTAGAAGTAATTTTGCTGTCACGTTGTTACAAGGAAAGATTGTTAGTCTCGGTGGCTTTAATGGTATGTACTTTTCCATTCACGTAAATATTAATTCCGAAGACGTCAGGACGTATTCGCACTCTACGGTCGTTTAAATTATCAATACTTTCATATGATCTTGGCCCCCCAAAACTCAGGTAACTCCAAGATTTTAAACAGGGAAAAGATCTCAGACGTCGACACATAATTTCCTATTTTATATTGTTTACAGAAGAAAACCAAATTTGAAACCGGGACGAAGCGAAATCAATTGTAATGAAATCAAAGTTATATTATCAAATGATTCCTTTGAAGGTTTTTTATATTGTTTGATCTGTAAATGATACAAAATACAATTTACTGCATGAACAGTTTCTGACGGGATCAAGGATAAACTTAGGACACAGCGAATCTATCCATCTTATAGTTAGAATGCAAATAGATGTAACTCCGTGACATACAGGTCTAGGCGTTGGTCTCTTGCCACACATGCAATATTTCGCCCTTTCTTACATGAATGACGCGATAGCATGTTTCATTTCGCTTGAATCGGATTGCGTCTTCAGCGTGGAAAGGGCATTCATCAACATATTTAAGACTTTGGGTGTTTCTTTATTTCCAATGCCTGTATGTTATGAAATAATAAATAGAATTATCAATACATGTTATGAAACAATAATTTTTTATTTCAGGATCTACCACATCGTCTATAGTAGAATGTTATGATGAGGAAAAGGATGAATGGACGGAACGAGCGGGTTTAACTACAGGTCGGAGTGCAACCAGTGCGTGTACTGTAAAAGCATTGTCAAACGTTACGGACTATACATATTATGGTGCAGATACTAATAACTGATTGAATTAATACCCAGACACGCTTTGTACATATTCGATAGGTTTCCACTACCTGTACGAGTAACGCGTAGAGGATCTACACAATCTGTACCCGTTACACGTACAGGAACACTTACGGTAGAAAACGATCTTGTTGAACAGATTTTCTCCCAAAGGCTAAACTGTCCATGGAATGTAGTCAATAGTCTAATAGTAACGTCTCGAAACATTAGGCCAACTATTACTCCAAAACATTCGAGCACTATTGTGTTTTTGGTGGATTTTTATGACTGCAGAAATTCATCAAAAGTCAAGATTTGGGTTCAAGGCAATGTTTATAGTTCAGATCAAGGCAAAATTGGAAATGGCACTGGGAGGAATACGCCAAACAGTGGCACTACAGCCTTCTCCAAAATCGAATTCCGACCGTCAAGCGATCTTTTAGTTGCACTGCAATGTGTACACAGGACCTATATTTTCCATCCCATTTGTCCTTGTCAGGTCCCCCAATCTGCACCACTAACACAATGGGAAACCACATCGGAAATGTGTCAAATATGACAATCTTACTTTACTAAATACTGTCTTCATTAGCATTAAACCAAATCACTTCCTTTCCGTTAATAAATTGTTCAGTTTAACACTTCATGATATACTTGTAAATATTTTGGTTTTAAAATAACTAAGATTCAGTAATTAACTATCAGGGTCCGTATTCCAGGGATATCTAAGGTCCAAGATAGTCACTTAACTACCAGCTTTCACTTAAATATCTGTAACTTCCTGTAAGTTAAGGGCAAGTGGTATTCAAAGGCGCTGTTAAGTATTAAATTTTCCCGTAAAGTTAAGCTGCCTTAACTTTTAATTGTTAGTCTTTAAGTGGTATTCAGGGGCCAGTTTAAGTGAGAAATATCCACTTAACTTTAAAGGGACCCTCCCGATAAGAACAGAGTCTCAAAAATTAATGTCCGAGTATTTATGAAATTTATGGACCAAAATATAGAGGCATGATGTATTTACCTTGTCGCAAAATTTCAGCTCAAAATATTGAGTCGTTTGGACGTGAACGTCAACACTGCTTATCCGGACACGTAACCCTTTTAAGATTTCGGGTCAATTTTTTCATTGGGTGACCTGATAATCGATTCACGTTTCTTGATAGGTCTATATAGTGAATGACCCATGTACTGTACTTGATAACAAAGGGTAAATTCCACCTACATATTATTTTTATAGAAAAAAGTTTGGTTTTATCCAGATACTGTATAATACAACGGTCTCCATTTCCAGATGAAGACTGTCAGGTTTAAGTTATTTACAAGCCTATCACAAATATCATGTTAGTTGGTCGGCCTTAGGTAATGGGTTTTAAGGGATTTTAACACAAAATTAAGCAGTTTTATTCCCAAAAAAGTTATAGGGATTGGCCCTTTAAGTGACCTATATATGGGAGGTACCTTAAAGTTAAGTGAGATTATAATGACTTCTTTTTATCTGTAGAAGCAGTCCCGAAATGGCAATTTTAAAAGGTAGGGGATTCAGATTAAAACAAAGACAATGTCGCGGAGCGTAGCTGACCTAAAATTATTTTTTTCGTTGTCATCTTGACTGTTATATAATAAAGTTAAATTCATTTGTGATGAAATTATTTATACTAACGCCAGAAGCAAGGCATTATCTATTTTTTACAACCCGTTCCCATATACATAATCGATAGTATTTATTTAGGTAAAATATAATGCAACATGAATATTTCGTACACACAATGTACTGTTAACGCTTGGCATGTCAAAATCTAAAATGGAGATAGTCACACAATATTTATGAATTTCTCAAATGTATAATTTGTCCAGTCAAACTTAGAAGGCAAGGGTCCTCGTGTATTGCTAATAATATGTTGTTTTCTATTCACGATATATTATCAAAAAATTAAAGTTTACAACATCCATCATTATATAATACCACTATCTATTGTAATCTATTGGAATGATTTTTTTTTTTTTAAAAAAAAGTCTATGAAAACAGCTGTTCCGGCAAAGGATGCACACTATCATAATTTATCCTAAATTATAATCATACTATTCATGCTTTTTGGCAAATGTGAGTATGCCAAGTATATGTAAAATACAACCTTTAAATACCGATTTAAGGTAATACAGTTAGTTAAGTGGAAAATTAAGTATTTTTACTTAACTTTTAGAAAACCTTTGAATACGGACCCAGGTGTTTAATTCCAATCTGATTAAAAACTTTGGTATTAAAATGAACTTTTAATATTTCAATAAACAAAATAAAAATAAGATGAGAAGTAACTAGTTGCTACATTAATCAGTAAAGCACTTAAGAGCCTTACCTATTACTTTATTGAAATATTAAAAGTTAAATTTTATTACACCTCACAGATAAACACTGAATATCTTAAAAGTCTTAATTACGTGTTATCATTTAATTATGAGTAATCATGAAGGGTTAATTATTTTTATAATTTATTACTGAAAAATTGCTAAAATATGACAAACATGACTGTTTAAACACAAGACCACCACTGAAATTCTGTGATAACTAAACAATGTGTCTATTTTACTGTTTAGTACTAGACATCCTAGAAACAAATGTAAGATGCAATACAGTATAGAAAAAGGTTGTTTATTTTGATATCATTTATTGTTGTGATGCTATATAGCTTGCCAGGCAAAGAAACATGTAGATATTTAGAGATAAATATTTTGAATCCACATACATTAAGCATGTATAGCATTTCGTTGTAGGAATGTTCCTCGTCCATTTGAAATTTAGCCCTACATACATTAAGCATGCCTTAATAGCTATTCCTTGCAGAGGTGTTCATGACTTGAATTTGAAATTTGGTCCCATATACATTAGGCATGGCTTTATAGCAGTTCCTTGTTGTTTGGGGTATTCCTGGACTCAATTGGAAGTTTGGCACCGCATACATTCAGTTTGTCTTTACAGCTGGTAATACTTGTTCTTCTGGTTCCATTTTACCAGTAGTTTTTCTGAATTTTTTAAAATTCAGGTACTATTTCATCTTTACCGTTCTCTTTTCTTTTAAAAATGTCAGAGTTTCTCTTTACTTTTAATCAACCTCACCAAACAAAGGGAGCTCGTTCACGTAATAACCTTACACCAAACTGTTCCCATTCCTTTTCATGAATCCATAGTTCTTGAGCTGTATCTAAACATGCCAAAATAGCTGCTCCTTTCCAGCAGATTATTTTTGGATCAACATCCTAGAAATAAAGGTTCAATCAAGTGTATTAATAAAATTAAAGTGGATAGAGTCAAAGGGAAAGAACTACGATGAGAGTGGAACAATAACAATTAAGAGAATTGCAAGTGCTAGAAATAATTCTTTTTACGTGCATGCTTATATGTACACAAGAACTCAATTTTTCATCCAATCTGAATGACTATACATCAGGTTCCTTTCTCCTACACCAAGGATAAGGGAGAACCATGCCGAAAAATCCACAGGTACTTTCTCGGCTAACACCAGGATCGAGAACGGGACCTACAGGTTAGCAAGCCAAAGTCTTTCTCATTGAGCCACCGTGGCTCCCATACACAGAATGGTGTTACAAGAAAACAATGCATAAACTTGGTACTGATTACAAATCACCTCACAGATGAGCAAAGTAACCACCAGTACCACGACAAACTTTGTATACATGAAGCAGTACTCAATACATGAATCAATCTAACCTTTGGTCGTGTAAGTACATCCATGGTATCCATCTGTAATCTTTGATAATGTGGAATCTGAGGCCAGATACGTCCTGTTATACACTTCTGAGCTGCGTCAAAACTCATTCCACCTCCAATTATTAAAATACAACTATACATTTTACGCTTGATATCATCATTACCTGAAATATATTAATCAACTATTATATATTCTAAAATAAATCATGTCCTGGTAGAAATCAATCTGATTAAAACACAGTTCCTATTCTGTTTCGTTTTTATAGTTCAAATTTTCGTTTTGTCTTGACTACCCTAGGATCTGGAAGAGTTGTTATCATTGACGTGTTCTGAATGATGTGAGGGAGTAGCCAATGGAACGGTCTGATACGGCGACCTTTAGGCGTGTTTTGCACAGAACTGTGGGTAATGACCTCTGACATGACCTATCGCTACAACCGGTCAGATCATCATGTAGTGTAGACGGTCGTGAGTATAAAATAAAACTAAACGAAATATTGACTTGTATGTTAATCAGATTGGGTAGAAATATTATTTCACTATAATCTTACCTTCAATAAATAACATTGACAAAACATTAATGTAATGTCAGATAATTAGAATACTGGAATTATAACAACTACTCTCTTACTCTTCAATTTTTTTTTTATTTTCGTTCATTGTCAAACTCTGAAGAAGTATACCTTTGTAAGCACTCTTGTGTCCCAATAGGAGGATACAATACCTCCTGCAATTATTGGTTCCACAAGGAAGATTAATTTAATTAAAGACACATTACGCGAGATTAAATAAAGATCTGGTAGTTCCCACTATAATAGTTGAAAACTAAACAATTTAAAGGCAATTTGCTGAAAATTTCAGTCAACTAGATCCAGTCTGAACCGAGAATTTAGCAATTGAAATTTCCGCCTAGCCTCGATGATCATTACTAAAGTCAATACGATAAAAAACATAAGTCTTGATTATCCATTTAATGATCAAATCATCAATGAATGTTGAGCATCAAATTGGATCTTAATCCAGTAAATAATGCAGGCCAGCAATGACATCAAAGTTGATTATGGTTTAATTAATAATTTAGAAAACATTTCAGGGCTAAAGAATGTACAGTATGTTTAACTTACTACATTTTTCAATACTATATACAATTGCTTCATCAACTCCCATTAACTGTGTTACTATTCCTTCTTCTTGTTCATCATCGTCATCTAAATCTTTTCTCCTCTCCGATTTATTTAATTCATTTGTTTGGAGATTATCTTGGGCTTCATTGGAGTCTTCGTCCATCTGCGACATGGTCGTGACAAACTGACTGTCATCCATTTGTGATAAATTAGCGTCTGCATCTCTTGGTTCTTCTGCTCCTTTCTTTGATCCACCAAGTTTTGCAGCCTGATAAACAAAAGAACAGACATTCAAATGATATATTTAGTTTTCAATTTGAAATGGATTTTTTGAGGAAAAAAGCTGTTCTAAAAATGTTTGTACATTAACGCATGTATCAGCTTCAGATCAGAGGTCACAATTCATGAGAGAATATACTGACCTTTAATTTCATGCTGAAATTGTGTTGATCTTATGGTGAAATCAAAGTCAAATTGTTTCTGTAATGTCTGGTGAAATTGTTTTTTTTTGATTTAATGGCGAAATTATTCATTTTATTTCATAATGGACTTTTTCATTTAATTTCATAATGGCATTATTCATTTAACTTCACGGTCAAATTGGGTTTATCTTATGGTGAAATCAAGGGGAAATTGTTTCTGTTATTTCTGGTGAAATTCTTTCATTGATTTAATGGTGAAATTCTTTCAATGATTTAATGGCAAAATTATTCCTTTAAATTTATGATGAAATTATTCATTTAACCATACACTATGCAAGAGCTAAATCTGCCTATTGCAGGTCTATCTCTAGGTCTGAAATGTTATCTAAATTATTAATTCAACATTAATTAACTGATCTAAGCCATAATTAACTCTCCATGGCATAGGATTTCTCCGATTTTAAATAGATTAGAACTAGGTTCAACCACATCTTGATTAATTTAAAAATGTTTGCTCACAAAAGAGTAATTTGGATGAAATTTTCAGATTATTCATTTTACATTATCTATTTTCAAACCATTATATTAAGAATGGCTAACTCTTCATTTAACTCTTAACTAATGTATCTTTAATTTCATGATGATATTGTTTATTTAATTTCAAGTTGTATCTGACAGTTTTAGTCTCGATCATACATTAATACAATAGTTATAGTCTGACTAGAACCAAAGACAAAGTGGAAAACAAAACTGCATCAAACATCTAACCTCACGTTGTTGTCTTTGTGTTTGTACAAGGAAATGGTCGTCATGGGGATCATCTGGATCACCATCATATCTACTCTGTACTCGTATTAATTTGTTACCATGTAAACCAAACATCTCGGGATGAAGTAAACTTAGTGGAGTAAGAACTAACTCATCACCCAGTTTGACGTTATAATGAACAGCATTCTTCTGTACTTTCTTTATTTCAACAACCTGATCCAAGATACCATACACATCCTGAATACAGAAAATCAAGTTAATAAAACCAAGATAATAATATCATTCGTAATATGAGAAGAAACCTATAGTCAAGATCCTTTTGTATCCAGTTAATAATAAATATAATAAAATAAAAATTTAACAGCTTTTGAAATATTCTTCCATAAGTCTGTATTATTGTTTACTGTTCTATCCAGTTATTAAATGTAACTGGTGGATAAGTTATAATAATGAAAGGCTGTGAAAAAAGATCAGAATTTGATCCTAATATCAATATGAATCAAAACTGCCAGAGATTATTGATGATCATTAAGGTACCATAGTAAAGATATTGAAGATTCATAGAACCCTTTGTTGACAATATCTCAGAAAATGACCTACCAGATCTAAATGACAATATGTTTCTTTTAAATCTTGTAAAATTAAACCATCAATCAAACTACTGAGATTTATATCACGTAATGGTATACCAGCTCTACCTAGCAACCAATGAAACGTCCTAGTTACATCTCCTCCTCCATATTCCATAGTTATTCTAACAAAAACAAAACACATTTCATTAGATAATATGCTAAAATCAGTAAGAAATATGAAAAATAATAGCAGAGTATCTCAAAGAAACTTGGATGTGGAAATTTAGAACCTATGTGGTATCGTAATAATAATAATAATAATAACGAAATTTATATTGCGCAAGAATTCATCCCACTTGGGGATGCTCTAGGCACATGAAAGTGTTCACATGGGATTAGGTAGTGACTTAACAGACAGTTTTTCACACTTGATTTTGAAGATGGACAATGTTTCACATTTTCGAATGAAAGGTGGTAGCAAATTCCATAGAATCGAAGCATTATACTGAAAAGTCCTTGAACCAAATTTCTTCATTTTATAAACTGGTACATCTAACAATAATTTACTCTCAGATCTCAGTGACCTGTTTGGTTTGTAGTGTGTCAAGAGATTCTGAAGATATCTTTGTGCCATTTTATGTTTTGTAAGTCAGGGTTAAAATTTTAAAGTTAATTCTCTCACGCACTTGCCGCCAGTGAGGATTGATGCATGATTTTGATCTAGCTTGTAGTTAAAATGTGTGCAGTTTGCCTATTGAATGAATTGAATCAAGAATTTATCTAGAAATCTAGCCGTGTTAATTAGGCAAGATTGTGTGTATGCATAATCATAGAATGAAAAATTACAACCACATGGAGAAATAGTAATACCTACCGTGTATGTTTATTAGATATTCCATCTTCAACACAAGCTATACTGGTCTTCTGATCCCCGACATCTACTACACAAGCACATGTTATACCACATCCAAACGTAGCACAGACAGATTCCTGTAGATATAATTATATTGTAATGCTTGTTATACCAGTTAATGATTAGACTGCAGTAAGGTACACAACATGCCAATAACATATATTAAACATACTCCAACATGTAGGTAACGTAACTTGTATATTGTATATTTACCTGATGAACAATGATGGCAGAAAACCCCAGATTTTGTAACAACATGGTTACCATGGCTTTAACATGTTGATGTATATATATATCAGGTATTAATAATATTACTCTATATAACTGAAAATACAAGACATTTAGTATTTAATATTCATATTTTGAGATGTTGTGAGTCAAATTTTGTCCATGTTAAACGATGCTTTAGTAGAATGGGGCTAGAGAGAGAGAGAGAGAAATGGGGTTTAATGTCCACTCGACACGAATTGGGTCATTTAAGGACAAACACATGGTTCAATTTTATTTTAATAATTTGCTTGTTCGTAGAAGCATGTCAGTACAACCAGAGAATCGAGAACCATATGCCAGTTGACTCAATAACAGACCTTATAATACAGTGCGCGCACATGCTAATCATTTAAAGAAAAGAATTCACATGCTAATCATTCGACCATCCAGAATGGGGCTAACCAAACCTAAAGGTATAAGTTGTTATTCAGTATGCATCTTTCCTTTTGTTTGTACTCATGAAAGAATTGAGCTTTGCAAATCTGTAGTTGTCCCCCTTTGACCATTGGCAAATATAATGAATAACCTCCTATAACCGTAAAATCAGACCTAAATATTATCAAATCAATACCTTTATATCTTCGAGAGAAATATCAAGATTTTTTTCTAAAGCTGTTCCCCAAATTAATTCTAAATCAGCCATAAGAGCTGTTAACGACCCTCCAGGTCCTTCATGTAAGTTCAGTCTTCCTCGTTGGATCGGCCATGACAGTATATATCTATCTGATGGATGAACATGTACAGCCTAAAAAAAGATAATAAATGTACTTGAGGGAATCTTGATCAATGCACATTGGGGATTCTAGATTGTGAATCTTGAGCAATTGAAAATTTTGCTATAGAATGGCATGGACTTCATTACGTCCCAGTTCTGCCAGCTCCAATAAAAATAGAATCCTTACAAACGCAGTGATGATACATGCATGATTGTATTTAGCTAACACTGACCTGTCACGAGCAATTCTCATGTTCTCACCTTATATAGTATGCCATCGAGAATTCAATTTTGGAACAATCAATCAGGCAAAAATGAATAAACACACCTTGTATGTCTTTCAGGAATAATAATAATGTGTATAATACTTTTTGTCAAAAATTCGATGATTGGCAATAGGATGAATGTTGGGAAAATCCAGATTGGGCTGAAAGCCTGTATATTAACTCTTTGTCATCTTTAATCATGAAACTAAACTCGTGACTTGCATAGATGATATACTATAATCCACATGTGGAATACTTTGGATTGTTTCCTTCATTTTGTCATACACATAAAGACAACAGATGGAGAGGTATGTTTTTACAAATGTTAAACAAGAAACAAAGGGAAAGTAAGTCTATGATAACATACTTCTTCTCCAATGAGATATTCTGGTTGACCTGACGTATCTGACCAACTTTTATTACTTTTTATATCAGTTCTCTCAGCTTGTACAGTAGAATTATGATTGGCAAGCTATAAATAGAAGAAAAAAAAATCGAAAGTAAACATAATTCCTGGAAGCATTCACTTTTGATTACACATTTAATTTGCCTTACATGCCAATACTCCGGAGTGGTGGCATGCAATTGTAAAGACCTGACCACCTCTGGTGACAGACTACTTTTTTCTCTCCTGATCCCTTTGACTTTACTGACCCACTACTGTTTTTCACAGCCCCTCATCATGGACCCAGGTTAGGAGCACTGCTCTATATAATACACTTTATTTGAAACTACAAGTCAATCAACCGATAAAATACAAATTTTTATAATCTCTTCTACTGCAGCATTAATAATTCCACCAACCTCTTTATAAGATGTACATGGTCGTATACTTCCATTTTCCATCACACGATTTGTGAGAACATCTTCTGCAGCCTTTAAACCATGTTTCATTAAATGTTTGGCTTCTGAGTGCTTAAACAAATCAGTAAATAAAACCAGTGGCGGGCTAGGTCTGAAAATATTGGTTGCCAGGAGACAAAAAGGACCCACCCACCAATACAATTCTACCATCTAATTTTTAAAATGAATAAATCAAATTTCCAAAAAATGTGGAAACAGAAAGATGTATTTATATATTTTTGATTATTTATATTTTGAACATATTGTCTAATGTCTGAGGGGGCCCACTAACATAGTTAGTCATTACTCGGGACTACTCCAGGAGCAATAATGATGTAGCAGTTAACAATCACAATTAATGTAAATCTTTACTCACCAGAGTTTCCTGTCGAATCCATATTGAAGACTGGGGAACATTAGAAACGGCTTTTTTGTTTCTCCTGGCGATACAATGAGGTATGGTTAGAGGAACTCCTTCTATAGCTCGTCCTATCTGAAGATTTAGTGATCCTGGTTGTATGATTATGATCTGACCAGGCTGAATAGGTTGCTGTAAAATAAAAGTAGTTCAAATTATTGTTGGTAGTAAAAAGATGCACCCACTTTAATTTAAAGACCTTTAAGTGTGCAGTAAAAATGACACAGTTAAACAGGCATTATGCAAGAGTCAAATCTGCCTACTGCATGTCTTTCTTTAGGCTTTAAATGTTATATAAACTATTATTTTGCCCATAATCAACTCTTGATGGCATCTGATGGGTCCAATTTTAAACGGATTTTAATTTAATCTGTGATTAAACAGCTGTTGATGATTAACCATAAAAGTGGACAATCGAGACTATGTTTATTACCTTAACACCGGTAATCATAAAAATCGAGGCTATGGAGTTATCCAATGAACTTTTCGTGGCTCAAGTGAAGTAAATTGATTGAAATCTTCAGCATATTCTGTTTACATTATCTATTTTATAACTATTATAGAGAAAACTATCGGCTCTATATGTAATCTTCCATAATGCCACTTTAATTGTTACAATTGTTAGTAGAAATTTCTGCAAACCAAATTGTTGCTATATACATGTATTTAAATTTCATTACTCTATTTTAGTATAATTGTTTATTATGTGTGCTGCAGGTGTGTGCTTTAATTACTGAAGTTACCCATGCTAAAATTAAATAGAAATTGTTAATTTCATATGGTGCTTTCATTTATAATGAATGGTATAATTTTGATTAAATTTGGCGTCCCAGTGGGTCAGGTAGAAGATGGCTTGTAAACCAAGTCTTTAGTTCTATCCTGGTTTTGTATGTGTAAGAACCCCAGATTTTACAGTCTGGTGAGTGGTGTCCCCTTGTCAGTGATGCCCTAGCGAACAAACGCATCTAATCATTCGGATGAGATCCTGTGCACATAAACAGTGTGCAAATAAAAGAAGCCCCGACAGTTGGAATTCAATGAATCAAGATCGAGTAGGCGGAAATGTTAGAAATCTAGAAAAATATCAAGTTGTTGGATTAGTTAAACTCCATTTTTTTATCTGATTAAGTTATGTTTAAATTTAACATAATATCACATGTATGCTTTTCATTCGTTTATTGAGATGTGACAAGTTTACTACGTGTCCTCTTTCCATGTGCTCTGTGTCATTCAAATTATAAATTGATGTGTGTTAGCCGCAAAGTGAGCGAGGCACTGACTCAGTAACTCACTAACTACTACTACTAACTGAGCTTGCCGCTTGGTCTCAAAATTGGCTGTAAAAAAATAAAAACAAGACGAAACAACATGAACACAACCATATGCACAGTGAAAAATAACTTTTACATAATAACCTCAACAGCTGGTTCTGGAGCTGCATGAATAAAAGGTTTTTTACTGGATGTAGGTGGCATTGTTATAAGTTTTATTGTTTTTTACTTTTCATTTTTAGCCTACCGGAAGCTAATACCGTGTGAAAAACGTCATGCACTTTTGCATAGAAAGGGACCAGTTTTTAAATAAAAATCCAAAAAGCATGATAACAGTTCGGATTTCCATGATAAAAAAGAATATGTAACAAAGATATTTAACTGTCTATCTGTGGCATCAATGTATCCTAAGAAAATCGAATAAGTACAAAAGCTCTTGACGATCAGTCGTGGAATAAATTCATGCAATAAAACCTCTATCAACCCTATATATCATGTGATAAATGGGCGCGTTTGATTGGTTGTTAAAGGAAAACCGCGGGATTTCTCAAGGTCGTACTTAGTCTGGTTGGCGAAAGCTTCCAAGGCGGACGTCTTCTAACCCTAGCTTTACTGACCTGTCCCTTCATCGTATTGTTTGTTTTTTTCTCTCAGCTTTTAGTCAGACAGAAGAGGCAGTTGCAAACCTAAAAGCTGTGAGTCCAGACTGTGCAAAGTTTCTGTTGTATTTGTTGGAAAGATTTCCAGCAAATATAACCGCAAACACTGTGAGAAATGGGTTTCTGTTTTCAAACGAGGGTTGGTCCCTTTTTCGAATTATATCAGATCTCCTATCATGGTTGTGACAATGCTTTGCATACATCAAAATGCAGTCGATGCGCAAATTGTATTAAGATATATTACAATTTTTATTACGTTCTGCAGACAAACCTTCTAAATACCCACTGTGTATATTATATTTTAATTTTAACCTGCAGTTTTAGTGTTTGTCGATTATTTTTCTTTTTTATATTTGCAGGTGTGTCGCTTCAGGATGATTTCTGCCGCCCGCGATGTGGGATATATTTATGCATTTGCCGAAAACCTTTACTGTTTTCCAATTTATTTAATAACCGTGGGCTGGGGCGGCGCCTGTTCCCCCCCCCCCCCACTCTTAGAATGGGACAGATCGCCAGGACAGATTTTCAGGTTTATTTCCACACGAGTGTCCCGTTCTGAAGGCTATCTAACCACTGCCTTGGATCTCGCCACAGTTATTGATCTTCATGATATCTTCCTCTATAATTGTAGATACCGGTAGTCAATTTTTCCATATCGTCATCATATTACCCCCAGTTACAGCTTTCATTACAATAACAGTGGTACAGTTAAAGTACTGTAGCTAAGTCTAACTCAATATCATCCAAAATCTTCAACTTTGAAAACACGAATTATGGAAAAAGATGGGCCTCTGATATCCAATATTTAAGACAAAATAAACATTTTACCATTGGTACACGAATCGTGTACCATAATGCGTTTCAGTCCCATTTCTAGCAAGAGACTCGGGGGGGGGGGGGGACGGGGCTAGACACATTGCACTCAAGTAAATCAAACAACGTGTGTAGACTGGAATAACAAGAGGCTACAAATTTGCATTCGATTTAGACTGCTGACTTATTTTGCGGAACATAACATTTGAAATTAGAGTAAAAACGGAAACCATTGAAAGTAAATCAGTTTATGTACATCCATATTACAGTATTATATGCGTTAGCGATTTAGCTCCTCTAATAACTGTTCGTAATTATTTTTTGGGTTTGGTAATGAAATGTTCTAGGGTGGGTCCGACCCCCCCCCCCCCCAAAAAAAAGAAGTTATGACAAATCAACGCCCTTGTTAATAACAGTTCCCTAAATTACAAAAAGTGTTTGGATAACTGGACGGTAAATTTTGTCACATTGCATACGATTTTAACATTCATTATCTGTAGATATGGAAAATCAAAATTGTGTGATGTATTTGATAATGATATGCGTATTAAAATCTTTGCATTGTGTTTTGAACTTACTTGGGCAGACTCAGTTTAAGCTGTTACCGGGACCCTTTCATCAGCAATGAAAGAGGGCTTGTTGAGATTCTGGCCATTGTGCACCCCACTTTAAAGTACAATGCTTATGCTCGTATGACAGATGGGTTCATTCGGCACCAATATACAGCATTTATTTATGGCCAAACTTCTGTGGATTAACGATAACACAGTGAATCAATTCTACTTCTAGAGAATTAACTGTGAAAAACCCATAATAATATTAATTATCTCCTGCATGTCAGAAGTGGATAGCCCGCCTTGTACGCGAGGATTTTCAAAATGAAAGTTGCGTCTGGAATATATTTTCTTGCAAAGTTATTTATCACTGGTTACATATAACCCTGTAGAATTATCAGATTAATATTCTTTCTGAACTTGCAGGGTTAGTCAGTGTTTGTCACTTGGGATGGGGAGTCATTGTATGTACATGTATTTAGGTATATGTACCGGTAAGTAATTGCACATGACGTAAAATATACAACATTTGCATAGTTTGATTGTGGCGTGCCTTCTTCGTTTAAATTGTGTCGACGGGACCCCATGTCAAATCATATAGAAGTTTCTTTTTTGTCCATTAATTAAGATAAAAGAATAAATGGTTTCCCCCCCCCCCCCCAATGTATCATTCGCTCAGTGTCGTTTTTGTATGTATGAAGGCTGCCTTTTGGACACTGTCGCTCTTTTACTTAAGCAACATTTCTAGATGAACGTCACATTTACTCCCAGATGCATGTAGCTATTAGCAATTAGGTTTCTACCCAGTTGCATCGACTGGCATACTTATCCAACTTGAAGTCCATGCCACCATTCCAGAGAAAAACCCTCACAAATATTTTGAATAAATTTTATTAATTTTCAAGTGCGGTACATTGGATAAATCTAGCGGCATCAGCCAGGGCTTGTGGTGTGTAATAATGGAGCAAGCGATTCTTCCAGGTCGCCCAGGATGTGGAATCAACAAGTTTGGGAATTGGTCGGTTTAGAAGGGTGATTGGTGTTCCGGTCTTGTAGTGATCGGCAACCCATTGGACGGCTTTACGGATTCCATTTTTCTCGGTGTCCAAAAGACATGAACAAACTTCTAGATTTGGCTTCTGTGGAACGACATCGTTATAGACGGTGCGGATTTTCATCCAAAGATCCCACATGTGGAATACGTGGGCAACTCTCTCGATGGGTGACCAGTTGGGTCCAAGGCCGTCATCGGGGGTTCCCAAATTTGATAAGATTTTATCGATCAAGTTCATAGGGTGTGTTGAGAAGTCTTCACCTAGAGTTTCTTCTGGTGCGAATGGCAGGACCTGGAATGATGTAGGAAAAATACAATATTATCTATTATTAATCATTAGATGTCTAAGTAGGAAAATATACCGGAAATGAGGAGACATAAATACACAGACTCAAGAGGGACAAACATGATACAGAAAATTTCGAAAAACAAATATAGTAACAAAAGACACATTACGTGATTTCGTTGATGCCCATCTGACATTAACTTACTGGGATATACTGAAATAAGAGTTAAGTAAAGTGAGTTGTTACCAATTTGAGCAAGTAAGATGGAATATTATTGTGTGTTTTTATATAGCCTCTCCGAAGTGATATCATCGACCTTACTATCTCTCCATTTATAGTGAGCCGCGGTGGCCCATTGCGTGGATCACAAAGCTATGGGTCCCGGTGTGGACTGAGAAAGTTCATCGATCTTTTTACTCAAGGTCTCTCTTTGCTAATCAGGCCAGTAGCCAGGGGGTGGCAAGGGGGGGGGGGGGAAATGCCCCCCTGAAAAAATGTTTTGCCCCCCCCCCCCCCGAAAGAAAATTTGCCAACCATAACTCTAAAATACCTACTATAGACTGTAACGGGTGTGCCCCTCCTAAAAACTTCACTGCCCCCCCCCCCTACCCCCGAAGCCAACAAGCTGGCTACGGGCCTGTTGCTAATAGTGCTGATCAGAGTTCCTAGAAGGGAATGGCGCCCAGACGTTCGAATGGAATTAAAAACTAAGGTACCGTAATAAAAACCCACGATAAACCCCGTTCATATTTTCATTCTTGATCAGAACTCTCAATCCCTGATCGGTTTTAGGGCCCCGTGATCGTAGTAGGCCTATTTAATATCAAAGATCTATGGGCGATTAAATTGCCTGTATGTGTTGGAGTGTTTTGCGAGTCTCTCTTCATATTTTAATTTTATACCGCGGGTACAAGTTGCAGATACCGATTTAAGTTTGAGTAAAACATGATTTGTGTAAGAAAAATAATAGAAGGGTTATGTTGAATATTGTTTGCACGTACCTTATTTTTATGGCTAAGATCATGGTTCACTGTTGGTATATTGTTTTCTTCTGTAGCATGTGGATTAAACATTCTAAGTGCGTCCATATTCATAGAATGGATGGCATGGGCGATAGTTTCATTGAAGTTGCCAGACAATCCAGCTGATTTCAAAACATCCTTGCAGGTGTTTAATGGCACCGCTGTTGTCAGAGATGCCAAAATGACGAGACTTCCAACTAAGGCGAACATCTTGTCAACTAACTGTGAAACAGGCGAACTAAATGGTTTAAGGGATAATCCTCTTTTATATAGACCGACAAACACTCGGAATCTTTCGAACAAAACAACAGCCCTTATCAGAGAAGGTCACCAACTGATTTGTTTATTTAAGAGTAAACATGATCCTATGTTTGGTAACTTGGCGAATAAAAAATTCACCAGATATGAAGTATTAGTGTGACATAAAGCTGTTCAAACTGACCCTTTAAATCTAATCTAAAGCTATTAAAACCGTCAACATAAAATGGCGAGTCAATGTGGTGAGGTAGGGAGTCTCCCACTCACTCTCCAACCAGAAGGAAAGAAAATTAAGTGTTTTTTGTTGTTTAAGATGGAAGTAGAGGCAATACAACACAGGCCCCCTTTAGACACCATTACTATCCCGCCCTTGTTATTTTACACAGGTAATAATTTCGATGTAAGAGGCCCTATTTGAATTAAAACAAAGGACCCAATGCTTCTGTAATCCCGAGTAGGCCTACATGATTATTATCTCATTAATTTTCTAGCGGTAAAGTTGTGCTAAGATGTACCCGCCTCCATGATTTATTGTAGTTGGCTTTAATTTACGTTAAAAGTTTTTATCATAGGTGCACGGGGATCATAGGACTGTTTTAAATGGAGATCATCCAGAAAAGGGGTCACGTTTTCTATATAGGTTAAATTTACAAGTACATGGCAAACAATGATCTGAGTTAATCTTTTAGGATGTAGCCCCTTCGATTATATGGGTGTCCTTTACATCCTGAAGGATAATCAAGGACGCTCGAATTTTGAAAAAAATGGGAATGCACAGGTCACACTTCCCAAATATGAAGAGACTGGACTACCTGTAATAAATTAACTTGACTCCTCTGATTTCACACACCCATTTAAGGCAAGCCACGAAAACAACCACTTACTGTCACTGTTTGGTTATATAAATGAATGAATAAGACGTTTAGGAACGTTAGATTAAAGTAGTTCCCAGTTTTCACCAGGATTGAGTGATGAATTTAAAGCTGAACTCTTAAATTAAACTAAAATGAGAGTAAACAAACTAGACACCCATGCCTTATGCACCTCACCAATGTCCTTTTGGTTTTTTTTACAAATTTAATTACTATCATCAGGCAGTAATGAAAATCCCTGGGACCTTTTGGACCAAAACTGAGACCATCTTACCGATGGTTCGCCCTCCTTCTAAAGTCTGATTATTCCACTCTTCAACAAATAGTACTTTAATAAAGTAGATAAAGAGTGCGATTTTTGTTAATTAATATATTTCCAATTCAAAAAGAGAGACTAGCTCATTCAACAACTTTGTCAATAATAATGTAGCAGAATATAACTATAGAATGTGTTTTAATATATATTTAACAATATATAGTGTATATAATAAATTTAATAAACCAACAAAATAATCTGAAATCCCTCCTCTGGCTATTTTACTACAAATCAGAAAATCAAGTTAATTTTTTTAGAAACGTGAGCCAAAATAGAAAAACTGTTAAAGTTATAAAAAAAAACCCAACATCAAGGCCTAATTTGTCATTATACAATTTGAAAGGATATTGATAACAGTTGATAAACACAAGTGGGGATAATTTCTTGTAAGTAAATCTTGTCTAATTTGTAGTTCAGAGTTCCTTCAGAATTTGCATTTTTAACCAGACGGAGGGATATATCACAGGACAAATGGACAAATAATTTTATCTAAATATACAATAGGCAAGTTTTGCAGAATACAATGCATTTAAAGTTATAATAAATGTAAATGTATTAAGGAATGACTAGTGCATATTCGAAAGTGAACTATTACCAATGTAACCTATTATGTATTGTTCAAAGTCCTTATACTAACAGTAAATAATTGCTTAATATATGCTTGTTAACTATCTGAACAATTCCTTTAAATCATCTCCATTGCCAAATTTGGGGACACCACACGGATAGATTGGGTAGTATCAACATTTTTTAACGTAAGAGCTGTTATTAAATAATTTGACAATTTGTAACCAATCTATATTCTAATAAAAGTTTTACGAATTCATATGGTAATTAAAGTTTTACGAATTCATAACAATATTAAGTAATGTTTTACGAATTCATATTTTAAGTAACGTTTTACAAATTTTTATTATAATTAAAGTTTTACGAATTTTAATTTTAATTTAAATAAATTAGAAAAAATTATTTTAATGAAAACTTTAAAAATCTAATTTAAGTTTTCCAAATTGATATTCTAAGTAAAATTTTCCAAATTCATATTCTAATTAAAGTTTTACGAATTTGTAGTCTTTACGTGCATTTATTAGTCAAATCAATTATTAAACATATTAAGCTTTACTTACAATGCATTTCAAAATTATAAGAATCCAGGATATAAAATAGAAAATTGGAAAAAAAATCTGCCAATAAATATCTTACCCCAAGGACTGACTGACAAAATATATTTGTGACAACAAAATAATAATAATAAAATTATCTTTAATTTTGATTCAGAAAATCAGAATTCAGTACACATATGAATGTATCATTTTAAAACATAGGACGGAATAAAATAAGATTCTGTGATTAAACAAACATATATATCATAATAAATACAGCATATTAAAAAACTTGGGATAAAACCAAATAAAATATATATTTGATAGTTGAGATATTAAATAAATAATCAAATTAGGACTATTGTAGGCTGCTCTATTTGGATTATATTGATAAAGTGGATCTTTAAAAATGTTCTGTAGAGGGGTTAACACATATTTATATATAGTATTAATAGACTAGGGTTTCTTGGGGGAGGGATCAATAGAAAGTGGAGTTACCATTTCTCCAGGTAATCTTAAATGGAATATTCCTTACCGGGGAAAAGATATCTGTTGCTGTTCAAAACAGTATATCTTAAAAGATATTTTACAACATATTACTTTCATTACCCCTTAAAGCAGGAATTTCATATTTTCTAAGAAAGTCAAAACATAATTATTTCTATGTCTTTTGCTCAAAAGGTTGTCAACTCACTATTATACGATCATTCGCAATATTTCAAGGGCATTAAAATCACTGACACAGGAAATAATAACACAATTACCTCCCTTGTTTTCCCATCCCCCTCCATGGAATGGCCATCTTCAAACGTTTGAATTTGAAGTTGAAAATGATATTTTTGCTTATTTCTCAACTGGCAATAGTGAATCATAGGATTATTCTTTAACAAGGTAGGACCGTTTATAGATACAATCTATTTTAGGGCTTTATTTTAAAGCTCCAATAGCATTTTTTTAAGTTATATTTTTAAAATGTATTAAAATAAAGCCCAAAAATAGATTGAACCTATAAACAGTCCTACCTTGTTAAAGAATAATCCTATAAAACCTATAATTCACTATTGCCGGTTGAGAAATTGGCAAAAATATCATTTTCAACTTCAAATTCAAACGTTTGAAGATGGCCGTCCATGCAGAGGAATGGGAAAACAAGGGAGGTAATTGAGTAACTATTTCCTCAATCAGCATGTGTCACCCTTTGTAATGCCCCAAAAATTTTGCCCGTGATCGTATAATAGTGAGTTGACAACCTTTTGAGCAAAAGACATAGAAATAATTATGTTTTGACTTTCTTAGAAAATATGAAATTGGAACTTTAATACATTTTAAAAATATAACTTAAAAATATGAAATTGAAACTTTAATAAATGAGTATTGGTATGGCACACATTCTGCCTATGCTACATTTGGAAAAACACAGTCAATATAACATCTTTAGGACTGATTAATAACCATAAACAATTTACATCCTAAATACCATAATAACCATAAATAATTTACATACCTTTAATTTTAACAACAAGACTGACAGATATTTAGTCAATAAGCCATGCAATGTACTAGAAAATTAAAATAAATATGTCTTTAAAACTCGGACGGAATAAACTAGATTCAGTGAATTAATAATAATGAAATATTTTAAAAAAAAACATTATCTTCAATATCTTCTTGTTATTGCTCCAGATTCTTGCAGACTTTCCATTAACTTTTGAAAAAAATAAAAAAGTCTCATTGCGGTTTTTCCCCGCATAGCTTGCCAATGTTCTTTTTGCTGTAGGATTTTATTCTGCATAGAAGGCGTTTTAACATGAACTGCTTGATGGGTGATATGTGACAAAATTATCTCGGTGATATTATCTAATTTACTCCTTGGGAGAGAATCTAACTTGACCACCACCTTGGCTAAATACTCTATTACACTTTTTGTCCCCTGAAAGAATAAAAAGAATAACAGTAATTATAGGTGTAACTGTATATTATACTTAGACTTAAGTGCATTTTCTATTAAGACTTAAGTGCATTTTCTATTAAGACTTAAGTGCATTTTCTATTTAGACTTAAATTTTTCTATCTAGACTTAAATGTATGTTATATACTATTCAAAAAAAGTAGGGGATATTTGATTTTTAAGAGTTATTAAAGTCACCTAATGAAACTGACGAAGAAACAAATGACAAAATGAAATGAAGTTCACATTCATCGATTTATTCCAAATGATCGTTAGACTAAGTAAGGCACAGACTGACTATTATAAGGGTAAAATGATACCCGGGGTCAAACAGCAAAGTTACCACAGCATCACAACAAAGTCAGTAACGGGTAAATCCTCCTTTATTTGCCAAACAAGCACTGATCCGACGTGACATACTCCTAATGACATTGGCAGGACGTTGTTGACGTTGACGTAACCTCTATCCAAGCATGTCCCAGACATGCTCGATGGGGAAGTCGGGACTCAGTGCTGGCCAAGGTAATGTGGTGATGTTCTGTTGTTGGAGGTAACCTGTAACGATCCTGGCCCTGTGACATCTTGCGTTGTCATCCTGGAAGATGAAACGGCGGCCATGACGTCGTGCGAACGGCACAACATGGACTGCCAAGATGTTGTCCCGGTAGTACTGGCCTGTAACACGCCCTGCAACAACATGTAAAGCCGTTCTTCCAGCAACAGTGATGCCTCCCCACACTATAACAGAACCACCCCCAAATCAATCATGTCTGATGACGTTAACGTCTTGGAAGGGCTCGTTTCTACGACGCCACACCCTCCTACGTCTTTCCAAAAAATCAACAGTGAACCTTGAGTCATCTGAAAACATCACATTGCTCCAGCGTTGATTATCCCAGTGTTGACGATCCCTACACCAACGATGTCTTGCCTGAATGTGATGATCTCTCAAACAAGGGATCACGCGAGGACGTCGGGGGCGAAGGTGACCCCTATGCAGTCGATTACGAATCGTCTGGCCACTCACTCTCACACCAGTGTCTGTTTGAAGACGAGTGCTGATCTGATTTGCTGTGATGATACGATTTCTGAAGGCCAAGGTACGGATAAATTGATCCTGGGCTTGAGTTGTCGCCCTTGGTCGACCTGAGCGTGGTCTGTCCTGTACAGATTGTGTATCACGGTATCTGGACCATAGCCTGCTTATGACAGACTGCGAAACATTCATTGTCCGCACCACAACCGCCTGTGTTGTGCCAATCTGTAGCATGCCAAAGGCACGTAACCTTTCATTATTTGTTTTCTGGTCACTAAAACAATTAAACTGATGTTTCCACCCTGGAATTCAATGCCACAATGACAGTAACATCTTGGGTTGGACCCCCATGATGATCCCAAGCATCACCTGCATTCCATGCGGTAGCTATTGGTGCGTTTGGGCGTCACATGTAACTGGAAATGTTTCTTCTGTTAAGTTCTATAGTGACTTTTTTCGTAGTCATTTGCATATTTTAGTATTATGCCCCCAAAATCAAATATCCCCTACTTTTTTTGAATAGTATATATAGACTTAAGAGCATTTTATATTAAGACTTCAGTGCATTTTACATTTAGAATATTTAGATTAAAGTGTATTTTTTATATTTAGATATAGTTTAGACTATAGTTGATCTGGCTAGGCATTATTAATTTAACAGGCCATAAACGAGCAACTAAATAAAAAAAATAACCATTATACTAAGTCAGACCAACTTTTCTGTGATGGTATTTGACATCATATATCTACCGTAGTAAGATCTTGGGTATTACTTACTTTCTCCATTTTTAATAAAGCTTGTAGTGGTTTATCAGCATCATCCTTTATATGTTTTAAATCTTGTTTATGTAATATAGGTTCACGTAGATGATTTAACCACTCCCATAAAACGGCTGCAATAACACATGGGTCAGTTTCTCTTCCTAACATTTTCCATGCCTCATCAGTCTTATTCAATTTTTTCTAAAATAAAATGTACAAAAATTAAATATACAAAGTGGTAAATGATAGGAGATCAATATATATAGTCCGTCACATCATATAATACAAGTAGTTAAATATATGTAAATGAAATGAATTGGGGTTTAATGTCTCCTCCGATACTGGGCTAATGAAGACAGGCATACGCCATACAGTGTGCTATGAGAGAAATTTCTGCCCGGGCAGCAGCTCTTCAACCTTCTCATATATCGAATTCCAACTGCCAAGGGATCTTTCATGTGCATGACAAGTCGCCAATGTGTACATGGGACCTTGGTTTCTCGTATCATCAAAACAACTAGACAGCTGTCCTTGTCAAACATTCATATGCTATATTACAGTAGCATAGTATATGGCATGGCAACTCCAGCTCATTCAATAGTTGCCTCATTGTAGTCTCAAAAATTCAGTTATCTCACTCGGCCAGATTAGGTTTGAAATAATTCACACTGACAGTGAATGACCATTGCAAATCAATTGTGTATGGAACTGACAAGTGTACAGATATTGTAATCATTATAGATATAGCAACAGCAAGATTTCACAGATGTATGAACTGAATGAATGTACTTATTTGAATGTATGTGAATGTATGTATCACATCACAGCCTCGCTAGACTTGAATTAACACATAGATTTAAAAGCAATCATATTAACGATTTATACCAGACTAATATGCTACAAGTTAATAAGATTTCTTAGCAAGTTTAGATCATTTGTAAAGTTTACTTTCTAATCTGGCCCCAAGTTCATGAGAAATATCTTTGATCCAGAAACACAAAAGTTTGCACATAGTTTCTTATGTATGTATTCGATACATTAAAACAACAAAATTATTATAAAGGGTTATATTTTCGTAAAATAAGGCGAACAATTTTGAGTAAATTCTCAACTTAAGTCTGAGAATGCTTTGTGAACTCGGGGCCTGATCTAAATTCTGAACTGATACTAAAATTTGACTTAATAAAGTGTGACCCTTTCCTACATTCATACCTTATATTCTTGAACTTTTTGTAAAATGTCTTCAGGAAATTCACACATCATAAGAGCATCTCCGACCTGGTTACACTCCGGTGTACAATTTGTACCATCCGATCCACCAATTATATCCAACTGATCATAACCGTCAAGAGATTCAACACTCTGACTATCGGAACTGATTGAAGAGGTCTTCTCCGATATACTATCGGATAAACTATTGCCATGACTCAGTGTTACAGATATTTTTTTTTTAACCGGGCATACAAATGTCTTAATCTGTGGATTTTCAACACGTAAAGTTTCCATACTGCGTGAAATATCTGGACTACCAGCGGCACTTGCAGACAGAGATCGCCGAGACTGCAAGGATGTAAAACTCTGACTTCTGTTTAAAGAATTACCACAATTAGCCAGCTCCAATAATCTCTCGCAACAAACATAAACAATCTAAAATAAACAACATGAAATTATAAATCAAAAACTAATTGCTTCAACATGCATTATGCAAGAGCTAAATCTGCCTATCGCAGGTCTTTACTTTGGGCCTGAAATGTTATTTAAATTATTAATTGGACATTAAATTAATACTTGATGCTATCGTTAGCCCATGATATTTACTGGATTTGAATATATTTTGTGATGGATAATTTAACGTAAAAATAGATAATCAAGACACTTTTTGTTATCATACCAACGTTAATATTGAAGAACGAGACTAGCCTAAAGTAGAAAGGCTAATATCTCAGTTCAGAGTGAAGCAATTTGACAGAGATTTTTTAGCATATTTTGTTCTTATCTATTTTATAACTATTAAAGCAAGAACTGTCAGCTCTTTAGCAAATATTAGCTAATGCCCCTTTAAATAAATAATTATATGAACATTATTTTCCAATTTTACAAAAACTGAACTATTCAACATAAAATAGTATATATTCAATACTGGTTTAATCAACGGCCATAAAATTGCTTTTAAATAAAAATATATTAGAGATCTAATACCTTGGGTATATATTTCAATTTTCGAGCCTCAAATCCATGAATTATTTTTATCTGCCTATTTAGATGCTGCTGTAGAGAAAATTCTGATTCGCTGCTGAAAAAAAAAGCATCAGATATTTATTACTGAGACATGTTTAAACAACTATACATGTATCTAGTCTTTATCATGCAATAAAGGTAGACTACAGAATCCTCAATAATATAAAGTAACTGAATTTCACAGAACTTGATATTACAATTCCTCAAAGATTTTCAATTCGAGTTTAGCCAAAAATTAATAAACCAAGTTTATCTACAAACAATTTTACTAATACATCCTACTTCTTGGAAGCCTCATAATCAGCAACATGCTTTTGTTGATGACTCAAAAATGTGAACAGATGAAACACTTACTTGTTTGCAAAGATAGCTCTGAAAGGTTGAATATACATTTCAAAATCTGTCACCATTTGTACTTGATGAACAGTTTGTATGGAACCAGGTCTGTAAAATTTGAAAACACATAAACAATGACAGATATTATAGAAGTTACCTTGCATACAGCAAAACAGTAATTCATTTCAAACTTTAAAAGTTTCTGGGACCTTCTTAACAGACTCCAAATTCTACACTCTATGCCCATGGATCAGCACCCAGCTGAAAACTGACCATCCAGTATGAGTATTAGGGCCTAGTCTTTAATTCATTAAAACCATAATTAGTCAAGTGGCTGATTGTTGTGACTACTGTAATGTATGATACAGGGATGGAACTAGAACTATTTATGCAGGGTCACAGAAACACATCCAGGAAACAGGATTAGGACTGTAGCCGTAGCAGCCAGCCTATATAGGTAAAACCCAGGTATCTTGCCGCCAGGATATCCTGGTCTAGACGCTACAGCTGGGCTATTTAATATGATGATCACATCCATGTGATTGATAGTCAAATTAAGTTAAATATCTAATTATACTGTCTTTGGAATTTTTATAGATTCTGAATTGTATATTTTTATTTATACAACTTTATAGTGTCTTTTTACTATAGATTCTTAAATATATGTTCTTTTTGTTTTCATATTAAATTCTTATAATGTAGAACATGTCTGAACAAATGTCTGAACACATTTTTGTGAAAGCGTGTACCACATAAAAGATTTCATTAATAATTATGAACTGTAATATTCATTAAATATTATGACAAAGTCTACCAGACACATAGTCTAATATCCTAGGTTTATAATGTTATTTAGTGCTACTTACAGACATTAACTCATGTAATATTATGAAGATACAGAATCAAGGGAGGTAATTTCAATTGAACACTTAATTAGGGGATGCTCAATTCAAATTAAATTCCAAAACTGGTGTCAATCGAGTGAAAAGGAGAATTTCGGAGTATAACGCATGTGTCGACTGTATAAAAAATATCTCAACCAATCATGACAGCGGAAACATATTTTTCACCTAGGAATACGATTCTACTCACTCCATCTCAGCTGTCGGGACTGGCAGAACTATGACAGGACTGAATTCCGCGTCACTCAATTGTAATATTGTATTCTTCCCTCTTGCAGTATTCATAAACACATGTACGTATTGTTTAATGGTCGAGAGCGAGGCAGAACTATGACAGGACTGAATTCCGCGTCACTCAATTGTAATATTGTATTCTTCCCTCTTGCAGTATTCATAAACACATGTACGTATTGTTTAATGGTCGAGAGCGAGACATTAAGTAATATATTGTAACAACAAGAGGGACGTACAACCGAATGTTTTAAAATATAATACGCAATGTATTAAGCTTGAGACCATTAAACAACTTAGAATAAGACATTACGCACATGCTTTTACAGTAAAATACGTCACACTAGTACAAAATTTCAGTGGTATAAAAATATACGATTAGCAAGTTGCCCGTATGATTATTTGAAATAATGGTACGCCTGTCACCAACGTCAAAGGGTGACGTCACATCTGTATTTTAAAATAATTTAAACATGTGTAGTCAATGTTACAGTACTACTTACCGTTTAGATCTGATATAATGTACAGCACTATCTGGTTCAAGACGATTATTAAACACTAAATAACACGCTATCAATAGTCCTGTACGACCTAAAATAAACAAACAATTCAATAATAATATCAATCAGACTAATTTGTCTTTTCATTTTTCACAAGTATGTATTTCAAAATTAAATAGGATCCTGAAGTAAAATACAATTTATACAAACCTACCTAATCCTGCATGACAGTGTACAGCAACTTTTCCTTCTGACAGCGAAAACTGCATGACTTTTACAATATCTAATAACAAAGTAACGGATCCTACACCAAAATCGTTCCTTAAAGAAGACAAGAAAAACCAATAAAATAATTAAAGCAAATATTCCTGCTATTGTTACCCATCAAATATCATGACAAAACTCTTTGTTATGAGATTCCTAGGAAAGTAAAACTATTCCCAGGAAAGTAAAACAATTCCCTGGAAAGTAAAACAATTCCCAGGAAAGTAAAATATCTTTGTTAGAGATTTTCAGCTCGAAACTTCTGATTAGTAAATGTTCCTTTTAAGTGACTTATTACTTACCATCCAAAATTGTAGAAAAACACTGTAAAATAAAAAAAAAAACATTTTAATTTAAAAATTGAATGAAGTGCTGTTTATTTGTGTCAAAAAAACTCTGCTTATACCCAGTTCAAAGCTTCATTACACACAGTTACAAACTACAAAAACATGCAGGCAGACTTGTCCCATATTCCTGAAGCAATGGCTCGAGAAATCCCTCTCTGGCCATTGCTGGAATAGCGTCTGTTTCTTGAACTTATGCGGGAGTGTGTCTATTCTTTCTTTTCAATGAAAGCTATCACTTAAGTACAGCAACATGACAGTCCTTCGTTTAATCTGGGTCTTCCCTAAAACTTTGGACAGTGAAAAGGTATTAAAAACGGTATTGTTTACATTTCATTCGACTTGATAGCCTCGTTTGCAACGCAATTAGTTTTACTGCAGTATTCTGCTATGCACAGGTTAATTAGGCATAATAAAATCGTGAGTCATGACGTAACATTATGTAAACATATTTGGTCCAATATTGGCAATCGTAATGTAAAGCTTTTGTAGGGCAGCTATTGATTGGTTGGTAGACGGACTACTGACCAATCAAAATTTAAAACAACAATATCCCCTCATAATAGCAGTGTGTAGTAGGATTACCTCTAATCAAACGCAACAATGCACGGAGTATGTACTTGTCCATATTTCTAAAAAAATTATCAAATAAAAAACCCAACTTACTTCCTTTTTCCATAAGTTTTTGTGAATTGTAAGAGAAACCAGTTTGATCATTTCCGGGACCACAATTTGCATGTTCTCCTGGTTGCTGTAAATTTATAACTGTCTTGATTCCTTTTCTATGAAATAAACATTAAATGAGAAATTTGATGTTTGTCATTGATGGTAATCATAAAAAAAAAAAAGGATATCAGGTTTAAAGTATTCATTTTTTACGTTTATGCATCTAATGAGGGTAGAATTTCATCTGAGCAGCAATTTAATTTTAAATTCTTAAAGACATGCTTCCTTGATGTTAATTAGGTCATAAGTGTGACCTAAAATGTTCTCTCCAACTAAAATTAAGATTTTTTAAAGGTCCAAAAAAATAAAATGAAAGTAATTAGCAAGTTAATAATAAACGAAAAAGACCGAAATTCAGAACCATGTCAACAGCAAGTGTTTCCGACAAATGCACTTCGTTATCACATGTAACAGTGTAGATATTGTGTTTTTTGAAACAAATATACTTTTCTGACTAGATTGAATATATTTTTCTAGGTAATTTGAATGTATTTTTATCATGAGAAGTTGAATATATTTTCCATGATATATATTTAGACTCTTGACTATCAAAGAAATAAATCTTTATATATAATATGTGTGCAAGAATGAAGAGAAAAATAACAAACTTTAGAAATTGGTCTAGTATCTGATATTTCTCGATAGCCTCATTGGTGGGTCGAGCCATTGCTAATATATTATCTGTAATCCTATGAAGATAAAATCATACAAAATGTAAAACAATCAGTAAATAAACTGATTTTTGATATATCTTCATTTAATCCCACTAACACTGATAAATAGGCAAGCACGAGCAGAGCATGCACCAACTGAATCAGGAAATATCTCCACGCCAATCCAATGAATTGAAATATATTTCCTTGACTAAAGTAACAATATAAATCAAATAAACACTTTTTTCTAAAATTAGGTAATTTTGTCCACACCTTAATACATTTATCCCCAGATGCCCAGATATATTTATAACTGCTGACAAAACAGGGAATTTGTCTAAAAATTTATTCTTACCAATGCGAGTACAGCCCCTTAATTGCCTGGTCATCAGAACTCCATGAATAGACTGTACAATATTTACATTTTTTGCCACCACAGAAATTAGAACAAACACTGTCATGTTTCACCATTTTACGTGCTTGATTAACCAGTTTATTTCCTTTCGTTGTTGGTTTAGAAACTAAAATAATTAAATTCTTGGCACATAACAAAACATGTAATCTTTATAAGGTATATCACTTGTTGATATAGCGCAGATTAAGACATTTTAGTCAAAGAGAGAGAGAGAGAAATGGGGTTCAATGCCCACTTGACACAAACTAGGTCATTTTGGGACTATCACAAGGTTTAATTGTATTTCAATAATTCGCTTGCATATAGGGGTCTTTAGCAGTGGGCGGGAACTTGAGTACCCAGAGAAAACCCACGAGTTTGGTGTTTCAGTAAAAGCATAATTAGTGATTCCTTTAAACACCAAGAAGGTAAGCCAGTATTTTTATTCAAACAGCTGGTCACTCTGCATAATAACTGTGGTTAATGATTAAAATGCAATGTAACAAAATAAGTTACAGTACATTAACCAAGTGGAAAAGACAGCATTTTACAGTGCTGCACATGAAAGGTTGTCATCAAATCTTAATTTAGTAAGGATCCAACGACTGAAAAAGTATAATTTTACTTCTTTGACTAGACTTGCCCCCTGCTTTGATAACTCAGTCTGATGCTGCTTTACAATCTAATACTTAGTGAACTAAAGATGTGATTTATTGATAATTTAAATTTAGGATTTTTAAGAACAACTAATAATAAGCTTGTACTGATAATTTAAACTTACTTTTAACGTCGGGGAGTTGGACATCTTCTTGTCCAGGGTGAATGTGTTCGTCTTCATCTGGATCCATTTTCCGTGAGATATTTCTAAATTCAAACTACGCAGACTGCAGACATTATCCTATCGCTGTCTAGCGATGCAACAATTATACAAAGAAAACTTTTATATATTCTATAATCGTTAAATTTCAGGTGTGTGGCTGTGTCTTGGTTTTTAAAATAAACTGATGTTTCTAAATATGTCAGTCATGTTATTGGTTGTTGAATATCTCTAATATAATCATACTTATTGTAAGGGTACAAAATGATATATTCCCTCCATTAATACAACCTGTAAAAAAGAGAGATAACTATTACATTTTTTACATAAAAAAAAAGCATCACATCTTGGACTTTAGGCTTTTTGGAAGATCAACTATATATATTCTTTTTTATAAATACATTGGTGTATATAATGAATTGCATAACCTACAGCACAGGATCTTTATACATGAACATCAATAATACAGGAAAAGTGCAAAAAACAAAAATCTTTTGACAAGTGACATGCATTAAATGGTATATGGCTCTATGTTTTGGAACCTTGCAATAGACAAAAATGGTTCTGAAAGCACATATTAATGTAATATGAATATGTATGTAAAAAGTAATTAATATTCAGTTTTTGAAAAAATATTGTAATTTCTGATCAACTTTATTTCGGTGAAATACATGCATGTGAACAGTTATCTGAAGAGCATGAGCAATAAATACTATCAGTGTAAACTGGAATAAACCTGACACTAAAGATTGCCATTCGATTGAAACTTCTAATGTACCGTAATGTATTTCATCTAACACTAACATAACTGCTTTGAAACAGAGTAAAAACCGAAATGACTGAATGTAAATCAGTTTATATACATTCATATTACATCATTAAATATACGTTGCAACCCATTTTTGTCAATCTCTAGGTTTTGCTGAACATAAGCTGCTTTGATTAGAGTAAAAACGGAAACGATTGAATGTAAATCAGTTATCACATTATTTATATTATATATTATAAATTGCGACCCATTTGTTTTGTGTCAAATTCTAGGTCCCAATATTAATGATTTAATTTGGAATAAATCATGGAAGAGAGCTTGAAACTTATGGTTCCTTTAAAAAGATGAATTGATATTGATTAATTATAAAATTTAATATGATAGTAAAATTCAGACTGATGTATCACATTAAATTATTGATTATTGATAATAAAATTAAAAATAGTAATATAATAATAATATTTATTATATTACTATTTTTAATATAAATTAATTATCAATTTAATAAGAGAGTAAAAATCTGATGGACTGAGTGATATATATCATATTAAACGGAAGGACGATACTACAAAATATTATAGTTCAAATGTCAATAGGCCGATGACAATCACGTAACGTAATCGGTGTTGAATTTGAATCTTTTTGATACCGGTACGGAACGTAGCTTCAATAATGACTGTCATTTTCGAAATGATAAGATAATTGTAGACATATAATATTGTGTTTGTTGGCTCATCCCATATACTTAATTATGTAAAAAGAAAATAAATATTACTGAAATGATTAACAGTTACAATCCGATAAATCAACATAAAAACAAACCTTTTTAAGCTAAAATATTATTAAGAGTTTCTTCGCGAAGGGCGCCATTGTTGTTAAATAAATATATTCTAGAATATCCAGACATGTGTCATATGTATTGCTTACGGTATAAAAGACAAATCAATCAAGACTTCAACAATGATTTCAAATGGTCCATGGGAGGCAACTCGAATTAATCGATTTTTAATGAAATATTAACCAAGTTTACACACGTGTTTTGTTTACCATAGCAACCAAGCCTTAACGAGTATAATGACTACTTATCAAGCAAGATGTATTATTTATGCCATGCTACTTAATCATTAGATCTTGTAAATATTCCATTAAACAATAAAATGACACAGTTCATAATTCAAAAACATAAAGACGACAACAGGACGCGATCTCGTAGGCCTACTGTGTAATCATGAATTTAAATTTAATCTCGACTTTAACGCAAATTATATAGATATAGACACGCCGGGATTAATTTACACCTTGTTGTAAGTTGTATTACATGTACATGTAGCCTAGCTCCTGCCTAGGTGGGCTTGTGTATAGCAATATTGTTCCGACATCGCCATTAAATAGAGACATATTTATGATCTCTGTAGCCTACATATTTATGATCGGTATCTACATTTGCTTTCATAATTTCATACATAGAGTATAGAGCACAACTGATAAAGATACAGCAAAGCAAAAAAAAATATTTTGACAAAAGGTCAAAATTATTGCACCAATAGGTTATAAAATTTCACAGATGTTGCAAAAAATTCAAATGCTATATAATGTGTTCACAATGTGTAACACCGTGGATTTAATTCCTGGAAATTTATTTATATAGTCCTGCATATCTGAAAAGCTTTGACATCTGCACAATTTAATAGATTTGAAGAAAATGAGGTCTGTTGTCTCGTCTTACTTGACAAGTGATTATAATTTATAATTCACAACGCTGCTGCCCCGACAGAAATACGATATATTCTTGGCAATTTTTGGGTAGCTATCGTGTTTCCGATTTCCGATCTGATCTAAACATTTCAATACACATTGTAGTAAATCCGAATGAAACAAGAATTTGGATTTACACAGTAGGCCTTATAGAACTATATAGATGGGTCCATTAATTTTAAAGTCTTATACTTCTATGCCTAAAACCACAAGCTTTTTATTACACACCACCCCCGTTGATTGACGAGCCCACCATTTTGCACTCCATTAATAATAAAATACAAAACTTTCTTGCTACGACAAAGGTTTAAAACACCCAATTTCGGGACATTTCTAGGCTTGGGTCAAATTCCCAAAGGGAAGTGTCTAGTCGTTCGTATAGAACACAAATTTGGCAGATCCCGTGAAAAGCTTTCCTGGCTGTTGAAATTCAAACTGTTCTTCAGTATTTTAGTTAAAACTCGCTTTATTATTATATTTATCATTAGAATTGTTTTGTTATCTATTCAAAATATAATTTTCCGTGGACAGTTGTTGTGAACTCTCGGTTTTATTAATTAGAATTGAAATATTGTACTTACTAAATATAGGAATCTTCGACAGAAATGCATTGTTTATTTTCCCATAAACGTTCCGGGGGAGGGGGGTGTCAAACAAAATCATTTAAAATAATTTAGGCTTTAAGTCTGCTTCCACCATGGTTGATATCGCAAGAAAAGAGTTTCCGAGGAAGATGACTTCAAAACTACACCACAAAGAAGTGACCCACACGAGCACGACTGAAATATGAGTTAAATTCAATAATTGTGACGTTATAATGGCTTGACGTCACGTTTCAAGAGAATTTTGTTCTAAACAGACGTGTTGTGAAATTGATCTTCAATTTTGACGTTACACATCCTGAAAAAGGTAATTTTCTTTTACTTTCAAATTGTTTTGTGTTTGTTTCTTGCTTTATTTTTGTCAAAGGTGTATTATAGTCCCTTCGATTAGACAAACAAATTCTACCAATTATGGCCATTCTTCGAATTCAGACTATCATGTTTTATTAAAGCCCATCTGATCCCAGTGACCGTTCTCGGCAGTTCGTATGGATTGGGACTTGGAACATTCTGGTAGTCCACAACGGCCCCCAGAATGTCTATAGACCGTGCAGTCTGGACAATTTCACATCGGAACAGTAATTATCTTCGAAGCTTTATCCCCACTTCTGCAAAGATTGAGATACAGACTGGATAGCAGCTGAACTCAGACTATTGGTAGATTTATAATAGTGACACAAATTCAAGTTTAAATACATCTTACTTATACTTTATAGACATTCATTAAGAAGGAGAGCATTATAGGCCTATATATTTTCAGCATTCAAGTTAAGAGATAAACTAAGATACTGCTACGATGGCAAGCCATACCCATGTGACAACCGCACTAAATCTTAGCAAAGAAATAAATGAAAAATTAAAGTGAATGATGGTGAAAAGTTTATTTTAATCTCTACAATACGTATTATGCCTCAATTCTCTAGGAAGAATGAAAAGCTAAAAATAGTCATACACAGATCAAAAGCGTCATATAAAAATCAATTTTGACGTCACAATAATATTACGTAATCTTATTCTTGTAGGACGTATTTTGGGATTCTCTTCCGCAAAATATCCAAATTCTTAACGCTTTTTTTCGGAAAAGGTAATATTCTAACCTCAGTATGTCTGATATATAATTTTTATCGTTGTTTTATCATTATCTAAAGATATATTTCCACTTTTTATTGTTTTAGCTGGTTTTCGCAGATTATCATCATTATTTCTGAGAAACGCACTATGGGTTACAAAGGTCAGTTATTTATGTTTTTCTTCAACGATATGAATCTATTTTTATATTCTCTCTGAAAGATAATATTAGAAATTCAAATATTATTTACAGTTTTTCAAAACCTGTAACAAAATGTCGTAACCGTTGTTGTAGACGGACGATCCAAGTATTAGCTACAACTTCGCAAGACACACGGTGCTTAAAACGAATACAAAGTAATAACTTTTGCAAAACTTGTTCCTTGTAGGCCTAACCGAACTGAATTTTTAAAACATACGCAAGTCTTTAAAAACTAATATAATATTTTATTTTTATACTTCCAGAAGTAAAGCATCAACGATTGTACGATGATCATATTATCATATCTGCTGTGCAGGATTATCAGAATTTAGTTATAGAAAGAAAATCCACTCTGTATGTAGGCCTATATCAACAAGAGTTATCCTGTCATGAACGAATATGGCGGTCAAACCACAGATATAATGAGACCATCTTCTGTCTGTATACCAAGACGACAACCAAGTATTTTTGACGACACTCCTTTCGAATGGAGTAAGTTTTTTTATTTTATTAACGTCTCATTTTAATAAGCGCAATATGAATCCCATTCAAACTACAATATCGTGAAGGACGAAACTCTAATGCCAATGGGAATATCCTTCCAAAATTGGTTCAATTCCGCTCAGTATTTACAAAGATATGTTGAATTGAAATTTCATCTTTCAGTGCTGCTGGATATGTAATAAGTTTACCACCATTTTGTTGTGGGTGAGCAGCATATCCTATTTTCTGACTTAAATGAAGAAAATAAGGACCACTGACTCCGCGTAAAACCACATTCTCCAAGCCAGCGTAGTAAATAGAACCCTGACCAAAGGTTTTTTTTTTACATTTGTGATAATATTATCATTTAATATTTGCTTACTTTGAAACACCCGGAAGAAATAGCAGCTAGTAAAGCGTCTGTGGGATGTGCCGACAATGGATGTAAAGACAAAGATTAAGGATTATCCCCGCCTCTTAAACTCCTTTGAAGAAGGTTATTGCTACCATAATTCCAGGTACAAATTACATGTTATTAGTGCTTGCAATGCACATGAGATAACATATCATTTGCTGCCCAGTAAAATGTTAAAAGTTTGATTTTGTTCTACATTAACTTTACATTGAAAGAAGTTATCAGTAATTAATCTAGTTATTGTGTATTTGTGAATCATACTATATGACTGTATAGAACTAGTTCTACTATTATATAACAATAAATGATGATAACATACTTTACTTACAATCATGATATATTTATATACAAATACCCACATACCCACATATCCAAGATTTCTTCCCCAAACACAACTTAAAGTGGCAACAGGCCAGACCATATGCGTAAAAACAATGCGCTACTTTGCTTTAAAGACATTCGTTGTATAATCCAAATAAGCGCTCACGAAACAAAATGAACGGCTTGAAATCATAGAAATGAAATGAAATGAAATGGGGTTTAACGTCCTACTCTTATGCACCTAACCATACGCAGTGTGGTATGAGGGGAATTTTGCCCGGGCAGCGGCACTACGGCCCACTCTTATATCGAATTCCAACTGCCAAGGGATCTTTTACGTGCACTCCAATGTGTACACGGGACCTCGGGTTTTCGTCCAATCCGAACGACTAGGCAGCTATCCTTGTCAGCCCCTCCGTTCTGCATCACTGACAAGTGAAATCATAGAAATGGGGATAATTACATAAAAACTCAACGTTATGTTACTAGAAAATTGGTGTAAACTTCAAATGACTTCTAAGTCAATATATTTTTGATCGTGTATAGTCTTAAATTTAAATTCGAGTTTCATCCTGAATTTTTACAACTTTAATGGAAACGTGCCACCAAATCTATTCACGTTCCCTATTGGGAAATGACAACTGCAAGAATTAAAGTCAAATATAGAGAGTGTAAGTCAAGATATTTTTGATTGTGTATAGTCTTAAATTTTAAATTCGAGTTTCATCCTGAATTTTTACAACTTTAATGGAAATATGCCACCAACTTTAATTCTTGCAGTTGCCATTTCTCTATTGGGAACCAATAGAGAAATGGCAACTGCAAGAATTAAAGTCAAATATAGAGTGTAACAAATTCAATAATATTCAAGTCAAAAATTATTCAATCGACCACTTATATCAAATTTGATGTTAATCGATTTCACAATGCGTCGACCTTCATTTACAGAGCATTCTCTGAAACTCATTCAAATGTAAGTAAAAAAACTACTGTTGTCGAATACTGAAATTACCAACTATTACGACTTCAGTATGAAAGTTGGTGAGATGCGCCTCTTTAAATAAAATTAAGACGGGGGAGTATATAAGGTGAAGAGAGACATCGGCTAGTTTATCGTATCACGGTCGTTGTCTGGTTTTGTAGGGTCAGTTTAAGTTCAAACTTCAAATTCATCAAATTCAACATGATTGAAATCTTTTGGCTTCTACTGATATTTCCTGTTTTTACTCAAATTATATCTGGTAAGTCAAAATGGACTCTTTCTTTTTCTTTCTTTTTTTTTTATCTTGTTTGCTTTTTCTATATTTCTCAGAACATCTTTATATTGAATTCTTGAAATTGTCTATAATATATCCTATCTTCAATTCTAAATGTCTTTCTGCAGCTTACCGTTCCATCAATTTTCTTTTCTATTTGCTTCGGCACCTAAAATTTAAGTTCAATTTATCATTTCGATATTAAGTAGTAACGGGTTCGTGTACGGAGCTGGGAATTTCTTATTCTATAATATGTTACCACTAAAATTGGGAGAATTTGCGTAGCTAACTCATCTTTTATTTGCTCCTGTGCCACGCTCATCCTTTTGGTGCTTTTCTAACAGCTTTAAATCTGACAAAATGCGATGGAAGTCTCTACGAATCAGAACCTGTATATCTCTATGGTAACCACTGTTACATGTTGGACACTGACCGAATGTTTTGGGACGATGCTGAGAAGGCGTGTCAGTCGAGGAGGGGGCACTTGGTAGTGATTCCAGACGGGGCAACCGAGCAGTTTTTAATACGATCAGCTATGGCTATCAACTGGGGTAAACAGAACTTCTGGATTGGGGCCACTGATAGCAAGAAAGATGGACAATGGAGATGGATTAACGGTAACATAAACAACATTTTATTAATAAATATTCCTTTAGGGGAATCACGGTGGCTAAGAGGGTAAGGCGCAGACTCGCTAGCCTGTAGGTCACGTGTTCGATCCCTGCTTTGGCCAAGAAAGTCCATCCACATGTGCACGTAAAAGATCACTTGGCAGTTGGAATTCGATAGACGAGTAGGCCGTAGCGAAATGTCTCCCATAGCCAACTCTATGGCGTATGCCCGTCTTCATTAGCCTAGTTTAGGATCAGAACAGTTGGACGTTAAACTCCATTTCATTTCATTTCAAAATTCTTTTAAGTCATTCATTCAGAATAATTTTTCAGTGTTTATAAGATTGATTAAAATTTTGAAAGGGGTATATATTATTGCTGTATGAAAGCAATTTTTCTGCAATTCGTGTCTGTGTTTATTTTACTGGGAGCAAGAAAGATTTTGAAAAAACCACTGCAAATGGGTATCAAACCCGCAGAAACGACTTTGCTTTCCAATAACTAATCACAAACGACGTGATAGCATAATTTCTTTAGGGTCCCGCGAATCTATGATACACGCATTCTTTTTCTCGGTCCAGCCCTGGCCGACCTCATAGAACCATTTATTCGACTTAATGCTGATGTGTGAAACTGGTAGACAGGCCTACTCAAACAGTTCACAATGTTACTGTTAGATGTGAAACATAGAACGCAAAAATAATTTGGGCCATGATATTCTACGATGTCGAGATCACCGCAAAACCCCAATAAAGTTACTCAAATATGTAAACTTTTATGATATCCAACGAATTGATATCCGGTGTCTCTTCATTTCAGGGAATAAAGTAATTTATTCAAATTGGTCGCCAGGCTCACCACATGGACGCCACACAAGAAAGAAGAGGTTTTTGTTTGATTCATCTGATACTGTACCAGACTTTTCGACGTCCACGAGTCTCTGCGCTTATTTCAGTATGTCAGAAGGTGGGATCTGGAAGGACGCGCCTTGTCATAGACTCGATTATAAATTGGCCTTTATTTGTCAGTTCGGTGAGTGTTTAATAAAATAGGTTTCAAGAAATATAGTTTTATCGGTACACCGAATTGACTGACTCTTTTTGGTGGTAATATGGATTGTTCGTGGTAAGGAGAGAGATAACCACCAAACAGTCCAATAAATGAATCCAGCATTTAGGATTAGTTTTTCAAAAGAATAATCTGAAAGATATAGGTTATTCTCATGTATACCCGATTATTTCACATACAATCTGAATGGTATACCAGGCTAGGATATACCCTAGTTGACCAACACTGCTGGTTAGTGTTGTGGATCTGAACCTTCGTGGACCCAACTTAACTTTTGTGATCCCCACTTAACCTTTTGTGGCTCCCATTTAACCGTCGTGGCTCCCAAAGTAATAACTTTACCAAAAATATTTTTAGTGTCAAAAGTTAAAGTCATCCAGGGTCCTGACAAGAGCCGCTAAAATTACATTACTGTTAACGCCTTCAATGACTAAAGACATTTATTTCAGATTTATGGCAACCGACTACTACTACTACTACCACGACCACTACCACTGCTAAACCTACAACGCCAACTACAACTAAAGCACCAACAACTACCATCGCTATGACAACACATATATCAACAACGGAAGAAATAGATAACACCCCGACAACATCTGATGAGTCGTATATCATTGATTCTTCTAATATAACAGTTATATCTAATTCAAGTCAACCCGTGCCTGATAGCGAAATAAACAACAACAAACATACAGGTAGGACTTTTACTATGTGATCCCCCCCACCAGTCATTGATGGAACACTTGCTGTTGGGCCTGTTTCAGTTCCAACATTTGCACAAAGTATGTCCGGCACTGGGAAAAATGTGGTGCCATCCTCCCAAAAGCATGCGCTATTTTTGGCTAATGATTTCGTAAACATCATGGTTTCATTATTATAGGAAGATTTAGATCCTAAACGTAAATTTGTATTGTTGGGGGCCAATGGTTCCAGGTTGGCTTCATAATCATTTAATCGTTAACATCTATTTTATTTAGATCCAGATCGAGAAAGGGCAGAAGGCACAACGAGTAAAACAGGTAAGATATTCCACCTCCCTACTCCGAATGAACAGAGTAAATAGTTCCTGAGATAATGTTTACTGTAATCGATCTTAAATATAATTCTTGGATTCGCCTAAAATAATTCAAATCTTCTTCTGAAAAGGACAAAAAACGGACCGGGATTATATTGTTTTCGTCTTGTGCACTGTAGTCTGCATGTTTTATAATACAAATTGTAACTTAACAAACTATAGATTTCGAATATTATTTTGTTCTTGCAGGACTAGTAGTTGGTTTAACATCTGTAGCGGTAGTAATAGTTATAATTGTTGTCGGAGGAATTATCGTCTTTAACAGGTAATTACCAGCTTCAATTATTTGACGACTAGAACATATTGCTTCTGGTGGAAATTATCACCTTTCACAGTTAAATATATTCGGTTTCAGTTATTTGGCTACCAGAACATCCCTACCGTCAATCTTATACGGTGGATCAGTTACGTTCAAATTCTCTTTAACATCTGTGCCAATAGTTATTAAGAAGCATTTTACGTATGCCGAAATCTTGACGATAGCGGGTTACAAAATTGCTTATACTGATATTAAACTGGATATGAGCATGTCTTGCAAACGCTGATGTGGTGGGGCGAGGGCCAATGACTCACCATCGACAACAACAACCCCGGCCAAATTGCATTGCATATATCTAATCCACTTGGCGCTTATGAGAAACGTAGGCGTAATTACTTCATGGTAAAACATCAATGATAACAATTTAATTACTCAGAGTGTTTCAAGTATTAATGTACGGTAGTCGATAACAGAGGATAAGTGACACTCACTTAAAGACCATGGGGCAGAAGTCGGGGTATAGACTTATCTAACAATTTCCAATCTAATTGAAATTCAGATCTATATTTCGTTTCGGTTTTTATAATTTCGATGGCGTACACCTCATGTAGTAAGACAAGTAAAACGAAATTTTGAACTCTAAAAACGAAACGAAATAGGATCTATTTTAATCAGATTGAACAATTTCTAAATTCTAAGGAACAAAATGAATAATCATACGTTTGGGCAACACACGTATTAGGGCAAACTAAACATTACGTCATTCCCAAATAATTGAAAGTGGTTTCTTTCGTTGTCGTTGTTAGACAAAGGATGCTAAAGTATTTTAACGATGTGTTTAATTTAATGTTTCAGGGTTCGAGCTAGCGACAAGGTTGTTCTTGATGACGTTGTAGCATTTGATAATTCGGAGTATATTACACCTACTGAAGAAATGACGATAAACCCTGACTACTTTTCACAAGAACAAGATCCTATTCATATATATCAACTACCCGATGACACAGAAAATCAAACGACAGAAAAACATAATTCTAGTTCTCAACCATAAATTTAGAACTTAGAGAATTAGCCTACAAGACAGCACCTTCCACATGATTGTAAATCCATTATACTGTCCTATTCATTTTAATAAAATGCCATATTTTATAAAAACAATGAAGTATGTTATTGTTTTAAACACGAAGAAAAAATAAATGGCTACTTTGGTCATTGTTCGAAAATGGGGGAGGGGGTCTCTATGCGTAATCGATTCGAAACTACTACTACTACCTGGTGTTTTAACGTCCGCTTGGTAATTGATCTGTAGAAACAGCATATTATGCGGACATATATGCGTCTCGTCTCGCGATTGGTAGAAGTCATCTTTATGGGCTTAGTTTAGTGTTTAGGTGCCAGGCCCGAATCGGTTCTGTAGAAACTGTTCTGATTACTGTTTACGATAAAAACGTTTGGACAGACAAACGATTGACACAACTGTACCATCGGTAAAATCAATCACCAATCCACCATATGATCTCTTTCTACATTGAAAATTTGAGGATATAATATATTTAACATTCACAGGTGACTTACCATTACAAGACAGTAACAAGAAACAATGCACGCTAACCGGGAATTTCTGCTGTGGTTCCAACTGTTCAGTTCTGCAGGGTAGTCGGCCTGGCAAGGCACGGCGTCCAATCGATCGGGTGGGACGAAAAACAGGTCCCGTGTATAGATATGAGAATATTCTTTCATCGTGCATTTGGCACAGCATTGCCATCCGCACCCACTATAACGCATTTTTGTTCGGCTTTTTCAACAATTAAAACCTGATTTAATAAACTCTATAATTTCATTTATTTATTTTCAATTAATCAGTCATAAATTCATACACGTGTGGCTGAATAACAGACACTCTACATATCACATAGTCTAAATAGTATGATAATTTACTTGCCGTAATAATGAGGAAAAATACACGGCCTCATTCCTTTAAGTTTCAGCATACAACCAGAAACTTTTTGAGTCTGTTTACTTTGCGGTGTTACACTTCGACAGGCATGATTGTGGTCCCATACGAAGGACTAAATTAATACGTTTCGGTTATCAACTCCCCACCCCATGTGCACGGCAACCCGATTCATGACAAGGGAGACACCGGGACGATAACTAGAGGACTCGAATGTAATGCATTTATTTCCAATTGTTTAACAACTGGGTAGGTGACCCTAGAAAATAACGCCATTACTATGAATATAATGTGAGTATTATCCCCTGCTTGATTAAATGATTACAAATCTATGTACAACTTTGATTAAGGAACAGATAGAAAAAGGTTTAGGGTCATGCAATGGCCAACTGCATCACACAAATATATACAAATCCATGCATCTATTGGCATCACAAACATAACAACTATCATTTTCGTACCATTTGTTCCGTATCCTAGTTGATAATGACGTTAATTATATGTCCACAGTCCTAGCGTGACCGCTCACAATCTGATTAAAACACAGATCCTGCTTCGATTCGTTTTTATAGTTCAAAATTTGGTTATACTTGTCTTTACTACACTAGGATCTAGAAGAGTTGTCATCATTGACGCGTTCTGAATGATGCCAGGCTTTAGTCAATGAGCCTGTTGCAGCGAGCTTAAGGCATGTTTTGAAAGGAACTATGGGTAATTCACCGGTAACATTACGCTGATTGGTTAATCAAATGTCTAACGTCATAGGGTCAAAAGGTGCTGTATGACCTCTGACGTGAGCTCCCACTATGACTTGTCAGATCTTCATGTGTAGGCAATCGGAAGTATAAAAAACGAAACGAAATACAGAGCCGAATTTTAATCTGAATGGACTGTTGATAGTATGACGTCCTAGCACAGCATCACAAAAAGAAAGGACCCAATTAAAGACTAGATTACAAAAATGAAACTTAAAACTATGGTAACGAGAATAAGTATATATATACACACATTTCAATTTGTACATAAAGTGCAATAAAAGTATTGCTGCTGCTGCTGCTGCTGCTACCATAATAACTTATCAAATAATTTGGTTCTAAAATTAAGGTACCATCAATGGAGGATCACTCAAATTTACTTCCAAATTTCAAAACTCTCAAGGGTTACATCAGAAATACACATCTTCGCGAATAATACCGGTATATAATTCCTTTCATCCAGATAAACAACAGCAACATATATAATCACCCGTATGGTTCAATTTTATTTCAATAATTCGCTTGCGCAAAGGGACCTTTAGCAGTTGAAGTAATCCAGAGGGCCAGAGACACCCCACTATGTTAGACAGGCGACCCAACTCCTTGTCACAACCGGGGAATCGAAACCACGCCAGTTAACTAATTGACAAACCTTATGATACAACGCACACGCGCTAATCCAGTTTAATAATACAGGTATATAATACCTCACACCAGTATTATAATTCAGCATATAATTCCTATCACCCAATCTGATACTATCATTTAATCACTCACACGCAGCCTTATAATACCGGTATATAATCACTCACACCCAGTGGAATAATATGCCAGTATATAACACCCAGTCTAATAATACCAGCATATAATAACTCACACCCAGTCTAATAATACAATCACTCATTAATTACCAGTCTTAAAATACACCAGCAAATAATAACTCACACCAAGTCTAATAATACCAGTATGAATAACTCAGACCCAGCTCAATATATCGGTATATAATAACTCACACCCAGTCTAATAATATCAGCACATCATACCCCACACTCAGTCTAATAATACGATATATAATAACTCACACCCAGTCGAACAATACCGGTATATAATAATCCACACTAAGCTTAACAAAACCAGTATATTAATGATTGTATATAGTACCTAACACCCAGTCTAATAATACCGATATTCATGTAAAATAGATCACCCTGAGTCTAATAATAACTCACACCCAGTCTAATAATACCAGTATATTTTACCTCACGCCCAGTCTAATACTTCCTCTCTGCTTGTATAAACAATACCAGTATAAAATATATGTCATCCTAAAATCATTTAATTTAGGTTTCGAAGAAAGAAGGGGGAAACAGTCCTTTATGTTTAAAAATGTCAATCCTCCATTGACAGATGCTATCTTATAATATGAATCATCTGTTTAAAATATATTCTCCTCCCTGATTCAATTGAAAAATAATTCTACAAAAATATCAATAATAATCTGAAAAATCTAGATAAATTACACATATTTACATACATAAAACCAAACTGGCAACCGACCATTATCAACAAAAACAGTAAATATCTTAATACAATGGGTGACAAAATTTGTGATCAAAATTGGCTAATGTTTGCTCCTCTACCACTAACATCCTACTGCTATGAGATACTGATTATTTTTTATGAAAATCAAATTATGATGTTAAAAGTAAATATATATATTGTAAAATAATAACTTATGATACATATTATAAAATAAAAGTATGAACCAAGTAAAATCAGATTTTTCTTAATTCTATTAAAGCAACATTTGAACATACGATATATACATGTAGGGTATAGGTAAAATCACAGGCACTGATGAGATTGCTTTTTGAATTTGTCTGATTCTATTTGGGGCAAACGCTTTCTAATTTGTGCATAATATAATAATACGAAACAAATCTTTGGTAGACATAGTGAAGAATGCCCATTCAAGTTAATATATCTACAGAGAGCCCAGTAGGGCCCAAGAAGTCTGAAGACTACCAATATGAAGATGAAAGCCTATTGACTGCTAATTGTGCTATAAAATGAATGTTAATATTATGAATGACTAACGATGATGATAAATTCATGTGTCATGTAATATCGTACCATGAAAGATTTAAACTTCCATCTTTGGAACAACTGCGTTGTTCAGCACTTATCCCTGCAATAACTTTCTAATATACAAATATATTTGTAGTCCATTGGACCATATACAGAGTTCAGATAGCGATTAGTATTAGTACTGATGTAAATTTACTAAAAATAGTTTTTCCAGTTACTAACACCTGCATTAAAGTTGTTTAAACACATTTCAAGGGAGGTAACATTTGTGAACTTGGGTTTTAAACACAGTTTTCACAGTCAAATTATTTTGATATATCTTTGCAATAAACAGCTTTCATGTTGGAAAATATTCTTTTGGAGGTATACATTTGAAGTTACACAATCAATTAAATTCCTTTCAAAAGAAATTAATTCATTTTAGGCACATATAACAAATTGTAAATCAAGTAACAATGCTACAATCTATAGCTGCCCCCAAAATTAAGGTAGTTTAACATTTGAATGACATCTAAAACATTTTATATGAAATGAATTAAAGAAAGCTATTCATTTGATACCATAATCAGGTGGCAGTGAGACAATTAAAAATAGATTTTTTCAAAATTCTATGATCTTAAATCTATAAAGAATGCTCTGAATAATCAGGTGGCAGTGAGACAATTAAAAATAGATTTTTTCAAAATTCTATGATCTTAAATCTATAAAGAATGCTCTGAATTCTGATTTTTAAAATCAAATTTCATTATTAAACTCTGTGAGAATGTTAAGTTACACAAATTTATGTACACATGTAAACATGGACTGTTATTTTAATGCTCATAAAATATAACAATATAAATCTACTTAGATATATATTAACAACCTCAATAATCAATGCCATTACTTGATATTAAAGTCATTAGGTTCATAGACTAGAATCATACAGAAACAACTTCTTACAAAATATTCAAGTCAAAACTAATCAAAATTTCATAAAGGTCTTGATCAATAAGCATTTTTTCAACTCTCGTGGGCAACATTTTGTTTGAATTTCAAAACTTACCAAATGAGACGAGCAACCATTAACAAATGACATAATTATATGGAATACAAGTTACTTTACAGATTTATATCTGGCGACGTTTCGACAAGGGTTTCTCTGATCTCTACCAAGCAAGTATTATTAAGTTTTCGAAACTTCAATAATCTACTATGAGTAAATCAGACCACTGAAATATGCATTACTAGTAATGGTAGGTTAATATGCCTGTGTGGAGAATATAGTATTATAGTATTTTGTTTGGTTGCTCCATACATTAAACTGCCATACCATTAACTACTACTAGCTCTTAATTTCAATATTTCTTCTCTTATTATTTAACTTGTTATACATCTCCCGGGCTTTATCCCAAAATACCAAACTTAATACAGTATGGGGACCTAATCTAAAATATGATGCTCCCCATCCTTTATAAAAACCCCACAGTCCTTCTTTCTTAAATATCTTAATAAAACAATCAAGTACGTTTTTATAAAGTAGACCTTTTCCTGCAGCATCGATACCCTGGTTATATAGTCGTGTTGAAACAACATCAAATGGTGTCATAAATAATGTGACAGCTACACCACTACCCATACTGGCTATTAACGCTATTAATAAACTATCTTTCTTAAACATCTGAAATTATAATGTATTTAAATAAAGATAATCTAAAATGTATTCTGATATTGGATACATTATTCCTGTTTTTGAAAGCTAATAATTTCTTGTTTATTTAAACACATAAATTAAGAAACCATTGTCATCTTTAGTATACTAATTCCAGTGTCAACTGGCCTGAAAGGAATGGAATCTAACAACTGAAACCACTTTCTGCTTCCGTCCCTGTTGAAAAATTTTCTTGGTGTATGCTATGTATTGACCAATAGATAACCTCTTGAAGTTTCCTCTTTGTTTATGCTTTAAAGAAACTAACAGATAACCTTGTTGCGAGTCTGCCCTAATTGAGAACTGTAGATAAGCTAGATTAAAGAAAGAATGTATAACCTACCTGTGTATCTATTAGGAACTGTTTTGTGGTAGAGAAGGTAGCAAGTTGTGCACCAGATCCTACAGTAACCCGTGGTATAGCAGCACTAACACCTCTCCATAATCCTAATATACCAAACTCTGAATAAATCTTCCTTAATCCCTGGGACATACTTTCATGTAGGTGCTGATGTCCTACTGCTATACTGTGTGCTGCCTGTGATTGTAACTGAGTTTTAACCTGAAAAAAAAACAACAAAACAGTATTATGCAGCATACTGAGTTCTCCTTCAAGTATTCAGCATGTCTTATTAATATATACTGTAATTTCTGGACTGCATTACATACTACAAACAAATGATACTTGTGAACAATTTTTTTTGTGATAATTTCTATGGTATTTGTTCAGAATTACCATGTATGAAAGTCTTTATGATCCATCTTCACCATAGTTTTTCTGTTATATGGGCCATTAGCAATTGTTTTTTCTAACCCTCCCAAAATGATCCACTGCTTCGTTGTGAAACTAAATACATGTATTAACACCATTTCTTCCACTTACCATAAAGAAAGGACTACCAACAAAGGCTCCAACACAACCAGCAAATGCTCCAGCTAAAATACTTTGCGGTGCACTAATATTTCCCTGAGAATCTTTGGTAAAGTCCAAATTAACTAGAATCTGATAAGTACCTAATCGGAAACCGTTCATAAAAAATTGATACCAAAGTGCCGGAACTAGTCCATTCTGTAATGCTAGCAAGCCATCGGTCTTAGCAACAGTATAAAAGGCATGTACAGCATTTCTATAATGTACAGCATACTGTCCACGTGATTTCAATTCCCCTTGCAGTTGCATCCGCGTTTTGACGACCTCAAGAGGATTTGTGAAAAGTCCAGCCCCACATGTTGCAATGCCACCTAATACAAACTCCATGACATCTAATTTCTGCACCATTTCTTGTCTTCACTTCTTGTCATAAAATTCTTTCATTACTGATCTCTGTTAAGCCCTCCATTATCTTTTCCAACTGTAGCTGACTACAGTATCATCAATGCTGTAAAAAATAAATATGGTATATTAATCCTTGGGGCATCTTCAATAAACAAGAAAGACGCGATGACTCACTAATATCAGGTTCAATTGCTGTGTTGCTCAGAATTTTCCGTCATGGTTTCCTTTGTTAATGGTTTGGGTCTGGCAAGGAACATTGTATACCGGTAGTTATTCCCATGATACAAAAAACCAGGTCCATGTGGGTTACTTAGCCTACTACTAAGGTTGCCACACAATGCTCCAGCCAGAGTAGTTCCTTTTGGCACTGTCTTTGAGCGAACGATATCCGCTGACAATTCCTATATTCCGGCCTCATATAGCTGCAATATGAAAATACAGTAAAATACCGCTATTCTCCACCCCCGTCCTCAGGCTGTTTTAAAACCCTTACCGTCTATTTGTCACCACAATTCTTTGTTTTCCACCAAAAGGAATCATTTCTCACTATATTTGACACAAATTTATAATAATTCAACTCCATTTTCAAGTAGAATTTGGCGATGAAATAAACATGCGGTTTGCGCACGTCCAGGTTTCCTAATGTCCTAATGGCGCTTCAATTTCAAATGTTTTTGGTGTATGTTTTTAATCGCAGAATTCTACTTAAAAATAGTGTTGACTCTTTATAAATGTGTGTCAGCTGTGGCAAGAAATGATTCATTTGGCAAATAAAGTAGAAGCAAGGTAAAAAAAAAAAAATAGTAGGTAAGGATTCCAAAATAGCCTTAGAACAGAGGACCAGAGGTGGGGAAGAACGGTATTTTCATACTGCAGCTATATAAGATAAGGATAAGGCCGGATAGGAACTGTCACTGTCATCGGACATTGTCATTGTCCACTCAAAGACAGTCCCTAAAGGAACTACAGCCAGGGATGGCAATATATCCAGATAATTACGACAGACGATAAAATTATCTGCTGAAATCTCAAATAATGTTTCATTAACATGGGTAATAACAAGCCAACAGTGAGGCTGATGTCCCCCGCCGAAATCCCAAAATAAATAGATGACACATATTAATTAATCGCACATTTATTTTTTTCAAGTATCGAGCAATCAAACTGTACACGAAGTGTCATCCAAAAGTGTTTTATAAAGAAAAATGCTAAAACCGACGAGAAAAATGAAAATGTACCCTAGTTAGGGGGACCCTAAAGGCAGACCAAAGGGCCCCCACTGTTGACAAAAGGGCTAAGGGCCCTTGTGTCTGAGTCAATCGTTTCGATACACTGTTACTGTCGAATCCATTACTGAATGAGAATGCAGTCATTGTATTGGCATAAAAATCATCAATCAAGATGAACCTAAGATGAAATTGCTTATCTCTGCCTACCCTAAGAAGAAAATGCTCATCTTTGAACTCCATCAAGGCATTGACCTAATAAGCATACACACCAATTTTGAACATTTTAACTCAATTCGAAGGAGAGTTATTGTGTTCCTAAGTCTCGGCAAATCAAATTGCTTATCGCTCTGCTTACCCTGAGCAGAAAATGCTCATTATCGAACTTAGTCAAGGTATTACTGTAATAAAACTATACACCAAGTTTCATCACTCTCACTTAATTAGAACTAAAGTTATCGTGTCCCAAAGCATCAACCAATCAAATTGCTTATCCCTGCTTACCCTAAGCGGAAAATGCTCATCTTCGAACTCCATCAAGGCATTGATCTAATAAGCATATACACCAAGTTTGAACATTTTAACTCAATTAGAAGGAGAGTTATTGTGTTCCAAAGTCTCGGCCAATCAAATTGCGTATCGCTCTGCTTACCCTGAGCAGAAAATGCTCATTATTGAACTTAGTCAAGGTATTACTGTAATGAAACTATACACCAAGTTTCATCACTCTCACTAAATTAGAACTAAAGCTATCGTGTCCCAAAGCATCAACCAATCAAATTGCTTATCTCTGCTTACCCTAAGCGGAAAATGCTCATCTTCGAACTCCATCAAGGCATTGACCTAATAAGCATATACACCAAGTTTGAACATTTTAACTCAATTAGAAGGGGAGTTATTGTGTTCCAAACTCTCGACCAATCAAATTGCGTATCGCTCTGCTTACCCTGAGCAGAAAATGCTCATTATCGAACTTAGTCAAGGTATTACTGTAATGAAACTATACACCAAGTTTCATCAATCTCACTTAATTAGAACTAAAGTTATCGTGTCCGAAAGCATCAACCAATCAAATCGCTTATCTCTGCTTACCCTAAGCGGAAAATGCTCATCTTCGAACTCCATCAAGGCATTGACCTAATAAACACATACACCAAGTTTGAACATTCTAGCTCAATTAGGAAGAGAGTTATTGTGTCCCAAAAAGTGTGACGGACAGACAGACGGACGAACCCATTTTAATAGTCCCCCAACTTTCTTCGAAAGGCGGGGGACAATAAAACAAATTGTGTACAGATAAAATTGATTGAACTTTGTACCGCAAAACAGGAGTTGTCTCCCGTGTGCTCTTTCTGCACTACACCTGTACCCTTTGTCCGATTTTTGTTTCCACTTGCCAAATGCTTCGACATGCATTAACAAACAACCATTAGAATAAATCGATTAATTCGAGTAATTTGTCTGTTTTTCTACCCTAGAATTACCTTTAAACAAACAAAATATATAATTTTCTCGAAGACAAAATACAGTCTTCTATTTTATCAACTTCTTTACACAAAAGAGTTGAAAACATGGGAAATAATTCAATAAGTTTGGATACAGACCACCATGTAGGTGCCAATCGATCTCTTCCATATTGTACATTAACAGAAAATGTTAGTTGCATTTATGTTGTATATGTTGTAGTCCTTGTAAACACTACGACCATCAAGCAACATTCTGATTGCAGTCTTGCTTAAGTAAGACTAAAAAATATTCGAACCATTTAGTTATTTTATATTGCCGTTTTATAGTCTAATATTTTTGTATGCGTGTAGGTAATTGTTTAACTTCTTATCAGTACAAGGCCTAGAAATATTGATTAAACCCAAGAGAAAATGTAAATTTAAACTTTTTCATATTTTCCATTTATCAAGCGTTTAACAGAAATTGCCCTGTTATACAGATTATAACGTGGTTTGTTTTATAACAGAATCGTTACGTAAGTACAAGCTACTGGTACAATAATTATTCTCCCTGCATTTGAAAAGCATAAACTTTCTGTATTCACGTCGTATACAGGTATTTATATCAATTTTAAAATTATTTTTCATATATCGACCATTGAGAAGGACAGACGATCCTTTCCATGTGATTTTTTAATAGGTACTTTGATCTTTTTGGTCTATAAAATTGATAATAATATACATGTATGCTTAATAAACTTCTTCCATTGATGTAAATCCACATATCTATAATGAAGACCGACAAAGGTATATTATATTTCCATTATGCGTATATTAATTCAGACGTCAATTATAATATATACTTACTCGTTGTATTGAATATTAATACTGAATGTAAATCTTCACCCTTTAGAATATAAACATGTTTTTTTTTTGTATATGCCTTTTTAACTTTTCTTTTCTTTGACTTTCATTTACCTGCGAAACGTTTGTGATATTTTATACACTGTCTGGGAAGTTACTATTAATTTTTGCATCATTTGGAAATGAAATGGAGTGGGTTTTTACGTCGTACTGTTCTGCTACTAAACTGCGCTAATTTTTTTCTAAACAATATTTATTCACAGAAACTGGATTGGAGAATATGTAGAAGCCTATAGACCCCCTCTCAGGGCTAATGAAGACCGGCATATTCCACACAGTGTGCTATGAGGAGAATTTGCCCGGGAAGCGGGGCTACGGCATACTCTTATATCGAAATCTAACTGCCAAGCGATCTTTTACGTGCATGCCAATGTGTACACCGTATTATACCTAGGTTTTTTTGTCCCATCCGAACCCTAGTAAGACCCTCCGTCCTGCACCACGGACAAGACGAAAGCACCATTTGGACTGCAGATAAACAATAGTAAATGTTTCCAAAAAAGTACAAAGCAATTTGGGGTTCTAATTCTGGTTTAGCAGCAATTTCTTTTATAGAATTCGCGCAACAAGCAGTCATCTTAGTTTTTTTAAAGTTCGCGTTGCATCCATTTTTATAAAATTTTCGCAGTGGTTGGATATTATTAAGTCGTCGTGTTTCATTATTCAACATGATTTCAACAACACGTAGGAAAAGATATGAATCAATCTGAGGTACGAATCATGTTCCAACTTTATTTCAACAACACATAGAAAAAGGTACAAATCATGTTTCAACTTTATTTCAAGTAGGAAAAGGTGCGAATCAATCTTAGGTACGAAACAAGGTACGAAAGAACTAAGTAAGAAACAGCCAGGTTACGAAACAGCCTGCACCCGTTTCTAGTCATTATATATTGTGATAAATCTGCTATTCGAGGGTTCGTTGAATTATAAAACTGCGTGTTACGTAATTTTAAAATGGGGTTAAATATTCATGGTTAAATATATTCCTTTTGGCGAAAGGAAATAAATTATATTCATGTAAGTCTTAAGCCGGGTCTGGATTTATACATATGCAGACGTAGACTCCTCTCCAATTTCATTATTTTTATGCTGACATTAGTGACAATTATCACATTAATGTTATTATTGAGACGAAAACTGACATTGAGATGATTGACATTAAACAGCATACGATTCCACACAAAGAAAAATAAGGTAAATGATGTTTACCCATATTACACTAGAATAACCTTTTTATTCCCCTAATTATTGACTATAAAAGCAGTGTATAATACAATAATTGGTCACATCTTTCGTGACACTTCTTAAAACCTCTAAAACATCTGAACGACTGGCCAATTAACAGTTATACAGAACATACCAAATCAATAATCAAGCCCCCCCCCCCGCCACACACACACAACACAGACCCACCCATACACCAGCCAAGCGCTAATGTCTCTATAATATTCTCCAAATATATTCTCTAGACACAGCAGGACCTGACAGATCCTTTTCTCTTTGCCAATTTACAAGCTCATAAAATATCCAAGTTCCTGATATGTTGTAAATTAAATAAATGCATTCGGCAGTTTTCACTATTAAATTCGGCACTTTAATAGTCTTACCAGGACGTTAAACTCCATTTCATTTATATAGTCTTGCATTAATAACTAATTTGGTTTCCGTCCTGTTAATATCCCCAAGGGTCTCGTATATATTTTCGTTATGTCTTTGAGTTACAGGGCATGGCAGAGGCCCAATCCTGATTTCAAATATTTTTCGATTACGAGCCAAAAGGACAATATAACAAAGTAATATTACCATACCAGTCACATGAGAATATTTAATTCTCCGCGCTTAGATGTAAAAATTTCAGCAATTAACCATATAATCATTCGAACATTAATCATAATATTTATAACCCTTTTACCCATTCCAGTGGGTTTTTTTCCTTGGAAGTCGAGGTTTCAAATACGTAACCTTCCATAGATTTGAAAATCTATTCAAACTACGCCGGGGATATATTTTCCGCTCAGAGCAGGTATTAGCTCACAAGATTGAAAACACAAACATCGGTGATTTAGAAAATGGACAAGGTCTATAAACCTGAACCCGGATATATATTTTTTTAAGAGATAAGGCTCTATGTACGGCTATGTCCATCTTGAGTGTATTCCATGGTTACTTTTCGTTTCAATGAAATGAGTATATAATAGAAAGGGAATGCATCTTTAACACGACAGCGGCGACATATATTTTCTCTGATTGACATTTACAAGAAATAACACACTTAAATTTTTAAAGAAAACATATTGTTTGAAAACAACAAGCGTAATTTGAGTACATAATAATACCATTGTTGTTCTAGGACTTCAAATAGCATGATGTAAATACAGGTAAACGATGGGTGCGGGTTTACAAGGACTAGAGGTCGACAACCTATCGGTGTCAATAAAATCCATTTCCAATCACACGCGGTTACAATGGAAATTGTTTGGGCGGTTAAAGGAACGTCGCCATGGCGATAGGAAATTCTTTTGAGCGGCATATCATCACCGACGAAACGTCATTGCATCGCAAAAAAGTCGATGATCAAGGACGGGAATCGGTATTGTGTGCGTTGAATGATTTGGTGAACGCCCGTTTTCATTAGCATGGTAGGTGTAGAAAAGTAAGACCTTAAACACCATTTCATTTATCTATTTGGTGAACAGATTGTATACTACGACATTTTCACCAGCGTTTGTTCGACTTTTTTAACAAGGCTTAATTATCTGCATGATCACGACATTTCCAAGATGACCCGGCAGACGTTCTCTAAGTTTGCATACGTTCTAACTTGTACCTCAAATAAAAGAAAATCACCAAATTAAGTATTTCATTCCATTAAGACATTTACAAAAGTAATTAGCTGACCGAAATTATTTTCAGATCTTAAATTGATTACTTTACACCTTTATATGAATAGCGTTTTATGCACCCCTTGATTTCCAGACTTCAAAAGAAAGACATACATGTACAGATACTATAATTGGTTTATTGCCCTTAAGAACTTTTTCATATACATGTAAAGTCATTACCGTGGCAATATCTACTGATGAACAAAATATTTACATAAGGCATGTCTCCTTTTGTAACAATTATATCTATATTGTCGTCCATTTTGTTGACGTTTCTATGACCTCCAGCAGTTCCATCGAATAACAATATAATATGTGACTATTATCTATTACCATTCTGGCACATAACAAAAAATCCTAGGAAAAGATCTTATTGATTTTATTAGATCCTGAGGTGGGTGCCATTGTTCACAATGGTGGCACTTCCGCGAAGTACGAGGTAAAAAAAATACTGACAGGAACATTTTTTTTAGTCATTCGCACGTACAAAAAATGAAGAGCCTGTATGCAGATTGGTAATATATCTAAAAACCTTTGCCAATTGGAATTCGATTATGTGAAACTGTCAAAAATATTTTCACCTTCATATATTTAGCATGACTAGAATCTGCGAAATTTAAAAATCGGCATTATAATCATGTTAACATGAAAATAGCGTCGAGAGAATACTCTTGGAAACGTCGCCTAAATAAATCATTAGCCTTTTTTCATAAGTATGTCTAGTATGTCTTGTAGTTTATTATTCTACCCTAAATACCAATAAAAGAATATAAAAATAACCATAGTAAAAAATATTGTCTTCCCGTATCGTTAGCAGAGATTAAAGTTCCAATTTCACTTTTTCTAAGAAAGTCAAAATATAATTATTTCTATGTTTTTTGCTCAAAAGGTTGTGAACTCACTATTGTACGATCATGGACAAAATTTTTTTTTTGGGGGGGGGGTAGAAAGGGTGACACTGGTTGATTGAGGAAATAGTTACTCAATTACCTCCCTTGTTTTCCTATTCTTCTCCATGGACGGCCATCTTCAAACGTTTGAATTTGAAGTTGAACATGATATTTTTGCCAATTTCTCAACTGGCAATAGTGAATTATAGGATTAATAAGGATTATTCTTTAACAAGGTAGGACTGTTTATAGGTTCAATCTATTTTGGGGCTTTATTTTAATAAATTTAAAAAATATAACTTAAAAAAAATGCTATTGGAACTTTAAGATAATTTGGCGGAAGACAAATAAACATTTTTTAAAAAATTAAATTAGTTATTTAGATAGTTATCATTATGACACCGACAGTAAGTAATGTAAACTGTAAATGGCCATAACTTACGTTGGTTTAATTCTTTTTTGTTAAAACTGCTTTTTGTTGTGCTTGGTCTGAGAAGTCTACTTTTGCCGTTTATTCTACAACAAAGTGTCTTCAAGCAGAGGGTTGGGTGGCCTAGTGGTCTAACGAGTGCATTGTATATTATCCTGCAGTCTGTCATTAAGTCAAGTGGCATGGTTTCGATCCCCAGATTGTGTGGGTGTCTCCTAGTCCTGCGATTTCCTCCCATTTGCTAAAACCCCCTACGCGAATGCGAATTATTGAAATAAAATTGAACCATCTGTTAGTTCCGAAATGACCTAGTTTATGTCGAATGGACGATACGCAAATGTCTTTCCCTGTCTGCCCCCCCCCCCATTTCCTAATCTTTCAAACTCAAAAGTTAAATATTTTATATAACTAAACAGAATATGTAATTAAATATCTATTTTGAAAACACATGTCATGTCATTAAACGTCTCCGTCGGACTCAATAAGGCGTAACCATGAAGTCTCGGTTGTTCTTAAACTATATTTATACTGTTTGTTAAACCCCTGAATAGAATTATTGTCAGGGAAGGTTAATAAACATTGTATATAGTATTATATAGACACACCTATATATAAAACTACTTCAATAAATATATACATGCTGGATTTGATCAATACAATAATTAAATGGTTTGGTTCGTTCAGAATTAGGATCAGTTGTTATAAATAGAGATCACGTATACTGAAATTGGTTTTCTGCAATATCACTTTGTGTGAAATGGGAGACCCAATTTTAAATTAAATATTACTTTGATTAAAATCAGACGTGCATAGAAACCTTTTTTGCTCAAAATAATTACGAACTATATCATTAATCTATCAGAGGCATTTAGTAACTGGATAGAACAATAAACTTTAAAGTAGCTAAATCTGTAACTCAATATTATCCCAAATCTTCAACATTGAAAACACAAATTATTTGTAAATTTAAATCAACATTGATGCTGTGATCTTATCCAATATTTAAGACAAAATAAACATTTCCAATATGCGTTTCAGCCCCATATGTCACAAGAAACTCGAGGGACGAGGTTAGACACATTGCACCAAATCAAACGGCGTATGTAGACTGGAAAAACCAGATGCTAGAAATTTGTACTGAATGTAAATCAATTTATATACATTCATATTAGAGTATTACATGCGTTGGGACCCACTTGTGTCAATTTCTAGGTCCCAAATGTTAGCGATTTAGCTCCTTTAACAAATACTTATGGAAAAACATCTACTTATTCATTTGCGCGACGTTTCGAAGAGTATTCTATCAGCGTATTAACTTGATAACTTTGAGAGAATACTCTTCGAAACGTCGCCCAAATAAATAAGTAGCTGTTTTCTATTTTTTGTTATATGGCACACGTCACGTTTGACTTGCCAGACTTTGCCACTTGGTTAGATCTTTTAAGATCTGAACATGGACATAGTTAGTAACAATCAAGAACTAAACGATCTAAAGTAAAGAAAAACACATGCATCAAAAGGGACTGATATTCCTTACACACGATTCCTGCCAAGTTTAATTCATTCGATTTTGTTCGGTAATTAGGCAGGACCAGCACTGAAGAGTAAAGAACGAGAGGATGATCAAGAACTAGACAATGGCCGTGGCACCGGTACAAAACGTTTACTTTATGCCTGACCATGGAAGTTACTGGTGACAGAATAAATAAGTATTCGTGTAAACTATATAAGTCTTTGGTATCCTAACAGCTAAAAACGTCCCCATCGCCCATTTTGTAATTTCCTATTTCTATTTTGTCATTTACCAAAATTAATTTCGCGGTATAAAAAAAACTAAGACAGTTTAGTTGATTCTTAATACTATGGAGATATTAATTCGGCTGTGAAATCTAATCTGGGAGACATCAGTGGACGTCAGAGCTGGATAAGGTTGCATGGGACCCTTGATTTTTGTCTGTAACAGATAAAATGTGTATATCAGTATTGTTGATCGACAGGTTTTATACGGCACAGCATAATATATCAGATCATAAATCATTTTTAGAAATAATATGGGGGTCCCTTTGACATTGGTGCTCCTGGTTTTAGCCCGGAAGTACCTCTCTTAATCTTGGCCATTTGTTCCAGAAAGTTGTCCCATACTCTGACACTGTTTGGGCCATGGCAAATTGTTCAGTGACAGATCTTGTGATATCACGCAAACTTTTTCGACCACTAGCCCCCCCACACCCGATTTTAAAAAGTAATGCATTTATGATATTGGTAATGATATTGCAATGAAGTATAAATTGGGTTGATTGTTTCCATACATTAAGCAGAAGCCAGTTTTATTTCATCTTTAGTTTTTGTGTGTTGACTCAGGAACACACATACATTGGAACACACATACTTTTGAAGGCAGTCTGACTTCTAACAGAACAGACCGGCACATAAAAATAAAATCGACGATTTTATTTATTCTAAAATATAACCCAGAAATAAGTATATTTCCTAATCTTTACAAGTCTGTTTACCCGAAGACTCTTTATCTCCAATTAAGCAGAGGTGAATCGAAATAACGAGATTTTACTGTATTATATATATATAACAGATACACAAATGTGTGGGCTTACATGAATATGGATCCAAGTAAAATAACTCAACAATAACTTCATACATGATTACACTTAATATACTTATTGGTAAATTCAAAACCGTTAGTTTAGTCTTAGAAGGCCGTGGTGATTGAAGTCGTATTGGCAGTCGTATTCACTGTTTATTTTTGGACAACTGAGTTTTAAGAGTTTATACCAGTCCTGTTTATTTTCATAGTGTTAACTTTGTAAATTGTTGGGTTAATCTTTTGTAACCCTATTTGAAAATACCGATTCGTTTATAGCTTCAACGAATCTCAAGACTTCACACAAAAAGGAATCAGTCTTCTTAATATTTCATACAAATATTAGTTTGATCATCTTGGAGGCAGTGAAGTTTTAGTTTGAGAATATCTGGAACAGCGGAGCTTTAATTTCATAATTTGAGAGAGAAGTTTCATTTGATGATTTCGAATATAACGGTGATTCAATAAACAAAATGTCTTCATTATAGACGACATTACCTTTGTGTTTCGGGCCTATTTATGTGAATAAATCTTGAAGTTTGTCACTCTAGGATAAAGCAGTTAAATTCGCCTTCGATTAACAATACCAGTATTGTCAACTTGAGCCAGGAGTTAGTAGCCTATACTAACTACCGTTCGTGATTTATGTATTACAAAGCACATTCAGTACATTGCCTACCTCAATAGCTGTGATTTAAAGAACGGTTGATTTTTGTTCAGTGCCAATTTTAACCGATAATACAGGTTGTTTTGTGACGAGTCATTGGTAGATTTATTTTACAACAGTTCAACCATTGATTTTTGTGATTGATCTGAATCGATATCATCAATACTCGTATGTGAAGTGATTTATGTTTACAAAGTATCAATACCATGAGAAGTTTAGGATTCTACTGCTTCATTTTCCTGTATTTCATCTCTATAATTAATAGGTAAGTAGAGCGGATTCGCGGTGGCTCAGTGGGTAAGACGCTGGCTCGCTAATAAAGGGTTCTCCTGTTCGCTCCGGGTGTTGGTCTAGAAACGACCTCAGATTTTCTGGTCCGGGTTCCCTTTGTCAGTGGTGCAGGATTCAGGGCAAAATAACCTTTGTCCAGTTAGAATTCGGAATAAGAGTAGGCTTAAGCGCTGATGTCCGGGCAAAATTTCCCCAATAGCACACACGGCGTATGCCAGTCAGCATTATCCCAGCCAGTGCAGGAAAGTAGGACGTTAAACCCCATTTCATTTAATTTAGTTATTATAGAAGTCGCGAAGCTGCCATGGCCCCAATGAGGTTATATATGGATATCCCCGCGAATTCATCTGTCCAGATGGTTCTTTTTACCCAAAACCAATCAGCCCTCATCATTTAAAAGCACCTAATGGGTATACGGGACCAAAATGTTGGTGGCTGGAACATAGATCAACCGTCCGTACATGGATAAATTCTCGATGATATCTTAATGTAACGACCAAGAATTAAGTTTAAACTAGTCAACAAGATAAGAAACTAAGATGGCGTTATTTACCATGGCCAAGTCTAGTGCACGATACTGAATTTGGCGTAGACAGCGGCGTTTGTGTAAACTTCTTCAAATTCCAGCGGTTAAGTGAACTCAAATACATACGCGGATTGACTAAAAAATTTGATCAAACCGAGCGATTACTTTGACAAGATGGAACCAGATTTGCACATTTTCCGGATATTCTTTTTCGTTCAAAGTAATGGCCGACTGAATTCCGTACGACTTATTTTATATTTAGTGTTATATTATTTAATGATGCCCATTGAGATTTAAATACACGTAAAGTTAGACATTTTTTTGCATAACTGGGTCGGGAAGTAAACTATCATTTTTTGCCGAGAATTATAACTTTTTACCACCAGCTTCAATCAAGGTTTGGGGCCACGGTGGCTAAGTGGGTAAGACGCTGACTCGCTTACCTGGAGGTCGGGTGTTCGATCCATGCATTGTCTGAGAAAATTCATCCATATTTTCGGACGCGGTTTCCCCATGTCAGTGGTGCTGGGCGGAGGGCTTGACAAGTACAGCTGTCTAGTCGTTCGGATGATACGAAAAACAGAGATCCCATGTGCACATTGGCGTGCACATAAAAAATCCCTTGGCAGTTGGAATTTGATTAAAGAGTAGCCCGTAGCGCCGTTGCCCGGGCAAAATTGCCCTCATAGCACACTGTATGGTGTATGCCCGTTTTTATTAGCCCATTTCGGAGCAGGACAGTAGTACGTTAAAAAAAAACATTTCATTTCATTTCAATAAGGTTTATTGATAAATATATTTAATAGTTTTTATATATCAATGAATTATCAATAGTCTAAACATCTTATATTTGGTGTTTGTATTAGGTAGAGTGTATGTAAATAGTCATCGATTTCCTCAATAAGTTTGATATATTCATGTTATATTGGAATATAAGACGAGGTGTACCACCTTTTTCAGAGATTTAAATTGTTGGTTATGCTTGGTTAAAACGTCTCGTGGAGTTTCCAGAATTCAAGAGATTCATTATTTATGAATTATTTAGGTTTGATGTTTCTAGACAAGCCCACGGTTATAAAACTATTTCGGCTCTGATGAATCTGTTTCCCAAGAGACCCAATATCAAAATATCTCTTTGTCTCCTGGTATAAAACTACCCAACCGCTTATTTCACAATTTAAGTTATTATTTATTATGTATACTTTAATTAGCTATGTAGATTACTTACGTCTTGGTCTATTCGGTTTGTCTGTAACCCATGCTAGAAATAAAACAATTTATGTAAATTCAATTAGCTACGATAAAAACTTACCCATCTTGGCCTGTTCGCTGTATAGGCAACTCGTATATGAGATAACTATTTAGATTTGATATGTGATGTGCATATTGTATTAAAATGACAATACTTTTAAAAATAGATTCTTTTTTATGTGTTGTCACTACAATTATTAAATGCATGAATGAACGTGTTGAATTACATAATTATATCTACAATAGATGTACAATAGATATACTGTCACAACTACATCATGTTTATTATTGACCTGAATTACGTATATAGCTTATATCTAATGTAGATATAATTATATAGTTCAACACGTCCAGTCAAACATTTAATTATCCGTTATTGTTTTGTCTTTAAAGGGCGGGTGGGAGTGGTGGTCAAGTCCAAATGGTTGTGCGTGACATGGATTACGGTCGCTTGTCCATAGTGGCATTTTCTCTGGGTCCCCCGATCCCCCCCCCCCCGTTAAAGGCCTCTACTGTCAAGCCAAACATTGCAAACAAGTTGTACAATTATATTAGTCCCGAAATGATTTAGTTTGCGTCGAGAGAACGTTAAACCCCGCCTCCTAGGACAATCTGTTTCACATTCAAGTCTTTCTGATATTCAAACGATAAATTGAAACATCATTCTTCCCTTTAGAATTGCTCACTTGTATAGAACCAAATGTTCCGGAAACATTAATTATACACAGCATCTTTCGTGTTAAACCCCATACTTCCTTCCATTCAAATTTGCCGAGGAGGAGTATATTTGCCCCAAATGTGGTACTTCTGCCTTCTCCTATTTGAATTCTAGCTACCCATGGATTTTTTTTACGTGCAACTGTTCGTTGTATCTGAACGACGAGTTACCCTCTCCTTGCCAACACGACACGGCCACACCATCCCGAAACGAATTTGAAACATCTCAAGATCAAATGAAATGAAATGGGGTTTAACGTCCTACTCTTCTGCACCTAACCTGGATTAATGGAAACCTGGCATATGAGGGAAATTTTGCCCGGGCAGAGGCGCTACGGCCTACTGTTATATCGAATTCCAACTTTACGTGCACTCCAATGATTCACTGTCTGTGTAACGATGTCAATTATACTATTTGCATGAATGATTGTAAAAGTATACAGTCGGGCGGGGCAGAACAGTAGGGCGTTAAACCCCATTTCATTTAAAACATACCATCTTGAGAACAGAGAAAATGTGTGGGGCGAATAAGTGAACGAGATATTAAAATTCTAATTATAGTTTCTACTACTCCCTTAATTTGTACCCCCAGCGTAAAGTCAATAAATAAATTTAAAAAAACTTTGAATAAGAACAGACATTGTTGAAGGCGGCAAATCTTTATAAAAATATTTATACACACCGGTAAAGAAATTACACCCACTTTTTAAAACACAGATTTCATTTAAAAAAAAGAATACCATGTAACAAAGATAAATATGAGTAATATATGGGTATACTTTAAAGTAAGTAGAAGACAATTTCTCATTCTTTGTTTATTCTAATAAAACAGGCAATATGGTTTCGCCTGCCAATTATATTGATCATTTAAAGAAGCTCTCTCCTGTTTTTTCAGCATTGTAACAGCTTTTCTTTTAGTTGAAATATTAGAAAAAATTTGGGATTTAACCTGCATTCAATATGGCTTTTCATGACTAACATATTATAATATGGTATATTTTATTGCATTACCCCGCTTGCCTGTATGGGTTTTTGGCAGTGGGAGAAAATTGAAAATTATATAGATGCAAACAATACCCGCAAATTAGCGCATTCTAACGTTCAAGCGGTGTTGATCTTTTCTATCATTGGGCTGTAATTGTTGGAAATATTTTTTATTGATTTTATATATCACTTTTATTTCAGATTTATATAAAGTAACATAACGTTATTTCAAATTCATATAAAGTAACATAACGTTATTTCAGATTCGGGGGGTTGGGATGGCCTAGTGGTCTAGAGTGCCGCGCTTCGACCTCTAGCTGGCCGGTCACCTCTGGCTTGCGGCTGTGGTATCGAGCCCTGGTGTGAGCGTATGTGGCATGGAGATAGGGGCGCCTTCTCAACCTCGTGGGTTTCCTCCGGGCACTCCGGTTTCCTCCCACTGCTAAAGACCCCTACGCGCAAGTGAATTATTGAAATAAAATTAAACCATATGTTAGTCCCGAAATGACCTAGTTTGTGTTGAGTGGACGTTAAACCCCATTTCTCTCTCTCTCTCTCTATTTCAGATTCATATAAAGTAACATAACGTTATTTCAGAATCATATAAAGTAACATAACGTTATTTCAGATTCATTTAAAGTAACATAACGTTATTTCAGATTCATATAAAGTAACATAACGTTATTTCAGATTCATATATGTTTATAATATTACCTATGGGGAAATAACGGTTAATTCCCTTTTTTCTGTATGGCGGTTCAGTGGGGCGACAAACCGAGGTCCCGTGAACATGTTGGGGTGTTTGTAACTTAAAGCCTTATTATTGGAATTTCATGTACACGTTGACGAGTACGTACCATAACACTTAGCATTGGAATTCAACGATAAGTACCCCACAGCACACGCCATGACGTATATCCGTCGTCATTAGTCTGATAGTATATAGTACTTAGGCTACGTTACACCCTATTTCATTCAATTTCCTTTAATTCACTGATGCTCAGCACCGATCTCATCGCTTTAAATTTCCCTGATGGCCCTTACTACTTATAGTCATTAAATATATTGATTATATATCTGAGGCATGTGTTATTATATACGACTTATCTATCTCAAGCATAGCACTGATTGTTGACCTTCAAAGATCAATCTTCTTTTCTTAAATCAATATCTTCCACTGCTTGTTAACCTAGATCTGATTGCTTTCTTCATTTTTCCTCGACTTTCCAGACATAGGTAATGTCGTTTTAGTCCAGTTTCGTCGTATATATTCAATGTACACATAGTATTCACAGTACAGTTTAAAGACATGACATAGATTTCCAATCTGATTAAGATACGGATCTACTTTTCGTTCTTTTTTATACTTTCGATAGCCTACTCTACATGAAGATCTAACCGGTCGTACAAGCGACTTTTGACCCTATGATGTCAGCATTGGTGTTACTAATGATCGCCTTAACAGACTGTTTCGTTGGCTTTTTCTCGCATCAATAAGAACGCATATATAACAACTCTTCCAGATCCTAGTGTAGTAAAGACAAGTAAAACGAAATTTTCAACTATAAAATCGAAACGAATAGGATTTGTGTTTTAATCAGATTGCCTATTCCATTATAGACAAATTGGCTATTAAAGTATCTTCTGTGACCAGTCTGTCCATTAATAAAATTCTGATTTCTGACCGAATTCGAATGTCGACGGACGTTTTATTTTGTTCCTAAACCATAACATATTTTGCTGACGTGCTTCAAACAATTTTGAGGCCACAAAAGGAAAGGCAGAGCCATTTAAGAGGAGTCAGAGAAATCGAATGACTTTCACCTATTCCATTCTTCTACTATCCTTGAACATTTGAACATTTTCCCCAGATAAGACTTTGGTGTGCCATCTGAACTTATCTTTGGTCCTGGGTCTAGACACCAAGCCCTTTCTACTGTTCTAGGGGCCAACTGTAGAAGTACGATCGACAGTGCGAACGTGGCATATTTGTTCATGTCGGATTTCAATTTTTGATATGAAGTAACAATTCCAATATGAGTGTGATGACGTAATGCTCGGTTTTTACTCCTCGTTGTTGGGTTTTTTTAATTTACGAAACACTGTGTTATTCGGTTCCGAAATTTAATCCATCCATTTACTGAATCAGTTTGAATTATCCCCTGTTAAATGTGATAAACAATATTAAATATATTAACGTGCCAGAACAATAGGTTGAGCAGAGTTTAAAATCACATACGTTGTTGAAATTAATCAAAAAATCTAACTGGTGGTATACCATTTGTACGCGAATATAATCTTAATTATATGTTCTTTGTATAATATATATTTTACATTTAAGCGTCAGTGGGAAGTCCTTGTTTTAATATTGTTGAAGACCCTAGCTTTGTCCGAACCCCCAATCGCATTCAATTGTTACCATTGATACTAATGGTACAGGGAGACGTTGGTATACGTACACTCTTCTCAAATAAATTAGTCTTATTTAAATATAATACTGTAGTTTTAACGATTCGCGATATTGACCCAAGCCTATTTTCTACCTTTACCGGAAATAGAATTAATGTTCACTTATGCTCGAACAGGATTGAAATAACGAGGTTCTGATCGTGATCAATTCCAGATAGATGACATCACGTGACAACAAACACGTAGACATTTATGTTGATTTTGTGAAATAAGTTTGTTTGTTTTTACTGTTGTTATTGGAATGATGATAACACGCTTTTGTCGATATGATGACAAAATACTTGGTCAATAGATTAGACTGATCATTTTCAGTTATGTGAAAATAAAATATTGAGCTGTATTAATAATATTATCCCTGATTCTCGGAACTCAATAAGCTCAGAAAACAACTATGTTACACGCTTGCTCTTTTCGATATCATCGTTCAATTGCTTTACTGGAATTTTGGATCGAAAAATCTTACTTTCAAATCAGAAAACCAAAATGAAATGAAATAAAACGTCCCACTTTTCTGCTCCGATTGGATTAATGAAGACGGACATTGTTCATGCAGTGTGCTATGAGGAACATTTTGTCCGGACATCGACGCAATGACCTACTCTTGTTTCGAATTCCAACTGCCAAGGGATCGTTTACTTACACGCCAATGCGTCCACGATACCTTAGGTTTTCGTCCCATCCGAACGCCTATACGTCGTCCCTTGCCAAATCCTCCGTCCTACACCACTGACAAGATAACCACATCCGAAGAGCTAAAACCAAAACATATCTGAAAGGTGAAACATGGCGTATGTTATGAAGGGAATATTAAACTACATGTATATTGATTACAAAATATTTGTCTCTAGTACATTATGTCTAATATTTAGTCCTCATCAGGTATCTCAGATTGTATGAACAACTACACCGGCTAACGGGACTTTGTCATTGTCATAAAATAATCATTAGCGGTATAGTTTGTTAACAACAATTATAAACAGGGCAATATTGAATTCTTTATCACCCGATATATTGTGAATTAATGAGGCCTATATTCAATTTATGACCCCAGTTACTATGATTTAACGAGACCTAGATCCAATTTACGACCCAATCGTGAATGAAACATAGCTGAATAGTGGGCGATATAATTGTTACAAAAGGGTATATATGTATGTATATATATAGTAAACAAAGTCAAAGGTCGTGTCTTGTATCATCGTAATATAGACTTGTGTAAACGACAAATCAAATGGCCAATCATTTTTAAGTTGTATTCACACGATTAATTTATCAACATTACTAAGTCAAATGTTGTATCGCATATCATTGTTACCGTAACTTACAAAAACGATGAAATGTTGTTACATATATCTTTAAAACTACTTATCTTTATGTATTTGGTTATAAATTTAAAGTTATACTACCGATATATTTCTTCTACAAGTTATCTACCTACAATTTATCTTATTATACAAGTTATCTTCATGTACTTGGTTGCGAGAGAGAGAGAGAGAGAAATGGGGTTTAACGTCCACTCAACACAAACTAGGTCATTTCGGGACTAACATATGGTTTTATTTTATTTCAATAATTCGCTTGCGCGTAGGGGTCTTTAGCAGTGAGAGGAAACCGTAGTGCCCAGGGCTCGAAACCACAGCCGCAAGCCAGAGGTGACTGGCCAGCTAGAGGTCGAAGCGCGGCACTCTAGACCACTAGGCCATCCCCCCCCCCCCGTACTTGGTTGCAGATATAAAGTTATATTACCAATATATATCTTATACGAGTTATCTTCGTGTTCTTATATTAATATATTTCTTATACGAGTTATCTTCATGCTCTTAGTTACAGATATAAAGTTAATATATATGTCTTATACAAGTTATCTTCTTGTATTTAATTGCAGATATAAAGTTATATTACCGATATATTTCATCGTTATACAAGTTATCTCAATGTAATTGGTTTAACTGACATTAACCTGTATTACCGATTTTACTTTTGTATTTGTTACCCATCCCGTTATCACATTATACTTGGTCACAGATGCCAAGTTATATTACAGAATTTTGGAATTGCATGTTTTATGGCGAGTTCGCGTCCATTGTTTTGTTTGTTATCTCATTCAGTAACCAGTGGCATGACATTTTATTTTATTTATTGTGTAGGTTTTGATAAATTATATGCCCGCAAGTCTGAAGGTTTTCCAATAGTTTGGTAATCCACTTCAATAAATCACTCACCATTTTGTCTTGCGTTATATTGGGCTTCAATTGTCGATTTTTAATTATTTTTGATTATGTACATTCGTTTGTTTAAGTGGGTAATTTGGGTCAGGAGTTAAAGAAACTTTGTTGGGAAATACCAGATTTAGTATTCAGCGGTATGCGTAAATACAAAACTAGCATAAACAGATGCCTGCTACGTCTGTAGAAAGGATACTTTAATCAAATGTAGCTTGGCCCATCACTGATCGAATTAATTTTTTAAGGCGTTGATTCAGTAATTTTTGGACAGAGGGCATATCGATTCAAAAATATTGTTGGGCATTGCCAGTGTCACCCGAGACCATCAACACTCAACGGAAAGGGTCTTTGATCTTCTAATCGACATACTTTTATATAATCTTGTAACCGAACAGGGGTGTGTGGATATACAGGGGGGGGGGGATTTATTAGGAGGACAGGGACTTTCCCACAACACCTTTGTCAAAACTGCGACGTATTGCTGTTTTATTTAATTTGTGCTTTGTGTATTGGGTTATACGCATTTAATTTTAATCCACTTGACATTTCGATTTTTATTACCAGATCACTATGTCTAGAGAATATCACATCAGAAAGAGACTTGTTAATTTATCTACTTGATACAAGACGATATGATTCCAGCATGAGACCAGATACTGATACAGGTATTTATGTCTTTATATATTTTCTAAAAATTATATCCGGAATCTTACTTAGCGGAAACCCGTGAAACCGGAAGTAGCATAACTCTAAAACAGGAAGCGATAGTTCAGGCCTATATTCACACATGGGCAGCCCTTGTACCGAAACTTTTATCCGAAATGCAGCCTCTATGTAATCACCAACACCGGACAGAAAGACAAACTCTAAAACAGGAAGCGATAGTTCAGGCCTATATTCACACATCGGCAGCCCTTGTACCGAAACTTTTATCCGCAATGCAGCCTCTATGTAATCACCAACACCGGACAGAAAGACAAACGGCAGTCAAAAATAACATTTATATATATATATATACATATATATAGAGAGAGAAATGGGGTTTAACGTCCACTCGACACAAACTAGGTCATTTCGGGACTAACATATGGTTTAATTTTATTTCAACAATTCGCTTGTGCGTAGGGGTCTTTAGCAGTGGGAGAAAACTGGAGTGCCCGGAGGAAACCAACGAGGTTGAGAGGTCGCCCCTATCTCCATGCCACATACGCTCACATCAGGGATCGAAACCACAGCCGCAAGCCAGAGGTGACCACTAGGCCATCCCAACCCCCGACATTTATATAGATATGAACTTCCAGAAGTTGCAATCGCGTTTTCTAGGAAGAGAATTATATCCTGCTTCGTTTACTACACGATTTTCTGATATCTTATTTATAATTTTTAGGGTAGTACTTACTAAAAAGTAGAAAATATTTACACTGCCTTGTGCACTATGGTTTTAATTTATTATATATAATAAGAATTTAGAATATGTTGCTTTGTTTAAAAAGGGGTTGAGCGGCCGAACGGTTAACGCGTGTTTGATAGAACATAATGTTTGTCACTGAAATGACATCGATTCCCTGCTTGGCGTGGCAAGATACAAGGGCGAATATCCGCCCCTCTAGGTTTTCTCTGGATCATCCGGTTTCTTCTCACCGGTACTGAATTATTGAAATCCAATGGAACCACATAAGTCCCGAAATAACGTCATATTACATCTCCCAATCCCCCTACCCCCCTCTCGCTTGATTTCGTTAAAAGTAGAATTATTTACATGCAATTGATTGTTGCCTATAATAAATTTTGTCGTTGCTTTGTTAATTGCACTAAGCCTGACATTAAACGTGTACATCTACCATCCGTCAGGAAAAGTAAATACATACTTCAGAAATCTATTAATAGGTCTCTAGCAACTTAAAGTGGTCTTCGTGCATTTGGGGGCTTTCGTCCCTTCGTAAAAAGGCATTTTGGATTAACGTGATTTGATCATAAAGTGATATATGGGCATATTCAATTTGGAATACGGTCATGAAAATGTATCCACGATATAACTCTGGATGGAAGCGGACATGAACCCCTACCCGAGAAAGAAATAATGTTAACCAATTAGATTGTACGCTTCGTTAAACTCTTGTTAAAACTCACTTACACCAAGACGGTCAGTTTTTTGATTTTAGATGATGTGGTAATTAACTTTAAGGTTTTTGTTTTTGAATATGGCATTATTTAACTTGGTGAAAGTGATAATATCTCTTTTAGGAATACATGTCTAAGTCATTTATTAGAACAATAACAATATTATACCCGCTCGTCAATATTATACTTACTCCAAGTTCTTTAATTTTCGATGATTTTGCAAGTTTAAGGTTATTTTGTTAGGATATTATTTATCTATTATCTTGGTGAAAGTAATAATACCTCTTTAAAGACTAATTGTCATAAAGCAATTAATATAAAAACAACAATATACATAAATATAGCAGCCATCATCACAATGGTCGATCAGTTCACTTTAATTAATTAATTTATTGAGCTGAAAACGCATGTTTTGTTTTATCGCCACAACCCATGCTCATAATTAGTGTAATTAGTTGATAATTGGAATAAAGCAACAAATATATACATTTACTGAACAAAAGCACGGGTATAGCCATGAACCGGTACGAACATAACTCCGAGATCAGAAGTAGTAGGCCATCGTCACCAAACCCATGTTACTCCCCAACCTAAACAAACATACAAACAAATGAAAGTTACAAAATTTAATATTAGTATAGACGGAAGGTTGATAAAACATTCACGTATGAATATCAAATTTTGAAATGGAAACAAGCTCAAGCCGGCATACAATTCGACTGAGGTTGTGTGGTTAGAACAGGAAAATCACAACTAGATTCGAAACCCTTCGTCAACCTCTTGCAAACGTTATCGTTGTTATTTTTCATTGGGTGGCTCTCTGGAAGATAAACACGAAACTTAGCATGTTTAATGCAGGACTTTGATTTTTAATATCATGCCACAATTCCAATATGGTTGCGATGACTCTATGGTGGGTTAATGGTTCAGCGCGCTCATATCAACAACAGTTTCTCTTCATTAAACTAATTCATCGATTGAAATGGAAACCTCAATTCACTTTAATAAAGATATGTAGATATAGAATTAGCTGCACTTCAGAAATCTATGGTGGCTGTTAGCGGCCATTCTACATCGTCGACTTGTCGGGTTGTGAAGGCGACAAGTCGCGGCACGACAAAGCGAAATAATTGCATTTCGTCGACTTGTCGCTTTGTCGCTTTGTCGGGTTGTGAAGGCGACAAAGCGACAAGTCGACAAAATCAACCCGACAACGCGACAAACTAACCCGACAATCGTCGCCCTCATTTTGTCGACTTGTCGGGTCAATTTTGTCGACTTGTCGCTTTGTCGCCTTCGACTTATTCACAACCCGACAAAGCGACAAGTCGACAAGTCGCCGAAATGCAATTATTTCGCTTTGTCGACTTGTCGCTTTGTCGCCTTCACAACCCGACAAGTCGACAAGTCGACAAGCCGCCGAAATGCAATTATTTCGCTTTGTCGACTTGTCGCTTTGTCGCCTTGGAAGTCAATCACTGCGCATGATCGAGCAGTCTTCGGTTAAGTATGGAAGCCCAATCTCGACGAGGCGAGGGTGCGTTTATTCAACATTTGGTTTAGTTTTGCTACACCTGACCATTACACAAATAGGATTGAAAAATTCATGTGGTTAAATTTGCATTTAACGACCCATAAAATTATATGTTGATATGTATTTTATGCTTTCAAAATACCTATGGTAATTGAGAATAGAATATGCTACCTTTGCTACATTAAAAAATATTTAAAATTTAAATCCTTTCTTCTTAGGATGTTTATAGGCAAGTTTCCTTTATAGAATGCACTAAAGCTTTTTCCGTTGGAAAACTAAACCAAATGTTGAATAAACGCACCCTCGCCTCGTCGAGATTGGGCTTCCATACTTAACCGAAGACTGCTCGATCATGCGCAGTGATTGACTTCCAAGGCGACAAAGCGACAAGTCGACAAAGCGAAATAATTGCATTTCGGCGGCTTGTCGACTTGTCGACTTGTCGGGTTGTGAAGGCGACAAAGCGACAAGTCGACAAAGCGAAATAATTGCATTTCGGCGACTTGTCGACTTGTCGCTTTGTCGGGTTGTGAATAAGTCGAAGGCGACAAAGCGACAAGTCGACAAAATTGACCCGACAAGTCGACAAAATGAGGGCGACGATTGTCGGGTTAGTTTGTCGCGTTGTCGGGTTGATTTTGTCGACTTGTCGCTTTGTCGCCTTCACAACCCGACAAAGCGACAAAGCGACAAGTCGACGAAATGCAATTATTTCGCTTTGTCGTGCCGCGACTTGTCGCCTTCACAACCCGACAAGTCGACGATGTAGAATGGCCGCTAACAGCCACCATAGAAATCCTATAGGTTTTATTTTTAATTTTGAGTAAAATAATCCAATACCTACTGTACAACAGAATTAAACACAACTCTTGAAATTGAAACGTTAATTGATTTATGGAAATGTTACGTGGTTCATTGGTTTTTTTTCTAAGTTTAGAAAAATTAATCAATGTCTCTTTATAGTTACATTTGACTCAGTCGAAGGAAATTGAATACCAACTTCTTGCATCATATTTGATATGAACAAAATGAACTTAGCAGAGAGCAGTAGGCTTACTTCATCTGACTAGTATTAAAAGCAGAACAAATGTTATTTTTTCGTTTTGTCCCAGTTTGTCTAATTTGACTATAATAGCGAAGAGTGTCCTAGACTGTATAGTGGGCCTTAAGTGAAATAGTAACAATCCCTTCCTTACTTTATCAATAAAACAAAAAAATAAAGTATCACCAAATGATGCATGCCCATACACTGTTGGCCATATTGAAATGCCATGAATGAAATGAAATAGGGTTTGACGTACTACTGTTCTGTCCCGACTGGGCTAATGAAAACGGCTTGTTGTAGAGAGAGAGAGATAGAGAGAAATGGGGTTTAACGTCCACTCAACACAAACTAGGTCATTTCGGTACTAACATATGGTTCAATTTTATTTCAATAATTCGCTTGCGCGTAGGGGTCTTTAGCAGTGGGAGGAAACCGGAGTGCCCGGAGGAAACCCACGAGGTTGAGAAGGCGCCCCTATCTCCATGCCACATACGCTCACACCAGGGCTCGAAACCACAGCCGCAAGCCAGAGGTGACCGGCCAGCTAGAGGTCGAAGCGCGGCACTCTAGACAACTCGGCCATCCCAACCCCCCCCAATTGTTGTAGAACACAAGAGAGCGTAGTTTTGCATAAACTAAATGGACCTCGTTTTATAGCCTTGCTCGCGACTTTGGTCAGACACCAGTGACTACCAACCAATCTGAGCATATCGTTTTTAAGTATTTTGATACTTTGATAGTGCAACTCTAGAGTGGTGATGGTAGCAGTAATTGAATTCAGTTTATGTCTACTACTAAACTATAAGCAGTTAACATTATGTTGTCCATGTGGAACCCCCGACTCTGATGTGATTTTTCTCAAGTTTGGACACCTCCTAACCTCAAACACTGTGACTAAAACATTACCGGGAATTGGTCCTTATGGACATGTATGGACATGTATGTACAATATTTAGTTAATTGCAGTACACTTTACACTTATTATTTTAAAACCTGTATTGATGAAGTATATATTGAATAGTTTGTAGGAAACGAGTGCTCATTGTTATTGCATATATTTAAATCAATCAACGAATGCAGAAGTTTAAATCTTTTTAAAGGAGCCGCCCTAGTCTTCATTTGGTATACGTTGATAAAAACCAAGATCAAAAACCAAGTTTCATTACCGTTATTGAATTTTATGTTTTTCGAGTATGGCTGACGATACTCGAAATACATTCTTTGATATAATAGTCTTTGAACTATTTTCTTTGTGACTTCATGTATTTTTTATGTACATTCCCAGCTTTTTGTATCATATTAATGTTTACCTTGTGTTTGATAAAAAAAAAAGATACTTGTTGAAACGTTGCACTATTAAAGTTTCTAGTGATTGTTATCACTAAAGTTGTGTTTGTGTTATTTCATATCTGACCAAGCCTACTTCCGGTCATTGTTTAATCGAACAAGTTGCTAATTATTAGCATACATATTATATGATAAATTGTTTCAATGGCATTTAGTAATTGAACTAGAGTATACAGGTAACAATTCTATAATGGAATACAATTACTGATTATTACTGAGCGACGTTTCGACTAAGCTTCACTAGTCTTTTTCATATTTTATCATTGCTTGATAATGACTAGAGAAGCCTAGACGAAACGTTGCTCAGTAATAATAGCAGTAATTGTATTCCATAGGATTGTGACCTGTTCACCTATTACCAGATTCATGTTGCTTGATCATAAATCACTCGCATTGAACAATTTACAGACTACATGTTATATTATTGAAAACTCCAATAATAAAAAATAGACAAAACAACACTATCTATTTTTTATTACATGTACCTAACGAACGTATCATTACGTCGCGCTTTCAATATAGCTTTCTCGTGCGTTTTTATTCCATAAAATTACGCGCGTTTGGAGTTATGTTTACTCTAAAGTGTTTTTATTCGTGTTTGGTGTTTTCAATTTGTTTAGTATTGCGCGTGCGTTAAATGTTATTTCTCCTATATTACACCTATGCTAAATGTTGGGTTTATTACCAATTATTACCGAATGAGTTAAATGATTTTTTTATTACCATGTTCGTTAATAACTTTATTACCACCTAGGCTAATCTTTGTTTGTTTATTACTAGGTTTGGTAATGTTTGGTTAAAATCCAATTACATTTAATGTTTCATCTAATGCCATGTATGTATTGTATTTTGCAGGTAATGCTACTCAGGTTCAGGTAGATTTGGTCTTAAATTCTATTGGACCTGTTAATGATATGGACATGGTAAGTCACGATTACGTATTGTCCATTAAGATCTATTACATCCATTATTGTAACTTGTACGTTCTAAATTGTTCCATAGATTTGTCTGACTTTACTTAATTGTTTTGTTTACCCTTGATACACATTCCCTCGTTACCCTATGATGCACATTTCCTAATCATTATAGGAGACCAATTCTCGATTATACATTTTAATGCAACTTTACCAACTAAGGGCAATTTAGATATAGATTTATTTACCATCCTCATACAGTATATGTGATAATTGGTATTTCAGGAGATCAGCGCTAGTGTGTATCTCAGGCAACAATGGAGAGACACGCGATTAGCTCATAATGTTTTCAATCGAAGTATCGTCATCAGTTACAAACATTTAGATGAATTGTGGGTACCAGACCTTTTCTTCCCCCAGTCTAAAACAGAGCGACGCCATGTGTTAACCACGCCCAATATTTTGATACGGCTGGAGACTGACGGTTCAATATTATATAGCCAAAGGTGAACTAAAAAATATTTTCGATTTTGTTTAAAAGGAAGCCAAAACTATATTTGACCGAAATTAAAGCTAACCACTCCTTTTCGTATTAGCAGGAAAACGACCCGAGTCCAGAAATATTACCGTTTATGTAAATGAATTTAATAGATAAAAATCAATAGACGGTATCTAAATGTGTTCAGTCCATTACTAAAATCATGAACACATTATCTAAACTAACAATTTTATAGCATTTAATGTTTCTAAAAAACTAAACGAAACACATCGTGTAAATGTTATATTCCATGTAACTCTGTAGAAAAAATCCAGATGTTTAGATTTAGATAACGTTTACATTTAATGTAATTATATGATGTTGCTATTTTTGGTTAGCGAGTTGTGCATTCTGTTTATTGTAAATGATATTCATTTTCTGTTCTGTTTTTATAGGTTATCAGTTACTTTACAATGTTTTATGGAATTACAGAACTTTCCTTTGGATCATCAAAAGTGTGCCATAGAGATGGAAAGCTGTAAGTTGATCAATCTGATATAATATTTTTAAAAAATAACGATGGTGTTGCGCAAGGTTTAGTTCTGGGCCCTTTAAATATTCCTTCTTATTTAAACGGCTGAATTCAACAGTCACATTACAAGAAAATGCTGTAAAGCGAATTGTCATTCGACATAATGATATCGCAAAGCCGAATGAAATGTGGTTTATCGCCCCATTTTCCTGCACCGACTGGGCTATTGAAGACAGTATATGGTAAAGCCTGTGCTTATATACACGTATTTTAAAGGTTTGCAAGAATCTGTCCCCACGAATTAACAATCTTCATTCACTATTATGATCTGAGATTGGCCCATGTATACAACCTTGTATTTATTTATTTTATTCAGATAGTTATTCTACGGATCAACTGTATTTTATCTGGTCATTAGACCGAGGTTCTCTAAATGTACAAGACAACGCCTTTATTCCGGATTTCACCATATTGGGTGTTACATCAAGCGATTGTACAGCAACCTACGCAACAGGTAATTGAGGTCATTTTTTTTCAAACAGTTTCGAAAAACTTAATCTAAACACCTGATCAAAGGAAAATGCTACAGGCAATCCCTACCCTGATAGCATATCTACATAACTACCTACATAGCTAAGATCCAGGAATCTTTGTTCTTGACTAAATTATTTCAAAAATAATATTATACACCATCTAGGGGTTGTTTCAAATGTTAGCTATGATTAAGTCAACGATGGTCAATGCGAAATACGGACCAACAACGATCACATGTTCCAGCTATAGCTTTATTCATGAAAAAAAAAATATTGCGTGACAAAGTTCAATAATGAAACAATCTAACTTAAGTCAAGAAGAAAAATTGATCAGTAACTCGACGTAAGTTTTAGAAACTGTGTGTTTTCTACACGTATATATATCACGACATGAAGCCTTCTGTAGCTATTCTCTTATAAAATATTTAAACTATTTTCATTCACTTGGTTGAATTTCATAAATATTTAAAGCTTCTTAAATGATTTTATTGATAGTTCAACGCACAGTAATCGGTAGAATTCACATGTACAACATAATCAAATCATCCATTACTATTTTAAGAAGTCTGTTATAGCAAACTATTTAAACGAATCCGGTCATGAACGAAACCTGGCTTGTAAAGAAAATATCTCAGAATTGTCACCTTGATGAGTCGGGTGGCGACGGTAAATCAACAGTAACTTATAAACATCAAAGAGTCATAATTGCTTAAACAAAATAGTTGTCTTTTGGAAATATAATAAACTGGATGCATAAATGTTTTATGATTTCTGGGCTCATCAAATTTCCTTTATCATTTCAGGATCATTTACCTGCCTGAAGGCTGAAGTGGCATTAAAAAGAGAAATAGGATTTTATATAACTCAGACTTATATACCCAGTATATTGATAGTTATCTTATCATGGGCGTCATTTTGGATTGATCACGAGGCAGTTCCCGCCAGAATATCTGTTGGTTTATTGACAGTTCTTACCATAACAACACAAAGTTCAGGTGCACGTTCTCAGTTACCAAGGGTACCATATATAAAGAGTATTGACGTATGGATGGCCGTCTGCCTAGTTTTTGTTTTTGGCGCCTATATGGAATATGCTGTTGTAACAGTTTTAAGCAGAAGACACAGAAAAGCTGCAGACAAGAACGTATGTTGCTGTTTCCTTAAATGATATTATTCAACATCCAAAATGGCGGTTATCTGCTATTTGGAATATATTTTGGAAATAAACAAAATCAAATTAAATTTGCGACCACTGTCCGCTATCACTGGTCACGGGTTTATATTCGTTATGCATGTAAGTCGATTCATTGGCAGATGACATTCAAACGAGAATGAGCGGAAAAGCCGTGGTTCGGGGTATATTCTACCTCTCGCATGTACTTGGTTCGGTTCCAGACCAGGGCTGAACACCCCCCCCATACACACACTCGAAACCATAGAAGCACACCCTGCCATATCTTTGTTTGTTCAGTGGGGCGTTCCATTTTTCTAAATCTTTTCACATCGGTTAAAGATGTTTCTGGAAAAGTTTTAGATTTTTCCCAATCAAGAATGATTTTGCTGCCATTTCTTAAAAAAAAAAATGTCCACCAAATGGGGAGGGGGGGGCACCCACCGTATAGTTGTTGTAATCTGATTGCAGTGCTTGGAATAGAATCTTTCATTATTTTTTTAACTTTTATATTTTAGAGTAAATCCGAAGTTTCATTGAATGATGTTGTTATAAAGAACGAAACGAGTTGTACGAGTTGTAATTCCAGTTCTACAGACGCGATACCACACCCTGGTCGAAGGGTGGATAAACGTTCCAGAATAATCTTTCCTCTCTCATTTTTGATATTTAATTTGGTTTACTGGATCTATTATATACACGGACCTAAATAATTACATTATATAGTGTCCATCAATATCACCTACAATATATCGGGTAATCCAAGATGTTCAGTCAACATATTGACCTGGGGCCGGTTGTTCAAACCTCATTTCCTTTAACGATCCGTGAAACTCTAACGGCTCGTTATCTTGCTAACGTGTCGTTTGGCTGAATTTTAAATTTCTAAATTCAATATACAGGTATAACAACTTCACAGAAGTTAGTATTAACAAGAAACTGAAAAAGGCAGGATATCTGTGCAGTCCGTTCACAAAACTTGATTAAAGACAAAAAAAAGCAACTGTAGAATTATCTACAGACAGCACTATAAACATCTATGCAATACTAAAGTATTTTCCTAAAGAAATAGAGGCACAAATCTGTCGGACAAAGTATGAAATTATAGGATCTGCACTACATAAGTGGTATGTTAAGGGCCCCCGAAATTTCACACTATAAAAAAGCCCCGACTCCCCACCCACTATAGAAAACTACACTGGTAATCTATAGGAATTTTTGCTAGGTAAGTTAACGACATGTTATAGTTAACGGGGCATCCAGCAACCGACTTCTTTCTCCCCGTTAAAGATAACATTCCGTTAAAGTGAGAATTTAATATTTTCTAAGAAAGTCAAAACATAAATATTTCTATGTCTTGCGCTCTATAGATTGTCAACTCCCTATTATACGATCATAGGCATTATTTCCCACATTAAAAAATCTTTCAAACAGGAAATAATAACACAATTACCTCCCTTGTTTTTTTCTGTTTTTCCCCCCATGCAATAGCTATCTTCAAACGTTTGAATTTGAAGTTGAATATGACATTTTGCCAATTTCTCAAAAGGCAATAGTGAATTATAGGATTAATAGGATTATTCTTTAACAGGGTGGGACTGTTTATAGATACAATCTATTTTAAGGCTTTATTTTAATACCTTTTAAAAATATATAACTTTAATTGAAATACTCACTTTAACTCCATGTTAACCAGTCGTTACAAGATAAATGGGCTCTGAACAACCGGCTCAAGATATTTACAATAAAAGATAAGGAACACAGGTCATGTCTGTATCCCGGCCAAGTTTCTTGATTCTTCTGATCTGTTTATGCTGTTGATTTTCTTTCGATTCCAAAATTTATTCTATAGGGAAGTTGTTAAAGTATCTAGATTTTTTAATTGCAGTAAAAATTTGCCTATCTTCAGGTTCTAAATCATATACACAGATTAACCATTAAGCAAACTAAGCCAATACTTAGGAATTCATGAAAAGTAGGGCACAACATAATGACTTGTCTGCTTTGTTACATACATGAATTAAAATGTCAAATTAAAAAACAAATATTAAGAACTTATAATTCGCCTTTTATTATTTTTGTTTTTTCTTGCTGTTACCTATTTTGTCGCAATTTAATCTGGCCCTGCATATGTTGACTTCAGTGTTTGATTTTACTCATCTACAAATGTCAGATAAGAAAACCACTATTTTTCCTTAGGACTGCATTAAAGCTATTGGTTTAAACAATATTTTATTTGGGGTATAACATGCGTATTTACAAATGGAGCTATTATATTTTCAATGCATATTTTCATATTTTGTGATAATGCATTTAATGAGCACGCGAACAATATAATATTTTTTCTACACGTGTGTTAAGATGCGATATTTTTGTATGTTTATAGTAATATTTAGTGTATATATTTTAACAGTTTGTGGACCATACTGTTTGCATTTAATAATTTGTCATTTGTTAATATTACAAATTGTTTAAGATTATATGTTTTTTGTTTATATACATGTATCGAGATATGCCTACATCTATATATTTTGTAAGATTGCTTAACGCTTTGTTTTGGTTGAATATAAACAGCTATAAAAGCGGCAAATGAGTTTTTGTAATATGAAAATAGTCGATCCATTCCATCTAAATATCATTTGAAAAATCACAAAACGGGCCATTATTTTGCACAACTCTTTTCATCGGTTCTAGATCCAAACATGCAGTAAAATTTCAAGGAAGCGAAGGAGAGAGAGAGACACATATATAAATACACGTCATCTTGTCCGTCCCTGACAAATTAAATAAAGCAGAAAGATGAGTCTCACATGCTGTATCAGAATAAAATATTATTAATAAAAAAATATAACAAATACAAGATCATTTATCACTGGTGCCACATGGTCCACCAATCCATGCTGGACCAAAATATTTCGGATAGCCTGGTAAAACAGTTCGACTGTGTTCAGAAACTCTGTAATACCTGAAATATAATATTGATGGCGGAGTAACACAGGCACAAAATATTACAATTGACCAAATGCCATAATTAATCATAGATTAATACATGTAACATAATTTGAAGGAGTACTTTCGGAATACACAACTTTCAGTTTAGAGACGTTTGGGTACATTGCGGTCACTCAGTTGGTAAGACACTGGCTCACTAGCCTGGAGGTCGGTTGTTCGATCGCTACATTTGCCGAGAAACTTCATCCAGATTTTCTGACGTGGTTCAACCTTGTCAGTGATGAAGGACGCAGGGCCTAACAAGGGCAGCTGTCTAGTACTAGTTGGGATGGGGAAAACAATTGAGGTCCGGTGTACAATTTGGCTTTCACGTAAAAGATCCCTCGACAGTTGGAATTCCATATAAGAGTAGGTCGTGTTGCCGCTGTCCGGGCAGATTTTCTCTCATAGCACACTGTATGACTTACGTCGGCCTTCATTAGCCCAGTTTGGAACAAAGCAGTGGGGCTTTAAACCCAAAGTACATACACTCAAAGTCTAAATGAAAGTTTTAGGTCATAATATTTAGCCATTCGGAAGTAATCGTCAGATTTACTTGACGGAGTCACGTAACTCATTTTAGGCATGTCATCGGGCTTGTTACACCGCCGACCACTTAAAACATGGCTACCCAGACCTTTAAGTAACTGTTGGACTCACCCCAACTCCCATAGACAACCATGCGCCATGTAATGGCCTTATCCTCAGAAATCTTATTTCAAACTTATTTCGGCGATCAGACAGTGTAGCAAATAAACCCACAAAATATGTAATAAAGTGGTTGACAGCTTAAACATACTTTTGTCCTTTAAAGGCATAAATCATTCCATCTTTCCATCTCACCACAGCATCAATATCATCAGGAAAATCTCTCCAAAAAGAATTAATCAGCATGGTAGAACCGGTTATATGTTCTGTTACATAATTCCAACCCCAAAAATACTTTCTCTGAAAATACAAAACATACTTTATTGGTAGTGTGTTAGATATATAAACTTCTCAATGGGGAGGGATATTAGTTGTTTTTATGTCGTGTTTTGATGAATTGGTAGAAAGCACCATTTACAGTCAATTTTTCAAAAGATGTTGCAATGTCCTTTGGCCTCAAGTACGTCCCTGGCCTCTATTGTGCAAACACAAATGTGACGGGCTGGCGGCAATATACAGCCATATAAAAATGTGGGGCGTATAAAGTCTACCATACCCCAAATAAAAACACTCTACTTCTTCCACGTCTATCATATATATTAACAGCAGCTACTGGAGGTTCGGGGAAAATACTGTCGATCTTCTTCGGATAGCCAGTGTCAAGTTTCATATTTGTGTATCGCCAGAGTCTATAACCTGAAAAAAAAACCAGCAATTGTTATATAAAAGTAATAAGGGCGTCATTTTAAAAACATATACTTGTTGGTGTCACTTGGGAGGCGTGTGTGGGGGTGGGGGTGCTCGAAAGATGACCTATCGTCTGCAGTACCCAGGGCCAAATACGAGTCAAAAAAACAAGTTTATCAGTTAAGAATGTTATGCAGAGAAACTATTAGTGTTACATAAATACGAGAACTGGCCCCGAGTTCACAAAGCATACTCAGACTTTAGTTAAGAATTTACTCAAAATTGTTCACCTTGTTCTAACTAAAATATTGCCCTTTATAAAACTTTTGTTGTTTTAATGTATCAAATACATAAATAAGCAACTATGTGCAAATTTTGTATTTTTGGATCAAAGATTTTGCTTATAAACAGTGATTGAAAGTTGCGTATATTCTTACTTAAGTCTGAGAATGCCTTGTGAACACGGGGCCTGGACCCAGTTTCTTGAAATCTTAACTTAACATAAAATCCCAATTTTAGCAGATACTTCAATTTTGATTGGCTAAGCACCAAAATCAATCTAGTATTATTCAATCAAATTACTAAAATTTGGATTTTATCTTGGTTTAGATTTCGTGGAACAGGCCCCTGTTCTATACACGTTTACCTTTAAAGATATATAATCTGTTATATTCTTGTAGGTAAACAGCAGCCTGGGGATTATAGGGCGCTTTCTGTAACAATCTTCTTGTAGGTACAGGATAACCACTATCTAAACTATAATCACCTAATCTATATATATGATGTGACGTCAATACGTACGTTCTTTTTCGAATGGGGTCTACAAGGAACAAATGAGCTCAATTTTAGCAACATGTTTCATTAAGTAATAATGCCTTTATAGAATGAAGATAATATTACATCTATTTCTCATATGTCTATTAACACTTATTGGTTCTTGGACGATGGCTTATTATCCAAGGCTACCTTCTGCCTAGGAGCTTGGCTTCTATAGCACTAGAAAATTCATTTATTCCAGCCCGTGAGTTATGCAATTTAAAAATTTCCAATCGTTTTGCAACCGAGTTACCCGTCTGTCCTAAAAGAAGTGGTGACGATTATACCAATGAATGGTATACTCTCCTTCCTTCTCCACATCTAATCTTAAAAATTGTATTATGGTTTAGTAAGGAAGTTGTAATAAAAAGGTACAAAATATATGTTAGTCTATTGTGGTTTAGTAATGAAATTGTCATAGAGAAAGGTATATTATATATGTATATGTTAGTCTTTAAATACCCTATTGTGGTTTAGTAATAAAAAGAAGGTACATTATCCGTATAATAGGCTGCAAATAATCATTTTAAACAACACCCAATGTCTAGCTTACCGTAGAATACATCTTTTATATTTAATCTACAAATAGCTGGTTTATTGTTCATACTTTCTTCAGTTTCATCAACTGCCTCTTTTTTCTTCGTTTGTTTCGGAACAAAATTAGGATTGGAACCTGAAGGAAGATGAGACATTATAATTTAAACTAAATCTTAAGAAACGTACCTACTCGTGCGTTTTGAAGTCATTTTAATGAAAAGTTAAAGTTATTCTCCTTGGCATTGCACTCTTGACAAGGGTTAAACCCCTTGTATCAACTTAATTTTGTTCAGTTATGGTATATTGTATTAACTGTTACCCCTGTATTGACGTCCTCTCTGGTATAATATACTCTTCAAAAAAAGAAACGCACAACCCATTTTTCATCATTTTTTTTATTTGAACGAGGTCGTTGTTTCGGTAAATCTTACTTGTTTTGAATGCCATTATGTAAGGATAAAAGGTAGTGTCACTGATTGTGACTGGTCATCGTTTTTGTCGAAATTGATTGCACCAAGAAACATGAATTTAACAACTCCGCGAGCTTTTCGCATGGAACCTAAATCTAAGGGCTTTAAAATCCCGGGGTTCTCGGTTTCCAAATCAGCTGCACATGTAAACACTCAACGAACCAAGTCATGCCACATCTGAACGAAGACCAACAACGCTATTGGACGATTACAAGCAGGTGAATCCAAGACAGATGTAGCCAGATGTTACCACCCTATCTCAGGCCAAACAAGAGTGACCCCACCTGTCCTGGATCGCCACTTCCGGTTACGTCATTGGCGTAAATGGTTTTCAACAGCGACATCTGCTGCAGCAGCAATTCCCGGACAGCGTAGAATGTCATGCCAGACAGGTAGGTAAACGCCTACATGAAACCGAATAACGAGGCAAACGTCCCCGTTCGAGCTTCTGTTTTTAAATACGCCAACACCTTGAAATCCAACTTAAATGGGTTCAGGCACTGACGGTATGGCCACAGCAACAATGGAGAGCAGTTTGGTTCAGCGACGTGTCGCGGTTCTTGTTGCAACAAGACGATGGTATAGCGAGGATATACCGACGACGAAATGTAACGTTGCATTTCTTTTTTGGGATCGTATCGACTTCTGTTGGTTTCTAGAATATTGTGTCCATGATGATATTTATTTCACTTTCAATATTCTGAACGACCATTGTATCTAATGTGTATGGAAGTTGTATTTGACACATAATTTCTTTTGCCAGTCAGTAGATACATCTTAAATATTAAACCAATTCAAAGCAATTGGTTAGTTCACTTTACATTTGTATAAATTACAATGGTTACTATATTCACACCCAATTCTTTTCTGAGGGAATAAAGCGTATATTTGTCGCTAGCGACTAATTCTGATGAACCCAATCTGGAAGGTCATCACATACAGATGAAAACTCCTCAAGAATCATCACTTATGGAAATATTTGGATATATCGTAAGGATTTAAGCCTAGTAATCATAAACTATGTTTATTCTTACCGTAAATTGATTGTAATTTATTTACGTCATCAACATCTAAAGTAAGATCTGGTTCGAAGCCTTTATAAATAGGATACATAACGGCGTGTTTACTCGTAGAATGGGGTAGACCAAGGGTATGTCCTGCTTCGTGAAGAGCAATCGGAAAAAAATCTTTTGCGTGTTCTCTTCTTGGGTTCTTCTTAGTAGCCCACTCCTCATCATTATCAAAATGGATATCACCTGCCAGGGGACCATACCCTGGTCCATAAGCATGAGCCAACATTCTTCCTGTAAGATACGTTATAAATTGACAAATATATAATCTATTTGAATTTTGTAGTGTTATTTATCACAAATCTTAAAATAGAAATGTAACGGTCATAGTTTTATATTAATTTATATCCATTTACAAAAGGAAATGGCGTTAAAACAGCTCGAACTTGTCAGTTCAGCGGACTTATAAAGGTGTAATACAACTGGTCGAATTTGAAGAAAAACAAATATGCGGGGCCGTAAACATTCCCTTGATCGTTGGAAATCAAAGAAAAGTAGGCGGAAGTAGTCTCAGACATAATTCATGCCAAGTTGTCCATACTGCATCAATGCCAAAAAGTACATCCAAATTTGTAAATATCCTATTATAAATCCCACCCGTTATCCTGTTCACAAGCTTTAAACGTTAAAACTCAATCATAGAAATATTTCTTAATGTTTAGGGTCGACAAAATATTCTGATTTCGATAGTATTCTGTCCCGTCTTCATTAGCCCAGTTCGGAGCAGAACAGTAGGACATAAAACCTGAATTCATTTCATCACGTTCAAAAAGCAAAGGAAATGGAAATATAACACCCGACAATTACGGTGATAAACCGTGCTGCGATCTCTAGTGCAAAAAGAATAGACAGGGGTGTTAAAACCCCTTAAAATCCTTATGCGCTACAAACTACCAGAAATAAAGAATGTACCTTTTCCATCAAATGCGTTATAGTTACCATCACCATGAATCCACCTGGCGAATGAAACATCTATATCCGGTGTACCACTAGTATGGTGTATCTTTAATGGCGACGGTACTGACCACATGCTGAATATCTTATCTAAAACATTCCTGTGTATAAATTAAATATGAAATACGTTAATACATTTACATTTGGGAAAAACATTCTCAGCATTGTTACTTCAGTAACATTGACGCCATCAATGAATATAACCTCGATCATTGTTGTCTCCACTCAAGAAAGAACAAACATGGGCATAAAGAGACATTTCCGTTTCGGGTTATTCACCGGTTAGTATTAACTAATTACTGATCTGACTGTACAGTTTCGGTGACAATTTTCAAATTTAAATTTTAATTCCATGCCAAGTTTGAGACAAATCGACCAAGGTGTTATGAGGGACAATTTGCCAGGACATCGGCGCTACGGCCTACTCTTATATTGTTGTTAAAAGTAAATTGCTGTTAAAAGTAAATTGAATGAATTTTCAGAAATATACATGACGGTAATAATAATCTATACGTACTGTTGATCTTGCCAGTAAATTTTATTTGAGTACTGAGAGAGTCGCCATGTTAGACTTGTACTTTTCCATTTATTTCCTAAAAATAAGTTAAAAAAACTTTTCAAATGTACAACTGCTTTAATTTTCTATCGGTCGTCCGGTTTCAACCCACTGCTAAAGACTCAAGCGAATTATTGAAATAAAATTAAACGACATATATTAGTCCCGAAATGACCTACTTCTTGTCAAGTCGACGTTAAACCCCACCCTCTCTCCCTCTCTCCAATGATAAACAGTAGCGGTTATCAAAATGATAAACATTCCTGGGTATCACAATGATAAACAGTCGAGGTTATCACAATGATAAACAGTCCTCCAATGATAAACAGTAGTGGTTATCAAAATGATAAACAGTAGCGGTGATCAAAATGATAAACATTCCTGGTTATCACAATGATAAACAGTCGAGGTTATCACAATGATAGACAGTTGAGGTGATCACAATGATAAACAATCTAGTATAGTATATTACTTTAGTTACAAGTAAATTAAACGAAGAAAATGAAACGAAATGAAGCACGTGAAACAATATTTTAATCTGATATTCAAAGGCTAAAACCCGATACGTTCCAACGATGTTTCATTCGCGTACTAGTGCATGATTTTAGGTTTTGTAGCTCGCATTTCACATGTAACCATGTAAAATATAAATTGGAAGACGTGAAAAATATACGATTTGTAGAACTTTACCATTTGGAGTAGTTTCAAATGTTTCGCCCGTGTCCCGTTTTCGTCTGTTGCCATTTGGTGTATGTGGTTGTCCTACATCCGGGTTACCACATCTTGGTTTCGACATGATTCTAGACGTCTGTCTGTTTATCTTTCCTGTAACTTTTAATCCGTTCATCTTCTGATATAATCTACAAAAATAATTATGACGGTATTGTTTTTAACATGTTTATTATCTGATATAATCTACAAAAACAAATAATAGAAAACCTATTTTAACCCGTTCATCGTCTGATATAACCTATAAAAACAAATAATACAAAATCTATTTTAACCTGTTCATCGTCTGTTATTATCTTCAAAATCAAATGTAAACTTTGAATGACCATAAATATATCCATCTGCCATAGAGCTTTGTTCTTAAACTCTTGATTAAAGTACATTAATCCTGGTATGTCTTGGCCACCTTGAAAACTGACAACCGCAAACCCATTTTCCAAGCATTTCAGACCAAAGCAGTTAGATAATAGTTAGATAACAGAATGAGTGTGTCTTGTCCTGTCCTCTCCTTTCTTTTCTTTCTTCTCCCTCTCCCTTCTTTCTCTTTTCTTTTATTCTTTCTCCTTTTTTTCCTTTTTCTTTATAGGCTTAGACACACTTTTTAAAATGAGCTTAAGCCCACCTGTCATGGACAGATGGGCCCAGTCCGGCACTGTTGGTCATAGTAACAAAAAGACCCAAACCAATCAACCCCATTCCATACTGTACCCGCAAATCTATTTTTGTTACAATATATATTATAATATTTAGAAGATCATGCTAATCTCGTGTTTTAAAATAGAGCATAGAAACAACGCAGACTAACCTTATAGCATCCTTTCTTTGTTGTCGTTGATGATAAACATGTCGACTATTATGGTCGCCGTCAGGAAGGTAGCCAAACTTCTTTAAAAACTCCTATAATAAATTATCAAATTAAAGGGACTATCCCGATTTGAATAGAGTCGCAAAAATAAAAGTTTGGTTACGTATGCAATTTAACATCAAAATATAGAGGAATGGTGTATTAACCTTGTCTCAAAATTTCAGCTCAAAATATTGAGTCGTTTTAGACGTGAACGTCAAAACTGCTTATCCGGACACGTAACCTTTTAAGATTTCGGGTCAATGTTTTCGTTAGGAGACCTGAGAATTGATTCCCGTTATAGGTCCATACAATGAATGACCCATGAGCTGTTCTTGATAACGAAAGTTAAATTTCACCTATACATTATTTTTATAAAATGAAAGCCTGGTTTTATAAAGACACCGCATAATACAGCTTGGAGCACCGGTCTCCATTTCCAGATGAAGATTGGCGGCTTTGTCTTACTTGAAAACGTATCGGCCCTAAGATGGAGGATTTTAATGGATTTTAGCACAAAATTAAGGAGTTTTATTCTCTATAACATTATCGGGATTGGCCCTTTAAAATAAAACAACAAACATGAATAATCTAAAACGAAATAGACAAATTCACTCTACCAAAGTTACATAAAGTCAGCAAACCCTAGTCTAGCTATAGGTAATTTAACGGTTATGTGTTATCTAATTCTACCTCCAGTAAAATTTGAATCCAGTTCCCCATTCCAATTCCATTGTAAAATGTCATTTAAAACGCCCCGCTCCCCCTGGCTGTGGACCAATGATGTTCAAGGAAAGAGGTTCTAAGTTACCATTTTCCAAGTATTTTCCAAAGAGTGATTTTGAAAGAATACAATTCTTTATAAATTCCTGCTATAATCTAAAGAAAATTTGTATTTAGAAAGGAATTTTCCAAGTTTTTTGACTTTACAACGCAGTCAATCATATACTGTAGTCGACAGCAAGTTATAATGAACATCAGTTCAAGATGTTTCGAATGGAATTGGAAAACCCATCAATGTCGTTACTTGCCACTGTCTTGTATGCAACTGGGAAATTAATAAATGTAATCATATTTAATGCCAGCTTGGAGTAGAAGCACATAAACTACTATAGCCGTCTATACAGCTCATATTGTACCTATCGAACCCACACTTGAAAAGTCAATCGTCAAATTAGTTAAAAAAATGGGCTTGCTTTACTGTTTCGACCGATATACCGCAGGAGATCTAGATCAATCAAGGGGCTTTGCATATAACGGAGCTTTTGTAAGAATTTTAAAATTAATATGTACATGTGTATTATTATTTAATTTAACATGTTTCTTCGGGCATATCTATTTCGTATAGATAATTTATATTTATCTTGGGAATAAAAAGATCTATAATTTTCTATGAAGTTTTAATGCATTTTCCTATCAATGGCTGTACTTAAGGATCCCGGATGAAAATAATTAATTTACTCTGGTTGAATAACTGTTTCTTGACCTGACCTGGAGTTTGAGTAAATGTAATTTGTGGGGTTTGTTTTTAATTAATCGAAGGTCTCTTAACCTTCAATTATTGGATGTAACTATCCACGAGCTTGGGTGAGTCATAAATAATTAAAGTTAATAACATTAACAATCCAATTAAAAACTATATATTGTTTTTTTGTTTCGTCTTTGTGGTCCCGATATTTTACACTGCTAAAGTTCTAACATCAATAGTAGTCGGGTCGCTTAAGTAAAAAATCGTTCACTTTTGGCAAAAGCATAAAAATTTGTTGGTAGTTTTGATGTTTTCTCACGAATAAGAGCGGGACACACGCGATCTTTGCCATTTTTGGTGGCCATTTTAGATTCTAATGTCCGCTTCTGAAATATGAGATTTTGGCTTCACGATACGATAGAAACTTGATGTGTCGAATCTTTATTTAGCACCCACTAAATTCACGAGAAGTAATTTCATTGTCACATTTTCAAGACAATAATTACTTTCAAATTTCAAATTTCCAGATTCTTATCACCTTTAAGATTGCTTTTCTATTGTCCGATAGAATAATGAATTTTAGAATTTTGCTTATCTTTTTGTTCATTTGAAGGAGATATGATATTTCTAGAATCATTTAACAATTCAGATATACACAGAATTTTAAAGGGTATATCAAAATTTTAAAATAGAATCTAATTTATAATGTGCTAAAATTGTTGTTTTAGAATCAAAATTATGGCACTTTAATCTGACTAATGCAAAAATAAAGTTAGTTGTGTGAATAAATGATTTAACATGTTCAGAAAACAACAGACAGAGCGCATGTGGCTACTATTTCGAGCACTAGCGACTTGGTTTTGGATGTAATAAAATGAAATTACTAGTATTTGATTATAAAACTTACATTGGGATTTACTCTGATAAATCTTCGCTGAATTTTCCTGATGTCTAAATCGATGCTTTCGCCATTTTGATAAATAAAGAGACACTGACAACTAGAAAATATTAAAAATAGTGAAAGGCAAACACCAAGGTTCGTCCTTACACCCTCCTTCATTTTCTTGTTACTTACATAAAAAAAATAACTAAATATCGATAATTAAGTTTCTTAAGTATCCCATTTTAAAGATGGTGTTTACTCGTCACTTAAAGCAGCACGACATAATGGTCAATAAAAAATTTCATTATTTAAATGATTTAACAAAAACAAATGTTGAAAAATATAATAGAATTTTATATCTTGACTCGACGAGTTATCACATGTCTCGATTAGCACTTCAAATTATTTCCTGGGATGTTCTGTATCACAAGTTTCGATTGGTAGGCTGACCAGCAGTTGACTAGTCAGAATTTTCGCATTACTGAAAGCACCTTGGAAAGAAATGTGCTAAAACCAATAAAGAACATGGTAACAAACGTTAAATACAACGGAACGAATGGATTTTACATAATTTAACACACTAAGACTTCTGTGTGTTAAATTATTGTGTTATAATCAAATTAATATCAAGTTCGATAAATGCACATTGTTGAATAAGGACCTCTGGTCGTATCTTTAATGTAAGTTCAATCGCTGAACCATGGTTTCATGCTTACTGATCAAGTATAGATATGTGAATTTAAGTCAACTATAGTAAAGATGAAAGTATTTGTTTGAATCATTTCTTTTGGTAGCCCTATGTTTATGTTATGTTGGTTAGATAAAGGCCACTATAGAGACGTATCGATAAAAAATAATTTGAATACATATTTTCTTGTGTATAAATTCAACCAAACATGACTTTTATTATTTCATTATGTTCAACGTTCACTGGAATGTGGAGGATTTGACTGATACAATCACTATCCCCTACCATTAAACAATTATGTCTGAGAAATGTAATGGAATGAAAAAAAAATAGGTTTCAAGTCCTATTTTTTCTGTAAATTTCTAACTAGTGAGAATTTCACTTGTTTTGGTCGTTGCTAACAGTTTCGACAAACTATACACGACAATTTTAAAATTTCGCACTTATTAATATTAAAAACCATAACACCCGTTTATATTTACAGTTCAGGGGAAAAATAATTGATGACGGTCTCAATTCATTGCGCATCGGAGTAGGAATGAAATGAAATTGGATTCAAGGACAAGCTTTGGGCTGTAGACTTGTTTAGATCGGGGCTGCCTTTACAGAGCGATATTAAATACGACACGTGTAGGCCAACTAATTACACAATATAAATAATAGACGAAAGTAATTTTAAAATCCATTGCATTCAAGTTCTGTCCGTCGCACTGTACGAAAGAATGTGGTTTTTTTTTGCATCGAAACATCTCGCTATGGTGCCATTCCGTGTCAAATTAGTAAAATGAAATGAAAGTAGGTTTTAATTTCTTAATATTCTGCACCGATTAGGCTTGTAATGAAGATAGGCATAGTGTAACAGTGTGGCTTGAGGGCATTTTTTCCCGGACAGTGAAACAAATGAAATGAAATGAAATGAGGTTTAACATCCTACAGTGTGCTATGAGGGCAATTTTGTCCGGGCAGCGGCACTACGGCCACATATCGAATTCTAACTTCATATAGGGATCAACGACCTACTCTCATTTAATCCATTCCGAACGATTATTTCAGGCGCGGATCCAGGATTTTTTGCAGGGGGGGGGGGGGGGGGGTCCAGGTTTGATAATTGCCACCGCCACCATTACCGGGTGGTTTGGGGGCCCTCCCGCAGAAAAATTTGGTAAATTAGATTCAATTTGGTGCATTCTGACGTATTTCCTCCCTTGTCAGGCCCTCCAAATGGGAACCACGCCGGAAAATCCAGATGAATTTTCTCGGGCAATAATGGGTCGGTTTGTCATGTACGCGTTTTCGCCCGTTAGATGAAAACGGTCCGATTACAATCGCCTGCGAAAAAAGCGCGCGAAACGGGCCTTAGAATCGAACACGGGATCTCCAGGTAAGCAAATAAACGTCTTACTTATTGAGCTACTACGGCTAAATCCCGTGACAAAGTTTGATTTTTTTTGGTTTTTTTTTTTTTGCTTATTTGATTTTACCTGCAAAAGCTGGTATTCTAAAATGAATAGAATAATGGTTCCTGAGTTATGGCCAATTGAAATAAATAGCAAATTTGGTAAAAACAAAAGTGGGCGTGGCAACCAATATTGAAATGCCTATAGCCTGTCACAATTCTTTGGAGTGATTTGAAACTAATGACCCAATGTTATAATAATCATATTTTTATAAAAGCGTAAAATTGCTGGTAGGCCTAGATGATGTCTATAGTCTATAGCTTTAAAACGTTTTGATCGCTATGATCTTTACATGTCTTATATAATTCTCCGGCAAAAAAACTTTACAAAACAAACCATAGCAACATCCCCCCCCCCCCCCCCGGTTAATAACACAACGACAATATAATAAGAACCGAACAAAAAATAAATAAACGGAGTTATGAAACAAAAATGACTTATGGCTAAAGGGGGATAACTCGGTTTAAGAACCAAATAGTATGGCCGCCGTAAAAATGTCAACAAATGCAACCTTTCCAGAAAATCCTGATTGGATGTCAAAATTGCCTGCACATCTACATGAGACACCTTTAAATCAGTTGGCTATACCTGGTATGTTCTGATGGAGGGATTGTCTTTCTTCTTCTGCAGCCATAAAGTCCCTATTTTTACTTTAATTTAGGAGGCCTAAAACTGAACAAAATGATAGAAAATGGGCGTGTCATTTTCACCATTGTGCATTGTCATGACGGTTCATTCCAGGAACTTATGTTATTTTAGTATGAGGAAATCAAAAATTGGTCATAATTATTTTAAAATCCACAAAGTCAGTGGTCAAACGTGTATGTATGCTTTTGATCATAATGTGGCGTGGTTTCGATTCCAAGCGTAGGCCTACACAGGTAAACAAATGCGTACATGTCATATATACTATTCAAAAAAAGTAGGGGATATTTGATTTTGGGGGCATAATACTAAAATATGCAAATGACTACGAAAAAAGTCACTATAGAACCTAACAGAAGAAACATTTCCAGTTACATGTGACGCCCAAACGCACCAATAGCTACCGCATGGAATGCAGGGGATGCTTGGGATCATCATGGGGGTCCAACCCAAGATTTGCACGACTCTGATTTTGAATGTTACAGTCATTGTGGCATTGAATTTCAGGGTGGAAACATCAGTTTAATTGTTTTAGTGACCAGAAAACATATTTTGATATGCGACGGCTTACCCAAAATGAAAGGTTACGTGCCCTTGGCATGCTACAGATCGACACAACACAGGCAGTTGTGGCGCGGACGATGAATGTTTCTCAGTCTGTCATAAGCAGGCTATGGTCCAGATACCGTGATACACAATCTGTACAGGACAGACCACGCTCAGGTCGACCAAGGGCGACAACTCAAGCCCAGGATCGATTTATCTGTACCTTGGCCTTGCGAAATCGTGTCATCACAGCAAATCAGATCAGCGCTCGTCTTCAAACAGACACTGGTGTGAGAGTGAGTGGCCAAACGATTCGGAATTGACTGCATAGGGGTCACCTTCGCGCCCGACGTCCTCGCGTGATCCCTTGTTTGAGAGATCATCACATTCAGGCAAGACGTCGTTGGTGTAGGGATCGTCAACACTGGGATAATCGACGCTGGAAAATGAGAAATGAATTAATATATCATCAGTCTTTATTTTGTACAAAATTAACTTACCACTGTTCTTTTTTGTCAGGTTGTCATGACTCGGGGTCATACGAGTTCGATAAAAATGGAGGAGTTGGTCCAGATGCTGATCAGATTGTAAAAGATTTGGAGAAGTTTTTTGGACCTTTTATTAAAGATATACTATATCGATGGGCAAAAACACAAAATATGAATTTTGCTCAGCAACTGACAGCTGGTATGCGATATTTTGATTTACGAGTAGCCACTAGACAGGGCAAAGAAGATCTATATTTTTTACACAGTCTATATGCTGATAAAGTTGAGCCCTGTTTACATGAGATGGATATTTTCCTCGATGCTCATCCCAAGGAAGTCATAATTCTTGATTTTAACCACCTCTACGCGATGACCGATGTAACACATGGACAATTAATTTCAATGATTTTGGAAGTATTCGGACATAAAGTTTGTCCACTGCTGGATATGAACTCCTTGACATTAGACACGTTATGGTCGAACAAACTTCAAGTAATTGTTATTTATCACCATCAAATTGCATTGGAAAATTACCAAATATGGCCAGGTAGCATCATCCGATCTCCATGGGCCAACACAACAGATGCAAACAATCTTGTGCAGTATCTAGAAAATGTTTATGACTCCGGTCACAATGAGGATATATTTTTAAGCTACCAGGGTGTTTTAACGGCAGATACTACCTATGTTATAACTCATGTAGCTGATAGTTTAAAGACGGCCCTTGCTGATAAAGCTTCGCCTGCAGTTGTTAAATGGCTGTCAAACAAAGTGCCAGGGCCGAACAAGTTGAACATTTGTATAATTGATTTCGGAGATCAGTACAACTTCATGTCAACAGTTCTCGCTCTCAATAAGTAAATTAGTAATGATAAGTAAAATCTGGGACCAAATGTATCCATGTTCTAAGCTAATTATACTGTAGACTTTCCTATAATTCACCACAATATTAAGTCCTTAATACCAATACAGATAATTTGAATAGTCAAAATGTGTATTTCGTCCGAAGGCCGATCTTAATATGAAATAACAAATGATACGAATCTGGAGTTAACATCTGATTGTTTAACGATCACAATGTCTTATTTGTTTAATCTGGTTTATGCTTTGTGTATTATTATCTGATTATGTTGAATAAATGTGGAAAAAAGATAGACCATGTATGTAATAAATAAAACAAGTTTATTTCTGCCTGTGAAAAATGGCTACCATTTGAATGCAGCAGCAATGTAATAGACAGCATGTGTCCATGTATATGATGAGGTATTGAATTTATAACAAAATACAAATTATTTTCTTGGTATATTATTATATATTACTTAACAATAGTGGCTTTCGTTAAAATGTATCTTTAAATTCTTTAAATTAATATTAGTAAATTGTACAAAATTAAACTTAGTAAATTGTACAAAATTAAAATGTAGATTTATAATGAATTTAATTTAGCTTGTCAGCAAATTTCATTTGAAATATCAAACAAATTAAGATACCTCTAAAACAAACTAGTGAAAGATTTTACATACAAATTTTTGTGTTTATTTATTTACATATTAAATATATTGTAGTTTATTTATTAAAGGATTGGCGGCGATCCATCTGTTTCTACTAGTTGGATGGAATAAAAAAAACTAAGGTCCTGTTTGCACATCAGCATTTATGTAAAAAGAACCCTTGGTAGTTGAAATTCTATATAAAAGTAGGCTGTAGTGCCGCTGAGCGAGCAAAAATTTCCTCATGACACACTGTGTGGCTTAAGCCCTTCTTCATTAGCTCAGTTGGAGCAGAACAGTAGGACATTAAACTTTCATTTCAGTTAGATGATAAAAGAGAGAAGAGAAAAAATGAATTGGAATGCAGTTCTGCTCAGACTGGCTGCTGGACAGCGTAGCTACAGCCTAATCTTATAACGAATCACCACTGCCAAAGGATCTTTTTACATGCACTCCCATGTGTACACATGGGCCTCGGTTATTCATCTTGTTCAAATAACTGTCTGTTGTCCCTTGCCAGACCCCCTCTCTTGTGCCACTGACAACGGGAACCACATTGGAAAATCTTAATGAACTTTCACAGCCAAATGCAAGGGTGAAACACGGGACCTCCAGGTTAACGAGCCAACATCTCACCCACTGAGCCACTGTGGCTCCCAAAGAGAGCGAAAAGAAGTATCAATGTATTAAAGATACGTTCCCACTATAGTATTGATAAGGTAGATATTACCAATAAAAGAGAGAGAGAAATGGGGTTTAAAATCCACTTGACACAAACTAGGTCATTTCGGGACTTACATATAGTTTTTAATTTTATTTCAATAATTCACTTGCACGTAGGGGTCTTTAGCAGTGGGAGGAAACTGGGGTATGTGTATATGGAAAGTAGAGACAACCTTTTGTTTTTACATTAAATGTTTTTCTTTTACAGTGGTGGAGAAAAAGAGAGAACGTGCCTCCCTTTATTAATTGTTACTCATTCTTATCTATTGCTACTCATTTATTATGAAATCTTTTTTTTTAATATCAACTTAGGTAAACTTTTAATGATAAAGTGATGGGACCTTTTATTCCATTTTTCTTAATCAATAATTTAAGACATGCATAAAATATATGGTTACTTATTTTATTAGTAATCTGAGGCATGTTTTTTTTAAAATTTATAATTAATTTATTATTAGTAATTTGAGAAGGTGATACTTGTTTGATTATTAATTTTAGAAAAATTTTTCTTTTTATTTTGCCAGCAATTCGAAAAATACAAGTCAAATAAATATTTTTTACTGTTTTTTAATGTTTTGAGAAAATAATTTAGTGTATATTTACATTGATCAATAAAACAACCTGTGAAATAAGTGGTAATTTGTTTCAAAGTTATTGTCTTTAAAATTCAAAATGAAATGACTATTGTGCATGATCTAGTTGGACATATTACGAAGGGTATCTTGAAATCAACAATGACAAATCTGGCCAAAAGGATGAATATCTGACCTTCAATCCCATGAATCAATTACCACATCTTTCATAAACTGACCTCCAGAGATTATATAAGCTGGGTTTTTTTCTGAGAATAAACTGGATAAACCATAGCATGTACCCCTTGAGTTACAATTAATGATGCTACTGGACAGGACTGACGCTGCAGGACTTAAGATTATTTCAAATTAGGTATGTGAAACGTGCATTTGTGTATTAAAAATAATGCAATATAGCTAGCTTCCTTTGGGAAGGGGCCTTTGAACTAGTATAGAAACATAGTGTAGGTTGATCTTACTGCACCCGTTGTGCTCAAATAGGCTCTGTTTGTTCAAGTTCAATCCTGGGAGTTATTTGTTAACAATATTTCAGAGGGACAGAAAAACCTTGCAGGGTGGAAGGAGAGAAGTTGCCAACAAATCATAGTGGGCATCCAAAACAAAGCTGGTCTTGTGGGCTATTATATGCCATGTTCAGAAATCTAAGGCCTCTTTTATTATGAGGAACAACACCAGTTACCAGAGAACTTCTCTGTCTGCTGGTAAACACTTTAATTAAATTTTTAAAAAATTGGATCAAAACCTACGATGACAGTCTCAACTTCATAGAATGCTCTTCCTGAACATGTTCAGACTTTCTCCATTCTTATATTTCTTCAATTGAGAGCAGTACAAAGGCATTTTAAAATACATGAAGAATACACTATATAGACACTGTTATTATTACATATTTGAAAGATAAATAACAAATATGAAATAAGTGAATAATGATAGTTTATTAACCTGAGATAGAAAACTAACAAACATACAATAAATGTAGACATATTAACAAAATATACAAACACAATAACATATATATCTAAATATAATATTCTATAAACTTTAAACAAATAACATATCATTGTAATATTATATACTTTCCTTCTAAACCAATCTTATTAAAGTCAGAAGTCTTTTAATTCATTTTCCTATTCCATATTTTACCAGACTCCATTTTACTTTATATTTATCTCTCAATGTGTCATGAAAACGTAGCTTTTTCAATGGAGCCAAGACAGCACCCACTGATCTATGTATAAACTATCAAAAGTCAATGTCAACCATCTCATGAGCTGCTGTTCTGAATATATGTTGGATCTTTAGTTAACATATAGTGGAGAAATGTGAATTTAATTGTAATTAGATTGCTTTTACTGTAAACAAAATAGGGTTCTCAGTGGGTTGTTGTAAAATTCCTTCCCCATAAGACATTTTAGGGTTGTAGAGATTTGATCAATAAGTATATACAGGATACGGAAGCTGCATGGAGAAAAAGGGGTGGTGGTAGTTTTACAATTATGACAGAGAACTCTGGTTTGATATCCTTTTAGAAAAACCATCTGAATGTAATAAACAAATGCAATGAAAGTTTATTTTTGACCTAAACTAAAGGAATCTACATAAAGTTCCAACATGCTGTGGGTAAAACCTATAGGGCTGACAATGAAAGTGTGCCCACACTTAACTGGGACAAATGGCAAGCTCAAGATATCTTTGTGTTTTGATCCCAGGTGGGGTTAGAAGATGGAAGTTCTCAAGGGGCACCAAGATCCCTGTCAAGGGCTTTCAATATGGTGATCTGAAATTTCAGACCCAGCCCCGTCGCCGAAAATCTTTGATCCACCCTTCAAAACCAGGAGAAATGGGCTCAGATGTGAGGAAATGGACTGTTCTGGTGGAGAACTTCTTATCCCCACTCAAGGTTCTGCGGTCACACAAACCAAAACAGGGATGCCCCTTCCCGCTGCCCTTGGATAGGTAATCTTATTGATAACAGTTATGTTCTTTTTTAAGACAAACTAATATTTGCTCCTTTCAATGAAACAATGTGTAAATACCTTGTCCTACATTTAATAATAATAGTTCAAAAACCGTTGCACAAACAATCCAGATAGAGGTAGATTGTTGAACAAATTTAATGTTAGTGCATCCCAAGAGGGTGGGGGGTAAAAGTTATTTTAGTGTGTAACTATCACAATAAAAAATAAATAAATCATATATTTTCAAAGTTAAAAATATTATCATAAAAAGTATAGGGCAATTTCATTAAAACATCATCTTACAAATAAAAAAAGAGTAAATTGTACTGTCTCAAAAGAACACTTTTAATTATGAACTAATATTTGTATCACATAATTGACCTGATGGTTCGTGTGCTAGCCATTGACAGCATTAATCCTCAGTGTTTAGTTGGATATATCTGCACTGTCAAATCAAGTATGTCCACCTAGTAATCCTGATTTCTCTAACTGCTTTTGAAACAATTGTGTCAATCTATTTAATGCACTTGAGTTGCTGCTATTGCTCTTTTTTCAAAACAATATTTGTAACTTGTAAGAAGGAAATTCAAACAAATTGCTCAAAAAGTTATTGTTTTGGGGACGAAATATTTTCTAATTGATGGCTATGTACTTTAAACATCAAATTTAGAGGAATATAACATATAAATTAAAGATGCATCATGTAAGAGCTAAATCTGACTATTGCAGGAGTTTTTTGGGCTTCAAATCTTACACTATAAACCTCAGAATGCCTCGTTCAGCATTTCTGTCCAAACTAGGTGAAATAAATGCCTCGTCTGCAGTTCCAAAACGAGTTTTTTTTAAATTGCCCTGTTTTTGGAACAAGGTATTTTGTTCAGAACGAGACTGGGTAAAATGCCCCGTTTACTAAACATGGTGGGGTTTTTTTGCTATCAGAGATTTTGTAAAAATTAAAATTTATGTTATACGAAAATAAACCAGTCCAAACTATGATATTATAATCAGAGAAATAGACAAGAAGACAAGACAAGAATACACGCCATAGGTGGAGGTGTAAAACTATTGAAGACACACAGGTGCCTTGATTAATTATAGAGAACCAACAACTCTATATCTAACTCTTACATAATGCATCTTTAAGTAAGAGAATATCAATTAAACTAAAGTTGGTGGTTGTAGTGTTGTATCGTGATCATCAAACCAGGCCAACATTTCATCACTAAATCCTTCTACTAATGATGGTCCACTGTTTATCGAAAAGCTACTTCCACTTGGTGATAATGGTCTCACGGACTCAGATGTAACTGTTGAAGGACTAAAATCAGAAGAAATTATATTAATTAAATTTTATTTCATGGTTATTATTTTCAAAGAAAAACATGAAATTGTGTAGCATTTAGGTGCAAAACATCTGAGTTATTCAGAGTTTCTAAAACTTTGATTTGTGAAAAATTGTTTGTCAAATCAACTTCCCAAAAGCATGATATTCCCTATTGAATAGCAATACTTGGCCTATATGCATCTAGCCTGGTCTGTCTGACATTTGTCACAAACATTTTGCACAGGGTCAAGAGTGCTCAGCCTATTCACACTATATTGCAACTTGATAGATAAAAAGCGTGTTCCTTTTCAGACCCCTGCATTCGCCTCAGTCTACAGCAAATAAATTCATTACCAGTACTATATTGTTAAAGTCTTGAGGAAGGTGATTAATTCAATCATTATAAATATTTTTCATTCAAATTAATGTCTAAAATATCATCAGAGGGTTAATTTCTGCATACAGGATACCTGTTGAACAATTACTGCCTAACACATCCATTTTCTTCTAGAAGTTTGGAAACATAATAGTACGTTAAACATACCAAACTAAATCGTTTAATATCATAGCAACGATACTGGACAAACGTGACTAAGTCACGATTATCCAATTTAATGTTAAAATTTTCATATCTCACAGGCATTCTACTATCCATTTAAATCCCTGCCTTTGATGCTCTTGAGAGTAGATAATGGGATTATGTTAATAAATTGATAACCTATAGTTTATATATAACCTTTGAAGCCACAATAGGCAGATTTAGCTCTCAGAAAATGTATCTCAAACAGATTATTCGAAGAATATCAGGAAAATTTAGTTTGAGCTAAATAATATTTGTCTTGGCAGTAATTGTCCTGGATCTTCTGCATTCATATAATATTGTTTATACATCATTCATTAATTAATAAATTAATTAACAAACAAATATCAAATATTATAAAAACTTTAAACTTACGTTAATAAAATGCAAAGGTGAAAAAAAAAGCTGTAGAAATAAATCCTTTAGAAGCAATTGGAACAGCTCACCTAACCTGCAACACCCGCACTAGGGAGAGGAGACACACATTAGGGTGGAGGTTTTTGGAAAAGCGGTGGGAGTGAAAAGCACTGCTACAAACATGTAACACTGGTAAATTATCATATAATACAGTATTGGTATGTAGATATTCTCCTGTAGTTCTCAGAAACCTATCATACTTTCCTCTGACAATTATTAATACTCACCCTGTGATATTTCCATAATAAAACGCAAATCATGTATAAAATAATAATAAGATTTGAATTCATATCGACCAGTAGGAAAATGGTGAATTCCATATGCTTATTTTACATTTTACTATACTATAAGGCCTAGAAGATAATATCAAAATTTGATGAGAGAGTAAAAATTGGTTTCTGAGAACAGGTAAAGGAGGTCTGGTTGTTTACAACTGAGGCTGTTCGAACTTGCATGTGCTGATAAATATTGCCATTTTTACTTTGAACATTTTCATATCAGATTGTATGCTGAACTATAAAAAAAACTAGTTCATCTATCCTGAAAATATTGTTCATTCATGAACAGAACACCCATCACAACTTATTTTGGAAGTTTGTATAAATTAGTTACGAAATGAAAGAGTCGTAATTTGAAGCAATTCAACACCCCCTTAGAAAAAATAATAGAAAAAAAAAGAGAAGAATAAAATCAAAAGAAATCTACAATAAAATAAAAATCTAGAAATAATTTCATACTGACTTTTTATTCAATACACTGGACAATATGAATCATATTCATTATAAAAGAATTCTATCTATAATGAAAGGGTTGCACACCTCTCAAATCATCCCTGAATATTTTTATGACAAAATGGGGGTTATCTCCCTTGGATATAAAAGAGTTACCCTTCCCTTAAAAATTAATTATTACACATATTTTCAATCTACAATATTTACAGTTAAAACTATTCACAAATTAGAAGGATAAAATGCTGAATATGCATTTTAAAAAGATGATAAATGAATGAATATAACTAACAAGTGCATACTAAGTCTCTATAAACAATCAAAGGTAAATAAAAATAAGATGAAATAAAAAGGGAAAAAAATGAGAGTAAAATAAATGAAAGTATGTAAGTTTCAATAAGCAAACAAAGCAATCACACGATCAATTGTATGCTAGATGAGTTGTACATAATAAAATATTTTTATCTTTACATGAAAATTATGATTTTGTTATGTTTGTTTTTGGAGAAAATCTGAAGAAATTTTACTTAGTCAGAAGATAATTTTTTTTTCATAAAATTTACCATTACTTATGTATCAAGATAATGCTTGAATTATCAGTTGGTCAAATTTTGAAGTGAGAGCTCTAACAGCAAAATATTCTTAATTGTTTACTTCAACAAATAGTATACCACTGAACATTAGAAAGGTATTGGGTACATGCAAATTTCCACCTAAAAACTTAAAACATTCTATGTACTCTGCAATATATCTCTTATAATGCACACATATTTGTCAGCACTCATTCAATAGAACAAAATGAAGATTAAAAACAAAAATACAGGTCATGCCAAATTAAATATAATGAGAATAGTCCTGAACGAAAATGACATCAATGTACAATAATATTTATTTTAATCACACCAAAACTCATGTTTCTTTTTAATGATGATAAACTCAATATCAATCCTGCATTGCAGATAAAGTTTAGTGCTAACTACCCAGCACTGCAGCAGATTAAGATTAGTGTTACATTTGTACATGTAGCTACCCAGAACTACAGGTACAGTTTAGTGTTAGCTACGACCCAGCAATGCAAATCAAATTTAGCACTGCAGAACAAGAAACACAAATTTTAGTATCATAAAATTGTTGAAATGAAAACAAATAACAAAATAAGCAAATGGACACAGAGGAGAAGTATAAACAACACTGATAAGCAAATAAATTAACTCGATCCCTTGAAAGCAAATTTTGAAAAATGGCTGGCTGTTAATTCAAAGCTATCATTCAGTATGGTATGCAATGCTTGGCTTTAGTTTGATATATGCTGATTTAACATGCAATGCACATTCATAATAAAACATGTCTCATGCATGATTTGAAGCTGTTAGTAATTCATACACACATTTATGGATATGAAAGCACATGGAATAATTGTTGACATACAAATACCAATGAATAGAGAGACACTGGTTATCACGGATCTAAGAACACTGTACATACTGTTTCTGGTTGCTTAGTAACACAAGCAACCATTTTGAGACGGTAAAAACACAGGTATGTTGCACACTGGCGACAAAATAATTTAGTGTCTGAAATGATTAATGTTTATCATGCGAAACTATAAATATATCAAGTTGAATAACATTTTAATCAGCTAAAGGTAAAAAGTTCAGTCAATTTTAAAATTGTTCATTCTAAAGCAAGGTCTGGAAATTCTGAAAGCATTTCTAAAATAATGAAACTAGTAAAAACGACAAGCGGTCAGTTAAAACAATTCTCATTCTTAGAATACATTGGATTAAATCAACATTCCAAACTTTTAATAAACTAGCGTGTACATTGCATGTTTTACTGCGTGATCTGCACAACGCACGCATCCAGTTCCAAGCGTTACTTCCATACTGAATGATGCCATGATAACGGCGCTTGCTCTAGCCTCACCTTGAACTTGGTGAAGAGAAGGCAGATGGATTTTTAACGGGTTGACAGGCCATGGCCCTAGGAGGTTGATAGCTGCTGTGCTTCGCTGCAGCAGCGCTTTGAATATGTTGTGATGATTTATACACTGTCGTTGAATAATGTGTCCCAGGTGTTTTAACAGAATGATATGTTGTAGAGGTTGTTATTTCAGGGCTTCCTCTACCACTGTAAGATGATTGCTCGTAATCTCTACTCGTGAATGATTGATTCGGGGATAACGGGTGAGATAATGGAACGCCCCGATATGGACTACTGGGTTGACTAGAGTTAGGTGAGGGATAATCCCCTTCTGATGATTGTGATGGCGTACTTGATCGAGATAATCTATCCACACCTATAAGCTGTTTCTGATAAATATCCACTTGCCGTTTACGACGTAACTTTTCACTATATTTATAAAAATCGGACAATTCGTACGGTTTTGTGACCTCAGTTTGAGGCTGATAACGTGTCACTGTCACAAGTTTACTGGACGACGGTTGCGTTTCCAATCTATTTACACTACTTGACGAACTAGTATTATGATCATATCCCGGTGAATATGGGCGACGATCGGTACGCGGAAACGAACCTTCATATGTCCTCGGACTATAACACTGTTCTGCTGAACGATCATGTAAACTCCGATCATGTCGCGGGCTCATGCTAACAGGGGATTGTTCCGACCCCGAATATGAGTCACCATAAAGAAATTGTTTAGTTGTATAATAATGACTTTCTGCCGTTTCATGCTGAACAGGAACTTCCACCATTCGCATTGATTGAGGAGTAGGAGTTTCAGGATCACTATACTCTGATGCTGATTCGCGTTTGCTTCCATATCGTGATGGTCTTAATTCTGGTAATGGGGCGTCACATCTTTCACTTTGATCAGGTTTTTTATTTCGTTCTAAACTTCCATATTTCTGACCCTGACCCTGACTATGACTTCCTTTTTTGCGATAAGCACCTTCTAAACTTCCATGTTTAGTTGTTAGATTTGTTCTATCGTAGTGGTCCGCTCGTTGTCCACTATGTGTCGGAGATTTTAACTTATCCATACTATTATAATGCGACGTCCGTTGAGAATTGATATTATACATGTTATTGGCCGAACTAAATCCACTGTCTAGACTCCCCTCCAATCGACCATCTGTTTTCATATTGTCATATTCTGATTGGTTACTTGAAGAAGACTGACTGCGATTGGTTAATGTTGGATACATCTGATTACGATATTGAGTCCGCGTTACATTACTAGGCTGATATCCTGCTGTTAACTGAGGACTGAAAATACAGAAAGGTTTCATTTAGACAGACATATAACTATACTGAACTGTTTCCTCCTGGAGTAACGTTAACTGCCCAGTCAGTTTGTGATATTTCACCAAACCAAACACAGCACAAAACAGACAGCTTTCAAATTCCAACACTGCATAAACTAGATCACTAGATAAGCCAGAAAAACAGGGTCTACATCATCATACATGGAGACTTCACTATTAACGTTGATGACTTCCAGTATATATACCTAGTCTCACTAAAGGTATTATTATTGTAATTGTGTACCTAGTCCTAGATGTAGACTTGCTATCTCCCACTGATCTCTGACCTCATCGTGTTTCACATTAGTGTTGTGACAGTTAAATAAGCTAATTACAGCTCTTTGGATGCTCATAACATCCATTTTACATTAGTCACTGAGACAATCCCAAGATGTAATAATTGCCCTAGCAACTACATATGCATGTAATATATGCCTAAAGGTTGGGGAGTGGTAGTTAAGTCTATATCTAGGTATCAGAATTTGATATACGGAGCTCTGCTGTAAACTCATCACATACTGAACTATGTAATAGTGAAATCTCAGTGTAATAATTCATTCAATCATGCTTGATTACCATTAGAGCTAAGTCTATAGATTAAGAATTCCATCTACGCATCCTAGGAATAGCAGATGACATAGGAGATAGTTAGTGTTTTACCACTTCTGGAAATGGTCAGGTCTTAAAACACTGTTCACAGTCACAGTAGACACTGGCAACCGTTGTTTAAAACTAGATATATAGAACAAACCTGCTATGACTTGGACTAAGTGCTGTAAGACTAAGATGGGAGGGTACAGAATGGTTCTCAAGATGTGAGTGGGAATGAGGATGATTTGTCTGGAATGCTTGGGGTCGGGTAGCTTTCTGAGATACATCACCCTGAAGTAAAATAAACATTATTTATAAACATTTTCTTTATCTAAGAACAATTATATCTTTAAATTGAATCTGAATTCCTATCTACATGTCAAGTAGACACACACCATTATAGCCTGATCAACTCATAAACTGATTTATAAATTGAACACTTTTCTGTATGCGCTGTCTAAAAAATATTAAATCCATTAAGCTACACCTAGTCACAGTGAAGTAGGTCAGTGGTGCTGGACTGAGTGTCTGACAGTGGCAGCTGTCTAGTCATTTGGATGAGACAAAAAACCTAAGGTCCTATGTGTATACATTGACGTGCACGTAAAAAATTACTTAGCAGTCGAAATTCGATATAAGAGTAGGCCATAGTGTCGCTGCCCCATCAAAATATCCCTCATATAGCCCGCTGTACTTCTTATGGCTGTCTTCATTGAAGCATTTGTAAAACAAGGCAGGCTGTACAAAGGAGCCTTATGCCTCCCCATGCCTATATCAATCTGAACAACAGACTCACCCTCCCTGCAGAGAAGTGACTCTGACACAATGAATAGCTATGATATCCATATGACCTTATCTTAATGTCACAGGTCATGAGGTCACATCAACAAACAAATGTCAACATAGCATTGTGATCATTATCAACATTACAAGACACAATAGCTTTCTTGCAGTTTTTAGGACTGTATAATCCGCACAGCCATAATGTCTTATCGCTTCGTCGCAAAAATAACATCTACAACTCTAGATTTGACGTCGGATTGGTACTATTTTGTGCTTCGGTTGTGTCTATTTCAGATAAACACAATCAATTCTGTTAATGTTTTTAGTGTGGGGATTGACTAATGGTTAATTTTTTTCAGTTTTAAACAAAAATTTAAAAATTCTGACTGGGATTACTAAGCAAAATGGCCATTCATTGTATACGTGCGAAAAAAAAAACCCAGCCACTATTTAATTTTCGTATGCCCCTATATATTACTACATGTAATTAGCATATTGTGTAGACAGTGATACATGATACATCCTGTCTACTGTCAGATCTTATATGAATGATAAAGTATGAATTAGTGATTGTATTTTTACCTGTATGTTATCTCTGTGAGCTCTATAAACAGGTGGTGAGGTAGTCGGTGATATTGGTGATACAAACTCAGTATCTGAAATTACACAAATTATATTTTCTTAAACAATGGTTGGACAAAACCTCTCATGAAATTATACCTCTAGCGGACTCTCAGTAAAATAAAATAAAAATATCTATAGATAATATAAGTTGAAATATTTCAAAATATCCAATCCTGACATTCAAACAAACAAATTATATTTTCAAAAAATTCACAAGGAATTGTCGTAAATATTGCCATTATCTGTAGAGTAAATTACATTCCCCCTGCCCCCAGGTCCTCTTCAAAAATCTCTACAGTTTTTTTTATTAGAACTTCAAATTGACCATTATTTATAGTAATACCCATTGACTTGCCACAAGACATGATTTAATTATCAGGACATTCTAGTCATGTATCTCGTTTCTTGATCAATATGACTACAGAACAATTATCCAGTATCAGTGTATAAACTAAGTGTTACAAATATCCCAGAATTGCATATTAAATCCATCATTTTCTGTATTTTGTAAAGCAAACAAAAATACATAACAATACAAACATGCCTGAAACTATATTTAATGATTTATAACATTATAAAATTGATCACGATTGAAAAGATAACAAAGCATCAGGTTTAAGGAACTGCAAAATTTGAAAACATAAATATCACTGCTTTTTTTACCATGCAATTGTTTGAAAGGAAGCATAGATCAAAAAGTCTTCTTTTTACATGCAGACACAGACAGGCTTTGATTTCAAAGACCATATCGTTTTCAGCATGTGTACCAAAGTTATTGAACATCAGTCACTTTGATTTCAGAACAAAACTGTTACATTAGTATTCGTCTTTTTTTTAAAAATAAAACTGACAATAATAATAACTGATCATACTATTAAAGAAGATAGGCTACAGTTTCTATATTCTAGTTACATGATAAACATTACCTGAATCAAAATAAAAATCAATCTCAATTCAGGCTTATTTTCAGCATAAAATATCTCTTTTCATGCAGAGAGTGGCATATCTAATGTTATCATAGAATAGGGATACCAGATTCATGACATCAAACATCAATAGTTGACATAGTTATGTAAAAATCGAAATAGTTTTACTATCTTCTTTAATTTTTAAGCAACAATTTAGTTTTAAAATAAAGTTAGAAGAACAGTTGATTAAAACAACAAGCATGCTATTAAACGTGTGAGTATACCAACCACTATCAGTTAATACATGTTGTTCTTCATTCTCATCTAAAACTAGGGGTAAAGACAATAAATACTGACATTAATATGGGTATATGGGTAGAGTGAGATTAAATACTGACATTAACATGAGTAGAAACTGAGTCAAATTAAATATTGACGTTAACATATAGGTAGAAACAGAGTCAGATTAAATACTGGAATTGAAATATATAGAGTTAATACTGGACAGCGAGAGAAATAGATATAATGGAGACAGAATCAATACTGAAATCAATGTGGGTGCAGTAGACAGCAATTAAGAGACAGAATATTGAAGTTAATATGGACCCAGACACCAAAGAAATACTGAAGTTGTGGGCTATGGAGAAGGAATAAAAACATAAAGTTTTGGTTATGGAGAAGGAATAAAAACTGAAGTTATAATGGGTATTGAGGGTTTATGTTTCTGGTCTATTCAGTAAATGTTCAATAGCTTCCATTCCTATTCCTCTTATCTGAGGGGATATGAGAACAGACGGGGAGAGGGGATATTAACAGACTTCATGAAAACAGAGACGGGGTAGAGAGAAATGGCATTAAACTTTCATGTGACAACAAACCATGTCATTTCAGGATTAACATATTGTTTAACTTTATTTCAATAATTCACTTACAGGTAAAGTATTTTAGTAATGGGAGGAAATCACAGAAACCCCCAAAGGTTACACAAACCTTATCATGTAAAACACATGCATCTATTAGACCCATGTGAAATAACTTTATTTCAATAATTTACTTTCAGGTAAAGTAACTAGTAATGGGAGGAACCCAACAGAAACCCCCAAAGGTTACACAAACCTTATCATCCAAAAACACATGCAGTAGACCCATGCGACCCCACCAATACCAATTGTATTATATATTCAACAAGACCGTGATGTTCACACATTTCAAAACTGTTGATTTGCTTATCCATTCCCAAGCATATTCACATGAATTGAAGTAATAAGAAGATAAAGATGTATAGATAAAAGTTAATTATTTATTCCCATCATAATAACATAACAATTTCAAGTCTTTCAGAAGTAAAATGACAATATCAAAAATGTTCCTATAAAAATAATCATCGATTCAGGGACTGATCATACACTAACATGTATATATATAAAACCAGAAATTATAAACCACGAATACAATCAATGCAAAAAAGGACTAAGACTGAACAAAACGCTAAGGCCCCAATTATCAGCTTAATGTGACAGTGTAATTACCCAAATTTGAAAAATGTTTGATAAAAACTGTTTTGGGAAAAGGGTGGAACTGAACGTCATAAGGTTTATCCCCTCATAACCAACAATCTTTCAAACTAAATTAGAAAACAACTGTAACATCTATCACATCATGTTTCCAAGAGTTTGGGCAAATGTGAGGTAAACACAGAATTGAAACTTAGTGAAAGCAGTAGGTCAATGAATATCGACAGGGTTCATTCTTGCATGACCCCCATGCTACACAACTATTTAGCAAAAATCTACTAACAAGCGGTTGCCATGCAAGTTTCGAAATAGATGGACATGTTTTTGAATAAAAACTGGTTTATGGAAAAGGGATCGCAAAGCACTGAATATCGAAAGGCCATTCTATCATGACCCTAATCAGACTAGAAAGAGCACTATTCAAATGCAGAATTTGAATTTATTATACATCCTAACAAATATTTTTTGACTTCAAGCAATACACAACCACCAATTAAACCAAAAACTAGTAAATTAGTAATATCAATTGGAGTCATGAGAATATATAAATACATGAGAAACACGTTCACAAAATTATTACCAAGATGATTTAATTCAAACTTTTACATACAAAATAACTTTCAAATCACCACCATAATATTTTATAACATGCATACTACTAATCATTTTTGGGCTTACCACTTTATTTTTAGAGAAAAAACACCTGTTCAACAAATCTAGCATAAATGCGAACACAATTCAAACTAATAACATGTTCAATATTGTCAAATTTCGGTATTTCTGATTACCTTTTATAACAACCGCCTAAAACCCGAGACAAATCACCTTGACAGTTTAATTCAATGACACACAGAAGAATCACAACACACCAACATTTACACCTGGCTTTCTTTTGGGGATTGAAACACAGCATTATGATCAACAAATGATGAAGGATGCCAAGAAGCTCTAGAATTAATCAAATCATCATCATCTTCCACAAACACACTATCTCTAACTGTCCAACCATACATTGATGCAGCAACTCTTGGTCTACTCGAGGAATCACGGAACGACTGTGCAGTGGCTCTACGTCTACGATCGCGTCGGATAGCTAAACTACCTGTATCACTAGTGCTAATAGTGTTAATAAAGATGGACTCATCACTGATCGGACGATATAAATCAGCTGTGTACCTACCATCGTAAGGAGTTGTATATCCACGATTTATCCCTAGATGTTTCTTCATATCATTCAGTTTCTTCTCCATATCTTTCATCTAGAAAAACAAAATCAGTTCAATTTTTATAATTCAACATTTATTGTATATTTTCTTAGTATTCCATTTTACATTTATCAAGATGTTACCATAACCTAACAAAAACTAAGCTTTATTCATTTCAGAACAATAACTATTCTTTGCAGATGACCTAATCAGCAATCCACTGACAGCTATTCTGGTAGAACATATAACTGTTGCCAGATATAGATGAGGTATGCTGAAAGTGAAAGTAAGGAGTAACTGTTATTGACATACCTTATTAACAGCTCTAAGATAGGCCTGACGTCTTTGTTTCCTTACAGATTTACTCACAGATTTATCTTGAGCTAATTTCTGTGCGGCTGCCATTATTTTACCCTGTAACTCACATTCTAATTCTAACTTGGCCACCACATCTTCTCTCTGTAAAACAAATAATTGTTTAATATTAAATTATTTAGTTAACCATACAATACATATAGTGTTCACTACTTCAGACTAATCTGTGACAGAGTAAACTTTCTTGAATGTCATAAATTTTATGAGCTTAATTATTCTCAAGGAATGTCATCATTTACATTCATATTTATTGAAATATGCAAATGTTTCACCATGCAAATAAGTTATGGTGAAATCTTTACCTCATCCCCACTCTTCACCATATTGCTTGTCAAGGAGAACGCAGTTCCAACTCTCCGTCTGAATACTGGAGCTTTTTCACCAGGTCCTAGTGGTGTATCAGCAGGAAGTTCACCTGTCAGTTCCTGCAAGAAAAATACACAATGTTTTACTATTAAACTTTATAAAAAAACTGTACTAAATGGGTCTTGGTGGGCCAATCCACAGAACTCAAGTTGCCAACAGAGGTCCTTGTTTTACAAATATTGATACGTACACAATATAATTAACTAACATTGCGATCAATGGCTGTTATCCCTCAATAAGGAATTCTGAAATATGTCTATCAAAATCGGGACATAGAATAGTTTAATTCCATTCATTTTCTTTTATAAACAGTATTATAATAAAGGCTGATAACATGGTGATATAGACTAGACATATATCAGTAGTTTAGATTACATACCCCTTCTTGAAAACATAAATTCTTCAATTCCTCTGTTTTCTTCTTTAAGGCATCTTCTAAGGCCTCCTTCCTGGCCTTTAAGGCCTGATACATTTCGCGTTGGGCCTTCAGCGTGTCAGATTGTTCAATATTCACTAGAAAAAATAACAAATGCAAATAAATTACCCAAATATACACATGTACGCAAGCTTCAGATGATCAAATTTAATCCCTGGTGTCCAAATTAAAATTACATACTGGTTTATAATCAAATCATTCTGTTCTAGGATGTTCTACTATAAATGGTTGGATCCAGTCAGTAAGCATCAATCGTTTTACATCATGTATCCCTCCTACTCGTCTCCTAAATAACTCAAACTATGGTAATTTCTGCTGTAACTGGCAACCATATTGCTCTAGGCCAACAAACAAATGAATGATAACCGATCATCTCATCACTTGAGTATGAAATATCAGCAGTAAATTTACTTCAACTATGCAACAGAAACAAGAACTATGAATTCCTCCAGCTGATGGGTCCAATCAATAATCAGAATACTGATAACCTCAATGGGATGTCACACAGCGAGAAAAACACCCTCATTAAAATCAGTCATCAAAAATCGGCAGTGGACGAACTTAAAATCAATTTTTCAGAGTGGGTTTTAAAAGCTCAACTAAAATAGAGGCAGACATGGCTTGCTTGTGGAGATTCTATCAACCGAGATGACAAACCAGATGTCTCAAGAAAAAGAAGCTTGACACTAAATATGGAATAACTAATCTTTTTAGCATTTCCATTCAAAAACAATTCTGTATTTAATTTTGAAGGCATAAATCAATACTTATCAATATGAGAAATATTTAATTGTGTCTGGATGAAAATATTTGTACTAATACGCTAGACAAAATGCAAATGGTTCTGGGTCAAAAAAAATTATCTAATTTTGTTCCAGTACATTAGACAAGCTTCAGCAATTTCTTTTTATTGATTTTCTCAGACGAGTGAGGAACTAAAAACATTATTAAATCAACTTGTTTGTTTTAACAAAAAAAAATGAAAAATATAATATTCATGAATATTATACTGGTACATCAGTAAAGAAATACCATACACATATCCATAGAGGGGCATTAATATCAAAATGATATAAAACTTTTAAAGCCTGTGTAGTCAAATCAGAGCAAATAAAACACCTTTTATAAAACCATTGAAATTATTTATAGAAAATGGTAGAAATTAATTTTGTAGAAAACCTATTTTACCTAGCAAGTCAAAATTCATTAGTACTGATTTCTGGGCTAAGATCTTTACACACTGGTCCATGTTGAAATAAAGTTCAAATGGCAACACTTAAATATTAGCACTTAGATGATCACTTTATCAATGACAGAGTGGGAATGACTTTAAAATATTTGTTGGATGTTTTATACTACAGTAATAAAAACAACATCCATATAATAAAGCCAATTAAAACAACAATTTGAAGATATGAAAACCTTATTGAAACCATCAAACTAAAGGTAAACATGACTCAGCTTTAATAACTGACAACCTGAGGAAATTAGGAAGCCTTCAGTATCTAATCAACTAGACTTCTGTGCTTTGTTTTAGTCCAACTAGATTCATAGTTCAGCTTGGGATTAGAGATTAATCACTTGATTAATGGGCCACACTTGGCCTTTAACACTTTGGTTGATTGGTTGATTGTCTTGATCTTTGTTTATTAGAATAATCTGATTGACAGCTTGTGAACTGATTTTCTACTTTCATTCTACTGAGTTAAATATTTCACAGTAAATGACTTCTTACAATTTAATTTGGCAAACAACTTCCAAATATATTATAAATTAATTTACACTTGTATATATGCTAAATCTATTTTGTTTTTTATTTGATGAAAATGATAAAAATGTTGATTTTAGATCACCATTATTTTGGTTTGGATGGAGTAATTTTATAATTTTTTTGTCTATATGTATGGGTCAAGACTTTCAAATGTCTTTTGTCTACTTCAAGATTAGCAATCTAGTTTTTCCATAGTTTTTAAAGGAGCAAAACCTGAGTGTAATTTAAAGTTTACCATAATATTCGAAATGTAAAACACAAATCAGAATTCGATAGTGGTCCATTTCAATTCATATTGATGTTGTTATGTTGCCATGAAAATGTGGGATCCTAATATCCAATATTTAAAAATACACCACTTGTGTACGCTGTCATTTCAATGCAGGAGTAATTAGTAATGGTTGATTCACAAACGATAAAATAACAAAAAAACATGTAGAATGTTCAAAGTGGACTGTTTGTGTATTTATCTGAACATAATTGATTAGAAATTACAATAATTCTTTTAAAAATTTGAATATATAAATCACTTTATATACACTCATATTACATTAATATGTGCTTTTAGATCCATTTATTGTTAATAGAAAGATTAGAGTCATACAACCTTTAAGGTTAAATTCATTGAAATATCTATAATTCTATGTCCTGTATATTGACTGACAGCTAAGTTCTCCGGTCAGTCATTCCCATAGCTGGTCAGTCAAGACTAATTAACATGACTCAAACAAAAGACCTGATAGAAACGTCTATATTTTTAGCATTCTGGAATATTGAGCTTTAACCTCTACCTTAAATCTTTATAACCCCGAAATGTCAAGAACAGTATTTTTATTATGAGCCAACAATGAAAATATTTATAGAACAACTTACAATCAAATCTGGATGATGAGAGACTGGGCAGACTTTGTGAACTTGTGCTTCGACTTAAATCTGATCCAATAGACCCTGGTAATGATGTTGTACTTCTACTTAAATCAGCAGCTATTTCGCTCATAGAACGAGCACTTGGAAGTAGTGTCTGTTGAAGAAAATTTATAACAAATATTTGATTTTGTCACTGATTCCATGATGTGGTAAAGTTTTTTAAATGTGTATACAGGGTAGATGAACATCAAAAATATAAGAGATAAAATTGGCTATTAAGATATGGCTATTACAAGTATTAGTGACTATATAAAATATGAGTATATATCGAATTCATTAAAGCTATATTATGAGGATTAGATAAATAGCCTTCAAGTATCACTATAAGAGTTAAAAACTAGATAATATAAAGGAAATTTGCTGAAAATTTCGGTAAATTGATGCACTCTGGACCAAGCATTTAGCAATTGAATTTTGGGCCTCGCGTCGATCAGCATTACTAAAGTCAGTACAATAAAAAACATAGTCTCTCTTATCCATTTTTTCATTTAATCACCAAAGATTGTTGAGCAGCAGATCAGGTTCTAATCCAGTAAATATTGCAAGTTAGCCATGGCATCAAGAGTGGAATATAGTCTGGATAAGTTAATTTATGTCTCATTAATAATCATACAGAGCATTTCAGACCTAAAGAAAGACCTGCAATTGGCAGTTTTAGCTCTTGCATAATGTATGTTTAAACAATATATTATCAATTCATTTCAAAATAACACCCATATAGATGTTTGCATGTATGCAGCTCAATCCACCTATCTGAACTTACACACATCTGCACACAATCATGAAACCCTCCCTTCTAAGATCAGTGCTTGTTAGGTGTGGCAAAATTAAACTACATTCTGTCCTTTTAAATGTTTCAGATATAATGTGCCAATTCAATAGAATGGTTAACCACATGGTGCAAAAACTTCAAGTTCACTCCAATCATTTAAAGGTAATTGAAAACGCATTTATCTAATTCTGAAAATAAATGATCAAATTACTACTGTAAATAGTTAAAAGTCTACGGAGTTGGTATCTCAAGCAAGCATGCATGCATTTGTCGATGGAACTGGCGCGCAGTGAATATTCAATGATATTTGTTCTTATCCAAATTGTGTCATCATCAGGGATGCATTTAGTGTACACCAATTACCAATGATCACACGAACCCTGACCTTTACAGCATTTACATGGTTATGGTGATTAGGGGGAGGGGGGCAGTGGGTGGAAAATTGCAAAATATCATTACCTGATGATAATGCTTATTCAAAAATCCTACAAGATTGGAAAATAAAACAAGTCTGAAAACTCTGTCCTGCACTTTCACGAACACTGTGGACCAATGGATACAGATACAGGTGATGACACTATATTATCACATTAACAGTTGGTTTATAAAAATTATCTATTTATATTATCAAGCGTGAAACATTCACAGGTCTCAGACCACTGTTCTCACCCCCTTATGGGCGTAGAGTTACTGTATTACAAACACTATACAATGTCCAGTTGACTTACCTTGCTTTGTTTGCGATCTAGATAAAACTGATGTTGGGATACTGCCATAGACCAGATACATTTTGTTAGTTGAGGTGTAGCAGCAAACCAAGCATGAACATTTACATTACCAGCACCAAATGTTCTACGACTTACTGAAACTCTGAGAACAAAAATAAATTAAGAAAATAAAATAAAAGTAACCTTTGCTGTGTTAAATTCCTGTTTTAATGTCTCCACCAAGCCAAGGCTTAGTTCTTAAAAAAAGTCAATGAATTAAATATAATTATAGGCCTATTTGTAAATGAAAGACATGTATTTAAGTTGAAGGGAGTTAAGGATTAAGGTAGATTTAAGATACCAACAGGACCCTGATCACTATTCCCCAAGATTTGATAATATGGTAGTACTTGATTGCTTTTTCTTTTCTTATATTATTGGCACTGTTATTATCCTCCATTTATTCATTGTTTTGGCTTTGGAATTAAAAGAGTTAGCTCAAAATAACTGATTGAGATGAATTTCTGTGATATTTTGATTCTACAATCCAATTTTTGTTTTGAAAAATCAAAGTGGTTACACGTCTATGTAAACATTAATCAGCTTTTAATCATAGTAAATTGTTGAATATGAATAATTCATTTATAAAGTCTAACAGATTAAGATTTTTAAATAATACCCATTGTTTATCTCTCTATACATTTGGTGACTTAACAACAAACATCATTTTGATAGCCAACCAAATTAGTGTTTCGCATTTAAGAAAAGTGGAGATAGGTAAGATTAAATATGTTTATACATGACATTAATATAACACCTTCATCCCTAGACTGGAGTTCTACCCATTATAACAACAGAACAGAATTATCTAAATAATCATCTTCAACTCAAACATTTCAGTTTTGTTTTGGTTGTGAGATTGTTTTATAGTGTATGCTCTGTATGTGTCAATGAATGAAATGAAGAAATAAATGAGTTAACTTGTGAATTAGACACATTTGCAAAAGCACAGTCAAAGCAAAAACAACATTATTTTAGTCGATACAAGACATTATTTTAATAATGAATGGGATTGAAAATGATCATAATGCACAAATTTTCTAGAGAAAAAATTAGTTTGTAATACAACATCTATAGTATCTCCCACACATTAAAAGATTTACACACACATGGAAATAAAATATATCTTTGTTCAATCCAGGGAGTAAAGAATAAATTACAAATAATTGAAGAAAGTTGTGTAATTAATTGCTAACTAACATGCAAGGTACTCTTTCTCTGCAACATAGACATTGTTTGATATTCAATGTGGGCTTTCTAATACAACAATAGCTCCCTACAGAATCATTGTCTTGGTTGTAATAAATAATCTAATGCAGTGTAATGTAATGGTTATGTCTCAATTTTCAGACATGTTGTATGTTAGGACGTCTTTTATTAAAGAAACTTCGATACATGTACACAACCACAGATGAAATAATACACTAGAACTTCGCTCAGGGTCAACAGAATATATTCCCTGATTAACTATTGCTCTTTAATGAAATCCTGAAAATCAGATATGGTCAGCAATTGCATAGTGACTACTATAGTATTAACCAGTTTCTACAGCTATAACCGAGTCCTTCAAAATGCACAGGAAGACATACTTTCACGCAAATCAATCAGAATTACAAGACAACTCTACTGGAGTTAAGTCTTTTCAACTTATACAAGCTTCATAAAACTGGTCCCAGAGCTATAGTCGACGGATTTCTAGTGGAATACTAGTCTATTATTTCTTAAGACCGGTGGAAAATGACTTTGAATAACTATGGTAGATGTCCCCCTTCCCGACCCTCTACGTGAAAGTAGCTGAAATAAAGAAGTTACGTAAGCTTTTCAACAAGTAAAGCCCTATGGAAGCTTAGGTGAGGTGAGGATTGTCTGTGATTTGAAGCGGAAGCCACATATAGACATGTACTTACTGAGTAGTAGGATCAGATATTGCATCAGATAATGAGTCAAAATTCTGTACAGGCTCCCTTATAGCATCCTCATACAAGTTGAAACTGCTCAGGGTGTGAATGACACTATTCAGGTAAAAATAATAAAGTTTGAAGTTTAGGCAACCATCTTTCAAGAAAAATATCAAAGTTAAATATAAAGGAAAAGAACTTTTCACCAGTCCCAGATTGGTTCACCATCCCATTATCTCTATGCAAGTGAGTCAATACAGCTAGGTATTTGCTCTGGGGAATACACCTTGTTGAAATGAAAGGGGTTTATTATTATTTGATATCTAATCCTAACACTTTTACATTCTACTTAACAATTATCTTATGAAACAGTTTCATAAAGTCATCAGAATTCGTATTTTCCTAACTAATCAAAATAGTGAACAAACTGTCCATTGGTGTTGTTGAGCTGGCATACTCTGGGGTTACAGTTTGAGTTGCTATATTTGGATTTTATTTTGACATAAATTCTTGAGAGAAGGTGCCTTTACATTTCTAAAATTCTTCTTTAAAATGGTTCAACCTAATAAATCTGTAAATGCAGCATCTTTAATATGGTTTTGTCAACAGAGAGGTAAGGTAGTGTAAATTTAAAGCGCATGTTTATTAGTAAATTTGTACTGTACATGTGCTTATTAAATATTTTCACCTAGTATATGATAGGCAATACCAATTAAGACTGATTTCACTGGTTGTAACTTCATGTGAGAAGAAGGAGTTTTTTTTTTTTGATGTAATCATTACAGCATGAAGATATTTCATATCAACATGCCAATATCTAATTTCTATCAAAAAAACATCATGAAAACATTAACAAGTCTATCACGAAATGTGAAATCAATTTTCCTCAAACATACAACTCGTACTGAATAAGCTCCAAGATTTACGAGAGAACAAAATATGCTACTCAGCAATCCCAATAATTAGTTAATGACAACAAACCACAAAATCAACACAATACACATGCAGAATTTAGGATAAAGACTGAATTAACTAGCAAACAGATTATTTTACTTCAATAATAAAATCACTCAGTAGACATTGCAAACAATGTTTTTCTTTGCAAAATACTACTGAATACTGAATTATAATCTTATTAATTTTGATGGCAAAAATTTGAAAAATAGTGGATACATTCTAAATTTTATTCTAAAATGTAAAATAATACACATTCAACTTTGAAGAATATGAATTGCGAAAAAAACTATTAATATATAAGCAAGAACGTATTGACAGAGAGATAAATTTATTCCTTAGGGTGTTTAAATTTATTTTAAATGATTAAATATTATATGAATAAGAGAAGCAAAAGGCACCATCTTCCAAACGAGCAAACAAGTAACTGATGATGACATGACTGAATTATGAAGAATTATGATTTCACAATACAATATGATTTCTAATCTAAATTACCAATCACATAGCTTTCGTTTTATCTGTTCATATCAGAAGAAATATTTCTATCTTATTAAAGTCTGTACGGTCATTAAATTCAAAATGTTTAGTTGATGACAATATCAAGAAATCATGCTAAATAAAACTATATAACATCTATAATTTAAATCACAAACTATAAAAACTTACCGTTTTGGGTCGTGAACTTCTATAGAAAATTTTTTATCACGATAATATAGATTCTCTAATGATTTCCATAAAAATATCTGCAAAAGATTAAACATTAATCACAAATTTCGAAAACAATTTATATCAATGGATTTTTTGCTTGGAGAGAATGTGTCTGTCATGAATATGAAATCAAGTATTGTCAAAGTTACAAGTATTGTACAGTAGAGTGAAGTAAACACAAATCAAATGGATGACTTCAACAAATTCGAGAAAACGGCATGAGGCTGTTCCACAATATAGTAAGAAATTACTTGTTTTGCTCAATCTGCTAATCTTAATCCAGACGTTTTAGCCTTTACATTCATGACTTGTATAAGACAAATCAGTCTTGTCTTATGTTCATAATTCATAGCCGTCCACATAATCTGCTGTGTGGTGTACGATAAATACTATTATATTATACTGGTATAATCACCATACCTGTAGGATCAGCTATAAACCACACAGAGGGCTTTGTTTTATAGTATATGAACTATGATATAATAAATAAGCTAACTTACTCTACGAGGTGTAGATTTATCGTTTTTATCAAACAGATAAATTCCTTTAGGGCTTATACCTAACCACCAAGGTAATCCTTTCTTATCCTAAAATATATAATAGCAAAATATTTACACATTTATAGTTGATTGCAATCACTAATAATTACACATTTCATATTTTTGTGATGCTGAAAACACCTGTAAATTAACAATGCTATTCTTTTTTCATTTTTTTTTTTTTTGAGGCTCTATAGAAAATTCTATGTCGAAGCAAAGTCAAGTACTTGTTTTTGTAATTGTATTTTAAATAATGAATTTGAGTACATTTTAGTGTGGATAAAGCTGTGGAAAAATTGGTATTTTCTGAAAAATGCAGACAGGCTATAAGAAGCAGTTTCTCAAGTTATTACCAAATTTGATGGAATTCGTAGACTGACTGAAGTAAGATCACAGTCCAGGTATGGTAGAGGTCACTGAAACTATCAATTTATTCTAAGTGAAAATGGACGTACCTTTACTTCATAACAATGTATTCCATACGTTGGTATATTCTCTACTATTGTCATATAACTGAAATAAATAATATCAATTTTTATAAAGATATAACAGGTTTTTAGCCATATTCAATCTAACATCCAATTTAAAATTAAACAATGAAATTATAATGTACAGACCCAATCCCTAAATCTGTGCAACAATGATCTTAGATACATATACAGTAATATGTATACATGTACATGTAATTCTATGGGCCCTTCTACAAATCCTACATTAAATGTGGCCCCAATGCACAGATTAAGAAAGCCCACCCAATTAAAGATGACCAGAATGTATAGTATATATTTAGTAAATGTATTTATGTTAAAGAAGAGAAGGTGGACTTTTACTAGAGAAGATTTTTATCAGATTTATGTAAACATGAAACCACCCATATAATCATTACACTTTATTTCAACATGTTCTAGTTGTTAGACAATCAGTATTTATCTTGGGTGAATGGGGTATTAAACAAGGTGCTTCACTAGGCTAATTTATATCTATATAATTCACATTAGATATGCCATTCAGATGGCTATATAGTACAAGTAAACTTATTTAAAAGTTCTGGTGATTTTAAGCCAGTAGTGCTGTGTTCATAAAGACTGGGAAACTAATGTAGTTTAAATGTTCTGACCGTAATGGTCAGATGCTATGGCTTATATCCTACTTCGAAATGATCATTTTCTAAAAAGCGGATGAAATGTGCATACCCCACGCCAACTGGATCTGTTCAGAAAACAAAGATAAGCCAACTTTGGAAATAAACCCTTCTGAGCTGGGATTTTAAAAATGCGTATTTGCTTATATGATCAATGTTTTAAAATATTGTATAATAATTGATTTTCACATTACCAATTACAGTTAAATTTAGTATGTTTTTCATGGCTCACAGAATGTATTTTATTCCAAAATCTCTTATTATGTGAAGGGAGTATATCTCATAAAGCCTATTGGCTTGCAATTGCATGTAAAAAAAAACCTTGGCATCCGTAATAAAGAGTCCTGCTGTCTCTCATACCGCATTGTATGGCATATGTTCATCTTCAGTAACCTAATCAGAGTAGAAAAGTAGGATGTAAAACCCCCATTTCATTTCATGTGTGTGAAGAGAAAAAGAGAGATAGAGAGACTCAATACAAACCAGGTCATTCAATTCAATAATAAAAATAAAATGTCCATGATACATGATAGCTAAAAGCAAAATCAAAATTGCTTATTATAATCTGTTTGATGGAAACAGTAAGCTTTCTGTCAATTTGCTTTCAATTTTTAATTTACAATATTTCATAGCCACTCCAGATGAACTTAAGAGAGAACCTTAAAAGACATTCACGTTTCTCGCTTGATAATGACAGGCAACTCAATTGAACTCATCAATCTGTCTGCTTAACTACATGCAAGGTTTCTGAAGAGGTTTTTTACAACCTTTCAATAAGATGGTTCTGACAGAGTCAACATATGCTTTTAATAAAAACAGCAAATATTTTACCACGCATTCACGTTTATTCAAGAATTTGTTCTGTAGCTATCGATTCTGCTACTTTTTATTTATAATCTTATTACACATCGTTTTAATAAATCCAGTTTAATTTGCATTGGTGAAACAAATATATAGCCGTACTGGTAAAAGGTCACTGTATGCTAGACTAGAAATAGAATACTTGCTAGGGGTTCAACCTGCAGTGCTATAGGATTGTTATTCCCTAAATGCCTACTTTGTATGATTGAACAAAAAAATTGAGCTCCACCTGCATACACATTATATCTTGTGGTGCGCAATAGAAGCCTTCAAAATTGGAGTAAAAATATGTGGATGAAAACATTGTTGCCCCCATTGCATTTTGAATTTAACCATAGTAAATGAAAGTTCCAAATTCTCATAATTAAAACTGGAAAATTAAAGGTCTATTTTCACAAAACAAAATTAGTTGATATAAAAAAGTTGATATATTTTCCTAAATCCACAAGGTACAGTAATTAGTTTCCTGACAAACATTCATTTCAGCAATAAAAATATTGTTTCTGTTTACCATCAGGATAATTAACAGTGCTAAAACTACAGGTTTAACTTTTAATAAATATAAAACCTATTTAACTTGGAAAACATATTACTGTTTATTCTTTAATACATTTAACGAAGAGCGGAAGTATAAAAAAAGACATGAATAAAAAATGTAGGTAACTTAAACATTTTAATGTTTATACTTTCAACGATGAAAGAGATTACCACATTTAGCTCTATCAACATAAGTTTTTATTTCATTTAATGAATAACGGAAGTACAAACACACCTGAGTAGTAAGTGCAATGCAAGCATATATCTCCATACTAATTATGTTAAAGTACTAGTTGTACTTCAAATGTGCCATTAATCCATTAACAAGATAATTAATAGAAAGACAGTGTGGCTTGGACAGCTCTAAATTTAAAGTTTAATGAAAGAATATACATCTTGCTTGGAGTTGAAATGTTGAAGTATTGTGTTATCAAATAAACAGACATGAAATGGGCTCAGCCCTTCCGTCAAGATTTTGTTTCTGAAGAATATTTCGTAAACTGTTCAAAATATCTTTATGAAACTTTGTATACACATGAACCTATTATAGTAATTTTGCCTTTTGTTGCTTATAGTTAGAGATTTCTCAGATTAAATTATGTTGTTGCATTTCCATGGAAACAGTTTTGATTTGGTTTTTGGTTAACAAGGATGTAGGATACCGATGACTCTGTTTTGTTTCTTTCGAAAGGTGATTTTCCAAGCATTAAGGAATTTCAGACCTGAAATTTACATATTGCACAGCTTTTCACAGGTATAACAAGCAAAGAACACATTGCGATCAGTCAGTTTTTAAATTTGTAAATGTATAAAATAATAGAACTTACTTTACTATTGCAGAACCTCTAGATGAACCAGCTAATTTCTTATAATGGTGTATCACTCGATCTTCACTGCAAAACACAAACATATAATACATAATTAATAACATGTTGAAACTAATCAATAACAATGCACAGAACACTATATAAACCTGCAGACATTGTATCCTGTGCATATAGAATGGGTTTTAATGTCTCATCAACACCATGTTATTTGCATTATTTTGAGATAAGATGGCAATTTTGGGGTAGGTTACAGATGTGACAAATTTTGCCTCCTTTTCGACATTCAGTTTGCAGTTTTCATGCTGTTACCGTACCTACCAAATTCATTCAATTGAAAATGATTCCAAAAGAGAATCAAGATTTCAACCAAATAAACATCCTCCTATTTACAAAAAATCATGTATATTCCGTCAGAAACAGGATGACAGATAAGGCTTGTGATTGTAGATTTAATAATGAATCACAAAATAGTCCTTCATAAAACTTTAATGAACTAGCACATCAAATTCACTTTACTTTTTATACAAAATGCATGTACAGCAGTATTAGATAATCAAATAGTCTCTCCATTCACATAAGGTGATAAAGACTCACAACAACTCCAGTATTTATTCATGGAGTAACACTCTCTGTCCAGACACCAATTATGAATAGGTCAAAAGAGAAGAGATAAATCTAAGATAGGAGATTGAAATTATAATGACATGTCTGTTTCTCATCAGTTTGTAATCTTACATATTGTCCAAGCCTTAATAAATACTGGTTCATTGATAGTTCCTCTAGGATAATAATGTACAAATCCATTCAATCATTTTAGCAAACGATGAAAACATAGTAACTCTCTTTCCAAGATCTTGAGGTTTTCTCATCAATACGAAAACATACCTTTTACTAAAAATAAATTCGTAATTTGAAAAGTAATTAGTAAGCTCTTAATTAACAAAACAAGTTTTCCAATCAATAGTTTATGTATTTTGATACTCAAGTGTAATAGATATCTATAAGAACATTACATATCACTGTTCCACATAATGCATTGAAATTGCTTACTTTACCCAATCATTGAAAGACAATTTTATATTCATTTAATGTAGAAAAACAACCCAATCATCGACATGGTTTAAAAACTTTACAAATTTTAGATGGAATGAAAGAAAAGAAATTCTCTGCATTACTAGATATTATTTTATTCAGGAGGAGAATTGGCTGCTTGACTTTATTTTCATATAATAAAGCAACTCAGAGAAAACTCTGTTAATTTGAATTTGTATATTTAAATATAGAAGTTTCTTACTTCATGAAAAAAACAGGTACATGTATACCTGTTATATGTACTTGATGATTTTACCACCTGTTTAGTTACCTGTACATGTGTTAAATAATTACCTAGTTTTTACTGATTGACAGCTTGTATTCTACACATCCTTCATTTTAAATCTACTGTTAAATTCCCATAGTACCAATAATGATTACATTTTACCTATTACTGTTAGACTGACAACACTTATTTAACCTATATCTCACTTTGACAGCCTAATAATCATTCAAAATGTACTTGAAAATTTACATAGAAACCATTGGTAATGGTTATTCCATTTATCAAATGATTTTCACTTAGAAAGTCGTTAGTATTTGAAGCATGTAAATAATTTAATAGACAACCAACAGTAAACATCAATTTATTATTCTATATAGACCTTGATTAAGAAAAAGACAGAGTTGTTTTTACATTTAGATCACATATTAAGATATTATGAGTTTTGTTCTTTTGGCAAGCATGTTTTCTACAAATATTTTTATTACCATTTCTTAAAGTCAGTTGTGTATTATGCTTTATATATTTATCATCCTTATCTGAGACATTGTTTGATACCATACCAAAAATATATATGCCTATAAATAAATATTATAATGTTTTTTCATTGGTATGTGGATACAACAGCCTTTAGCAAACATATACTGCAATGTGGGAGACATATTCACTATGGATTACAGCAGGTTGGACTTGTATTGTATTTCAGGATCCATGGTGCTTGATTGCTATAAGTTTATTTAAGTCATAAAAAAATAATATGTTTTATCACTACTACACAATGATCTATTGGGTTCGTGATCTGATAATAACGCTGCATGACTCTCATCAGTAGTATTGTGTGTTCACCAATCAAATCAATACAAAAATGAACTCATAAAGAGTCTGATCAGTCAGAAACACCCATTTGTTCGGGATTTATGATCTCTGTTTTTTGAGTCACAACCAACAAATATGTCTTATCTCTGCTAATAAAATTATGATATATTGGACTAGTAAGATAGTTTTGATTATTACTCTGGTTTCCAATCCCAATGTATTTGATGATTAATACTGATCAAAATAAATATTGACTTGAGGGTTATTAACTTACAATAAATGAAACAATCATAGCAATTATCGTCAACACACGACTAATTAATAACAGTAATATATAAATGGGATTAATATAAAAGCAAGCAAGACTTGAGAAATATTTGTTTTAGCCCGACTAATGAATTATATAGAATTTACAATGTGATGCTCAACAGCACATATACATCTTGTTCGGCAATCAAAAAAACAAGATCACACAACAGATATAAACAAACATAAGAATAACATATACATAAAATTCAGAAACTTCAAGAATGGTCGTTTCATGCAGTTCATAAAGAATACAAGCAACAAGATGTTTATTCAAATTTAATCTTTAACATTCATATCTTGAAAAACTTCAAGCTTATGAAAAAAAACAAAACGCATGGCTAAATTTCAGCATTCAGAAATTTTCAAGATAAGGATATCTGACAATGAAATTTCTATCAAAATTTGGTTTGTATACCTTAGAGATTTAAATTGCACCAAACTTACATTAAAGTAACTGAATACTTCCTGATCAGCTGTTGTTCGGCACAGAAATGCACTAACTATACACTTTTTTTCATGTCTATAATCCAGCAAATTGCTGATATACATGCTAGTCAATCTGGCACAAATTAATAGAATAAACCTTTCCAATTGGTCATTTATGAACCCTATCTAAATGGCATTATACATGTAAATTTGACAAACACATTTTTATTTGCATCTAAGCAGATTCTGCACTGTGCTTATTTGTCCCCTTATTGAAGAATTTTGTGTGAAGAATTCTCAGAAAGTAAAATGGCACAGTTAATTTAGACTTTAGATGGTTCATCCAGTGATGATCTGTTTTATTGTCGTACGTTTGATTGTTTGACCACCTGTTAAACACTACACTCTTCTTCCTTTTTATAGAAACTGATTATTATGATTATACATAAACAACCAACATCTCCTTCAATAAGCATAAACAACCAGACTGATGTAAAGGTCAAAAATACCTTTGGCTTAACTAACCCTCCTAGCATATTTCAAGCATTCCTGGCCAAGTCGAACATATGTGTAAATAGGATTATTTATCAATTCAATTTTTAAGAAATATACTGTCAGGGCAGAGGTATCAATATATAAATGAAATGTAATGGAATTGGGTTTAATATCTCTCTGATACTCTACAGAGATCTTTTTGAGACCAACATGGTTATTTCTATTACAATTGCAATGTGCACAATCGAAGAAGAATTTTCCCTTAAATGTGACCGTTTTCATTACTCTTCTTCAATTCCAGCTGTTTCCTGACAAATGTGAAACAAGCTTCTTAAACCAACCTGGTATCCTAATGCATGAGAGAAATAGGTCTGAACATAGGACTAGAATATGGTTCAATATTATTTCAATAATAGCTTGTTCCTAGGGATCTTTAAAGTGAGAGGAAACCAAAGGGTCGTAGAAAACTCGGGAGATTAGAAAGGAAACCGTACTCCTTGTAATGCACAGGTGATGAATCAAAACCAGGTCACTTGACAGACATTATGATGCAACCCATCTGGATTAATGTAAACAAAGGATCAGAAACAATAATCTTTTATACATCCCCCCCTCCCCGATCAATTTAGATTCTGTTAGTCTGAATGTGAATCAATTTTATATGTAGACAGTATTTAAGAATCTTGATTGATTGTAAATTGAACATAATTTCCAAATCAGTATTCTAAACAGTTTTTGCCATTTTCAAATTTCCTGTCCTTCCTGTAATGCAGGGAATTTTAGACAGTATATATATACAAATCTTGATGGATTGTAAATTGAAACAAATTTATCAAACAAAAGCTACTAAAGACATTAAGCGGCTTTCTATAACCAATCTTAACTGTAACTATAGCATGATTCCATCTGAAATGAACAGGGACATCATGACTACCATGAGCATTTCAAAGAAAATGAAAACTCCAAAATATCCAAAGGGTTATATCACTTTTACTTATACTGAAATAAAGTACTAAATAGAGTTGATGTGATGTGTTATTTTGATTAATCATAGAACTATATGATTAAGTGATTAAGTTGAAGACAGTTTGTTTACAAAGTTAAGTTAGATCTTTGGCTTACAGCAGAACATGCAATCCCTTATATCTATACACAAGTTTTATCTATGAATTCAATCAAAGTGAATTTTGGTCACGCTGACCATATCATCTCTATGTAAATACTGAACAGAATTGAACCATTCATGGACAGCTATTCCTGATCAATAAGTTCGACTTTCACAATATTGTTGATTGGATTCAAAATCCTTCAAATGACAATCAGCAGCTTTAAGCTCACAAGAATGGTAACATAATACAGTACATATCTTAAACATGATTTTTGAAGTCAAATAATAAAAAAAAAAAACTGATTGAATGGTATTGGTATTTAGACTTGCAAAGCAGTAAATCTGAAGTCTTATTTCTTCAGTGGTTACTTGTACTTTTCTTCCATATAAAATGACCAATTAATTCATCTCCAACTATTTTCTCCAGTCATTCCCAATGCCATGTATTTTCTTATCCCTTATCTGCACTTTTTGTGTCAAAATCATGATCCACTATCCTGGAAGCCATGTGAACTTGATACCCGCAAGTTTATAATGTTAGGATACCATTCATTGGACATTAGAACACCAATAACCAATCAAATTACATGTTACAATTATAAACAGATAGCTTACATTCACCAAACGTTGGCCGACTCCGGTACCCTACATCTTCTACCAGAGTCTGCCTATTATAGGCTTGCTGAATGATATAGTTTACTGTTTACTATCTGGAAAAGGGCCTGATAAAAAATTCAATTTTTCTAATCTTGAAAAAATGGAACTGGAGAATTAAAATTGGAATCAAGACTTTTGGAAAAGCAGAATTCCATCTTTAAACAGAAAAAAATCATGTCTGGTACAAATGTATCTTAACGATAATGGGGAAGAAACAGTTCTATAGATCAAGCTGATGTGAGATCTTACAAAGAAATGTTTGTGATGTATCTACCATCAGATAAGTTTGTTTCTCAACATTATCCAATAACATGTTAAATTTTTGATAGGAAAAAACAAGAACCTTGATCTATTCATTGTCAACTATTTCTAATGTAATACAAACTTCTATGCAATTATTTCTTGCTCTTTGAGACGGGTGAAAAAAACATGTTATTCTTACAGAATACAAAGGTCGTCTTCACATTTGCTGTAAATGGAAACTTGCATTTTTTTTCTTGTTATAATCATAAACAAATTATGACAAAACAAATTGCATCTGTTTTACTTGACTTCATGGGAACAGAATTTGTTAAAATGTGCAATGCAATTTTAACAGGCATTTGGAAGATTTAAATCTGCCTATTGCAGGTCTTTAACTTTGGCCTTTTAAATGTTATATAAATTCTTAGACATGTATTAAACATGACAAGACCCGATTGTAACTAGATTAGAATGGTTTTATTCATTTTGTATTATCTATTTATGAAATATTATAACGAGAACGGCCATCTCTTTATCTAAATCTTACATAATGCCAAAGTTATAAAACCTTGAGCATCCATGTTAACCAAAAACACATTGACTAAACTGGTGATTGATTGAAATTTAAGTAAAACAAGTGCAGTCCTAATTCATAAATATACATTTCTTTTTTAAAAAAAATAATTACAGATCAGTAACTAGTTCTTATTCTTCTCAAAGAGATTACCTGCAGAAACTAAATGATTAAGGTGTTGCAAGTCTACTTCCCAATTAACACCTTCAAGAACTGAATTTTTCTGATATCAAGAAAGAATTTTATCTTCTGAAAAATGAACAATCTAAGGAAGTGTAGATACAGAAAAAACCAGAACCAAAAACTACTGGTAAATGGTTTTAAAATCTGTGATAGATGAGAAAATTATCTCCCTCCATCAACTGTGTGGGGTATTGAAAAGAAAATCTGTAAATGCAGTATTAATTTGATAGTGTTAAGCTCTCCATGATCAGTCAAGTTAAAGGGGTTGATGAGAAAAAAAGAAATTGAAATGCACACCATATAATTATAAGCCATTATCATGTCGTATATTATCAGATAAGTACCTGGTGTACATGTAATGCATTATACTCTTTATTTCATACAAATGTATTAAATAACATAAAGTAATTGAATTGTGATATAGTCAGGAAATTAATCTTCAAGATACATCTAAAAAGCTTATAATTATTTTAAAGTTATTCACTGTGTACTGGATTGTAAATACACTATTTTGCCTCGACCGTTTTTTAGGACTTCGAATTTTGACTAATGGTTTGGATTGTTCGTACTTGGTTTTATAAAATTCTTAAACTAACAAAAACATAATTATAAAAATATTGTAGCATCAATTCTCAGAAGAAGTCAAATTAAATGGCCACAACACAACATTATCATTTAGTGTAATCAAAGCAAAGTAGTATATATATGGTATCTTTAAATTGATCATGAAATTAGTGCACCTCTTGAATTTTTTTTGTAGTCTACTCTTGCAAGGGATCTTTTACATGCACATAGCTAGGTAAATTATTAGGAATATGGTATGTATCACAAGAGGTAAATATCAGGCACTAAATCTTACAAGATACAGATACACCATCTCTCTTATCCTAACATGTTTTAACCCTGGTTTTATCTTACAACTTTTATCTATTACATTTACTAATCAGAAGAAAAATCAACGCAAAAACCTATTTTGGTCAAATATAATCTACTACATCTTCATACGTTTGAAGTTTGCTTACACCTGGTGGCTTGAAGCAAGATAAACTATATAATTTCAATCAACTAAAAGCTACAGAGACTTTATCAAGAAAAAACTAATGATGGTACCATTACTACCAAACATACACTAAAAAGGAAGCGATCAAATGAAGTTACATTCAAATGAAACTAATCTCATTTTTAAAAATCTTATTGAGATTTCAGATGTAGATCAAAGTTTTATACATTATGAAATCTAATATTGACAAAAGTATCTGCTACCGAATAAATTTATACCTACTAAAGAATCAACTAAAACCTACACAAAAGATCCCAAAGCAATGGTACTGAGCATTATCATTCTAAAAACCCAATCATTAGATATATCCTGTGGTATTTTTACTTTATAATTCAATTAAAGTTTTATATATAAGCTTTAGTCAAGATTTTTTGAAATAAGAACGGGGGGTGGGGGGGGGAGAATTTGGCATTAAAATCTTGAGGCAACATACACAGGAGATAACTGGTTCCTTAGTTTATTTTTGTGTCACTTTTCAGAGCACCCTGTTACACATATTTAGTTTGCTATATGAAGATTTACATAACCAGATTTCAGTTTAATACATTAGGTTATGCTAGATTAATATTAGCTGTTCATGACTTGTTAAATTTTAAAATTTTCCAACTAATCTGTCAGCTTCATCCTACTATCTGAGTTAGAACACCGAGTATAATATTAGCAAGTCATTATTCCATACTCAACAATGGTTTTGTATTTTGCTTCTGTAAGTTGATGTGGGAACCAAATACAAGGGGGAAACAAAAAATGCAATAAGTATAGGAAGTATCTCATAAGTCTTAATGCTTGTAAAGACTGCTTCAAGGTATATGTCCTTTTATCAATTTGACACTTTCTTGCTACACAAACTTCAAAAGATTTGTAAGAAAAACAGTTCAAAGGAAAGATTGAAGTATTAAATTGATAAAATTCAGCTTTTAAAATTTATATGAAGCAACAAAGACTACCAGGATAATGTAATACATGTTAATAAAATGCAAACTTTTAAAAGCTAAATAAGTTTAACAACAGAACCTGTGTTTTAAAAGGGGTTGACTACATCAATCCAACAGTGCATCAAGTCATAAGTAGTGAAAAGAGCTTTGAACATTAATTTATGACATTTATAAGCCATCACGTTTCATCCATTATACAAGAGCATTACAAGGTCAAAATTGTGTACAGCATCAAACTTTGACATTAAAAGACAATAGCTAAATTCCCTGATTTCAAGTCTCTGGATTTCCTCTTTAACCATCTGTAACCATTTTAAATAAAATTTTTATACATATGATAGTAATACCAAACAGAAAATATTCAGTGCAATTCACATTAACAAGCACTGTACAATTTCATCATTCAGAGAAAGTAATCCATAATGCTTCAATTGATTTATTTTTAATTAAATCAGATATGTATGCTGCACTGTTCTTGAGATAATTTTATCTTCTACCTCACAAATTAAAGTCACAGATAACAGAAAGAAAATATGTTTTTCTGTACATCACTAAATGTGGCATTAACCTCAAGATGCCTGATCCAGAATCTTTAACATATTTGTAAAAGTACAGAAAATCTTTGATCTACGAAAACAGAAGAATATACAGTTTTGATTGTTTTATCATGGCTATGGCATCAAAAAACATAAAAAAAGCATGCAAAAGACAAAGACATCATTTTACAACAAATGGTGCCTTCATATGTTTCTCACGGAATCCTAGACATATTGCATTTATTTTATGTTTTGATTTCATAAAGATAAAACAATTTTTTATGACAACAAACAAAAGTTTCTTTCATCTGGTTTTGTAGCAAGCTATTCTAACATGAAAATAAAGAAGTAATTTATGAATATGCACTCTGAACTGCATTGGCTATTAAAGGAAATTTGTTATGTTTATTTCTTTGATCTAACTAGAAGTCTTTGACAATTTATGTAAATATCTACTAGCAATTTCTTATTTTTAGATAAATCAACTTTTATTATTTCCTGACATCACAGAATATCTCCTGGAAATTTATTATTCTACATTAAATTCTGTATTATGAAATGGATAGTTACAATGCCAACTGTGTCTAAATTTTTATTTAGATTTAATCTGATCTATCCCAATCAGTGTTGGGATTTCAAAAATGTTCTTGTCAGACATTTTTACTAAAAATAAAGGGGCATAACTTTTATCATTATTTAAGCAGACAGTTTCAGACACAATTTAAAATCATGTGTCAGCAAAATATTCAAATTCATACGTAATAAAATAATATGTATTCAAATTTATGTCAGCAATAAGTAATATTCCTACAAAATTACGTGTTGTTGATAGAATGAATGCGTGCAGACTCGCAGACCACTGCAAACCCTTAACTTTTTCAAATTTACGTCAGTAATATTCCTCCAAAATCACTGTATTTTGGGGGATACATGTATAATTCAATACTTTTTTAAGCTAAAGGTATACAGAGGTTGGGATGGCCTAGTGGTCTAGAGTGCCACGCTTCGACCTCTAGCTGGCCGGTCACCTCTGGCTTCCGGCTGTGGTTTCGAGCAGGGTTCTTACTTCATTTTGAAATGAACCGGCCACGGGTCGCCCTAACAGATAGTCGTCTTTATGCATATTCTATTCACGACCATAATTGCATATCGTATTAGGAATAATATTACCTTAAACCCTGAATATAAATCCTTAATAAACAAAACCTTTGTTTTAATAGCATACTTGTATTCATAAGTCGATATATTCACACTTTTACAGTCAAATTTCAGTACTTTGCAAAATGCATATTCCTAGTCCTACTTTTGCTTTCATTGTTTCGTCCAACCAAACGGAAGTTATAATTTAATAATAAAAAAAAAATACGAGTAAATACAAATATGGTTTTTAAAACTATTTTTATTCTTAATCACTGGTAAATATAAAAACAACAAAATATATAAGCACATATCAATAGTATAACAAGTTAACAACGTAGCACAAATTTATTTCCGTGTATAGTCGGAAAGATGCCGATCACGTGACCAATTGTCTCGATTCAGATTAATTTATTTTTAGTCTCACCTGCATACAGTCGCCGGGATCTAATGCCTTTCCACTTTAGTAAACAAATATGTGGATCGAAGGAAGATAATAGAGGGGGGCCTTTTAAACTTATCCGCATCAAGTTATCTAAATTTTCTACGTTTAGACGGCACCTAAGCTTAGTTTTGATAACGTTCTGCTTAGAAAAAACCCTCTCACACTCGACACTACTAACTGGTAGCGTCCTCCCTATTTCCATCAGTTTTGCCCTGCTCAGTGCCCCGATACACCCAAACAAATCCTGCACAAATGCCGTATAAAAAAGAAATTTATATGTTTTTAAACGCGAATATAAGGCATCGGCCATTATATCTGTTTCCGAGTTGTCTTCCAACATTTTCAACAATGCTGGTAATGTTTTTACTAGTGACTTTGGTTGACCTATATTGGACGTGGGAGGATCTGCAGCTTTTGGAATTTCCAATGACGACGTGCATGCTTGAAGTTCAAGGTCAGCGCCGCCATCACTATCTTCGGCTTACGTTTTCTATTGTCATTCTGCGAGGTGTTCAAGTACTTCAACATTGTGTTAGATATAAATGATTGAACCGACATTGGATTATATACATTCTTTTACTTGGCATGATTAACTCAACTAAATTGTTTATTTAGGAAACAAGCCGATTAAAGCTGAAGGTAATCAGATTGTATTGACGGACTCTGTGATGGGTTTCTTAATCGACGAGTAATAATTAACTCTTTGTAATCGGCCGAAAGTTGATTGATTAATGATACCATAGTGGCCGATTCATTGTTTTATCAATCGGCTAGATTAAAGATCAATCGGCTAAAGCCGACAAAAAACAGCCAAATAAGATCCGTGGTTTCGAGCCCTCATGTAAGCGTATGTGGCATGGAGATAGGGGCGCCTTCTCAACCTCGTGGGTTCCTCCAAGCACTCCAGTTTCCTCCCACTGCTAAAGACCCCTATGCGCAAGCGAATTATTGAAATAAAATGAAACCATATGTTAGTCCCAAAATGACCTAGTTTGTGTCGAGTGGACATTAAACCCCATTTCTCTCTCTCTCTCTCTCTCTCTAAAGGTATACACTGTTTTAGCTTTTATACAGATGGAACATAAAAACAAATGACAATGGCAATAACCGCCGCTGCACAATACTTAGAAAGTGACATCATCTGCTAAAAAAAAACTACTTATGCTATTCCAATTGAAAAGAATTTGTTGCCATTTCTAAGCTAGTTTATTTCCTTTTTTTTTAAAAAATTAACCCCATTCATAAAATTATCATAAACCCAAGAATATGCCAGGGGAACATCTTCTTGGTCTCTTTGCAATTTACACATTGACGATTCTACATTCTTATTGATTGAATCCACTGCCCAACACAGCGATTTATGATACCAATACCTATAGTAGCCTATCATGTCTAATTGAGAAACTCTTCTAACCTAGGGTCAGGTTACTCACACAAGTCTGGTGAGGAGTCATAGAGGGCAGCACTTGTCTATTTAATATATTTAACAGACGATCTCCAAGCCCACCTGCTGTAGATTTTCGTAAAACATCAACTCAAACAAACTTTTTACCACATAAACATATGTCAAACGCCGTGATATCCACACCTGTCAATCACTTCATATCAAAGACGATCTTAACCAGAGGAACTTTTCATCTGATTTGTTTGACAAATCTATTCAACAAGAAGTTGCCACCTACGATTTTGTTTATATCCTGCCAGTTTTCTATAATTCTAAGTATTGTGTGCTATCCAACAATGATGTAAAAGATACATTGAGATCACTGCAGACCTTGCCATCAGCTTTACTGATCAAAATGGTATTCATGAGCCCAGTCGGAGCAGAACAGTAGGCTTGTCCACTGGTGGAAGCGGACGTTAAACTGTTGAAACGAACTAAGAACAGTAGTCAGTAGGACATTAAACCCCATTTCATTTCATTACTGATCAAAATACTTTACCATTTCAGTACAGTATCCCAGATAAAGAAAAAGAAAATCATTCAAAGTATGATTTATTGGTGTAAGCGTGTACCTTTCTTATTCACATATCAAGTCTTGGGTATATCTAGGGTTGTACCTTAAGTTGTTAGTTGTCAAACAGGATTTATGATAAATCTCTCATCTAATTTAACAATATGACAAGTGGGAGTGGGCTCAGATATATAATCAAATTACTCAGTTTTCAAAAATACACATAAATCCACAATCTCAAAAAAAAACCCTTATCAAATTGTTTCTAAGTATGTTGGAGTAGGCAGCTAATCCTAAACTAAATAGACAATAAATTCCAACATAAGACAGAAATCAAAATGTAGTCTGGATAATCCAGCCCACTAGCTTAGCTAAGACACACATGCAAGGGTCTGGTAGATCTTGACATTAAATTTGAATTCTCCCAGTTTAAAATGACTGCTTGTTTCACTTGCTTGTCCACAGGTGCTGTAATCATTGTTGTAGTCATAGTGTGAGGTCAACGCACTGGGCGATCATTTCACCTTGACAATCGGATGATTACGCATGCACATGTATTTGAATTAGTTTATTATCACATTATACAAATTACGTCATCTCTGTAGGCTTAATAGACATAAGTACTAGTAATTTACAACAATTTATGCGAGTTCTGCCAGACCATGATAGTGGTAGTTAGTATAATGATTTAACATTACTTCTAATTGATGAATCGATTTTCGGGGGCTTGTTTTGGTTTATTTTATTGGGGGGGGGGGGGGGGGGGGTGGGGGTGAATACAGTCATGAATGTGTTTTTTAAAAATACTTACCAGTATCCTATAGAAGGATGTTCTTTTAAAACAAATGTAGGTATAACAGGTAACTTCTTCAATTCATTTCTTGTTTCTTCATCACTACAAAATAAAAATATTCAAAATCATTAATTAAATGCCTTTCACATAATTTCCGCAAAATGTCATGTGTGCATTCTACTATTCTAGTCATTTCAACAACAAATACACAGTCTCATGTACAAAGATTGTAGACGGTAAAGAAAAACCTCAGCATACATTGTACAATATTCATAAAAACCAAAGTTTTAAGTTACTTTTCTCAGATCTCCTCAAAATCTACAAAATATTTTCAAAGTATAAGCCCCTTCCTTTCCTACCTCACACAAAATACTATTAGAAAAGAATCTTTATTAAGTGCCAAATGAAGAGCTTACAGTGTCAACACATGGTTTCTCAAATAGGTCTAAATTACCTCTTCATTCAATACGTGTTGTTGATGTTCTCTTTATATCTATCAAAGGAATGGAGTATCACTTAAACCTGATCCAAATATTCAGAGACGCCCAAATAAAAAGCAAATTGTGTTTTTTGGACAGTCATTAAAGTATAGCAGCAATATGAAAATTCTGAATTCTAACGCTAACTAGAGGCTAGTTTTAATTTAACCTATTTTTGTAAATAGTGAACAGAATTCAACCCTTTTTTTGGACTGATTCATCTTTCACAATATTGTAGCAAATTATTCTACATCCCTTCAATTTCGATCAGAGACTTTCGATCAGCGACTTTAATTTTACACATATCGTATCTCTTTGAACTAAACTTTATAATTATTCCAATTTGTAATTTAAATGTTGTAGCCAGAAGCTAAAATTCATTTTTTCTTTAGCTTGGCTTTTTAAACCACCACCACTTCAGAGATCAGACAACTTTTAAAATTGTATTATAATTATAATAGTTCCACGATTTCGTGAATGGGGTCTCTTTAATTCAAACCTCATTTCAATATCAGTGTGTCTTCATCTCACCCTTCCTTATTTAAGATTTACACTTTCCAAGTATTACCACAGTGTACAAAAGTGTTATTAAGTCAGAGCTTAGCATTTATAAGCAAAACCAGTTTAACTGTTCTGAGAGGCTACTATTCTATAACTAGGGTTTTCTCTTTAATCTCATTCAGATACCATAAGACTATCAATATATTACATCCAGGCCATCATACTATAGGAGACTTTGTTAACATAACCTCAATGTTCTTACTAACAGTTTACTATACGAAGTATCTTATTCACTATTTGTATTTCACACAATTTCTTTACTTTCAAAGTCTGTCATTCCACTTTATATTCACAGTCATTAATGACAGACAAGATATCATATCATGTAACTATCAGCATCAAACCTTTTTTCAGTATACACTCAGTATCATATAGAATATCATAGATCGTAAAGTAACTATTCCTGGTATAGAATTTAATTGTGGACGTTGTGGAACCCTTATGTTTCAAGTATATTTAGGCATAAAAACTTTTTCTTCATTCAATATTTAGTTTTACTCACTTTCAGACTTATCAAAGAGAAAGTACTAAATGAAGAAAGTTAAAATACTGACTTGTCTTTTATTTAAGCCATAAAAAGATAGGTTTTTCTTTTTGGATTCAAAATTTTGTGTTTTCCACATTCCGGCTTCAAAGTGTTCATTCAGACCATAAATAAACTAATTGAGATGTTTCCTTTCAATGCCTTTATTCACACAAGATGTCATTCAGTCAATGTGCTGATTGTCACAGTTCACATCTATACACAAAATATTTCACTTTCAACCAAGATTAGGTTTAATTAAGTCACCTTTTCTAACCTTCAACAGTTGCCCATTTCACTTTTCTTTCCTTTAATTACTTTAGTGTCAACAAAATAATTGGTTAAATTGTAACAGTTAACGTTTAAAATTTAAGTGCGAAACATTTTTTGGAACTTTTCCAAACTCTTCCAGACTTAAGATTCAATTAAACATCTGAAATAGGAAAAACTCTTTAAATCAAAATATTTATCTATCCAGCTACAGTTAAACTGGAAATTTTCTTTGATGAGCACGGTCTACATTTGACATCAAAAGATTTAATTGTTGGTATTAAATTTCTACTGGACATGAACTATCTTCAAGGATGTTAATCTTTAGTAGAACTATGTTCAGTCCTATTGCTGAACGAGACAGTTCCACAACTACTAAATCATGAAGACGTTTGGCAAGTTTCTTGAGGTGAAAACTATGAAGCCAGACCAAACCTATATTTTTTTTATTCAAATGGTACTAATGTACCAGTATCTATAGAAAAGATAATTTACCAGGAAAGCAACCATACCAGCTTCAGCTAAAATAAAATATATTTTTGATGAAGAAGTAATTGGTTAGCTCTTGTAATGATAATAATCTTATATTCTTTATAGTTCCTGTGGTTTTCATATCAAATACATTTCACAATTCTTCCACAGCGCATTATCTTAAATGCATTAATAACTGAAATCTTCCAATTTCCGCTCCACTGTCTGGGAGTAGATTGTCTTATCCAATACGGTATTATTATCATAATTTTAATTTAACACTTATCTATGTTTAATGATTCTACAATTTCCCTTTATTCAGTCAACGCAATAATGAACAGTATTAAATATCAAATAACCAAAATAGTGAAATTTCCATTTCCATAATACTATGTACGATGAATAAATTTTACGAACTTCCTATGCCATTAAAATATTGGCTCTTTGTAATGTGCTATGTTTGGTTTTTTTATGCAACAGGAAGTAGATATAATTATGATATAAGAGATCTTTTATACCACCTTTACATATAGAAGAAGAAATCCTTTGGCAGGTTTATGTAGTTGACGGCTTTGTTTTTCCTCAACATTCTGGTTATACTGGCAATGTAAATTATTAGATGGTTGTCATTGTAAAAGGTACCATTTTGAATTGCCTGTAGTGTTACTGTTTGGTTTTTGTTGTTGGCCATGTTGTCCTGCTCTACTATATCAATCATGCATTGTTCCTATTAGCTCCAAGCATGCTTAAAGCCAGATCTGATGACAAGATTGCAAAACAAAATGATTCTGTAACTGTTTTAGCCATGTGATATAAGGATCAACAGGCCTCCGAATCACCCATGAACACATCTTAGCCTCTTTTTCTACATGTAGTTCTAGACGAGGTTAATAGAAGTACCCAAGAGTATAAGTACGAATGATATCTCGGTCAAGTAAAAGCTTGATTTTAATACTTGGTGGGATGTGATCTATCACACATATATAACCAATGGAAGTTAGTTATAAAGATAGGTGATATAAAATTAGGGACATATTGCCTAAACTAATACAAACTCACCTTTACTCTACCAACTTGACCTAATGCCATTCCCAATGAGTAGATTTAATCATATAAGATGTAAACTATTGTACTGTGTCCATGTGTTTAACACCTTTATCTGATTCTCCTCTTGAGAATTGACCTTCATTTATTTTAAACTCTTGTAAACTTCAAAGCAATAACAGGAATATACTTTTGTTGGAATCAAAGACAGGCAATGTGGAGCTCCTTTCAGATACCATAGATAATACTCGGTGGACATAATTGCTGTCTCAACAACACTTGTTGATAAATTTTGTTTGCACAAAATAATGTTATCATTATAATATGCTAATAAAAAGCAGAGTTCACACAACGTATTTCAACAACAATTCATTTTTTGGCTTCTTTTAACTCTTAAGACCTTGAACTTTGTTAGTACACAACCTGTTGACTTGGATATAATTTAGGCAGCAGTCAGCATGTTAAATAAATACAACTCTGTTACAAGTCATGTCCTATTTTATCTTCACGACTTATCTCAACTTGATGGCATGATTATTGTAACAGACTTGCTTGGCACCATACATTATATATTTATATACTTGTGCATCACAACAATGAAAGTCTTTATCAAACTGCTGTGTACAAATTGATGTAAAAGACACACTGCATTGGTTGTTAGAAATTGAAAATTTAAGAAAAAGCAGACTTCACTTTTGAATTGATTGGGTTTAACATCCTACTGTTCTGCTATGAATAGGCTAGTTTCCAGTGAAATATTTATCTTAAGAATGAGATAGGTATACAATCAGATATATATTTGCAATCAAGCATTTCACGCTTTCAGGAAATATTGCACGCTTCCATATTGGGGAGTCACAGTGGGAGTTTGACCGTCCCCCCATAGCATTAACCCATCTGGTGATGCTTCTGCACAGTATTGTGAAAATACCCTACTGATATTTTTATTTTTGCTAATAATAAAATGACTTAATGGCACACCTATATTGAGAACTGGCCTACCACTTGCCTATGGCGATGCTGCTATATATTCTGTACATAAAAGTGACAAGTGGTAGAATAACAATACTGGAGTAGTTTCATGAATTTTTAACCACATGTAACAGGTTCTCTATTACTAGAGAAGTTAATTATTATGCCACTGTAGCAGTTGGAAGAAAATAAACATTGCACAAGTAAAAAATAAACTAGTTGGAATCAAGTCAAATATCTTACACAACTTCTTGATCATAGTAAACAGAGTGAACAGTATTATTATTAATCTTAGAAAGTTACTCCATATTCACACATATTTTTTCAAATTTTAGTTGTTAAACTCAGGATTTACAATGTGGTATATTCTGTTAAAATTCTACATTCTCTCACATGTCTACATTTTGTATTACCAGAACAAATGATGCATTATTCTATATTTCATATAATGCATCATTCTACATAGTACATTTCATATTTCAAATAATCCATCATTCAGAATTTCATATTTCAAATGTTGCATCATTCATAACTAAAGGTGCATCATTTTTTCAACCTGTTATATAGAATGGACATTAATTATTTGCTGATCGTGTTAATTAGTCTAATCAAATGATGCCAAAAAAATAGTTCAAAAGCTGTTTTATTGTCACTATTACAACAGAAAGTCGTGGCAACTGTCATTTTCATAGTAATTATTACGATGGGGAGTCGTGACAACTGTCAATTTAGGCCAAGTCTTTATATAGATGGCATATGACAAACAGGTTGTTATCATCTACAGGATGAGACTAGATCAGGTTTATAACAGTGTAGACAAGTTATATAATATTATAGTATAATGATCTAATGTCACTCATAGTATTACATACTCATTGCTATACATTCTTATCTCACAGACAATGAGCGTCTCACATCATTACAATATTTACTCATTTTCTATCATCATTTTATATCAAGGAAGATAAGCAGTTAAGGTATTTTACCATCCAGTCCTTCCATCTATCAAAGGTTGTGCTATAACAGCTAGTAGTAATAGGACAGTTAGACTTAGAGCCCCATCCTTAACACAGTAGATATAGTGGTAAACTAAGGGAAAGGTCAATATGGATTTCATCAACAGATAGTCAATTCTGTCTATCACACAGATGACTGACATTCTTATGGATTATCTTGCCATCTTATATTCTTACAAAATCCTATAAGCTTATATAATCAAATTAGAAAGATTCAATTCCAGACAAGATAAAATGACCCCAAAATTCCTGTATATAAATGATCAAATCTTTCAGCAAATAGACCTTTAACACTGTTAATAACATACACATACAAATGTGTGATTTGTTGAAAAGGTAATCAAAAGAGCTAGGATAGGTTAAAGCGAGTGTAAAATGTTTATGATATTGGAGAAGTGTATTATATGTCAATCAAATAATGTTTAACATGAAAACTTACTTTATAATGTAATAAAATTGACTGCTTCACTGAGCAGATACACACTATTATATTAAATACAATTGTCGATATGCTATCATCACCTACACCTTCTACTGTACATAAATAAGATATGACTTCACTATAAACATTACAAATAGCCTCTATCACCATTACCTAAATAGTACTACTTTAACAATAATAACATCTCTAAAATTCTCACATTCTGTACTAGAAGGAAACTACCTATGTCCTATTTTCCCCCACCCTCAATCCCTCCCTCTTGTTGATTGAGAATGTCTTGTTTGTCTTTTATATGTTCGTAAAATTGTACCTAATATTCTGCTTCAATATTTTCTAGTCTGAATGTCTATACGTAAGTTTACTATTTTTTATACATAATATGAAATAATATACATGTACCGGTATCTTAGTATAATCTTACCTAGAAGTTCACTTTTATAGACCATTGATATTCCACAGGCAGCTATAATCCAAAAACTACTTAAACCTGTAGATTCTTAAACAGGACTAGACAATTCCTCCACACTATAGATATAGAGTGTGATAGTACACCGTGTCTAGGATGATCTGTATTATACTGCCCTGTAGACTAGCATTAACATGTAAGTGATTAAAGATGGTATTTACACTATTAGACCTCTTCTCATCACCTCTACTTGACAGTGTAATAATCTTATAGTGGTTTACTGTACACTATTCAAACAGTTTTATAGATCAGTCTATTTATACAAATAGGGGGTGTTGGACTAGATATAAATGTATGTACCACACAACTTTAGATTTATGCTGCTTGAAATTGACATTTTTATTAAACAAACTCACTAAAGAAAAGGTGAATCAACATTCAGAAATTTTGCAGGTCAAATGGATCAAAGATATTCTCTCACTTTTAAATGGCTATCAAGCTAATCCTAATGGAATTTTAAGACTTTAGCAGGGCCATAACATGAATGAACCAGCCTCCTTTTAAGAGGGGGCACCATTCAGCCATACAGTGCAACACCCTCCATCCCCGTCCCAAACTTTCTTTTTTTAAGTTACTGCCTTTGGCTGATTTTGATGCGTGATGAAATTTGTTATATATATATTATATCTGAGTAGTATGTAGATGGAGAAACAGAGATGACACTGTATAAGTTTAACCTAAGGTGTGGTTATATTAAGGTTGTTGATATTATACAAATAATACTCCTGAACATAAACAACCTAAAAACAGTGGTGTTCATTTCTTTCTAATTTTGTTACGCCTTTCATTTTACTTAAAGCGACACAACTATTCGATTATTTAATATCATTCTGACATATGTTTTTCTACCTAAAATCCACATTCAAACAGCTTTACTCACAGAATTGTTGACATTGGAAATACATATGGTGGACAGTTTAATCTGAGATCAGTATGATCACTGTTCTGATTAATCATGTGAACATTTATCTCATTTGTAAGAAAATGTCAAAGGAAACAGAATCAGAAGCATTTGTGGGTTTGCAGGAACTAAATTTACGAAATCGTTTGAAATGTAATTGTTCTAATTAAGTCTAATCAAATTATCAGAAATATGATGAACATTTTCTGATCGGGAAAGGCAACTTTGTTGATTAATATAGTTAATTCATAATAGAGGAAGGATAAATGAAATGAAATGGGGTTTCACGTCCTACTTTTCTGCTCCTACTGGGCTAATGAAGATGACCATATATGTCATACGTTGTGCTATGACGAAAATTTTGTCCAGGCAGTGGCACTATATCGAATTCCAACTGCTAAGGGAGCTTTTGTGTTCATGCGAATAGGATCTCAGTTTTTCGTTCCCTCCAAACGACTAAACAGCTGTCCTTGTCATGCTCTCCACACTGCACCACTGACAAGTGAAAACCATGTCGGACAATCCTGATGAACTTTCTCTGACCATAAGGTGATCGAATACGTTATCTCTGGGCTAGCGAGACTGCATGGCTACAGAGGAAGGATAAGAGACAATGATAAATTGACAAATTAGAATTAAGATCAAAGAGTAAAAGATGTGCGCTTGTTATCTAATGGGTCAGTTTGTCCGCTATAGGATAGATAGTCAAACATTTATGTTTGTAAGTAAAATGTCACCATATGTTTAAATAAATGAATTTCCGTCAAATTAAGGCTACGTTTGTTGGTAATTTAGGGTGTAACTTCCCATGATAAACACAACTTTGTGCCAAGATTGTTGCCCTTCAAACAAGATGGTCGCTCAACAGCTTGTACTAAAGTAAAACCACTCTATTAACATTCTTAAGTATTTTGTCGTCAATATTTTAACCCAAATAATCTAATTTTAGAAATGTCATAAGTCAGGTGTAAGTTTGTTTTAATATAATTTATTTGGTCAAGTCGATTCAGCTGATAAATCTACTCCTTGGTAAAAACTATCGTCATGTCAGGAAATTAAAATATAACTTTATTTCTTGTAAACATTATAATATTTTCATAATGATTAGTATCTAGTGTTTAAACCAGTCTATAATTTGTTGGTATAATGATCAGTGTTTATAATGACCAGATATATAACTGGGGGTTATGATGTCCAGTCTCTATATAACTGGGGTTTATGATGATCAGTTTCTATATAACTGGGGGTTATGATGTCCAGTCTCTATATAACTGGGGTTTATGATGATCATTTTTATAACTGGGATCTCTATATAATTAGGATTGACGATGACTAGTCCCTCTGTAACTCATATTCCTGAAGCAATGGCACGAGAAATCCCTCTCTTACCATTGCTGGATAGACGTCATATTCTTGAAATTGGGCGGGGCGTGTCTCTTATTAACGTCCAATCAAATCCCTCTTCTCTTCTCGCATTCGGCATAATTTTCAAAATGGCCGACGAGGAAAACATGTTGGCACTGGATAATCGAGCATAATAAATTTCGCGGGTTATGACGTAAGCAAGTCGCGATTGTCACTAGATACATTGCGGTAACATATTTTGAGGTCTGGTTAACCCCGATATTGTTTGTTACAATGTATGTCATTGGTTGGTAATGGCACTACTGACCAATAATAATTTAGCACAACAATGTTCACTCAAGATAGCAGTGTGAAGTGGATTAGTTCTAATCAAACGAAACACTGCGCAGGAGTATGTCTGTAACTGGGGTTTATAAGAACCGGTCTCTATATAATTTGTTTTTATGATGTCTAGTCTATATTTCATTTGTCTTTATGATGACCAGTCCCTAAAATAAATTGGGTTTACAATGACCAGCTTCTGCCTGTATGTAATATATATATCCTACAGTATAAATGGTATTTAATTCTCCACCCTTCATCTGCTGTCCACATTCCTGTAATCCATTCAATAAATTCTCTACATACTCTTCACTTTATTTTACATGAACATATATAATATAATAGTTTTCAAAAACAATTGCCGCACCCAACTGATATGCCAAATTATATTTTTAAAGGTAATTAAAGCTGACACTTTTTTCTGCATCAGTCAGGACCTCATCTTATACTTTGCTTTGCTGTATTCATGAATAAAGGTAAAAAAATAATTGAGCTCCAAATCAAACATATTTTCTCAGAAACAATCACTCTGTTCTGCAACAAAATCAATACTAAGAAGAATAAAATATCCTTGATAATCTCTATTACTTTTTCAGGGGGTATAGTCAAATGCTGACCTTTTAAACAGATAAGACAGATAGGACTATCACTTGTTGCACAGATTTACATCTTTTTCCCATCAATTTCATGTTAATTTATTCAAGGACATTCTGTGTATAAAAGCAGAATGACCTGTTACAATAACCTGGCGATAATTATCTTGCCCTATCATGGACTCCACCAGTAATTTCAACTGTATCATTTACCTTGCTGTCAATCCCACATGCAATTCACATGCAATCAGAAACATTTAAACTTCACTGTGACACATAAATTGTATTTAATTGAAATAAATTGTAGGATAGTTTTGTGTAATTGAGAGCTGATTTAATAAGGGGAAGTTAACTCTGATAGCTGTCTGTTCAATCATGGCTCTCGAGGTCATACCTCACATATGTCATTTTGTAGAGAAGGTCAAAAATATGCAGTGGGATAAAAAGGATGTAGCCATCTTTAATTATTAATATATTTTTGTTTTGGATTTCCTGTTCCAAAATCTTAGTCAACCGAGTCGCTAGTCATTCTGAGTAAAGAGTCATAAATATCGGTGTGTGTTAAGTCGATTTTTGAGGTTACACATATGAAATGTAAACATGATGACAGGAGCTACCCTTGTATTTTAATCTTGGAAAAAGAGTTTGGTCCTCTCAAAATATTGTTCACTCTTATCAAACATTTAATTAAATCAAAATCAACTTCTCAAAGAAACCAAAAGTTACAAAAGCTAGATGAATTAAAGTCAACAATACATATAGTAAGTCTATGACAAAGAACATTTTCTCCACCAATATTATTGACCTAACTCCTGATAAAGCCTACCACACAAAATCTGGATCTAGAACCATTCCCAGAAAAGTTATCCTGGAATTTTTAACGAAAAAGTAAATTTTGTTAGCTACATGTATGTTGATTTCAAGTGGCTAACACATTTACCGTCACATGTGCACCTAAAAACTTGTTCCAGAAATGAAGTTCCTTTATTTCATTTATTTGTAAATGGTGTTCTGTCTGGATTAAGAAAGCATTCCAAGGTTGAAATCTGGCAACACAAATTTTAAATTTACCTTGTAGCCTATATGTGACAAAAGTATAATTAACACATCACATTCATTTGTCCAAAGAAAAATTGTTGATGAAAAAACTGTACAGGAAGTCATATCTCTCCACTACACCTAACTATTCACCTTCACTTAATTACTATAATTCTTCACAAAATCCAATTTAGCAACAAAAACCCTGTTCAACGGCTTTCACTTAAACATGACCACTACACATTCTATTGAAGTGGATTGTAAAAACTTAATTTGACTCATCAGAAAAAACACTAGGACTATGATTTTCTTTCTATTCAGTAACATAAAGTACAATCTAGATGAAGTACAGGTTGGTCGGTCATTAGTATTTTTCAAAGGATATGTATTGTCATACAATTCATGGAATTAAAACAAAAACATTTCAATCAAGTTAGTACTTTAAAATCTTTTTGCGTTTGTTAGCAAAGGGAAGTACATTGAATTTAGTACACTGTCATAGCTTTTATATTTATGTAGGTCAATAATCCACATAAAAAAACAAGTAAGGAAATAATTTGTATAAAATTCAATATATTTGGAAGTAAATGTTCAACACAGTTTTGTTACCAGTGATTTGTCCGAATTTGAAAGATGGTGGAGTCGACTATATGCAGACCCATAGTTATATCAGTAAAACAGTCATCATGATAACATTGCTTTCTCAATTGATTTGAAGTCAATTATTCAACCAGGAAGCTAAATTCTTTATATCAAAAAATATAGAAAAGGTGTGCCTTTATAACAACCTGCATTTTATTGAATTCCTTCAGTTTATGTCTCAATTCAATTAAGAATTGTCATTTCTGAGTCTATGTCAGTTTGTTGTCATCTATAACATTATTCCATAATATATTTTTCCATCTTACATGTAGTTTTAGACTGGCCATCAGTCTAGAATAGTCATGGCATTTGGATCAGCTTATCTCATTTTCACTGACTGGACTTTGATGGAATTTTCCATTATCAGATCCTCTGAGGAATTTTATCAAACATGTCAGTAAGTGACATGAAATATAGATTTAATTAAGCTGTTAAAAAGCCGATTTTACATAGCACTAGCAGTCATAACAAATGGTTCGCATTACAAAATCAACCGACGGTTGTATGACAATATAAGGACTTAAAAACAAGACCAAAAAATACAACATAAGTCTAATATAGGCCAACTTATAACAAGGAAAGTATGCTAAAAGACAAAGGACAGCAAGAAATGCTCAATAATTTAATTCCTCTTAAAGGAGTACTTGTTTTACAGAGTACATTGTAGCTTCAGGCAAATGACAATTATCTCAGTCTAAGTAGAAAATCATGCTCGGATTAATCTGGCAATAAAATGGAATCTGTGGGTATTAATGCACCTTATTTAGATTTGCAGTTAATCAAACATATCTTGACGATAAGATAAATATCACCCACATCTACTTTATACAATGCAGTCTAAATGCTTAAAGAGACATAACAGTTTCTGAGATTTTTACTGCCTGGAAAAATTATTTGATTTGACAAGATTTATCAACACAATTAAATGGGAATAAACTATAGAGTTGGAAGTCATATTCATCAATAAATCCCCAAGTGCCCAAGATGCTTTCAACTTACATTCTACAAACATTTTTAATGTTTGTTTTTAAAAGGAGTTTAATGTATGCCTGTGCACAAAAAAACAAACACTAAGAAGAATTTTAAATAGTGGTACTGTTCAAAATTACTATCTTTCATAATTGATCAAAATGAATTATTATGCCCTTTTTATTTAGTAAGATAAGTTTTAATTACATATAAATGCTAATGTCTGAAAGTCTATGTTCATTATTCTTGAAAAATTGGAGATTATAGCAACTTTCATTCTTCCAAACCACTGATACATGTTGCAGCATGTCTTATGAAAGAAAAGAGCTTAATGATGTGACAGATATTGATTTCAAGCTATAAACATGCATGCTGCCAGCAGCAGATGCCCAATATTTATATCATTAATGACAAAATCATTCCCAATAGTACAAGAAGGTACAAATCATGACAGTAACGAGAGGTGATGGTTTTCCTGGTAATAATATTATTTATTTAGTTAATGAAGAATATGTTACTGGCTCCCTAACAAAATCATTATAAGATTGATTGTTATAAAGTTAAAGAGAAATCTTCACTTTGCAGTAGGAAAAAACAAACGGAGGAAACTCACAAGGTTAGACAGGGGACCATACTCATTCATTGCCACATAGCAATGTGAGGTTGAAACCGCATCGTGTGACTCAAAGACAGACCTTATGATCTAAAGTACCACACATTAGACCTTTTGCCCACCCAACCTTGTGGAACACTTGCACTTCCAAATAAAATTCTGTAACCATTTCCTGTGATTCCTATTCAAAGACACCACTTGATAATGATTTTTAAACTAACCAATGACTTCAACTGATTGTTAGTGATATTATGTAGTTAATGAAATAACATTTATATCAACTCCCGTGGGGTAAACCTTGTTTATCTAATCATGTGTAATGTTTAAACAATGCAAGAATTTAATGAATTAGCTCTGGGGAAAATTGCACTCATTTTTGTCAGAATAAAATTTCTTATTATGCTAAAAGTAGCTGATAACATTTAGTATTCGTATTCATGCCATAAGCCATGATAGAAATACTTTGCTTATAAACGTGTCTTGACGTTAAATTCTATGGTCCTTAAGGCCTGATATAATGATAACCTAAATCAAGTCTATCTCAGGTTAATGAAACACATTAAGAGAAATCGGTCACTGTACCATTTTCAAGAGATAAAATTGGATGCCAGTTCATATTTTGGGTTTTTTGAGACTAACAGTAACATGGCATTTAATTATGTAGCCTATTGCAAGTAAATCTAAAATCTTTATATAACCAGGCCCCAAGTTCACAAAGCATTCTCAAAATTGTTCACCTTATTTTAACTAAAATATAGCCCTTTATAAAACTTTTGATGTTTGAATGTGTGGAATATATCAATAACAAACTATGTTTTGTTTTTCCGGATCAAAGATATTTCTCATATACAGTGATTGAAAGTTGAGTAAATTTCTAACCTAAGTCTGAGTGTGCTTTGAGAACTCAGGTCCAGGTAAAACACAAGCACCTTTAATTTCAAACATTCTAAATAGCTGTATAATTACAAGACTTCCTGGATCATAATGTCATAAACTAGTTGTCAGACATTTCAAATCTCATCTTGACTTAAAATGTTTTTTTGTGCCCTGATGGAATTGTTTCTGCCTACTTCACTCTGAATTTACACAGAGAACCTCAGTTTTTCGTCTCATCAACAATACCAGACACAGGTTTTTAGTTGGATTTCATGTCCATTGTTATAATCTCAAAATTGTAGTAGACCCCAAAAAGTACAGAAAGTATGTTTATTGAAATGCGGTCTTACCTGACATAATCACCATGTGACAGCTGTAATACATGAGCTGCTAATTCAAATACTGTTTCACTATCACACTCTATCAGACCCTGAAATACATATTAAAAATATATAAATCTGATATTTTTACAGGTAGAAAGCTATTAATTGTCTCCAACATTTATTGTATCTCATTATTCTCTTATCAACCAAGTTATATAATTTTCAAGCACGTTTTAGTGTGTCTAGTCATCTTTTCATATGAAGCACAATATGTAGTAATTACCAAGCGTGAACTTCATACCTTTATCAATATTATATTAATGTTTCACTTGATCTTATAGATTCTGTTATAAACAGACTGTATTAAATATTCATTATTCAGGAACTCCCTACTTAATACATGGTGGACAGAGTACTACTTATTAATAAGCAATAAAAAGGTTCATAAGGTCAAAAATCGCTTCAATGGACAATACTTACAATAATCATATGAAAGGCAAGAATTGAAAAATGTCCCTAAAGCCCAAAGCACATTATAATAAATATTTGAAATCAACAGACCAAGTTAAACTAAAAAAACAAATTTTGATAGTAGGATCGAAAGACACTGGATGCAGGCACAGTCATAAAAATGTCTGGGTACTCAACAGTACATCAAAGTTAAATATTTTCATCCAACAAATTGCAGGTCATACAGACATATTTAACTTTCCTCTAGGTAAAGCTTTTTTTTTCACACCTTTGTTATCAGACAGAAAACACCACTACTGTATGAAATCAGACAAGGGTATGGACATTAAAAATAGAAAGTGTATATATGTATCTATATTATCTATATTGATATAGACATATAAATGTTTAATAAATAGTATAAACACTGGTGTGAAATAATTGTACAAGGGCATTGAGTCATTGAATACATGTTAAAATGATGTAGATATTGTAATTTCTCACCTTGAATACTGTTTGTCTTGCGTTAAGATAAAATAATTCTACTGTTGCTATATCACGTAATAATCCTATAGTTTCTATATAAAATCTGTAATAACATACAAAATATACATAAATGATTACATTTCATATAATATTAGTTTTAAATTAATGCCTCTCCTTGGATATGGAGTCAAAAAGATTAGCATTTAATGCCTCATTCACACAATTTATCTGACATTTTGAGACTTTGCTTTCATTGATTGATAAAGGAAGAATTTTGATTGGGCAGCAACACTATACATGTGTTCAATTAATTCAAATTGCAAAGAGGTCTTTTACACAGTTACATTACCAGTTTGTACACATAACCACTTCCTCATATCTTGAGACCACACAACTGCAACTGTCCATTCCAACCAGTGTAAAGTTGGATAATTAAAGGACTTAAATGGACAAATTTAATGTCATATAGGTACATTATCAGAAAACATCACTTACCGAATTGAGAAATGTAAAGTTAAAACACCATTTTTCTTAGGAAAATCATGATCTAATACACGTTTCTCTGGATTTAACCAATTATAATGTCCTCTGAAAAAGGAAACAAAACTTTTAGGTTTCAATTTCACAATGACACAAAATAAATCATCGTCTTTTCATCAACTTGAATGAGAAAAACATAACAGGATACTATGTTTGCGAGTTATTGAAGCAAAAACCTGATATAGAGGACTTTAATATCATATTATATTATACTGCGTAAGAAAGTGTTTTTAATATTAAAAGGCAGAAAGAAAATGAGGTTTTGCAATCCATTCAACGCAACTAGGTCATTTTTAGACTAACAGTACTATGAGTTATTTTCCCCCATAATTCACATCAAATAGCTTTTTTTTTTTTAGTAGGAATCTGGACCAAATTCATTTGTTAACCTAGATAATGCTAATCATTGTCAGGAACTAAAGACCTGAATATATGATCGATTACTTTACCACCCAATAAATATGAAAATGTTGGTTCACACAGACTTCCCTACAATGTAGGGTCCTCTTTCTATAATAGTTTTTAAAACAACGCGCTTATATATTTTCTTAGGACTTTACTGGTAAGTTGTTAGAAGTCACACTGATCCCCACCCTATACTGAGGTATCAGTTAATGATTACTTTACCACACCAGAAATATATGAAAGTGTTGGTATGGTAGAAATATGAACAAGAGGAAATGAATACAGCAGACATGTTTTTGTGACAAATTTCCTAAATATTTGAAATAAGAGTAAACATGAGAAAACTGTCAGCCAGAAAATGAGTACAAACATGATCTAGTTTTAAAATAGAGTAGGTCAAAAACCACTTGTTTACAGATTTCTCTGTCCAAGTCCCCTAGAACATAAATACTACAATATTACCTAATAGTAAAGTCACTGAATTTAAAATGACTTCAGAATCTGTCCTATAATTTATTCTAACACTACAAGTCTACAACTCCTACTCTAATCATAAGTGGGAACAGATTTCAGTACCTGAATTTCACCAAATTTTTGTTATAGTCCATTTGGTGACTTAGCAAGGTTTATTTTTCTGGGTCCTTTAGACATGACAAAGCATGCCATATTGTGGTTCATATAGACATGACAGACTACAATATTCTGCATGATTAATTATGGTAAAAATAAACCTAAATACTGCAGTATTAACTAAAGCATTTCCAAATTCCAGAGACTTTCAAAAATTCACTATCAACAGTTATGTACATTTACATGTGTGAGCATTTTATAAAGTAATAAGTAATTATTAATACTAATAGTTTTTAAATTTTCATAAACAAACAGTACAGATGACTTATATAATATAGATGATTACCCTACTGGTAATAATAAAGCATGGAAAATCTTTAAAAAAAAAAGAAAATATAATAGAGTTACAATCCTACTGTCAGTCAATTCAGCAAATTCTTTTTATAGAAAATACATACACTTTGTCTATTCTCTTTCCCTACACTACAGCTAACAGTAACAATTGGTAACTAAGACTTGTTTATTTCAAAATTCAATAGACAATAATACAAAATGTGCATTAGTTCCTATGTATAAAACATTTCAAGTGCTCCATTTAAAAGCTCTCTTCAGTTTTACCTACTGCAAGTCCAACAACTATGTATAGCTAGAAGATTTTAGAAGAACTGAAGTAGGAATCAATATGGTTGTTTAGTGCTATAGTAAGAGAATTTCTTGTGCGAATAGTACTCTATTCATGGTATTTTATTATTTCAGTTAATCCTAGCACTAGCTATATACGACGATATATACACATTAATTCAAATTTTAAGATTCCAATGATTTTATCATCATTAAGCATTTTATCATCATTAAGACTTTTATATAGGTATCTAACGTACACTAAAATAACTGTACCTTTAGATATTTCTTTATCCTAAATAATCAAATTTAACAATATATTGCAGCTATGTGTTCATCACATATCTAACTGTAGATTATTTACCTAGGTATTGCCCAGTCACATGACCTACCTACAAAGTTGCTACTATAATTAGAACAGGACCTTTACTACGTAAAATATCTTGGTCTACTACACAAACAATAAACCTAAAATACTATTTCACTCAAATATGCTAATTTCTGCTTGAACAGATAAGTATTTTTTGTATTATATAGGGTTCTGCTGACCAGGATATGTTTCACTCACCACTCACATGATATCATAAAAACTACATACTGGTGAGAGTGACATTATGTCAGTAGGTAAAATATTTGACACAGGATTGGTTGGCTTGAAATATTTCATTCATCATTCATTCTCCCATACTTAAATCTTCGTCCTATATTTATGATTCAACATTTTAAATCATAATGTCAAACAGAAGTACTTCTTAGATTTAGTCATGCGATCACGATATATATTGTAGGTCAATGAATCAAGAAAACAACCCTTCATGGGTTTAATCTATATTAGTCAACAGCATATTATTATGTCATTCGTCTAGAATTTAAAATATTCATCATAACATAACTTATTGAGAATAATAATTCTTCTGCATGTATAAATATATAATCTATAAGACAGCAGATAATTTCCAAAATATAATTAATGGCAAAAATTGATCTTAATCATAAGTGATCCTGTGTAATCACTAAAATCGCCATATTTAGAAACGTGAGAGAAGCATCTGGCTTGTTTAATGAAACTATCTTATTTTACATGTTACATGTACCTGTTTAAGATAATAAATATTTTAACATGATGACAGGCGTTCTTCTAAACACGTGCTACTCTATACTAGAGAAATCTGATCAAAAACAAATTATCTATGTTTAGCTAAATAATATACCCTCAGATCAAAGACAAATTTTCTCAAGGTTAGTGAGGACAATTTTTTAATTTTTTACTTCTACTAACTTCTAGGTGGGTTTTTTTTAGCAGGATTTAATAAATCCCTTATTTTCATTCATCCACCTTCATTCATTCACTCATGCATATCAAGACATCAGTGATAGATTAAAGAGATATTGAGAGATATTACAATTGTGGTTAAAGCCACAGGCGCTTGTAATTATGTATATAGAGTCCTTCAGCTTTGATACATGGGATGGGAGTGTGTGAAAGAAAAGATTCTACAAGGTCGGAATGTTCTCAGAGGATTCTCGAGATGTTATCTTCAAAAACCGGATTATATAAAATAAATCCCCTCAAATTTTACCTGGTTTCCCAGAGTTTCTGTTCTTGTCTTTTCAAACCTTTTCTTTTCAAAAACTATCCATCTTTAATCTCAAATTGCTAATTTATTCATACTCAAATTTCATTAATAATGCATCTTACAATTTTCAAAGTTTAAAGTAAACAGCATAAGATGTCATTCATAACTATGTCAGTGACGGGAATGGGACATTTTCTTCTTTTACTTAGCGAATATATAAATATATTTAATATCTGTCTTTCTTGTTGGTATTTTGTATTCGGTTCATTAATTTTCTGCCGGTCATTACAATTAGACTAAATGCAGATCTATATTCCGTAGATCTGACCGGTTGTTGCGATAGGTCATGCCAGAGGTCATATGACTGGCTTTTGACCCAATGACATCAAACATTTGATTAACCAATCAACATTGATGTTACTACTGGATTACCCACAGTTCCGTGCAAAACTTGCCTAAAGTTCACCATAACAGACCACTTCATTAGTTAATTGCTAATACCACTTAGAACACGTCAATGATAACAACTCTTCAAGATCCTTGTGTAGTATAGTAAAGACAAGTAAAACAGATTTTGAACTATAAAAACGAAAGGAAATAGGATTTGTGTTTTATTCAGAATAAAGAATATTACTTTTCTTTCATGAAAAGTTCTTAAACTTATCATATTTTGAATGGATATAAACATTGTGTATGGTAGTTATCTTGCAGAAAATTTCAACTGTGGATCAAAATTTGGAGTTGCTTCCCTTTAAATAGAAAACTAGTATCATTGAGATAGGATACAAGCATTGCCAACATTTTGGAAAGGAGCGAGATTCATTTAATCTGTGACTTTCTGGAGGTTTCTGGGGGTAGCATAACCACCTAGGGGTGCTTGAAAGCAGGTCCTGAGTCCCCTGAACCCTCATTTGACTACTATATTCACTAAACTGTACTTACGTTTCATCAACAAATGCTATTCCAAAATATTGTTTTTCTTTCAATCTAAAATGTGAGGATACCATGTCCAGAAGATCACTGGTGTATAACTTGGGCTGAAAATACAAAATATATTTCATAACTTACAAACATAAAAACTCTTGTTGAGTCGAATGACAAAACTTTATGAAAGACACAATGTATATTGCCTTGACAATTGTGAAATTATCAATTCTTACAACAATTTTTTAAAAGAATAAACATATTTAATGGTCGAGATATTTGAATGATTGCCTCATGTGTAGTAATATAATGAATAGTACATGTATGTGTTGTCTTTGGAGTAAAAATGATTGAATTCAAATGGTTAACAAGTTAGGGCCTTATTTGAACAAAAATATCTTTTTGGATTATGAAAATTTTTAAAAAAAAGTAAATGAAGTCTCAGTTCTTGAAACAAATTTGTAATAAAATTCTTTTCACTGCAATAAATGTATCAAATTACCATTAGTTACAAACACTGCAACTATACAATTGTTGGAAAATTGTGATTCGTTTAAATTAAAACATAAACAAAAGGTTACTAGGAATATTTTGTAAATTGTAAAAAGATTAAGACCAGTCCCTACACAAACACACACATTACAGTACAGGTATACGTAGGACCATGTGGCCATGTGTGTTTTTGTTATAGTATACGTACAATACACCAGTAAGTAGACATAATGTAAACATAGAAAATAGAAACCAGAATTCTTACCATATGACAATAATGTATACATGTAAGTAATGACATGGTGAACTATTTATAAAAGGATTGTACTAGGCACCAGATTTTTTTTAAGAATAAAGGCTGAAAGTATGTGTAGCTCAAGTTCGTCAATGCTGAAGATGTCTGGTCCTAGTTCTATGTGAAATTTTATTCTAAACAAAGTTATGACTATTTAAAGATGTAGCAGTAGTAGCAAAGATTGTTTTTTCATCGTAGTAATCATACTTGACAAACAAGTCTAAGTCTAGATTATCCATTTTATCATTATACTTTTAAATCTTGTGCGTTTTCAATCAAATCCATATAATGCAGTTGGCCAATATATCTGTATGATGTAGCTTTTGAATTTATCTATTAATTTCAAATGTTTGTAAAATATTTAAATTTTACAATTATCAACAACATTTGGAAACAGCTGATATTTCTACACTAAAATTTGACTCAATATTCAAAGTATGACAAGCTATGCAGTAAGGGTTATACTGTGGGACAAAAATATTCCCTTACCCAATTAATTCCACACTTATTTATACATCTATAAAATCTTTCCAGTAGTGAAGGATATGTATTAATAGATTATAGGTGTCTAGAGTATTATAATATTAATATAGAATTGAGTTCTTGTTATGATAAATTATGTTCTGGTTATAGAACTGTTTTGATGTGGTGCCAGTTAGGTTACTAGTTGATCCCAAGATAAAAAATATAGAATTCTTTTCATGTAAAATAACAGTAACAAATATATAACAAACAGTGCCAAAGATTTCTTGATAACACTACAGAGAGACAGAGAATGTTAATCTTAAACTAATCATACCAAATCCTCCATGGAGACCAAAATGAAATAGGGTTTATCGTCCTACTGTTTTGCTACGGCAAACGCCATACAGTGTGCTATGAGGGAAATTTGTGACTGGGCAGTGGCATTATGTCCCACTCTTCTATCGAATTCAAACTGCTAATGGATCTTTTATGTGCATGCCAGTGTGCACAAAGGACCTCATTTGTTGGTCCCATTCAATCAACTAGACAGCTGTCCTTGTCAGGTCCTCCTTCCTGCACCACTCACTTACAAGTGAAACCCTGTCGGAAAATCCTGATGAACTTTCCTGGACAAAGCCAGGATCGAACATGTGACCTTCAGACTAGTAAGCTAGCGTCTTACCCACTTACTTAGCCACTATGGTTCTTAATAATAAATATCTCCAATTATGTAGCAGCAAATCCACAAAACATGCTCATAGCACATATGAAACCTATGCAAAATTTCATTGGCTCTTCTATGTCTTTTTGTCAATTTTTGCAATGGATTTTGAAAAGATAAGTTTTTAACTGAGATTTGACGACTGACAAAAAAATCACAAAACACAGTTCAACTGGGAGAGTGAATTCCATCTTCCAACTGCTCAACAACAGTAATTACTCTTTGTTCAGAGGGAAACAGTACATATGTACAAAACCATACCATACCATTTGATTTCATTTTCATGGTAACCTAGTAACCATAGAGTTAAAGAGCTTTGTGTTGCACTGTTGTACTTATAGGACAAAGTAAATAACATTTAGAGAAAAAAAAGCAAATTACCTGAATGACGATATCAAGTCGTCGTTCATCCAATAGGATAACTTGACTCTTCCGGCCATCGTTCATCTGAAAAATACCAAAATAATATACTTTTATAGAGTATTATATAAACAATAAATAAACTACCTCACACAGAATTAGTTTTCAATCAAGTGTTTAAAAGCTCAACAAACCCTGGGGAACAAATTCATTATCCTTAGTTGTTCAGATTTAAAATCGATCTGGGGAGTACAAAAAATAGTTTTATTTCCCCAAATCCTCACAGTTGTGTAAATCCTTTAAACATCAGTGATCATATCCAGACCTCTATTCATTGTTATTTCCACATATAGGAAGGAATAATATTCAAATTTACCTTGGAAAAACAAAGTGATTTCAATATGACGATATAACCCTCAGATATATTTGAAACAAAAGATGTTGAAGTAAAAGAACTGTATGATCATCAGTTCATTGTTATCGTAGTTACAACTTTCTTTAATGTCAAATGTGAGCTGGGTAGGAATAAAATCTGTTTCTGTGCACTCTGCTGATTTGTGTTCAAACTATTAAAAGATGTTGGGTGAAGTATTATGATGTCAGAGTGAACAATATGGCCCAGCATGTGTGGTAATATCTTATTTCTTTCCCAATATCAATGTACATTTATTTATAGAAATATATGTCAATATGTTCATTGTTTTCACAGAGTATAGATATAAAAGTTATTATTAAAAAAAATAGATGTTAATGTTTGCAAATTTTCAACATCTATGAATGTCCCTTCCAAACTGGTCTCTATAACTGTATTTGATAATTCTTTTGTAAATTTTATTTTGTGGTGTTTCCCTTTCTTTTGCCAGACACTACTCACTGCATAAAGAAGTAAAAAGATTTTGGGACTAATCTTTATGCTATATGATAATCTCCTGCCTGGAGACAAATCAATTCCTTGTCCTTGTCATGAACAATAGTGGCATAGAGCATGAAACCCACTGGTACTAGTGCTTGGTCACACAATAACTACACACATTGTAAGATAACAAGACTTGATAATTGTTCTAAAAATAATTTCTTAATTAAACAGGTATGATTCCACAGACACCTACTTTTAGACACAATCAACCAGTTTTGTTAACTCGGTATCCACTGCACACACAGACTGGATAATGTTGGTGATTCTGTTTCTATTAGTCTACAGGTCAATTTGACCTATACATGACATATAACTGGAATGTCAATCTTTTAGTGGCATTAGTAATTGAAATACACAGTAACAGAACTTTATGGAAAACAATCACTGGTTTTATTCTAAAAGCAAGACGTTTCCACTAGTTCTAGGTATTGCCACTGCAGTTACGATATGATACGTATTGCGATTCAGATGCTACAATACAATTTGTATCGTGATTAATGATCAATATTTACCAAGAAAACAACAGGATAAGTGAATAATTAGTCCTGCCCATGTCAGAAATAAAACTGCTTTATGTCATCATATAGATGTGGATCAACATAAGTACCAAAATAATTTAAGAGTGTTTATGTAACCATGGATAAGAGTGAGAGGTGTCTTACGATCCAATACCTGAATCGTGACAAGGTGAATCAAGATATCATACCATTACCAGTATACTAGTTTCCACAACCCTCTTGTCATTTTCCAGCACAGAAATTTCTTACATAATTAAACAATTTGAAAACTCCACAATAAACATATGAATATGGAACAAACACATACTTGAAAAATTAAAAAACGATCAAGATCTTTAGTTTTAGGTCAGAAAAGTTTTTCATCATTAATATTTTTTATCTACGGCATATTTAAATGACCATTACCGACGGTAATCATACAAGACATAATGAACAAGATAATAATCAATAATTATGCATTTCATATGATTATGCATGAAAGATGTGATATATTCATAACTATCACAGGGTACCATCACAATTATCATCATGTAACATATTGTTATTTCTGATGTTTATTGCGTATGAATAATATTTAACATTACTGGACTATAATAGTAGAAACATAATTATACTGTAACATCTATTATATTTACAATATACCCAGTACACAACAGAAATGAAATGGGGTTTAACATCCTATTGTTCTCTCCCTAAACTTGGCTAATGAAGACGGGCATACGCCAAACAGCGTGCTATGAGGGAAATTTTGCCTGAGCAGCGGCGCTACAGTATACCCTTATATCGAAGTCCAACTGTCAAGGGATTTTTTATGTGCACCCAAATGTGTACACAGGAATTATTTTTTTGTACCCTTCCGAACGACTAGACAGCTGTTCTTGTCAGGGCCTCCATCCTGCATCACTGACAAGAGGAAACCACGTCGGAAAATCTGGATGAACTTTCTCAGCCAAAGCAGGTACTGAACACCCGACCTTCAAGCTAGCGAGTGAGCGTCTTACCCTCTTAGCAATTGTCCATCTGGTAAACTTTTCATTAAAAGCTGTATAGTGTGAACGTTGCCAATACCCCAATAATTAGGAGTTAGGAAATTAACTGACATAATACTGTATAAATTCCTTGAGATATCATTATTCCAAAGCAAAACAGATCATGAAGAAAAAACAAATTACCTGAAAACAACAGTCACATATATCCATGAATATATTAATTACTGAAACACTAATTAAATCAACGCATAATATCCTTGACTAACTTCTGAATTCTTGGCAAGTTGAAGCGAACACGACAGGAATTAACAACACCACAAACTTAACACATATTGTAGTCTCAACTAACTACTTCCTAATTCCTGGCAAACTAAACCAAATAGACTGGAATTCATGAGATAACAGCAGAAAAACTTGTCTGATGAAAAGTGGTTGCGATTTTTTGTAAAATGTAAATAAAGAAGTGTGCAGACATTCCTTACGGCATGTTGGTTAGATCTTTGTTAGTTAGAGTAAACATCAAGATTACATAAACACTTCATTTTAAAAAAATTCCACAAGATGTACCTTTTGTGTTAAAGTAGTGACTGCTATACAGATAACTCAGGTAAAATTTGAATAAATAAAATGGTACATTTTTGAAATGGCTAATTTGAATTAAAAACAAGATCAACAAGTTAGATTACAGAATTCATAAAAACTAAATAGGTAGTACATGTAACATATTAATGCCTTAAATTTCAGACAGACAACTCTAGATCAAATTTAAATAATAAAAAGTAAGTTTTGAAACAGATACAAACAAGATCCGCAAGTTAATTCTGCTGTGTGACAAATTGCTGACAAAACAATTGTGAATATCTATTATATCATTTTAATGTGTAATGTACTGTATTATTTGCTTTTAAAACCTGGGCTACATCTTGAAATGTTCTCTTTAACCTGAACAGAGTTAATTGTTCATTCTAAATTAAACAAGACAATGATTAATTGATGTAAAATGCTGATTAAAAATCACCAATTGCTAGCCTACTCAATTTGGGTCTTGAAAATTACAGATCACAGCATAATTTATGCTAATTAAAGGGTGTGTCTCAAACTAAATGTCAAAATAAATAAATAAAGTTATCAAACACTGTATATATACAGTACTGCTTATCAGATGTAAACCATTGCATCTATAACTACATAGTACAAATGAACGGATGTTAATAATAGTTAGTCACACTTGCACCCAAAAACACCATGAATTAACATTCCAAATTCACTTTTTACAAATTTGTATCAGCCATTTTTCTTTTTTTAATAAACAAGGAAAATGAGTACATCAAAGTTGGCTTGTTTACAACTCTCAAATTATCTATGACATTATCTACAGTTGGGAGTGTAAAAGTATGTAAAATGAATATTAATTTATATTGATGTGGAAACTTTGAGATATAATGAACATGTAACTAGGCTACTTATATGTTACATAAAATGTCTTTATCAGATAAGCACATCTCCGGACATGTTTCACATTTAAAAATTGAACTCATAATATTACATTAAAATCTAAAGTGGTCGTATTCTTCAATTTGTTATCTTATCTTACACAAAATGCTTCATCTACTAGGGTACAAGTTATTGATGGCTTTTTTAAATCCAAAAGTTAAATATTGAGTCTCAGACCATTTACACGCAATAGTTCTCTTCCTGAAGGCCTATTGGTCCAAAAATCATTCAAATCGATTGATATACTGTAACAAGTGATGTTAAAATGTTATATTGATTTCCATTGATCTCTCACAGTCATCTTCTTGTGTATCAATAACAAATAAAGTAACAATAATTATATCTTTTTATTCTTATCAACCATTTTACTTACACTAAGTAATTTGAGTACAGGTATTTCCCTCAAGAAGAAGCATTGAAGATTTAAAAAGTCAAATTTGTCACAGATATAATGATGATGCAACTTGTCAGATTGGACTATGCGGCCTACTTACATACTATACCAAGAGGACGGACACTCAAAGTCCAATTTTATAACTTTATTATCTTGTTTACAAGTATGCCATGGGTCTAGTGATTAAATGTTCCAGTAATTGTCAACATGTGTTTTGGTGATAAATAAAGGAACAAGGTTAATGAGACTTTTTATTGTCATTTAACACTAGGAGGAGCAACTTCAACCTGGTCAACAAATCCATAACTTCTACTCCACATTAATATAGTAGATACAGATTCGACTATCAAATTATAATAAATTTCGTAATTCATAAAAATTGGAAGACATAAAAATTATAAACGTTCATCAAAATGTAGATAAATTAGGTTTATTTCATGCACAGATGTGTTAATTACTGATGGGATTTGCCGTTTTCATTTTAGAAGATTAGGCGGCAGTCTGATTATACCGATTTTAGTTTAACATGTGGGCAGTAAAACAAAACAAATATAGTCATATATTGGTTAAATATGGAGGTAGCATTTTCAGCAAAATATATTGTCATCCCTGAAAACAAATCAACATGTTTTTGGTTTTCTTGACACAATTTAAGAAAGGTTTATGCAATTATGTATGTAATATTGCTGTAAACCATGACCAATTCATACACTACTTGAGTCCCCATCTGGCTAGTTTTAGTGGTTAATATAAAACAATTGTTAGATATAAGATCATTAAAGATGCTAATATAAAACTGTTAATAGACCTACAATCATGTGTCAAGCATCCTTTAATATATATTTATAAGGTAATTAAAATGTAGTTAATCATGTTGACAAGATATTCCTTGAACCTGTTGTTATTTTGTTTGTCTTAACCATTATATCAGTCTTCTTATAGCTTATTAAATAACCAGTATACTATAACCTCTGACCTCATCAACTTGACCTCAATATATAATAAACATCGTAAAACATAAAGAATGCCATAAAAAGTTGAATTACTAGAAAAATTGTCTTTTGATGGTCACTGTAGTAGTCTGATAACCTTATACTTAACAAGAAGTGGACAAATATTTGTAATCCCATAAAGAAATTTACTGCCCTATTATAGCATTCTACATATATAACCATCTCAAGTCTAACAACCAGCTGCACAAAGCATACATAAATTTACAAGCAAGCTTTAATTGTGCCATGGAAAGTACTGGTAACTCTGAAGATAAGCTAAAGAGTCATTAAACTTCTACTAAATCTTCTTAATCCATTTTTACAAATTACATTATTTAAAACTCCACAAATATTAATGAAAAAAACATATTTGTTTCACCTTTGATACATGCCCAGTACTTCCCTATATACTTTTAATCCTATAATCCAATGGCTCTTCACATTCAGACATTTTGTTGCCAAGCTAACCCTTATGGGTATTGGGTACTGACTTCCAGCCAAGATGTTTCCTGGAGATTTATTCTGTCTTTTCTTTGAGGATCAATATCATGGTACTGTCATAATATTTCAATGATCCCCACCACTGGGAGTGAGATGGAGTAATTCGAACTAAGCAATGCTATCAATGATTGACCAGTCTATATTAATACCATGAATCCAGTCTGACATATTAGACACGTTGAGATAACAAATTATTTAACTGGTGTTATTCCCTTGATGTTATCTTACTATCTCCAGACTAGTATCATACTATCAATAAATGAATATATTGTTAGACATATCTCAATTTAATACACAGTTAAGTAAGATGACCACAAATTGGGTGGAATCAGGATGTTCTATAGGTAGCAAGAAAAAAAAGTGAGAGCTCTTCAAGACACTAATCACAACCTGCAATACAATCAGATGAGCATTCTAAATGGGTATACTCCTCTGTCCAAGGCACAGGCATCTATAACTATAGATATTCTAATGAAGCAATTTAATTAAAGATTCTTTGAAATGCTTTGTTCAATATTTCAAATGCTTGCTGCAGACTGCAGTATATAGGTGGACAATTCAGATAACCAAACACAGATCAGTGAACAGATACAATGTGGACCAGATACCACCCACAGGTAGATATGAGAAAGATCAAAGATTTAACAATGTTCTCAGTTCATGTTCAATTTGAAGAATTAGCTGGGTAATGACTGCCACACTTTTTACAAAAACAAAGATATGTGATTATTTATATTGATGCAGGTTGTATGTTTATAAATCACCACATCTGTAAACCTGGAGAAGTTGACCTTTCATTTGAACAAAAGGTCAAGGTTTGGGAAGACCTGGAGTCATGTTTGATCAAATAAAATAAATAATCGAAGGAAATGATCCAGATAGTTTTCCGACACTAGCTTGTTGATATAAGGGCAAAGACTTCTCACATATTTTCTCTCGCATATTTCTGAGTGGAAAAAAGAGGAAGATGACCATTCAGGAGCCAACCAGAGCATGTTTCTCCCATGTATAATTTCTTTATTAATTCAGAAAGTATAGGCTCTAAGTATTCTATCAGGCACCAGTTTGATGGTGGCTCTGTTATGCTTTTGTTTGCATACAGATATCTCATTACATTACATAATAGAAATTCATTGTGCTGAATATTATTATTAACTGCTGGTGACCAGTGCCTCAAATATGCATCACAGTATAAACGAGACTACTGTCCACATATGGAATGACATCTGAACAGTCGATGGTGATTATGTTAAATTCATGCTGTACCTGTACATGTACATCAATGCAAAGTAGCTATGAACTGTCCCAAGGTGAAATCTAATGTATATAACTTCACTTTTTGTTACCCAAGGTATGGAGATTACAGGGGCTCTAATACTTAGTAAGTGCAGGAGGACTGCACTACACGCAAAACAAAATACAACTTAGTCTCAAAATGACCTAGTGTTGAATGGACATTGTTCTCTCTGTGTAATTTAATGAGACTATACAGATTTCCATTGTGAAGTATATATATATACTTTCTACCTACAGGTACAATGAACATTTGTGAAAAGATAACCTTGAAGATGTGCATAGTATGTTGTCCAGATGTAAATGATGAAAGAGATTTGTTTGATCCTGTAGTACATGTTCACATGGGTATGATTACTGTAGAAGTTCACCCACAATCTAGAGTTAGTAATTTATATCAAAAGATATGCTACATTATATCTTCCAGAGCAGAAGTGACATGAAAATATTATGTTCAATAAGAATTTTTTTATCAATATTCTAAATTCATCTCCTGCAAATTCAAAACAGCAAAATAAATTGATAATTGTGCTGCAGGAAAGTTATAATATTGCTATTAAGTCATTTTAGAGGATTTCTTATCACTTTATGAAGTTATAAAAGTCACAATTGTGTATATTGTAAGTGAAAAAATACAACTGTTATTGAATAACACTGTTGTTTATGTTGTCTTTCTAACATTTTAGCCTTTGGTAAATGCACAAACAAAGCATATAGTAAACATATATTTATAGCGGTATCTCATTAGTTCACAAGACAGTCAGAAATATCAGTATCATGATAATCAAGTGACATAACCATTGTTTTATAAAGATTTCAGTCAATGCGAACAAGTTGTCTCATTTCAAAAAGTTGCTAATAAAAATAAATAAAGCAACAGCCCTGGTCCTAATCCATTCCATTCTCTTTTTCAAAATTTCTGTTTAAAAGCTTTTTTAACTTATATCAATTCAAAGCTGAAAAAGAAAATTTTATAAATGATTCAATCATTATACTTACCAAATGCAGGTTTAAAATTCGACTGGCTCTTCTTCGTAATGTCATTATGTATGATATTGTGGCACTAGAAATGTTAATTAATTAACTTTTTGTAAGTCGAGAGTCATGGTTCACATTTTAATTGTCTCAACACACTAAGCAAGTTCTCTAGTTCTCAATGTATCCATAATCCTATTATGTTGATCCATTCCTTTTGACTAGATTCAGTTCCTCTGATTTAAAACGGTAGTCAACACATACATCACAAGGAATTTACAATCCTATCAAATTCAAGTAATAACTCAATAATTATTCTTATATAGTCCATTAATTTCCTTATTCAAGTCAACACAGTCTCAAATATCAGAATGGATGAATTCAAAGTTTTGATTTTTTAATTAAAATTCAATATTGATGTCATTAATCTCAATATAGACATATACGTTTTCTTCTATGTATAAACACATTGTAACTAGCTAGAATAGAATCGGAAAACTTCTTAATGTTTCTTCGACGAACACATAAATCATTCTTATTTTCTCAATGTGTTAAACATGAGCATAAGTTCATATTATGTATCATTATTAGTAAACTTGATTCTCCAAATCTGGAATAACGCACAAAAAAAATCAAATTACTAAATTCATCAATATGTGCTTCTTGTAAAACACAATACCAGTAATTACAATAAAATCTATCTATCATTATCGTATTATTGTTTTGAAATTGATAAACTACGTTTTGAATTTGAATTCAGCAATCTACTGTTTTAACACATAAGTATGTCACAGAATTATCTTTTTTTAAAAAAAAAAATCCCATCTATATACTAAACAATGTCAACAAGTCCTTCATCCAACTACTATACACTGTAATAGTAACAAGACAATATCATACATGCGTCGTAAATAACTAAACTATTATATCCTTAAATACTAATGATGTACCATCATATCAGGAAGTAACTTGCATATCTACTCCAGCAGTACGGATATCTAGACTCTATCTGTAGGTCACACTGAATCCTAAATTCCCTAAAAAAATCCTATTTCTATAACGTTATCAAGTCCTTACTGAAGTTAAGGATGCTGCACTGATTTTGACTCCACAAAAATATTGCACCACACAACACTACAGAACTGATTTTATAAAATGAATATTGTGAATAATTCAAGTTCAACTAATGAGGCAGCATGTTTCATAGATGCACTGATAAAAATTAAAGAGATTTTTAAACAAACTATTTTCACTCCATGAGGCTCTTATTTTAATTACAACATTGTTAAAACTCCTCTGACAGCAGTCCCTTGTTTGTCCTCTCCAATTTGTCTATCTTCTCGTTTGAATTGATTTGAAATCCACATCTTGATTTAAAAACAAACTATTTCACTTGACGAAGCCCTTGTTTTAATTATACCATATTCTACAACATCACAAACATAAAAACTGTCACATTTCTACTTCTCTTGAGTTGATTAACGTGGAAACCCTTGAAGGAAAACTGGTTCCTAAAATAGACTTCTCTCAGGACTAGTTTTACAGACAACTGGATGTTTTATATCCGTATTAAAAGTCAGGTATTATTCATGTCACATTTTACATACATGTACTATAAACACTGGTAATGGCGACATTTTCAACAAATCAACACTCAAACTTAACTACGACAAAACTATGTCAGACACCATACTGCAAAATGACACAATTCCTTAATATATACATAAAAGTACCAAATAAAATCATGAACTATGGCATATGCGACTTTCCCCAAAAAATAAGAAGTGGTATCAGTTATTCTAGTCTGATGTCAAACAGAAAACTCACTACTTAGATAAACACAAAGAAATGTTTAAAACCAAATAAAATCCATATCACCAGTGATTTAAAACTGATCAAATTAAATCCACGAGCTACATTAAAAATTATAATCCTGACATGTTTCACATCAACCTAGCACTTCCTGCAATAAGGTGTGAGATGAAGAGTTCTTCAATATATGTTGAAGGTACGTAAATTTCTAATATGTGCTTAAAGTTGAAATAAACCTGAATAATTTATATCACGTGTTTTTACGTCATTTTCTAAAACAATAACATTCCTCATCTAAATAACAACATCTGATGTGCAGGTAGAATAATTGTGAATTTTATAAGTGCTTTAACCACCCAGGATAAATACATTATTTACATCATTATCATATTTTTCAAATGTTAAATTGACGTCAGTTTAAAACTTTAACATTTAATAATCGAATCATGTGTTTTCAATATAAAACATTATACATGGTTGCCATGGTCAAATGTAAAATATCAAATGTTTTAAAGTTCACGCCTTTACCATTATTCTATAAAAAAAAAATGTGAGCAGATTGTAACAATTATGCAGGCTTCAGAAAGATAAAACCTTATGTATTTAAACACATTACACTCTAGTCGAACCTATTTGATCCAATATAACACAATCGAGATTTAGATATTTTTCAAGTACTTTAGTTAACCATTTTAGACTTCCTTCCTCTAGGGTTAAACTAACTACTAAATCGTATATAACCAAAGAATAATAATATAGTTTACATTACGGATATCTATATTTATGTTTTAAACTACTTATCATACAGTTACAGAATAAATATTATATTATTAGTCAGTCTGAAAAGATATTATTACTGTTAATACCACTTTATCAGCAGTTTCTTTAAATACTATTACAGCATTAGTAAATATTCTTATTACAAATCCAAACATTTAAATCTCTATACCACAACAATGGTGGTAATTAAGCCAATTATAACATCAACTTCTAGTCTGTATAAGTAATAACACTGAATTATACTTATATTCAAACCAATTTATAGTACAGTCTTTTGTTTTTTCATATTCAAAGTGCTCTTTAAGAATGAAGACTTCATCTGGGTATATAGTCTAAAGTTAGCAGTTAATAGTATAGGCTAAGAGACAAAAGTTTTATATGGGAAGTTCACACATTTAAGATTATTTATTATGGACCTATATCTTTATTATATAACAGGTGAGAAAGTATATGTTAGTTATATCATATACTACATGTAATACACCACATTATTCTAAGATAATAAACCAGTCATGTTCTTATATCATATTTTACTACATAGGTATACTGTTATTTATAAACAGTGGGTTATAAAATGACACCAACCATTACTGTTTGGTTTTCTTTTGTTTATATTTCAAATTTTATATTTGATTGAGTGTCATTTTCTTACTTGTGGTCATTGTCAACTGATCTATTTATAAACTGCCAGAAGATGTGTGCATAACGCAGCAAGATGCTATTAAAACAGCATTCATTCAGAATACATGTTTGGGAATCAGAACTTTAAATTTACTTTCAGACTACATACCTGTTCAATATCAATTTATGTTGCCAAGCAAGCACAAGGCAAGTAAGTTTCAAGTGTTTATTTTAGCACATTAAATGGATTGAACTTAAAATCTGGTGTTTTTTAGACAAGAATTTAATGATTTCTTAATTTGGAATATAAACAAAGATGGAGGACAAACAAAGCTTATTAATACCAAATGAGTAAATGTATATATATATGATTCAAACAAACATTATACTAACATACTCGAAGCCAAATTCTCTAACAATGACATTTTCAAAAATAATTAGATCAATTCCATACAAGATCAGCACATATCAATCCTGGCAGCAAGTTGAAGAACAGGAAGATACATGAAACCTCTTTTGCTTGAATAATGTCTATCCAAGACAAAAAGAAGTATTCTAAAGTCATGTCCAATAATAAACCACCTGATTCACAAAGAACTGTCTACAGCTAACCTCAAAATATGTGAGATAATAAAGAATTAAACACATCATTTTCACAATATTATTCAGCCATGTTACATGTACTTGCACAAGAATCTGCCCAGATGAAAATATTGTCCCAGTAACTACACTACACATACCTATATAACAGCAATAACACCTCACACATGTTGTCCAATATATAGTCTCTATATAATATACCAGCAGCTGTGACAGATATTATCTAACTAACCAATATATCTACATTTTACATATCACCAAAACAACATATTAATATTCAACATCTTCTTTTAATCAAGGGAAAACAATGTGTAATATTATTGTCAAATACCATAGGTGGAGTTTTTAAATATTTTTGCTCTCTATAACTATATGTTTAAATTTACCTTACTTTATTTCATTTATCAATTTGATCAAATACAAGAGACTTCCTCTCAATAAAGTTATGATTCCTGTGACTACCTTTTTATATAATTATTGAAAGCAGAATAACAAGTAGCAGTTTTTGCTGTCTTTTCAAATAAATGATTTATATTGTTTAACATAGGTACATCATCCAGTCACATGATGAAATCTTTTAACACCGTTTTTTATCCAAGCTTTCTAAATCCCAATTTTGGTTGTTTATCATCTTATATCTAATATGCAACTGTATGTCAATATGTAGTCAAGATTATCATCCTAATGTATCCCATCTAATACTATGACTGGTTAATCTGCCACCCACTCCAACAGAATATCTTTTAATCTATCTCAACATATTCAAAGATATTACAACAATCTGTCAGTCAACCAGTATTATGTCTTTTAATTAATCTACCTGACACCTACCAGGAGGATTGGCCGACTTTTGACATAAAATAATAGAGACAGTTAACAAACGTAAACAAACAGGTAGACATATGTGCCTATAGGTAATTACAAAACCCACACCTTTTACATAGAATACAATTACAGTTTATATTAAAACACTTATAAAATTATTTACATAGTATATTTGATACTAATATTATGCAGGTTTGTATGCACACAAATTCTGATCTCTAAATAAAATGTAATGTTTTATAAATATAGACAAGAAGAATCATGACATAAGAGCTAGGAAACATTGCTCATATTTAATTAGCAACTTGTTGGTGTTTAAGCAGGCCCAAACTGACCTGTGACCCCATAAAGAACATCGAGCAAAATGAAGATAATGGTCTCAATGACCAAAAACAACTGAGTAAAATCCTTCAATATTTCAAGAAATATCTGATCGATACACCTGATTTTTTAAATTAAAATTGATCCAGGTGTCTCTTAAGCTATAAATATTTTTTATCTACATTTAAACACACCTTGTCAAATATTTCACATTCTTTTTAACTGTTAAAACATGTTAGATATTTCATACGGTTTTATATTGCTCTCTTAGGAAAGGATTAAATTTCTGATGAATAGAAGGATAACATACTAAATTTGCTTAATTCAACCTTTAAGTACAGTATATATTATAATTCATTTTGAAAATGTAATATCTTGTTTCAAACAATAAATTACATTGCCAAACCAAGAAATATGACACTAAAAACAAGACCTGCCTCAGTGAATACAGAGCTAGTTCACTAACCAAGAGGTGCCAGGTTCAATCCTGGTAATGGCTGACAAAGTTCCTTAGGATATTCCAAACTGGTTTAATTCCCCTCATGTGTGGTACATAACATAAGGTCTCGCAAGAAAAGGTCTTTAGTCAGCGCCTAAGAAGAAAACTGAGAATTTGTCAGGCAAATTTGCCTCAGTCATTGCGCACATGTACTTCTTCATTACCCTCTGGGGCAAGAAGTAACATGCTGTACAAAATGGACAATGGTTGAGTATGTGGTGTAAAAATGATGAACGAAAATATAGGGTTTAACGTCCTACTTTTCTGCACCAAATGGGCTAATAGTAATAGGCCACATATATGATGGGTATTATGCTAGGACAGCAGCCCTACAGCCTACTTCCAATGGTTAGATAAATTAGCTGAGTATATTGGCATTGTAGTGTAAATGTTTGTAACTGAACTCAACGCACCCAGCAGAGACAGAACTTACAATAACTAATCAAATATGTCACCAATAGGTCAGATCTTATCAGGAAAGGCTACAAGCTCTTTTTAATCATCATGATACATGACTTGACCAGATATGCCTCAATAAGGAAATCTTATTTTTCTGGTTACAATGACATATATGTCAAGATCATGACATGAAAACTTCCGATGACATTATTTAAAGGACATCCTTATTCCTATACTTATCACGTTCACCATCATCAATGTTACAAAATATGTAAAAGTCTGAATCACATAACAAATCAAAAGGCACATAATGCTTGTCAAACTAAAAGACGCCTTACATTCTGCAAGTATGACATACCTTGGTAAAATACTTTTTTAATTTTTACAGCCACCTGCTAGCTATAATATATACAGTTTTTCATTACCCCCAGTCTCATTTAGTTTAGTCATACTTCAAATAAAAATATTTGCTTATCAACAATTTTTGTTTTAATTTCTTTGAAACTTAACATGACTAAAGATATTATGACTTTAACCCTTTATTACATCTTTTATTCTACTATTTCAATTCAATATAATTCCTACCTCTAATTCGCAATCTTCTGTAATGATGATGAAATAAGTTTTTATAGGCATGTTAAAAACACATCATTTGTACATCTCAAATTATTCCAGCATTTAAGTCCAATCACACAACCTAAAAACTACTCCAAATATTTGACCTCGATGAGAAGAACCTGTTGAGTGTTATCCATCAAATAATGAGGTTGATTTCCTGATTAATCCCTCAATGAATCAATCATATCTCGGTGACTTGATGTCAATCATTTTCATAACTCAATCTATCTCATCACTTGAGACTCGGTCCATGTTTAATTATAAATTTCTTATATTAACATTCTTTTGATATTTCTATAGCTGAGAATTATATTAGAAATATTCAACTGATGAATTGGAAACATCCCAAACTGATGAAGCATAAAAAAGTTAAGGACAATGTTAAGACTCAGCGAAGGTCAAAGAAATATCTGCTTCTGTTGATGTTCCCAGCACATCCCATACAACTACATGCAATTGGTCATGGCGAGACAGTTAAAAATGCAATCAGTCAATAAAACGTGATACATGATTTAATTTTTGAACAAGTAAAAGAGCTTATTGAACCATATGTTACATTATACAATAGGTTTAAAACATTGATGTAATATAACTATGGGGTATAGTTATTTACATCCTTCCAGGTATTGCGAGTCTGTTGAAAAAGAAAGTGTCTGGTCGATTGTGTGTGTATTTTCAGGTTTTCACAGACCCAGTCTCTGACTCTTAGAAGAATCTCTCTAAAATATTTGACCATTACATATCAAAAAAACTTTATGAAATTTCATGGAAAATTCCACAATTATGCATTCATATAACTATCAAAATGTAACTTTGGGGGTAGAGGAATCTTGTGAACTTCTTTCTGCTCATGACTGACTATTGTGGCTGTTTCTAAATCGGTATTATCATATTGTATTCACCAGATGAACTATATCATACATACATGTATATATATTAAAATATATATCTATCAACACCAAAACTACAAAACAATTTCTAAGTTTACCTTTGAAATGGACCATCTGCGATTCTTCATTTCTGGTACTTTTATAGAATAACTTATATCTACACTAAAAGATTCTAAAGTAAAACCACTTCCTATTTCTTATATTGTTTTATAAAAACCACCTGTTCCAAGGTAATACCTGACGTTTGCACCAAATAACTTTCCCTTTCATCCAGTCGTAAACTCTATTAGCAATAATATAGTAATTATCAAGGTAGATTGTGCCGTCAAGACGCCTGTTGGCAAAAATGATTAAGCCTGCTAGCAGGGTGGCTTCCAGTTTTACCAAAATAACCCCCAGTATAAATATAAACAACCGTATCTTATACCCTTATTATCATCTCTTCTTTTACAATACTATAACAAAAGTCATATTTCTACTCAAGTAACTTTCTATAAGATGTTAACCTTTTGTGTAGTGTGTAAGAATAAATTAACTTTTAAGCCAAAGAAAACTTGATAAAAAAAAGAATACAATCAGGTTTTTCTGGAAATTTTGATCACAAAAACTTATTTGTGTTTACTTTTAAGAATATTAAAATTTGGCACTGTCAGTAATGAAGTTCTATACGGTACCCTTTGTTCATCTTTTTGTACATGACTTAAAAGTTCTTCATATATGTATAGATTACATGTATATCTATATTAATAGTTACATTTATCATATCAAGCCTTGTAGTTTTCAGCTCTCAAGTAAATATATGATTACATTGAACAGTGTCCATTGTCATTAAATCATTTTCATTCATTACCAGATAATTCAATTCTATAAATAACATAAAGCAACATGGTCAGTTTCTGATCTACAGTATTCCAATTATTTCTGTGTAAAATTTTTGCTATCAGGTACTAACAGGATTTATCATTTAATGCTGTGTAATATCATAAGATATATTAATCAAACAATGCATATGATTGCTTCATTAATATTTCCAGTAATATAATATGTACATACCGTTGCTATCTGCCACATTTTTCACAATTATTCCAACTGAATTAATACATATCTTCTGATTATTACTCCATTTTCACAATTATTCCTAAACTTTTAATATTTGGAACGAAGATGTTTTATCTTATAAAAATTAATTTTTGGTTTGGTAGATTTATAAGTATCCTATACGTATCTTAAAAATTCATTAGATTTTTTTAAAAGTTTCTGTATATCGAGACAGAACCTTTTATAGCATAAAGTATCAAATTTAAGTCCAAACCAAACAAGGTTTTTTTTGTAATTTTTCACACAACTTATAAAAACCTAAAAGGTTCTCTGAACAGAAGACATAAAACTATTTAATGGAAAGCAAATCAAGTTATTTATCAAGAGAAAACACATATTCTTAAGGCAAATGTATACTCTGGCCAATTGGTTTTGCAATACATTATATTTCCCAGCAATACCCAGTAGAAGTAATGAGATACAAGTTTACCGTCTATATATCATCATTTACTCAACTATTCTACATATGAAGACTATTTTATAATCATTAGATCAACATCAATCAAATATTAGTATACTTAAATATACACTTGCTTTTTAATGAGATCATACGTAGAAGTCAACCACATTCCTTTGTCAAACTTTTTACAATTGCATAGAGTCATAAGACATTGGTTCAATAAACTTTAAGTAGTGTTCAATCCCTGCATTGAGCCAGAAAGTTCATCAGGATTTTCCTACGTGGTTATCCTTTGTCAGTGGTGCCTGGCAAGGGATAATATTTAATAATTCGGATGGGGTAAAAAATCATATCAATGATTAAATATTCAGAGCTTTGTTATTCAAAACCTTGCAAATACTTCAATATTCAGAGACTGCAATATTGTTTCAACAAACTTTTCAAGGGCTGTTTGGAAAGTTTCAAGTTCAAGGTGATCTAATAAAATTAGCATGTATTAACCATCAGTGCCACATCGTTTTTGCTTAACGTCAGTATAGAGGTCTATTGACTAGAAACTTGCTTAGAAGTTTATCATCAGGAGTAGTCATACTAATTACGGTACTATAAACAGTATAAATTATATAATATCTAGTATATAATTAGCTTTAACACCTGTACTATTTAGAGCTGTCATATTAATAGTATTAGATTAACTTCTATTATTTTTCAATATTAAAGATGCAATAAGCCTATCATTCAAAAGTCAAAATTATGTACTGTGTCTGTATTAGGCAATTAAGCATATCTGAGCATGTAAATATCTCCATGAAGAATGGACTGTCATATATAAAAAGATACATGCGATGTTTATTCAATTTGTTCAATACCAGTAATCCTTGGACCAAAATTTTGTTGGGTTTTTTTTTTGCATTATCTCAAAATTAATTATTGTGGCATAATTAATTTAATTCTAGAAAAAAAATCTGTATCTATAACAATTCAAACCTATAAAGAATGACTACAAATGTTTCTATATCTCCACTACAATTATTCCTACATATTTTCACTCACCATATATACATGTAAAATGTAAATTTGTCAAGAGTGCAGTCTGTAGTAATTTATATTATATAATATGTCAATCTAAAATGATATTAAATTTGTAATTATTTAAATCTTTCATCATAATTTGCAATGTCCAGTAGACTTTCTAAATTCTTACAACGAATATATTTGAACCCTGTATTTTTCATGGTTATAAATCTGTGATATCCAGACTTTGAACAATTCTTTCAATAAACACATAATCTATAGATTTTGAAAACACATAATTCCATGGGAACACCTATTTTCCATCACATGATTTCATAAAACATCCTTAACACACACGAGATCACATTGCAATTGTTCTAATCTTTATCCACAGATATTCATTATTGTTGATCTAATAGCAACAATAATAATTCAGTTGATCAATATATTACTGTTTTTCACATTATATATCAAATATTGCTCCAAATTTTTAAACTATCCTTTCAGGTCAGTCTTTTTCCAAAAACTGTGTGTTATTATGTATACCCATCTACCATGTTGATATATCAATAACATTCAATAAGATGGTCAAGATAACAAGCATTTATCATGTATACCACAGGTAATCTTTATAAACACAGGTAGTGCCTTTACAGAATATACCAGGTACATGTAGATATATCAATAAGTCAATGAAGATAAGTCTTGTCTATCACATATACTTGTTTAGCTTCAGGTAAAACTGCATAAACACAAAGTAATGACTCCAATATAATATTCAATATCACTATCATTATTATAAAACTGTGCAATATACACATATATATCAATCAGTCAATCAAGATAAGTATTATCACGTATACCATGCCTAGCTTCAGGTATAACAACTATAATGTATGTAATATGTAGGTAATAGAAGTAATAGCTTGTCTTTGTTTTTATGCCTGAATGAATCCAGTCAATGAACTCTGCTGGCTATCATCAAGTTTATTTAATGAAATACCAGTATGTAACCTCTATGATAAATAATGTTAATATCTCTTGTTATATCTATATATACAATGTAGATATATGTAAATATGTTTTATGTTCTAATGTGACCTTGTATATTGTACACCTGTATAATATATACAGATATCTATGGATGAATTGTGTACAAATATCCCAAGTATTCATGTCCGTATAAGACGAGCTCTTTCCACAGAAAAATTAATAAAGCTTGGTTGCAAACAAAGCTCAGACAATGCTTCCTTGCCAATCGACTTGTGTTTCCACTGTTAAAAATATCAGGTTCTCAAACCAAATGTCAACTTCTGGATAGACATAAAACAACAATTAATATAGGTAATTGACAGTAAATGGTCAGCAGTTAATGCAATATAGGTAAATAACAAACCACAACAATAAAATAAGTTAGGAATTTTTCCACTAAGTTATCTTACATCTCAAGAAAGGAGAATGAACCATTTCTAGGCATTTCTATCAGCAGTAATGGTTTGGAATTCTTGCATTTTGAAATGCTTGGATCGGGTTTGGAACTATTTTTGTCCGCCATGTTAACACTATTAATATTAACGGGCTATAATAATGAGAATAACCACCATTAATTTTGCTTCTTAACCTAGTGGTAATGTGGATGTCAGAACATAATGTTCCAATTATACCCCCATTTATACCTAGTGTAAAGGATGTTTTGCAACACATGAAACAAGCTTTGTTGCTGTTATTGGAAAAAATTTCAAACAATTATTATTTTCAACAAATACCTTTTCTAATTTTTTCAATTTTAAGAAAGACCAACATGAAGTAAATGTATCGCAAATTTAATGTCTCTATATTAGTCTACTTAATAAGTAAACTATCTTGAACAGTTTGGTTTGTGGTCATTGACAAATGAGTTACCTCCCCTTATACAACTCCAGCTAAACTTTTGTAATGATGTTACCTACATGTATAGCAATGTATATAATATCATTCAGGTTCACATACATTTTAAGTGGTAGATGTGTGGAGAATTTAGAAATTGGAATTACTTGAACAAATGAATTCAATTTCCTGTATTCACATGTTTTTTTTATTTGAATTAATTGATTATAATAAAATTTAAATAAGATTCATTTCCATTATAATTCTAGAAAGGATTGAAAAGCCAACAAGTGTGCAGTCAGCAGTGACAATGTTTTGTACCCATTCCTACAACGCAACACATACAAATCCTACACTGCAATTCAAGAAAATAAGATCTTTTATAACTGCAGTGGTTGTCATGCCACAATTAACAAAACTGGCCTTCACTTAAATGTTTAAACCTTATTTCTGTTTCTAGTAGCTGTGGTTGTCACTGTTGCATATGGTGGACATATAACCTCATTATACAATCCACCTCTACCTTTATTCATACCAAATGCGAAGTGTGCGTATTAATAGAGAAATTTTATAAGCTTTGTTACAAAAAATTATTAAATTATATCATTTCTATATATTGTTAAATCTAAACAAATGCTATTTGGTTGCTAACTAATTTACAAGATATTTGGGTTTCATATTCTTATTTGAGCAAATGTAGGAGATTTACAGATAGAGTAAACTGTTTATTAGATTTGTGCATAAAGCAAAGATTGAACAACATTTTTACTTTTAAGTTAAAGTGTAGAAGTTGATCAACATCCTGATTAGTTTGACTGAAACAGGAGAGCTGCAGTAGCTCTGTGAGTAAGGTGCTGGCTCACAAACCAGAAGATCTGGGGTTGGCCGGAAAAGTTCCATGGGATTTTCCATCATGGTTTCTCCTTGTCAGGTGAGCAGGACGAAGGGCCTGGCAAGAACAGTGTCTAGTCGTTCAGATGTGATGGGAAACTGAGCTCCTGTGTACACATTCACATGCAGGCCGTAGCACCGGTATCCATGCAAACTATCCAACTGTATGGCGTATGCCCATATTCAATAGCCCAGATGGTTAAAGTATGACCTTAAACCATTTCATTTCACTAAAACAGAAGCAAGTTGAAGTATTATTTAGTGCCTGTATTGTTTATATTACACAACAAGTTTACATCTGTCTAGACTTCCATTTAAAAAATCAGGTATACACCTGCTGGTCATTCCACTCTAATTACACAAATATTTCAACTATGTATGATCTGATTCATTTTAATTCACAAATAAATCAATTCATAATGCAATTATTATAAGCAGAGAATGCTGAAAGTCTGATAAGTAAATTTATTATAAATTTTCATGAATAAATAGCACTTTAAGTGTATGTGTGAATAACCTCTGCTTATGAAATAAATATGGTTAAATAAAATAAAGTGGATATCATGTTGATACTAAATCTATTGGTGAACTTTATGTCCATCCATATCATCCGATGTACCTCTGAAATGTGCCATGAAATGCCAGTACTACAGCAGTACTACAGCAGTACTACAAGATACAGAACTTGCAAATCAAACAGTTTTGGTAAATGTATGGGAGAACAACCTAAGTGGACTTATAAAATGGTAAAATATGACACCTGGAATGTTAGTATTGTAAACACATGAGCTAGTGGAACAGTACATGTAAGTACAGACAATTTCATGAATCAGTTCTCGTAATCACAACAACTTTACAGATCATTAAATCATTAATATTTGGACATAAATTGTACATAATTTCTAATTTCGGGATAAAATTTTTGGCATTTTTAACCTTTAACTTTAAATTTTGTGGATTTTTTACCTTCAGATCTAAATTCTGACCTGTTAGTTGCATGTATCAAGAAGTCTATCTGAGCTACAGCTGTGCATTAAGTTAAACATGGATTTTATTTTCATACTGGCACTCTGCACTTAAGTTTTTTTAATATTTCTATTATTTCAATGTTATGCAGTCATCTTGCACTCTTAATTTAAATCTACCGGTATATATATGGGATGCTAATGAACTTTAAAATAAAGCCCAAATTACAATGCTTATAGAGGGTTAAGGTCGTGGATGTGGACAATTTACTTTTTATCTTATGTGATAGTAATAGTACATGTCGTAGCCTACACTACACTATAATATTGACTTATCAACCCACTTCATTCTTAACACAATGGGTAGCAAGCTTTGGTAAAACTTCAAACAATAACGAAAGAATGTTATTCATCTATTTTCATGAATAACTCAACTGGTTCTATATCTCAACTCTGACCAGTTATTATCTTTTATCATATACCCTGTTTAATATCATATTAAAGTATGGCCAAGGTTTTATGACACAATCAGGGATGATAACTAATTATCAGTATTGATGATAGAATTCAGTATTGATAAATATCAAGTAGATAAGATGATAAATTGTGAATAGAGCAGTCACAATATTTTATAAGGTGAAGATCACATAGGCCTTAACTGTAGAACTTAGAACTAATTGTTTAAATTTGCTAATGCATATAAATTTCACATAGATCGATTGACCATTCCATCACTGAAATGTTCGACAGATTTTATGCAGTGATCAATGTCATGAATAACATTAGAAGTAACTAATTCAATTTATGCATATAAATTCACACAGAAGTATCTAATGTTTTGCTGTCAATATTTTTGGAGATCTCAAGTTACACAGTTGAAGGAGAATAATTCTTCTCACACCCTGCAAAGCGTCTTGAAATACTGGAAAGAAAAGTGTGTCTCTTTCTTTACACCCTCCAATAAGGGTCTTAAAATACTAGAAAGAAAAGTGTGTCTAAAATTGTGTCACGATGAAATTAATATTATGAAATAAAACCCCAAGAAAGCAAAGTTTTTCTAACACCTTACAAAATTTTGTACATGTACCTAAAAAAACCTCTTAAACTGTATTGTAATAAAAGGTATACTGCCCTACCCTGTTCATTATTAGAGCTGACCAATGGTACGTGTCTAACTGATTTAACACAGTCATGTCAAAATGTTCTAGTGTTTGTTTTTAACATGTACATTTTATTGTGTTTTGACTTGAACACCTCCATCATAAATATTTCAGTTGTAAAAATACTAATGAGCTCAATCCTAATGCTGAAAGAAAAAATTGGCCCAGCCAAATAATTTTTGCATTTTATGATAAAATTGTTTTTGCATTGTCTAAATTCATCTATAAAGTATAATCATTAAATATTATTTATTATCAAACTTACCCCTTTCAATTCAAATAGCTTTACCAAGTTCTGAACTGATCTTCTTGATCCTGCTCTGACCAGATTCACTAAGCTACGTTCACGCTTTTGAACCTTAGCAACCAATGATTCGTCCTTGGAAACATTAGGTACATCCATAGACTTTGATCTTCTGGCTCGGAAACGACTTCTGGATCGACTTCGAGTCTCCCTGTTGATTTTCACCTCTGGATCCTCCCGGATGCTGACACGCTTTTTACTCTTCATGGACATAATTGAATGATTATTACCCAATAGTGGTCAAAGATATTCAATTCACTGAATCACATTTAACATGGCTTCATCCTTATTTGTCACTTTGTGACGCAGTTTCAGGTTGTAAAATATATCCAAGGTTGCATCAAAAATGTTCATTTGGTTGTTATTCCAGCATTGAATTATTATTGAAAACTCCTTCTCATCAGATTATGTCATAATTTCTCTGTTTTTGTGTCATATTTCTCCGATAAATGTCGACGATTTGTTATTGTATTTTAATCCTCTTGTTGGGTTAAGAAAAACAGACAGAGACACCCACTCATTATCAGAGAAATTAGCTAAATAAAACGCTACTGTCAATTTGTCAATAATCTTCCATTAAAAAAACCCCCACATATTCTTCTTCATTTTGATCAAAAAAACAAAATCTGTAGATGCAACACACAGAGCAAATTCTTTAAAAAGGATGACATCCAGTTATAACATTTTTAAATATTTTGCGTCACTATACAACGAATGTAGCTTTTTAAACGAAAAAACAAACAGTGTGAGATCCACATAGAGGGGGGTTAGTTGGATTCAGTCACCCATGAAATAAATTCTGTAAATGTATGACCACAAACAGATGAAATAAAAAATAAAACTGTTTTAAATTCATCTCCATGTATCACATAAAGCTTTTACACATATAATATAATCCACATTACTGGAATTCCTACATTGCAGGTTTTATTAATACAAAATGTTTTGAGTTTGTGATTGTTGAAAACATGGTGGTTCGGGGTTTCACAGGATACGTTTGACAATCTGTCACTCGATAGTCACCACTTAATGTCCACCTTAAATTAAATAATGCACACTGTAGAACACCATACAGATGAAATAAATAACAATTTGCTAACTTTATCATAGACTAATTAGTAATTGGAGAATAAGAAAATCCACAACTAAATATTCCCACATTGGGTTCACTAATTGGGCCCCACAGAAATAGAAACAAAATGCTGTTTTTCAAAGAGTTATTCCAAATTTTTCGGGAAACTTTTTCCAAAGCAATATTCCACACCACAAAAGATCGAAAATACAAACTTGAATGAAACAGATCAGAGCAGTGAATCTGCAAAATGATCAACTAAATATTCCACATTGGGTCCATTAACTGTTTCAAACTCTGTTTCCAAACTATCTCAACTTATCAAGATGAGATATTCCACAAATTTAAAAAAAAAATACAAACTCTGTCCAAAAACATTAGACGAGTGTGAGGTGTTCCATTGCAAGTACTGAGCCACACCTCATGAAAGCCTAAACCTGAACTATATACATACATATATTATATACCATGATTAATCAACAACTAATTCAAACTGTCAAATTAAACATACAGTGCATCTAATTGCCAACACAACAGTATCAAATAGACTGGATGTTAATTAAAAATATTATTTATAAATTCTATAATATTCACTTAAACTATATTGTATCCATTTAAATCGTACCATGAGCATGCTCATTATCGTCAACAGGTGTCACTGTTTACTGAACGATTAAATATATTCAATTATAGAATCTACTTATTTCATATTTAAAAAGTTGGATGCTATTATTTGATTATTATCATTCTCAAATTGTCTATATTGTGTGACGTATTCCTAGGATATTACATAATATATATTTGCCCATAATAACATTGTTTCTACTGGATAAAACCACATAAGTACCTTTGAATTCTACTTCCAAAATTGGATGATTATTTGGGAACCTTAATTTTTGAATAGATATATTTAGCATCTGTGATTGGGGTGTGACGGTCAATCTAGCTTTGGAATCTTAGTGGAAATATTGTCAATATTGAAGACAACCTTTAGAAACTAATTCATAATTAATCTTACTGCAAGTCTAACTCACATCCCCTCTTTTTTTTTAACTTTATAACTTGAAATGAAAATCTAACCCACACATCAAATTTCAACCCATATATTTCCTCATAACAATACTGTGGTCACCAAAAACTTCAACAAAATTTATTTAAATGCGGAATTACATGTAACAACAACTGGTCAAAGAAATTCAAACCCACGTCCTGTTATGACAATTTGCAGGTCACTAACCAGGAGAATAAAATCTATATGAATGAACAACAACCTGTCTGTCAGTCTGATTGTATTATGACATGTACATTATCATATTAATGTCATTATTCTAGTTAACATTTTATATGGCACTTTCAGGTCAACACAATCATTAAAGTTGTTGGCACTGGAGCCAGGTTTCCTAACAATCACTGGTTGGTATTTGTGTTTAAATCTTCACAATTGAACAGCTACAATTCAACACTACAGATGAAACGCTGCTTTATAATACTCCATAATGACACTACAAAAAGGTAACTTTTTTCCAAAACCAATTGAGTGATATCAACGAAGATTTTAAATTAAGAAAACCTTTATATCTTACACACAACTAAAACTTAACAAATCCCAGACAACAAGATAATAGTATGTCTTGAAAATGTCACGTTAAACATGATGTTTGTAGATTATATGCTCCCGTTGAGGGGTTAGGTAAAGTTGAACTTGTGGGGGAGTTGTACCAATCATTATTAATGTCATATGTAATCGCACTGTAATTGACGACAGTTTCCTCCTAATCAATCAATCAATCATGTCATCTTTATACCTTTATACCACAATGTCACAAATGATATCCGCTACAATTTTCTAAATAAGCACATCAAAAGAGCCTAATACAAGTTTCTAATAAGCACATCATAAACACTCATTCTACCCACTGTAACCTTCCACAAGTTTCTAATAGACAAGTCACTGACAATCACAAGGAACTCAACAACAATTATTCACATTAAACTGCCATTCATCTTATACCTCAACAGTAATCTTCCCCAAGTTTCAAATACACACCCATTTAAACTCCCATCAACTGCAATCTTAAACTTTATCTAAACCAGCACATAACGAAATGCAATGAAATGGGGTTTAACGTCCTACTGTTCTGCTATGAAATGGGCTAATGAAGAAGGGCATCTGCCATACAGTGTGCTATGAGGGAAATTTTGCCTGGATAGAGGCACTATGGCTTACTTTTATATCGAAGTTTAAATGCCAACTTAGTAGAATCTTTTACGTGCATCTAAACGATTAGACAGCTGTCCTTGTCAGGCCCTTCGCAAGCACATAACAAATTCAATGTACTCCTTACCAAAAATTGATTCTTCAATTAGTATGCATGTTGCACCCTTTATTATTTTCATTTTATCCATTTATGAGCAATTCACCACACTATTGAAATCAATCTTTAGTCTCGTTCTATTAGTATTAGGTAAACCACATGTCAATATCTTCTAAACTTAGGGAGGTGGCATTAAATTTTCTAAAAATAATTGGCATACTATGTTCTCCTTTAACTATGGTAACCTTTGATTACTCTGTCATAAGCATACTATGTTCTCCTTTAACTATGGAAACCTTTAATGATTCTGTTATCATATTCCTTATTCCATCTATATAACAATTGAATTTGAAGATAAATACAAGCAGTCCAAGTTTTAATAGGTTTCAAAAGACAAAAGTATTAGAGATGAATCCAGAATTTATCTCATTGGTGAGGATCAACTTAATCAAAACACAGATCCCAAGAAGTGACATCTTTAAATCAAACACAATTTATATCCAAGAAGAAAATACAGGAACATTCCAGCTTTAATAAAACGTTTTCCATTATGCTTGAGGGAGGAATCCAATTTGAAGTTAGATACACAGTTGATGTCAAGTTCACTTTATCTAAACAGACGACAATTCTCCACCTACATCAGATTATACAAACTGTAAATATATATATGTATAATGTCTCAATTACCATAAAAACTTTAATAGAAAATAAATATACAAATACCGGTTCCACCCATTGCCGCTGGTATTCCTGTTTTTCAACATAACTGAGTATTGTTTATCTGACAGAATGCTAATTCTAACAATTTCTGAAGTGTAAAGTAAATTCTCAAGTCGGTGTAAACTATATCATAACACTTATTCATTTGTAACACATATACTTCCATCAAAACAGAGAACATCCTTTTCTGGAGGGTCATTTATGAACCAAACCCTGGATCTTGAAATAAGATAGAAAGATTTTTGTGGAGACAAAGCGGAAAACATCATTTCAACATTGTATTGTATTTCAAACAAATGCCCTGTTACCATTAGGTCATGTTTACAAGGTATCTAATTCACAATTTCAATGATCATTACTCCTACCTATTGCTCCATGAAAGAAGTGACGATAATGCTTACTCTTTCTATAACACATGATGCCACTTTTGTTAACACAATACCAGGAATTTATATAACTAATAAATTTGTGATGTACATGAAAAAAGACCATTATTATACTGAATCCAAACAATTCAAAAGAAATAAAGCCATCTAACTAGAAACTAGATATAGGGGTATTCAAGTAAAAAATCTTAAAGGGACAATCCCGATAAGAACAGAGTCTCAAAAATTAAAGTCCGAGCCTTTATGAAATTTATGGACCAAAATATAGAGGCATGGTGTATTTACCTTGGCTCATAGTTTCAGCTCAAAATATTGAGTCCTTTTGACGTTAACGTCAACAATGCTTATCCGGATATGTAACCCTTATAAGATTTTAGGTCAATTTTATAATTGTGTGACCTAATAATCGATTCCCGTTTCATGAGAGATCTATACAGTGAATGACCCATGTACTGTACTTGAAAACAAAAGGTAACTTTCACCTACATATCATTTTTTATAGAAAAAAGTCTGGTTTTATCCAGAGACTGTATAATACAACGGTCTTCATTTCCAGATGAAGACTGTCAGGTTTAAGTTATTTACAAGCATATCACAAATATCGGGTTAGTTGGTCGGCCTTAGTAATGGCATATAAGGGATTTTAACACAAAATTAAGCAGTTTTATTCCCCAAAAAGTTATCGGGATTGGCCCTTTAAAGCTACCATTACATGTACAAAGGCTACACATGTAATAGGAATGCTTATTCAGCTTATTAATTCTATTGAGATACACACAACCTATTGACTGTCACACTTTCATGAATTTATCTTGGTGTTTATGTAGTATGAATCATTTAATAATAAAATAAACGCATTATATATAATTGTATCTGTATGATAACACAGCATGAAATGCCGGAACGCATTCAAACAGGATTTCAACCGTATCATTTATACTTTTGAGTTATTTAAACATTTTCTTCAAATTTAAAAGTATTCCCTTGAAGTGCGCTTAAAATGATGTTCTTCATTCTTAAGTTCATCAAATAGAGCATCATAAGTCAAAAATCAACAAGATCCCCTTTATCAATTTCAATCAAGAACCTATCATACAATAGATTTTTTTTTTTAAATATTTGAACTTCTTAAATGAGAAGTGATTAAAGTGTTTTAAGCATTACCACATGTTCAGTATCACTACATGTATTTTTAAAGCTAAATGGAAAGATAGTTCCGAACCTGGACTTTCACCTAGCTACACAAACTCCTCAGATGAGATGTTCTAGGAACAGTAAACATACACAACCTTATGCATGACACCCATCACTACTCAAACTTAGCTTATTTGAATTACTGTTTGGAATAGCTAAAGGAGTGCCATGGTGGCTCAGTGAGTAAGATGTTCATTCACTAGTCTAGAGGTTCCAGGTACACTTTGGTCTGCACGTATGAACCCTTGAGAGTTGGAATTTGAAATAAAGAGTAGGCTGTAGCGCTGATGTCTGGGCAAATTTGCATTATACACATTGCTTCGATATGTCCGTCTTCATAAGCCCAGTTGGTGCAGAAGAGTAGGATGTAAAACGGTACATTTCATGCCATTCACTTGAATAGTTAAAGATTTACTATTACTAGGTAGAAAAAAAAACATAATACAGCCAATAAAAGAACCTGAGTAATATCTAACATTCAGATAGACAGGAAACCTTTCATCATTATTTATCAAAAAAATATTTCACAGGTCTTGATAACAGGTTAAAAAAATTCCTTTAATACCAACATTAACAACGATAAAGCTCAACACCTCACTAACAAATGGTTCTACTTTATAAAATAATCCACAGTTGGCAAAAAACTCACATTAAACAAATAGATTACACCTGGCAAAAAACTGGTGTTGAGATACATACATTGTACTCCTTAATCTTATAAATACTGAAAATTGGTACAATCTTTAAAAAAACAAAAGTGAGTCAACAAATAGCCATGTAATCAGGACTTTATGTATCATACAAATCTCCTGGATTTGCGGTAGGTCAAAAATTGTAATAAAATAAACCATGTGTATCCGTAGTCCTAAAATCAGTGGTTAAATTTCCACAGGGTTAAAACAAAAACCCCATTTCTTCTCTGTCTCCATTCATTCATACAAATTAATGATGTGATTTTATCAATTCTCAATGTACCATTAACATGAACAAAACTTGTTGACTTCCCAAAATCTCATTTGCCTTTTGCACTTTCTACACACATTACATGTAGCATCTATCTGCATAGCAATAACTTTGAGAGACTTTGTCATAAGAGATATTTTGAAATTATCATTAAGGACATTAGAACTCTTTACAATTAATCAATGAAATGATATTCTAGCAATCCTTTGATAATTTGTCCATTTGACACTCACACGGACAGATCTTTAGTGCAGTTCAATTTACTATTTCTACAAATAATCTCCATATCAAATAATAAATATCAAGCTAATTTACTCTTCATGGAGAAGCCTATCACACATTGATAATATCAATCTTCAACAGACAACTGATGCCCAATATCAACTGCAGGCAACATTCTAAATTCATATTTCTTCTATAGGTTATACAGCCAGCAAATTTCTAACACTTTAAAGATATTCCACTGATAAGATTGTAGCCGTCAGCATTAAAATTTTATGACTTTCACATCTTGACCCATTCTTTAATTATTATATATATATATCTGTCTTTTAGTCCAATAGTTGAGTTTTAATCTCTTTGAAATGATTATTATTTATCCAGGTCTCTCGTTATCACATCTCGAACAAAACTAGTTTCCTACGTCACACACCTTTTTCCAGGTATGAATGAATACTATAGTTACTGTTTGAAATACTTTGTCTAACTTATCAAAATGTATCAAACACAAAAGGATTTAGTCACTTTGAACACATGGTCTTCATCCGTCTTACATCCAGACACCAGTTTTCTAATCAATCAAACAAGTTCTTATCCTGATTTGTTAAACATCAACTGACATTTCTTTGCCCTTATAGCTTATAATATTAATTTCATGACCTAATGACATGTGTAAGTATTAAAATAATAAATTTGTATGAGTGACATGGACCAAGTATCATTGGGGAATTTCACATACATATGGTTAAAAATTGGCATCGTTCACAAGGCAGTGTCAGCTGACATTTTCTCAACGTTAGTTCATTTCTTTTTCCCAACTTGTATTTTATCAGACCATAAATCAAAATCTCTTTGTCATATCAATCGACATCATCTATATTTAGCTGCTGGTACATAATCCATCTTCATGTACAACACTTAACAAATCAATCCAAAATTATCATCTTCACAAACAACAGGTTTCTAATCCATCAAAGAGAATCAATGATTAAAGATTTATCAGATTAGCATACCAGCAGTGACACTGACAGCACTGGTCAAGTTTATGGAAAGACTGACAGTCAACTGACACAAGACCTGTTGTAAACTTGAAAGACATACATAACAAATCTAAGTCTATCAGTCACTTTCTTATCTATTAGCTCATCATCACAAAACAAATACCTTTGTCCTAGTTCACACAGTTCACATATTTACTTCTTATAAAAAGTAGGATCTTTATCAGAAGGATAAGACCAAGTCTCAGTGTGAACACAACCCTTTTTTAATCCATTTTCTAGCAGTTGTTTTCATATCTAATTTTGAGTACAACCAAATTTGTTAGCTATGCAAACTACTCAAATGAAACGAGGCACATGTATCAAGTGTTTTATGTCGTTCATATAAGAAATTTGATAGTAAATGGAATGAGCTTAAATACTTGATTTAAAATCTAAACTTGTTGAATTCTAAAGGGACAGTCACAGCATAATAACAGCATTGTGTCCAACCAATATTTGTTTCAGTGGAAGTCCAAACAGTCAAATTTAACATATGGTTAAGGTTGGGAGTGACATCCAGACAGAATGATAACAAATTTGTCACAGGCAACTACAATCAGAAGTCAACTTCATTCTTATCTTGTTTGTTTTCCACCCAAATCATTTAACTAATCTTAAAGATGCATATTTCTAATAGTACCCAAAATTTAAGTTTGTAATACAGACTAGCGAAAGAATAAAAAAAAGAGAGATTGTTTCTTTAATCGTTGATTGATACATGTATAAGAAATTATCACAGATTAAAATTATTATTTACAACCAGAAACTTGAGTAGTAAATTAATATGGTTTGAACTATGATGTACACTTAATATGTAATTAATCATGAATTGTACCAGAACAAACCTTACTAATTTGGGGTCTAATTACCATATAGATCAGAAAAGAGCGGTCACATTGAATGAGGATTTTATCATTTGAATATTCCTAGTCACATAGATGTGAATCCCATTCAAACACTGCAATACAATCTAGTTGATATGATCAAATTTTTTGACTAGTTTTGGTCCATTTTCAGATGTACAAGAACCAGGATCAAATATACAGTAGACATCAACAACATCACTTGAATCAAGTTCTAATGATGAATTCATCAATATATTATCTATGCTCTACATATGTATCTATTACAGTTTCTTCGAAAAGAAATCATCACAACTACGATTATTTTCATATATCCTCCTTGAATCTTGAAATCAAAGAAAAACTGAAGACAATACTTTACATATAGGTTTATCCTTTGGTCATTCAATAACTTTGATGTTTCTTGGCCAGCTATAGTTTAAGTGGTAAACTTCTATCACAGATAAAATACTTCCATTTATAATAGGCTAAATTAACCTTTTCGGTAATAAAAAAAATCCCTTTAAAAGAATTTTAATCAACATGTTCTGTCCTATATTTGAAGCAGAATTAAAACAAAAACTACAGCCACATATAACACACTAGACAAAATAGATTAGAGTTGGCCATTCACATCCATACTCAAATATCAAACACAAACTGTTTGAATTAACCCGCTAAAACTAAAAGTTAATAATGTTACTTAGTGGTTATAGCCGATGGCTTAAACTAAAATAAAATAATGATAATTCAGCCTGTGGCAATAGACTAGAATTCTTTAATTGACATCTATCCAATAACTAACATTATGAGTAACATGGTTGATGTTAGTGCAATGGAGCAGATAAATACATCGTTTACACAGAAGTAGTGACTAATCAACCAGAAAATTTAATCCAAAAATTCGCAACAACAAATTCACTCAGTTACTTGTGTACTTACTTTCAAAGGCAAAACCTAATTTATATACTATTGATATTGTTATTTAACTTATTATTACTATAGTATAAGCAATATAGAGATCATGTTTTTTCTCTAGGTTATTGTCTAGTTAAAAGACATTCATGCATGCTAGTGAACCTTTAGTTTTTAGTGGAATGAATCTAAACCCCACTTTGCATTCTTTCTAAGTCAAAATAGAACACTAATTGTTACAAAAAAGTTAATTTAAATATCAAAATTATTTCCAATACCTTTATATGAAAACAATTATAGGTAATATTTGTAAAGAATTCACCAGTACATGTTCTTCAATGTGATAATCCCCTAGATTGTTCGAAGATAATACAAGAGTAGATAGAATAGAATACAAGACTATACGGTGATAATACACTAACCGTCACTAGATTAAACACAATACAATACTATATCCACTACAATCCTTCAAGTCTATCAATTCAACAATTCTCCCACCACAGTAGATATTTAAGATAGAACAGGTAGATCTCTCTATACCTGTAACGGGATTCCTGGCTGTCTATAACACCTGTGAACCACACTCTTAAAACTGCATGATAAAAAATTCTTCTCTTCAAACTATGATATCTATTTGTACCTGCGTGTCTATACGGCCAGACGCCACAGAACACTCTGACTAAAGTTACAAATTTATGTAAAAGAATTATTTCTTCAACTACTTAGTAATGCCTCTATACACAAAAAAATGATATGAGATGTTTACTAAAAATAAAGGTACCTATTTAGTGTAACAATTCATTTAGGCTTGAATTTCTAAAGTCAATGCTATGGAAGAAGTAATTATTTCTTCTGGAAAAATTCTACACCATGAAACCATTTCATATTTATAACAGAAAAGCATAGATAAAGAAATGACATATCCTTGAATTTATCCTAATTATTATAACATTTCCTCTAGCTTCATTTCATTTGTCCTCAGTACAAAAATAAAACATTCATAGAGATTTTCTTTAAATTCTTCATTGTCCATCATACAAAACAGAAATTAAATCTAAACTGTACATGTATCTATAGATATCATACAAACACACACTAGAAATATTATTTTTTCCAATTAAATCACTCAGAGTAAAAATTAAATCACCATAAAATACTTTCACAAAATAATCCTAAATTCTAAAACTTCTGAAATTTTCTTTTCAAATCTCAGTTACTTCTACTGCTTTTATAGTGGATGTATGGTCTTACTCCTACTAGCTGTATACTCTATATGTACTTGAACTGGTGTTATTAGAGGCCAGTCTTGTCCACTCATGTAGAAATACATTTAATGTACCAGTACATCTGTTTGAGTTCTTCCTTACCATACGGTATCAAAGGGGGTCAGCAAAAATAACCAACTTTTCCAGTTAATTTCATCATATAATAAGGCAACCTACATTTACTACCACTATCAGCCACCAAAGATTATATCTGCATCATGGGTACTAAAGTCTGTCTAAGTTTTTACTCTATTTTTACATAAATTATTATAAAACTACAACATACTCGTAGATTGTCAGCATTACAAACATCAGAATGGCTGATAATTTCTGAAGACAAAACTACTTGAAAAAGGTACACTCAACTGTCATGTCGTACAAATGACCACCAGCAGAGTCATCAGACACGATGAACTATATAATTGGTTACGATTCATTAAACCTGTCAATCATATTAAGTATGAAATGAACAAATTATAGGATAAAGATTAATAGAACAAAAGGCAATGATCTATTGTATCATATTATCAGTCAATAAGATTATTTAAAACGGTTCAAATCTACCTAACATCTACCTACTGGATCACAGGTTTGGTGTATTAAGAAACTGGGTTGAAATTGACAGAACTGCTCATCATTATAAATTTGTATAACCCATCAACAAGATTAAGATTACTGGTACATTAATCTGTTGAAATCTACCTGACCATTGACCATTAGTTGTCAGTGTTTGATGATATCACAAAGAGGGTGTGTGATGTCTTTCGATTATAATCTAAGACAGCTGATTATCGTCTTTCATTCAAGTCACGTTAATTACTACTTTAATTATATAGATATTGTATCCTATGTACGGCACTTCAGGTTGATATAATATAATCAATGTCTCACTATCTAACTAGAGTTTCAAGGAATGTTGACAGTTTTAAATCCATTCTCACTACATTGATTTTACAGCTGAAGAAACAATTATTGGCTCAATTTTTATATAACAACGCTTCATTTACAATGTATCATATTATTTCAATTTCAAATCAAATCAAACCTCAGACTTCCATAAATCAAATCAAACCTCAGACTACATATGGCTGTAGTTGACAATATATTTTGGTAAAGTGTAAAAATCATAGTGTAAACCTATGATAGTCGAGTACTGTCTTCTAAACCAGGTTCCATCTCACTGCTATCGCTTTCATGCACATTTGTATTTGAATGTAAATAGCCTGGCTCCTCTTATGTTTAATTATCAATAATCCAATATTGCCCCCAAAAATAAATCTATTAGGTTAGAAAAACACATAAATCTTTCTGCCTATGATTGATAATATTTATCTAGCTCTGTCAATACATATCGATCCAATAGATCAATTAATGATGTCATAAATCATTTCCATCATTCAATATATTTACACAAAGACTTCTGAATCCATGGCCCTTGTATTAAGTTATATACAGTAGGATGGGGTTCAACATCTATACATCACAACTAGGTCAATTTTGGCTAGGGATAGGCATAGCTTTTTTTTCAATAATTCTCTTACTCTTGTTCAGTTCTCATTAATAGCAGTAGAAAATTTAAACCAAAGGCAAACAATGAAGTTACAAACATGAGCATACGATTAATGTTCAAAACAACAAATTAAATGATGGTGTTTATAAATATGTCAAATAGTATACTTTGTGTTTGTTTTAAATGACAGATAATCAGTCTCAATGAAACATCAATCAGAATTCATTTGTTCTGCCAAATTTATAGTATTCATCATCACAGAGCTTTAGTACATGAAACTACCATATACCAGCTGTAAATAATATATATTATATTATCTACTTGGAAGTTGGATTATAAGAGCTAACTAACTGTAATTATCATAAATGCTTTTCTACAATGACAACATATATACAAATAAACACCTAAAAAGCTTTAGAGAGAATTTTTAATTGGTTTAAGATCGACCTTGTTGACAAAATTTCATATCAAATCTGTAAATTATAATAATGAACAGGACAAAAATTCTAATATAAAATATATGACCAATATACAGAGAATAACAGTGACTATGGAAAACACAATCAAAATCTGAGCTTAAAAAAATCTTTAATTTATGACATCTTACTCTTGTAGAAAACTGGATCTGAGAAGAGGCAAAACCTTACTTTTTAATTTAAAAGGACTGCCTTTGTTCCTGCATAATAAATCCTTTTTAAAAATATATGTTTATATCACTTTCTGAAATTCGTATTAAATCCTCATATATAATGTCTGTAGGGATAACTGATCACCCTGCACATTCTCTCTCATAGTATCTCAAGATCCAACATCTTGAGTCTAACTCAATATTAATTTAAAAAAAACTTTCCTTGAGTTTAATACTCCTTTCTATATTACAATACATTCTAAGTGTGTATATACATGCTTACATTACGGCTTATATCCTCACAATCAGTATATTTTTCTCCAAGTGCATTCCAGTCTCAATTTCTTCCTGAACAATTTCCTTAATTAGCAACGACTTAGTTCAAATATCAAACATTAATATGGCTGGAAATGTTAGTACATGTATAGAACAGAGATGAATGATAATTTGATGCATAATGCAGACTTGTTTTCCTAGTGGCTAATAAACTATATTGGTTCAATATCGTTGGTAATCTTTTCTGATTCCTTCAATTTCACCCTACGTCCCATAGTCATTGGCCAAAACCAAGCATATGTATTAAGTATTCACACTCGTCTATTCTACACACAAGAAGAAAGTCGAATCCTCTCTGGGAAGGAGAATTGATCAATTGCTCTAGGTCTTAATATCATATTAACTAAACTCAAGTACTCTTCAGATTCTATACTAAGACTGTCTTATTCTCTACTTAATAAATTTACTACCACTATTTTATACATTTTCACAACAGAATCACACTTGTAGTAAATAGCCATTTTACTGTTGTGGTCAGTGTTTGCTCAGGACTCAAACCATAAACCCTCTAAAGTGGATGAAAAACATTTTCCGTTGGGCGTAAGGCAAACTAGGGCAATGATGGACAGTGATCAATTGAAAGATGGAGTGGTCAGCATTTTCTAGAAGATACATCAACAAAATCTATTATTTAACTAAAACCTATCAGTCAATTTTTTCCCAGCAGAGAATTTATTTGTTGGTACTCTTCCAGAAACCCTATTGGTCACTGGGTCCATTTAGTGTAGTAAATCTTTACCAAATTTAAATCTTGTACTGTAGATCAATATGTATCAATTAATTCAACAATATATCTAGCTGTAGTTTCAAGAGAAACAAAAAGGTGTTTCCATACATGTAATTTCTTAGTTCATTTTTTTCTGTCACTTTTATATCATCTCTACATCTAATGTGTACATATCTGTATTATGCATGACTTGTATTGTTTGTTCCATCAATGGTTTTTTTTTGTAATTCCCCAATATTCCCCAATTCATCACAAAAGTGGAAGCTCTATATAAACTGAATCTGTACTAAAACAGCATTTTGTCAAAAAGAATTTTAAGAAAGTGAGTGGTATCAGACTTTGAATACTTTTAATAGTGTTTCCATAGATGGATATCCAAGACTTGCATATATATACAAGTAAACATTTCAAAAGCAAATTGTAGAGTAGTGGACAAATAATAACAGTTGATAGAATGTACTTATACAAAGGTATGGGATCAATTCTGAGAATGTGTTCTAAATCAACATCTATTATCTAAAACCATCAATACACAACAATCAGTGTTCCCAAGTCAATTCCCACAAAATAAGGCTAAAAATGTTTACACTCTTCGATGGATAGTAAACTTTTACTAATTTTTCTTTAAATTAACAAAATATAATTAATGCCATGTCACTATCATATTTAATATATTTATCAAAATGTGATTTTTAGTTTTTATAACCTTAAATAAGTATAATACAAGGAAGAAGTGATATAGACTGATCATCTAGCAATAATTTACTTTTACTATTACTTTAAAAGGTAACTGCAATTATTTTGAAAATTCAAAACTAAAAATTCCAAATGTCACTCAACAAGTTGACAGCATCACTTTAGTTTAAAATCTAAATACTGAACTTGTCTCAGGTCATATACTAGCAACTTTTTTTTTCTCATCTTTATCATGTAAATCTACATGTAGCTTTACCAATATGTATCATAATATACATGTATATATAAACTCATAAATAAATCATGAACTTATATTAACATGAACAAGTATGTTTTCCATTAATGGTAGAATAATTCACATGTAGTTGGTAACCAGTAACAAACAAAACAACGACAAACCAACAGAGATAAACATGTTTACCATATTGAATTTTTAAACTTCCAACAGTACCAAAACGTCAACCAACTTTCAGTAATTTTATTGTTTCTTCAGGTATTAAATTATTTGCCGAATGCTGATAATACATACAAATATTCCACTTTGAGTACTCGGTTATAAGGATCTTGCTTGGAGAATGATAGCCAATGTCCAATACAGTAATGTTCTTGCTGTGAAACTCTAATTAAACTATATGCTGTTTACATTTACACCACAATAAAGGTTTATCAACATCTTAAAGAATTTAGTGTTCAGATGACCTGGTCTGACCTTTCATTTCGCCAAAGATACTTCAGCTTGGAATATTGTAATGATTTCAACCAACAGATTTGGATGTTGAATTCTGTAACAAATGCAAACATGTATTCACTGAGAGAGAATATAAATAACATATTCTCTTTATCATCAGTGTGTGTGAAAACAAATTTGAACAAAAGAATTAATTCAAGAAAAATCTTCTGAAATTATTATAGTAAAAAAAAAATTTATAGAAAATTCTAAGCCAACACAATAACACATTAAGTACAGAAAAGATAGGTTGCCAGGCAACGAAACATACGCCCACAGCAGCTAAATCGTTCGGGCAGTCAACAAGGGTTGTCGCATATTTTTACTTTTTTTGCTAATGAAACATTTGATATACACTAAAAACTGATTAAGAGTAAGGGCTCATTATGTAATTATCAGAAAATCATTAGAATTTGATTGCTTTTTATAAAGTGTTACCCCACACTAACAATTAGTATATACATGAAACATTTAATATCATGGATTTAGCTGTTCAGTTATTAAAATTCATTGAAAATCAAAATACTTGTTCGTTTCAACACCTTAAACTCTGTGTATCAATCTAAAGTCAATCGGATGATAAGTTTAGCCTCTATAGCGTAACAAGATTTTTTGAAGTTATCAAGGGAGATAACTCTGGCAATAATTATTTTAAATCTCTGAAAATCAATAGGCTTCTTCGTCTCATGACCCTAAACACTGTGTGTTAATTTAAAGTCGATCGGATATTAACTTTGGCCTCTAGAGCTTCCACAGGATTTTTTCGAAGTGATCAAGGGCCATAACTCTTGTAGCAATTATTGAAAATCACTGAAAATCGATAGACGACTTAGTCTCATGACTGTAAACACTATGTATAAATTTGAAGTCAATCTGATATTAACTTTGACCTCTAGAGCATCCACTGTGTATAATTTAAAGTCAATCGGATATTAACTTTGGCCTCTAGAGCGTCCGCAGGATTTTTTGAAGTGATCAAGGGACATAACTCTGGCACTAACTATCGGGAATTGCTGAAAATCAATAGGATTCTTTGTCTCATGACCTTAAACACTGTGTATAAATTTAAAGTAAATCGGATATTAACTTTGGCCTCTAGAGCGTCCACAAGATTTTTTGAAGTGATCAAGGGCCATAACTCTGGTAGTTATTATCGAAAATCGCTGAAAAACAAGGGCTATAACTCTGGCACTAATTATCGGAAATCGCTGAAAATCAATAGACTTCTTCGTCTCATGACCTTAAACACTGTGTATAAATTTAAAGTCAATTGGATATTAACTTTGGCCTCTAGAGCGTCCACAAGATATTTTCAAGTGTTCAAGGGCCATAACTCTGGCACTAATTATCGGAAATCGCTGAAAATCAATAGGCTTCTTCGTCTCATGACCTTAAACACTGTGTATAAATTTAAAGTCAATCGGATATTAACTTTGGCCTCTAGAGCGTCCACAAGATATTTTGAAGTGATCAAGGGCCATAACTCTGGCACTAATTATCGGAAATCGCTGAAAATCAATAGGCTTCTTCGTCTCATGACCTTAAACACTGTGTATAAATTTAAAGTCAATCGGATATTAACTTTGGCCTCTAGAGCGTCCACAAGATATTTTGAAGTGATCAAGGGCCATAACTCTGGTAGTTATTATCGAAAAACGCTGAAAAACAATAGACTTCTTCGTCTCATGACCTTAAACACTGTGTATAAATTTAAAGTCAATTGGATATTAACTTTGGCCTCTAGAGCGTCCACAAGATATTTTCAAGTGTTCAAGGGCCATAACTCTGGCACTAATTATCGGAAATCGCTGAAAATCAATAGGCTTCTTCGTCTCATGACCTTAAACACTGTGTATAAATTTAAAGTCAATCGGATATTAACTTTGGCCTCTAGAGCGTCCACAAGATATTTTGAAGTGATCAAGGGCCATAACTCTGGTAGTTATTATCGAAAATCGCTGAAAAACAATAGGCTTCTTCGTCTCATGACCTTAAACACTGTGTATAAATTTAAAGTCAATCGGATATTAACTTTGGCCTCTAGAGCGTCCACAAGATATTTTGAAGTGATCAAGGGCCATAACTCTGGTAGTTATTATCGGAAATCGCTGAAAATCAATAGGATTCTTCGTCTCATGACCTTAAACACTGTGTATAAATTTAAAGTAAATCGGATATTAACTTTGGCCTCTAGAGCGTCCACAAGATTTTTTGAAGTGATCAAGGGCCATAACTCTGGCACTAATTATCGGAAATCGCTGAAAATCAATAGGCTTCTTCGTCTCATGACCTTAAACACTGTGTATAAATTTAAAGTCAATCGGATATTAACTTTAGCCTGTAGAGCGTCCACAAGCAATTGTGGACGCCGGACCGACGGACGGACCGACGGACCGACGGACCGACGGACGGACGGACGGACGGGGGCGACGACAATATACGACCACATTTCAATGTGGGCGTATAAAAACTCAAAAGGTCAAAAGTTGAGGTGTTTGTGCCCCTTGTTCATTATTTCATGCCAAAATGTAAGAGCTTTTTTGTCTAGGTGTTAAAAATTTTGTTCACAAGGTTAAATGTCAAGCAGGGTGTTCCAAACTTCATCTAGTTAAACAGATTATATTACCATCAAATTTTAATGATCAGGATCTGTTGAACAAGATGTGGTTAATTGAAAAATAGAAACGGACTGATGGAACATATATATTAAAATAACCGCTTATATACAATGTACCCGTATGAATTAAAAAAAGAAAAAATATTCTTAGTGCTTGCATAACTCACACAAATTTGTGATTGAAGATATAGCTTTAAAGATGGGTTCCCAGCAAAGTATTTATCGGGTGGTTATTGCCAATAAAAGTATGGCAATTTTGGTAAATATGGAAAGTAGAGATATCCAATCTTACTAGAAAAATACTGGTCCTAATATCATCAAATCACCCAGTTTGTACCAGGAAAGCAACTTTAAAGCAAAAACAATATATTTTTTTGAGCAAAAGTGAAATTGTTCATTGATTTTACAGATCCTGATGACTTCAAACATATCTGGTAAAACTGTGGTCAATAATTATTTCTAACTTTTCCATTTATTCTCACTACTTCTTAGATGAATTCCTAAATGTAAACAGGCATGACCTCTCCTTAACAATAATTAGTTATTTAGAGAAGGTACTAAGATAGAAGTATGAGAGTCAAGTAGAATCAAGCTGGTCTACAAGAAACCAGGATAATTATATTAACTAGAAACATAGCAGGACATCCCTCATATTGAAACCTAATCTAGTGACCATTATCCTAATCTATCCTACAAGACATTCCATCGACCTCGCTAAAGAATTTTCATTCCCAAATTAACAATATTTCCACTGAAAACGAATAATTCAAAATTCTTCACATGGTTTGCTCAACCTTTTTTTTTATATACCTTAATTGAAACAAATAGTGGTTTAACACATTATTTTTCTGCACCAACTGAGCTAATGAAGAAGGATTACACCACACTTTGAGTTCCATTTTGTTCTGACTACTTCTGACAGTGAGTTCCATTTTGTTCTGACTATAATACTTCTGACAGTGGCGTTCCATCATCTCCTTGTTGAATTCGGTTTGCCAAGACTCTTTTATGTGGATATGGCAGGATCCTCAGTTTTTTGTTCCATTCGAATCATTGAATGTTGTTCCTTGTCCAGCTCCTGATGAACTTTCTCAACCAACACGACCACCAGTTGAATTTGTGGAAAATATATGAGTTCTAATGTAAGTGATCTGCTCTAGACAAGCTCCTAGTGTAAATAATTTTAACCAACTTGCAGGAACCAAATTTCCTGAACTTTTTGTTATCATCATTAAGTTTATTTGTGATAATTTAAGTCGTACAATGGCCATTAATACAGTAAATAATTACCACAGTTCTATTAACAATAACAGTTAGTAGTCATTAAAACCTATAACTAAAATACCAGACTCCATAAAAACTTATCAATAAATCCACACATTAGAACAGTATACCAACTCTTTACTTCAGTGATGCATAATGTATTCGGAGCTTAAACCTTATAACGCCATTTTCGGTACATGTTTAGGGTACCAAAATGGAATCGTTAAATCGTATGCGGAGTAAAAAGAGCAATATAATATTATATATAAAATCCATAATTCAGTCAATATAATCATCGTATTTGACACAATTTCTACAGATCTGTAGCGTCTTTATCTTTAGGTCTGAAACTTCTACCAATTTAAGAAACTGTAAAATCTGATAAAATATGAGACAAGTTAATTAAATCTGCCTTCAAATCAAAATGGATAGAATAGATAGAATTTAGAATTTTCAATCTTTTCACTCTAGAGTTAATTAAATTAACATACATGGTGATAAACTAGGTGAGATTAATATTAAAGAGGCAATATTACGTGTACATATAAGGCTGTTGGAACTGATTTTCTTAGTATTCATAATTCAAAACCAATGAAATTTGAAGGTTTTATTGACTCTTTATTATTATAATTCAATGAATCATCTAAAAGTGAAAATTAAACAAATAAATTAAGAATAAAGTTTATTGATTTACACGTAGGTTTTTTTTTTTAAAAAAAGTCCAGAAATTGATCATTTTAATTGAATCAAATATTCAAATGAATATTTCAATAGCAAATTTTGAAAATGGTCACTGACCATTTACTTTCCTTCATCTGATACGCCATAATGGACCTAGTGATTTTATACATTTTATAGGTCAGTTGGGAAAAGGGTACATACTTCAATTCTTCAACTTTCAAGATAATAACATTCTATTGTCCCAAGAGGTTTGAAAACTCTCCAAAATAATCTTGATTACAAACCAACCATCTTAATTTGTTGACCAGTAAATCCACTTAGAATACTCATGAAATGTCTTAGATTGAGAACAGAGATCAGGTAGAAAATGTAGGTCAAGTTTATCACAAATATAGCGTAGAGGACCACACCACACACAACAATTAAAAAAAACGCAAAACTGATAGAATTCTGAATAATATTCCATTGTTTTACAAATATCATCACCATGACAAATGGCACCATAATTTGAGCTGAAATTTTCTTATAAACTTCACAACTTGTAGCCGATCCCATCAATTTCAATATTATTGCATTACAATCTGTCTTTCATTTTCAAAGCTATCTCTTCCCTAATTATAATCAAAGTTGTGATGAGGAATTTCATCAAGTCTTTAGATTTCTTCTCATGGACTAATTCATAAGAATGTACTAATTTCACAGGAATTAAATTATTGCTTTAACACACACATATAAAATGAAATACTGAGGATAGTTAAACTCCAACAAAGTAAAAACATTAATGACAAAATACTCATTTACTTGTACTCGTTGGCAAATCATCATTAAACAGCCGATTGCCTAAAACAACATTAACCTAATCTATAACAAGTACTACCAGTCAGACTTGCGAAAACCATTAGTGCTCATCAATTAACTAAACTATGTCAATTTAACAAAATACATCGTCACCTGGCTATTTTTATATATACCAGAGTTCAATGACTAAAGAAGTTCTTAAAGTGGCATGAACACTTTTACTAAGAAAATTAATATCAGTCAAAACAAAATTAGAATTGTCTGGTATCATAACATTTACAAAATTTCAATCATGTACATGTATTTGCAATCGAAGAATTCTGAATTTCAACAGAGTTCCTTTAGACCCAAATGAATAATCCAACCAAAATCAAACAATTCCATTGAGCATTGAGTTACCTTTCCTGTATTGCATTCCCAAGACAAAATATACTGGTACTGACTGAATTTAATTGCTATGGAATGCCAACCACTGAGTATGCCATTAACACGGCAGCATGTCCATTACTCAATGGTTAAAAGGTAGAGTACAAACCAGAAAGTGTTCATTCATTCAATTTCAATATCTTGCATATGTCCTACATATAATAATAGATGCTATGCTACAATTTGTAGATTTTCAAACATCTTCCCTTGTTAAAGGGACAATCCCGATAAGAACAGAGTCTCAAAAATTGAAGTCCGAGCATTTATGAAATTTATGGACCAAAATATAGAGGCATGGTGTATATACCTTGGCTCAAAGTTTCAGCTCAAAATATTGAGTCGTTTTGACGTTAACGTCAACACTGCTTATCCGGACACGTAACCCTTTTAAGATTTCGGGTCAATTTTTTGATTGGGTGACCTGATAATCGATTCTCGTTTCTTGAGAGGTCTATACAGTGAATGACCCATGTACTGCACTGATAACAAAAGGTAAATTTCACCTACATATCGTTTTTATAGAAAAAAAAGTCTGGTTTTATCCAGATACTGTATAATACAACAGTCTCCATTTCCAGATGAAGACTGTCAGGTTTAAGTTATTTACAAGCGTATCACAAATATCGGGTTAGTTGGTCGGCCTTAGATAATGGGTTATAAGGGATTTTAACACAAAATTAAGCAGTTTTATTCCCCAAAAAGTTATCGGGATTGGCCCTTTAAGCATCTCAAAAGATACATATGTATTTGGCATATTATATTTTATAAACCCTGTAGTTTGAATCAATTGTAACTGTTGAGGAAGCATACTTTTAAGAATACATATTTCACTATAGCTACACTTTTCCGTTTAATTTCCTGAGAACTGTACAATAACTATCTTTATTCTTATCACCATTCAAAGTAGAAGAGAGCATTTTTAGAAGGTTGAGATATCTATCAGACTTCCCGTTCTACCTGTACAAATCTATATAATTTATATTATCATTAGAAAATCTGGTCCTGATTAAAAAAAAAATGCCAAAAATATTTCTACTGATAATTTATAATTCTTCATCATTTTTCTGAACACAGTAAAATCCTTGAATTGTTGTGGTTTTAGCTGAATCTCAAATAAGTTCCTGATAATAAAATAAATTCCACAAGACACTGATCTAATTTGTAGATAATTAGTACTTCTCTAAACACTGTTAAATATTTCAAACTGTTAAAATATTGGTGTACACTGTATTTTAAGACAAAATTCATTTCATTCAAAAATCCAATAGCTTAATAATGGTACACATACAGAATATTTTTCCATGAAAGTTGAAATAGGACAGAGTAAAATGAAGACTATTAAGTGTAAGTATTTTACTAGATGTAGTTTTATAGATAATATGCACTTATAACTGTAAGGCCAAAACAAATACAACATTGTTACAGGTACTTACATTGTTAATAAATGTACTTTGTTCTTACAATGTTAATAAATGTCCTTTTTTCTTGCCGTGTTAATAAACATCTATAGGTAAATTATTCTTGCATTTTTAATAAAAATACCTTTTTGTTACATGTATGTACCATACTCTGTACTCAGTTCCCCAACAAAGCCATGTTATCCTGAAGACTATTGTTTACCAATAATGGAGAAGTCCCAGAAATAATTCATTTATTGTGTCCTTAAATAAAACCCCCAAAATCTAAATCATTTATCGTTACATTTTTACCCATTCTTTATAATAAAGAAATGTACTGAGGATCATGTAAAACCTGTTAAGGAACTTTTCATTTAAAATGGCATAATAAAATAATTTTTGACTTAGCCTAATAAACCAGGTGGTAAAACCAGAGAACATGTGGCTAGTTTAATCCATGACCAGTCCACCTTGAAATCATTAACTACTATAACTATAAACTGCTTCAACAAAAATCAGTTCTTTTGGTCCATTGAAAAATATCTAACTGACCCTAAAATTCTTTACCACAAGACCTTTACTTAATGAAAGCAATATGCCATTATGGACTTAGTGTTTCAGGAGGCTTCTTTTTCTGATTAAATTATCTTCAAAAATATTAGATTTTGGATGTTTTGCCAAACCAATTATTCAATTTAAAATCCCCTGGATTTTTATAAAACAGAATTATTTGTTTGTATTGGTACCTGTATAATGGGTGCCTCTCTTTCTTTGATATGCACCCTTGTAAAAATAGATTATCATACTATCTGAAGGAAGTCATGTGCAATAAATAACTGATTCTTAAATATCTAATTGTGAGATTGATGTGGAATATAGTACATGTGTATGTTGTTCTTGACATGTTCTTCATAAATGTGAAGGGTACTAAAAATGATGCAATTGTGCATTTCCATATGTATAGGAACATATTTCTTCCTAAATAATAACAGAACTTTCACGTACACAATGTGAAAATTGTTATCTATGTAAACGTCTAAATACGAACACAGATTTTTTACATGGCAACCAACATCAAGCTAAACTAGGCATCTAAAACCATTCCACTGACATTCACAGAAATATAAAAAATTTCATGGTCATTTTACTTTGGCATCTCAGGATCATTTGTAGTATACACATACATATCATAAATAGTTTGTCTGTCTGGCAGACATTTGCTTTATTGATGTTAAAAGACACATGGTCTTATACTGATGATTATAGTGTTCAATGTACTACATGTACCTTTACATGTCTACATGACATGTATGCCATTTTGTCAGTGCAGTCTGAACTGATTTGATTTCAGTTCAATTTATATCTGATTTAATTCAAAATTGGATTTGTTTTGGTACACATTTTGAACTCATCCCACAAATAACATATAAAATCAACAATTATTACATGTACTTGTCTCAAATTAAACAGCTGTCATTTTTAATGTCATATTTTATGCACAACATTAAAATGTAGATTCTGTAATGTAATTCTATTGAAGATGATGCATGTACATTTACGTATGAAAATGTACTCATTGGATAAACATGTACCATGAATCATGATAACACTGAAGCTAACAACAGTTACCTCCCCTTAAGTAAAATAACAGGTCTCCATTACTTTTAACATTCAATAAAGTGCATGATTTAACCTTTGCACCAGTATGGAATTAACCCTAATGTTCTGAAACTGAGTTCAGTGTCCAGAAATCATCCCAAAGAACTGATCAAAAATGAATGACTCATTGCTTGTACTGATTTAACTCTTCTCATTAATAAATTAATTGAATTAAATAATTTCATTATTCCCAAGTTCCTTGCAAAAAGTTCCGAAATTTTACTAAATTGATTTTTATTTAATTGGTAGACTTTATTCGATACTGGTAATTATCTTATATTAAACATTAATTAACAGTTGACTTGAACCAGTGTCACCAACAATATGAAATTTGTACTATTGCCAGATTTGATTGCTCAGTATCAAATACATTTAGTCTAGGACTTTAGATGGATATCACCCAAAACTATATTATCTATGCTCTCTCAATGAATGTGTGGTCAGACAATAATATTTGACATACATATAATTTGGTATGGCTTTCCTCTTATTTTCACTAGTAATCATCATAATAGCTAATAATAATATAAGATTATATGATAATAATGATGACATTAGCAGTCAAGAAAAGGATGAATTAGCTTTATGTCAATATCTGTATGAAAAATTATCTGTAGACTGGGAGATGAATCAGTGGAAGATATGAGTCAGTTAAAACACATGGCGATCCTACACTGTCAGATCAATACAACATTACTATAATACATGTAGTACAAACAAATCATATACACACTAATTAGCTCTACATGTATGAGAAGATTTAAGCTGAATTTCTACACAGTTTTTATTGTGTTGTTCTCTTGCTGCATTTTTTAAATGAAATGTAATAGGGTTTAACGTCCTACTGTTTTGATCAGGCTGGGCAAATGAAGACTGACATATGTCATTAGTGTGCTATGAGGGAAATTTTGCCTGTACCACAGCGCTACAGCCTACTCTTATATCGAATTCCCATTGTCAAGCGATCTTTTACTACATGCACACTAATGTTTATATGGGACCTCTGTTTTTCGTCTGTTCCCAATTCCCAATAACTAAGACAGCTGTCCCTGTCAGCCCCTTCAGTCTGCACCAATGAAAGAGGAAAATCACACCAGAAAATCCTGATGATCTTTCTCTGCCATCACCAGGCGCAAACCTGCTAACTCAAGGCTAGCAAGCTAGTGTCTTAATCACCTAGCCACTGTGGATCCCTGCTGACGCTGTATATGTATTTTTCTTAACTCATTTATTTAGATTTTGACTACAGATGATAGGATATGGGAGAGATCCATTTCGTTGGATTTTTTTCATTGAAAAAAAAAAGGCAAACCCAACAACATGTAACATGATACAGTCAGTATCTTACTCACTTAGCCACTGTGTATTTTTCTAAGTCATCTAGAAGAATTTGTAGTTGGATTATGACTATAGATGACAGGATAAGTGATGGGTCCATTCCTTTCGATTTTTAATTGAAAAAAAGGCAAAACCAACAACATGTAATTGTAACATAATAAAATACATTGAATGCTTGCTTGCTGGTAGAGATATTTTTATATAGGCTAATGGTAGTTTCACACAATATTCCATCTACTTGAAGATTGGCAATTGAACTCTGCAATACTTGTACTTCGTACCCCATCCAATTGATTTACATTATGTTTTGCAGCTTGACCATATTTGAAGATTCTTAAATATTTATTCAGCACAGTTTCTGCTCACATTCATGCACTAAGTATAAATGTGTAATAGTTTGAAGTTTGAATATTTGGATGACATTATACATGAACATAAGGGAAGAAGACAATGAAAGCTGCATTATGTATCTAGCTAATTGATTGAATTGTTTATTTGTTGTTTTATAAGGTATGTGTATGTGTGAATTTAAGCAGCTTTTTAGGTTGATGTCCTTAATTCAAATCAAATGTAAATACATATATATGTATGTTAAATGGAATTAAATTTTGTATAACATGTACATGTACATACATGTATTTGTACATGTATGGTGTATTTTCAATATTCCACTGAGCAGCATATTGTAGCAATAGGCAGAAAACAGCGACAGTGACATTCGTTGGTAGTGTTCTACAATCCACATGCACATACATTCTATAGGAATTCATAGACCTTTTTATAGACTCATTCATAAGGGATAGTGAAAATAATACTAATATTGTGTATATTGTTTTGATAATAAAACAATGACATTAATTACATATGTACATGTATCATTGTCATAATTGGTAGGCCGAGTTGTCATTAACAGGAGTCAATACTGGAACAATTTTTATGTTTCTAAATATAGAGCTTCTCTTATCTGACACCTACTTTGCCTATGTAGTATGTATGTCAGCAAAAATAACTTACTAACTTGTGGCTCGTGGAGGACACCAGTATATTGTTGTCTAGAGTTGTGTAGAAATGTTAGCTGATTCAGTTTAAGTCAGAGCTGATTGGTAGTGTACATGTGTTGCTTATTGGGACCAAGTTAAGTCTGATTGGGATCAAGGGTTTAAAAAAAAAGACTAACAGTTTAGTAAAAGAAATCATTATTTAACGATTCATACATAAGCGGTATTAATGAGTAAAATGAAGATTCAGTAATTTTGGGATGGTTTTGGTCTTCTAGATTGAACTAATATGTCACTGATTTATTATCTAATAATTTCATTTTTTGTATATATCTAAAGATATTCACACAACAAGTTTTAATAATGGTCCAATCAACCTTCATGTTTCCATTCCAATCAGTAAATTACTTATCCATTTCATTGTTTGGTTTTTTTTTATATTTGGATTTGGGGGGATAATGCTTCACTGTATTTGTGTAAACATAAACAGTGTATTCCAAACCCTGTGATAGACCTGGAGATTGGAACTATCTTAATACACATAATCATGTCTGCAGAAAGAAATGGATGGATACAGTTGAGTAACCACCTGTAAAATGCTTCTCGTTAAGAAGTAAAAATCTCGTTGACTTTTATGATGTCGCAGTTCATAAATGAAAATAATCTACACTTACCTTCGGTTGATAATTTTATAGACGTTTAAATAATCTGAACCATACAAATCATCTTGAAAATTGTATGAAAACAGCGCGTTTATGTGTCTTCAACAAAACAAGGGTCTGTTGTCCGCCATCAATATAGCCCAGGTGATCCAGCCATATTGTGCCATATCTATTTTTACAACGAGGGCATCAAGGCTGGTTGTAGGTGACTACCAGAGTTTACAACTACGCTTCCGCTGATATTGCGCATGTCCACTACCGTTGATTCACCCGTAGACTTGACACTAAAACGTATTTTGCCATTGAATATTGAATATTTTATTAACACAGGAAATAGGCGGAAGATACAGAGAACACTGAGTTGACTTGTGAATCATTTCTCATCCTGTATGCGGTTGGAGTGAATAATTTTTACTCGACTATAACTAATATAAATATGTGATGATGTTGCCCCCCCCCCCCCGCCCGCGGAAACCCCGAAATAAACATACAGACTACAGAGGACACATAATATTAATTAATTGCACGTTGACGTTTATCTTTTTTAAAAAGTACCAAGGAATCAAACTGATTATCAAATAAACATTAGGTTTCACAACTCTCTGTCAGATAGAATCAACCTAATCATAATGGACATCATTCATGAGCAACTTTTAAACATTCTACCTCGACTAAACATGAACATGATATGTTCCAAAGTCTTGACCAATCAAATTGCTAACCGCTTTGTTTACCATCTAGCGATAATGTTCATTATCGATCTTATTCAATAAGGTATTTATGGGATGAAACTACACACCAAGTTTCATCATTCTCACTTAATTAGAACATATTATATATAGGCTAGTTAGTAAATTAGAACTAAAGTTACCGTGTCACAAAGCATCAACCAATTAAATTGCTTATCCCTGCTTACATTAAGCAGAAAATGCCTATCTTCGACATCTAAACACTTAGGACTGCACCAAGCTTGCAATTTCCAGCTTAATAAGGAGCGTTATTGTGCCCTAAAGTCCCGACCAGTCAAATTGCTTATAGCTCTGCGTATCCTGAGCAGAAAATGTTCATTATCAATCTTAGTCAAGGTATTGATGTAATTAAACTATAGGCTACACCAAGTTTGGTCAGTTTCACTTAATTAGAACTAGTTATCGTGTCCCAAAGCAACAACCAGTCAAATTGCTTATCTCTGCCATACCCTAAACAGAAAATGCTCATCTTAGAACTCCATCAAGTTATCGACCTAATAAACACCTACACCAAGTTTGCGCATTCTAGCTCAATTCGGAGGAGAGTAGAGTTATCGTGTCCCAAAAGTGTGACGGACAAACAGATAGACGAACCAATTTTAACAATCCTCTACTTTCTTCGAAAGGCGGGGTAAAATTAGAGAGAGGGATGGCGTTTAACATCCACTACTGGCAGGAGTAATTTCGGGACTATACGGTTAAATTTTCTTTCAATAATTAGCTTGCGCGTAGGGCTCTTTTGCTGTGGGAGCAAACCGGAGGACCCAGATAAAACCCACGAGGATGGACAGGCGACCCCACATGTACTCCTTTTCATGTACAACAGGGGAATCGAAACCACACCAGTTGACTCAATGACATTGACTGACCTTGATTGACTTGATAGTATGATACACACGCGTACGTCATAATCTCAAAATGATTTGATAAAATAAAATGTAACTGGGGTGGTGGATTAGAAAGATCGTCCGGCCGTTAGGCAGGGTCCAGCATTGGGACTCAGTCTGTGGGGAAAGAAACAAAAACATGAGACATGAGATAGGTTTTATTCAGCTCGAAGAACGGTTGACAAAGCACAAGCATTGAGCAAGCTGACTGGTTGACAAAACACAAATGATTACCCCCAGCACAAATAGGCCTCTGTACATTCTACGCCACCCTAGTTCAGCAACAAGCAAGCGAACTACATGGGATGTCATACATTCTTGTATCCACATTTGGTGAGCGATATGCCAGACTCGGGAGCAAGTAATGGTCTCAATTTAGTATCGTTCTCTCGGCAATACAGTTTCGAATCAAGTTCCAGTGGATTACAATCTTCCAGTGAACGCCATGTGGCTCATCCGATGTAGACGCACACGTGACAGCTCATGTAGTACCTGTGCATGTAGCTACACTAGATATGGCTTAGCATATCGCCCTAGTAGACTATTTTTCGCTTGTGCTAACACAAGTTGCAGCCAGAAACACGACTAATTTAAAGGATTAAACCGGATATAAACGCACCAATTCAGAGCAAATTGATAACAGTAAATTCAGAGCAAATTGCTAACAGTAGGACGTAAGGTTCCACGGTTTGATAATCGCACATTAAAATTCAAACAAGAGACACGCCAGACTGAACGCCGTTGGGTTAAACACAAAACATCACACTGTTCGGATCGATATACAATTGTTGTAAAAGCATCTTCAGTAAGTTTCGTTAACCACCTAGAGTCCAACAACCTACATGTATTACCAACTTACCGAAGTGCCAATAGGCCATGTTATAGTACAGCGACACTGTTATTGAAAGTGTATAATGATCTCCTAGATGCTTTGGCAAATCAGAACCTGACTATGATGGTCGCGATCGACCTCAGTGCTGCCGTCGACACCGTGTATATACCACGAGCTTTCACTTACGATAAGTCGAATCGTTTTGGTGACGCAGGAAATGCAAAAGAGTGGATGGCGCCATATCTACAAAACGTGTAAAAATTTACAAATCGTGTAAATACTAAGAATGATTTATCCGATGTGAAACAAGTAAAGTTTTCAGTCCCATAAGGAAGCATCAATGGTCCGATCTACTTTATCTGCTACACCCGTACACTAGCATCCTGCATCAGACACAATCACAAATTAGTTTATACAGGTCACAATTCTATGGAATACAATTACTGCTTATTACTGAGCGACGTTTCGACTAGGCTTCTCTAGTCGTTATCAAGCAATGATAAAATCTAAAGAGAGACAATTCAATATATATACATGTACACAACAATACTTCCTTAATGCTGACAAACCAGAGATCTACAATTGCTCGTATCTAAAGGGAATCTAATTTAATTGAGGATTATAAATTGAAACGTTATTGACAACATTCAATAAGACCACTTAACTAAAAATAAAAACAAACTAACTAATTGATTAATGGTTAAGCGTTGTGGGTTATATACAATAATTAGTAGGTTTTAATAAGGACAAACGGTCAGAGAAAATGAAATTTGATCAATATTAGTTCGCGACCACGACTTGTATGGCAGTTTTAAAACCGGAGATCTTGATGCAGAATCTCATATTGCTTCCCGCTTATCCGAGTCAGACGACGTTAAAATCTGGATGCTGCATAATCGACAAAAGATGAACGACGACAAAACTGAGGTTATTATCTTCGGTGGTAGTCTTACCATACACGAATTAAGAGTCTTCATCCTCTCTTAATTAGGACTATTATACTTGGGGTGTTAGGGGCAATTAATTAAGTATTTGATACATTTTGATATTTCGAGAAAACAGCTTGAAACAAGTCATATCTGTGTTTACAAAATTCTGAGTACATAAACAGTTTTCAACACAAATTGTAAAGTTGACACTGTATTAGGATTTCCATATAAACATACATTATGCAAAAATTAACTTATCCAGGACCATAGCCATCGATATTTACTATATTAGAATCCGATCAGCTGCTCAACGCTCATTGATGATTTAATTTAAAAAATGAATATTCGAAATGAAATGGGTTTAACGTCTTACTCTTCTGCACCTAACCTGGGTTAATGGAAGACGGGCATACGCCATAATGTGCTATGGGGGAAATTTTCCCCGGGCAGCGGCGCTATTGCCTAGTCTTATATCGAATTCCAACTGCCACGGGATCTTTTACGTGTACACAAACATGTGTACACGGGAACTCAGTTTTTCGTCCCATCCGAACGTCTAGACAGCTGTCCTTGTCAGGCCCTCCATTCCGCATCACTGACAAAGAGAAAATCGAGATGAACTTTCTCGGCCAATGTAGGGATCGAACAACCGATCTCCAGGTTCTAATTACACGCGAGTGTTCAGTGGTCATGGATATCGATTTAACTTTGGCAACCCATCAAACGTTTAAAATTAACATTGTTTTAGGAAAGTTTCCAAATGAATTATTACACCGTTTGGTATGTCATCCATAATGGTGTTGCTCATGCAAACAGCTTTTAACGACTATAATTACACCCAGTCGGGTCATCAGTGATCATGAAAATCAGTTACATTAAATGTCCAATGTCATAAATGGGCCATAACACACATAATAATCAAGTATGAATATGTATAAACTTATTTAGATTCAATAGTTTCTATTTTTACTCTAACGTTAAAGCGAAATACGCCAAAAGTCTCAATCGAATAGCAATCTGCTTATTCAAGTCTACACCGATATTATAGTATTTATTGCACAAGCTCTCCAGATAAGAAAATGTCGTCGCCTTTTCACATGACTTGTGGAATATGTCTAGCTTCCTTCTTCGGGTCCCTTGTTACAAATGGCGCTGACGGACGTACGGACGGACGAACAGGGGCGACGACAATATACGTCCACATAAAAATGTGGGCGTATAAAAGAGTGATCGCATCTAACACCTAGGTAACCGCACCCCTCCCTCCTCAAGAAAATTTTGAATGTTTGACGGCTGCAAACACGTTTTCCTGCTATTTCAACCAGTGAACAAAGCAACTTCAAAGTAGTTTAACATAGCTGAATTAAGGTGACTGACTCGAATTTCAATGAATCGTTTACAATCCACGAAGACGGGAAAATTTTTGAAAATTTAACTGCCGCAAAAGCGCATTCCTCCTATTCCAGTCAGTGAATAAAGTAGCTTCAATTTGGCCGAAAACAGCCTACCTGCTTACCCGAATTCCAAACAACCAATCAATCGTCGCAGGGCATGGGAGCCTCACCCACCCGGAGAAAATTATGAAAATATAACCACCGCAAATGCGTTTTCTGCCTATTCTAGCCCGTGTAAGTAACTCCAAAAGTATCCAATGATTTTGTAACCGAAATCCCACTTCGAATTCCAACCACCCGACCAGACTGTTGCAGTCGCACAAAGAAGAGTGACTCCAAACAAAATGTTTTAATCCATAGTCAACTCAGTACATATTCGTGGTATTCAATTAAAAGAAGAGTAAAATTGGTGTTTTATTAGGGAAGTTAGGGAAGCAAAACTAAAAATGCCCAGAAAAATTTAAGGTTTACAACAGCGGCACCGGTTTTCTTCGAGAGAAGAAGCGGAGCTGACCTCGTATAGCCCCCCCCCCCCACAAAAAAAAATATATTTTGGAATATTTGACTGCCGCAAACGCGTTTTACTGCTATTCCATTCCGTAAAATTAGTGTTTTATTAGATTTCGGGCACTTTATCATTTTTTTTCTCACTTTACCTGTTTGCCCGAAAAGTCGGCTTGCCATTAAAATCCTCTACCTTAGGGCGAGCAACTAACTCGATATGTACGTAATACGTTTTCAAACAATTTATACCCTACCAGTCTTCATCTAGAAAAAAGATTGCTGTCCCGAGCTGCATTACATGGTGTCTGGATAAAAGCAGACTTTTATATTTATCAAAAAAAAAAAAAAAAAAACGTGAAGGAACGGCAATCAGGTCTCCCAACGATAATATTGACCCGAAATCTTAAAAGGGTTACGTGTCCGGCTATGTGGTTTTGGCGTTCATGTCCAAACTACTCAATATTTTGAGCTGAAATATTTATACATGGCAAATACACCATTCCTCTATATTTTGGCGCTTAAATTTTATAAGTACACAGACTTTTATTTCTCATACTCCGTTAAAATCCGGATGGTCCCTTTAAGTACGATATTTGTGAGGGGGGTCATTTGTCCGTTTTCTAGAAATATATGATTTAGTGTCATGAATGTTCTAAAGGCATTGTCACGTAATCGAAAAGACAAATTAGTAGTCTTATTCCATTTTAAATTATAGTTGTTTCCCTTAGACCATCCCACTAATTTTTTTCTCTCACTCAGAATTATTTCCCTTGGGCTTTAGAAACATCCGGTGAAAATAAATAATGGCTGAATTATTTGCTGACCAATGTTTGTTTTGAGAGAAAAAGAAGATAAAAATTGAATCAAGACTATAGATTTAATTCAACAATAATATATTTACAAGTCTGTCTCATATGCCTTGATTACATACATCGAAATGGGACAGACGAGTTCGTCGTGGGCTCAAAAATTGACGAAGCCTGTTTCTTCGTGGATGAGTGGTGGAAAAGGATCGGTTGAGTCGAGCCCGACTTCTAATGATCTTTCTCAATACCATGGCGTCACACCGTTTATATATAAAAGATACGGGTATGATAACTGGATATTGTTTCAAAAGAGTTTAACCGCACTTCTTTGGTAGGCCTAGAAATGGACACAAATAATGGGTCAAAATATACACAAAGCATTAAAGTATTAAGTAAATGTAGGCCTACATGTACATGATCATGATCATCATGTGTTTTACGTATTGTGTAATAATATGAATGTATAAATTATGATTTATAACTGTTTTAGTGTAGTGTAATTTCTAATTAGTTATTCCAGTCCACATGGGATATGTTTTGCCCTCTTTCCTCGAGTCACTTCATACAAATGGTGCTCAAAGATAACAATAATCTAATGATTAGTGTTTGCCAATTGCTGTGGTTGATATTGAGTTAAAGACTTGGTTCCTTTAACATAAGTTATATTACCGATAGTTGCTTTAGTAACTTTCTGATTGGACTATAATGTAACACTACCGGTATTACTGTCTATACTAATAATATGAAAATAACGCTTTACACCACCTCGAATCTAGGCTATTTTTGAAATCCTTACCGTCTATTTGTCATTGTGATTCGTCTTTGTTTGACAAAAGAAATCATTTCTGGACACATGACAAAAATTTATAATGTGGTAATTCAACACTAATTTCAATTAGAATTTTGCGATTCAAAAACACAAATTCATTTTAATTGGACTGCCATGATGAAACCATAGCTTGCACAGACCAGAGGTCACAGGTTCTCGACTATGCTTAATCAATATTGAAAATCTAGGAACGGAATGTTACAGTAAACGAAACTTCTTGCTGTACTTCAAATTCAATTAACAGACTAAACTGTCAATATTGATATTACTATAAAGATTTTGTATTCATCGTGCTAGTTCTCACATAAAGTTGAACAATACGTAATTGAAGTACAATAAGAAATTTCATCGAAAAATTATTCTGTTTGGTTTGTTAGCCATTTAGCCTGATCAATTTCTTGGGTTTCTCCAGGATCTCGGCTTTCCTCCCACTCCTAAAGATCCCTAGACCTATAGGAAGTGAATTACTGGAATAGAATTGAGCCATATGTTAGTCCCAAAATGACCTGGCCCAGAGTTCACAACGCATTCTCAGACTTTAGTCAAGAATTTACTGAAAATTGTTTGCTTTATTGTAACTAAAATATAGCCCTTTATAAAACTTTTGTTGTTTTAATGTATCAAATAGTAAGTACACCAATAAATAAACTATGTGCAAAGTTACATATTTCACAATCAAAGATATTTCTTTTATTAAACAGTGATTGAAAGTTGCGTAAATCCTTAACTTAAATCTGAGAATGCTTTGTGAACTTGGGGCCTGGTTTGTGTCGAAGTGAGTTAAACCCCATTTCTCTCTCATTTTTGCCTGTCCACATCCTTTGAAATGTACATCCTGATCTTATTTATCGATATTTCATTATTGAATTGTTTTGCAGTTCTATGTTTTTTGATGAAGATGGTGACTTGGCACACGAATTCTATGAAGAAGTCGTACATGGAAGAAAATCCAGAATGAAAAGATGTTATAAAAGACTTCGACCACAGGTATAACTGATATAATATACTGTAACAAGTTTTGTTTTATTCTGGATTTCAAGTTTAAGCATATTTTGGTCATCTGTTGAACTCACTAAATTGGTTTTTATCTGAAAGTATAGACTGATATAGCAATCTTGGTATCGTGCACTTCTCACATATTCCAGGTTCAATACATTACATGGCAGCTATACTTCCTATACTCTTCACTGTTTCATTTGAATGTACCTAATCCTACTCAAACACTGCTGGACTGATTGGTGATTTCTGTCCCTAATTATGAGTGCTTAACAATCGAGTAAACAACCTATCCATTACATTACATCACATAGGGGTCTATTGGCACCAGCTGCCTTATTTCATTTTTAAAAAAAACCTAATGAATTGGCTTAGATAACATCCTGTTACATGCCTAAATTTTACTGTCTTATCAACAATATACAGTAATGTATTAAAAGCAGTAGGGGACAAGCTCTCTTTGCGTATACATTGTACATCTACTGTCTGTACCACATGCTTTTCAAATAAATTCAATTAATTATTTCAATAAATAAAAAATTCTCTCTTCAGAAATTCTTAAACTGAAAGTTTTCAGAATTAGGATTGATTGGCGTTGCGTTTTTTTTATTGTGTATGATCTGAAAGTCTTTTACCTAATTTTACTTAGTTTGGAATATTTTGCCTATAAATGAAAAATGATACCAATAATTAATTACATGTATCTGTATTCATAATGTTTTATTGTTAGATAACTGATACTGATATTATAATTTACTTAAAGTAATTTGTTATTTAAGACTTTGTGTTTTAATTCTAGGGAGAGGTTGATCTGCCACACCCATGTCTTAATAATCAACTTCCAATCATCATGTGTGAAGCTTCATTTAAATCCTAGTAGAAGCTATGTCATTCTTTAGAAAAAAAACACTATTAATTTATTCTACCAAAATATAAACTGTGATCGGTATGGCACTATTCAGATAGATTAAATTGTCACAATCCTTGGATGCCGTCAACACAAGCTTTGCAGGATTGGATTTTGACAAATCATTATTAAGTAACAGACTTTTCTCGTAACATTTACTTAAAACAGTCATTGCCACCTGTAGACCATGTTTGTTATGTACGGCAACCAAGAAAGGATGAACAAGATGAATATCAAGCAACATATTTCCGGGATTGTGGACATGTTTGAATCAAATTACTGTAGTTGATCTACCTGAAATTATCTTGTGAGTGAGACACCTGCTTGATTAGTAATTTTAGTCCCGACTAAAAGGTAAAATCATCAAGACTATAGTAATTCGTTGAGTTGAGGGCTAACTGTGACTTATCAGGGTGAGTCACAAAGGGAAGTAACTACAGTTAAACAGGAACTAGTAGCCCAATGTTAGAACTGAGAAGTATGAGGTGTCTGAACTGTGAACAGTGTTGATTTATTGCTATAAATATTAATAGTGACAAAAAAAAAAATCTAAAAAAACAAATCAAAGTGCTCTGTTGTTATATATAGGAGGAGTACCAAAATCCATTGTTGCCCCCAGAGATGGCAACTACCCCAAAAATAAATCACTGAAATCGTATCATCGGGTTTTGGTGTGTTTTCACTGATGAATGTTGGCATCTCTGATTATAGATTATTAGTGAGGAGTTCTGCGAGATATCAAAAATGTATGAAATTGAACAAATGATTGATTGAAACAGGTCTGTCTGTGCAAAATGACAGACACAGTAGGAGTTGTGCATGATATTGTCTGACAGATTTTCTTAATTCTCTAGTCTTGTACAGGCACATATATTGTTGTACACAATGTAATCAATTGATTTACTCATGTTCAATAAGTTGTATAATTGACCTTTACTATTTAGTTTTGGAGAAAAAATCTTTGTTGATTATCATCTTGCTATATATATGTATATACAAATACAATATATCGTTGCTTGTCTGGCGAACCGACGAATCTGAAATATTTAAGTATTGAGAATTATGCGTTTGAAATTTGCGCTCTGTCGTTATCTCTATGTCCATTCAATAATAACGTTATATGTAAAAGGCGTCATGTTTCCTGATGTATATGTATGAAATATTAAATCATAAATAAATGTTAATATTTGATGGCTACAGAGATAACAACAGAGCGCAAATTTCAGACGCAAAATTCTCAATACTTAAATATTTCAGATTCGCCAGTTCGCCAGCAAAGCGACGATATGATCTATGTAAAATCAATTGCCTACAGTTTATTATTTATTCCTGTTTTACTAAAACACACATCTGGGTTTTCATTACAACAGTAATTTACTAATTAGTTTCCTGTGATATTAATTAACTTGTGAAATAATCCACAAAAATACCAATGACCTATATTCTTCATTTACTTATATATTGATGAAGTTTAGCTATTGATTGATTAATGAATGACTGGAATGGAGACTATTAATTGAGGATGTAGTGGAGTAGAAATCCTGCAAAATTTACTATCAAATGTCTGTCAGTGTGATCTTCAGATTTGGCAATCAATATTTTGATCCTGAGGTGGAAGCTGTCACTGCTTTGTTGAAAACCATATAGAGGGATATCCATTCAAACAAACCAGGTTATTTCTGGACTGTTGTGAAAATGGATGATATATATTTCGTCGCCTGAAAACCATATTGTTCTATCTCCCATTACAGGTAATGGGAGATAGAACAATATGGTTTTTAGGCGACGATTTAAGAAATGTTCAGTAACTCTAGTCTGGAATTGAAGAATTATCTGGTGTTTATGTAGTGCTATATGTATATAAGTATATCTATTTAAATATCTGTTTAAATATACAGTAAATTCTATTCTGATATTTTATGTACAAAAATTTAGCAGACCAACTTAAACACAGATTTTTTTAAATATTTATTGATTAAAACTAACCCCAACTTAAAAGTCCCTTAAAAATCCCTGCATTGGCTGAGAAAGTTCATCTGGATTTTTCGGTGTGGTTCCCCATGTCACTGGTGCAGGACGGAGGGTCTGTCAAGGACAGCTCTCTAGTTGTTTGGATGGGACAAAAAAAAAAACGAAGACCCATGTACACATTGGCATTCATATAAAAGATTCCTTGGTTGTTGGAATTCGATATAAGAGTAGACCATAGTGAAAAATTTCCCTCAAGGCACACTTTTTCATTAGCCCAGAAGGAGCAGAACAGTAGGATGTTAAACTCCATTTCAGTTAATGTCCCTTAAAAGTAATTATAAGTTAAAATCATGCTAACCCCGATTATTTATAAATGTATGTACTCAATTAATTTAAATAATGTTGTAATTATGTAATATTAAGTTCAACTATGTACGAAAAACCCCCTTAACCCTTTGAACACTGACTTTACATGGGGTGTTGCCACCCCCTCCCTGGATTTACAGGACGTCATATTAATTATGACGTCGTCATATTAATTATGACGTCAACGTAATTGGAGTTTGAACACGCCCCAAGCCGCAAAACCGACATTTCGGGTATATGCGATACAACGTCAAGCCGGTTTTGCGGCATTTCGGGTTCTAAGGGTTAATGAAGAATATTCTGGCATGTACAAAAAAGATAACTGAATTATTTTTTATTTGTCTATGACAAATGTACATACCGGTAAACATGAGGTTAGCTAAGCTTACTGTAAAGTGTCTTTTGATTAAGTAGGTTTGAATAATGCACAGTTACTTGTCACAGTTTTATTTCATTTTTTGCACTATGACAAATAATAACAAAGTTTCATGTACAGTATACTGTTATATGTCAAAGGGACATAATTCTAGCTGTGAAAATTGTCAAGCTTTCAAATACTGGGTTTGCATTTATTTGGATCAATACAGTATTATAGAACTATATTGTATTGTGCTGATTTATGTAAAATAAAAATGTTGTAATTTATTACTGAAATACATGTACATATATCTATTGTCTGTTTTTTACTGAACCATAAACATTATGATATATGGTGTATTACAAATATGACAAGCCCACCTGAAGATTCTCTTTCTATAAACCGACTCTTAAATGCAGTCATATATATTGCTGGATGTCCATCCATATCCAATAGATACCTTTGGATGATCCGATTAAATTCATGCACATTGTTTATATTCGTGAAATGAAGAAACCTTTTGATTTCTGGTAATTATTTTCAGACTTATAGCCGATAATCCAATTGACTAGAAATTTGTACAAATTATTTCCAAGAGCAGCAACTTTTGTGAACAGATTGGATGAATAAGTTACTATTTGGGTATGTTTTATTACCTGACAAACACTATCAAGTAATGCTGACTCACAGGTGTTCACTATGCTTCATATTAGATCACTTTATGCACAGGTGCAACAAGAGACATATATATCGAAGAAAAAATGTAGTATTCTATGCTGGAGGGATACGTTTTAATGAGACCAGGGTAAACAAACTGTAGACTAGTCATAAAACTCCATAGATTGAGCAATTAATTAATTAATTGATCACTTAAAAGTTTTAAATAATATGAGGTCATGTCATAAGTTTCCAGAACTGATTAGTACCACTACCACTCCTCACTTTGAATCAATTTGTTTGATAATCAATTTGGTTGATTATCAATTTTTTGATTCCGAGAGACATGCAATTCTTTTATTGATCATGAATCATTTCAATAAATTCCAAAGTATATCATTATTTAAGATCAATTTGGCGTCTATTGAATGAGAAGTAAGCATACCCTGTGCAAGACACCATTTGCAATTGAGCAGAGCAATGGTTTATTTCTGGATTTAAGAAATCAAAGACTACTGGTTGACTGGAAGGTTATTATCTAGCCCTTTATAGGTTTTAATTTATTTATATTTCTATAAATTATCTATAAATCATATCTTATGAAGGCAAAACTCAATTAAATTTTATTTTTTCCTCAATGAAAGAATGTCTTGGATCACTATTTACAGATTGAAAAGGTGTGTCAGATTTTTTAAATTGTTGTAAGCTTGATTGCCTTTATATAAATGAAATTTATTTTTTAAAACAGATTATTCCAGAAAATACACTGCTAAAAAAAAACATTACAAATTACTGTGATATTTTAATATTGTCCCCTCGTCTGCTTCCATGGCCTATCTGCTGATCCACAATTTCTTTTGAGCAATCTACAGGTCAGATGTTGTTCACTAGACCAAATTTTTAAAACAAAATTTTTTCACAGGATACTGAAACAAGCCAATGGCAATTATAAATTGGCTTATATCATAAGTTATGTATCTCTTTACTTTCTATTTCCACCCCTTTACTTTCAGTTTCCTCTCCTTTACTTTTAATTTTTTAAATTATCTAAATTATCTTAATTTTTTAAATTATCTAATGTCAGTTTTAAAAAAGAAGATATTTCTATATTGTGTTCTATGGATTACTAAATGCAGTTGTAGATTTTTTCTAATTTTTGCGGATTCATAGAGTATGTCTTTCATATGTTAAGCGGTTGTTCTTCATTGCAATTATGAATAAGACAATATAAACTTCCAGAATGATTAAGTGATTAAAACCTGTTCTATTTTATTGTTGAATATACTGCCACTGGTTTCAGGGGATGATCGTATGAAAAATAAAACTATATTATTATTATTACTTAAAAAAATGGTGGCTACATCAAATGAGTTGAACATAAATAAACTTCAAATGACCATAATTATGAGGGCAAAAGCATGTTCGATTGGTAGAAAAGCAGTAAGGTTAATCGTCTCACTGTCCCAATACCTCACGACAACATTGAATTATCTGTTAGAAACTGTAGACTGTCGCGTTAAAAGGTTTTACCGAAAGGACGGAACAGAAGGTCGTGGAACACTCATTATCGATAAGGTACATCACCAAGACCAACGCTTCCAGAGCTTACAGAATGCTTATTGTCGATATTGGAAGTTCTTTTATGAAGTCGATGTGTCACACCAAATGCGTAATTATCCCGGTTGTAAAAGAACAGTAGGGAATTAAATCCGATTCAATTTCATTCATTCATTCATTCATTCATTCCAAATCCGAAACAAAACCCAATAAAAACTGTACACTCTATGGTGTTCACCAGGATGTTTGTGGGTGGGGTGGGGGTAAATCTTGGTAGACAAAATATATCTTGATATGGGTCTATTTTTTATAAAAATAAATTGAGCATCTTAATCAGTCGTGTAAAAGGTACGGCGTCTTTATTTACCCGGTTGATGTAAAACGGCTGGACGTTAATCCCCATTTCATTTTCAATATTGCTTTATCTGTTAACTTTCTCGGATATAATTTATTTAACTTTATACATTACGCCATGCATACAGGTTATTCACCTCAATGACAAATGAGACGGGACTAGAAATACACCATTGCGGAATTTTGTGAAACACCACGGAATGTGTTGGTACATACAATATCTAAAATTTCAAAGGCCATAGGATAATAAACATTTGTCATTCTCTGGAAGCGTTGGATTTATGAGGTGATGTGCCCTATCTAGAATCAGTGTTACACGACCTGCTGTTCCCTAGCCCATTCTCCCCCTGGAGTCCCCCTTCCGAAAAATCTCATAACGCGATCGAGTCTAGAGTTTCTAACAGATATTTCAATTTTTTGGGAAGCATTGGGACTGTGAGAAGATTAACGCTATTGCTTTTCTAATTTTGGGAGAATCATGTGGATCAGAGAGGATGAGCACTCCCAGACAACCTTTTCAAGAGATATATTATATGTCCAGTGAAACTTGTATGAACTAGTGCATATGAGTTCGTTTCTTACTGACTTTTGTTGTTTTCTCGGCGTGATAAGGTCTGATAATGGTTCCCGTCTGTATGATGCAAAAGAATGAGAATGTTGGCCATTAGCGGTGAGGACCTAAAAAGGCTGTGGCCGACCAAGGATCTAACATACCGCCCCCCCCCCTTGTCATGTGAATTATTTATATATAGCAAGAACGACCAGCTCTTTAACTAGATCTTATATAATGCATATCTAGGTTAGTTCGTTTATATGCACTAAAAACGATATCATCATATTGTTGTCAAGGCCCTTTTGTTTATTCCGGACGATAGCGTTTTTTATTGAGTTTTATTACTGATGTGGAATTGTTGTTACATAAAGTAGCCCACCTAGTGACCCACTAATGCTCGGATGTCACTACAACGGCATATATCGCAACCGTTAGAGTATAATAAAAGTAGATCAAATAAGGGTTAAATCAACATTCTCAACCCCCTAAAATCTGATCAATGCAAATAAAAGGTGTAATTTATTACTGTATTGAAGATAAGAGTGACTTTATATAAGAATATATTTAATCGGTTTATATAATACAGATTATTTCTATATCATGAATTTTTGTATTTCAAAAACCCCCCAAAAAACCTGCTTAGAATAAATATTTATTAATATTATGTCTTCTCCTTCAACACGTATTTTAAACCCATCTTTATTTCGTTTCGTCTCAACATGGATTAAATAATTTGTAGTTGTTCTTTTATAGTTGTCTGTTCTCGGGTCAGTTGAACCATGGCAAACTGATCCCGCAGGAACCATGTACCGTATGCAGTTCTTAAACATGTTGTTAAACTTTACCCTAGTGTAATTATAAACCTTACTGTAGTGTAAAAACGGGGATAACCCCCCAATAAACAAACAAGAAAGGTATTGCCAAAAGACGGATATACAGTTTGCATGGTGCTTCGATGGAAATTGTGCCTGGACAATAATGCTATAGTCTACTATTATTTGGACATGAAACTATAATGGGAGCTCTCATTTTTAATGTACAGCACACGGGACACCCATTTTCATCCCCGGACACTCCATTCAGCACAACGGAGAAGGGCCAACACAGGAATCGAATCGGGTTTTGCGCCAATATAGTGACAGTCATCAAATTTCTATATTTCGCACAGAATTCTGCTGAAGAAATATATTGGTGAAGAAAGGAATATGTCGTGGATCAAATCTGAGGGGTTTTCAGAATGTCAAGGAAGGTCAGGGGTGGGGTATATAATTCATAAACGTAATTGTTCAGTAATCCCTGTACATTGTAAATGTCAGATATTAGACAGTTTTACAGTGTATGCAGAATGAAGTTTCTGGGATGAGTGGGTTTATGTGAAACAACGCATTATTCGAAACAAATTAGTTACCGCTTATAAATTTTCCCAGACATAACAGCCCAGGAAGCTACTCACGAATAAGATTAAGGGATACTCCCATCTACCTTAATTCCCAAGGGTTATAGTTTGTGTTAAATGCAAAATAATATGAAGCGAAAGTCACGATATAATCACAACTCTTAACGTCGTAATACCCATTCTAATAATATGTTTTCTTCAATGCACGTAATTTCAGATTTACAAATAGCAATTTGTTCGTTTACACCACATGTATAAATGATAATTTTTATGATTTGACCTAATGTAAGCTACATGTATTGAATAAGCACAGCAAAGGGTTATAATTGCGTCGTTAATTCCGCTCCAGAGCAAATTTTGGAAAAAAAATTATCTTCAATAGAATAAACCGGCTCATTTTGATGTCGGCTTTTCATCAGTCACAATGTTATGAGAATCATTGACCCCACACGCATAAATATAATGGAGTGAAATTGTAGAATAGTAACCTGAGTATATTTCAAGTTATTTTCGTGAATAAACTATAGATTTTACTGGCAAGCGGGGAGATCTGGTGGCCAATTTCTACGATTTTTTTTGCCTCGTTGGACAGCAGATCGCTGTTATCTGTCAAGAGTGGCTGCATTTCCATGTGGGTTCAGTTTGCTTTAGACCATTTTAATTAAATGATACAAACTTTACTCAAAGCCGATAATTAGCGTGTAATGTACAGTATTACAGATATCATTTTGGGTATTTCATAACTTTATATATACTGTTTTGAACCTTGTATGGTATTGCTTGCACCACCCCATATATAACATCATCTACATATATAGCTTCATATAAATATAGCCGATTGTATAATGCCATAGGGTTACTTTAGTTCTAAGAAAGGTTTTCTGTTTAATATAGAAATTCTTTATCTACTTGATGGGTGACGAAAACTAGTGGCATTATTCTACTACTATCTTAGACTAACTCACCGACAGTTATGTCAGTATCCATTTCTGGAGAGGGATTACTATCTTCCAGGTATCTTGTGCACAGTTTAGTCCAATTAAATAGAATAATGTTGATATTAAACGGTGCCTATGCGAAAAACTTTACCAGAAATGATAATTGTCCCGCCCTATTTAACCTGTGTAGTTTGCTGTATTTGTTAAACACAGTAACAACACAGACGGTGTTCCTGATTCAGTTAATTGATCATTGAAATAATTGATCCCACAACGTGAAGTCAAAGAAAGTCCTAGAAGATAGTGTCACCCTATATAGGGAAAGTATTCCTATCCGTAGTGTCTTAATGGGTGACCAAATGTTCATAATGCAAGCGAATTATTGAACCGGGCCCGTATCTACAGGGCATGCCCCCCCCCCGCGTGAAATGCTCGCCCCCCCCCCCCCGCTCAGAAATTGCTAACAATCATTAAAGTATACACAGTACCTTATATTAACCTAAAAAAGCTATTTTGTTTTTGTTTGAATACTTTTTTTAAAATGCTTATTAGACGCCTAGGTAACTACATAGCATGATGATTACAACAGTCTGTTAGAATGACCTTTCCGAAAATTTCCTCAAAATGTTCGCCCCCCTACCGAAAGGTAATGCCCCCCCTGCTTAATGGTGTCTAGATACGGGCCTGTATTGAACTAAAATAGTTCCGAAATGACCTAGTTTGTATTCAGTGGACGTTACCCCCCCCCCCCCCTCTCTATCTCTCTCTCTCCCTTTCTCTCTCTCTCTCTCTCCCTGCTATAATTGTTTTAATTTCGGACATCCATCCACAACCAATTAATTAAACATGGTTTTATAATAATAATAAGTAATATAGCTTCAAATCTTGATGTATAATCCAATAAATCCATCCAAAAAGTATTTATTGCTTTCGTTTAAAAATCATTTAGCAGTATAGTATTTCGTCAGATTTCTGTACTCTCATTAAATGGCATTTAAGTCATTTGATAGATTGTTATTATAGGATATTGTAGGACCTACAAGCAGCAAGAGTATTCCGTGTATAAGATACAAGAAACCCAGCCAAATTCTACAAATTGTCAAATGGCCGGGGCTTTTTCTAGTTATGCTGCTTCGACGAAGTAGCATTAGTCAAGACTCTTAGATGATTTTGCCCCGAGTTCAGACTTAAACTAAGAATGTACTCAAAATTGTTCGCCTTATTTTAACTTAATCATAGCCCATGATAAAACTTTTATTATTTTAATGTATCAATCCCACCAATAGGAAACTATTTCTCATAAACAATGATTACAAGTTGAGTAAATTCTTAACTTAAGCCTAAGAATGCTTTGTGAATGTTGTGGGACAATATAACTTTGATTTTAGTGGCAGAGGACAATGAAACTTGGTGAATAATTACACAACATCAAAACCATGATTTAATTCTTAATGCTTTACAAATAGATAAGTGTGGAATTATTTAATTACTATGTGTCAGCTATTTATATTGGGAATGTGGCGGGGTACACCAGATTCACTGGCCTATTTAAATGTGATTAACTTACATCTATATATAAATGATCCATCTTTACCGTAACCACTTTCTATTTGATTTATAGAAAACTGTCATTCCATTTATATGCAAATACAGACGCGTGTCAGCAAATATTGTGTAGATTTATTGCCAAGTTTGACTGTCGACATAAAAACAAAACAAAAACAAAACAAAAACAAACAGATTACATATGTTCGTTCACGTTTACTGGACTCCAAAATAGAATTGATATGTTGGCTTTTAAGAATACTTGTGCGAAGGGATAAAACTAACGGAACTAAAACATTAATCATTTAAATGAGATGTCCTTTTTGCACTGACTGGTCTAATGAAAACGGGCATACGCCTTGCAGTGAGCTATGTCAATGTGACACATTCCCGGTTTTACGTCCCGCCCGAACGCCTAGACGCTGTCATTGCCAAGTAATCCCCTGGAAATTTAATGCTTAATAACTAGCGTGTATCATTTAAACAAGTAATCAAGAAGTTGAATGAATAGCTGAAAACAAAAAGCCTTTTTCGAAAATGCAAAAATGCAGAAAGTCTCTGTGGGTGATTTCTGCGACTTCATCCAGGATCAAATGTACTCAAGTTGACTATTTAACTTTAGCATTTACTTAAAGCGGGAATTCCATATTTTTCAAGAAAGTCAAAACATATTTATTTCTATGTCTTTTGCTTAATAGGTTGTTAACTCACTATTATACAATCATAGGTATTATTTTCCACACTTATAAATCCTTCACATCGGAAATAATATCACAATTACCTCCCTTGTTTTTCCATTCCCCCTATACAATAGCTATCTTCAAACGTTTGAATTTGAATTTGAAAATGATACTTTTTCCAGTTTCTCAACTGGTTATAGTGAATTATACGATTAATAGGTTTATTCTTTAACAGGGTAGGACTGTTTATAGTTACCATCTATTTTAAGGTTTTATTTTAATACATTTTAAAACTATAACTTAAAAATATGAAATTGCAACTTTAAGAAGACAAAATCAAAACATCAACAGCAGATTATCCATTAGTTTGAATTCAACAGAATTAAACAGAGGCCCATAAAAAAAATCATGTGTGACGCCTGTTTGATAATGGAGGTCGACGAATGATGGCGAATGTAAATAAAAGATATGTAATTTATAACTGTATTGAACATCAGAGTGACTCTATATAAGAATATATTTCGGTTTAAAATGCCATTTAATTCTATGTATATCATGAATTATTGTATTTTAAACCGACTAATTATATAGAATCACCCTGTTTTCTCTTTCTACGGGTATTTTAAACCCACCATATCTTCATTAGATCTTCATTTCGTCCCGATTTGAATTTAACAGTTTGTCTACTTTTCTGCACCAGCCTACATACACTGGGAAATTTGCTTGGACAGTCGTACTACAGCCTATTCTTATTGCGATGTGAATTTATAATGGGATCTTTGATCTTTAATGTACAGTATTATGGGAAGGACCGGGCTCTATCACCCGAGGCCATCCATTCAGCACAAGATCATTAAAGATGAAAGTGGCGATCGGGAAGATCCGCCGGCTAATTTTTGCGATTTGGTTCGCCACGTTGGGCGTGACAATAGATTATTTCTATCTGTTAAGAGCGACTGCATTTCCTTTGTCGAACATTATGAACACAATCTCTGTGCATTTGGATCATTTTAGCCCAAATTAATATAATTGATATAAACTTTACTCCATGCAGATAATTGGTATATAATGTGCACTAGTACAGATATCTTTTTGATATTTTCTAAATTTATATATACTGTTAACGGACTCTGTTTTAAACCTACATATCTTATAAATATAATGTAGGAGGTGGGTGTTCGAATGGTATTGCATCATCTTCTCCCACTGCTAAAGAACGCTTCGCTTACCATAATGTTAGTTCCGAAATGCCTAGTTTGTTTTGAATGGACGGTACCCCACCCCTTGGAGGTGGATGACCGAATGATCTCTCCCTCTCTCTCTCTCTCTCTCTCTCTCTCTCTCTCTCTCTCTCTGTTATAATTATTTTATCTTCGGATATCTAAGACCTACTCAGGTCAGAAATCATCAATTTGTTCTGTCGATCTTCTAGCAAACCTTGATTAAAAAATGAATTGAAAGTATCTAGCGATATTACTATTCTAAATATAGTCCACCCACGCTTTAAAATATTACCCAAATCTCTAACTACCTATTAACGTAACAACCATAGCCAATTAATTAAAGAAATTATTAGGTCATGTGGTAACAAAAATAAATATTAATACTCCAAATGTTAGTGTAAATGAATAACAAATGTTCTCTCATTTAAATTCATTTGAGGAAATGTTAACCCATGATCGTTCTCGTTTTATTGTTTTAAAATACAGATGTGACACCACTCTTAGGTGTTGGCGTACCATTATTTCAAATAATCGTACGTGTAACTTGCCAATCGTACATTATTTATAATAGTGAAATATTTGACTCGTGTGACGTATTTCACGGTAAAATACGTGCGGGTGTTTGTATTTTAAGCTGTTTAGGACATTGCGTAATATATTGTAAAAACACTCTAGTTTACTGACAAGAGGAAACCACGCCGGAATTTCCAGAGTAACTTTCTCGGCTAACACCAGGGGTGAACCCGAAACCTTCTGATCAGCAAGCCAGCTGCTTTTGATTGGGCCTGTGGGATTCCCGTCGCCAGTATTATGAATGCCATTTCTGGTGTCAAATGTCATATGTAAAAAATACAACACGAAATTCCGTAATGACAACCAGTTTAATTAACGAAGATTTTCCCTCTAGTTTTAAATTATCGTTTATAATAATTTGGGGGTTGTTCGAGGGCACAAAAAGGTTACCCAATTTATATATGAAGATAGTAATCTTATGAAAACATAGTTATATAAATCTCCTCCTTTACTGTTTTACTAGGTTAGCACGGTCACTATAAGAAGAGGGGCGTGAAAAGGACACGTGTCCTTGACACACAACTCAATTTAGGATAACATATTATGGTATAACCCCACGCCGAATGAAAGTGGGCGGGGTATTGATATGGCCACACCAGTCTGCACGCCACTTTTTTTACGTACATAACGGACTTACGTATTATGTTTCAGCACGGTTTATATAAGACAGTTTTTTTAGGGTTTCACACTGCGTAGCTTGTGTGAAACACTATTGTTTTTGTTAAAATTCTTCTTATTATTATTCTTATTATTATTATTTTTTTTTTTCCAATTTGCTTATATCTCAGGAACTACTTGTCGGATCGATGCAATGTCTTGAGTTTTACTGCGAAAGTGGGTGTGACTTAGAGATTAAAGCTATTTCCGGCATTCTGCGACAATGCGAAATGTCCGAAATCACCGAAGTTGTCGTTTTTTGAAATATTGCCGTAATATTAACAACAATTGTTGGATTTTATCGTTTGATAGTTTTTGACATTGCCAGAGACATGGCACATAGCTACGGGTCTTTAGAGTTTTAAATTTCGCCGAATCTTCGGAAAAATAAGGCGCCAAATTTTGAAAATTTAAATTTTGACAAAAAACTTTTTTATTAATGAATATTTTTTTAATGACCTTTTACCAAGGGTTAAAGGGTTGTCTGATTTGGGCAAAAATGTGAACATTTTTTTTCTGGATAATTTTCCTTGGTCGCTATTGGCTAATTCAGTTTATCGGTTTTATATTAATTATTTATTGTCCGATTTGTATAAAACAAAGTTTATATGCTCCATGGTCCAAAATGTCATTTTTTTTGTTACCGGCAAAGTTTCCTGTCGGCACCGTAAGTGACGTAAATTTAGCAAAAACTACAATTTTAACAGTTCGGTACCACTTTTTGAAAGCAAAACTTATTTTTTTGAAATGTAATATGACTGAAAAGATGTGCCATATAAAGGCGCACAAAACATCGCGCTCAGTTTTTTTAATTTCGATTTCGTTTTCGGTCGATTTGGATTAAAGGGTGAAAAAAGGTGTCAAAATAAGCTATTTACAACCCATCCAGCGTCTTCATATTAAAAAATATATCTTCGTAACATTAATAATCTCGTAGCAATAACCCATACGAAGAGAATGTATGTGAAAATTAATCTGTAATATGCGCAGTTGCTGAGAAAAAGTCAATTTTGCATGAGTCACTTTTCACGTTATTTTGGCTGTATAAGAATCAATTATTATGTGATTTTCAATTTTCTTTCACCATTGGATGCCTAATGCCATAGTGGACAAGGTCAAACCATTCTACCTCATACGCTGCCACCGGAAATGACGTCATTTGCTCAAAACTTAATTTTTAGCATTAAAAAACAATATTTTATTCAAATGGGTCGTACTTGTTATTTTTTTCAAATTATGATATTTGATTCTATTCATCAAATAGAATGAACACATGTGATCATACAGATATCACAAAACGGTTTCTAACGTGTACGGTTGCAGAGAAATGGGCGATTTTCCACAAGTCACTTTTCGAGGATTTTAGTCTATAAAAGTGTCAGTTATTATTCGATTTTCATAAAATTTTCGCCATATGATATCTTACGTCATTTATGATTTAATAGAACTAATTTAACATTTCCAGTATCACCGGAAGTCATTATATTTTGGCAAAAACTGTATTTTTAGCCGTCAAAACAGATATTTTTTTCAAATGAGTTTGATTTGTAATATATTTAAAATTATGATATTTAGTTCGCATCAACTAATAGAATGAACCCATGCGATCATTCAGATACCACAAAATGGTTTCTAACTTGTACGGTTAGCCGAAATAGCCGATTTTCTACAAGTCACTTTTCAAGTTTTTTGGTCAATAAAAGTGGCGATTATTTTTCGATTTACATAAAATTTTCACTATATGATACCTTATGCCATTTCTGATTTCATGAAACTAATTGAACATTTTCATTATCCCCGGAAGTACTGTAATTTTATCAGGATTAATTACAACTGTATAAAATGAATTGATATTGCTGGATTTTTGTTGATTCTGTTTCCCTTTTATTTGATGTGTGCAATGTTTATGTGGAAATCTGTTTATCGGTGCCATTGATTCAAGGGCAACATGGGAGCGAAAGTGACATAAGTTTAAAGTTAACGTGGCACCAGTGAAACCCGTCATTCCTGCATGCAGGTCTAGTTTTATATGTTTTACTTACCAAAGAGTAGACGGAACCAGCGTGTTACATCAGAACTAGGTCAAGGTTTAAATTGTTATACAGAATATGTTTTCCATCTGACTGCAAGAGTAATATTATTACGTTTTTACGAGGCCTAATCTGTTCCATAACAGAGGCAACACGGTACAATGGATCCTAACACTGATCGAGTGTATATAACTTATTTAAATTGTACTTTAAAAACTTTTGTTACATACATTTCTTACCAGTTTTTGTCACAGACATGGGACTCGACCAGAAATACCAATTATTCCTAATTTTGGGGATATTAAATTTGCACTTGTCCATTCTAGAAAATACTGAAAAATATTTTATCTTAAGATCTCCTTATATCCAGTAATTTATTGTCAATTTCTTTATTAAATACTTCACCATATACAAAATACATAAGACTATTAAATAAATTTCGTGTAAATAGCTGGTTAATGTGTAGCTATTTAAAAAATTACATGTTTATAAGTTTCCTGTGGAGATCAATTATACATTACTACATGAAAGATTGGCTTATTCTTAGATGTGCCTGTTATTAAAGATACATTATAAAGACCAGGGGGTCACGGTGGCCAAGTGGATAAGGCGCTGGTTCGCTAGTCTGGAGGTCGGGTGTTCGATCCCTGCATTGGCCGAGAAAGTTCATCTCGATTTTCCGGCGTGATTTTTCCTTGTCAGTGATGCAGAAGGAGGGCCTGGCAAGGACAGCTGTCTAGTCGTTCGGATGGGACGGAAAACCGAGGTCCCGTGCACACATTGGAGTGCACGTAAAAGATCCCTTGGCAGTTGGAACTCGATATAAGAGTAGACCGTAGCGCCGCTGCCCGAGCAAAATTTCCCTCATAGCACACTGTATGGCGTATGCCCGTCTTCCATTAGCCCAGGTTAGGTGCAAAAGAGTAGGACGTTAAACCCCATTTCATTTATAAAGACCAAAATCTGACATTTGCAGGCCTCTGTTTTAGCTTGAAATGTTATATACCTCAAATGATTCAGGTTTTATTGGTGGTGTAGATTTTTATAGTTTTATGTAAGAAAGTGGTAGAAGTAAGCCTAATCGTAATCAACAAAATATTTGATCACGATGAATGATTTTTATTTCGTCAGCGAAACCAAAAATAAAAAAAACCCCAAAAAACAAAAAAAAAAAAACCCAAAACAAAAAAACAAGAAAGCACCATTAGGTTCTAAACACACGAATTTTGCGTGAAATAGCTAAATTATTTCCTACAGAAATTTTTGGTATAAAATTCACTATAACTATGAATATGCATCTTGCCATTTTCTTGGAGGGTCTTTTTACAGTTGTTTTTGTTTTTATGAGGTGTGTTTTATGATGTTAGTTAAATATGAAGTATTATTATAATACCACATGTTATTGTATAGCTGAAATCTGTGTGTTATTGTACAGCTGAAATGTGTGTGTTATTGTACAGCTGAAATGTGTGTGTGGGTGTGCGAGTCACAGTGTGTGTGCAGGAAAAACCACAATCAACCACCACCATCAATCATAATATTAAAACGTAGAAGCATATTTGTTTACTATTGAAAGAGCTAGAAAAATTTATTTGTCTGGGTCCGTTCGATGTTCTCACTTTTCAAAAAAAAACCCAAACAAAAAACAAAAAAAAAACTTGGTCAGTATTGTGTGAACATATGAAACGGGAAAAAAATGTCACAAACTGTTTAAATGTAACAAATTACACGGGTTGTTCACGAGCCGGCAACAAGCAAAAACACGTTTGCAACCCCATTTGAAAAAAATCCCTGTATCCGCCCTGAAAACTATAGCTTTAATGCACCGTTCCTGTTTCCTTTCATCTATGCATAACTGTCAACAGTCCTGTAGTCTCAAAAGGTTTCTGACATCACATAATTATTTTATCAGAAGAATCAAAAACGTTCCATTAATAATTCACACCTGTCATTTATGTTTATTACATCACGAATGAGTTGCAAGGTTACGCATTATTTTAAAAGGTTATAATATAATAAAAAATCCCGTTACATTCCTTTAGGCCAAATTACGCCATTGCTTCACTTATAAATCTTACTCTTGATTCTTTTATAGTTAGCTGTTTCTATTTCAATAAAATTATAGATTCGTGATTTGAAAAAAAAATATTCGTCTGCAACTCTTATTTGTTTTATCTGAGTTTACGGTCACAATGACAGTTAAGTGGTAGATTCTGAAATGCGCGAAAAAATTCCGGGTTATAGACGGGCAACGCCCGTCTTCTGCGAGAGTGAAGGAGCCTGGCTTATCGTACAGGGAGCCGCCAAGAAACCTTTCGAAAATGTGACTGCCGCAAACTCGTTTTCATTCCAGCCCCCGAATAGAGCAACCTTAAAGTGGTCTAATATAATTATTATAGCTGACTCGGATTCCAATCAATCGTTTACAGTCCACGGAGACAGGGCCGTCTGGAGAAAATGTTTGGAAATTTAACAGCCGCAAACGCGTTTACCTGCTATGTCAGCCTGTAAATACACCAACTTCAATGTCTCCAATATAGCCTACATTTGGTGGCTAACCTGCATTCCCAACAACAAATCAATCGTCTCGGGGAATAGGGTTGCGTTTTCCTGCTTCTTTTACCCCGTGAGTTAAGCAATTCCAAAATTGTCCAATGGTTTTGTAACTGAAATCCCACAATATGCTTTACTCGAATTCCGACCATCCAATCAAATTGTTGTAGCTGCACAAAGTATAGAAAAAATGTTTTAATACATAGTCAATTTAGTACAAATTCGTCGTCTTCAATTAAAAGAAAAGTAAAATTAATGTTTTATTACACTTTGGGCAATTTATTTTGCCAACGGGATGAAATAATAATATTTTTCAATTTACCCGCCTGTCCGAAAAATCAGACTGCCCGAAAGCTGTGAGTGGAGTGGCTGCCAGAATGGGACAATTATTATACATGTATAACGTCTTCGGGTGGCCATCTTTACACCAATCTGGAATTTTGAAATAAGGCTTGGTGACGTATTTACTTGATAGCACAGACAGTTGCGTACCCAAGATATGAAACGTATAGGACATAATTATGTCTCGGCACATTATGGCAAATCGTTCTCGGATAGTGAAAACAAACTTAGATCAGATGGATTATCTGTCTTTGATCATTGGGTGTAAGAAACTAAACAACCCACACCACAGGGCTTTTCATTAAAGCTCTTTCCAAAGATATGATAAATTATGTAATATGACAGATGAAGATGAACAATGCGTTGCTCTTTCCGCTTTTTTTCCAACGGAACAGAGACAGCTAGACATTTAAATCAACTTAGTCATCCAATCAAATTTTAGTATCGTTTACCCCCCCAAAAAACCTAACAAGGGTGACATTTTGATGTATGAGGCTAAAATAGAATGTTGAAGTTTAACGCCTTAATTCCTATATAAATACACGACAGTCATAATCCCTTGCACATTCACCCTTTTATCAGTAAAATTGCTTAAATTGTGCTTAACCTTAATAGAAAATGCTAATTGACGAAATGAAACTACATGTATAGGCTTACGAAAATGTTCATCATTTTCACTAAAATCGAATCACAGTTATCGTGTTTCAAACCATGGGCAAACCAAATTTTCACTAAAATCGAATCACAGTTATCGTGTTTCAAACCATGGGCAAACCAAATTGGTTATCATCAAACTCAGTCAATACACTTCTTCTTCTTCCAGGAGGTTTAGCCTACGCTTCCACCTAGGGTGATATCGCAGACAAATATTTCCTGGATAACTTGCAAGTAGAGGCAAATGAGAGGTTCGTCTCAAATGAGAGGTTCGTCTTGAGCGATTAAGAGACTTAATCGATTCCGGTTCCTTTAGATAAAAACACGATGTCTTTTAAGGAGCGGTGTTCAAGGTAATCTTCATAGGTTTCACCCAAAAGCGTTGCCCCGGTACAGGTATTAAGGTATCACATTGGAGAGCGTAAGAATTGTGGCTTGTGTGAGCAGTCGGGCCCGCGTTGCCGTCGTATTGTTTTATGTAAGACAGTTTATTGTTGTATTTTATATGACTATTTTATATAGTCTATATTTATTATATTTATAGTCTTGGGCTCGACGTCTAGGAGGCAAACGTTTCCGAGGGATAAGTTGTTTTATAGTAGCACTCTTTTAAACACATTTCTTTTCAGTTTAAATAGAGCACGTCAACCAACATGTTGAGAACTGTCAAGTTTCTTTGACTGTTAAACAAAAGCTGGATTGATATGAAGTCGGTCATAAAATATCGAAAAATGTAAAAAGGCCTTCTCACCAGGGAAGGTGATATCGCGCCATCGGGTTTTATCCAAACAAACGGCCATTTCCAGGCTAACCGACACGTCTTCACGTAAGTATGTCCGACTAGCGTTAACCCTTTGGATAATCACCTACGAATTCCATCCGTTGGGTGTTAAAGTTAATCTCAACTCGTCACAGAGTACATGTCTGTTCTTGTCCCGCCAGGGTTAAACCATAAGGTCTTTGATACCAATCCACACATTAACTGGCAAATGTCGTGTCTGTCTACTCTAGGGTAGGTTGGAAACATTTAGGGCCATGTTAGCGGAACTCGGTTTATAGATGGAAGATTTCCTTTCCGCTGAGAGTTTTCCTAATCACAGTCCAACCATATCTTTAAACTCGGATCAGAGAAGAGACATAGCCTATATCACCCCTTCCTCATACAAGGAATATAAAAAAGTAAAATAACCAGATCTCCTATGTACATATTATAAAATAATGGGGAAAACTGTTTGGCTAGTGGAATAAAAGCGAAACGATACGAATAGAAGCTTTCAAACAGTACACGTTTTGATCTACTGTTACACTTTTAGTTCTTTAAATCGGTTCTGGATGACAACACTGGTTAAAACTTCATATAATACGTTTTATTTTCTTCAAACATATCATGTGCAAGACTTCTTGAATAATACTTAGTTAACAGGTTTCTTGTCTTGTAGCAGCCCTGTTTCCAGCTCAGCTCTCTGGTCTGGATTCAAGACCAGCGCGGTCTACATTCCGTCAAACTTACATGGCCCTGGTTCTAGCCTTAATCCATGACGCCTCTTGTGTTATCTGAACTGTCTCTTTTGATTCCTGCCATATAAACCCTTTCTAAACAAAAGATGACCGAAGAGATTATGCAGCTGGCTATACTGCATCATATACCAGATTAAACGTTCAGTACAGATTGCTTTACAAGACAAAGGACATTACATAACCAGGCCGCTATAAGTTTATATTATAGTAATGGGTAATGACTAATAGGTGCAACCTGGAAAACCATGAGTACAGGGGTGCCGGAATCCGGGTACCAGGGTATACATATGGTACCCTGCCCTTTTCTAGGGTATACATGTATACCCATGCCCTAATGATGAAAGTTTTCAACCTTTTTACTAGTCTATTCATTTTTAAATGTCTCTTTCATTATCATGTATTTTAAAGGGTTTTATGTTGGAATTTGGAATTCTAGAGGTTCCCTAAACAGAGTTCTGGGAATTGACAAATTTCAAAATTTTCTAAGGCCTAACTTTTGGTACCCTGGCCCTCGTGCCGTTCCGCCGCCTCTTCATGGATGTCATAGCTGACATAAGAATAATTTTATCAATCCGGCTGTCATGTGTCAAGATGGCACGACTACTATCAATAAGATCTTCTACTGTATAACACTATCCATGATGAACTGACCATCGTGTTTTGTCAAGAATGCGTATATTTCTAAACCTTTAAAGAGCGTCACGTCTTCCGAGAACGACGACGACTTCACCTAGTTTTCGGAAGCATTAGTTTCTTTAGCAACTGTCTTTACGCGGACGATGTCCACTGACAATTCCTATCCGATAGCTGCTATATGAAAATAAAATAAAACCAAGTACGAACAATCCAAACCATTAGGCAAAAATTTAAGTCCTAAAGAACGTTATAGGCAAAATAGTTAGGCAAAGTAGTGTAATCAGCAAATGGACTGTTCATCGTGTACGAAATACACAACAAACACCCGCCATCGCTGCATCCAAACTACTAGGCAAAATGTAGGTAAAATAACGTGATTGGCCAATAGACTATAGGTATGCAAAATGCACGTGATGAACATTGTTAACGGTGTAGTAGACATAATCAGAGAGATAGTAAATAGGATACGCGTCAATTAAATATATCAAGAATAATAGCTGAGAGCGACAGGTTATATTTACCAATCAAGTCAATATGGCGGCCATAAAACTTTTTAAAGGATTTTATAAGTTTAGTGCGTAAGTATCCTTGTAGTTGAAGCTTAGTTGACAAATGTCTCGATCTACTTAAAAAAATCAGAATAAAAAGAACAAGCTCTCGCGTAACGAATAAGCTGAGACACAAACACTCCATAAGCTGGTGATACAGGAATGTTACTACTAATAAATGGAAAGTTAACAATCGCAAAGTCAAAGTCATCACGTTTATCATACAATTTAACACTGAGTCTATGGCAATTGTCAAAATCGAGACGCAGATCCAAGTAGGAAGCGTAATTGTCACTGTCAGTAGTATTTTTAATTTCAAGCTCATCAGGATATATGAATTCTACATAATCACTAAATTTAGGATTATTCAGTGATAGAACATCATCGATATACCGATAAGTAAAATTAAAATGTCTGACTAGTCGTTTATTTGTTTGTTTTAACTAGTGCCTGTATGTACTCGGCTTCATAGGAATACAGAAATAACCACTCTTACTTGCAAATCGTATGTTTAGTTTGTGGTGTTGAATTATTAAAAAATTGTGTCATGTATAGTGAGAAGTAATTTCTTTTGGCGGAAAATAAAGAATCGTGGTGAAAAATAGGTTAGCGTTCAAAAGCAGCCACGGAACAGAGGTTGGGAAAGCGGTATTTTACCGTATTTTCATATTCAGCTATATAAGGCCGGGTAGGAACTAGGAACGCATGTGAACCTGTTTAGTAAAGCGGAGCAAACGCCAGGTAGTGTGCTATTATAACCAAGCACTTCTATATGATGCTTGGTAACCAGATTTTATTTATTATAAGAACCAAATATTATAATTTATAACAGCTAAAGTCAGACTCAGACCGCAATCTCCTACAATATAATTTAAAGTATTTGACAAGCTTCATATTCAGATGCTTGGTTATACTATCATGTATATTTGCTCGGAGATTTTCGTTTCTGCGTCTACTGTTAATTAAATTCTCTGGAGGATTCTTTTGTGTTAAGGTCAATGAATTTTAGGGTAACCCTTTTCAAGGTCTACATGTCCGGATCACAGTGGTGACTACATTTTCAATAACAGACATAGGCTTTCGGATCGTAAACAACACATGGCGTGTGCTTCGAACAGAGATTTGATTGGATTGGTATGTTAATTGGGACGGCTTCAAATCTGGATGAAACCAAGGTTGAGTAATAAACGATTACGCCATAAATAGAAACAAACCAACTTCCGTTTTAACTTTTCGGAATTTATTTTAACCCTATTAATAATTACAATACCACACCAGATCAAACCTATTCAATACCTTATTTTTTTACATAATTTACCTCATTTTAGTAAAATTATTGCGATATAACATTGCTTTGGATGTTCTACTGATGCTTATAGAGATTGTGGTTTGGACAGTGTGTTCCTAAAGAGTGACTAATGCCTATAAATGAGGAATTATTGCGTTAGGCAAGCGGAAATGCCACTCGTAGCACGCCATATTTCGAATATTTTCATGATAGTTAAATCGAATAGACGATTGGGGGATTTGTGACTTGCAATAAGGTTGTTAGCACACTTTGCCGAATTTAATTTGTCCCACACCTGTGGATTTATTGTATTTGATGTTCGTTGAAAACATTTAATGTTTGAATCAATGTTTAAAACTGTCTATCAAATGCATACCATTTGTGGAATAATCGTAAAATCAGTCAGCCAGCTGCACTCCAACAATTAGCCAGGGGCACAAAATCGGGCCTCGGTGAACACCACTACGTAATTTGCCGCTATCTGGTTTTGTGTCTCCAACCAAGATAGCGTTAAAAAAACACAACACAGTTATATGGAAAAATAGGCACAGCGTTAATATGGTAATTTTGCCAAAATGGTTATACTATCAAGTATATTCGCTCGGATATTTGCTTTTGTGTCTACTGTAAATTGAATTCTCTCAAAGGTTCTTTAATGTTAGTGCCAACGAACTTTACGCCTGCATGAGCAGATGGTAGTTATAACTATATTTTCACAGAATCTAAATAACAGACACAGTCTGTTACGTCCATGGTCCATGGGCCACGAATAAAAGATTATAGCTAACCTGACATTACAAACAGAAGCGACCTGACCAATTCTTTTTTTTTCGCTCTTAGTGAGCAGCTAACTGTAAAAACTCCTTCAAATGTGTATTCAAGCACTAACATTTTATGAGTGTTCATATAGAGTCATCTATTAATAAGAAAACCCTGTGAGCAACTTCATTTTCAAAAGGCCTGCCATTTTCAGTTCTTTTATCTCAGATTTTTGCGATGATTTTTATACATTCACATTTTCCGTGGACGGGTCACATTGTCGCCAGCGTCCGTCCGTCTGGAAGTCATTTCTCTTGTTTGTGGACACTCTAGGAGTCACAATATTTATCCGACGTAAAATGTATATATTTCCCCGATCATATATCCAGGATAAGTTTTTTGGCTATGGTTCCCTACCTTCTACGTATAATATTGTGAAATATGTATGATGGTTGTGAATCCCAGAGGCCACAATTTCTGTTCCGGTTCAAATGAAACTTTTAATTATATATATTAACGATCAAAACATATTGGGGTAGTTTGATTTCGGACATCAGGATGCCCGTTCTCATTTGTTTGTGGATACTCTAGAGATCACAATTTGTGTACTTATGGATGTTTAATCTGTAATCAACGGTACAAAATCAGAATCGTCTAAACCAAAAGTACGACAAAGATGGTTAATTGTCAATAGCGCGCGAGGTTACAGATTAAACATCCATAAGTATACAAATGTGTTGTTACTGATGTGTTCCCATTTGAATATTGTTCACAATAAGAAGCAAAATAAATAAGATATGTTTACAGGATCATTTTGTTATACGAAAAACTAAGTGATGCGTTTTCTATGGCGCTCAGCACATAAATGCCAAATTATGATGCCTCGGTGGGTAAAGCTCTGGCTCGTTATACCAGTAAGTTACTCGAGATTTTCTTGCGCAGTCCCCCCTTTTCCAATGGTGTGAGACAGAAGGTCTGGTAAGGTACAATTTCAAGTTGTTTGGAGGGCAAAAACACGAGGTCTCGTTTACAAAACGGCGTGAAGGTGAAAGAACCCGTGACAGTTCGAATTCGAAATAAATTATGCCCCAGTTCATATTATGTTATACTCTGTGTGATTTATTTCATTATATACTATTCCAAAAAAATAGGGGATATTTGATTTTTAAGTGTTATTAAATTCACCTTTGGAAACTGACGAAGAAACAAATGACAAAATGAAATGAAGTTCACATTCATCGATTTATTCCAAATGATCGTTAGACTAAGTAAGGCACAGACTGACCATTATAAGGGTAAAATGATACCCGGGGTCAAACAGCAAAGTTACCACAGCATCACAACAAAGTCAGTAACGGGTAAATCCTCCCTCCTCTGTTTGCCAAACAAGCATTGATCCGACGTGGCATACTCCTAATGAGACGTCTAAGGTCATTTTGGTCCAGATTGTCCCATTCCTGTTGCAACGCAGCAGCAAGTTCTTGGACATTGGGAGGACGTTGCTGACGTTGACGTAACCTTTGTCCAAGCATGTCCCAGGCATGCTCGATGGGGGAGAGGTCGGGACTCCGAGCTGGCCAAGGTAATGTGGTGATGTTCTGTTGTTGGAGGTAACCTGTAACGATCCTGCTGGCCCTGTGACTTCTTGCGTTGTTATCCTGGAAGATGAAACGGTGGCCATGACGTCGTGCGAACGGCACAACATGGACTGCCAAGATGTTGTCCCGGTAGTACTGGCCTGTAACACGCCCTGCAACAACATGTAAAGCCGTTCTTCCAGCAAAAGTGATGCCTCCCCACACCATAACAGAACCACCCCCAAATCGATAATGTCTGATGACGTTAACGTCTTGGAAGCGCTCGTTTCGACGACGCCACACCCTCCTACATTCCGTCAAACTTACATGGCCCTGGTTCTAGCCTTAATCCATGACGCCTCTTGTGTTATCTGAACTGTCTCTTTTGATTCCTGCCATATAAACCCTTTCTAAACAAAAGATGACCGAAGAGATTATGCAGCTGGCTATACTGCATCATATACCAGATTAAACGTTCAGTACAGATTGCTTTACAAGACAAAGGACATTACATAACCAGGCCGCTATAAGTTTATATTATAGTAATGGGTAATGACTAATAGGTGCAACCTGGAAAACCATGAGTACAGGGGTGCCGGAATCCGGGTACCAGGGTATACATATGGTACCCTGCCCTTTTCTAGGGTATACATGTATACCCATGCCCTAATGATGAAAGTTTTCAACCTTTTTACTAGTCTATTCATTTTTAAATGTCTCTTTCATTATCATGTATTTTAAAGGGTTTTATGTTGGAATTTGGAATTCTAGAGGTTCCCTAAACAGAGTTCTGGGAATTGACAAATTTCAAAATTTTCTAAGGCCTAACTTTTGGTACCCTGGCCCTCGTGCCGTTCCGCCGCCTCTGCATGGATGTCATAGCTGACATAAGAATAATTTTATCAATCCGGCTGTCATGTGTCAAGATGGCACGACTACTATCAATAAGATCTTCTACTGTATAACACTATCCATGATGAACTGACCATCGTGTTTTGTCAAGAATGCGTATATTTCTAAACCTTTAAAGAGCGTCACGTCTTCCGAGAACGACGACGACTTCACCTAGTTTTCGGAAGCATTAGTTTCTTTAGCAACTGTCTTTACGCGGACGATGTCCACTGACAATTCCTATCCGATAGCTGCTATATGAAAATAAAATAAAACCAAGTACGAACAATCCAAACCATTAGGCAAAAATTTAAGTCCTAAAGAACGTAATAGGCAAAATAGTTAGGCAAAGTAGTGTAATCAGCAAATGGACTGTTCATCGTGTACGAAATACACAACAAACACCCGCCATCGCTGCATCCAAACTACTAGGCAAAATGTAGGTAAAATATCGTGATTGGCCAATAGACTATAGGTATGCAAAATGCACGTGATGAACATTGTTAACGGTGTAGTAGACATAATCAGAGAGATAGTAAATAGGATACGCGTCAATTAAATATATCAAGAATAATAGCTGAGAGCGACAGGTTATATTTACCAATCAAGTCAATATGGCGGCCATAAAACTTTTTAAAGGATTTTATAAGTTTAGTGCGTAAGTATCCTTGTAGTTGAAGCTTAGTTGACAAATGTCTCGATCTACTTAAAAAAATCAGAATAAAAAGAACAAGCTCTCGCGTAACGAATAAGCTGAGACACAAACACTCCATAAGCTGGTGATACAGGAATGTTACTACTAATAAATGGAAAGTTAACAATCGCAAAGTCAAAGTCATCACGTTTATCATACAATTTAACACTGAGTCTATGGCAATTGTCAAAATCGAGACGCAGATCCAAGTAGGAAGCGTAATTGTCACTGTCAGTAGTATTTTTAATTTCAAGCTCATCAGGATATATGAATTCTACATAATCACTAAATTTAGGATTATTCAGTGATAGAACATCATCGATATACCGATAAGTAAAATTAAAATGTCTGACTAGTCGTTTATTTGTTTGTTTTAACTAGTGCCTGTATGTACTCGGCTTCATAGGAATACAGAAATAACCACTCTTACTTGCAAATCGTATGTTTAGTTTGTGGTGTTGAATTATTAAAAAATTGTGTCATGTATAGTGAGAAGTAATTTCTTTTGGCGGAAAATAAAGAATCGTGGTGAAAAATAGGTTAGCGTTCAAAAGCAGCCACGGAACAGAGGTTGGGAAAGCGGTATTTTACCGTATTTTCATATTCAGCTATATAAGGCCGGGTAGGAACTAGGAACGCATGTGAACCTGTTTAGTAAAGCGGAGCAAACGCCAGGTAGTGTGCTATTATAACCAAGCACTTCTATATGATGCTTGGTAACCAGATTTTATTTATTATAAGAACCAAATATTATAATTTATAACAGCTAAAGTCAGACTCAGACCGCAATCTCCTACAATATAATTTAAAGTATTTGACAAGCTTCATATTCAGATGCTTGGTTATACTATCATGTATATTTGCTCGGAGATTTTCGTTTCTGCGTCTACTGTTAATTAAATTCTCTGGAGGATTCTTTTGTGTTAAGGTCAATGAATTTTAGGGTAACCCTTTTCAAGGTCTACATGTCCGGATCACAGTGGTGACTACATTTTCAATAACAGACATAGGCTTTCGGATCGTAAACAACACATGGCGTGTGCTTCGAACAGAGATTTGATTGGATTGGTATGTTAATTGGGACGGCTTCAAATCTGGATGAAACCAAGGTTGAGTAATAAACGATTACGCCATAAATAGAAACAAACCAACTTCCGTTTTAACTTTTCGGAATTTATTTTAACCCTATTAATAATTACAATACCACACCAGATCAAACCTATTCAATACCTTATTTTTTACATAATTTACCTCATTTTAGTAAAATTATTGCGATATAACATTGCTTTGGATGTTCTACTGATGCTTATAGAGATTGTGGTTTGGACAGTGTGTTCCTAAAGAGTGACTAATGCCTATAAATGAGGAATTATTGCGTTAGGCAAGCGGAAATGCCACTCGTAGCACGCCATATTTCGAATATTTTCATGATAGTTAAATCGAATAGACGATTGGGGGATTTGTGACTTGCAATAAGGTTGTTAGCACACTTTGCCGAATTTAATTTGTCCCACACCTGTGGATTTATTGTATTTGATGTTCGTTGAAAACATTTAATGTTTGAATCAATGTTTAAAACTGTCTATCAAATGCATACCATTTGTGGAATAATCGTAAAATCAGTCAGCCAGCTGCACTCCAACAATTAGCCAGGGGCACAAAATCGGGCCTCGGTGAACACCACTACGTAATTTGCCGCTATCTGGTTTTGTGTCTCCAACCAAGATAGCGTTAAAAAAACACAACACAGTTATATGGAAAAATAGGCACAGCGTTAATATGGTAATTTTGCCAAAATGGTTATACTATCAAGTATATTCGCTCGGATATTTGCTTTTGTGTCTACTGTAAATTGAATTCTCTCAAAGGTTCTTTAATGTTAGTGCCAACGAACTTTACGCCTGCATGAGCAGATGGTAGTTATAACTATATTTTCACAGAATCTAAATAACAGACACAGTCTGTTACGTCCATGGTCCATGGGCCACGAATAAAAGATTATAGCTAACCTGACATTACAAACAGAAGCGACCTGACCAATTCTTTTTTTTTCGCTCTTAGTGAGCAGCTAACTGTAAAAACTCCTTCAAATGTGTATTCAAGCACTAACATTTTATGAGTGTTCATATAGAGTCATCTATTAATAAGAAAACCCTGTGAGCAACTTCATTTTCAAAAGGCCTGCCATTTTCAGTTCTTTTATCTCAGATTTTTGCGATGATTTTTATACATTCACATTTTCCGTGGACGGGTCACATTGTCGCCAGCGTCCGTCCGTCTGGAAGTCATTTCTCTTGTTTGTGGACACTCTAGGAGTCACAATATTTATCCGACGTAAAATGTATATATTTCCCCGATCATATATCCAGGATAAGTTTTTTGGCTATGGTTCCCTACCTTCTACGTATAATATTGTGAAATATGTATGATGGTTGTGAATCCCAGAGGCCACAATTTCTGTTCCGGTTCAAATGAAACTTTTAATTATATATATTAACGATCAAAACATATTGGGGTAGTTTGATTTCGGACATCAGGATGCCCGTTCTCATTTGTTTGTGGATACTCTAGAGATCACAATTTGTGTACTTATGGATGTTTAATCTGTAATCAACGGTACAAAATCAGAATCGTCTAAACCAAAAGTACGACAAAGATGGTTAATTGTCAATAGCGCGCGAGGTTACAGATTAAACATCCATAAGTATACAAATGTGTTGTTACTGATGTGTTCCCATTTGAATATTGTTCACAATAAGAAGCAAAATAAATAAGATATGTTTACAGGATCATTTTGTTATACGAAAAACTAAGTGATGCGTTTTCTATGGCGCTCAGCACATAAATGCCAAATTATGATGCCTCGGTGGGTAAAGCTCTGGCTCGTTATACCAGTAAGTTACTCGAGATTTTCTTGCGCAGTCCCCCCTTTTCCAATGGTGTGAGACAGAAGGTCTGGTAAGGTACAATTTCAAGTTGTTTGGAGGGCAAAAACACGAGGTCTCGTTTACAAAACGGCGTGAAGGTGAAAGAACCCGTGACAGTTCGAATTCGAAATAAATTATGCCCCAGTTCATATTATGTTATACTCTGTGTGATTTATTTCATTATATACTATTCCAAAAAAATAGGGGATATTTGATTTTTAAGTGTTATTAAATTCACCTTTGGAAACTGACGAAGAAACAAATGACAAAATGAAATGAAGTTCACATTCATCGATTTATTCCAAATGATCGTTAGACTAAGTAAGGCACAGACTGACCATTATAAGGGTAAAATGATACCCGGGGTCAAACAGCAAAGTTACCACAGCATCACAACAAAGTCAGTAACGGGTAAATCCTCCCTCCTCTGTTTGCCAAACAAGCATTGATCCGACGTGGCATACTCCTAATGAGACGTCTAAGGTCATTTTGGTCCAGATTGTCCCATTCCTGTTGCAACGCAGCAGCAAGTTCTTGGACATTGGGAGGACGTTGCTGACGTTGACGTAACCTTTGTCCAAGCATGTCCCAGGCATGCTCGATGGGGGAGAGGTCGGGACTCCGAGCTGGCCAAGGTAATGTGGTGATGTTCTGTTGTTGGAGGTAACCTGTAACGATCCTGGCCCTGTGACATCTTGCGTTGTTATCCTGGAAGATGAAACGGTGGCCATGACGTCGTGCGAACGGCACAACATGGACTGCCAAGATGTTGTCCCGGTAGTACTGGCCTGTAACACGCCCTGCAACAACATGTAAAGCCGTTCTTCCAGCAAAAGTGATGCCTCCCCACACCATAACAGAACCACCCCCAAATCGATAATGTCTGATGACGTTAACGTCTTGGAAGCGCTCGTTTCGACGACGCCACACCCTCCTACGTCTGTCCAAAAAATCAACAGTGAACCTTGACTCATCTGTAAACATCACATTGCTTCAGCGTCGATTATCCCAGTGTTGACGATACCTACACCAACGACGTCTTGCCTGAATGTGATGATCTCTCAAACAAGGGATCACGCGAGGACGTCAGGCGCGAAGGTGACCCCTATGCAGACGATTCCGAATCGTCTGGCCACTCACTCTCACACCAGTGTCTGTTTGAAGACGAGCGCTGATCTGATTTGCTGTGATGACACGATTTCTCAAGGCCAAGGTACGGATAAATCGATCCTGGGCTTGAGTTGTCGCCCTTGGTCGACCTGAGCGACGTCTGTCTTGTACATATTGTGTATCACGGTATCTGGACCATAGCCTGCTTATGACAGACTGAGAAACATTCATCGTCCGCGCCACAACCGCCTGTGTTGTGCCGATCTGTAGCATGCTAAGGGCACGTAACCTTTCATTTTGGGTAAGCCGACGCATATCAAAATTTGTTTTCTGGTCACTAAAACAATTAAACTGATGTTTCCCCCCCCCCTGAATTCAATGCCACAATGACTGTAACATTCAAAGTCAGAGTCGTGCAAATCTTGGGTTGGACCCCCATGATGATCCCAAGCATCACCTGCATTCCATGCGGTAGCTATTGGTGCGTTTGGGCTTCACATGTAACTGGAAATGTTTCTTCTGTTAGGTTCTATAGTGACTTTTTTCGTAGTCATTTGCATATTTTAGTATTATGCCCCCAAAATCAAATATCTCCTACTTTTTTTGAATAGTATAATATCGAAAATGTATTTAAAATATTGATATTTCTAAATTCATATGGCTCATAATAAGAAATAGTAATCATTTTCTAGAGTGCTGTGCATTCATTTAGTTTGACTGCTCTCTGTGTGGCGCTTTAGAAATAAAATAAAACCAAGTACGAAAAATCCAAACCATTAGTCAAAATTCGAAGTCCTAAAAAACGGTCGAGGCAAAATAGTGTAATCAGCAAATGGACTGTTCACCGTGTACAAAATACACGACAAACAGTGGTAACAGGTGTCTAGAAGAGTAAGCTTATCCTGTCTGGCGCCACACCCGTCACAGCTGCATCCAAACTATTAGACGAAATCTAAATAAAATAGCATGATTGGCCAATGGACTATCGGTATGTAAAATAAACATGATGAACAGTGTTAACGATGTAGTGGACAGACATAAATAGAGAGGTAATACACGAATCAATTAAATATATCTTGAATAAAAGTCGAAAGAGACATGTTATATTTACCAATCAAGTCAATATGACGGCCATAAAACTTTTTAAAGGTTTTTATGAGTTTAGTGTGCAAGCATCCTTGTAGTTGAAGCCTAGATGACAAATGCTTCGATCTACTTAAGAACTTGGAATAAAAGGAACAAGCTCTCGCGTAACAAATTAGCTGAGACACAAACACTCCATAAGCTGGCGATATTGGAATGTTATTACTAATAAATGGAAAGTTAACGATCGGAAAGTCAAAGTCATCACGTTTATCGTTCAATTTAATACTAAGTTTACGGCAATTGTCAAAATTGAGACGCAGATCCAAGTAGGAAGCGTGATTGTCACTGTCAGTAGTGTTTTTAATTCCGAGCTCATCAGGATATATAAATTCTACGTAATCACTAAATTTTGGATAATTCAGTGATAGAACATCATCGATATATCGATAAGTAAAATTAAAATGTCTGACTAATCGTTTATTAACTGAATTTGAAAATGATAGTAACCAAACTTTGTTATGTCTTAAAGATACATTATGGGAGATTAGTAGATAACGAAACTTTGGCAGTTCTGACTATAATAGTTACAAATTAGATAATTTAAAGGCAATTTGCGGAAAATTTCAGTCAAATTGATCTACTATTAACCGAGAATTAAGCGATTAAAATTCACGCCTAGTCTCGATGATCATTATTAAAGTCATTACGATAAAAAGCATAGTCTCGATTATCCATTTATTGATTTAATCGTGAAACGAAGTTATGCAGTAAATCGGGTAATAATTAATTCAAGATCGCAGGCTGGCGTTGTCATCGAGGGTTGATTATGGTACAGATAAGTTAATTATTAATGTTTAATTGATAATTTAGATAACATTTCAAGCCTTAAGAAATACCTAAAATAGTCAGATTTAGCTTTTGCATAATGTATGATTAAGTTTTAGTTGACCGACATTGGAAATGCCTTCAGGTTACGATACTTGTGCTTCGGGTATATTGTAATTGGGATATAACTTACCTAATGCCCCTTTAAATCACGATTCGTAGTTACTTTCGTTAATTTTGAATAACTTTTCTCCAATCCAGTTGTATGCAAAGTTGTTTGTTGATTCAATAAAATATGTTTAACTATACATAAGAATTGTATTTAACAACCTTATATTTAGCCATTGGCTAATGTTAAGTTCGTATCAATACCTTGGTTCAAAAACAATTATAATTCTATGATTTAATTCTTGAAATCAGTATAAAATCATTATTTTCGTAAAATTGTCCCAAATTGTTGCCCCATTAGCTCTTTATAGTGAAATGAAATGGAGTTTAACGTTCCACTTTTTATGCACCGACTAGGATAATGAAGACGGGCTATACTCATACGCATATATCACGTGTTTCAAAATCACATGATGATGAGAAGAACAAGCCTAGTGTTTTGCATCTGGTCGCATGAATTATGCAATACATCCTGCAGCAAATTGGATGGACGTGATTAATCTACCAGTCGAATTTAAATAAAGACTTCACAATATGGGTAACTGAGCTGTAGAGACACAACTAATAATTTTTTCCAGTGTGTGTGATCTATTAACGCTAATGTCGGATTAATAGGAATAACCTCAATTTAATGCAAATGACAAGTAGATATGGATCTTAGCAGAACCAGAAAACCCTAATCAAAACAAATAAACTAGTTATTCCGGATGTCATCGACAAACGAGTGGGCGAATGTTAGCGGTGCCGTATTTATCAATGATGGCATGTCTGTTTTACAGGGAGAATCAAATTTACGGAAACATCAGGTGGATTTTCTCATAAATAACCGTGGACTTAAAAATATTATGTAGCGAAGTTGACTGTTGTCAAAAAACCCCCACCATTTTAATGACGTAAAAAGTTCGTTTCATGTGAAATTCCAAATTGTTCTTTATTTAACTTGTATATGAGCATTGGATTAATTTTTTTAAAAAACTTATTTCAATGCAGGAAAAGAACTTTGCTCAAACATCGCGTTTCCGTCTATCATCAGTATAAAGACATTTCAGGTTTCACTTTGTTGTCGACAGATACATACATAGGTCCATATCCGAGAAAAAGGATTGACATCGGGTGACGTATGAATAAATCATTTTTACAGTAAAAGCCAAGCCGTAAAACAATTCCTTTTTGGCCATTTGAAAAACAAAGAAATGTTTATGGTTTTCCTGGGAGTGGCATACTCAGCGAAGGCCGTCATTTAGAACTGTCATGTGATTTCGATGTAGTGGACGCTTGTATAATTTTAAATGTGCTCATAGTAGTGACATTATGAAAATATTAATAATTTTTGTCCTGCTACAGATGTTATTGTCATTGCGCTTCATCTATCATGACCACAAAAGTGATGGAATGGTAATTTTTATTTCTATGATTACGTGGACAATGTGACGTCGGATATATTACAAGGATAGCAGTGGTTACGGCTGTCTTCAATTTAAAACCGCGAAGGGTGAGCCGTGTCAATGTGTAGACGGGTAAACCTAGGTTTTTCGTGTCATCTGAACACCTTTGTCAGTATTGCCACATAATCATGTACTGCAATTGCCTTATAACAATTTTAATTTTCGCGTTGATGATTCCGATGACTATACCGCGGTTGATTTTTGTGAAATGTTGAATAACAGATCTCTTACAAAATATGTTTCTTCTTCAACTCATAACGGAGGACACATTCTTGATCTTGTGGTCATTATTCCACGTGATATTAAATTGGATAATGTCTTTGTCTCGAACAAATTAATATCATTTCCCTTAAGTTTTAATCTTAAGATCCAGAACCCACAACCGACAGGAAGGACTGTAAAATATAGAAGGTTTAATCTCTTAACACTAATAAATATAACGCGGAAATCGTCAACTCAGATTTTAATGTACGTTCGTACGTGGGGTTTAACGTCCACTTCCACCTAAGGTGATATCGTAGACAAAAATTTTAATGAGATTCAACGTATTTTTAAACTTATACAATATCAATATTTTGAATGTAGAAAAACGACAACTGTTAAATAAATATATGTTGTAAACCAGCAATGCCCAAACTACCTTACGGAAACACTCTTATTTAATTTCACGCCTTACTCCAACATCAATAAACGGGTGCTTGTATTAAGACTTAATCTTACTGTTGTTAAAAATAGTATCAAATTATGTGGATTACGGCAATGGAACACATTACCATGTAATCTTAAACACCTGAAATCCGGTAACACCTACCGGACCCAGGTAATTAAATACTTAAATTTTTCACCTTACTCGATCAACATTACCTTTATACATTATATATATATATATATATATATATAGCCATTGTGTATTTGTATATTTTTTCATGGGCGGGGCGGGGCTGTAATCGTTTTTTTTTTAGCGTTATTACACCTTTTTATGTGCCATAAATATGTATATATTTTCAACTTGTTTTTAAATTATTAATGTTTACATTTCTATTTCTTTTTCCATTTTATTAATATATATTTCTAATTGTTTAAAGGGTAAAATTTTAGAAATGTTATTGACCTAAGTATTAGCCCTTTTGAAATAAAGTATTTATGATTATTATTATTAGTGAAAATATACAAGAGAAAGCATCACAATATCATTTTAAGTTTGCTGAAATATTGGACTTACTTTTGCCTCTGTAAACGAACAATTTGCTATTGTTTCAGTACGCATATCACCTTGTACTATTCCCAACGATTTCATACAAGCTTATTTCACCCTAATGATTAAAAAGTATTGGATCAGAATATTTTCAAAGATTACAAACCTTTTTTTTCTAACTTTGGTTTTATTTCTAGAATATTGGAGAAATACATAGCTTCTTAGATAAAAGCTGGCCCAGATGATTACTGTTTATATAAACCATTTCAAGATGCTTTAAACCATTTTCAAAGTAATGAAACAGCCTTAATTCGGGTTTTAAATGATATCTATTGAAAAGTGATAGTAGAAAATATGCATTTTTAATTTTATTAGATTTGTCTGCCGCCAAGCACACGGTGGATAGCACAATTCTTTTACGTAGACTTCATTTTAAATTCGCTATTTGTGGCTCTGCGTTAAATCGTTAAGAAAGCTATCTTGTGGGTAGAAAACAGTGTATTTTAGATAATTGAATATCGTCGACTTATCTGGGGTTCATCAAGGTTTTGTTCTTGGTCCAATTTAATTTACCCTTTGTAGTCATATGTGCTGTAGGAACAGTATTTTGTAGAAATGTTTTATAAGTCGTTTAGTCAGTATTTCGGATGGACACTCACCAGGTTATACCTATGACGTCATCAAAGATGACCGCAGGCGTTATATCAATGTTACCTACCAGTCATTGTTTTCTGCCAATTTCCATGTACTCAAGATCAGAATGAAATTTTTTATACGAACTAAAGTGAAAAATATATTTGATTATTAAACTTTTATTAATTTTTCACGAAAACACACACCCAATTTTTAAGTGACAACACGAAAAAAGCTATAAGATATATATATATATAAAATAACACGGCAAAATTAATAACGATTTTAGGGCTTTAAGAAATGCGTTGACAACGCCCAAATAGGAATTTCACAAGTTCCATCGGATTTTTTGGCAATTGTACATTTACAAAATTTACTGTGCAAATACAAAACGACTTGCACATTTTATACAGACGCAAGCGCCAATAAAGTCATCATATTTTTGTACATTCAATTGTGGAACCAAACCATTTTTAATATTTCAAAGCCAAATTGACATGGATCTAAACGAATGATAACTTTATCAATAACAATGATGTAGGTAGTATGTGTAAAGATATGACATTAATAGCCTAGCCGAGTGGAATCTCTCACCCGTATTTCAGTACCTGGATTCGAAATGAGTATTCCTATACTAAGGGTATGTACACTTTGCATAAAAGGATTCAAATCAAGGGCTAAAAAAACTACTAAATCGAAAAATTTCAGAAGCCACGTGTGTTGCATTGTCGAGATATATTACCGTAAACATACAAAAAGTATCTTCGCCCCCCCCCCCACTGCTAAGCTAAAGTCCCTTCGCGCAGGTGTGTTATGTTAGCTATGTGTTAGTCCCGAAATCCGAAATGACCTATTTTATTTTGAGTGGACGTTAAACCGCATATTTAGCAGTGGCAGGAAACCAGAAGACCCAGAGACAACCCACGGGGTTAGACAGGCGACTCCACCCCTTGTCACGCATACGCGGGGAGTCGAAACCAAGCTACTTGACTCAATATCAGACCTTGTGGATTAACGCGCACGCTTTAAACCATACGGTCGCCCCCGCCCCCTTTACAAGAACGAAAGTGGCGTGTTGAGATTAGGGATGGTAATCAGTTCACACTTAATGGCGTATCACAAGGTTCGATATTAGGATCAATCTTGTTTAGTTTATATACCTCTCCGTGAGATACTGTCGTGAGAAAACATGGTTTATTATTTAATTTATAGGCTGAAGTTTGTAGATTACAAATTAGACAGTGTTTAGACAAAATCAAATATTAGACGAGTGTGTAGATTTACAGAATATTTACTTATTGGTACTAAAACTGCTTAAGATGTGACTGCTTCATCAATTCGTGTTGCTAGCGTTACAGTTGATCCCTTCCATTAGGCCAGAACCATTGGTATAATTATTGGTGACAATAACTCGACAATGGAGCGCCAAATGAATATTTGCAAAACGGGTTATTATTATCTTAGAATCATAATCAAACCAAATATATTCCAGTAAATAACATCGGCACATTACAGTACAGGCCTCTTTAATCTCCACATAAGATATCAATAACTTTACTAAACTCGTCACTCCAAACAGGTTTCTGCAAACTTCAATTATAACAGAATTCGGGTGATATGAAGAGTCCCGGGGAAGAACGATCTAAGTCACCTTTTCCACGAATCCCAGTTAATGGTGCCATCTAGTAACAAACTGTACAAGCTTTTTGTGGAACAATCAATTTCATGTAAAAACGATCGGAGTCACATCGAACCAAGGCCCTTCTGAAATGCCCCCCCCCCCCGGACAAATACAAGTCCATCGTGCCCAGTATTTAACCTCGATTTGCCTGAAAAGTTGAATCAGTTGTACTGGTAATTATGGTTCGTGTTAAAAATCATTTTGAAGTTGTAATTAAACCCACTCGTTGTTTTTTTTCACGTCACACATTCTCGTTTGTATTTTCGTTTTATGAGAAAAGACAAAAATGTGACTTAGATCATTCCTCCCTGGACTCTTCAAATAGTTTTAATGGATACTTTACAGCATGAAGATATAAACCCAGTTCATTATAACCTTCACCGGTTGGCTGTTAATTTCAGATTTTATTATTATGTAACAAATGTCACACTAATATAACACCAAATTAATTTATGTTTTTTTTACATCATTTTTGTCCATCTAGGGAGCTACCTGTAACAAATTTCCCAGAAATATCTTACTTTTCTGCGTCGACTGGCCATAAGCCATACAGTGTGCTACAGGGGAAAAATTAAACCAAGAGAGTGACACAAGGAAATATCCATATCGAATTCTAACTATAAAGGGATCTACGGGTACGCCAAGGTGTACATACGTTATTGCTCGCATGGTTATAGGTTGTACAATGTAGAAAATTACCAGGTTTCTCCGCTAATGATCACAATGATTCACACCAAATTTGAAAAAGAAAATCAGTTAAAAACGGGGCCCATGTCGCAATTAATATTTTTTCCGGGAAGAAAGGATTTTATCCCAAAACGCTGAAATCGATAGTTGTTGCCATTACATTACTAAATTAGATATAATGGAAAGAAAAAAAGTATTTATTGCGTTCACGAAGTTTTCGGAAAAACTCAGAAACGAAAGGTTGCAGAACGCTTTAGAATTATCCACCGAGGAACATAGAGGCACTGTGAAACACTTTAGGGTTTTCTAGACACAAATCCATTAAGACATCAGCCATTATTTTGTGGATAATATCCCAGAATATTTTAGCGTGTTCTCTTTATTCTGTTTTTTTGGCGAATAACCATTACTGCCAATCTTTAGTACATAAATCGACTATATAGCACGTGCACTGTTAAAAATAGACTTAAACATAAATCAAACAAGAGAGAAATCTGCCTATTGTAGGTCGTACTTGGCCTAGAATGTTAGTCATCTTATCAAGACCATAATCGACTCTCGATGCCATCGCTAATCAGCGATATTTAGTGGATTAGAATATATTTCCTATAAAATAATTTACGTAAAAATGGATAATCGATACTTTGTTTTTATTGTACCGACTTTAGTAATAATGATCGAAGCTAGATTAAAATTCAAAAACTAATATCTCGGTTAAGAGTGGAGCAATTTGAAATTTTCAGCATATTGTATTTACGTATTTTTTTAAAAACTATTATAGCGGGAACTGTTAACTCGTTATCTATTTTTCAATTATCTCTAATATAGGCACAAAGAAACTGATGCTTAAAAGCTTAATACGTCCTTTATTTTATTATCTAGTAAAATTTATCTGATTAATACATAACTTATAAGCCAATAATCACGGTTATTTGATATTAGGTAATTTGTACAAGATGGACCCCTGTTCACAACTTGCCAAGGACGTGAACCATGCTGAAACTATAAAGAACGGCGATTTGAATTGTTTGTAGGGAAGTGGAAATTATATTTTGAATTAACAGAGGCAGTTAAACCTAATTTTAAAATCTGCGCGGTGGGAGGGTAAACTAAACAAATGACTCATGTAAATTCGATTCTTGGCGAATAAAGTTTTTCAGAAAGGCATACTGTGACCAGGAACGTTCAAATAAGGATATAATGATAATTAATTTGATATGGAATACTAGTAGATTATTTGGGATTTTCGTAGATTTGTCCGGAACGGGGGTAAATTATTGTACTGTTGGCGATAATCCGTGTACATGCGCACGAGGAGAGAGAGAGAGAGGGAGAGAGAGAGAGAGAGGGGGATGCGATGATCAAATGAATTTCTGACCTGATTCTTTGTTCAATATTAAAAAAATTGTGAGAGCGATGAGAGAGAGAGAGAGAGAGAGGGAGAGAGAGGGAGGGTCAAATGGGTTATAATCCTATAACGGTAAATCTCTTTGATCTTTAGGGCCTTTTTTTTCTTGGGACATTTTCCCCAAAATAACGTCAGTCCCGTGCTTTATCTTACATAAAAAGCTAGAGAGAAACCGGGGGCTAAAAAACGAGAAATGAATGACATTATGAAATGGCCACAATAGGCTTCCAGACGTATGGCTCTTGAGTGAGTAAAAGGAAAATTGTCTGTAAGTAACACCTTGGCAAGACTTGACAAATTTTATAATTGAAGTCATTACGTTGACAGATAGCTTTATCACCCTTATGTGCAACAAAAAATTGTAACCAAAGAACTTACATTTAGGTGTGGGTCCGTCGCACTTTTTTTACTGATTTAAAAAATAGAATATATACTAACAAGCTGTAAATGCTGTTTATTTGTTGGGTTCAATAGTAATAGTTTAATTTAATAACATCATATTAATACATGTATACCTTTGGTCCAATGTTTTGATTTAAAATAAATGAATAAAAAAAATCTGTAGTATCACTAAGACTTTTTCTTCTCTTGGTAAATATATTTCAAAACGCTTTCGGTAACTTAAAAAGTGTTTCGCTTACATCCTACAGATCTTGGTGTAATAGGCTACTTCATCCAACAAATGCTTCGTAACACTGTTTCTAGTAAATACAAATTTTCAAAAATCAAAGTTTGGATAATTTATTTCACACAAGAGTTACACAATATTTTAAAATTATATCTGTTTGTTTAAATTTTCTCAATTTTAGAAGATTTAGCAATGATGGTGTTGTTTACTGTCTTCTACCGAAACCAAAACAAGAGAGTATCATATATACAGGTCTGGGCCCTGTCGATTGAAATTTTAACTTAAGATAAAATCCAAATTGTAGTAGATACTTCAATTTTGATTGGCTAAGCACTAAAATCAATCTAATATTATCCAATCAAATTACTATAATTTGAATTTTATCTTAGTTAAAATTTTGTGAAACAGGCCCCAGTTATTACCGTTTGTTTCTTTACACATGATGCATTTGTTTTTTTATCAATTGTGTGAACTGAACTACAATTAATGTTGACGCAAAAGCTGAGATTAGATCTGCTCTGACAGGAATTGGAGACTTTTCTTTAAAATTAACGAGTTAAAAAGATCTCCACTAAAATCCTAACCTTGACCCGCCGTATTAAATGTTTTATTATAGCTTATGGTTATGTAAGATGTGACGTTACATAACAAGTTTAGGAGAACCGCACTTGACCGAGAAACAAAACTGATAAACCTATAACTGCCAAGACAAACTACACGAATAAACATCCTACCGAGTGAATGGAGTTGGAAGCGAAATGAAATGGGTTTAACGTCTAACTTTTCTACTCCGTGTGGGGTTGGGGGTGGAGGTTGGGGGTAACTGGAGGTAATTTAGTAATCAAAATACAGTGCAGCACACAATTACTGTTATCAAATCTTGGGTCAATGCTTAATAGTAGGTAAGCTCCAACATGGAGTTGGAATGGACATAAACATATGTTTCCAAATATCCAAATACAGGTAAATAGAATCTGTCCTAAGTTGTGTTATCTTTAGTTGATCTCCTCATGACGGTTATAGAAAGTTTCTACTTGTGTAGGAATAGTTTTAGTGAATCTGAGACAATTATGCAGCGATTTTATTGACGTTTAGATTTCGGTGACCTACCAGTCCCGGGGTCTCCAATATCCCTTACTTCCCAGGGCCCCAATCCGCGCCCCCCTCGCAGCCAAAATTGTGTGGGGGCCCTATATGTGGGGGCCAGGGACATTGTCCCACTTTGCCTCCCCTAGATCCGGCACTGAAAACAATAAAGAATAGATATAAATGGGGTGGGGGTGGTGTGGTCGTGGTGGTAATGTGGATTAAGATCTATTAATGTATAGTTTACTGAAATAAGTAATACTGTATGAATTAGCACGATGTAGTATACATTTTACTATTGGATCGAAATTCACTCCAACTACAATCGGATGTACACGATTTTGACATGATTTCTTTTAGACACGCAAACAAATGACAAACATAATGGGTTCCCATAATGCTACACGATTATAACTGAGACTGCTTGGAAAATGAAAATATAATTATATAAAGTGAGCATGATGAGATTATTATATAAAACGTTACAGAGTATCTTCATTTTACCATGCTTCAAAGATCTAGAAGAATTTTTTTTTGTTAGTTCTGTCGTTCTACGCGACTGCACTTCTTATCTTGCCCCTCTTTGTCAGAAATATTGTTGCAAGAATCTGCCTGGTTTTTTTATTTCTTATAAAAAAATCACTGTAGAAATACCTTCTTTGCACTGGTGTATGCATAAATAACAACTTGAAAAGTACATTTGCATTGACCAAGCTTCCAAGAGCTACAAATATTTTTTTAGCGTCCATGCGGTCCAAACGTCACTTCGGGACTATTACATGGTTCAATTGTATTTCAATAAAATTTGCTTGTGCGTCGGGGTCTTTACTTTAGCGGTGGGGGAAACTGGAGCACCCGAGGAAAACCCATTTCGCATGACTGCTTTCCGTTTCTTACACATCTCTGTCGGATACATTGTATGCAGACATGAAATCGGAGCGAAGCATGTCACAAACTCTATCCACTCCGGACAAACGTCATTCCTGGACTAGCACACATGGTTCAATTTTATTCTAATAGTTTGCTTGCTTGCAGGGGTCTTTACCGGTGGAGGAAAATGGGGAGTCCGGAGAAATCCCAAGAGGTTGGAGAGGCTCGTTTCGCATGACTGTTTTTCGTTTTTACACATCTTTGTAGGAAACATTGTAAGAACATATGAAATTAGAGCAAAGTGTGTCATAAACTCTGTTAAGGGCGTTGACTACTCTAAAATCACTATTATTTGGTACCTAGAAATGGACATAAATGGCGGCAACGCGTATTATAATGTAATATGAATGTATATAAAATGATTTACATTTAATCGTGTCTTTTTTACTGCAATTTCTAACCATTCTGAATTCAGGTCAAACTGTTGACCGTCAACGTCCAAATTTCTGTTCCAGAGCCTTGTAACTGTTGCCAGGTTCCAAAGTGTTACAGCCAGTCTATTTTGGTGAGGCACTGGCCTCCGGAATCTTGTATCTTGTTTTTCAATTGCTGGTCTCAGCAAATTGCAAATGGCTTTCTCCCCAAAGTTTGCCATGATAAATTTCGTGCCAATAACTCCGAAGACGATATTTCACCCAAACAGGAATAAGTTGCGGTGTATCCTACATAGTTGTAGCCCTTCGTCACTGAAACAAATATTATGGTAACATAACCAGCTAAAAGATGGGCAACGAAACATACGCCCTCAGCAGCTAGGTCCTCCGAGCAGTCAAAAAGGGTTGTGGCATACTTTTCCTTTCTGTCAGTAATGCAAACAACACACTAAATTCTGATTACGAGTTCTGCCCTATATAACATTTAATTATTGACTTGTTCATCCATCACCTTAAACACTGCAAAAATATCACGGGCCACAACTCTGGCAGTAATTATCGTAAATCGTTCAAAATCAATTGGCTTCTTCATTCATGACCTTAAATATACATAAAATTAAAGCCAATCATTAGCCTCTACCGCGTCGGACGGGGGCGACGACAATATACGACCACATTTCAACTTGATTTTGGTACCATGGCAAGGTGTCGAAGATGTAAGACCCGGCGTCTGGTGCATCCATCTTTACCTTCACTGCGCATTCAGTGTGGCGCTTTTCATTTTGAATTCAATCCGAATAAACTGTAATGTGATGCACCGCTTTTAATCTGGGAAAAACCCATCCGAATTCCAGAGTTCCGAAATTCGCATTGAAAATGCGGATGCAGTGGGAAAGCAGCTCAAATGATTCGTTCCGCTATCGGCGTTTCTTACTGTTATTTTTCGAGATTCTAGTACGGTTATTTTGTGACAAAATGATAAAGGTTCATCATACGGGCGCTGCCGCTATAGGCGCTACTTACCGTTATTTTTCGAGATCCTACTACCGTTATTTTGTGTTAAAATTACAAAGGTTCATCTTTCTGGCGCTGCCGCCGTATTTTTCGCGCAAACATGGTACAGCAGAAGCGGAGATGATTTCTGTCAGAGGAATAGTAAGCTCTTCTTTCAAATTCACCAGTTTACACTGCAAAAATAATCCATAACTTAACCTTGACCCTTTGTAAGATAATTTTTTGTTATAGCTTATGGTTATGTAATATGTAACCTTAAAGGGTATGTGTAGAAGAGCCGCACCTAACAAAACTGATAAATCAGCTGCCAAGACAAACTGCGCAAACAAACATCCTAAATGTATTGGGAGGCCAGTCGCGAGCGTCCAGCATTTTCGGCGACAAGGAGAGGGGGAGAGGAGGAGAGGATGGGGGACAGGAAATGAAATGAAATAAATGGACTTTACCGTCCTATTATTCTACCATGGGGAGTAACTGGATGTCACTTTTCTAAAACATAACACTGAAATTTAATACAAAATAATCCGAAATACATGTACTATACGTTTTTTCCCCCAAAACAGACTGACAGAAGTCGATTCTAAATCTAACCACGCCACAAAGTACCCACATTGAAAAATGTTACCGGTTTCTTCTACTACACGATGAAGCAACGTGTATTATTTCTTTTTTAGATAATACCAACAATTTTTTTTATAAAATATTACCCGACATACCTCTAGGCACTGGCGTCCATTGCGTATGTACAGTCCCGGGCCGGTAATGACACAGATTTCACTCAAGATGAAAAAAAAAATGAGTAAGCAAGCCAAGAAAAAAGAAAAGTGGAATATTTCCCAAACGTTGTATAATACTGATGTGAGTCATAATTGGGCATGTACGACATGAAATCTAAAGGCACACTGGAGTAAAAAAACCTTTATATAAGTAGTTGTTCCCTGGCAGCCAATCAGCCACAAGAGTCACAGACAAGCTCAGGGAGAGTCGAGGCTTGCTTCTTTCTACTAGTATATGATTCTGTCCATTTTCGAGGCAATGTTTCGAAATTTGATTAGAAAATAACAGGAAATAAGCGCTACACTTAAAATGACCTAGTCATATGTTGACGAGCCGTTAAACTCTATTCATTCATTCCATTCTAATAACAAGATATTCATAATCCGCCTGGGTGTCGAGGAGATAAGCCGCATGATATACCCCACCAATAATAATTTATGTATTGTCAAATGTTATCAATGTACGCTACTCACTAAGTAACTGTCATAATTGGATAAATTTCTTGTGATGTATTAACGGAAATCAGGGAAGTGTATGATACTAGTGAAATTATTTACGGGCTTCTCAGAAAATGTGATTTTACACCGTTTTTTATATGTGCAGTATATGATATACGTCGAGACAGTGCGACTAACTATTTAACTTTTATCACGTGATCTCTGATACTGACTGCCCCGTAAGCAGAAAAGAGTGACAAATCCCGTTTTATGATTTTATAATTTGAAATTTAGTGGAGGTGAAAACTTTTATTTGGAAAATAAGGATGGCTTTTTGTGGAGCAGGTCAATTTTGGGTAAGTTTTATTTTATATATATAATCTTGAAATGTTGTTAAACGTGTCTTATATATTAAACTGTTTAAAATATTTTTTTAAAGAAATTATATACAGATTGTTTGTTTTAATAGAAATTTTAAAATTAAAAGATAAAATTTATAACAATAGTTTTAGATTTAATAAAAACTCAAAATGTAAAAATAACCCGAAATCCCCTATTTACCCGTCCCCCCACCAAACCTTTTAAAATTCCATCCACACTAGTTAATACCAAAACGTAGATCCTAAAACAATCGATCATAAAGAAAGGTTAAATTAATAAAAGAAATATAGATAAATAAATCTGTGAGATTTATGATATATTATGTAATAAACATGACTTTTAGTTGACCAATGTCATATAATTCTTCCTTTTTTGTTTTGATATAGTATCGGTTTCTGTGCTCGCTGGTTAAAGCTATTTTAAAGCGCCAGTATAATTTACAATTTCGACACACACGTACATAATTATATATAGATATATTTATCATGAAAATTGTTCAATTTTATTTCTGTATTTGGGGGGGTGGCTGGGGGGGCGCAGCGGGATAGTGAGCAAGACGTTAGTTCACATAGAAGGATGCCTCGGTTTCGTTCCGGCTGTTGCATGAGAATGTACTTTATGATCATCTAGTGGGTATATGCGTAGGAACAGACCCAGAGTCGGGCAAAACAATTATTTTCGGGCGATAATGATTTTTTCGGACACTGGCTAAATGATGATTTTTTTAGATTTAAGTGCATATAAAAGGAAAAATGTGAAAATTATCTCACCCCTCAAAATAACGTGCCCGAAATCCGGGGTGATGCAATTGCAATCGGAGTTCAGAGTTTCAGAAAAATGGCCGTAACATGTCTGGGCAAAATGTTGTCCATTGCACACTGCGTTGGTGCAGAAATCGGTTTAAGTTCAGGAATTATCTATCCTTTTGTAATATTATGAAAATAAATATATAACAGGTGCATTATAGGTATTAAGATATGCATTAACAAAATTCCCCAGGTTTTTTATATGAATTTTTAAAAAAGAAGAATTAAAAAAAAAAAACAACCCATGAACATTTATTTGAAAAAAAAATTCGTCATCGATATAACTATAAATATTTAAGGATTAATTAATTTTGGTATCCAAGAACCACTATTTTGGGTAGAGGAAAATATCATGGTAGTGTTAATGACCTTTAAAGAATATATAACCACTACACATGTTCAACAAATGTGTTTGCTCGTGTTATATAAGTAACTGTGATTTAGATTATAGATTTAAAGAGATACTTCAGGTGGACAGCAGAGAGAGAGAGAGAGAGAGAGAGAGAGAGAGAGAGAGAGAGAGAGATGGAGATGGGGTTTAATGTCTACTAGACACAAACTAGGTCATTTCGAAACTAACAAATGGTTTAATTTAATTTCAATAATTCGGTTGCGCGTAAAGGTCTTTAACAGTGGAAGGAAACCGGGGGACCCGTAGAAAACCCTACTCATTGTCACGTACAACCGGGGTTTCGAAACCACGCCAGTTGACTAACCATTCGGCCATCAAGCCCCACCCCCTGGTGGACAGATTTCCATATCCATCAAAACTACAGAATTCCTTAATTGTTGTATTAGTCATCACAAAGCATACTGTAAACTACTTTAAAAAAGATGGAAACCCAATTGCAAAGAAAAAGGGGTAGCATTTCGACCTCCATACAGGACAGACTAATAAAAACACAGATAAAACATTAAATGACAAATCATAGATAAAAACTTCAAACACCTATTACATTGAATTTCTGAATGGTGATTTACGAAGGGAGAAACAATGGTTTCAGTGTAATAAAAAAATTCAAGCAAACATAGCGGTTATATACACTGTAGAATATTTTCCTTACTAAGTTCATGACAATGTCCCTTTAAGATATCCCCCGCACCACCTTTACATATATTTCCACTAAACCAGTTATGTTTACATAAGTGTTAACGTTTGTGGTAGATTACGGGTCGAGGTTTTCCTTTCAAGCGGGTTTACGTGTCTAAACGATTTTACGCTGTAGTTTCAATAGCCCCCCCCCCCCTTATCAAATTTGAGCAATTGTTCTTCTCTGAAAATGGAAAGCCACGATGGCAAGTGTTGGTATTAATGTTCCCAAAATTATTGTTTTTATTAGCCTAAGTTGAAATGTGCTCATAATTATATCGTCGTGGCGTTTAGAGACTCTTGTTATCATCCGACTTACTTGAAATAGGTGCCTGTTTTAGAAATGTTCCCTGATTACTTCCGGGGTAATAACTTGTTATCTATTGAATTCCAACAACCACTATCACACGTGTTCTCTTAAAAGTTCTTGTACACGCTCTCGCGTTATTATTGGGATGAATGAAAATTACAAATTCTAATAATTACTAATATAGGTATTCAATATTAAAATCGTTAACAACAAGTAAATTATAATGTTTAATAAAGATAGATAATGTAAGAGCTAAATTATGCACAAGAGCTAAATCGCAGTTCAAAATTTTGCCTTCACATGTTATATGCTATTATTTAGACAATTATTCACATGCCAATCGCTATTTAATAATTAAATTTAAAAATGGATAATTTCGATTGTCAAGTACCTTGGTTATGATAATTAACAACTACGTTACAACAATCAACCCATCACATCTTTACGTTGCCAGGATTAGTAAAGAAGTATTTGTTAAAACCGAGAGCAGAATTTAGTCATGGTTTGTTGATTTTCCTTGGCATTTGACAGTTTCAATAGAGAGAAACTGTTAACATTTATGCTACAAAAAGGGATACAGGGAAAGATGTTTATGACCCTGAAAAGAATGTATTCAAAAGTGCGTTCATGTGTGAAACAAGGGTCAAGAATTACTCCGTTTTTTGACTAGTTGTCTGGTGTTAGACAAGGCTGTGAAATTAGTCCTCTACTTTCTTGTCGTTTGGTAATCACCTCGTTCAGTTAATGAAAGCTAGTTATGTCCAAATAATACTCACAAACCAAGATGCACAAGATATTATAATGCGAATGTATACATTTGCAGTAATTTTGATTTATCATTCAATTTATCGAAAACGAAAGTGGTAGTTTTTCGAAATGGTGGTTTTATTCGTAATAATGAAGTGTTTTATTATGAAAATGTTACTTGAATTTAGCTTCATCTCGAATATGTTGGAGTTAAGCTTTGGGAAATTTATCCTTGAAAACTCAGAAATAACTCATGCTTCAAATGTAAGAAATCAGGTATAGGCCTAATTACTCTGCAGAAGACTTTAAGGCGCTTCAAATCTACTGTGGTTCACAAGTAAGTGTAGGGTTACGAATATAGAAGAAATATGAAACGAGGGCATATGACCTTTTGTAAGTTTCCTCTTAGTGTATACAAAACTAGCACAGCAGTAGGTGTCTTGGGCGAGTGCAGACAAACTGAGTTGTCTTACATTATGGGAGATTAGTTAACGAGTTGGCAGTTCTCACTATAGTTAAAAACTAAATAATGTAAAGACACTTTGCTGAAAATTTCAGTCAAATTGATCTACTATGAACCGAAAATTAAGCAAGTGAAATTTCGAGCATCATAACTAAAACTAGCCTCGATCATCATAACTAAAATCGGTACGGTAAAATGCATAGACTCGATTATCCATTTTATAATTAAATCAAGAAGGAAAGTTATGCAGTAAATCGGATCACAATACAACAAACATCATAGGCAAGCGATGCGATTGAGAGTTGAGTATGGTCTGGATATGTTAATATTAATAATTATTAGTTTAGATAACATTTCAGACCTAAAGAAAGACCCGCAATAGGCAGATTTAGCTCTTGCATAATGTATGTTTAACTAAAATTCTTTAGATTCTGGATTAAACTGTCCAATACTAGGTACCCAAAATATGATTACGTAAGGCACAGACGACTTGATGGTTTTGGTAGAAAAACATGGTGTACAAAAATAAAACTCTATTGTATAAGTTATTCATTCTTGGTCAGCCCAAAGCATCGGCAATAAAAATAATCTTATCAATCTATTGTAACAACGTCTTACTGATATAGAAATTCAAAATGGTTCGCTTAGCCAATCGATAGTTCCAGTTTACATGAATATTGTTTCAAATTGAATCTTTGTCAAGATGAATATTTAATATCAGAATTTTAAGATTAAAAGGGAATATTACAAAACTTGGGTTGAATCTTTTACGATTAGCTACAAATTTTTTAAATAGGAAGATGAAAACTGATCCTTTATGTCCATTATGTAAGATAATCGATCAGGATAATTTTCATTTTTTATGTGTTTGTAACAAACTGAGTATATTTTACATATAAATATATACATGTACAATTTGTTAATAATGTGAACACTAATAAATATATCTTCCACGAGTTATGTACAACTAAAAATAAATTCCCTTTTCATTTTATTATTGTCGCTCTAAGTTAAAGGCATTTATACATCTATTTATATGCCTACTATTAATTTTTCGTATTTCTAAAATAACTGCTGTACATAATTATATTTTATATTTTATAACTGTGGGTCCTAGAATACTTTCTGGAATAAACTATTTATTTATTTATTTATTTATTTATTTATTTATTTATTTATTTATTTATTTATTTATTTATTTATTTATTTATTTATTCATTTATTTATTCATTTATTTATTTATTTATTTTTATTTACGTTACATCTTTAAACATTGATACGTTCGCACAGAATAAAGTAATTTGAATGAAATTTCCGATGTATTTATTATCTGTTTTTGACCTATTATATAGCAAGGACGGGCAGGTTACATAATGCATCTTTAATAACAAGTACCCGAGTACTATGGACAAGGAACTACACATGACGTCATCGTCGCGGTTTCTCCATACTATCTGACGAAGAGTTTGATTAAAACAGCGTCTCCAAATTTAACATCATATTGGATAACCATATCTATATATTTACAAAATTGTTTGTGATAAGTGATTGCTACGATTTTCATATAATCGAATAGTACAATTTTTTAAATGAGTTACCTAATCCCGTTAAGGAAATCTAGTCATTATTTCGAAATAGTGTATTAGTTTGAATTGAGAATTTTAGATATAGTAATTGGGTTATTTCTTCATATTTTTTTATAATCAGGCTTGGGGGGGGGGGGGGTCTTTCATTGAGTCAACTGGCGTGGTACGATTCACCGATCAATTTTATTTCAATAATCCGCTTGCGCATAGTGTCGCCTGTCTCACCTCGTGGGTTTTCTAAGGACCCTCCTTTTCCTCCCACTGCTATGCGCAAGCGAATTATTGAAATAAAATTGAACCTAGATGACCTAGTTTGTGTCGAGTGGACGTTAAACTCCATTTCTCTCCCCCATTTTTCTCTGTCCTCGTATTTTGGTGATTTTTTTTGTATTACAGTAGCCCCATGTTTGCAACGATTTGATGATGTTGTCAATGAAAGTTGTGAATGTGGTTATTAAACACGTTGCATTAGCCCAAGTTATGTCCCAACTTACGTATTTATCCGTCTGTATATCCTATTATCACATTTATGTTTTATAGCATGTAGAATCCTCTAAATTTAAAAAAATAAAATTCCCCCCATACAGCAAGAAACTGTCTGTCTGTAACGTTTCGTATAACATACATATTTAATAATATTTACACAGGCGTCTATAACATGGAAACGTCTTTCACAAATTTCATTGGCCGTGGAAAAAGACGAGAATTGATATTAGTCAATGAGTAATTATTGGTAGTCTGCATCCATATTCCCAATGGAGTTATCTCTCTTTATGCGCTTTACAGTCTAATTTCTGATTCTTCAACGTACAATCACAATAATTTGTTATAAAATCAGAGGCATCCGATGGTACCGAGAGTTGATTATGTTAACAAATACCTCTTGTATAATGCCTGTTTGATTATCGTTATTTAAAGATAACCCTTGCGCTTGAAATAGCCCCCCGGGAAAAGAAAGTCGTGTCTCACATAATAAAAAGGGCCAGTAAATCCACACACTCATAAATGCGACTTAACTTGTCTTATGATATTTAATGTTGACTGTCTCTTCTGACAATTACCAAGTTGAAAATCGCATAAACATCAATATGGGCCGCCATCATCAACATCATTCGTCATCACTTTCGTATTTCTTTTATTTTTTTTAGAATGAGAGCATGCTGAGAAACAACTGGTGGCCAGAGTTTGCCGAATGTTTTCAGTCCACTGTGTTGGTGTTTGTGCCGTGTGGGTGGTTATGGTTGACCTTACCCTTCTACTTGTTTATTCTCCACAGATCAAAAGAGCCAACGTTACCAGCTACACCTCTTCATTTCACTAAAATAGTAAGAATGATAGTAGATACCATAGACCAGATATAGCTGCCGATTTTATGGAATCTAGGGCCCGGTTGGTCGCTTGAGCTGTTGGTAGTCTGGAAATTTTCTTTTATCCAGAGACCGTTACTGGGATCCAATCCTGGTACTGTGCTTGATTAAAAAAAAAACCCACACACAAGCGAATCTTTCATATTTTAAATAGTTACATAGGATTACACGGAATTGTTTTGAAGCGAGGAACGAAAAAATAAGTCTCATAGATTGAATTGAATTGAAATGGGGTTTAACGTGCTACCGTTCTTGCTTAACCGGCCTAACGAAGACCGGCATACGGTGTGCTATGAGGGAATTTTTCCCCGGGCAGCGGCACTATGACCTACTCTTATATCGAAATCCAACTGCATAATGTATCTTTTACGGGAACGCCCCGGTATACACGGCTCTTCGCTTTTTCGTCTCATGCGAATGACTAGACAGCTGTCCTTGTCAAGCCCTCTGTCCTGCACCGCTGACAAGGTTTCCTTTGAGTGGGTTTTTGTCACAACCTCAATTGGCCGATACCGTTCAAGGGAGATAACGTAGCTATAAGTTCGGGAATTACAAAGCTTTGTAATTGTAGCAACATCTATATGTCGTACAACTCGCGGTCGTGACACTATGGCCGGAGTCGGGACAAAGCGCAACACGTCTATTACAAATTACGACTATTTTTCGTTGCATTATAATTCCACCCAATTGTCTATTTTCAGTGTTTGTGTTTTGTGTTGTCATTAGTAACAGTTGGTGTAGTGTTTGGAGAGATGATGGAAACTTTAAAGGCACCCTCCCCATACTCCACGTCGCATTATACTGCCAGAGCTGTAGAAATAGTCACATTTGTAAGGACCATATATAATTTCTGCATTTAATATATTTGACTGATGTAGTCAGAGAATATTTCTTAGCGACAAGGTTCGCTTCTTTCTATACAATATTGCATTATAAAAACTGGTTATAGCTTTCGTTTTCTTTAGGCCGCGAACCTTTAAGTCAAGACTCTCGGAATCCATTGCTGTTGTACTTTAATGAGGAGTAAAGGGACGTATCTTAAGTACGGGGATATGGTATAATATCGAAAAGAATGTTAAAATAAAACGAACTGTATACTGCAACACTCCTTTGTGAATTGTATTTTTATCTTAATAATAAACGTTGTTTATCTTCAGGTATTGGCAGCAGTGATTATACATGCTGAACGATTACGAGGTTTCATCACTTCCGGTATACTCTTCGTCTTTTGGTTATTGCTCACTGTTTCTGACATCATTCCATTATATACTTACATCATTTTAGAGGTAAGCCCCCCCCCCTCCCTAACCATCCAAAAATCCACCCCTTAGCTATCCAGATGGTAAAGCACTTTACAATTCAAATCTTTAGATTTAGATGCACTGTAGTATCATTTTTAAAATTGTTCTAATGTTGTTATGTTCTACTATAGCTAACGAAGACATGTATTCTCTTGAGGCTAATGCCAAGGAAGTAGTTCGATCAAGGTTTTGGTATACCGTGTTTTTTTATTGGATTGGATTCATAAATATTGGCAGAATAGTAAAACGTTAAACCCCATTTCATGTCATTTCATAAATATTCATAAATAATGTATTGCCCATAACTGGAATCATAGGCTACTCATTGATCGATAATATTTAACCATCATATAGTTTGATCCACAGCAGTTTTCAAATTGTTACTCCAGTCGTGAATAGAACTTTATTAGTTGTATTACATGTAAATATAGCACAAGCACCAGTTCAGAATACAACTCTTTGGCTACTTTGATTTCTACCTTAAGAATTAGATCGGCTACCTTGATATCTACCTTAAGAAACAGAGCAAGCCAATCAGTTCAAAAAATAGTTTACATTTGTCCAAGAGGGTTTGTCAAATGTCTTAATGTGTACACTATAATTCGAGGAGATGAAGGGTTTCGTATCTTGTATAATTGGGAATACTAACACAATCTCTTTATGTCTACATACCATTTTGTATAATATAAACTGTAATATTGTCTTAGGAAAGCATTATTGGGTATATAGTAATAATTATTTAATTATACGAATAAAATAAAACCAAGTACGAACAATCCAAACCATTAGGCAAAAATCGAAGTCCTAAAGAACGTAATAGGCAAAATAGTTAGGCAAAGTAGTGTAATCAGCAAATGGACTGTTCATCGTGTACGAAATACACAACAAACAGTGGTAACAGGTGTCCGGAAGAGTAAGCTTACCCTGCCTGGCGCGCCACACCCGCCATCGCTGCATCCAAACTACTAGGCAAAATGTAGGTAAAATAACGTGATTGGCCAATGGACTATAGGTATGCAAAATGCACGTGATGAACATTGTTAACGGTGTAGTAGACATAATCAGAGAGATAGTAAATAGGATACGCGTCAATTAAATATATCAAGAATAATAGCTGAGAGCGACATGTTATATTTACCAATCAAACCAATATGACGGCCATAAAACTTTTTAAAGGATTTTATAAGTTTAGTGCGTAAGTATCCTTGTAGTTGAAGCTTAGTTGACAAATGTCTCGATCTACTTAAAAAATCAGAATAAAAAGAACAAGCTCTCGCGTAACGAATAAGCTGAGACACAAACACTCCATAAGCTGGTGATACAGGAATGTTACTACTAATAAATGGAAAATTAACAATCGGAAAGTCAAAGTCATCACGTTTATCATACAATTTAACACTGAGTCTATGGTAATTGTCAAAATCGAGACGCAGATCCAAGTAGGAAGCGTAATTGTCACTGTCAGTAGTATTTTTAATTTCAAGCTCATCAGGTTATATGAATTCTACATAATCACTAAATTTAGGATTATTCAGTGATAGAACATCATCGATATACCGATAAGTAAAATTAAAATGTCTGACTAGTCGTTTATTTGTTTTAACTAGTGCCTGTATGTACTCGGCTTCATAGGAATACAGAAATAAATCAGCAAGCAAAGGTGCACAGTTGGTGCCCATGGGGATACCAACCACTGGCTGATATATTTCCCCTCCAAATTCAATAAAGATGTTATCAATTAAAAAATCCAACATCTGAATTATCTTGATGGCGGTGAATTTATTTTTTGAATCACTATGGTACTTAACGAAATATGAAGAATTGTAATTAACAACTAAATATTGATATCTAGCAGTTCCCGATTTAGATGAAAAGACACTGTGAATAATATCTTTCAACCGAGCTTTTAATTTACTATGAGGAATTTTAGTGTACAAAGTGGAAAAGTCAAAAGTTTGAATAGATGAGATCGAAGCAAGGGATCTAGATTGTAAACCATCAAGTAATTCTTTGGAATTTTTTAATATCCACATTTGATTAATACCACGACGAGAGTATATTTTGTCACAGTATTTTTGAATACCCTCTTTAACTGCAGTTAGTATAGATGTCAATACTTTTGAAAGTGGTTTTGTGGAACATCGGGATGAACCTGCTATAAAACGTTGTTTGTAGGGATTTTTATGTAGTTTAGGTATCCAATATAACAGGGGCAAATCTGTATAGGTATCTCCGCATGGAGTACCAAATGAAGTGAGTACAGATTTTTCATTGGATATAATTTCATCCTTACTAAGAGTAGATCGTTTATACGTAGCACTGTCGGTTGATTTCCCGAAATTAAGTTCTTTGAAGAGACAGTCATAGTAATATCGTTTACATATAAACACAAAGTTATTGGACGCTTTGTCAGCCGGAACAATGACATACTTGTCATGCAAGGCTTTGAGATTTTCAACGATGCTAACATCATTGGAAATAGACTTAGGCCTTGTGTCAACTGACAAACGTTGCATATAAGTTCTTCGTTTTAGTAAACGACTAATAGACTTAGTCCAATCAGAGAGAGTATCAGAGATAACATCTTCCCTCTTAGCCCATGATCTAGCATAGTCCTCTACGGCATCCATAATAAGTTTGAAATTTTGATCCCATGAAAACGGTTGCGGTTCCCGGTATTTGGGCCCTTTGGACAAAATTTCACGCAGCTTACTATTCTGGACTATATTCAAATCACCAGTGACCACATGCCCAGCTGGTTGATAAAGGAAGGACGATGTAGAGCAAGAACAGGGTGGAGGGTTGTCATATAAGTGTTTCGCATTGATGTCAGATAATGCGTTTCTGTAATTAAATATTTTAGATGCAATGGGTTTTGTATATGTATAGGAAATCCTGGGAACAGTAACAGTTTTGAAGTAGGGGGGGGATGTGTGCTGTGACTTGCTTATGATGCAATATTTGGCTTAACCCGATAGCGTCAATGCCTTTATTAGCAAATTTCAGTTTTAGGAATGCACTGTTGGTGGTGTTAGACGCATCGGGTTCGGTCGCAACGTCCAAACGACGGTGGGCAATGTCAAGCACAATGGATACAACCCTGTATTCAGTGGATGCAGGATCAGTACAATTAGAATCCAAACATTCAGTTTTAAGTAATTTCAAAATAGTGAGTGGAATAGAATATAATTTAGTACGTATATGATGTGGCCCTAATGGTTCTTGGATAATTTCCAACAGGGCATCCAGTGAAATAGTGCTGAGCTTAGGTGGTGTGTAGCGACGATGTCCATGACTGCGTTTTCGACGACGAAACTTTGGAAATAATGTCATGACATTAACGTCACTACACGCAGGGTTAGACAAATTTCCAATACTAGCTACATTGTCATTGCATCCATATGGGGTGGCCGTACCTAATGTCCGTATCCAATATTCTTCTCGGTCTCTGCGAAAGGGAGTACTCAAAGTAGGGCTGTTGGTATGGTGGTAAATTTTCTCTAATATGGACACTCTCATAGAATACTATGACACAGTCTTATTAAAACAAGAAATCTAAATGCAAGAACAATATAACTGGTTTCTTGCATTTAAAGTACATCGCCTATCTTGGTGTTTAATTCTACTTAATTTTAAAAACGCCCCATCCCACATGTACATCTTAGCGAATAGGCCAGACACACTATTTGGACACGGCACTTTAGTATTTTGTGGCGTCACATTAAAGCTTCGCAAATGATTTAAATCTTCAAAAAATGTAAAGAAAGATATAAAAAATGAAAATAAATCAAACCTGGCAAAAGGGCAGACCACAAAAAATGTGTCTTGCATCACTTATGATGTAACTGCCATATACCACTACTTTGTGTCGACATAAAAAATATATGAGCAGGATACGAAGAATAATTTACTGACAGTTAAAAGAAAAACACACAACTCTGTAACATATAGAAACTTAGAAAGCATTAAAATAACAGTAAACATGAACAGTAAATCATACAAGATTAATTGTGTATCATCTATGTATTCAGCAGTCTATGATATTGTAACCTCGACCTAAATATTGTTTCTTTAAATTCGCAAAATTTCTTTAGACCTGAAATCTTATCTAAATTATCAATTAGACATTAATTAACTTATTCAGACCATACTGGACCCTCGATATCAACGCTAGCCTTCGATATCGATTGGATTCGAATCCTATATGCGGCTTAACGCACATTGATAATTAAATCAAAAAACGAATACTCAAGACTATGCTTTTTATCGTACTGACATTAGTAATGATGATCGAGGCTAGGCGGAAATTTTCAAAGCCAATATCTCGGTCCATAGTGGATCAATTTGACTGAAAGTTTCGGCAAATTACCTTTACACTATCTAGTTTTTAACTCTTATAGTGAAAACTGCCAACTCTTTATCTAATCTCCCATAATGTATCTGTAAATAAACGCAACGTAATCCAACAAAAATGGATGATAGTTTGATCGAGGGGATCCATGGTTTAGCAAAAGACAGAACATCATTTCTATTAATGTTTTCATACTTATATTGTAATTAAACTGTAAATGTAAATTTACCGGGTTGCCTGTCAAGGTCAATGACCATATTTGGCTAATGTTTAGCACTGAAGAGCACAGGCGCTTTAATACTCTGAGGAATCAGATGGCCGTATTTACAGCCTATTTACACAATATATTCTGCTGAATGTAGCTCTCAATATCATATCAATTTTTGATCCACATATACCAGCCATTTAGTTTTAAACATTAAAGTTTACAAAACTGCTATTAAATAAACTTTGCTTAATAAAGTAATATTATGTCATTTTAAGGAAAAATAAATAAATTCATCGATGTATCCCGACTGATGTATTCCTCATAGTTTAATTTAGTCATCAGTATATAATAATACTTTTATCAATGAGATTTAGAATTTCTTCTTTACGTCGTAGTTGTGACAGGCATACATAAAACACATTTCCGCAATTGTCCCAGGCAATGACGGACATAGCTCTATCTAGTCTATGTGGCCTACTTATCATACTTCAATTCCTTTCCCCGGGTAATTGTATATCTAACAATCAAGGGAGTTAAAACAAAACTCTATTTTGATCGATCCGATGCACGATACATCAAGACACAATTAAGTGTACATCTCTTCAAAGTGACATGATTGTAATTGATTTCAGAGACTTTCTTGGTCGGGATGCCGAATTACTTTCCCACTCGACCGGACTTTTTTGCGTAAAGTTTGTATGGAAACAAATTCGAAGGCCTTACGACTTTCGAAGAATGGTATTGAAAGTTTCCAGATGTCACCTAGATGTTAATGATATACATCATTTATTCTAGACTGTAATCGTTATATTTTCCACTATGTTACTAATATTATAGTTCCTTTCACATGGCAAATAAGAAAGCTACCCTTTAGAATGTTTGATCATTAATTTGGAAATGTTTCAGCATGTGTCACGAGGAACGGCCATGTATAGACTTGCAGCGTTTAATTTATTATTTTTTTGTTTAATAAATGTATTTCTGATTGTGCATGACTGTTATTGCTTTATATCATAACCCATGACTATTTGTTCTTGACTTGACGTCGAATAAATTAGGTAAATGTTCCTATATTAATATTTACTTGGCAGTTAATAGATGAATTTTATCCATAAATCAGTCAGTTATTAGGGTTTCACACTGCGTAGCTTGTGTGAAACACTATTGTTTTTGTTAAAATTATTCTTATTCTTCTTCTTCTTATTATTATTATTTTTTTTTCCAATTTGCTTATATCTCAGCAACTTCTTGTCGGATCGATACAATTTCTTTAGTTTTATTGGGAAAGTGGGTGTGACTTAGATATTAAAGCTATTCCCGGCATTCTGCGACATTGCAACATATCCGAAATCACCGAAAATGTCGTTTTTTGAAATATTGCCGTAATATTAACAATAATCATTGGATTTTAGCATGATGCATTTTGACATTGCCAGAAACAGGGGACATAGCTATCTTACTTTTGATTTTTGATTTTCGACGAATCTTGGAAGATATTAGGCGCCAAATTTTGAAAATTTAAATTTTTACAAAAACTTTTTTATTTATTAATATTTTTATATGACATTTTAACCAAGGTTAAAGAGTCATCTGATTTGAACAAAAATGTCAACATTTTTTGTTTCCGTAATTTTCCTTGACCGCCATTGGCTAATTCAGTTTTTCAGTCCTACATTTATTATTTATTGTTCGATTTGTATTAAAACATGTTCATATGTTCCGTGGTTCAAAATACCATTTTTTTTGTTGTTACCGGTAAAGTTTCCTGTAGGCACCGGAAGTGGCGTCAATTCAGCAAAAACTACAATATTGACAGTTCGGTACCACTTTTTGAAAGCAAATACTATTTTCTACTAATCTGATCTTACTCAAAAGATGCGCCCTGTTAAGGTGCACAAAATCTCGGACTCAGTTTTTTTAATTTCGATTTTGTTTTCGGGCCATTTCGGTTAAAAGGTAAAAAAGGGGTAAAAATAAGCTATTTACAACCCATCCAGTGTCTTCATATATTAAAATATTTCTTCGATACTTTCATAAACTTGTAGCAATAATCCATACAAAGAGAATGTATGTGAAATTTAGTTTGTAATATAAGCAGTTGCCGAGAAATGGGCAATTTTGCATGAGTCACTTTTCACCTTATTTTGGCTGTAAAAGAATCAATTATTATTCGATTTTCAATTTTCTTTCACTGTCTGTTGCCCATTGCCACAGTCGACTATTCCAAACCATTTTAACACTTTCACTGTTACCGGAACTGACGTCATTTAGGCAATAACTGAATTTTTAGCCTTAAAAATACATTTTTCATTCAAATGAGTATTATTTGTAATATTTTTAGAGTTATGAAATTTGATTCCCATCAACAAATAGAATGAACCCATACGATCATATAGATACCACAAAATGGTTTCTAACTTGTATGGTTGCAGAGAAATGGACGATTTGCCACAAGTCACTTTTTACTTCATTTTGGCTCTAAAAGAATCAGTTGTTATTCGATTTTCATAAAATTTTCACCATATGATGTCTTATGCCATTTACGATTTTATAGAACTAATTTAACTGTTTTAGTATCACCGGAAGTGATGTCATTTTGTCAAAAACTGAATTTTTAGCCTGCAAAACAGATATTTTATTCAAATGCGTCTGATTCGTAATGTTTTCAAAATTATGATATTTGATTCCATTCAACAAATGGATTGATCTCATACGATCATACAGACACCACAAAATGGTTTCTAACTTGTGCGGTTGCAGAGAAATGGTCGATTGTCTACTAGTCACTTTTCAAGGTTTTTGGTCTATAAAAGTGGCAATTATTATTCTATTTACATAAAATTTTTACTATATGATGTCATATGCCATTTCCGATTTTATAAAACTAATTGAATATTTTCATTATCACCGGAAGTAATGTAATTTTGTCAGGATCACTTACAAGTAACAAATGAATTGATATTTGCTGGATTTGGTTGATTCTGCGTCCAATTTATTTGATGTGTGCAATGCTTATGGGGAAACCTGTGTAATGGTTGCATTGGTACCGGAAGTGACATATGTTCAAGGGTAACGTGGCACCGGAAGTGACATGTTAAAGGGTAACGTGGCACCAGTGAAACCCGTCATTCCTGCATGCAGGTCTAGTTAAATATTGCTTTCACTAAATTACTTACATAATATATAGCCTCTTTTCTTTTTCGTGCAGAAATATAAAAATGAACCCGTGAGGTTTTCCGGATGTGCCGTGACGTATGTTTTTATACTTCTACAACTAGTTCTACATTGTTTTGCCGAGAAAAGACCATCAGACTCTTGCATGGTGAAAAAGGTAATTATTTAAGACAAAAGTCATGTCATGTCCACTCAGAATCCATCTTACAGTTACACGGCCCTAAGCCTTTATTACGTCATACCACTCACAAGAAGAGTAAATTGTGTCGATTTTCTTCTTTATAATGATGGTACGAAAAACCTATGTCCTGTGTACATATTGGTGTACACGTAAACGATCCATTGACACACCCTATACCCGTCTTCATTAGCATAGTCGCAGCAGAACAGTAAGACGTTAAACCCCATTACATTTCCTTCACATTGAAGTGAAAGTTGTAGAAAACCCAGTGACGTCAAAATCGCTAATAACTGTAAAGGCCATTTTCATATTAAAAAAATTACGATGAAATGGATAATCGGTAATTAACGGGCATGGTAATAAACAATCTACGTTTGAAAACTCAACACAATCGTAATTTTGACCAGATTCGTAATCTATTTATTTTTCGTTATCTATTTGTGAACTATCATTATTGTACTAAAAACGTTAAAACAGCCAGTCTTTTATCTGAACCTTACAAATGCATCTTTGATGAAAAAAAAGAAGGTCTTATTTGAATCACCATACCTAACTGTTATTTTTGTATATTCCATTCTGAATCCAATAGAGGCCGAGTCCGGAATACCATGCATCTTTTATATCCAGATTGACTTTCTGGTGGATGACCAAGTAAGTTGTTTTTTAAAAAGAAAATATATTTTTCATTAACTGTTTTCCAATACCCCCCTCCCCCCATGTTTAAAAATCTCCACGTGGCTTAAAGAGGGCCATATTAGATTGTCTATCTAGCGAAAATTGGTGAATACTGGCACTGATTGACATAATCTAAAGTAGTGAACTATGGCCCCAATTATTTAATTCCAGCCGTTTTTCACCTCGGTATTATTACATCGACTGAAAGAGAATGGGTTTCAGGCTAGTTATTTGATCTTGAATTAGAAAATCAGATTCAGACCACATTGTCGCAACAGACTTTCGACCATATACTATTAATCATACAGCTTAGGCCTAATGTTCTGTTAGAAATATTTCCATGTTACAGGCGCCTGTGTCTGTAACTTGTCCGGCTATAGGATCCGACATTTATACATTCTCGCAAGCAGGGTTATCTTCCCATGCCGTTTCTCGGATAATATAACAATTACATTGATAGAGAGTAGAAATAGTCCCTCAGTTATAAAATCGTTCACTTTTTAACAAAAGCTTTACTAACGAGCACAGAAGTAATGGGTGCTAAACATAGATTTTTGTACACTTTTATAAATGTTCTACAATACCGCGAAGCTGTTAAACTCGGTCGAAAATGTATTCAGATCCCCTGTGTTCCATGCAAATTTTCATGCTTTTGTCAAAATATTAATGATTCTGTGAAAATGTCAAAAGAAGCACATATTATTGGCTTATCTGACCAGGTTATTTTTGGTTTTATTAAATTAAGATTAAGAACACGTAACTTCTAGGTGATTTTTTAAACATTGATAATTTAACAAATTATTTACAAGAAAGAGCGTGAGGGTTCCTATCTGTTTCTTTTATATGCAGTTTTACAAAATATATAATAAACAATTATGTCACCTTGTCGATTGAATGAAACATTGTTTAATAAACGGAAGTAATCCGCAATGAGTGAACACAATTTACAAGGAATATAGCACAAAATATTCTTTTTATTTACGGTCTTACATATTATTGACCAATTGACCCGCCATTAATTCACTGTACCTTATTGTAAATTACCTTACATTCTGTTTATTGTAGACTAATATATACAGGGTTTAAAAAACCATTAACAGATACTGACCTATTTGATCTCCACCCACGTGATCAAGGCACAACTGTAATGAATGAATTTAGCACAGCCTGGAAGAAAGAGGTTGATAAATATAAACAAAGAACGTAGGTATTTCAAAGGGCAGATAATTTTATACTTCGATCCGAACTCGGTAAATTCCATAATCCGATAAATAAAGAAGAAATTGAAGAAATTTGAGGCTTTAAGATTGGGTCCATGTGGATGTTACACAATGTGATTATACAGATCTATATTTCGTTTCGTTTTTTTTTAAACTTTTGATCGACTAGATTACATAAAAATCTGACCAGTTGTACAGGGAGTCCGCGTCAGGGGTCATACCAAACGGTTTTTGACCTATGGCGTCAGACATTGATTAATCAATCTAATGGTTTGCCCACAGTTCCATGCAGAGAACGCCAAGAACTTGCCATAACAGACCGTTTCATATTCCTCAAATTAACTAGAACGCATGTTATATTACATCTCTTTCATATCCTAGTGTTGTACATTCAAGTAAAACGAAATTTTGAACTATAAAAAACGAAAAGAAATAGGATCTGTGTTTTGGCTTTCATAATGTTTGTCTTTCATACCATACATAGATTTTTTTCATTGGTACACCTAACCCATTTTAATTCGTTTACAGTTTTTTAAAACATATCAGAAGAAATAAAATGTTTAGCAATGGCGTTGTGTCTGAGAAGATGCCCCTGCTGACAAACGTCAGAACACAGCCTAAAAAGAATGTGAAACAAGCACGGCTGTCAAGGGTGCTGTTCAAACTTTATTGGAGTGATATATTTCAATCTTTCCTTGCTAAAGCTGCATCTGATATTCTCACCTTTGCCGGACCACTGTTACTGGGGTAAGAATTTTTTAAATCCTCGAATGGTATAGACGATTTAATACTACTAGGCATGACGGATAAAAAGGTTGGTGGCGTTTACAGGCCATTCTCAAGGTGTAAAAATTCTACCAGAAGCGGCTCATATTTAATTTCTGGTGTGTTTTGGACAGGGATATTAGCTCTGTGTTTTGATTTTAGCACAATATCTACCCAAGATATGTGACTTTTAAAAAAAGATTAGATATTTTTGTTTTGCTTTGAACTACTACAGTCCAGAAGATTGCCAGAAGAGTGTTATCAATAATAGATCGGGTGTATGTAGTGTTGTTTCAAAGAGATTCAACCGTATACGGAACTTGGAAACATATATCCCCCCCCCCCAATAATATATGTAACATATATTGTATATTAATCACACTATATTTCAGTATTTTGATACACTTCATTGAGAATAAAACTGAATTTGAGGAGGGGGGTAAATGGATTGGCTATGCTGTAGCTGTAGGATTGTTTTGTATACCATGGTGTCAATCAGTATTCTATCATCAAACTTATCATATGGCAATGACCCTCGGCATGAGAATGAAAACAGCACTTATGGCAGCTATATATGATAAGGTACGTTTTGAATATAAGTCCGTTCCGTTATAATTTTTATGGCGTCTGACATATTGTCCTTGGCAATAGATTTGTCTGTGTTAGTGTACACGATAGCGTTTTGTGGTAAATTGTGCCGATGTAAGATAGGTTCTTAGGGGATATCAAACAGATTACACAGCAGCTGTTCTGGGTATCCAATGATTCACCAAGTAGCTTGGTATCAATTAGTACCATAAGAAACATTGCAATGCCCGTCCTGAATTTATTTGCCAGGTTTTCACAGCCTACGAGCATAGAGTAACAGGTTAGACCTGGTGTGACTTTAAGGTTCACTCAACACAAATTAGGTATTTTGGGACTAACATATGGTTCAATAATTTAGCGTTGTACTAAGCGTTTGAAACTTAATCAAATATTATGCATGCATCATTTTGTGCCATGACTGGTACTGGTAATGTATTCTCATTTATTTGGCAAGCTCATGCAGCTCACCGTTAACTTAAAATTCACCATCGTAATTTATTTATTTATATATTAACAGGCACTGAAATTAAACTGTGAAGCTCAGAGACGATCAACTGCTGGAGAGATTGTGAACCTAATGGCAGTTGATTGCCAACGTATTCAGGATGCCGTTTGTTATGCTCAATTTATCTGGTCAATACCTCTACAAGTGGCTTTAGCTATATTTTTGTTGTGGAGTACTATGGGTCCATCTAGTCTGGCTGGTTTATCCGTTCTCATTCTACTTGTCCCAGTTAATGCTATTGTCGTTACTAAACAAGTTAAATTCCAGAAAGCTAATCTACTCCATAAAGATAATAGATTGAAACTAACCAGTGAAGTTCTTGCCGGTATTAAGGTAATGAGCCTTATTTTATTGTTTGTAACATGTCTGAAAGACACCTCACTCATTATGTATTGGTAGTTTCAACAGCTACCGTGATTGTTTGTGGACAGGATAGGTCAGAGAAACCGCAGTGTTTTCTTAATATATCAAATAAAATCAACCAAGGGCATTGAGTTAATTTGTCAATGCAACCCAAACCCCTACTATAATGCATATAGACTAATATGCAGTACATGCAAATACTAATATGCAATACACGAAATATTATTGCATAAAACTGTAAGCTTATTTTACATAAAGATAATATATATTTTGCAGGTATTAAAACTATATGCATGGGAAGGCTCTTTTCGTGATAAAATTTTGCATATCAGGAAAAACGAGATGGACGTTCTGATGAAAATCGGCCGACTTAATACTCTTAGTATGTTCGTATGGACATGTGCTCCATATCTAGTAAGTTTTATTTGCCCAATTTTACATGAATCCTGCATGCACAAGTCAGGATGAATTAATGATATGATAATACTACTGTAGGTTTTAATTTAGAGTTAAGTACTATCGATAAATCAAGAAGCCACTGTATCACACATATCTTTTGTTTGAATAGTACCTTTTCTTTGTCTTCTGATGTACATGGTGCATAGATAGTTAAGGTTGTACATAGTAAATTAGCTTTATTTCATTTTAGAGTAAAAAAATTCCCAATAATTTATGAATTATTATAATTGCAGGTCACCCTAGCAACGTTTACTACGTATGTTTTGACGTCAGCAGATGGCAATATCGATGCTCAAAAAGCATTTGTTACTTTATCGTTATTTAATATTTTACAATTTCCAATTAATTTTATACCTGAAACCATATCATACCTTACTCAGGTAGGTAGCATGACACCGTTAATATGTATTTTGATTTCTTTGATTATAATTTGGTAATTTATAAATTGGTAACTGACTATGCGAGATAATAAAATAAAGTACCAATCACCTTAAAGAGCAGCTACATTTCAATGAGAATTTCATATTTTTAAGTAATATTATTAAAATGTATTAAAATAAAGCCTTAAAATAGATGGTATCTGTATGCACCCCTACCTTGTTAAAGAATAATCCTATTAATCCTAAAATTCACTATTGCCAGTTGATAAATAGTGAGTTGACAACCTATTGAGCAAAAGACATAGAATAATTATGTTTTGACTTTCTTGGAAAATATGAAATTCTCGATTTTAACAACAGAGAAAGGCTTAAAAATCTGATCACCAGAGGGTGGTTACCATCAATGCACAAATCTTGTCAAATATACAACCATTGATAACTTCGATCAAAAATAAAGTTATTTGAATGAAATTTTCAGTATATACTGTTTTTGAAATAGAATAGGGAGAAAGGCAAGCTATTTGTTTAAATCTTATGTAATGCCCCTGTTTCTAAGTAACACGGAAACAAAAAATTTAAAATGGCACATTTATGTAATATATCTTCTTATTATACAAAGCCAAAAAATAATCATAAATTTGAAAGATACCTAAAAAAACAACACTGCTTTGTTTCAGGCAGTAGTATCTATTAAAAGAATCGACCGATTTTTAAAAGAAGAGGAACTTCGTCCCAGCAATGTCGATAAAAATGATTTTATGGGTGAGTTATGGTTCGATTACTATCTAATAAATTTGGGGAGTGGAAGGGGGTAACATATCTGAAGTGTCATTAATTGGCTTTCTAATTGTCGTGGTCCAACTTAACATGAAACCGATTTTAAATTAACTTTAAAATGTTTTGTAGCAATGCAATATAATATGTTAATTCTTGTTGGTTCGCAGTTTGAGTTGAATACAGTAAAATACATCCAAACCAGTAATTGGCATGGACGGCAGTGCAAAAGTTAGCTTAGTAAACACGAGCCTTTACGTTGATATATTATTCTGTTTATGAACTTTATTTTCATAGGTTTAACCAAATGTAGGATTTAAACTATTCTGCCCGTTTTCTGTCTGTTCCGTCATTGATAACAGAACAGAATAATCTGGTTAACAGTTTAGCAGTTTAATATCACATTGATATGTATTGTCTAATTTTCAGGACGAGCTGTAAAAGTTGAAAAGGGGACATTTTCTTGGGGTAAATCTATGAGACCAATACTTAGCAAGTAAGATTTTACATCTGGACATTAGGGTATACTATGAAGGGTAGCAACTCCATAGGCCACCCTTAAAATAGCATTAATAGATTTATTATATACCATATAGGTGTCTTACAGGATATATTTCTGTGAATATATGTCCCATTTATGTTTGCAAGGCAAGTGTTTTTGAAAATAAAAAGGCCTTTTTAAAAATGATAATCAGGCGAGCTATTTAATTTCATTAACAAGTTAATGCCCAACGCTAGTATTTTAATCTATAATTAGATGATTTACATGGAACGTTGATATCATTGTTATTTCAGTATAAACATCGATATTTCTGAGGGAGAATTGGTAGCTATAGTTGGATCTGTTGGTGCTGGCAAGTCCTCTATTCTATCAGCAATGCTTGGCGAAATGGAGATATTCCACGGCAAAGTTGCATCCAAGGTAATTAATTGTTAATGTAACGCGATTAGCAGTATTTTATTTGAGGAAATATGGATTAAGCAGCAAATTTTCGAAATTTTTCATTTGGCATTAGGAATGCTCCAAACATATTTCAAAACCTTATGATAGTCAGTATGGGATTAGAAGAGTGGATATCCATATACATTTATATTATGCTTAGAAAAGTACCAAAATGATTTTATTTGGATTTTTCCAGGGAAAAATCGCATATGTATCACAACAGGCTTGGATTCTGAACGCCACAGTGAGGGAGAATATTTTATTTGGATCCCAGATGAATAAGAAGCAATATAGACGTGCTATAGAAGCATGTGCTTTACAAGAAGACCTTAAAATGATGTCAGGCGGCGACCTGACAGAAATAGGAGAAAAGGTAAACAACTTATTTGATACAAATTACAGATTATTTAAGTAAAACTATTAATACAAAATGTAGTTTTAATAAAAATCCACATCTGATCACAATTCCATTCAGTGTAATGTTCAAGTAAAATAAATAATAACAATGTTTCTTTTGAAAAACTTAAAGAATTCTTTAATTGTGTGAACTTCTCAAATTGTATTTCATATAGTTGTGTGTCGTGTTATCCTTAAATTTTATTGTAGATTTCTTTAATTGTGTGAACTTCTCAAATTATATTTCATATAGTTGTGTGTCGTGTTATCCTTAAATTTTATTGTAGATACTTACCCTCAGAATTTGAACAATGATTGGCCCTGAATATAATATGTGATCGTTCACTATTATTTTGTCTTTCGTGAATTTTGAGAAATATTTCATTTTAGGGTGTGACGTTAAGTGGTGGTCAGAAACAAAGAATAAGTTTAGCACGAGCTGTTTATACTGATGCTGATGTTTATCTATTTGACGACCCACTAAGTGCTGTAGATTCTCATGTTGGTAAACACATCTTTAAACGTGTCATTAGTGATTCTGGAATCTTAAAATACAAGGTTTGTACATACGTGGTATATCTGGTGGTAAATATCTTCAACTTTGATCTGGAGCCACGGTGGCTAAGTGGATAAGACGCTGGCTCGGGTGTTCCATCTCTGTATTGGCGGAGGAACTTCATCTGAATTTTTGAACGTCAAGGAAGGAGGGCCTGACAAGGTCGTTCGGATGGGACGAAAACCGGGATCCCGAATATATTGACAAGCACGTAATAGGTCCCTTGATGGTTGGAATTCGATTTAATAGTATGCCATAGTTATGCTGACCGGTTCACCCCCCATTACACTTATGGCGTATTTCCGTCTTCATTGGCCCAGTCGGATCAGAACAGTAGGACGTTAAACCCCATTTCGTTTCATTTTGTCAAACACAGAGATGGGTGTCTCCACAGAAGTCTGATACGGTAGCAGGATAGGTAATATTTTAACTATGGGGACATTCATATACATTAACAGTGCTATAAAGGTAGTCAAGAAAGATTAAGCATAAATTGTTTCGTATACTTCATTACGTATTTGATACATTCTATATTTAATTGAAACACATAATGTTGTATATTTTAGACACGTGTATTCGTAACACATGCCGTGCACTGGCTACCTCTAGTTGATACTGTTATTTTATTAAAAGAAGGGAAAATATTAGAAAGTGGATCTTATATCAAGTTGATGAGAAGACATGGATATCTTGCAGATTTTCTTCTTAACTTTTATGTCGAACAGGAGGAAAGCGAACATGAGCAGGAAGAGGATCCTGAAGGTAATTACAGTTTTCAAATAGATTAACCTCTCAATATCTGAAATTTGTCATAATTGATAATTTAAGGTCCACAAAAAAGCTATGCAACTATTTTTTTATAATATGTATGTTTCCAAAAGCGTGTCTATTAGTAGTATATACCCCACCATCACTTATGCCTGGCCAATTCTTACTGGAATAATTGGTTTCATATGAAATCGATCTGTGAGGTTACATAATATCAAAGCTTATTAGGTAAACCGAGCCGTAATGTCAGTAAACACAAGTATGTAGTATTAAGAATGAATGTTGCCAATTGACATGTGTGGAACTCTGACTTCAGGCTTAAATCTGTAATCGAAAAAAATGAAAAGTGTTTTAGAACGTGTGACACATAAACAGACATGTATTGAGTAATGAAATGAAATGGGGTCCTACTGTTATACTCCGACTGGGTTAATAAATATGCGCATACGCCATACAGTGTACTATGATGGACATTGTTCCTGGGATATTTTACGTGCACGTCAATGTACACACGAGACCTTGGGTTTACGTACTATCCGAACGACTAGACAGATGTATTTGTCAGGCCAACGTCGGCAAATCACGGTGCATTTTCTCGGCCAATGTTGGGATCGAACACGCGACCTCCAGGCAAGCGAATCAGCCTCTTATCCACAAAGGTATTGAAAAATAACTATATTCACTTGGATCAATTTGATGTAAAGTGTTTCACTGATAGATGTTTATTTTATGTGTTCCTCAAATTGTTATAGTGTTTTATAACATAAACAAACAAGTATAATTAAATCAAGTTGAAATACATCATTTTATTTGATATTTATAGTGAAGGAATTAAAAAGTAAAGTATGGGATCACGTGGAGACAGTTACTAGTACATCAGAGGGAGCTAACTCTAGTGATGATAATATTGTCATACAAAGAAGGTCTGAATTCATGTATTTACTTTTCAGAAAATTCTTGTTAAATATGAATAATTCTATTTTATTATTTTATAAAAAAACATTATAATCTGGTTGGTTCACTTTTATATAAAACTCAAAGCCATTAAAAACGCAGTGCCTAATTCGTTAAATATTTCTGGTAAACGTTTTGTTTGGGCTTTCCTACTATGGCATAGAGGTGAAACTTGTCATGGGTCTCTTTTTGTGGAGTTCTGGGTTTGAACCCAATATCAGTTCTCGGTAAGGAACTTTGTTTGTGCAAACGCAAGACTTGTCTTTTTTCACAATTTTCACCATTCCCATGACAAACTTTTTGCGCGTTCATTCCCAGCAAATTTCAACACATTCATCACTTCGGGAAAATGCCACGCCTTATACAGGAAAAGAGGAACAGCTGTTGGCATGCTGGATCAGGAGTCCTCAAAGGTAGCCGTTGCCAGACACTTTAATGTCCACCCATCGACCATTGCTCGCTTCAGACAACGCTTCCACGCCACTGGAACGCCACCTGTAACAACCGCTGCTCAAGATCGCCAAATCCGCCTACAGCATCTTCGCAACAGACCTCAGTCAGCTACTGCTACTGCCAGGGGAACTGTTGAAGCACAGCAACGTCAGATCAGCCCTCAAACAGTCGGAGGCGCCTGGCTGCTCTTGGATTACCCTACCAAGGTCAAATCATTTGAATTTGAAGTTGCGTTTATAATGGTCTTGAGTGTATTAGGACTCATGGAATAGCTATAAATGCTGACTTCATTTTGTCCTTAATTAAATTGTCAATTATAAAGACGTTTTTATTTTGTTAACAGTGTAATGATTCCTTTTATTATTTTTTTTTTATAAAAGACATAAAAATCTGGCTGGGTCACTTTTATATAAAACTGTTATATATTAGGTCTCATTTAAAAGAGCTGTAAAATATATGTTAGCTTGCTTGTTTTCATAACAAAATTAATATTGACTTAATTATATTATTTATTTGTCAATTATTAAATCCCTTTTCTGTTGTTAACCATGTAATGAACTGATATTTTGTAGTAAATGGAAAAGCTCACCAACAGAAAGTGAAATAGAAAAATCTATTGATATAAATAGAATCACTCCGTCTAGTAGTAGACAGATCAGTCGTCTTATTGATGAGGAGAAAGCAGAAGTTGGCAGGGTAAATAGAAATTAAATGAAATTGGGTTTAACGTCCTACTCTTCTACTTGGCTAATGGAGACTGACATACGACATGCTATGAAGAAGATTTTGTCCGCACAGTGACACTACGGCCTACTCTTTTATCGAATTCCAACTGTCTAGGGATCTTTTACGTGTACGTTTTTGTGTACACGGGACCTCTGTTTTTCCGTCGCATCCGATCGACTAGACAGCTGTCCTTGTTAGGCCCTCCGTTCTGCATCACTGAAAAGGGGAAACTACGCCGGTAAATATGGATGAACTTTCTCGACCAAGGCAGGGATCGAACACCCAACCCCCAGACTAGCAATCCAGCGTCTTACTACCACCCAAACCCACCCATCACAGGGTAAATAATAGCAGTATAAAAAACTGAAAACGATTCTAACGAACAGACATATTTTAATTCGATAATTTCAGAATTATATAGATTAAATTATATTGTAGGGATATTCCTGTTCTCAAAGTGGAAAAAAACAGGATTGATTTATATATATCCTTTATTTTCAGGTTCGTTTTTCCGTGTTTATTGCCTATGCTAAAGCAATAGGGCTGTGCTCAACGCTATTTATCTTCATTTTCTATACTCTATATCAAGGCAGTAGTGTAGCCGCCAATATATTGTTGTCAACATGGACCGACGACCCCGAGTTACAAAATTTAACTTTATCTCAAACCTCCAGTTACATCAACAAAAATCACCAATATTTGACACTTTTTGGGGTGTTCGGTATCCTTCAAGGTATGTTACATTGGAACCCTCACCAGGAATATAAATATTATAAATTGCTTAAATTGTTAATATTAATAGAGGCAGAATAACCTTACATTCAGCTGATTGTGGAAAGTGTTCTACATATTCGCCCATCTAATCTACAATCTGTCAAATAGAATATTGTTTGCACCATAAAAACAACCAACTCCCAAACCATTCCATACAGCTCAGTTCTTGTAAAATCTAAAACGATCTGACCTTTCGAAATAGAACATATTCCGTTTTCTGTATTTTAGTTTCCTTTCAACGGTACTTCACTGTATATGTTAAAAAAACAAAAACGAAACGCATTTTCATCAGTTTGTAATGTGTTTATTTTCAGCTGTATTTATATTATTACATGCTGCTATAGCCAACACGCAAATGGTAAATGCTGCCGGAAAACTACACTCTAAAATGCTTACCAGCATAGTTAAAGCACCGATGTCATTTTTTGAGACTACGCCAATTGGGAGAATAGTCAACAGATTTTCCAGAGATGTAGAGACTATTGATAATCTTATTCCCTCGATTTTTTCAATGTGGATATTAACCATTTTCTCTGTGACAAGTACTATATTGGTAATTTGCGTGACAACGCCATTATTTACTATAGTAGTTATACCATTAGTCTTCATGTATACAGCAATACAGGTAAGTAAACATAGAGTTATCGTTCTTAATAGGTGACGTCATATGGTTTGTGATATTGGTGAATGAATTAACAATGCTTAAAATTTTGCCAGAACCTCAAATTTAATAATCCACGTATTGTAATCCGAATTATATCCATCACAACATAACATTTTCAAAATATCCTTTTTTTTTACAGAAATTTTTTGTTCCAACTTCCCGGCAGCTAAAGCGGCTAGAATCCGTTACCAAGTCACCAATTTATTCCCATTTTGGTGAGTCGATCCAAGGGTCGCTTAATATCCGAGCTTATGAAGCACGTGAACGTTTTGTAAAAGATTCCAGGTCGCTGATTGACAAGAATCAAATTTATTATTTCGCAAGGATTTCGGCAAACAGGTAACGATATTTTGATTAGAGATTGTCATACTCTGTTACTATATAGATTTACAGATAATCAGATAGAAGTGACGTGATGCCAATAGTCCATTTTATTATGGGCCTGATTAGTACATTGTGATATCGGAACAATTACAGAATCTGTTTGACCAATGATAAATGGCTGATATAAGTAGGTATCTGGGATATTCTTGAGCTGAGCCAAAAAAAATCAAGAGACTATGAAGGTTTAAACGTTGGAAGCCTTATCAGATCGTCAATAAAGGGCCCAAAAGACTATATAGAGGGAGGGAAATGGGGTTTAACGTCCACTCAACACAAACTAGGTCATTTCGGGACTAACATAATATGGTTTTAATTTTATTTCAATAATTCGCTTGCGAATAGGGGTCTTTAGCAGTAGGAGGAAACCGGAGTGCCCGGAGGAAATCCACGAGGTTGAGAAGGCGCCCCTATCTCCATGCCACATACGCTTACACCAGGGCTCGAAACCACAGCCGCAAGCTAGAGGTGACCGGCCAGCTAGAGGTCGAAGCGCGGCACTCTAGACCACTAGGCCATCCCAACCCCCCAAGACTATATAAACAATGACCCAATAATTCGTATCTGCGTTATAAACCCAGGGGTTAAATAGCCCTTTTTCTATTCACAGGTGGCTTGGAATTTGGATAGAGTTTATAAGTAGCTGTGTTGTATTTGCTGCCTCCCTGTTTTCACTCTTATCTCCGGGAGCGACAGGAGGTAGCTTAGGATTGTCTGTTACGTATGCTCTTCAGGTATGTCACGTTTTTTAATTTATTATGTCTTTATGGGCATGATAGGATTTAAATCATAAGAATCCTCAGCGGGTCATATCGCAGTAATATACAGATAAATCGTTATTAGAATAATTACTCATGGTTTTAAAAATGGAATTTTCGTTCCGATAACACTTTGAATTCAGTTCTAATTGTCCCCGCGAACGTAACGTGTAATTTGTCTGATCTGAACCTTCAACATCTAATTTTCCATTTCAGATAACCTCGTCCTTAAAATGGTTAGTGAGAACCTTGAGTGATCTAGAAACCAATATAGTATCTGTAGAGAGAGTGAAGGAATACTCAGAATTAAAAACCGAGGTTAGTGTTGCTCTTATCATTAATTTCCTTTATACACAGTACAACGTCGGTGTATTATTGTTATTGTCCGATTTATGTAGCGCTTTATTTACACATAGGTGTTTCTAAGTCCCTTCACAACAAAACAGTTCAAAAACATGTTTGAGATAAATGTGTTTTAAGTTAGCCCTAAGGCTATGGATAGAAGAGGACTCACGAAAGGTTTGTGGGTGGACATAGCATATCAGGAGCTCCCTATATATGGTTACCCACGTAATCATAAATATAACCCCTCTTTACCATTACACAGAATCAAAGAAATAGTTTTGATGTTTTGTATGATATTGATGTTTGACCATTTCTTTTCGGTGTTTTTCTGTTGCCATACTCCCAAATGAGCAAAGTTTCGTGTTTCTGGATCAAATACATTTTTCATTAATAGTGATTGAAATTTGGTTAAATTTTTTACTTAAGTCTTTGAATTTTTGGGGAAACCGGGATCATAAGGCTATTAAAGATTAGTGGATCCGTTTGCTACCAATAATTTTAACCATTGTTTTAATTGTTTAAGGGGTCATGGGTGAATAGACATAACCGTCCATCAGTGGATTGGCCGGAAGCGGGTAATATACAGTTTCAACTCTACAGTACAAGATACAGACCTGGATTAGATTTAGTATTAAAAATTATAACCTGTGACATAAAACCCGGAGAAAAAGTAAGAAACAAAACCTTTATGTGATTGAGTGAGATTGGAGAGGGATTAGAAGGAGCTGGGGATAAATCACTCCATTATATTAAGAGAGTGAGAGAAATTAAGAGAAAGTGAAAGGGGTTTAAAACGTCCATGCCACTATTTTGGTATTTCTTTATTATGAGATCCAAAGTATAAAACTGAAATATTGTTAACTTTTGGGGAAAGTAAGAGTACATGTTTTTTTTTAAAACAAAAAGTTAACGGAATATAAACGAAACCGTTATATAAACAAGCACTAAAATAAGGCAAACACTTGGGTGAAATTAATATAACTAAGCCAGCTTCACACCGGCCTTTATTCGAATCCCCATTACTTTAATTTTTTTATTACAGATTGGCATAGTGGGAAGAACCGGAGCGGGTAAATCGTCGTTTGTTTTAGCTTTATTTAGACTGGTTGAATCTGTCACCGGTAGTATATATATCGACGACAGACGTATAGATGATATGGGACTGCACGATCTTAGATCTAAACTTACCATATTACCACAGGTAGGCATCTAGACTGACCATGGTACCAAAGGTCATGGTGTTTCGTTTGATTATGCGTAATCTCACTTAACACTGCTGTGAAGGCAACAAACTAAATCACCCTAAATCACTGGCCAAAGGTTTAGGGAAGACCACACTTTAAACGAAGGACTGTCAGTTGTTGCACATGGGATAGATGTGATTGAACGAGGACAATAGACACACTCAAGTATCAAAAGTCAATCCCGCAATGGCCAGAGAGGGATTTCTCGTATGGTTGCTTCAGGCATATGATTAAACGTTGGCTTCTAAAATCAGCATATTAACCCATTTAGTCAATCGTATCAGCATACTCCGCGCAGTGTTGCGTTTGATTAGAGGTAATCCAACTACACACTGCTATTATGAGTGGATATTGTTGTTTTAAATTTTGATTTGTCAGTAGTCCGTCTACCAACCAATCACTAGCTGCCAATATTGGACCAAATATGTTTACATAACGTTACGTCATGACTCACGATTTTATTATGCCTAATTAACCCGTGCATAGCAGAATACTGCAGTAAAACTAATTGCGTGACAAACGAGGCTATCAAGTCGCATGAAATGTAAACAATACTGTTTGGAAACGAACATACTTTTGACCGTTTTTAATACCTAATCACTGTCCAAAGTTTCAGGGAAGACCCAGATTAAACGAAGGACTGTCATGTTGCTGTACTTAAGTGGTAGCTTTCATTGAACGGAAAGAATAGACACACTCCCGCATAAGTTCAAGAAACAGACGCTATTCCAGCAATGGTCAGAGAGGGATTTCTCGGACTATTGCTTCAGGAACATGTCGTATCAGATGCCCAATAGGAAGTGTACAAAATGTTACACGCCTACCTTATTATAACTTTATTCTAATGTTTGCAGGATCCTGTTTTATTTGCTGGAAGTCTACGGATGAATCTTGATCCTTTTGGTTGTTATAATGATGAAGATATCTGGGCAGCTCTAACTCTTGCACATCTCAAAGTTTATGTTAAATCTTTACCCGGTGGTCTCAGCTTCGACTGTGGAGAAGGTGGTCAGAACTTTAGGTACGTGTTTAATATGTTACGTGTAATACTATGGGCCAATGTCCAGATTACAGTGGCTTATATTGTTATATATTGGTGATTATTACAAATAGTCTCTAAAAGAAAAAACTTTGACGTTAAAGATTTTTTACCAGAAATCGAGTCATATGGTTTCAATGTGGCAACTGGAGCTGATTCTCTGAAGTCTTTAGAAACTAATTACTACTCCAATGTTCAGATCAGAGATACGCCTTCTGTAAATTCAGCAATCATGTCAATCAAATAAATGGTTATATAATGTTACAAATACGGAAAATACTCATTTATTACTACAGTAATGTGACAAAGATTAAATTCAGTTATTTACACAACGTGAAGAGAATAGTGCAGCTCAACGGAAGTTATACAATGACGACACATGGAACGGTCGTAAACTCCCAGTCATATCGGCGCTGGCTATCATTATCTATTGCTTCGGTTTTCGGGATTAGTCATTTAGACTTAATATTTTAACGCATTGCGCATCAGACAAAGTTTGATTATTTGTGTCTATGCATTTTCGAGCACTTCAGTTTTTCAAATATGAAGTAAAGCCATGACTTCGGCAGACATTTCATGCTTACCTACATTGTTCAGGTATTTGTGGGCCAATGAATAGATTTCATTTATTTTTATTGCAGCGTTGGACAACGTCAGTTAGTTTGTTTAGCTCGTGCCTTGCTAAGAAAGACCAAGGTCCTAATATTGGACGAAGCCACTGCAGCAGTGGATTTAATGACTGATAATTTAATACAAGAGACAGTACGCAGCGAGTTTAAAGATTGCACTATCCTAACAGTGGCACATCGTATTAACACTATTATGGATTATGACAGGTATGTTAAAATTTACTACCACCACCCACAATGTTGTAGTTATTTCCCTTGGCATATTTGTTTCTCCAGTGCATATTTGTTTCTCCAGTTATTTCCCTTGAAGAAATTCGTATCATATAAACATGTTTTAGCTTTATCAAAGCAAGTGTCCTGGATCATTGTATCACTTCAATAATGTCATATAGTGTTCAACATAAAATATACACTGGGTTTTTTTTTTGCTATTTGCAATAATTTCGTTTGTTACAGAGTTATGGTTCTTGGTGGTGGAAAGATCATAGAATTTGATAAACCGACAGTATTACTCCAAGACGAAGAAAGTTCTTTTTATGATTTGGCCAAGGATGCTGATATCATATAACACGGTTTACGCCCTTGTTATCCACCAAGCTATATAAATATTGAAATAGTTAAAAAGGGAGATACTAACATAACGAACAATACTAATTGAAACTGTTTAAATTGTTATTAAAGACACCGTTTACCAGAATGGATTTGAAAACATAAGTGTTATATCATTTCGTAAACAAGAACATTAAATACGGGGCAATCCCAAATCATGAAGACATACATACTAATTATTTATGTATATTTAATGAAATTCTTATCTTTTGATAAGCAAAATATCTATGTCTATACGGGGCAATCCCAAATCATGAAGACATACATACTAATTATTTATGCATATTTAATGAAATTCTTATCTTTTGATAAGCAAAATATCTATGTCTATGTTGATAGTCCCAAGGGACACGGACACATTAATATGTGTTAGACAATCTCGATTACTGGATGTGATGTTCTAATACTTTTCCGTCTTCATAAGCTCATTTCGTGCCAGAACAGTAGGACGTTGAGCCCGATTTCATTCCATTTCATTTCTTAATACTTTTAATGTGATCATTTCTGAACTAATGTATGGAAGACGGGACTATTATACTAATTCAGTAAAGGGCTTTGAGAAAAGGCCTCTGGTTATTTACAACTATCGTAGTATTTGAACTATTAGCATTTATTTTATTATAAAGATATATTTTGTTGTTGAAATATTTCACTTAATTATTTGTTAATATATAGCTTAAATGCATTTTACAGTATAAATTATGTACAATTTAAATGTATTTTATTTTTTGTTAAATATTTGTTGTAATAAATATTTGTTGTATATTGTATAATTTTATTACTGTGGTCGTATATTGTCATAGCCCCTGTCGGCTTGTTTGTCCGTCCAAGTACCAAGTTCCACAAAATGTGTTGGACATGGATCAAAATAAATAGGAACAACCCTATGCTGGATTATTCTGATTTGAATCCAAATCGGTTAATAATTGCAACCCGTGTATCATTCCCAGTCAAATTATCAACATAAAGTGGTTGTGGCACCGCCGAAAGGTCAGGACGCGGGGCATGTACAAAAATCAATAGTTGCCCCCACTAGGTTTTAAGGAATACATATGCCAAGTTCCTAGCTCATCCATTCAAAAATGCGGCCTTATGTATACGACAAACTCTCAAATTGGGCGTGGCTTTGTCCCTGTGGGCGGCGACATGTAGTTGTCTTTACAATACATATGCCAAGTTCCAAGATGATCCATTAAGTATCTTGGCTTGCAGGCAACACACACACACACACACCCACACACACACACACACACTATAACCCCGTTTACATTACATATATATAAGCGTGTCGGGGAACGGTACCAGGTACGACACGCTTCGTTTTCTTGTAATGTAAACGGGTTAAACGTAAGTGTGCTGGGCCTAGCACGGTGCCAATCTGACCCACTGATGTGATGTGGTACCAGGAACGACTCGCTTTATATTTTCGTAGTGCGCCAAATGAACCTTGGAATAATTATTTAAAATGTGGCTTGCGGACGACAAACAGGTACAAAAATGGGCATGTCTTTTCCCCTGGGGGCGACAGAGATTCATCATCCTTAGGGTATAAGGAATAAGTATGTCGACTTTGTGCCAATTGCTCCTCGATGTTTTAAAAGATAAAAGTAGTGTGCCGCAAGTCCCATGTAGGATCTGTCCTTACTCGACTTTTTATTGTAATGATTTTCAAACAAATTTCAAATCGTTACATAATTAGTGCTAAGAATAAGATTTAAATCTGGAGTGTCTCATAATCTTCGCTATACGCCAACTGATCTCATGTCTTAACGCCCAAAGACTTTTTTTGCTGTATATAATTGTCGATTAACTTCAGACCGATATTTTCATATGAAGCTTACACGTATCTGAATTTGGGCTAAGTGGACATAGATCCTCCAATTCGTGTATTTTTCAAATTGCTGTGGAGTTGTGACGCTGCAAAATGTTGGTCATTTCTCACAGAAATATATTATTGTAAGCAACCAGAGGCGGATCCAGTGGGGGCGCGAGCCCCCCCCCCCCCCTAATTTTCGACATGCCCTTTTTTACTGCTGAAAGTGCCTTTTTCAGACCCAAATATGTCCTCTCCGAACGTTTACTTAGACGAAAATATCAGCCAAATAGCTCTAGGAATGTCTACAGATGAAAGGAAATGACGGATAATTGTCTTGGGGGACCCCCCCCCTCCTCAACCCGTCTCGCAGCGGCGTACCCAGACTCCGCAGTAAGTGCCCTCATTTTGCGGCGCCCCCCCCCTTTCAAAATTCCTAGATCCGCTAGCGCGCTCCTGGCAACTCCGCATAAATATGCCCTTTAAAGATTTTGATTAAATCGGTGGTGCTTTACGGCTTTCATTTATTTATACATGCTGTCCTGCTCGTACCTGTACCAATAAACTGACGGTACTAACGTAATAATTCATTGGGGATTATCATCCTTCGTTCGTTAGCTCAGCATATGCACCAGAGTTTATGTTCTTTGGGAAGATGGCTCTATGACGTTACAGGTTACAACATGGCGAGTGGTTAGTAAACATATATACAAGAAGTGAAATTATCGTACATGTACTTACAACTGCATAATTTACCACATACATACATGTATATTATGCTCAAGTATCCAACCGTTTGCAACTCTTAATACCAAACGCCAATCGCGACAGACCCTTATACTCTGCCAACACTAAATGGAGAAAGTACAAATGGCGGCTCGCCCACATGGCCACTAGACCAACCGTCTTTGGTCACTTAATACATCATATATCAATATGATGTATCAATAACATTCGTCGAAAAGCAAGTGTACTAAAATCGTGAGGTATAAAACTTGAAGTAGACAATTTACCTTTTGTTTAAAAATTTATTCGTAAAATATACATGCCAGAAATAATAAAAAAAATAAGATTTATAATCATGTCATTTTATAAATTAGACATATTTATATGTTTACAAAACATGTTTTAAATATACCAAATAATCGATTAAAATCATGCTTGAACTGCAAAATTACAATGTAATATATTCGACGTGGAACGTCGTCCATTAATACGTGGACAGGTGACTCAAGCTCTCCAACCCCACCTAAGTCGACTTACCCAAAGACAACCTACCCCAACCAACCATAGAGAATCGTAGATTTTTGTGACTGTAGATTTTTAAGGTTCTTTAGGACCTAATCGATTTGTCTTTTCCTAGCGTTTTTGAGTGTTTGCCCCGTCTATTAGCTTCATATTTATTGTTTTAAGTACAGGACCTTGGCCACCCTGTATTTCTTATCGCCTGTGTAGTTTGTAGTTTGAGAGCCGACAGTAATTGTTTACGGCCACTCTTAAGATATGCAATAGAGCAATTATACATCCGGACTCCTGCATTTTATGACTAAGGATTGCATATAATAAATACAATATAATAATAGAAATAAAAATAGATACATGTACAAAGAATTACAGTATAAATCATGTTAAATTATATTAAGGGTTATTAATCAATTTTGGATAATACACAAGGTCTATATAGTGTCGATATAAGTTGAGGTTTGGCATTTAAAGTTCAAATATCTTTTTCGAATCATTTGTCAGAAGGACACGGCTATAGTTTGTATAGTGCACATTGACTGAGTGGTAGACATTTGAAAATTTAAACTATTCGAAAAGAAAGTCAGACTAATGATGAAGTATTTAATTGTTGGTGTGACCTTAGCCTTCACTTTGTTGGTATCAGGTAAGATTTTAACCTTTTAATATGTATACGAATTCGCAAATAATGTGGCTTATCATGGTCGTCACCCTGTTGAAATCAGATAAATCACCCTCCCTTTTAGTCTCTGACGTTTCAACACAAGAGAGAGAGAGAGAGAGAGAGAGGGAGAGAGAGAGACAGATATTTAAACGTCCACTCGGCACAAACTAGGTCAATTTTATTTCAATAATTCGCTTGCGCGTTGTGGTCTTCTACAGTGGGAGGAAACCGGTGGACTCTGAGAAAACCCATAACGTTGGAGGACAGTTAAAAGAGATGCAAACTTTTTATAAATATGTTTTTAGTCCTAATATATCATCAAATCACCCAGTTTGTACCCGAGAAAGCAACTTTAAGTGGAACACTATTTATGGATTACAAAGGCGTTTTATAGCTGAGGCGCTGGAGGCGCCAGTCTCCTCGCGAAAAAAAATCAAAGAAGTTGAAAAAATAAAACGTAGAAAAATGCTAAAACCGATGAGAAAAATGAAAATGTACCCTAGTTAAGGGGACCCTGAAGGCAGACAGAAGGGCCCCACGTCTGACAAAAGGGCCCTCCGACCACGAGAAAGGGCCGTCTGGCCATGGGAAAGAGCCCCATGAGTACGAGTCAATCGTTTTCTAGACACCGATACTGTCGAATCTACAACTGAATGACAATAATTGCATTGGATAAAAATCATCAATCTAGACCACCACTCCCCCGTGAAAGAGGGCCCTCAAAATAGTATTGCCTCCGCCTTGATAAACCTTAAAACGCCCTTGATGGATTAACAATTACTGGTTTATTAACATGCAACGTTTCGACGATGATACTCTCGTCTTTATCAAGCAACGTTGCATGTTAATAAACCAGTAAAATTGTTAATCCATAAATATAGGTAAGTAGAGATAACAATATGAGAGGGGTGACCTAGAACAAACTGCAACAGAAATCATTTCTTTGGGAACTTTTCGGGTGTGGTTTTTAGTACCCCCATAACTAAAGCGGCCATTATCGGTCTTGCGAAATTTGCATAATCAACACCATTCTAAGATGGCCGTCAGTGGACCAGAAAATCGACTAAGTCTCCGAAACGGTTGGCTTTAGTTCAGCTAATTATATACTCACGAGTTCAAAAATACCGACATTATTTTCCTACGACCTTATCGTAACCAAAGTCCTATATAGGGAAAGTTACGACAACTCGTTTCCAGATGGCGGTCTTCAGGAATTTCTGGAAAGAGATATCTCGCAATCAGTGTGTTTCGGTGGTGGAAGGATAAATTCCTCAAACACAGAGCGATTATGTGCCTAAAAATCGAATTTGACAAATATCAATTTAAAGAATGTATTTTTCATATGGTGACGGGCAATTAAAGGGCAGCGATAATCTCGTACGATTTGACTTTTGCAATGTCTTTTATATAGTTTTCGATATCCGAATTTAAAGATAAATTTCTAAAACCCCAAAACACAAATCAGCAGATGTTAATTTAATCGTCATTTCATTTTTCCCTGTTGGATATTACACGTCATTATAACATGTCATTTACACGGTTCGCGATGTCGCCGGGTTCAATACTGATCTCAAAAATGAATCCATGGTGGCAGAAATTCCAATCACAATGCTACACAATATAGTATACACCTTCCACTATTGAGAACTGTAATTAAAGAATGTAATGATATATTATGTTTATATGTCTTTGAATCGACGTGCAACCGTATGACACCTTAAATTTTTAAATATGATTATTTCTACAAAGATCCAATTATAGTCTTGAATTACACGCTGTTTTCGCACCCGCCATTGTCGATTCAATGACTACATTTAGTTTATTCAGTTCGACGTAAGATTTAAACTGAATAGATACAGTTTTTTTTACTTGAATGAAGATATAAATCACCTATGTTGCATATATATCTCATTTCAGTTGAATCATATAACATTTGTTATGTTCATATCGTCTTACGTATTAGATCAAGGTGACCTTGTTCTATTGTTCCACTTGCCTATTCAGATTTGTCCAGATGAACGTAGTACTAAAATGTCATTTTTATACGCCCAAATTTTCATGTGGACGTATATATGGCGTCGCCCCTGTTTGTCCGTCCGGACGTCCGTCCACAATTGTTTGTGAACAGTCTACAGGTCACAATTTTTATCCGATTACAATGAAACTTGAAATATAGGTTTATCACCCGAAGATCTCGGTTCCTTTCGATATTAGCATGTATTGGACTGTAATTTCATGGGTTATGGCCCCTGATTGTACGAAAAATCATGTAGAGGTCACAATTTTGAACCGATTTTGATGAAACTGCCGGACAAAATGGCTGCCGCTAATAGTGTAAAAATATGATATATCAAGGTTGTGGACCCTGTAGAGGTCACAATTTTAACCCGATTTTGATGAAATTTGAATTGTAGGTTTATAACCCAAATATCGCGGTTCCTTTCGATATTCGGGCACATTGGACCATAGCTTCCTGAATTATGGCCCCTGATTGTACGAAAAATCATGTTTTTTACCTTGTGGACCCTATGGAGGTCACAATTTTATTCCGAATTAAAAAACCGTTTGACTATATCCCCGTTACACATTAATTAATGGTGGTTGAGTTTGAATTTCTTGAAAATCGATAATTAAACAGCAAAATCCATAATATTAAATGTTTCGTATACTAAACGTTAGCATGGGGCAAAACTTTATAAAAACCAAATAAATTCTAATGATTTTCTGATAATTACTTAATATGCGACTCTTGTTGACTGCCCGGACGATTTAGCTGCCATGGGCTTATGTTTCGTTGCCTGGCAACCTATTTTTCCGAAAAGATGTGACTTTTACTACGTCTTATAAATGGATGTCGATGTCTTTGAATTAAAGGTCACCGTCGAGAGAAGTCATGAAACACGCCGTCGGGGGATTTGTTCGGGCCTGTCTCTCCCACAAAATTCATGAAAATTACAAGCCGGAAAACGCGTTGTCTTGCTACGAATTTCGGGCCCGAATATAGCAATCTGCAGGTGGTCCCTGTTAACGGAGACATCTGAACTCCAATCAACAAATCAATCAGGCTGTTGTCGTTGCATTCACATGTCACCAGAAATTTTCACTGATGAAACAAATATTTCCGAAACCCACGTCGCGCTTAGGGCAGCGTGGCGATACACACTTTTTTAAAATTTAAATTACACTGATTTTAAATGTTTTATCCATTGGACAATTTAAAGAAATTTCGATTACCGAAATATTAATGATACTCGGAAAACTACGAACAGCTGTATAATTTGTATAAAAGAACACATCTTCACCCAAACTGAAACTATATATCATCGTTCATCTATAGCCTGAAGCCACGGTGGTTCAATGCGTCACAGGAAGTGGCCAGAGAAAGTAATGACGAGTTCTTCAGCTGCACAAGTATCATCCCTACCTCCAACTGAAGATGCTGCACAACAGTCAGGTCAAAATACAGTTTAACCCTCACAAGATTGCTACAAAGAGGTTCTCAACTGATTCTGGTAGGCTTCATTGTACATTGTAGTTTTTAACATACTAAAAGCCTTTCAATGCAGCAGCAGATGCAATGGACACTCCTCTACTACTGTATGTGGCCCTTGCCAAGCTGGAAACTGTGACAAGCCAAACAACACTCATAAGGTCCATACAGAGGGGGATGACACTTAAAACTGAACGCTCTGAAACTTATTCTATGGACAAAGGTGTTTGTGTATTGAGTGATAGTGGACACCTGGAGGTCATAAATTCAATTACACAATTATTCAACAGCTAAGTGATAACCAAAGTTTTCTTAATGTGTTTCTTGTCCCCCCAAACCTGGGCATAGACATCCTACTGTGGTAAACTTTTAGTACATTGTATGTTATGAAGTACAGTAAACCTTACCAGAATCAATTGAGAAACGTTTTGTAGCAATATTTGGGGGTTACAATATCACAGCTACCTAGTGTACCAGCAGGTTCAAACCTGGACTAACGTTGTCACAGAACTAAATCTAGAACATTTTGTTTGACAATTTTGTAACAAAAAATACGTTTCGAAGACGATGGACAGCCCCCGTGCGGCCGAATCACTGCTGAAAATCATACGTTGTAACTGCAAAGGGGGATGTAATTCCAAACGATGTAGGCCGTAAGCATGGTCTGGCTTGCACTACTGGATGTGGAAAATATATGGATATATCTTGTGATTATTTAAGCCTTTAAAGATGTGGGCGATATTTTCTACTTTTGGGTCTCATAAGTTGGCCCTGGAAACATCAGATGTGTTCTATTTCATTGATATTTCTAAATATTAAGATGCCGATTTTATATATTTTGGTTTTCATATTCTAAGTAGGTGGATTATTCTTATCGGCTTTTAATAGATGAAATGGGTTTTAACGTCCTACTGTTCTGCTCCAACTGGGATAATAATACATGTGTTATAAGGGATTACGACCTACTCTTATACTGAATTCCAACTGCCAAGGAAACCGTAAATTGCACGCCAATGTGAACACGGGATCTCGGCTTTCCGTAACCATCCGAAGGACTACACGTATACATTGTTCCTTGTCAGACCCTCTGTCCTGCACCACTGACATTGGAGAACCACGCCGGAAAGTCCCGATGAACTTTCTCGGCCAACGCAGGGATCAAATACTGAATCACAGATAAGCAAGCTAACGTCTTACTCGTTGAGCCACCGTTGCCCCCGCTATAGATGAACGATGATATGTGGCAACATTTTTTCAAAAATTTCTTCTGGTTTTTATTTACGATATTTGATTCATTTTTGTATAATAAATGACCACAAATATCAATAACGAAACCAAGAAACTGTATAACGATAAAAGTTAGTAAAATTATGAAATCAGAGTTAGACTTTTAGATGTTACTATCACTTCTGTGTTTATCAATTATGAATCCATTACATGCATATATCAAATGTTATCTGCGCCAAGCATGTAACGAGAATAAAATAGATATAAGTTGTGGTACAAAAGTAGATAAGAATGAAATGAAATGGATTTTAACGTTTTACTTTCCTACATCAACCGTGCTAAAGCAGACGGACTTAATAGGATTAAGCAACTCTGGCTTCCGTGGTCTCTGAAAATTTCGGAACTATAATTGTATGTTTGAACAAAATATCGCAGTATGGTTACAATGTGCTAGTATGAGTTATACGCCACCATTTTAATCAAAGTTAATGTTTACTATAGTTTCAGCCGTGGGAGAATGTGATGGCGTCACAGAAGGTGTTGTTGACAGTTTTACAAACTGTGCCCAGTACTACGACTGTGGCGATGACAATAAATTTCATGAATGTCCATATCCAGAATTATTTCACGCAACTGATAAAGTATGTAAAAATTACCAGTTTGTTTATTGTGGTGAAAAAGAGGAACCAGTCGATCCATGTAAGTATGATGTAGAATCATGGTATTAGTTTCTATAAAACACGGTTTAATGCAGAGTATCAAATCGTTCAACCAAGTTCTGCTCCTAAACAGGGCTAATGAAGACGGGCATACGCAATACAGTGTGCTATGAGCGAAATTTTGCCCGGGCAGCGGCGCTACGGCCTGCTCTTACATCGATTTCGAATTGCCAATGTTAATGAACTTTCTCGGCCAATGCAGGAATCAAACACCCGACCTCCAGGCTAGCGAGCCAGCGTCTTACCCACTTAGCCACCGTGACACCCCCCCCCCCCTAACAAAACAACAGACACGGGTTAATCTCTGTGAATTTCAAATAATGGATTAGTTAGTCCTTTCTTCCATTACCCTCAATTACACTTCTTTCTTTCTTTTTATCTTTCTACTGGCTTTATCTTTATTTTCCTACTCTTCCATCGTTGCTATTTGTTTTGTCGCTATCCGCATATCTTATTGTCGATTTTTTTTGTATATTTTGCCTCTATCTTTACATGCATACTCATCTGTATTTTTGATTTTTGTCAATATGTTGCGTTAAATCTCTGGGTCGTATATTTGCTTTCGTTTAGTCTTCGTTTTTGTTCTTTTTTTCCGTTACATGAAAAATTATTGCGCCTTATTCCGTTTCCATACACAAGAAGGCCTTATATGGAATACGACTACTGTTTATTACTGACTGGCGTTAACGACCGGGCTGTTCATGTCTGTATCACCACAGAATCATGTCTATGTATTTTCATTTCTATTACAATTTTCCGTTTTCATAGCTGTTGACCAATATAATTTATTCCTGTCTGTATTTTCAGGTGACTATGTAAAAAATGGATGTGGTCATGCGCAAGGTCATTGTATCCCATGTAATATCCGGTATCCATCTTGTAAAGATAAACCGGATGGTGATAATGCCTGGGAAGGGAAGCTGAATTCTCCATTTTACGTCACATGCAAAGATGGGCGAATTGTAGAAAATGGATACTGTGAAGAAGGTATCTTTGATCAAGAGCTCAGAAAATGTATAATACCACCCCAGTAAATTGGTAATCGTTCACGAAAAATGGAATCAATTTATATTTATTCTCCTATTTCCTATTTAACAGTTGCAGTGGAGTGATTCTCCACCGGTTAAAGAACGTAATAAGATCTATTTCCAATAACCTCGTCAATAGAATTTGTAAAATTGTTATACTGTTACTATTGTTTAAAGATACATTATGTAGGAGCTAAATGGATTAGAACACCCGCGAGATTTTAAAATGTAACGAATCGATAATCGATTGCTATGTACCGTTGTTACGATAATAAACAAACTTCGTACATCTTGTCATACACCCACAACTCTGCTCAGAAAATATTTTGAATGGAATTTTCGATATAACCATTTTTCATTATCTTTTTTGAACTATTAGAGCAAGAAGGGCCAACTCTGTATGTAAATCTTGGTTAATGCATCTTTAAAGCACGGAAATAAATAAATGAATATCTTTTATATATCTTCATTAATATATAACTATAGGAAAGGGGGGGGGGGGGTTAAAATCATATTATTTTCAGTAAATACTTGGAAATGTCTCTCTTTTAATTTCAGTATTTTATTTGTGATATTTATTTTTTGTAAATTAGGAATGGACATAAATATTGGAATGTATATCTTGTAATTAAATTACATACAGTGCATTAAACGAGTGTCTGCATTTTTGATAACCGTAACATGGGGACACCCAGTAATGCACCCGCCATTTCACCTTATGAATGCAAACAAGCCTGCAGATTAAAGATAAACAATAGGATTTAAATTATAATATTTGTTCTGTCTTAATACAAGCACAGACCGTGTATTGCTCGTAGCAGGCGATCTAGTTTTATTCCCACTATTGGCAATAGATTTATGGGTGTATCGGGAATTTTGGAAAGGGCAGAGATGGGCGCAACATTGAGGATTGTGTTGGAAGTTGATTACGACGCAACGTATCTCCCCATGAGGTAGGCCTACCAATGATCTGTAATACGGGGGTATTCTCCAGTTGGTATGGGAACTATATAATATGTCACACTTCTCAAATAAATTAGAAGTTATATCGATTGTTCCAATAGTACATCGCGCGTTCATTATATAGGTTTCTGTAAATAATCCGGGCAATGTTAAATACGGACCAAAACAATGGACAAATAAAAGGGGACACAATTGCAGTACGGTTGGAGTGTGACTCTTAAAGCTTTCTTCTGGAGTTCACTTTGGTCAAAACATTCTGCCATCATTGTTGTGTTTCATAAGTTTCAGCTTAACCATGGAGTAACTTTGTAATGTTTTTCTCTCTCCAGAACACCATATATTATTATGTAGAGATAATTAACACTATTATCTTCCTCGTGGTAGAAACGGAAAAAAGATATCAGCCGACTATGGAAGTATCGTTATTCCAAATTAATATTACAGAATGAAATTGTACATGTAAATTTACAAAATATGTGCATTAAACCATTTGACCACTTGGATGTGGCTAAACATACAGGTGTCCATGGGATTCATTAGATTGATATCGTGCTAGATTGATAGACTTTTAGCCAGTATAAATATATGAGAGAGAGAGAGAGAAATGGGGTTTAACGTCCACTCGACACAAACTACATTATTCGGGACTAAGTATACAGATATAGCTGGTGGTTATTTCCTTCCTTTACACATAAAGACAAAAATAAAGCCAATGCATTATAATTGAATATTTATTCTAGAACCAAATAATACAGGGATCCACATGGGACTAATTTACAAACTGACAAATGGAGAATTCTTTGATTCTGTCTATGTACATGTAAAGATTTTCATTTTTCAATTTGTAATGCTCCATCCACCACTCTCGACTGCAATTGCAGCAGGCCTTCTTAGGTGTCTCCGTCCTAGGTTCATTACGGGAAATGTTACCACTGTAACAAAAATATCCGTAAAAAACGGAAAAAATTCCGGAAATTTTTTATCCGTATTTGTTTTTCCTGTAATTTACAGAAATTCCCTCAATTAACATAAATTCAATTTTCAAATACAGGAAAAATAAATCCTGGTAATTTTTGTTTCCTGCGCTCGAAAATGATAAAAAAAAATGTCATTGAATTAACCATTGACTTTATATGCGTATGCGAAATAGCTTTATTTAACGTCCGTTTCAGCCGAAGAGCTATCGCTGACCGGTTAGAGGCTTTCAGATGTAAGGTTGCGGTAGTATCAATTTGCAGATATGTTAACTCTGCCATAGAGACAAACCGGCTAACACTGGCTAATCGATTATATTATCCAGATTGGTTACCAGATAATACAATCCATACTCGATGACAAACTGATCCCACAGTGAATATTCGCTTGGCCTCGATGAGCGTTGAAAAATATTTTTACACATTTATGAAAATACTTACAATCTGATTACCGTATGATGAATTAGAATACACTTTATAGATCTTATAAATAATGGAAATTAGATATACATGACTATTAATATACTAAACTTTACACAATATGATCCTTCATATTATGGTTAATGAATTGAAGAGAATACTATAAAATGATAATTATTAGGAATGATTATATATGTATACGATTACTTTGAAATTTGCATTTGAAAACAGAAATAATCCGTTATAGAAGGGAATAAAACATCTTATCCCTAAATTTCACGGAGCTTTTCGTTTATTCCGTAAAATAACAGAATTAAGTCCGTTGTAAAAGGGAGTAAAATATTTTATCTATAAAATTTCACGGAAATTTCCTGTTTAATACTGAATATTCCACAGAATTATATAAAAGGGAGTAAAATATTTTATCTATAAAATTTCACGGAAATTTCCTGTTTAATACTGTTCCACAGAATTACATAAAACATGTAATTTGAAGAAATAATTCACTCTTTTAACACAATTTCTAAAAAAATCCATCGATTAACAGAAAAGGGTGTTAAACTACGGAGTACGGCCACATAAAAAATGGAAATTTTTTACAGTGCATAGGGAAGTGTTTATCTACAAGGGTGTATTATCAAATGTTGATTACTTACACATTGAATACGTTTATATAATATGTAGCTCCACCGTTCCCTGCAATGTTCACGTCGATTAAAAAAACAACAATCAAGCGCAACAATCAAGAAATAAACACTGAAATTTAAAAACGAAGCAATGACACCAAAGACTATTATTAAAAACGTATGTATAAATTGAAATAATAAATTGACGGAGAACGAAATAAAATGGCGGTGAACGTTCTATTTTTGTGCACCAACCGGACTAATATAATAACGACGGACATTATTTGGCAGAACAGGGCTTTAAAAAAAACCCAAAAAACAAAACAAATTTCAGTTGTGTTTCTTTTTCTGTGTTCTATAACGTAGTATTAAAATCGAAACCCATTAGTTATATTTTTAAGTTCCTAACTTGAGCCACGAACAATACAAAACACAAAACAATATATACACCTATATAAATAGGAACTTATTTACAATAATATCTTTAGAAACCAAGACATTATATATTTTTATAGGTATTAATAGTTGTTGCTATATATTTTAGTAGCTTTCTAAAGTTATTTATACTCAAATGTTTAAATCAATCTAGAAACCTTTTATAAAATGATAAATAAAAATTCACCTGATTATTCAAATAATAATTCCCCTACAAAATATATGAAAATGAAATTTATTTGTAGATATATCCTATAATAATGACAATACCTGGATACTTGATAAATATCAAGTTCTGTTAGCATGTAAGTATTTATTTCGAATATAATAATGAATAACTAAATATTCAATACAATAGAATACTTCAATAGACATAAAATGCACCCCCTCCACTTTGTGTGTTTGTGTGTTTTAAAAACTTGTTTACAACTTTTTTTTTCTCTTTTTAATATTTTTTTTAAGTTTACCTCATTTTTTTTTTTTTCTCTTTTTTCCTCTATTTTTTTTTTTTTTTTTTTACCCATTTTAATTTTGTTCTTTTTTTTAATTTTTTTTTTCATTTAAGGAATACCCATCTCGCCCTCTCTTTTTAATTATTTTTTAAATTTTTTCCTCTCTTTTTGTTTTTTTCTTCTTTTCTTCATTGAATTAGTATTTTATTTATGTAATCTGGTTATAATATTGTTTTAAAATTGTTTCCCTCTTTTTAATTTTTTTTTTATTTTCTTCATTGAATTAGTATCATATTTATTTTCCCCACTGAATGAATAGCCGTTTGTATGAAATTCTATGGTTTTTTTTTCGGAATTAATTTTCCACACATTGAATTCGATGTATGTGGGAATAGTATTTGGTATGATATTCAGGCCTCTGAAAGGTCTTTACTATGTCGATATCACTTTTCTCTAATTTCAACTATTTTTTTAAAAAAAAAATATTTTTTGAATTTTTGTCCCCTTTTTGAATCTTTTTTTTATTTTAGTAGTATTTCATTTATTTTCCCCATTGTATAATAATGAAATTCTAAACACCCTGTTTTTTATTAATATTTTTTTAATATTTTTTTTTCTAAATCTAATAAAGATTCATTTTCTTGAAAGATTATACATGCTGGTTGGTGATTAAAGATGGTCAAATCCGCGGTATTGTTATCGAGCACTCAAACTGTATATATATCGAAGGGAAGTAACTTCACATAACGGACATTGGCATTGTGAAAATCAGGACATCAAAATAACTTTCGATATTTAACTCTAGAATTTAGGTAAAGATTATATATATGAGCTTCAAGGTCGCTACTGTGTACATACGAGCACGAAATCGCGGACTTCGATATCGAATATAACTTCCGACCCAATCGCGTTAGCAAACACGGTGGCGGGTGTCATAGCTGCTAGGGAATATGAGCAAATTAATACTTTTGGTTTCACTACATTTAGTTCTCCAGATTATTTTTGTCGCCATTAACGCGATGTTTATATCATTCAATTATCATTAAAAAACCCATGAAATCAAAACATTTTTAAACGGCTTCGGCAGTATTGTTGTATTATCACAGATTATTTGGTGTTTCTTGGTTGTATTTAAATACAGGTTAGTCATAAAATATCACAATCTTGCACACATGATTAGGTAGAATCATTATTTTCTGGAACAGGTGCATCAACACATTTGGACTTGGGCAACACAACATATATGTTAATGAAATGGATCATCATGCCAACCTAACTCCGACAGAATAGAATAAAATTCATCTAAAAATTATATTCCGACTTCCAACAATTCTACTAAAACACATCTGAACTTGGGAAGAGATGGTCGTAGTATCCGTAAAAGTTGTCCGTGAATCATTATGATATATCCGTAGAAGTTGTCCCTGAATCATCATGATATAGGCCAAGATCTCCGACCCATCTGTGCTGATCAGTTGATAACGACTTGAATTCCAGAAGAAGTTTAATGCAAATTATGATACAACACTGCATTGCAACCGAAAGGAAATATTTCCTGCTGCCTTTATGAATCTGCTTCATTCTAAGTATATAGTAACAATATTTAATAATCTTTAGTTGTTTTGTAATCAAACTATAAATGTTATTAATAACACGCTGTTGATGCCATCCTTTCGAGATACACATTATACACCGTTTGCAGTCTTCCGAAACGTGCTGCATAGTTATTATCAGCTGTAAAACTCCTCTCCATTCTTTATGTAGATTACATGAGATTTAATTGGTTCTTTTAAACAATCAGTTATCAGCGCTTCGCCAGTCTCCCCCAAGAACATATTAGAATGTAGCCAAAAAGTCAATAATTAATCAACATTTCGGGCAGGTCGCCACGAGTTCTTCGGGCTGCAAACAGGACATATTAAGATCCCAAAGTAAACATTATGCCCTGTTGGTTTAAGAAGCCACTGCTACATCAGTAATAATGGGTAGCTCTACAATCCCTATCGCATCTTGTTCTACCAAGATTTTCTAAACTCCTCAAATGATCCGAGTTGACGAGGGTTCAAACTCCACCTTATTCATTTTTTCGAATTTTAATTTAAGTACACGAAGCAAGGAAAAACTATAAGATTGGAGAAAAGCAAAATTTGTTGATCCAGGAAAGAGATCCCTCAAAATTAATCCGATATAAGAATGTAAAGAATTCAAAATGACAGCACACTTTCATTTTCAAGTATAGAGATAATACGAACGGTGAAAAAAGCACATGGAAAGTCACAATGGATAGACAGAGAAATATCTTAGTAAAACAAGACAAGATAAAGAATGCTTGACGATCTAGCACAATTATCCCTGATTCATAGCAGTCGTTCTCATACTAACACAACTTAACAGATACATTATTCTCTTTTTCTGCTTTACTTTCTGGTAGCTGAGGTCTATCATCAGTGGATACCAGACACACGTCAGACTCGACTGACTCGTTGGATCTTCTCTTTAACATTTTTGCTGTTGCGGAGTGGGCGTGTGTAGTTGATAATCCTGTTGATAATCGAGGGGATGACTGGTCTTCTTCAGTTCGTGAAACATGTTTTGTTTGCGTGGGTGTGAACGGGATTTGTGTAGTTCGCGAATCGCCGTCTGACACCACAGAGTCTAATCGGAGTTTGTTTGCGTTTGAAGTTGGTCTAGAAATGACTGCTGTTTTGTTAATTTCTGGTGAACGATCTATGGTTTGGTCTTCTGAGGATTTGTTAACACTAGATCCATGTTTAATAATGTCTACAGTATAAACTTTGCCAGATTTGTTTGCCGATCCATTGGTTACTTGCCTAATGTTTAATGGGTAACGCTTTGGTATTGCCCCAGTTTGTATTAATTGGTGTCTGGTAGTAGCATCTTGTACTTGGGTCTTACCACATGACTTACCTCGAGCTACTGGTCGGTTTTCCAGTTGTTTATGGGAATCAGCGGACGATGAAATACTATGTCTGGGGTTATTGGAAAGACAAGTTTCATATCCCTCATCACTTCCATTTGATTTGTTCATAATATGGTCCGATTTCACTGCCCCATCTACTAGCTCATTCTTGAGATGTACACATTTGGTTAATTTATTTTCACCACCACCTTTGTCGAACTCATTTTCATCACTATTCTTTATATCTGTGTTCTTGTCTAACTCTTTTCCATGACTTTTCTTCAAATATGCGCTATTGTCTAACCCATTTTGATCACCAGTCGTGAAATGTACTTCCTTGTCTAACTTCTTATCTCCATCATTAATAACGTGTACGTCCTTGTCTAACTTCTTTTCACCGTCAATAATGACATGTACTCCCGTGTTTAATTTACTTTCTCCGCCATTCATGGCATGTACATCATTGTCTAACTCATTTTCTCCGCCAATCACGACATGCGCATCCTTGTTTAACCCATTTCCTCCACCTTTCGGGTAATTTCCACCTTTCTTCAACTTTGCTTCTTCATCGTTGTCTACCTCTTCTTTCACTTCTTCTGTCTGAGTTTCCGCCGTTTCTGTGTCACTTTCATTTATAAATGAAATTTCTGGTAATTGTCCCAACTCTTTCTCAATCAAACCCAGCCTGTAAAAAAATTACAGCAATTATCTAACTATGTTTGCTTATATTTTAAACATAAAAATTTTCAAAATCCATATTGGTGACACTGCTGAAGAGCATACATATTTTGTTTAATCCACAAAAGTACAAAGCGGAATTTGTTAGCCATGTTGCCCGTGAAATGAGAAGCATCATGGGAATTACATTTGAAATACATAAATAAATGATTTTCCCCGCCTTTATTTAGTAGATAAATCAAGATCCATATACTCACATGTTCTTATGATCTGTCACAGTTCTTTTGAGAAGTCTGGAATAAAATAAAATAAAACATTGGGTTAAGCTGTATGTACTCAAAGCAACGGTAACGAGCATCGCCTGGTTATCAATAATTGCTAAACGCAGTACTATCAAAATGATGTTTCGGAAGTGATCTACTGCGCAGGGTTCTTAAATGGACTTATAAGTATGGTAAGCATAGAATCAGGGTTTTAAAAGAAGCAGGGACAATGAACCGGATGTTACGACCTAATACCGTTACGTTATAATTTCTCTGCTTATACCACCTGGATTGTCCCGTTTAAAAGATGTAAAGCATTAGGTGGCAAGAACAACACACCAACAAAGATTGTATCGCTTACTTTAAGAAAGGACCTAGATGACAATAGTTGATATTGAGTTGCTTCGTGGATATACAGAATGTCTGATTTTCCCCTGTGGTATTTGTCAGATTTGATGCTTAGGGTACGGGGGAAGGGGTATCGTGAGCACGTCTTAATATTGTTACGCAGTTAGCTATTGGTTGTTAATCGGACTAGTGACACTGTGGGCGTATGGCCTTATCCTGCTCCCCAATCCTTTTTAAAACAAAATAAACTATTGTGCTATAAAAAAAACCTTACCCCGTTGACTGATCTATTGATCGTAACTTTGAACTTTCTATAGTAATATATGGTGTTGGTAACGATCTGCTGGCCTTAATGCTGATTTCTTCGTATCGTTCTGGTGATCGCCTAAATAATAGGAAAAATAATCTAATAATTAAAAATCGACAGTTTAAAAGCAACCCTCAGAAATGCAAAATGAAATGTGCTTTGTTTTGAGAAAAAAAATAGTTTATTCTGATCAAGCTTGTATAAATCTACCACAGACAGCTATATTAATAATGTTCATGTGGTCCAATCTCTTGAAACAGACAGCTATATATAATTTCAAACAGAGGGGCCTCCGTTTTCTAGAACCCGAAAGACTTTATTAAACAGTCACCTGTGATTTCTACTGTGTGAACCGGTGCACAAGTATCGCATAATCTGAAAAGAAAACCCACATGAAATACTATATTATAACATAGTCATGTTTTAATATCATACATATAAAAACATTCTATAATTTCCAGAAAAAAACACTGTTTGAAAAGAGACAGAGAACGTGTCTTAATTTTTAAGCAACGGTACGGTAAATAATGCGATGCAAATCCAAACTATAGAAGTAAATATTTAAGGAGTTGCTCGGTAACAAAATGGAACAAAGGGCGGATAATAAACAACAGACGTACCTCAGAGAAGACATTTTTACATTGAGCCCTAGACTGCTCTAATTTCTTTAATTCAGCTTCTAACACAACCATTCTGGCCACTCCGTCATTATACAACCTGATAAATACGATGAATGTCATTGGTACTGTATTCATTTGTTAAAACAACCCTTGTGATATTAAAACAAAACCAGTTAATAGATGCATTACCGGAAAAGAGTTAGATGAGTAAGTTTTGAAAATCCATAACAACAGAGGTGGGTGCCATTCAGGTTATAAACTGCACAACGACCGGCCATTTGGGAGGGCTGTTTCGTTTTGATTTTCCTGAAATTCAAACTCAACCTTCATTATGGTGGAACGGTAATGAATATACTTAAACAGGTTTTAAAAACGTTTGATTCAAGCCGATCCGTAGCGAAAAAATAAAATACAATGGATAATTTCGGCTAATTTTAAACAATATGATGTGGACTGGGCCCCAGATAATCACAACGTAGGCCCCGCGCCATGTCTTTTTGCAGTAATAAAATATAGTATCGTCTGTCTGGGGGATAGCTAAATTCTAAGTGCATAAATAGTGAATGACAAATGTATATAGTAGTTACTGCTGAATGTAAAAAATATCTGGCAACCTTATGGCAAAGTTGTATAAACTTACTTCTTATGTCGTGTATATTCTTTCATGGCGAGATTTCGCTCTTTTAAACACGGTGTTTGCCACAAATACACACATCTTGCTGTTAGTTCTTGTATTTCAGATCTGTAACAAAAAGTTTTAACGAGTCCGGGCTTATATAATTTATCTTAAAATTTAATCACATATAAGTTTTATGGTCATTGAATCTTCATTTAAGTACAGCAATTACACAAGAATGAATAGAGTCTAGCTCAGACTATGTTTAATTATCAAAGTTTAAGAAAGGTTAAAAAACGATTAAATATCGAAGTACTGGTGTGAATATTGTTATCTAAAAACACACCTCATAATACCAACTACTTACTCCACTGGGGTGTGGGAGCGATGACCGAATGTTTAGTATGTGCGTGCTGTATAAAGCCTGTAATTGAGTCAATTGGCGTGGTTTCGAATCCTCGGTTGTACGTGACAAGGAATAGGGTCGCCTGTCCAACCTCGTTTCCTCCCACTGCTAAAGACACCTACGCCCAGGCGAATTATTGAAATAAAATTAAACCATATGTTTGTCCCGAAATGACCTAGTTTGTGTCCAGAGGACGTTAAACCCCATCTCTCTCTCTCTCCCTCTCTCTCTCAATATCTCCATTATTTATATTAACGCCCCATAAGTGAATAACACAAACTATTAACTTAATTATAATATCGGAATAACACAAACTATTAACTTAATACAACATGACTGAAGATTGGAATAAAAGATAAGCCCAAACCATTAATTAAATTATTTAGAAGTTCGCCAATTTCTAGAACAATTTGGGGTGGGAAAAACGAAAACTACAGAATAAATAGTCGTAAATTGGTCTCACAATTAATTACCAAGGTATCCTGTTGATAAGACATTAATCCCCTTCTTTTCCATTACAGGCACGTCGAAAACAAGTACGTCATAAGTAAAACGAACAATTTGCCTTTGATTAATGCAAATTCAAATTTGTTGATTTCATTAGAAATGAGTATGGGTGCAAATAATGTCTATCATCAAATACAACGAAAAAATAATTAGATATGTGCAGTGTCAGTTCTAGATGAAGAGATGCCCTGACCTATTACACTTACCAAGATTATGACGAGAAAGAGGAAAGTGTGTATTAAACTAATGCACAAAGCCGATGACGATGACGGTAAGAAAGGCCAATGGCAGTATCATGAATACTAAACACCGTGGTCACAGGCCCCTATATCGCATGACCCTCAGATTTAAGTCTGCTAAACATTTACAGGTTGATAAGAAGGTTGTGTTGATTATCAACGGTTTAGAATGCAAAACTAGAAAGAAAAATAATATAGCTATAATGAGAAATTGTACCAGGCGATGTAGAACGACAATGTATACTCTGCTGTGTCCACGATATCCATTACTACCAATAGCCAAATCTGAGGAAATCAACATTTTCGAGTTTTACATAAATCAAAGACAAATTGATCCTAAAACTGATCCTTAACTATATGGGGATGATGTCATACCGGAAGGTCTTTAATATACATCCCAGGGGTCCCTACAAACTGAATCCTACCTGTCAGCATTTTGTTGTATTTGTTCATATTCTGTTAAAACTTGCTTCTTTCTATTTTGCATTCTATACAACACGTCTTTTCCTTTCTGTAATAGGGTGCCAACCAACGTACACCAATCGTTGTCAATCCAAGATGGCGGTGTTCCCCAGATTTCTTCAAAACTACTGCTTAGTATTTCTCCCTTTACCCTCTTTAAGCCGCCGTAAAGCTAGAAAATAAAATGCGGATTAAAGTAACGTCGCGTGATTGGCATCTTTTTTTTGGAAATATCAAATTTCTTAAGGCTTTATCCACGTTATCTACTAATATTTAATGAGGAAAACAAAATGACGACGCTAGATTATCTTCTGGCTTGGATTAGATCGGATTAAAACAGGGCCATCAATAGAAATTCAACATTTACTATATTGTACTTTGCAAGGGGCTTCCTGTATCGCCCAAAGTTATGCTCGTGGACTTTAAGAAGACGACGATATTAAACAAAATATATCAATATTATATAATATTTATCAACAAAAATTAGTTTATGTATACTACCGCGTGTTTTATAAATGTGCACCACCTGAAATCTCCGAACCCTTTCCCAGAGCAATTGCTTATCAAAAGCGTAACAATTTTAACCATCTCTAGTTAAAGCTGGTTTGGAGACAGACCACCATTATCAATAGACCAACTCCAATTTGTGGGTATCAAGATGGTGAAATTTAACGGGGGTCTGCCTCCGTTTGATACAAGATATTGAATGAAATATAACGTCGAATGCAGTCCCCAAAACCCAGCAGTATTCAGTTTGCGCATCGCGTGTGGGTAAGTGGTATAAGCGGTATGCCATTATACCGTCACAAAATGAATACACATGGAGGTCCGATATACATACATTTTCAGTGAAATTTGAAGATGTAATTTGTCTCTTGGTGCCAAGATAAAAGAATATTCGTCTAAATTTCATAACCTTTGGTATCGTGGAGATATATTAGGATTACTTACCTCGGAAATGGCTTGGAATTTAAACAAGTTATCTATCTCTGATCTTTGGCCATTTTTAAGACTTGTGACAGAAAAAGATTTGATGGTGTCAAAAATGTATTCTATTTGTTTATAACTATCGTGCCATTGTTGATATATCTTTTGTAGTCGTATATGTCGACGTAGAGAATCGTTCCTATGAGAAAAAAAACAAGGCTATACCTGTTATTGCTTTGTACTTCAGTCAGTAACGATAATTGTTTTCTTTTTTGTGTCACTTATAGTATATTCAAATCATTGTTACGAGATATAAGTGTAGCAAATATATATGTGTTAAAATTATATTTGAAATGTGTTTAACCAGACTTCACAATTATCCTTTAATCCAATGTACAAATAGTTATCAACCTTTAACCAATATGGTCTATAATTCAAACTAAAATCAATATATCAAAGTAAGTAACCAAAGCGTAAGCTTTTTTAAAACCACGTTAGGGAAAACAACTTACCATAAAGCTAACAAAACGTAATAGCAACCGCTTATAACAGCTTTAGCTGACAGCATCATTTTGTAAATATTAAAAATAGTATCACATTGACTAGATGTTACTTGAATGTCCTCAGATACTGATGAACCAGCACGGAAACTTTCAAACGGTTCTGGAAAAGAAATACATTCCAACAAATGAAGTTTGATATAAAAAAAATAATTAAAATTTACATTAATATTCACTTTTTATTTGGTCCCAACAAGTGTAGATTGCTTTGGATTCAAAACACTAATTAGGAACAAACTGAGGCTTCGACGCTTAATATCCCAAAATATGTATCACAGAGTTTGGGCAGTTATCAGATCTGCAAAATTCAACACTTTAGAAGCTGAAATTGACTGTTTTTTTTTAACCCTGATATGATTGATTTTAAAGAATGTTTCTACCGGAAAATGACAAATATAACAAGTGTTACACATGATGTGCTAATATGTGTTCACGAAGGAGTGTGCATACCACGTCATCCACCACTGATTATAGCTTAACATAGAAGGTAATGCCGATGAGTAGTCACATGTTCGATTGACTGGGTTATCATTTTAGTAATGAAATGAGTATTTATTTGCAGGCACTAAGCAACTTTTATGCACAAAGAAAAAAAATCAATTTAAAATATTTCGTACATCGTTAGACTATTTTAAAAGATACTTTCTAACAAACGTATTTATCGTGTGGTTATTTCAATAAAAGTATGGCAATGTTGATATGGAAAGTAGAAACATCCAATCGATAGAGCGCATCCCGACGATTACAGACATCTGCTCGAATTATGTCAAAGGTTGCACGCGAAGATTGTGTTACGAACGATGTACGAGAAATCCCGAAATGGATTCTCCGGCTGGGCCCATAAATAGCAGACTCATGGCTTCGAGTTACGATGGGTGAAAAAAAGAAACAAACACGATGTTGATGGTACGAACTCTCTAGTGGATGTCACATGCTTTATTTGGACTACATTTATATAAATAGCATGCATGTATTCATACGTCAATGGACGTAATTAACCAGTCACTATAAAACAAAGATGATGAAAGTTTATTTCTAACAGATTGTCTCATCTTTCAGAGTTAGGGAACGGTTGATATCTATGTTGATGAGCTTGATAGAGATCGAACTAGGAAAACGTACAACAGTTTCTGAGATAAAAACCATGGTAAAAGAAACGTGGGCAGTGAATAGTCCGAGAATTTAATGACGTTTGGTATGAATGATAAATAGACAGCGATTAAAGACATCGTTTTGAATTCAATGAATTCTCCCCCGGCTTCGCACTAGTTGCTTGGTACAAACATGACTTTTTAAATAGATTTTTTTTATATCCATGGGTATTTCCTCGCGTATGTAATGTTTTGAGAAGAATTTGAAGCAAAATCGTGATAGATAAATTAGTATAGTTTGAATATGTTTTAGTCTGTATTTATCAAATCACTCAGTTTATACGCAGGAAGGTATCTTTAAATATAACACATGTAATATTTTGGTTCACTAAAAATCATAAAAGGCTTTCATTGCACACCAGTGATTGGCGAATACACTTTAGTTGAAAAGGTGTCATTTATCACGTATCTATTCAAAGCATGGTTCACGTACTGTATATAGGCCAAATATAGAAAAAAGCCTCGGCAACTCGAGGGGGGGGGGGTGCTTGGAGGAGATAAAGTAACAATAACATCCTATCCTGGATCTGAACATGTAGGTATTTAAGGCAAATACCTAGCCTCATCAAGGTCATTTTGAGAGAATGTATTTAGTTGTGGCCAAGTAATCGTTTGGATTGGATTTTCTTCAATGTTTTCATACCTTTCATCGTATGTGGCATCAGTGCTACTTTTAACAATTTATAATAGATCGAGCTCAAAGAAAGTAGGCCTTTAAACGAAAGACTTGTGGAGATTAACATACTTGTAGCTTCCAGTCTTAACCGGTTTGATTTGGGGTTTTCCAGTGTCAATAACTGTGACACAACACATCGCCTATTTTAAAGGCACTACTGATACAGCATTCATCAAACATGTACAACGTAGGTTGACGTGGTGTTAAAAAAAAAAATAGCATGTCCTGCCTTCTGCTCGTGCAACCAAAACCATGATCTAATTAGTATTATCTAATATATTGCAAGTCTTTTGCTTGACTTGATTTAGCGATTGGCTAACACACTTTTCTGTGACCAATCAAAGACCAGATTCCAAATCAAATCGATATTAACCAGAAATAAGTATAAATGGGATTTATCTGGGACAGTACTAAAGCATGGCCTCCTGTCTGTGAATATTATTTGTTAATCGGTTCTACAGTGAATATTATTTGTTAATCAGGTTTTCTTGGGTGGTCCTCATCCTTTTTCGCTTTGACTGTCCGAACGGAACCGTAGAACTTCATGGCTGGTCGGAGCTATCCAAATTTGACAGATAAGTGTAACGCTTCCCATATTCCTTCGAGTATTGCGTCAGTTTTGTTAAGCACAGCCCATTTTCTGATTAAGAGGCCTACAGATCTCGCCGGTAAAAAAAAACAATGGCTGTTCAAATTTTACAGTCCTTAGCGTGGTTTAGTTCCGTGTGAACCAAATTAAAAACACAATGAAGTATTAATAATAATATAACAATGGACGGTACTCAGTCTAGTAGTATTAGTAAAGTATCCGGTAAACGATGGCTCAGTACAACAGTTTGAATATACCAAACGGAATGACTATATAAAGTACAGAATAAGCGATCGGTCTAATTTTGTATGAAAATTGTTGACTTGGATATGTCCCTTTAATAAACTTATTCAAAGTGGGTTTCAGACTATGGTCGTTGTCCATGAAGGACTTTGATATGATATCTGAATTGAATCAGACTTTTAACTTTAACATTTGTACGATAGAGTAGGACACTTTGATCGATACAATCGTTTATACAAATTCATGGAGGTCAGACACTATATACATAATGATCAGGTCCGTATTTAGCGGGGGTGCAGGGGTATATTGCATCCCCAGAAAAATAAAGCCCACCAAGAAATGCAGGCCCGTAGATAGCGGGGGGGGGGGGGGAGCTGCCCTCCCTGGAAAATTTCGGCGCCCCCCTTGGCGCCCTTTATCTCTTGGGGAAAAATCAGCTCCTTAAAGTGGGCGCCAAATGACGCAATACGAGACCAACGACCAACGTCTCCATAATAGTATGGGCGCCACATAAAGTCGAGTGACATTGGTTGGGCGTTAATGAAGATATTGGCGCCCAACAAATGTCACTTGGTTTTATGGGCGCCTCGCCAAATGGTGAGTCGCCTCATAATAACCCACAAGATTAACACCACAGCAATGGGATGATTTGTTGAGTGCCTCATTCCAGGGACGTGGAATATAAACGATTTATTGGAATTCGACTCGGCCATCTAAGTTAGGCTATATCAGACTACCTGCTGTCTCAGGGACTGGAATAGAAAGAAAACGCGTTTGAGGTCGTCAAATTTTCCAACAAGGCTAACCGGAACCCCCGTACGCCTATGGGGATCACGCTATAACCCTTCCGCGGTGTAAATACATCTGCGCCCCAAGAAGATCCATCGGCGTCCCCGGAAGCTTTTGCCCCCCCCCCCCTAACAATTCGGGGTTAGCTACGGGTCTGAGAAATTGCGCCCCTATGAGATTACTTGCGCTCAGTAACTTGTATATTGGCGCCCCACCACTTTATTGTGCCCCCACTTTTAAAATCCTACATACGACCCTGATAATGAGATACATGACATTTTATTAACCATGCTTCGTAAATCTGAATAAATGAAATTGGGTTTAACATCCAACTATTCTGCTCCAACCGGGATAATAAAGGCGGTCGTCAATGTGAAGTAATAAAGATTTTCCATGCCAATTAAATTCTACCCATACATACCTAGAGCTATTCTTATTGAAATATTAATTTCTGTATATTGTGTAGACATGACAGAAACTGGTTGGTTTAACTCTGTAGGTGGAAATGCTTCAACTGTTACCCTGCCTTTCAGAAAAACCAAGAACCTGTTTTGGTTATAGTACAATTTCTGGTGACCGGCTGGAATGTCCGTGTAATATGCCACGCGATCCTTGAATTCGGCCAAACTTTGAAAGACATAATATGCAAATACATTAGATGTCGAAACGAATTAGAAATAAATTACCTAAAACTGATTTAATATACCAATTCTCTCCCTAAGTAAATTATATCCTTTGCAAATTTGTAACATACGGCTTGTAAATTCACATGCAGTTTTAAAAACGAATGCTTCTTACTGTAACTGTAAAAAGCGTTAATATAAGCATGCATTATTGTATAGTATATGGTTTTCACACAAGACTTTCGTACCGTCCTTGGTGTTTCAAATAGAAAGGTTGTCTCCTCTTGTTTTACAATATCTACATGCACAACAAATGTTACGTTGACTTCTTTTAGAATGTATGCAAAGGCCTGTCCACAAAATAGAATGAACTTTCTTCCCAAACAGAATAACTGACATATGATGTACACTAATAGAATAGAGTTATCCAACTTCATGTTATGAAAATCGAATTAAAAATATTGCCAATACAGAAAAAAGGGAGAGTGAACCATTTATAAAATTACAGGAAGCCCTTTAGTAGAAAGAAAAATGAAAAACTTATCATTTATTTTCGGTAGCATGCCGAATAGGGAAATAATGTTCAAAACATTAAGGCTTTGTGCGCAAGTGGGGATAAGGAAGTTAAGGGGAGACAACTTTGTTTTAAATACCTTTTAGACGGGTCCAGATAAAGCTGATGAATGGCCATATCATCACAGTGGAGAATGAAGATGCATTTTAACTTTAAAACCTGTGTGACATGATTCTTGTAGGTATTAAAGGTCCATTGAATTTTACGGTCACATTCCATTAATCCAACTAAAATTGGGGTAATGTGAGTTCGTAGATCACTGAAACAATAAGGGGGTTCACTTTTTATCCAAACAAATAAGTGAATTAGCAACAATTCCTATATTCACCTAGGCCTAGCTGCTATCCATGGGAAACAACTGTTGTAAACGACAAAATCGAGTATGTTAAAGAACACCTCAAAGTTAGACCCCTGATTCGACATTTTAAACAAAGCAAACGAAAAGGTAAACGAAACGGAAAAATTTCCCAAGGCCTTGTCCATGGCCAGCTTCTCTTACCATTTTTGCCGACCACCTTTGTGAACACCCAATATCACCACTAAAGTCACGGGTGGCCAACAAGCGATAAAATATAGTTTTACCATACTCTTAATGACATATTTTCTATGAATTGGCCTTGATTTATTAGCAATTCCCAAAAATAATATTCATAACTGCATGAATAATTATATAGAGGGTGCTGTGAACTAAGGTTAATAAAAACATACACAAGAAAACGTTACCTAGTCATATTACAGTGTGTGGGGATACATCTCTGCCATATGATGTCGCCACCAGCTATGTATTGTGATCCCGATATAGCACCTCGGGGTTTACTGAAGGTCATTTCATACCTAAAATAAAAGAGATTTTGTTGTTCTTATTCGTCCAATGGGACCCGTGACGAGCTGCCTTTCTTTAGTTGTATGACTAGAAAAGTATAAATAACACAGATCAATCGTGTATGTGGTGCACATTTCTATCCATGGTTTTCGTAATAGAATTCGAATTACTCTCTACGCACTGATTAAGTCATTCGGCGTTTTACACGATTGGCCCCATTGCTGGAGATTTTATTGCATTTGTTGAATTGAACATCGAAGTATGTTCTAGTTAGCTTAGTTATTGGCCAGATTTTTATGACCTTTTATTCCACCATCGGTGATTTGGCTAAAAATATTTTTTAACAATTCAGTAAAGCATCCAATACAAGTTGCCGAAAAATCTGTTAACAGATGTCGAAACTTTTCCTTAATTCAGGATTTCACTAATGTTATACACTAAACGATGTTATCGAATATAACTACGACAACACTGACAAGAGAAGCCCGACTAGGCCGTCGCCTGCTTGGTCCATGCGCGGGCGTATTTGCGCATTGACCAAGAAATGAAATTAAATGGGGTTTAACGTCCTACTCTTTTGAACCTAGCCTGGGCTAACTGAGGACGGGACATGGACCAAGAAGGCGATGGCTTAATAAGCCGCCTCGCTAAGAAGTAGTAAACTGACAATGCACAACACCAGTACGTCATTTCTTCTGGATTCAATTTCGGGTATTATTATCGCATTAAGATAATTTTTTCTTACTGCTGCGTGACATGTTATAATATTCAATTAGTGATATGCATGCTTCGGATTACTTCATATTATATCATATTACGATACCAATCAACAGCCCACACTCAGTTTCGTGATATCAGAAAGAAGTACACGGTTATAATAATATGATACAAATATAGAGCACGTAATGTTGTGTCATTTAAAGATTATACACTATATACTTTATATATTACATATTTACATTAGACATTCAATATAATATGCATTATATACTTTATATTAAATATATACATTACATATTCAATATATAAATTGTTTATATACACATCACATATTCAATATATACATTATAATAGTAATATATTAAATATATAGAGGATATTTGTCGTTTTAGAGTGAATAACATATTTTATTTCATGGAGAAGCAAGAAAACTTATATTTTCACGAATGAGTAGCATGAGTGAAAATATAAACGTTTTCTTGCTTAGAGGAGAGAAGCAAATATAAACGTTTTCTTGCTTAGAGAAGAGAAGCAAGAAAACGTTTATTTTTTCACTCATGCTACGCGCATGAGTGAAAATATAAACGTTTTCTTGCTTAGAGATGAAATAAAATATGTTATTTTATGATTTTACAATCATTTTAGGTAAAACAACATGGACTACTTTGCTAGCCAGTGGAATAACACTTTTATTTCACTGATAAAACGCGGTATTCCACTACTGATCATAAAATAAAATGCATTATATATTTAATATATAATTTAACTTTGTACCCACCATTACTGCTATTAAGAGAAAATATGAACAAACATATGACATTTAATAAAAATACGTTTTTTGCAGGGCCAGTAAGGGAGAGAAATGGGGTTTAACGTCCACTCAACACAAACTAGGTCATTTCGGGACTAATATATAGTTACATTTTATTTCAATTATTCGCTTGCGCTTAGGGGTCTTTAGCAGTGGGAGGAAACCGGAGTGCCCCGAGGAAACCCACGAGGTTGAGAAAGCGCACCTATCTCCATGCCACATACGCTCACACCAGGGCTCGAAACCACAGCTGCAAGCCAGAGGTGACCGGCCAGCTAGAGGTCGAAGCGCGGCACTCTAGACCACCCCAACCCCCGCCAGTAAGGGAACATACATTAATATACAAATCATACTTTAGTATATAAATTAGATATCAAAGGTGTATTTAGATGTTTAAATCTACTAACATTGTTCGTCGATCGTTCCTGGCACCTTGATATGGTTTATACGGCATATCACCGGTTATAGCTTGGTACAGTGTACAACCTAAAGACCACATATCTACTGTATGATTAAATGTAATATCAGCTCCTCTATCGATGAAGGCTTTCTGGTACATATTCGGGTGCTGAAAGAAATAAAAACATGATTTGGAATATGGAATATTAAATTTCGAAGTCTTATATACGACGAGAAACAAATTATTTTAGAATGTTTAAATTTGAAAAAAAGATTGCATCCATGGCTAGATGCTGAAAATAATATAATAATATATTATTGGTCATAATATAATTTATAATTAGTGTTATTGGAAATACAATTCAATTACGGAAGAATTCATATTAAATATAAAATTTGGTTTATTATTCAATGCTTTGTGTAAATTCTTGGCACCGTCTTAAAACACCATCCAGTTTTTAAATGTAATATATGTATAAATCCGGTAAATATACTTATCGCATTTTCAATTAATATTAGACATTTAATATGATAAACTGTAAGAGTTATCTCCCTTAAACAGGCGCCTAGTAATGTTGGTCTACTTTGGCGATGTAAAAGCGATAATGTTAAAACCAACATATTTAACGCGTCACTATAATAAATATACAGAATTACAAACATTAGTGAATCAATAACTGATAAAAAACCTTGCATTGGTGTAACAAAGCCATTTCTATGAATACAATTCACTGAAAGAGAAGATTCGAGTTGTTGTATGGCGTTATTATTCCATTATATGCCACATGTAATATACTTTTTGTAGTTGAATAAATGCATTAGAATTGACTAGGTCTAGACTGTGGTTTTATTCCCTTTTACACACTGGGGAGCGGATGGTCAATAACAAAATATAAACATCGTATGCTAATATACAATATAGTATCCCATAGAAAATATTTATGTTTACAAAGATTAGTTTACTGCGTATAGAAGTAACGGAAAAGTCAGATGGGGTATTCCCGATTTCAAAATTCGGCTTTAAAGGGTGCCTCTCTCTATTCTTTGGATCCTTAAAACAGACGAAAATGGGACTAAAAGCACATATTGTAATAAAAATGTACGTGATATAAAGTGAATAATGTTCAATTTTTAAAAATTTATTGTAATTTTTAATGAGTTATGAAATACACGAACAATTAAATTGAACGACGGTCGTTTACGTCTGTTAGTCTGTTCTACATCTTTTAAAAATATTTTGTCGTTCGTAAATACGCCATTACTACTTGCTACCCTATTGATACATGTATATTTCTTTGTTCATCACAAATGACACACGAAAGCCTAGAATACACGACTCGTGTACGGATTAGAAACTTAATGAGTCTTATGTTGGATATAGGATACCATATTTTCACTGCAAGAACACAACACCAGTATTGATTGAAATGAACAAATATTGAATTCTTATTCAGGTTTTAAATTTCACATATTATGGAATTTATTGATTCGCCTCTTTAACAAACTCACTTTTAAAAATAACCATTTGAAATAAGCTATTTCCTGTTGCGCAACATTTAAAGAGGTATCATATCTTTTTTACCCAGATGGCCACCACTAATGTTGATCAATTTAATCAGATTGCGTAATATCCTTTTTGGACTTACCCCAAACTGTACTATCTTATATCGCACTGACTATGCATGACCTTTCTCGGTTGCTTTGAAAACCACCACGGAAACTCGAAAATTGACGTGTTTTGCAATGGGTGGCGCCATTTTAATTCAATTTTGCACACAAACAAGCATTGTCAAATCCAGTTGACAAACCATCTTTTACCTAGGGCTACCACATAGTGGAGGGCTAAAGAGGGCGGTGGGGGGGGGGGTATCATCTAAGTGCATACCAAAAATATTCAAAGGTTGAGAGGTCGGGGTGTGGGGGCTACTATAGTAAATCACTGGTCTTCGCTTCCCCTAAACAAATTTAAACAAAACATTTTTTACAACAAAGCAGTTGCAATATGCAGGGGATGCGGGTAGGGTAACTGAAACTTTTGCCTTTGGGTGCCACATAGTCTCGTTAGGACCCTGTTTTTACTTAGTACCTTAACCACCAAGGACAGAATTTCCCGTTAACCTATATTAAAGGAAAAGATTTCACAATCATATTTCAACATAATATCTATTGACATTGAGAAATCGTTTTTCCTATATATAACGATATGAATTATGTTGGCATGTCATTGATTAATACGGGTGGATATTTTCCCGGCTATAAACAGGTAAATATTTCTTAAAACTGATGTGTCTAAGGGCAATAATCTAGTGATCTGAGTTTCATTGACGCAAATACTTCAGGCTAATTAATTAATTAAGTCTGGACGCTTAACCTCACAATCGAATGTATGACCGAGTGTAAACAAATTATTAAACGTGGAAAACATTACTCGATCAAGACTTTAAAAGAGGTTCGTTAACCAGTACCGTATATATCCACCCTCCACTCGTTTTAACATTTTGATCGCGTTAATGGAATTAAAATTTGCACTCAAAGGATGAAGCCACGTGGTCCGACCATAGGTTATTTTTCCCTCAAATAGTACAATATCGCAAAGGAACAGGACCTTTGCACGAAGCTGTACAATTGTTGCGACCATATCGTATACAATATTTTGATTAATGTTACGTGTATTATAATAGTGGGACAATAGGGGGGGGGGCAGGGTAAACCATAACAATTTTATCTTAATATAATCAGATGGAATGGGGATTAACGTCTTGTCGTGTATGCAATGGTTAAGAGGGAGTGGAATAGTCCAGACAGCGAATTCCATCTGTCAAAGATTCTTTTATATTCACAGACGTCAATAATGTATACACTGATTAATCCGGGTTTTTGTCCCATCCGAACGACTATTTAACTGGTATATTCTTTAAAAGAAAAGTCCCGTCATTTAAGTAATTTATGTCTTTGACTTCAATGAAATATAAAAAGATCGCATCCTTTGAACTTAAGGCCATTGATCACTTACTGATAAAAATGATTGTGAAATATCCCTATATGATTGAAATCGCTGTCAATTACGTTCCTCTGTACTAGTTGACAGCTGACAATTTCATTAAAGAAGATGTTTTACAAAAATATATGCTATTTCATATCCCGTACGGGCCGTATCTTGTACTGAAACTTTGATCCTGTTTGTGTATACTAAATATAGATTACAAATCTTGTATTTCGAAACAGAGATCCTGTTTCGTCACGTTTCTTTTTGCATAGATCGTGGTCTATACGCAATGACATGTCCACTGAATAGACCCATTGAATCGAAACTAAATCTAGAGTTGCATATACAAAAAAAAAAAAAAAAAAAAAAAAAAAAGATATTAGCCCAGACTCGTCTTTGAACCATAAAGACAGGTTAATATACCATGGTTGAATTTGGATGACCCCTATGTGTAAGGCTTGTTAATGCATGTAATTCATGGGTTCGGTGCCTAAGTTTATTCTTAATAAGACCACCGTTCTAATTTCGCGGGTTTTCTCTGAAATTTACTAAATGAAAAAATATAATCCTCTACATTATATAAGGAAAGTCATCCGTTTAAACCTTTATTTCCTGGAGTGATTTTCTCGAGGATTTATTAAATCAAAAAATTTAATCTTCTTAAAACAATGAATAATGCCCTTTGTTTTCGTGCTTTATCTACAATTTTAATATATTAGGCTATGTTATCCTCTTCGAGCTGTTGCTTTAAAAATGTGAATTAAGTAGTTTAAACACCAGTATATACACAGGAAACACGTGGTTTAATATTACCTCCTTGACGAATTCCACAATCCGGATCTCATGCTGACAACCATACCATTTCCCTTTTCATATATATATTTGATAATATCCATCCAACTTTTAAAGTGGATGTATTGCTATATGCATGTAATCATTTTATTATCTGACAACCATACCATTTTCCTTTTTCGTATATTTGATAATATCCAACTTTTAATGTGGATGCATTACTCTTTTTAATCCACATCGACACTTCAGTCAGATTTGAATGTTTTTATATTCTGATCAGTTAATCGAATTTGGATGTTTGAGAGGAATTGCGACATTTATGCTATTGATTACATTTGTTTGGAATTAACTCAAATGTTCCTGTAACAAAATAATTAGTCTTGTAAACTAGATACAGCATTTTATGAAGAAACTGAATGTTGGATTTAACAATTTTTTAATCAAATGTCTGAATAATTAAAGCGTTTGATTGACTAGTTAATCGGGGTTCATCTGGTGGAGTACAAACCAGAAAAATAAAACGGAACGAAATGTTCATATATAATTAATAGTAGAATATGAAATAGATACAAGACAGCTAATTGATATATTTTAAACTAAACCATGTATTGTTTTGCCCATATATATGGCATCACTGGTACGTACTGAACCGTATATGAGTTTTTACTTTCTGTCTTCGGATTACCATATTGCGAACTTAATCAGGATAGTTCGTACCTTTACACTACTCGTATCTAGATAGTATACGTCATTATATATATACAACACAGTAGGTGCATGCCACTATATCGCAGCCCTCATTATATCACTGTCCCTCAGGATATGAATACTAAAGAATTTTCGGCGGAAATTAAAAAGCATACCAAGCGCTAACCCTAACCTTAATCCTGTCCCCAACCCTGACCCTAGCTGGCAGTCGTTAACCAAAGTGTTACTGCTAAAATGCACATCAACTGTGTGTGTGGGGGGTGGGGGGTGGGCTTCCCTTACATGGTTACCAAGTCACTTACTGATGAATGAACCCCTTTGAAGTTAAATTATAATTTGGATCAAAGAAGTTGAGAATTTAATTTGCAAATATGCCCCCATTGGGATTCAATGTTTCTTTAAAGTAATTTAACTACACCGACGAATATTTGCTGCGTGACATAAGATAATCTTCAAAGTAAACCAATGCCTTTATTTGGCAAGTGACTTTATCAAATTTACGATACAAGCTTTTCCTTGATGTAATCAATTATAGTGAGGTCAGGGTCTTCAATTAATCACAAGTTGGAAAAACCAATGAGTTATGCTTCCCTTTAGCCTCGGTCACCCAGAACCCCCTAGTCTTCAACGCACGGATTGTCTGGGTCGGTTCTCAATTATTGACGAAAATTAATGGATAATCTACCACAATTATAGTGAGGTCAGGGTCTTCAATAAATCACAAGTTGGAAAAACCAATGAGTTATGCTTCCCTTTAATCTCGGTCACCCAGAACCCCCTAGTCTTCAACGCACGGAGGGTCTGGGTCGGTTCTCAATTATTGACGAAAATTACTGGATAATCTACCACATAAAAAACCAAACTCCCGGTTACGCATGGGCAATGGAACCCTTTGGCTAAAGTCTCGGTAAGTGATAGATATTATGAAGCCGGGTCGATTTTGATAGATTCTATAAAGCGAGGATAAAATATATCACACAATTCACTTGGCACATCTATTATTAGAAACAAAATAGAGACGATACGACAGCATGAATCGTGATTAAGGAGATTGTGAGAAGCCATACGTTTGATTCATGACGAGAGAAAATTACCATTTCAATTAAAAACTTTAAAACAAAATTTTAGAGAGTGTCATTGTTGACAAGCGAGATGTTTTGATAGATTCAGTACATGGTAACTGAAAGGACTGGATAATCCAGACAGTGACCGACTTTCTGTCAAATTTTGAGGACCCATCCAGACTAATATTCGTAGAATATTTGTTTGGATGATAAGAGACTAGCTTCCCTGTCGATAGTTGGTGGGAAATAGCCGCACATACATTTTTTGTAATCTTGTATTTCTTTTTCCCATTTCTGCGCATATGTAGCATTTCAGAATATATGGACAGGCGCGGATCCAGAGGGGGGGGGGGGGGGGTCCAGGGGGTCCGGACCCCCCACCCCCACCCCTGCTCAGACTTGAAAATTTTGTATGCGATTTTATTGGCGACTTTTAGACCTGTAATTTTGGAATTTACCTTCCGGAAATACGTCAGAATGCACCAAATTGAATCGAATTTACCAAATTTTCCGGGGGGAGGGCCCCCAAACCCCTCCTTAATTGGTTGAGTGCCTTTTATCAAACCTAGACCCCCCCCCCCTGCAAAAAATCCTGGATCCGCGCCTGATGGAATTTAGCTTAAAGAGCGAGCCAAAATGCATTTTGAGTTGGAAAATTTGGTGAAATCACCATTACCCGACATACTTGTTGAAGCCAAGGCATTAATCTGCCATTTATGTCATTCCCACTGGAAATCGTGTACGGTTTAAATTATGGAATTGTCATGTAATTCCAAGTTCGAGAGAAAAAAGACGTTGGGTTATGTTGATCTGATGAATTCATATATCATTTAAAGGAGCTAAATCGCTAATATTTTGGACCTAAAAATTGACAGAAATAATAATGTAGGCTGAATGTATATAAACTAATTTACATTCAATCGTTTCCGTTTTTGACTCATAATTTCAAATCAGTTATGTCCAGCGAAATACGACAGAGGTACCAATCGAATGTGAATCTCTAGCGTCTGGTTATTCCAGTCTAAGCTCCCCAGACAAGCATATGTCGTCACTGTTTGACATGACTTGTGGTATATGTACCAAAGGTAAAATGTTAATTTGTCTTGAACATTGGATATCAGAAACTCATCTTTTCCTGGTAAAATCACATCAGTTGACAAATAATTGTGTTTTTCAGATGTGGAAAATTTGGATTGTATTGAGTTAGAGACTTAGCTACTTTAAATGTGTATATCGGAAGAGTAAGAGTAAGGCTATTGAAATCGGTTATAATCTAACATAAATCAGATTAAACTCAGAAATATATTATGCGAATGCCCAGGCATCATCATTTATGATATCTTCAGTTCGTTTAAGAAAATTGATGAAATCAAATATGTTTTGGAGATATACATCCATCAATTCTGCGTTTTTAAGATTCAAGTCTGAATGACGAAAAACGAGTAGCACTTTCCACCAATATCAAATAACAAGGAGAAAATGTAGATTTGATGTGAATCTACTGCTCAGGCATCCTCATTTATAATATGTTTGTTTCGTTTTTGTAAACTGATTTAATCAAATGTGTTTTGGAGACATTCTGTAGAAAATAGGTCCGCGAGAACGATGGAATGAGTACTTCAGGTTGAACCAGTCTAGAACCAGTCGGGTACTTCTAGGACATTTTTTTATAAAAGTAATTAAAGTAATATATATCTACCAAATATTCTTCAGTCCCTGCTAAGGACATAAACTCTTCTGTATTCCCCGACAAGATTCGACTTGCGCCAAAATCTGAGAGTTTATAAACCGACCTGAAAAAGAAGGCATTTGATAACAATGAAGATTATATGTTAAGTCTTCTAAACTATCTCTTCTAAAAAAACAGTCACAACAACCGAGCAACAGACAATCCTTGTTTAAAGCAAGTATTTCTAAGGTACGTTATATGTTTGTACGGAATGTGTTTGTTTTGTATCCGCGACCAACATCCACCTCAACACGTGGATCTTTAAAGTTTATTATTCCAAATTTCCATCGTAACTTTTAGTATATTGTCTCTTTTAACAATCTAGAAACTAATCAATTATTGACATGCGTATTTGCTGTCAGAAATAAGTGGAGATACTTAAAAGGTAGGTGGGGTTTTGAGGAGGAGATTAAATAATAGATTATCGAAAGGTTTTATCTCTATAATGTTTTGCCCCACTATTTCCATTATTTAAAGGGCCAATCCCGATAACTTTTTGGGGGAATAAAACTGCTTAATTTTGTGTTAAAATCCCTTATAACCCATTATCAAAGGCCGACCAACTAACCCGATATTTGTGATACGCTTGTAAATAACTTAAACCTGACAGTCTTCATCTGGAAATGGAGACCGTTGTATTATACAGTATCTGGATAAAACCAGACTTTTTTCTATAAAAATGATATGTAGGTGAAATTTACCTTTTGTTATCAGTACAGTACATGGGTCATTCACTGTATAGACCTCTCAAGAAACGAGAATCGATTATCAGGTCACCCAATCAAAAAATTGACCCAAAATCTTAAAAGGGTTACGTGTCCGGATAAGCAGTGTTGACGTTAACGTCAAAACGACTCAATATTTTGAGCTGAAACATTGAGCCAAGGTATATATACCATGCCTCTATATTTTGGTCCATAAATTTCATAAATGCTCGGACTTTAATTTTTGAGACTCTGTTCTTATCGGGATTGTCCCTTTAAACATCAATAGAAGCTTACAGGAAAGGATGATGACATATGATCATTATACAATACAAATTAATTCCAGGAAGTTTGATCTTATGGGCAGCAAATATATCAAAATATAACATATGATCAAACATTTATTCAGAAAGACAGCTGTTGAAAAAGATTATGACAGTTCTGTTATGTACGAGACTTCCGTGGGTTTATAAATAGATCAGTGGATTTGCAGTTTACAGTTTCCAACTGAGACTATGAGCACGCTTTAATGGATCTCAATTAGGTGGTCACAATAAGGCGACTGGACACAGTTATATACAGTATAATGTCTTTTAATAATTGAATATACTTCTTGGTTTATGTAGGGCGATATATATAAATAAACTAAAACAATCTCAAGATAACAATTAATGAACGAGGAAGGTACATGTTTGGAAACAACAGGGAAGATAAATGTGGGATTATTTAGGTAAATATTGGAGATATCACCCTTTGAAATACAAAATATTTTACTTCTTGTATTAAAGTATTCAATTCCTCAAATGACAATGCGGTATTTAAATGCGGCGCTTTTTTTAATCACGCTCAAAAAGCTACAAATCACCTGATATTTAAACACCCAACCCAAGTACTGGGTGTATATAAAGAGAGGCAATTAGGCTATTCGAATTATGAGTCCCCTTCGGCCTTTCCCCTACCTCACGACTAGAGGAAAATGAAAGATTGTATAAAATAGAACTGAACAAAGAAAATGCTGGTGACGAATGTCTAAAACTACAGTATGAGTAAGAAAGAATTATGGCATACCAAAACAAACTAAACATCTTGGCGCCCTAGGCAAGCCTTAGGTAAATCAGAAACAGACACTATTGTATCATCAATGTGCAAATAAGTTGATGTATTACGTAGACGATATACTACCACCTGCCCTAAAGGGCATTCATATTCAAATAACACCGATGACAGGAGAAATAAACTTCGTAATGATTAGCCGCGATATAAAGGTCTCACGGTTCCATAAGATTTGTACACATTACAGCCCATTATGACAAAGCGGTGGAATGGGGACACCCTACCAGAACGCGAATGAAATGTGGTTTAATACGACATTCTGTGTGCTATGACGGAAATTCTAACCGTTACGGGTTCTTTTGCGTACACTGGACCTCGAGTTTTCACCCCCCCCCCTCGAATGACTAGTATATGCTGTCTCCTGTCGGACTCTCGGTCGTGCACCCACCGACAAGAGGGAACCATGGGGAAACTACCGATGTCCAAACACCGGTATCAAACACTATAACTCTGCGAAGCTTTCCGGGTCACGGATCTCCAGAAAACGGAATGTGAAAAAATGGTAACATTTATCCAACCAGGACCTCCACCTTGTGTATAAAACTTCAAAGCTCAATTAACTCTTAACAATTTTATGGATACACAATTATTACTGAGTTTGATAATAAACGACGTTTCGACGAGGATACTCTCGTCTTTATCAAGCTTATTATCAAACTCAGTAATTATGTATCCATAAAATTGTACCTTGTTTTACATCTATGTAGTCTAAATCTACTTTTGAGCAATTTGTTTTACGACTTTGAAAGATAGTTTAATGCGTGTACCGTTGTTTGCGTATGCAAATCAAACGTGACCCTTTATATTATATACAGATGCTAGTATGACTTCATTGGCGCCACATTGTTGCAAGTTGTTAACTTAAAGGGAATAAGGATAAGGAATAAAAATTAAGGAATACTCTATGTTATTGATCAACAACCCAAAAGGAGGAAGCAGGGACGGAAGCCAGGAATTTTGCAGAAGGGGGTTTGCCAGGTTTCAGTTAAGGAAATCTGCCATCATCGTCTCTAAATTACATAGAGAAAACATTTTTATAATGATGTAGGATCACTCTGTGATGTAATTTTATTGATGCAAGGCATTATTTTATTTTTGATGTGGCTGAGCAGAATGGGGTTTGGACCCCCCCCCCCATCTGGATTCGCCCCTGGGCAGTAAATTGCTTGTTTCTAAAAGCTTGGAAGATATACAAACACCTTCGTATTGCTCAAATGTTAAGACGAATATAGTCTTAACGAGAGACAGGTACAGGGAAATAAATTCCAGTACCAAGTCTGCTGAGTGTAGACGATTTGCTACTGAGGTCTAGACTAGACTTATTAATGGGTAAAATTGTTCACTATTAATAACAGGTAATACTAATAGGTAAATAACGTTAGTAATGTAATGAGCTCTAAAATTATTAATTACTCTAGTTGATAAGTAGTAATTAAAATGCTAATTTATATTGAAGGGACACGGTTTAAAAACTGTGCGAAAATGATTATGATATACCAGTATAATTCAGGATGGTAGACAGTCATCTTGAGATGATCTGCGTTTGATTATAATTAAAACTATAAACGTTATGAGTAGCTACTGATTTGTGTCTTGTTCTCGATCACAATCACAAAAAGAAACTGATAGACCCGTGCTTTTGCAGGGGTGGACTGGGTTTGGGTCTCGAGATTAGCATTATCGGGATACCAAAGGGAAAACTTTAAATAAAAAAACAGAACTTACTTTCCCTCCTGCGTAATATTTCTGAGAATATTGCCCGGCTTTATATCGCGATGAATACAGCCATGTTGACGTAGATGTTCTAAACCACTAGCTGAAATTATTTACAGCACACAATATATTGTGTTTAATAGACACCAGGTTTTTAATAGACATCAGTCACGTAATACACAATTTGTGTTTAATAGACATCAGTTACGTAATACACAATTTGTGTGTAGTAGACATCAGTTATGTAATACACAATTTATTTTTTAAATAGACAATATCTGTAACACTACAGATAACAGAATATCAGCATAGTTGATAGACCTTTATTGAGAGCATGAAATAGGCATACTCCGGGAGGAGCGCCATCCCAAGTCTTCTGAAACTAACAGTAAACTCTGACTTATAAAGCATACAATCAATTAAGAAAACTGATACACGAGCGATGGACATATTTAGTATTATGAGATTATAGTATCTGCAACTGCACTGTATATTTCCTTTGAATAAATAATATGTTTAATGAGATCGTGCCTTTTCGTCAAAACGAGCAGAGGCCATTCGTGTGTAGTCCGTAAATAACATATTGAACACATTAGATGTTTTAATTAGTCCGTGCCTAGAAGAAGTTGTGTCGAGTTGAACACGTCAATATCGTTAATGATCAAAAACCAGCAGAAAGTTCTACCTGTATATGATTATTTCAATATGATGTAGAGATCACTTCGTCACACATATTATGTTTAATAAACCATAAATTTTGTGTTAAAAAGACAATGAAATGAAATAGGGTTTGACGTCCTGGTTTTCTACACTGGGTTAATGAAGACGGGCCTACGTCACACAGTGTGCTATGGGAACAGCGACAGTACATCATACTATTTATTCGAATTCTGCCAAAGGTTCCTTTACGCGTACGCTAATGTGATTCATGGTTAACCGTTCAAATTTCCTTCAGAAATATATACCTTTTGTCGCTTTTATTACCATGTTTATACTATCTATTAAAATTGCGTTTTATTAATTTATTTACTTTTTGTATATGTTTTATCAATGATATTCTATGTTATGTATCTATGTAAGTATGCCCTGAACTGCTGTTCCATACGAAATCAGTTCAATAACTGTGTAGTATCGTTATTGCATTATTTTCAAACCAGTGGTTTTACATACATTCTATATTATTAATTTTAACAGTTGTGAAACATTGTCACTGTTGTGTCATACTGTGTCATACTGAACTTTGTTCTATACTTAAAGTACTACTAGCACGTGGTTCTATGATTTGAATTGTAGTTTCATCTCCGTCGTATAATGCTTTACGATTGGCCCTATCGAGTCCACTAATTGTAATTATATTTTCACTTGCACATTGTTTGCTTATTTCATTTAAAAATACAAATCCCTTCCGGATATAACACACTCCCTGAATTAATATATTCACATGTAGACATTGATTATTTATTTATAAAATGTAAATACATGTATCTATATCTGACAAGGAGACGGGTTTAATACAGGCTATGCCTGATCCGCAATCCGTATTCAGATACAAATCTGAACAGAAAATATAGCTTATAAAAGAGAGAACTGAGTCCACGTTCGGATCCGTTAGATACGATTGAAATACAGATGTGACGTCATCCTTTGATGTTGACGCACCATTATTTGAACTAATCGTACGGGCAACTTGCCAATAGCACTTTTTTATACCAGTAAAATATGGGACTAGTGTGACGTATTTCATTGTAAAAGCTTGGTGCAGAGTGTCAGTATTTTAAGATGTTTAATGCTCTCGAGCTTACGACATTGCGTAATACATTGTAAAAACATTCGGGCCGTGCGGCCCTCATTGTTACAATATATTTCTTAATGTCTCGCTCTCGACCATTAAACAATACTTAACACGATTGCTACTACTGCTATTGCTAGATCTTAAATATCATTAATTTCAACAGTAACGAAAAATTAATATGTTAAATCGAATTCATACTTTTCAAACGTATTACGATTTGAATCAATATTTAAGTGACAAGCGCGCAAAAAATTCATACGCCGGTCATGACGTTAGAATATTGTTGACCAATCGCGGAAACACAAAGACATCATTCCGATGAAAAAATAGAACATAGTTGGACTATTAGAAAGGATTTTAAGAGTCTTTCACTTTGAAATAACTAAAACTAATATATAATCAGACTGCATTTTTAATAGTTTTTGTCTCACTATTAAAAAAATAGTTAGGCGTAGATGATATGCTTCCTGTCTGTCGCAGGTGTTCTACATATTGTGTACAAATATTACAAAGACTATCTTTATTTAAAAAACGGGAATGCCAACAACATAACAATGACAATTGTACATTGTTATTTTTTAGTGTGCAATTACCTTTCTCTACAACCTATTGTCGTCTGCTGTTTACGTTGCGTTTGGGTCGGATGTGGCATGATTGGAATGTGGTATTTATGATATTTCAGATTTCTTACTGTACCGTGCGTTACAGATAAGAATCGCCATTAGAATACATTTCCATATCTTTTAAACTGCATAGACGGGTCCCCCCACCGCATACCAACCCATCAGTTAAACATGCATTATGCAAGAGAAAAATTTGCTTATTACAAGTCTTTCTTTAGGCCCGAAAAGTTATTTAAATTATCAATTAGACATTATTTAACTTATCCAGACCATAATAAACTCTCGATGTCAAGGCTAGCCTTCGATGTTGGTTGGATTATATTCCTATATGCCGCTTAACGGCCATTGATAATTATTTTTTTTTAAAAAGATTGGATGATCGAGACTATGCTGTTTATATTAATGATTTTAGTAATGATGACCGAGGCTATGCGAAAATTTCACCAGCTTCGTTCTCGGCTCATAGCGGATCAATTTGACTGAATTTTTTTTAGCAAATTACCTTTACACTATGTAGTTTTTAACTATTGTAGTTATAACTATCATCTCTTTATCTTATCCCCCATAATGTATCTTTAAGCTTAATTATGAGTTCTAACTTGAAAATATCGATCTAATTGCATTACATATTGTAATTCTACGAACAAAACTCTAACGTTAATATAGAAATACGAACTGAACGCCATTATAAGATTGTTCTCAAGTACGAAACTCGTAATTAAGGTATAAATACGACATTGTTAAAACGAAATACAAGAATGTTTCCCACGCAGCTAATTTCCATGATCGCTTGCAATATGTTCACGAAAATGACATAAAGCATTGTAATTGCCTATTACAGTGTAATGCATCATTCTACACAGTAATTTTATTCTCAACAGAAGATAATTAGTTTAGTCAGGAGTTAAATTTTATAAATCATTTCGGCACAAAAAGGGCCTCATTAAGCGAGGTATGCAGCACAATTAGTCACTGTTGTCCCATGTCAATGTAAAGTCCAAGCTTAAACTGTAAAATCACATTTGTACGCATTAAAGTCCAAATCTGCACCAAGCCAACAGTGGCGTTAGTTTCCGGAATGTCTCGAACTAGTTCCCATGTGATTGTTGATCATGTTAGCTCTTACCACGGGTAAATATCACATGTTATTTTACATTTGAGAACTTTGATTCTCAAATGAGTACCGAGCGCAGTGATGTCAAGATCGTTTTGGAAACACCCACTTGACCAACAAGAAGTTACATTAAAAGAGTAATTTTCCCCTTCTTTGACATTGTCATTGTGGATTTCAGTTTCAGCAACTTTCATTGTGTCTCTTTATCAGAATGTGAATAAGCACCATCTTTGGTCAATGGCGAATCACCCATGGTCCCTTAGAAAATGAGAATACGGAACCTTTGATTCCCAAACACATTTAGAACTCAGTGATTGATTTAAACCACCCACGTCTATAATTGCGCGAATGAACGCTCGAACTTTTCGGATATCAATGATTCTTTTAGTGCATAATAAACAACTAATTAGATTGAAGTTTACTGAACAATAATTTTAAAATTTTACATACATTGTTAACCACTGAACATATATTATTATACATGTACATCTCTGAGTTAGTACTTTTATATTTAAAGGGGCTAAATCGCTAACATTTGGGTTCTAGAAATTGACACAAGTGGGTCGCAACGCACATAATACTGTAATATGAATGTTTAGAAACTGAATTGCAGTCAATGGTTTCCGTTTTTACTCTAATTTCAAATCAGTTATGTTCGGCGAAGTAAGCAAGAAGTCTCTATTGAATGCAAATTTCTAGCGTCTAGTTCTTCCAGCCTTCATACGCCGTTTGATTTGGTACAATGCGTCAAGCCTCGTTCCTCGAGTCTCTTGCTACTACTAGGGCTGAAACGCATTATGGTACCAATTGTAAAATGTTTATTTTGTCTTAATTATTGGATATCAGAAGCTCATCAATGTTGATTTAAGTTGATAAATAATTCGTGTTTTCAATGTTGAAGATTTTGGATTATATTGAATTAGAGACTTAGCTACTTTAATCTATGGCGTATATTCATAACAATGTGGGCTGACTAGTTTTATTTGCATCATTGACGTTACACGTAAATAATTTAAAGATCCATTAAATATTTATTTCGATAATTCATTGTGTCCTTATACTAAATACTAAATAAACCTGGGTAGAAACCTGAACATCAAACTCTTACGTAATACATGTACGGATGTTGATATATGGGTTGTATTTTTTGTTTGATATATTCACCCTGTAGCGACATGACATCAGTGAATTTTTCTTTTTCTCGATTTGACTTTTAATGATAGCTGTTATACAATTTATTCACAGTACGAAGAAAAGAGACATGCTCTTGACTTTCAAAGTTCATGTACTAATGAGTAACAACTTATTGATGACTCTATGACGGCGGTATAAAGGTAGTCGTACTATGGTGATGTTAGTTGTGGTGGTCGAGCATGGGTCAGTGTGTACTTACTTTTGTAAGTGGAAACAACCATTATCACTTCTTTCGAATTGGGTTGTTGAGAATATTTGTGTTATATGCGGATAGTTATAAGAACCCCAGTGGAGCCACGGTAGCTGAGTGAGTAGGAGGCTGGCCCGCTAGCCTAGAGGTCGCGTCTTCGATCCCCCACAGGCCACTGCATGGCGTATGCCCGTCTTCGTTAGCCCACTAGGAGCAGAATAGTAAGACTTAAAGGAGCTATATCGCCAACATTTTGGACCTAGAAATTGACACAAGTGGGTCGCAACGCATATAATACTGTAATATGAATGTATATAAACCGATTTGCATTCAATGGTTTCCGTTTTACTCTAATTCCAAATCAGTTATGTTCGGCGAAATAAGCCAGCAGTCTCAATCGAATCCAAATTTATAGCGTCTGGTTATTCCTATTACACAATGACATATGTCATAGAAGCGTCCTGCCATATCAAAATACGTGTAAGTGATTGTAACATAAACCTGTTGCTATCAGCACTCGGCTGGAGATCTTGGTAGTATTCCTTATGTCATTGCGTAACTAGAACTTGTTGTTGGCATGTCTTATCTAACTTTATCTGATAAACTATATTGAATGTTAAACCTGATATTATGCATGATACATTAGACAGGTGTCTAATGAGCTCTTTTGTCTTGAATACGTTTATAAACTCAGAACATAAACGAATGGATAGTCAGGTCCAAGAGGCCATGCTAGGCGGGCGCCTAGTTAAGGTACCTCAGGAGTACTATAGTCAGGTCTAGGAGTCGGAGACGAGACGAGAGCTTCTGGAGTTAGCACACTCGTGCTAAGCCAGGCTAATTAAGTCATGACTCCCTCCATATAGATAGTTCTACGGTCGTTTACATTACGATGTTTGTACCTAATATGTAAGAAGAAGAATAAAACTATTATTTAAAGTTATACCAGTGTTGCCTCCAGAACTTGATTAAAGAACTAATGTAATACTGTCACATATTAATTGGTGCCGTCTGACCAGAGCAACGATTGAAGTCCTAACCACTAAGTTCACAGGCCAGAGGCTCCCAGAGCTACCAACGGGGTAAGTCTTTTCTAATCCTACCATGGCGAGGGTGAAAAAATGACATTAGTGCTATGTATTATAATTTAACTGGAAATCTGCAGTTTATCATCACGCGTCGTTAAATATCATGGTGTAGTTACTAAATTTAATATTAGCAAGTAGTGGAACAGGAAAATGACGAAAACAAAATTGTATATATATTATTTGTTTTAAAATGCGTCATGTTGTTTTTAAAAGATTATGAATTATAATTGTTTGTTTTGAACACATATTTTGGCTTTTAAAGTTAGTAGTAGCTAAGTATTATCAGGCTAATAACTGCGAAGTGAAATGTTTTATGATTGTTTAGTTATCTGGAATAGAGTTTTATAAGCGTATCCTAATTGAGAGATATAACTCTTTAAACATTCACACGGTATTAACGGGTTTGTCTCTTATAAGTTTTTGTGTTGTGTTGTTTTGTGCATATATATATATATTTATGCCCCGAGGTTTACGGGATTATTACGGGATTATTATTTGTGATGTAGTGCCCCAAATATTAATGGGAAGACCCGATATTTACGGGATTAAGATTTTTATTTGTAATACCCCAAAGTTTTAATGGGAAATGCCCCGATATGTAACGGGAGAAGTTTATGTTAAGTGATTTAACCCCAGGAGGGTTGTGCTCGGATTTAAGAGCGAACGTATTGTCTTGTTTTGTGTTGTGTTTAAAAATTATAGAGATAAACCGTTAGTTCTTTCAAAAATATCTTATTTAAGATTGGTTAAATGTGTTCAGATCATTCATTATTCTTGAGATAAAACAATATGACTCCCTAATTTCAATTGTAAATATCGTTAGATCGTTATCTAAAGTCAAGTCTGTTCCACTTGCTAATTTGATTAACTATTAATTAAGTTCACTCCATGATATATATGATAAGCAGATGATAAAACTTCGGCACGGGTGGCAGTTAATACTCTTCATAGCACATGTCATAACACGCCGTTTTGCCAGACGGTATGGAAAATGAAAAGACTACCGGTCAATAACAAGAGCTGAACTAAACGGAGCAGGGAAAATTCTGACCCCTCAACATTACTGGAACGAGGAAGGGCATCATATGTACCCCACCCCTACAGTTGGCTACGACAGTGCAGTAGCGGTCTAAGAAGATAATTACAGTAGTTTGTGTTCGCGATTCCACCAAATAATCGGTCTAAGAAGATAATTAGAGTAGTTTGTGTTCGCGATTTCACCATTTATGTGAATAATAAGAGTAGTCTGTGTTTGTGATTCCAGGATCTCGTTTGGTTTTTTTTCATTGACTCGCTTGTGTGACCGATTGTGTGTATATAACTTTTATGTTCGTGTGTTTTTCATTGAACTTTTCATTTTGTTTAAAGACATTTTTGGATATTATGACATTTTACAAGTATATATAACTTTTAAATTCGTGTGTGTTTCTATGGAAGACCAAACAGCTCTTTATTCAGTGTTCTTAGTTCTTAGTTGTAAATTCTTAGTCCTTAATTCTTACTTCTTCATTTGTTGTCGTATTTCGACATTTGTACACTAAAGTTAACATTTGTATCTTAAAATCAATATTTGTTTCACAAATCAGACATTTGTCATATCAGATTTGTAAAATTTATTTTAATATAAGATATTTATTTTTTTTTAGAAAATCAAAAAATAGTCTATATTTACATTTCATCAGAAAAATACAACAAAAGGTAAATATCAAACAACAAATTTCAAAATACAAATCTCCAAATACAAATCTTGCAAAATATTTCTCCAAAAACATTTCTCTAAATACATTTCTTTAAAAACATTTCTCCAAATACATTTCTCGAAAAACATTTCTCGAAATTCATCGAACCGGAACAACCTGGCATACAATAAGTCACTATACAATAATGGGAATCGCGTATAAGCACATGTACAATAAGAACAATCGCTCGGTGACTGCGACGCTTGTGATACGATCCCCCAATAAGCTCAATCGCTCGGTGACCGCGACTCTAGTAAAACGATCCCTTGGCAGTTGGAATTCGATATAAGAGTAGGCCGTAGCGCCGCTGCCCGGGCAAAATTTTCCTCATAGCACACTGTATGTCGCATATCCGCCTTCATTACCCCAGTTTAGGAGCAGAATAGTAGGATGTTAAATCCCATTTCATTTAATTTCTCTAGTGAAACCACGTGCGTAGAACGGCTAATCGAACCGGGCCTTCGATAACGAAAATAAATTGAAAGTAGTCTATTTTCAGAAATTAGGCTTTGTCTGATGGCGACATATCTCTTTGTTCAAAGAGAGGGAGAAATGGAGTTTAACAACCACTCGACACAACTAGGTCATTTCGGAACTAACACATGGTTCAATTTTATTTCCATAATTAGCTTGCGCGTAGGGTCTTTAGCAGTGGGGGGGAAACCGGAGGCCCCGGAGAAAACCCACGAGATTGGGCAGGCGTCCCTACTCCTCGGCACGTACATCGAAACCACGCCAGTTGACTCAATGACAGACCTTATTGTACAGCGTGTACGTGCTATTCATTAGACCATCCAGCCCGCCCCCCCCCCTTCTTTGCTCAAACGAAAGAATGTTTTACTTCTTCTAAATCATATTTTCGTGAATATGTCTGGGAATAAGTTCATACAGATTTTCCGGCGTTATTTACTCGTGTCAGTGATGCAGGACCGAGGTCCTTACAAAGACAGTCGTGTAGTCGTTCGGATGGTACACGAAAAACCGAGGCCGCGTGTACGCATTGGCGTACACGTAAAATTTCCCTTGGCAATTGGAATTCGATATAAGAGTAGGCCGTAGTGTCGCTGTCCGGGCAAAATTTCCCTGATAGCCCACTGTATATATACCCGTCTCAATCGGCCCAGTTCGGAGCAGAATAGTAGGACGTTAAACTCCGTTTCCTTTCATTTCATTTATTAAGTGAGGGGAGGTGGCAGGGATTTAAATCTTAACAAACGATCTCAATAAGAAATTCTCAATATTTGTTCATATACTACAGGAAAGTATGTTTTTATGCTTGCTACAAAATGTAAATTTATATTTACATAACTTGCAAACAGAAAAACAATTGACTGGCACTAACAAATGAGGGGTGGGGAGGGTATTTAACGTCAAAATACCGGCCATAACACAAAATACAAGATATCGGGTTGCACACCATTAAGAAGGTCCAAATACATTTTAACAATATACATATTTTCTGACATATACATAATTTAGAAGAGATAAGTCCTCTTTCATTGATCCAACTACTTTCAATTTATTGTATTTAATGCTATATCATATCAACCAATATATTTATATATAGAAACATAACAAGCACATGATTTCATTAAAGTCACAGTCATTGTACGATTTTACTTGTTGTATGCTTGCTTGATTCTTCTTTATTGTATGGTGACTTATTGTATGCCAGGTTGGTTTCTAATGTTCCGTTTAGATGAATTTCGAGATATGTTTTTGGAGAAATGTATTTGGAGAAATGTTTTTGAAGAAATGTTTTTGGAGAAATGTTTTTAGAGAAATGTTTCACAAGATTTGTATTTGGAGATTTGTATTTTGAAATTTGTTGTTCGATATTTGTTTTTTGTTTCATTTTTCTGATGAAATGTAAATATAGACTAATTTTTTGATTTTCTAAAAAAATTAAATATCTTATATTAAAATACATTTTACAAATCTGATAGGACAAATGTCTGATTTGTGAAACAAAAGTTAATTTTTAGATACAAATCTTAATTTTGGTGTACAAATGTCGAAATACGACAACAAATGAAGAAGTAAGAATTAAGGACTAAGGATTTAGAACTAAGAACTAAGAACACTGAATAAAGAGCTGTTTGGTCTTCCATATGTTTCATTTACCTTTTCTTTTTGTTTATAGACATTTTTGTATACGACATTTTACAAGTGTTGTTTGTTTTTATATGTCTTTTCATTCTTATTGTTATTTTTAAGATTAGGGTAGATATTATCGATCCCAGTTATATTCAAATTTGTAAAGGCTTTAAAAAAATATTTCATATTTTTTTCTAAAAAGAGGGAAAGGTGTATTACACAATGACATATGTCATAGAAGCGTCCTGCCATATCAAAATACGTGTAAGTGATTGTAACATAAACCTGTTGCTATCAGCACTCGGCTGGAGATCTTGGTAGTATTCCTTATGTCATTGCGTAACTAGAACTTGTTGTTGGCATGTCTTATCTAACTTTATCTGATAAACTATATTGAATGTTAAACCTGATATTATGCATGATACATTAGACAGGTGTCTAATGAGCTCTTTTGTCTTGAATACGTTTATAAACTCAGAACATAAACGAATGGATAGTCAGGTCCAAGAGGCCATGCTAGGCGGGCGCCTAGTTAAGGTACCTCAGGAGTACTATAGTCAGGTCTAGGAGTCGGAGACGAGACGAGAGCTTCTGGAGTTAGCACACTCGTGCTAAGCCAGGCTAATTAAGTCATGACTCCCTCCATATAGATAGTTCTACGGTCGTTTACATTACGATGTTTGTACCTAATATGTAAGAAGAAGAATAAAACTATTATTTAAAGTTATACCAGTGTTGCCTCCAGAACTTGATTAAAGAACTAATGTAATACTGTCACATTCCAGACTACACACACCGTTTGATTTGGTGCAATGTTTTTAGCCTCGTTCCTCGAGTCACTTGCTAGAACTGGGTCTGAAACGCATTGTGGTACACGATTCGTGTACAATGGTAAAATGTTTATTTTGTCTTAAATATTGGATATCAGAGGCCCATCTTTTTTTCCGGTAAGATCACAGCATCAATGTTGATTGAAATTGACAAATAATTCGTGTTTTCAATGTTGAAGATTTTGGATGATATTGAGTTAGAGACTTAGCTACTTTAAATCCCATTTCACGTCCTCGTGTCCTATACGATCTTGCAATGTCCTTTATAAAGGAAATCACCTAACACATTAACCTTGACGCAATATAATTTATTTTGCTGTATCTTACATAAACAGTTTTTTTTTTAAAATCCCCCCCCCCTCTACATATCGTATAGCCGTCAAGCATGCAGATATTTATCTTTTCGACAAAAACGGATCAAACTCGTGTATCAGTACTTGGTTGTGACAAAAATTGATCAAGCACGTGTGTCGTGTTTAGTTGTATAATTCGACATGCTTACGCCTTCTAGATGAAACCACTTCTCGTTTTAGAATTGAATGTATATTAGAGGGGTAGATCTATTTGTTAAGGCCAGCTCAGAACCCTAAAACCGGAACTAGTCCTTTCCCAAATCCCGGAACGAACAAACCCGTCAACGATCACGTGCCCTAACCTTATTTACATCTCAGTGACCTTGACAAAATCATTTCAGGTGTCATTATGAAGGACGCACACCACTCTAATTGTAAGACGAGAGGATGCGTTTAGAAACTAGATAAAAGACCTTATCTCCGTGTTTCGAGATAAGAGATGGTCCTATATAGTCCCACCTGGCAAAGCGGAACGCGAATCCGGTGATCAGTAAGCAAAATTGACATTTTTTTTCATCAAAACAACGATTGATTATTGTTATTTATAATATTTCTGCCACATCCAGCTACAATTAAACATATAACCCTACCCGAAACGGGTATAAATCATCGTATTTAAAATGGACCAGAAAATAGAAATATACTTTCAAAAATAGTTTCTTGACATTATTATATAATATGTCCCAAATTTTATCGTGTGAGCATTTTTTTTTTATATCTTTGAAATGTAAAACTAGGACAAATAGTGGTTTTTATTTTTGTTTGTTTACATTCATGTTACTCTATATAAATAACATCCGCTTATAAATAAATACGTGTAAACACACCATGCGCAAGTATTTGTACAAGTGTCCTTGGACGTTAAAGTAAACCGGTAATGTCATTTTATTTTATAACGCTCTCCATCTATTAAAAATATCCAGGGGCAATTTAAAAAGTGGAAATCCTAGGCTAGACATATTTTAAACACCATACTAACTTTTTATCGCCAAGGACAGAAGCATATTTGGATCTACTACACCCCCCCCCCCTCACAATATGTATCTAAAATAGTGGCATTATAAACAGTTGGGGTTGTTAGGTATTAGAGCCGTTCTTTAGTCATGTACTAAATTGTGAGCCGCGGTGGCTAAGTGAGTAAGATGCTGGCTTGCTAGTCCGGAGGTCGCCTATTCTATTCCTGCATTCGTCGAGAAAGTTCATCGGGGTTTTCCGACGTGGTTCCCCCTTGTCACTGGTGCAGGGTAGGGGAGCTGACAAGTATAGCTGTCCAGTCGTTCGAATATGATGAAAAAACGAGGTCCCGTGTGTACATTGGTATGCACGTGAAAGATCCCTTGGCGGTTGGGAATCGAAATAAAGGTATGCCATAGTGCCGCTGTCAGGACAAATTTTTCCTCATAGCCCACTGTATGGAGTACGCTCGTCTTCATAAGCCCAGTCGTAGCAGAACAGTAGGCCATTAAACCCCATTTCATTTCATTTCTTAAATTGGCAATTCATTTAATTTATATCAAAATGAAATTTTGAATATATTATGAATTATACGGTTCTGATTTGCATCAGTCCATGCAATCTGATTAAAACACAGATCCAATTTCGTTTCGTTTTTTATAGTTAAAAATTTCGTTTTTACTTGTCTTTACTACTCATGGATCTGGAACAAGACTTGTTATTTAAGTCGTGTTCTGCCTGAAATGAGGGGTCAGCCAATCAAATGGTCTGTCGAACTGACCGTTTGACTTTTTTCATGCATGGAACTGTGGGTAAATATTACCAGCGGATAGAAATCAAAACAAAACAAAAGTAGATTTTAAAAAGCATGGTGTTCGCTAATTGGTTGATATCTGACGTCATAGAACGTGAGCTCCCAATATAACTTGTTAGATCTACATGAGTGTCAATCTCCCAAATAATGAGTTTGTAATATACAACTATACTTACTAATATCGTTCAGGAGAATAAGAAATTCAGTGTCAGAAAGTCCGTGTCTATTTTCAACTTCTTTAAGGAATGAGTGCAGAGATCCACTTGAACAATATTCCATTACCAGGATGGGCAATTTTGTTTCAGTCTGAAGCAAAGAGACATTTTATATAAATGTTACGGAGCAGACCGAATGACCATAAGAAGACACACGAATAGACGGGAAGAATAGACACACTCCCTCAAACGCTCTAGTATCAGAAGCCAATCCAGCAATAGCCAGAGAGGGATGTGTTTCGGCGAATATTCCATTTCCCTAATCATATTAGTTTGAATAAATTGTATTCTAAACAGAGACGCTTACCAATATTCTATATCTTTATATAGATCGCCATTATGATAAGGGATGCTCATTTCCATTTTCACAGATTACTTTATACAACTGCTAAAATTTGCTTTATAGCGTCGGGGCCACGATGGTTAATCTTCGATATAAGATTAGACAATTGTACCGTTGTCCGGGCAAAATTTCTCTCATAGCAGTTAGCATACTGTATGGCGCATGCCCGTCTTTATTAGCTGAGTCGGAGCAGAACAGGACGACGTTAAACCCCATTTCACTTCATTTCCTTAAAGCTTCTATGGGATCGACTGTGTAAGATACACTATCCTGGTTTTCGAATTCCCAAAACAATACTTCATATACAATCCAAGATAACCATTACATTACATTTCAAACTTACATCTTTATCCTGTCCATAGAATTGTACTATGTTTGGGTGATTCCGTAGATGTGTTAGCACTGTGACTTCTTTTAACATTTCCCGGCTCCAAGTGTCATCTTTAAAGATCTTTAATGCTACAACTTTGGAATTTTCCTATACAGTTTGACAACAGAAATTGCATATTATTATGTTTTGTGTGAGCAGATTCAAGAGTGTAAATACGAGACTGTGTTTGATTGAAGGGACCATGATATACTTGATTCAAGGGGATACAGTAGTATATACTGAACACTACCAGTAAACTCAATCTCAGTATAATCGACAAACGTATTGATTTAATACACGTTTGTCGTGTGTACGAATGTGTAGACCCCCGTCCGAGACGCCTAAACCCACTTTACTACTTGGAAGTCTCATCACTGTCAACTTTCACCTGTAATTTTTGAAGTTATCTTATTTTTATCTTATATGATCTTATCGTATGTTGTCTTATCTGTCGCCCTGTAATTTTGGAAGTTATTTTATCATATCTTTTTATCTTATCTTATATTTTTTTTATCTTATCTTATCCTATCCTTTATCTTGTTTTGTCTTGCCTTGTACTAAATTGGACTTTTTAATGGATCAGTATTCCAGAATAAACAACAGACTTTTCGACCATTCTTTAAGTAATGTTTATTAATTAATGCCTGTCATTTAGGTTACTTTTTAGGCATATATAGCGTCAATTCTGATATAGGTTTGGGTATTATGATGAAAATCACGGGCGGCTAACGTATTGTTCCATTGGCTGAACGTATAACATATTTTCGTATAATAAGCTAAAAGTGTTCCAGATAGTATACTTATTTTGACATTTCTGTACCGCGAAAAATACTAATCCGACATAGACAGGCTTATGGTGTTTTCGATCGATTAGTGATAAGGTAAGCTCCATACAATTAAATATTTGATGTTCAAAGATAAAGCGGAAGTCGTTTTTAATTTAGACAGAATATGTTAGGCCTAAATTTCAAAACTGGCGTAATATATACTTTCAAATTAAAATACGCCTGGCATTTTACGAATCCTAATTTTATCCTATTATTTTACCCCGGTCTGGAGATTTTCCATATTGATTCAGGCATGGTGATCTAAAAGTCTCGCATGGGAGGTAACTCTAACACAACTTACCTTGTTATAACCTTTAAAAACATCACATGAGGAGCCGGTTCCGATGCGATCTTTGTATAGATGGTAGTTTGTTGAACGGGTAACATGTGATAATTCTTGGGAATGCAATATATTCATCGTCAAGACAGTGTATCTTTTCAATAAAAATCTGTTGATTCATTTCTGTTTTTAAGAAAAGGGTGCCAACAAAAACTATGTCCAACTCCACTGTAAAACTCTTACAGCAAGGTTAGATGTTGGCGATGATTATGCAGAGCATTATCTTAGTTATGTGCCTGGAAAAATAAAAACATTTATAAATGTACAAGAAAATGAGAATCACGAATAACTCTACTGTATATTGAGTAATATGAAAGAACTACCAATAAAAAAATTGTGTTTTTTTTTTTGTCATAAAATATATAATATATTCACTGTTCTAAATACACGTTTCATAAAATGTTGTGATATTAACCGATTAAGTAGATGTTTTATAACATAATTTTGTATATCCTAAAAGAAATCTATACGCTTTTGTGTTAGTATTTACTTATCCAAACGTAATAAAATAAAAATTTAATAAGACACATAAACATATAATGTAACAAAATAAAAGTTTGAGGAAATTTATGTTCATTTTAAATTTTAGTTGTTTATAATATCATATCTAATTGACTTATCAAAAGCAACAAGGTTACATTTATTGACGTAAACAATGTTCATCTTTTGACATGTTAGTCTGACATCTAATCAGCAGAAAAAATAGATTGGATTAAACTTAAGTCAGGTCGCACAGACGCGTTTTAAGGTTTATCATGGCGGGGGCTATACTATTTTGAGGGCCCTCTTTCGCGGGGGGGGGGGGGGGTCCGGAGGTCGAGAAATCATTTTATTGCATTCTGACATATCCTCCAGTCAATGCCGGATTAACCATGGTGGGGGCCCTGGGGCCTGGAACATATGGGGGCTCCTGATCACTGACCGCGAGTGCCGAAGGCGCGAAGCCCCGCATAGGGCGTCTGGGGGTTTTCTCCCCCCCCCCCTCCGAAATTTTCAGAAATTGGAGGCCAGAAACGTGATTTCCTGGCATTTCAGGCACTTGTGTTGGAGCCATTTAGAAGTACCTCCCCAGAAAAAAATAAAATTCTGCCACCAAATTAGCGCATTCTGACGTTATTTCAGTGGACCAATCCATGCGAGTGCTATGAAATGATGGCATTTCTAGAGGAGGAGACTGTAAGTGGGCAGAGCGACGTCAAACCTAATTTTGAAGTCGCTCAGTGATAAATAACGGGGTTACTTGATTTGGAATCGTATTATACCCCCAAGATGATTTGATGAATGGAGGCCGTAACGTTACGACCAAACCGCACTCGATGTTTGACAAACAAAATGGTAATACGAGATTTAATCAAGAAATATGAATATTTCGTGTGATCATGGTGTGCATCTCATCAAATTCCACAACAAATATCAACAACAACAACTACAGCTTATATATACAATCGTACGTCAATCTGAGGCAAAATGATTGGGACGTGTAAGGTGTTCGAGTTATACGATAATTCGAGTTAGACGATGTTCGGTCCGATAGGAGATCTCACGACCATAAAAAAACATGTGTTACACCCATCACCGGATTACACCGAATTCTCGGATGTCGATCGCAACACAACATGGATTGAGGGGGCCCAAGAACTTCCGATGGAGGGCCCTCGAAGCATCGGAGGGGCCCCGTCACTAGGTCACCGGCCGTTGGAATCCTCGGTCCGACCATGCTCGAGGCGCGCAACTGAGATTTTCGTGGGGGGGCCCCTAATGTGGTGGGCCCAGGGGCCTGTGCCCCATGGTTAATCTGGCGTTGCCTCCAGTCCCTTCGAGGCCGGTTTAATCTGTGGGCCCGGGGCCTAATTAGATACTCGCCTGAAGCCTGAATGCGAAACAAATCACTTGTACGTATCGGGAGCTTAATCAAATAATAATTAATGGAATATGATGGAGTGGGCCTATTTTGCAAGCAGCACGCGTAATCCAGCAAAGAAAGACCACACTGGGCGGCCTAGCCATCTCTTTCTTGAATAGGTTATTAATAGGTTTTCAGAAAAGGTGATTTCTTGATTGATGATTTTCACGCAATTGCAATGACTGCACTCTCATTCAGTATTGGATTGACTCGGACTCGGGGGCCCTTATTCCCTTGACCAGAGGGGCCCTTTTGTCAGGCGTAGGGCCCTTTTGTCTGCCTCTCATAACCCACCTGTAAAGTGTCTTTATGCAAATTTTGTCAACACAAATGAAAACGTTCACTCCCGATCTTGGACGGTTATATTATTCCAGAATGTATTAGTATCAGGGGCCTGATGATGGTCATTTGTGGCGCAAGACAATCACCCGACCTTGGACTTGCATTTGACATGTACGTCCCCTTCGGATCAAAAAATTGAAATTGGAAAGTTGAATCGGAAACTAATTTACCAATTACAAAATATACAATATCATACGAAACTAAATCCCATTGAACATCATAAAATAGTGGTAGTAGATTAACACTATACTAGACGTCATCAATGTTTGTGTATTTCTCATACGTGCTACGGCACACGGATACGGCAGCCCGTATCGAACAGCTTTCACACGGAGAAGGTCCGTATAACATTGTCGTCTTTTTAGACGCTGAAATGTTGTATCGTAGCGTTTTCATGAATCTACGTTCATTTTAGAACACGGAGGTGTATATTTGATTAGAATTTAATCATAATAAAGACTGGAATTTAATCATTATTTTTGATGGGGTTTTCATACCTTTCCTGCCTGTCTGCACGCTGGTTGATCTACGCGCAAGATTTAGGTAGATATGGGACCTTGCAAATCTGTAAATGATGTGATTCTATGGTAAAGGGTGTAACTGATAAATTAATGAGGCCAAAAATAGCTGTCGAGTCGAAGTCAAAGACCTTTTTTAATAAGATGCGACATTAATTTTTTTAATAGCTCAGCGACTGTTGAGTGACTTCACACACTCCGAGAAATTGTAAGCAAGGCACTTGACTAGTACTGATGGTGATCTTGGTAGATAACTGCCATCATGATGTACAGAACAAAGCTCAGCTCAGTGACGCATACGTACGCGACGCAAAAATTTGCACAAACTCTAAAACTACTCTGGCGCAACGTGACATGTATACGATACGGATAGGGTAAATCTCTATTGTTGAATATGTGTATGTAACTTACAAATACCTAGTATCTTTAATGAAACAACAAGGTGAAAGATAGCTTCAAATCCTCCGTGGCTTTCTTGCAAACAGGTCTACTTTCATTTTCACTTTCACTGAACGATAGATGTTTTTTACTTCAAAGAAATAGGCACTCTCTACCTTCCCAATAATAGACCTATTGGGGTTCAATTATTTGCGTCCTTGTCTGAGCGACATTATTGGAGCTGAATTGCCAATATTTCGGACCTAGAAATTGATACAACTAGGTCGTAACGATATAATAATGTAATGTGAATGTATTTAAACTGATTTACATTTAATCTTTTCAGTTTTATCTCAAATTTCAAATCAGATATCAACCATGTCTTTCTTGGAAACAGGTCTAGGCCAAATGAACATGGATGCACAATCCTGGTCACGGCACCAAACCTACACTAATCCTGCTCGCCGCCTTGCAACCTATAGCCATATACTTGTTGATTCCGAAGACTGGCGGTATAGTACATCCAAAGCTCTGTATAGGGAAAGTTACGACAACTCATTTACAGAACCATTGTGGGTCCCAGCTATGACGTGATGGCGTCATATAGCTTTACTAAACAAAACGTTTTATCTTTTTCTTGCGGTTGCGTTTTACGGGCTACAATTTATAATAAACAAATTGGAAAAGAAACCAATGCTGTTTGGTTCATTGATAAAAATGTCAGACAAATTCATACTCAAAATCGGCCGAATTCGGCCAAGGAAAAAATGACGTAATCAACATAATTCAATACGGCGTCACGTTCTCCGGAGATTTTCGGAGAGCGATATCTCGTAATCAGTGTCTTTCAGTGGTGGGGGGATAAATAATTTCTTTTTAAATTCCTCAAATACAGCTACCAGGATGGATCGAGGGTCGTGGGCATCTAAACTGTAGTAGGGGTAGAGTCTCTAAACCATGACACTGAGACTCTAAACCATGATGTATCCTGTATATTTGGTGTAGAAAATTCTAGGTACACATTGTTAACCACCCATAGATGTTTTAATGACAACAATAGTAAGTACAGGAGAATTGCACTACACGCAAAACCAAAATCTTAAAGAAAAACCTGCCGACAAGACAGAAAATAGACATTGCAAAAAATAAACAAATCAAATAGTGGGAAAAATCATAATTTATTCTGCTCAACATAAGACATACAATACCGTCTTGTTGCATCACGTTTATATAGTTGAATCATATCATAAAAATGTCTTATTTCATGTAGTCTTACGTATTTTTCAACATCAAGGTTGACTCTGACTCGGGGGCCCTTATTCCCTTGGCCAGATGGGCCCTTTTGTCAGGCGTAGGGCCCTTTTGTCTGCCTTTAGAGCCCTTTCTAACTAGGGCACATTTTCTTTTTTCTCATTTGTTTTAGCATTTTATTCACGTTTTATTTTTTCAACTTCTTTGATTTTTTCGCGAGGAGGCTGGCGCCTCCAGCGCCCCAGCTATAAAACGCCTCTGAGGTCGCACTCTGCCAGCTTACAAAATAAACGTATATTGACCTTTTCAAACATATAGTCTTGTATTTATGAAGTTGATATAGTTGATATATTGAGTTTATGGGGGGGGGGGGGCTAGAAACTGGTATTATCTCATAACCCACCTGTAAAGTGTCTTTATGCAAATTTTGTCAACACAAATGAAAACGTTCACTCCCGATCTTGGACGGTTATATTATTCCAGAATGTATTAGTATCAGGGGCCTGATGATGGTCATTTGTGGCGCAAGACAATCACCCGACCTTGGACTTGCATTTGACATGTACGTCCCCTTCGGATCAAAAAATTGAAATTGGAAAGTTGAATCGGTAACTAATTTATCAATTACAAAATATACAATATGATACGAAACTAAATCCCATTGAATATCATGAAATAGTGGTAGTAGATTAACACTATACTAGACGTCATCAATGTGTGTGTATTTCTCATACGTGCTACGGCACACGGATACGGCAGCCCGTATCGAACAGCTTTCACACGGAGAAGGTCCGTATAACATTGTCGTCTTTTTAGACGCTGAAATGTTGTATCGTAGCGTTTTCGTGAATCTACGTGCATTTTAGAACACGGAGGTGTATATTTGATTAGAATTTAATCATAATAAAGACTGGAATTTAATCATTATTTTTGATGGGGTTTTCATACTTTTCCTGCCTGTCTGCACGCTGGTTGATCTACGCGCAAGATTTAGGTAGATATGGGACCTTGCAAATCTGTAAATGATGTGATTCTATGGTAAAGGGTGTAACTGATAAATTAATGAGGCCAAAAATAGCTGTCGAGTCGAAGTCAAAGACCTTTTTTAATAAGATGCGACATTAATTTTTTTAATACCTCAGCGACTGTTGAGTGACTTCACACCCTCCAAGAAATTGTAAGCAAGGCACTTGACTAGTACTGATGGTGATCTTGGTAGATAACTGCCATCATGCTGTACAGAACTAAGCTCAGCTCAGTGACGCATACGTACGTGACGCAAAAATTTGCCCAAACTCTAAAACTACTCTGGCGCAACGTGTCACGTATACGATACGGATAGGGTAAATCTCTATTGTTGAATATGAGTATGTAACTTACAAATATCTAGTATCTTTAATGAAACAACAAGGTGAAAGATAGCTTCAAATCCTCCGTGGCTTTCTTGCAAAACAGGTCTACTTTCATTTTCACTTTCACTGAACGATAGATGTTTTTTACTTCAAAGAAATAGGCACTCTCTACCTTCCCAACAATAGACCTATTGGGGTTCAATTATTTGCGTCCTTGTCTGAGCGACATTATTGGAGCTGAATTGCCAATATTTCGGACCTAGAAATTGATACAACTAGGTCGTAACGATATAATAATGTAATGTGAATGTATTTAAACTGATTTACATTTAATCTTATCAGTTTTATCTCAAATTTCAAATCAGTTATCAACCATGGCTTTCTTGGAAACAGGTCTACTTTCATTTTCACTTTCACTGTACGATAGATGTTTGTTACTTTATAGAAATAAGCACTCTCTACCTTCCCAACAATAGACCTATTGGGGTTCAATTATTTGCGTCCTTGTCTGAGCGACATTATTGGAGCTGAATTGCCAATATTTCGGACCTAGAAATTGATACAACTAGGTCGTAACGATATAATAATGTAATGTGAATGTATTTAAACTGATTTACATTTAATCTTTTCAGTTTTAACTCAAATTTCAAATCAGTTACGTTGGGCGAAATACGCCAAAACCTCAATCGAATAGCAATCTATCGCGTCTAGTTATTGCAGTCTATGCAGTATTGATTCCAGACAAGATTATGAGTCGCCGTTTGACATTGCAGAATATGTCTAGCCTCGTTCCTCGAGTCAATCTTGTGTTCATTTTTCAAAATATTCTCAATAGATTAAGACCGCTATGGTGGCCCATGGTCGCAATAGCGTTTTTTTGTATTTCATTTAAAAAAATGAAAAATATTAGAAAAAAAAAAAGAGGTTTTTTTTTTTCCAAAGTAAATAAAAAACTTTTAAAATTTAAAATAATTTTTTTTTTAAATTTAAGATAATGATTTTTTTTTTTAAATTCAAAATAATAAAAAAAAAATATTTTATAATTTGAAATAAAAAATGTTTTTTTTTTAAATTTAAAATAAACAAAATTTTTTTGAAAATTTAAAATATTTTTTTTTTTTTTGAAAATTCAAAATATTTTTTTTTTTTTAAATCTAAAATAAAAAAAAAGATCTTTTTAAAAATTAAAATCAAAAAATCTTTTTCAAAATTTAAAATAATAAAAAAAAAAAAATTAAAATAAAAAAAAATCTATACCGTCGTGGCCCATCGTCGCAATAGAGTCTAGAGTATCCAGACCCAGTATACAACTGTCATTAGACAAGCGAGACTAGAAACATTGTGGCCCATTGTTGCAGTAGTATCTCGATTATCATGTGTGGGATCTATGAAGACGGTATAGACTCGAACGACAAGAAACGAGCCTGTGGTTATCTTACATCAACATATGAGTGACGGAACTTTGGCATGTTTATGTTCACCTGTCCACCAAGGCTATTATGCTCTATTTTATCTTTGAAATTGATATTGTGTGCCATTGCACTTTCGGACCTCAGGGTGAGCAGGGATTTCACAAAACTAAAGCTAAAATCACTAAACATTGACTTTTACTAAAAAGAAGTGAAATTTTAAATTTTATAAGTTTCACGAAGATTGATTTTAACTAAAATTTAAATTTAATTTTAATCGATAATCTGAACAACAGACACATCTTACATGCAGAGCCTTATATATAGTTATGAGGCCCTGCCTACATGTACCTGTAACATGTGGAGAGAAGTTACACAGGTCATGAGGTCAACCCACTACATTTTGTACGGTACTGGAAACAGCTTGTAAACAAACAAACGAACGTAAAATATGGCGTCAACGAACAGAAAACCTGCGTCGTATCAAGGCTGTCACTACTGTCTGCGGGATAACACCCATTCAGTACTATATCCCCCGATATATAATATATCCCCCGATGAAAATGTGATTTTAACAGAATTAGCAAGTTGTACAGGACATTTGGCACGCGAAGAACGCTAGGCCTATCTTATATCTGTCGATCACAATTATGCCGTGTGGAAGAAAAAACCTGCGTTTACACCAATAATCTCTTGGTTTATATATAATATTTAAATAGAGAAAATCCTCGTGTTGTTGTTATTCGACAAGAATATTGGTGAAACGCTGTTTTTTCCATCTACGGCATAATTGCGACAGATAGGCCTAGCGTTCCTCGATAATTCTTTTAAAATCCCATTTTCTTCCGGGGATTTATTACTCAATGAGTGTTATTACACTGACAGTGACAGCTTTGATACGGCGCAGATTTTCTGTTCATTGAAGCAATATTTTACGTTCGTTTGTTTGTTTATAAGCTGTTCCAGTACAATATGAAGTTTGTTGACCTCATGACCTCTGACCTGTGTCACTTCTCCGTAGGCATGGACTTATAAAATTTCACTTCTTTTTAGTAAAAGTCAATGTTTAGTGATTTTAGCTTTAGTTTTGTGAAATCCCTGCTCACCCTGAGGTCCGAAAGTGCAATGGCACACAATATCAATTTCAAAGATAAAATAATAGCCTTGGTGGACATCGTCAGGTGAACATAAACATGCCAAAGTTCCGTCACTCACAGTTTGATGCAAGATAACTACAGGCTCGTTACGTGTCGATCGAGTCTATACCTTCTTCATAGATCCCACACATGATAATCGAGATACTACTGCAACAATGGGCCACAATGTTTCTAGTCTCGCTTGTCTAATGACAGTTGTATACTGGGTCTGGATACTCTAGACCCTATTGCGACGATGGGCCACGACGGTATATTATAGATTTTTTTTTATTTTAAATTTTTAAAAAGATTTTTTTTTTTATTTTAAATTTTCAAAAAGATTTTTTTTATTTTAATTTTTAAAAAGATTTTTTTTATTTTAAATTTAAAAAAAAAATATTTTGAATTTTTAAAAAAAAAAAAAATTTAATTTTAAATTTAAAAATTTTTTTTTTTATTATTTTGAATTTAAAAAATATATTTTTTTATTATCTTAAATTTAAAGAAAAAAAGCATTTTAAATTTAAAAAAAAAAAAAATTATTTTCAATTTTAAAAGTTTTTTATTTATTTTGTAAAACAAAAAAAAGTTTATTTTTTTTCTAATATTTTTCATTTTTTTTTAATGAAATACAAAAAAAAAAAAAGCTATTGCGACCATGGGCCACCATAGGACCGCCCTTGATTTCCCGCAAATGAAAGATTTCTGTGTCTCGAGTTGCTGCTAAATGAATTATGACAGAAAATGTTATCGGATATCGACAAAAAATATTTTTAACCCATGAAGATTTTTAAAAGAGCTAGAAATTAGTCTTATTGGGGTATTTAGTGACGACAGTGTCAGGTTTGATTGAAATATTTCTGGCCTGCTACCCGAGACTAAAGAGGAGTAACTCTAGGCGAGAAAGAGGACTTCGCCTCTGGAGTTTCAGTTTCTAGCCTTCTTTATTATTTTATTTGCAGAAATGAAATGAAATGGGCTTTAACGCCCTATTCTTCTGCATCTAACCGACTGTTATCATAATTTTGTAGCTAATTCTTGTTCACAGAATTGGAGCCCGTACTTAAATCCTCAAAAACTATGACATACGTGTTTGGCGTAATGATTAGGAGTGTATTTCAGCTGCTATTTTCGACTTAAGCCTTATATTGTCAGGCGATTTATTGTGATTAATAACTTATTATTATGAATTATCTACTATCTTAATATTCCCACAACCCCAGGTCATTTGATGAACAGATACGAAGGGTTCCGTTCGAGGCGTTCCGTACGTAGATCGCGAAGAGAGGCTGCCAGTTAATGACACTCTTACTTTTCTTTCCAACGGGAGCCGCTTAGGTATTTTTATGGAATCCAATATGCCCTACTTCTATTGGAAATAACAACCCAATATAATTTCGTGGGAATGCATCTTTACAAGTCTATGTTTTTAATTTTATTCTGATTTGATAACCTTATTATGTCTTAATATGTTTCTAAATATTATGCGTATTACAAACTTTTATATTCCACTGTAAACAGGTTGACAGTGATGTTGATGTTTATCGCCATTTCTCTCGCTACAATTCCATAATTAATAGATGACACGCATTAGTCGCCTTCCTCTAAAGCTATCGTGGAACATTTGCACTGGGTTTAGTCGTCTAGGGCGCCAAATGAACATGGATGCACAATCCTGATCACGGCACCAAACCTACACTAATCCTGCTCGCCGCCTTGCAACCTATAGCCATATACTTGTTGATTCCGAAGACTGGCGGTATAGTACATCCAAAGCCCTGTATAGGGAAAGTTACGACAACTCATTTACAGAACCATTGTGGGTCCCAGCTATGACGTGATGGCGTCATATAGCTTTACTAAACAAAACGTTTTATCTTTTTCTTGCGGTTACGTTTTACGGGCTACAATTTATAATAAACAAATTGGAAAAGAAACCAATGCTGTTTGGTTCATTGATAAAAATGTCAGACAAATTCATACTCAAAATCGGCCGAATTCGGACAAGGAAAAAATGACGTAATTAACATAATTCAATACGGCGTCACGTTCTCCGGAGATTTTCGGAGAGCGATATCTCGTAATCAGTGTTTTTCAGTGGTGGGGGGATAAATAATTTCTTTTTAAATTCCTCAAATACAGCTACCAGGATGGATCGAGGGTCGTGGGCATCTAAATTGTAGTAGGGGTAGAGTCTCTAAACCATGACACTGAGACTCTAAACCATGATGTATCCTGTATATTTGGTGTAGAAAATTCTATAGGCACACATTGTTAACCACCCATAGATGTTTTAATGACAAAAATAGTAAGTACAGGAGGATCGCACTACACGCAAAACCAAAATCTTAAAGATAAACCTGCCGACAAGACAGAAAATAGACATTGCAAAAAATAAACAAATCAAATAGTGGGAAAAATCATAATTTATTCAGCTCAACATAAGACATACAATACCGTCTTGTTGCATCACGTTTATATAGTTGAATCATATCATAAAAATGTCTTATTTCATGTAGTCTTACGTATTTGTCAACATCAAGGTGAACTTGCTCTATTGCTCCATTTAGCTTATTCAGAATTGATTTTTAAATTTATTTAATAGATAGCGCTCTGGTCTGGTGATCTTCTATTTTATTTTCTTATGAATTAGGTTATATAACATTATACTCTTTGTGTTGTATAATAATAATGATAGCATGTTCAGCTATACTTTTCGTTTTAAAAATATATGTTTTTTCTCCAATAGAATCTTTTTCGCAGAAATCTATGACATATCTATTCACACCCTGTATGTCTGGTCAGCCAATTGCGACACAACAATAAAATAGGGCATATTATAAATAGATAGTGTGTAGGCACCTGGGACCCAAGATGGCGTGTTTTTACACATAACGTCATATGACGTCATATGAATTTTCTGGCTTCACAGTTGTTGCAACTTTATCTATATATACGGCTTTGGTCACATCTGCCCCAGAGTGTCACACAAACAGATTCAAAATAAAATCGATAGCACGAGTTTTTGGAAGGAATATTCACTTCAATTTTCAGTTTAACTGAACGGCAGATAATACCAAAAGTACAACCGATGTTTGTTAATTTTTAATTCAGAAAAATAAGCAAGCCCTGCCTAGCCAACTGTATCGGAATTCGATCTTTTGAGACCCAGTTTGGGCGACGTTGTCGCGTCTTTTGCGCTATTAGGCAGCATTTCAATACGCAAATCATTTTGGGGTCGTTTCTTATATGGCGAAAAGTATACGCTTGCAGAGGGCTCTTTTATTGCTGATTTTGTATCTCTCTTCTTATGGGCCCTATTCGTTATCTATTCGACGGCCATTGGTTTTAGCAGGACAACTTTACAAATCGTGTATAGTTTATTTCTCAGGACAGAAGGAGATCAATTCAGTGTAGGTGTGAAAACGGTCGAAGTTGTGATGTAGGGCCTGGCCGTGGCACATGCCACTATAACCTGTTTTAAGCAAACTTGTTTCCCGCGTGGAAAGACTGAGAGAACATCCATTTACCGCTGTCCATTTACGTTTTTACCCACGGGCACCCCTTCCTTGGTATTTCAAGGGAATCGGGTTGATATTTATCGCCATGTCTCTTGTCACAATCGTCGAAATTTGCATTTGGTTTATTCCTACAATGTGTTATCGCGAGAACCAAATGAGCACGGACGCACTATAATTGTCATGACACCAAACCTACGCTGAAACATGATTCTACTTTAACACTATAGCCCACATATATGTCGATTCGGAATATTGACTAAGGTAACATGTTATGTTTATAAATGATATCCCTGGAACGCAGTGTTCGGAATATTGACTAGAAGATAACATCAGGGGCGGATGCAGGAATGTTTGCAGGAGGGGTTTTGCCAGGTTTCGGTTACGGAAATCTGTCATCATCGTCTCTAAATTGCATAGGCATACATACAAATTGAGCTTTTTAAACAGAGAAATCGTTTTTATACTGATGTAGGATCACTTTGTGATGTAATTTCATTGATGCAAAGCATAATTTTTTTTATGTAGCTGAGCAGGGGGGGTGGGGTGGGGTGGGGGTTGGACCCCCCCCCCCCCCTCTGGATCCGCCCCTGAACATTTTATGTTTATAAATGATATCTCTGGAACGCAGTGTTTTCAATCTAAACATTGTTTACATTATAGTTTAATCAACGAGGTCCACGACCTTGAACCTAATATAGATACGACAGGCAATGGTTTGTTGCAAATTAACCAACTATCCAATTCGAAGAGATCGCCTACCATTGACTAATTTCAAAGAATATGAAGAAAAATCGTGAAATTATGGAAGGGGTGGCCAGATTAAATAACACCAATGAACTGTTACTGGTCTCCTGCATATAACAAATGAACTTTCCACTATAATGCCCATGATGTTCGATATATCCCTATCTATATTGAAAGAAATAATTACGTAATAATTTATATAATGGTATTGGAATAAAACAAAACGATGAAAATCCCGAGCAGCTGTCTCGCACAACAATAATAGGCTTGAAACTGGTCAAAAATGATAGCTAAATACAACCAATGTATCTCTATCAAAAAATAGCGAGTCGGAGATTTTATTTATCCACCAAATCAGGGCCGTATGTAGGATTTTATAAGTGGGGTACAGCAGAGTCGTGGGTCGCCATAGCCTCCACGTAAGTTTGGATCAAGGCCACCGAACGCATTGACGTGTGGGCGCCCTTAAAACCGACCGACTGGTCAGTATCAATGGGGGTGCAATGTGCCCCCTGCACCATCGTTAGATACGGTCCTTTTTTGATGGAGGGGGCGCCATATTTTTCGGGGGGTACAATGTACCCCTTGAACCCCAGCTAGATACGACCCTGCAACCAATCCCTTCTTACATACATAAATAAATAAATATAATTCTTCTATAGATTTCACTTTTACCGAACCTGATTACATCATGGCGTAGTGATACACCATTTTGTGACAGCAATTCAACCATTGCAAAGTCCTTTATATTGATCCCGTGTTTCCATCAAGGTCAATTTAAAAAAGTTCCTTTTTAATAAGAAAGAAGTTACTTTTAACAAAACTTGAACTGTTCTTTGAAAATAAATAACCAATCCAATTCATATAAATAAAGCAATATCTCTTAAGGACATTTATCACACGAGCGATAGAATGTATTTTGGGGTGATAATCTTGTTTCTACATACCTGACTTTAATTAACCCCGTTGTTACCCCGTGGTACCGTTCATCGCCGTAACGTGACGAAGCCAGGAGATTAAAACAGTTCTTGTTAATGATACCCCGGAATATATTGTAAATATTACCTGTTTGACATTCCCCGGGAGAAGTGGGGTAAAATAATATTATTTCCTTATTTCAAAGTACAATCATTTTCTGGTGAGTATAAGTCTATAAAGTATAACCCAGATCACATCCAGGGTATAATCTCCTTTCAAGCAATAATATAAGCAGGTCCGGTTTCAGTTATTATGTTGCATAATGTTTGTACCATATAAATCTATCTACCCACACGGCATACTAAATGCATTTGTGTGAGTGCGAAGGTAAATGATTAGAAAAGATGGTACACGGGCCCCAGTGTCTAATTCAACCAGGGACTCCATGCAAGCTATATCCGACCCTACCCTGCCTGTGCACAACACACATCATAATGTATTTTTAAACAAACAGTTCGCTTTCCATCAGACAAAATGCCAAAGCGAAATTATACATGTAGTAACAAAACTTCCTATTTGTTGATATTATAGTTCCTAAGGAATACGAACATTTTCGAAACCTATATAGTAGTTCCCAGGGAATACGAACATTTTCGAAACCAATATATAGGCTATCGATTGTTTATGAAATAAGCTAATATTAGCTAAAGGGAAATATTTACTATATTCATTGATTATTTGGAGAGCTTACGTCTTCAACCACACAGTTCATTCCTGGGGAACTTTATATTCTACATTAAAAGATCTGTGTAAAGGTCAGCGCATGCGTTATAGTGCGTAACTAATGCACACTGTGTATATTATTACCAGGACAATTAGGCCATATATTGTGGTTGTATTTTAACAAGAACGACAATGAGTTTGATATCTTATAATATATACATGTTTGAATGCAATCTTTTTATACTGTAACTCATTCCATTTTATTACATAAACTAGTAGCAATAGGTATGGACAAAATGTCAGGGGCGGATCCAGGGGGGGGGGGGGGGTGACTAGGGTGACTAGTCACCCCCCTCCCCACCGGTGTATAAGAATCCCGGGTCCTACAAGCTTCCACCGGGACATGCACGCATGGTCGTATATATATTATATAGCACACGGTACGCATCTTATCAGACACACAATCAGCATCTATGTTACTAGCGGCATTAGCTCCGTAAACCGCGGTCGGCGAGACAAAACATGGGGTTGTCACCCCCCTCAAAAAAATCCTAGATCCGCCACTGAATGTCTCTTGGATGGTTTGACTCTTACTTAATGAAAGATTCCAGGCGTTCGATGTAAATGCTGTTCATTCTACATGTAGTTACCCAAATCACGTGGGGTGCCCCATGGGTTAACAACTGTATAGAAAGAGTCAACTTTTGTCTTTACATGCTAAAACATGCCATTTAGATTATGTCTATTCTTTCTGTTATTCGAAATAACCCAAAAGAAGCAGCATTCAACAAAAACAAAAAAAAACCTTTTTATGATTTGTTTTAAATTTAGGTTGGTTGTGATGAATTCTTTGAAATTAATGATTTCCGGTTCACTTAAGGGTAACAGCTAAAATTAAACCATTATTTACGTATAGTATATGGCTTGGCTCCAAAGTACTTGACAGGCAACTCAACGTCCACCAACGATGTTCGTCAATACTGATCATTAAAGCAGGTGCGGGTCTGGGGGTGGGGGCAGGGACAGGGGGCCGTAAACCCCCTACCCAGAGCCCCAGTGACACTGGTCATCACTGTTCAGAACAGCACATGCAGCCAGCAATGGGATTCCCAGATTTTAGTTTCTGTTTAGGGTCGGTATGTATGCCCACCCCCCTCGACAAAATCCTGGATCCGGACCTGTAAAGGTAACTAATGTATTTTTGTGATATCAAATATATTGACCAAATAGTAATAGAGATGTCTACCATATTTCATGTGGTAATGACATTTCCCAGGACCATCACACAAATAAGCTTATATAATGTGTGCTTTTAATGTCATCCATAATTCGCCGTGACCAGGAGTGACAATGCAATGCGTCATGTTATGTAAATACAATCATTTGCCCATAACCATCTTTTTAGACCATCGACTGGCTTAGTTATTGATTGGAAAAAAAAACATACCCGCCATTAAAAACAATACCCGCATGGTTAAACAATAATAAAGCGAGTGATGGTAACGACTGGTTGGGGGCCTGAAAACGCGACATCGTCTATTATCGTGCAACCGCACATGGCTATATCGTTGGACACAATTTAAACTATGTCTTGTCGATTGTCTAATTGACTTTCATTTGATGCTGTGTTCTCCTGTGTGTTCAGCAGAAAATACAATTAAAATAAATATAAGCAAAAAGACCTCAACTTAGTCTTTGTCCTAAATACCCTGTCCCATCACTAATCGCAATAGCACACTAGATCAATCTAGGCCTCTTGATATCTTTTCGTAACTAGGCCTATTGTATGAACTGTTACAGTGATAAACAAATCCCTATGAATGAAAGCACACATTTACAAAGACATGTACTTAATGAATACTGGACACACCCGACAACGTACAGGTAATATTGCACAATTACAATGTTTCCCATAAATTCACCAAGTCAATACGAAAACAAATTAAAGAATGCATTACGTCATGTTAGTTACCGCTCTGTATTAAAAGAAAACAAGTGGACCATAATAAACAAATTATTATGTCTTGCCAACGTCGTTAACCAAAAATAAAAATAGAAACAAACAAACAAACAAGCAACAACCCCACCAATCAAAAGAAGCTGTTGGTACTTTGGACGTCGGTTAAGGATCAGAGGCAGGCTGTTCAGACAACGAATCATACACCCACAACAAAACATTGATGGTTTATACCACCAAGGCTCATGCAACAACGCAAGATGTATAAATATTATAGATAGATTTATATACATGTACATGTATACTATATTTATATTACAACCGATAATGACATTCTGTTGGATATATAGAGAATCTCCTACGAGTGTTTTTTGATATCAAAAAATATCAACACAAGTTGATAATGTAAAAAAAAACGAGGCTCTGCCGAGTTTTTTTTACTTTATCAACGAGTGTTGATATTTTTTGATATCAAAAAACACGAGTTGGAGATTTTATTTATCACCCAATCCTTTCTTACATGCAGAAATAAATAAATATAATTCTTTGGTATAAATTTCACCTTTACTGGACCTAATTTCATTACTGCGTAGTGATACATCAGTTTTTTGACTGCAGTTTAGCTATTGCAAAGTCCCATATATTGACCCAGTATTTCCTTCAAAGTCAATTAAATAAAAACAGTTTCTTTTTAACAAAAAAAAAGTCACTTTTTTTTTAAAATAAGTGGTTTCTTTAAAATAAAAGAAAGTAGTCCCTTTTTGATTGACCAATCAAATTCATGTAAAGCGATATCTCCTAAGGAGATATCGCAGTAGATTATGTAATTTATCATACAAGCGATATCTACTGTCAAATAAGATATTGGGTGATAAATGTAAATGATACGTAATCTAGCACAGGTTATGATATACCATATCATGTAAGTAACCAGGTTATGGGTATCTAGTATCTTGCTCTGTATGTCACAGCAGATTAATGGGGTGTAACGTCGTACTGTTCTGCCCCGACTGGACTAATGAAGGCTGGCATAAAGTGTGCTATGAGTGTAATTTTGCCAGAACAGAGTCGTTACGGTCCACTCTTTTCTATTGTACACGGGACCTTTTCAGGCGCTCCGTCCCAGGGGAAATCACGCAAGAAATTCCGATGAACTTTCTCGGCCAACACCGGGAGCGAACCAGCATCCCCCAGACTAGCTAGTAAACATCATACTCACTTAGCCTCCATGGCATTGGCACTTTTTTTATGATACATTATGATGGGGACATGTTGTACACCCGAACCTGTTGCGTTTTCTTCCCATCCCAACGACTAGACAGCTGTCCTTGTCAAGCCCTCCATCCTGCATCACCGATAAGAGGAAACCACACAAGAAAATCGAGATGAACTTTTATGGCCAATGCAGGGACCGAACATCCGACTTTCAGGCTAATGAGCCAGCGTCTTACCCACTTAACAGTGTAAGATACTTTAATAGGTATTTTAAATTGTTTAAAATTCTCAATATTCAGCAATAAGTGTAGTTTAATGGTCGAGTACAAGACATAAATTAATATATTGATATTGCACGAGTCTTGTGTGTCACATTTGAATTTTAAAGTAGCTAAGTCTCAATATCATCCAAAATCTTAAACATTGAAAACACAAATTATTTGTCAATTCAAATCAACATTGATGCTGTGATCTTACCGGAAAAAGATGGGCTTCTTATATCCAATATTTGAGACAAAATAAACATTTTACCATTGGTACACGAATCGTGTACCATAATGCGTTTCAGCCCCAGTTGTAACAAGAGATTCAAGGGACATAGCTACACACATTGCACCAAATCAAACGTCGAATGTAGACTGGAATAACCAGGCGATAAAAATTTGCATTCGATTAAGACTGTTGGTTTATTTCGCCGAACATAACTGATTTGAAATTAGAGTAAAAACGGAAACCATTGAATGTAAATCAGTTTATATACATTCATATTACAGTATCATTTACGTTGCGACCCACTTGTGTCAATTTCTAGGCCCAAAATATTAGCGATGTAGCTCCTTTAAGTCTATATTTATCGATATTCAAAAACCGTATATTAAAAATAATTGAAGGCTTTGGTGCGTCTGCAGCTGTCAGTAATGTTATGCATCGTAAGATTGTATAGCTTTGAAGTAAAAAAAAAAAAAACATTTAATTTTACGCTGGGCAGATGTTTCTTCGAAATAAGGGACACCTTTTTGGGGGTTGAATTACTTAATACACAGTCCCATTGTACTGTTTTAAGTCAGGTACTCGATGGGAGGCCAAGAAAATGAGTGCACTGTGTAACACCCCAAACTGTAGATTCAAAGCTCAAATATAATAGTGTTATCATACTGTCAGTTTTACAGAAGAATGGCAAACAGTACTACACATTCAATCACATATGGAATCCCATACATCTATAACGTTACAGGTTTTCTAATTACACGGGGTCCCATACATCTATTAATAACCCTTCTAATTACATGGTGTTCCATACATTTATTACATTATAGCCCTAATATTCGGATATCATCCCATGCATGTATTACCCTACATTACAGCCCTTCTAATAGCAAATCATCCCATGTATTTACTACATTACAGCCCTTCTTATTGCATATCACCCATGCATTTAAAAAAATTACAGCCTCTGTTATAGATACACGTCGCATATTCCGTTACATGGGATTTCATTATATAACCTTGAAGTCTGTTTAATCACTTTCGGTTCCATGGTGTTCACTCCTGCCTTAAATTTGTGTCTTCACAAACGGGTTATTACAAACTTACATAAATTACTTTTGTTTAAGTCATCGTTATATTTGCGCATACAGAGTGAAACATACACACATAACATATGGAGCCCCTATTATACTTACCAAACTAAATGTGATCAATTGCAATTGCATGGTTGACTTTTTCTATATCATTACAAGCTGGTCCGAGCTGGTTTAATATAATAACTTGTAATTGCATGTTTGATCGCTTTTGTCTCGCCCCAAACTGTTCCAGGCCTATCTAATATATTAACATACGCAATTAATTTTTAATTAAAGCTTTGTAGTGGTTGACTATGGAAGACCAAACAGCTCTTTATTCAGTGTTCTTAGTTCTTAGTTTTAAATTCATAGTCCTTAATTCTTACTTCTTCATTTGTTGTCGTATTTCGACATTTGTACACTAAAATTAACATTTGTATCTTAAAATCAATATTTGTTTCACAAAAATACATTTTACAAATCTGATATGACAAATGTCTGATCTGTGAAACAAATATTGATTTTAAGATACAAACGTTAATTTTAGTGTACAAATGTCGAAATACGACAACAAATGTAGAAGAAGTAACAATTAAGGGCTATGAACTTAGAACTAAGAACTAAGAACATTGAATAAAGAGCTGTTTGCTCTTCCATAGTTGACATGCTATCAAAGTTGATTAAAGATATATTTTGTAAATAGACAAGCTTATTTGTTTAACCCCCCACACAGTTGTTGCTGGGGTAATGACCCCCTCCCCTCTGGCGTCTACAATTACCATCTCATTCATGTTGGAAGTGATCACACCACCTCGTTTAATCTGCTAGGAATTTTGGTTTTATGTTTAACACATATTGCAGTAGCACCGAATTGCAAATTGCAGTAGCACCGAAGGCAAGCAACTGTCAGCTGTTCAATTGGTCTTGTGCAGCAATACTTAGATAAAGATTCAGCTAAACGACTAGTGAAATCGTTAATCATATCCAGCTTCTTTTCTTAGCTCATTACAAAATATGAAAGACGCTGCTGCATGTCTAATCACCAGAAGAAAACTGCAGGACCACAACATTAAAATATGCTTAAATCTCTTCACTAGTTGTCCATAAACATATACTAATCCAATATAAAATAACCATCCTCACTTACATGCATCCATGCATCAAAACACGAACTTGTCGTTCCAAACACTGAGTGCAGCACCCACCCTACTCCTGTAACACGAACTCACGGCAATTATAAAGGAAACCAGAGTCCTTTAAAGGCGCTAAATCGCTAATATTTGGGGCCTAGAAATTGACACAAATGGGTCGCAAGCCATATAGTAATATAATATGAATGTATATAAACTGATTTACATTCAATCGTTTCCGTTTTTACTCTAATATCAAATGAGTTATGTTTGGCGAAGTACACCAGAAGTCTCATCTATATAGCGCCTGGTTATTCCAGTCTACATAGTATTTATTGCGAATGCTCGCCGTTTGAGATGTAATGTGGAGTATACCTAGCCTTGTTCTTTGGGTCCCTAGCTGAAAGTAAGTCTGAAAGGCGGTACACGATTCGTGTACCAATAGTAAAAAAAAAAATCATTTCGTCTTAAATATTGGATATCAGAAGCCCATCTTTTTCTGGTAAGACCACGCCATCAATGTTGATTTAAATTGATAAATAATTTGTGTTTTCAACGTCGAAGACTTTCGTTGATGTTGGGACTTAAGCAAGGCTGACACTTGCACGATACCGTGGCACGCATTGGCACGACTCGAGTCGGCACGACACCGTCCAATCTGCGCAAACTCGTCGTGCCAATGCGGGAAGTGCGTAAGCAATGCGCAAACTATGCGCAAACTATGCGTGACACTGATTGGCACGACAAATTCCTGCCCAAAAGTCGTGCAAGTGTCAGCCTGGCTTTAGCTACTTCAAAGACGTCCTTATATTATCGTGAATACAGGCGCGGATCCAGGATTTTTTGCAGGGGGGGGGGTCTAGGTTTGATAATTGCTTAACTAATTGCTCTCAACCGATTAATTTGGTAAATTAGGTTCAATTTGGTTCTTTCTGACGTATTTCCGGAAGGTAAATTCCAAAATTACAGGTCTAAATCGCCAATACAATCGCATAAAAAAATTTCAAGCCTGAGCAGGGGGGGGGGGGGGCGGATCCCCTGGACCCCCCCCCCCCCCCCCTCTGGATCCGCGCCTGGAATACCAAACGCGACAGTGCGGTTCAGCGCCATCGAGTATAACAGTTCTAGATGAGAGGCGCTGTATAAATTCATTATTATCGAAAATAGACAATGAACAATGAATATTAGTTCAAATTACATTACTCTGCTTAAAGTTATAAATGTTTGAAGTTTTGACAAGAAATAGCCAGACATTGACAATCGTTAGCAGTGCGATTATACCGATAAATAGTTTATAATTTTCAGGTCTTTAATTGATACTTACACCAAACATTGCCAGAAAATTTTGAAACTTGGGAGGCTATAATATTAGAGTGTGCAACGCAGATATGACGATCATTGTCAAATTTTGTGCAGCTCACCACCCCTTTCGGGAAACTTCGTTGACATTTGAGTATTATACAAACATGTCTAATCACTAGATTTTGAAATTAGTTTAGCTATGTTAATTATCATCGACCATCCACACATTATTTACTAATTAGCTACGATATCATATCATTAGTTCAAATAATTAGATGATATATTCGAGTAACTTTGCCAAGAGCTTTAAATAATCCAAGTATAGAATTTGTTTCTTTTTGTTTTATTAATCAAGCTGTCCCATAAATGAGTTTCGGTAGTGAAAACCAATGCTTTCAAGTGCTTTCAATTCCTGTACATTGCCGAAGTTATTTTTTTCAGTCGGGATGCAGGTTATGCTTACGCAGTTTAACGTCTATTCAGCCCAAAAACACAAACTAGGTCTTTTCTAGACTGACCAATGGGATTTTTTTTAGGTGGAACGAAAGCCGGGACCCGAAGAAAATACACGAGGTCAGGCATGCGACCCTACGTCTTGTCACGCACAAGTGGTGGATTGAAACCACGCCACTTAATGACAGGCCTAACGATGTGAAGCACGTGCGTTAGAGCACTCGACCACCCAACTCCCTAAATGTATACAACTCCCATAACCAAAAAAGATATGACAGGTGACATAATATGGGATTAATAATTTATGAAATCCTAATATGGGTATACGTGTATCAGATGATTTAATGATTCATACAATTCAGTCACGTGATTTATATTCACTGACGTGGTACTGATATCGCTGTTTGACTCGGTGCATGTTGTCATAAGCCCAGTGGAAGTTGAAAAGTAGAACGTTAAACCCCATTTCATTTGTACCTTAACCAAACCGCAACCGGGTATTGACATATTCCTGAAGCAATGCCCCGAGAAATTCATCTCTAGTCATTGCTGTACTGATACTGGAAACTTGGTTTTTTGATGGAATGTGTCTATTCTTATCGTCCAATCAAATCTCTCCTGAGCACAGTAGAATTTTCATTACTGGCTATCCCAGTAGTTGTTTGTGCTAATTTCTAGAAAAACGTTACTCCTGGATGCATCGGGAGCAAACATCGATACTCGCGTCAGTAAATTTTGAAATCCCTGAAACTCGCTATTAGAACTAAATTTCTTTTGACTCACATCTCAGAAATGAATTATATAAACATGTGTGTTTGTACCAACATTAATTGTTACTGTCTACATTTAAAGTATTCGATGATATTTATCAATATTTCAGAACAAAATTTGTCAATAATTTATTCTATCTAAAAATAGAAAAATGGAAGTTGTATTTCTATTCGGTTTGTGGAAACACAATACAGTCTTTCTCTTTGACCCTGGGTCTTCCCTAGAAACATTGGACAATTGATTAAATGTATTAAAAGATGTTGATAGCCTCGTTTTTCACACAATTAGTTTTTCTACAATAGTCTGCCATGCACTGGTTAATTGAGCGCAATCCATTTCAAGCGATATAACGTAACATAGCCGCGGTTGACATTAAGTTCTGTTTGATTCCGATTGGTTTTCTATGAAGTATTGGTTGTTGGGACAGACATTTGAGGTTAGTCCAGCAGTGTTAAATAGGATGAGGTCTAATCAAACGAAACACTGCAAGGCGTATGGGGTACTGAGTGAAACCACGATACCTGATTATTATGACAGGACTGTATATAGAATATCAATTAAAATAAACTACTTGCCGTACAGCCTACAGTATATGTTGGATGCCGAAGTGCTTTAGGTTCCAAAATGATAATGCACTATTTGAAAACCCCTTGATATTCATTTTTTTATGCCTGAAATGCTATCTAAATTATTCAATTAGACATTTATTAAAATATCCCGACCATAAAAAAATTCTCGATGTCTAGGCTAGCCTTCGATGTTGGCAGGATTAGAATCTTTATACTGCTTAACGCTCATTAATCATTAAATTAAAAGCTGGACAATCGAAACTATGCTGTTTATCTTACTGATTTTAGTAATGATGATGATTGCAACTGCTCATTTCTCGGCTCATAGTGGATCAATTTGACTGAAATTTTCAGCAAATTACCTTTACACTATCTAGTATTTAACTATTATAGTGAAAACTGTCAAATCTGTATCCCCACGATGTATCTTTAAATTTGCATCTTATCATGTGGATTTCAAATAAAACGGTGTGTCAAGAGCTTAATTTATGAACAGTTGAAAATAGTTTATGTAACTTGATGAAGTCATGCTAGCATGATGTGCAAACATGTCATTGTTATAATAATATGCTTTATGCTTAACACGTGATACTATAAATTATATGTCAATAAATTATTAATGGAAATACCTATATCAAATTGCTTTTATTCAACTTTACTTAAAGGCCTACGCCCAATTGCCCTTGATACAGGAAGGGCGTCAAATCTCGTATAATTATGTGTATGCATATATAGTAATACATCAGAAATACACAAATATAGAAATTTTATGATTTAAAATGCATTTGGTTTGATGTTCATGTTAATGCGGACATATGTAATATTCACTTGTTATAACCCACCCCTCCCTATCCCAGAGAAACAGGGTTCGTTCGTTTTAGCATCTGCATGATGTACGGATAGACATTTTCTATAATATTCTTATACAACAGGGGCCTATTTCACGAAATTTTAACTAAGATAAGATCCCAATTTTAGTAATTTGATTGGATAATATTAGATTGATTTTAGTGCTTAGCCAATCAAAATTGAAGTATCTACTAAAATTGGATTTTATCTTAAGTTAAAATTTCGTGAAACAGGGCCCAGTATGGTACTCTGTTCGTTGTATATATCACAAGTATACAACGATCCTATGTCACAGACTCGCACAAGAGACAAGTTCCAATTAGTCGCAGGGTTTAAAAGCTGAATTATTGCCACTGTGGGCAATGTTGGATACTGAAAAGGTAAACGAAGTAACTGGCGTGTATATGGTCACAAGAATACGCAATCTCATTAAGCTGATTAACGGGGTTTAGTTTTAAAGGGGCTAAATACCCAAATGGGTCACCCCGTTTATACTAATATAAAAGAAATATTAACGGATTTACATTAAATCCTTTCTGATTTACTATAATTTCTAATCAGTTATGTTCGGCAAAATGGCAATCTGTAGTGTCTGGTTATTCCAATCTACACCGATAGTGTTTATTGCACATGCTCTACAGATAAGAATAAAATATGTCTAACCTCGTTCTTCGAATTGCCTTTTACAAATGGCACTGAAACGCATTATGGTACACGATTCGTGTACCAATGGTAAAATGTTTATTATTTCTTGAATATTGAATATCAGAAGCCCATCTTTTCCCGGTAAGATCATAACATCAATCTTGATTTAAAGTGACAAATGGTTTGTGCTTTAATGTCAAAGATTTTGCATAATATTCTGTTAGAGACTAAGCTGCTTTAAATTGGTCAAATAATTCACTGATGTTCAATACTAAACAATGTGTCACGATCACATCAAATATTTTTCAAAAAAATGTCATAAATGTCATACGTAGACTGCATGATGTAATATTTCATTTAATCGCTTTGTTCTATTTTTCACAGATGTTAGTTTTTCCACACCCACATTTAGTAGTTAAAATGCGGCCTGATAAACATTTACATGTATAGTTTTTCAATAAAATACCATCTCAAAAGAAACCAATCTATTTACCAATGCATAAGAATAAAACCAGCCAGAAGAATCGAATATAATTGACGTCACACGCGACATTTTAATATTGTAATGTCAAAGGGTTAAGGAAACATAAATGTTGCAATTGTAAACAATAGAGTTTCCTGGATGAAAAATAGTAGAAAGGACGAAACTAATTTTTTCTAAATTTTTCCCATATTTGTAGTACAACGCCAAAGTCCCAGGAAGCTGTTCTTGTTTGTTCTGACAAGCATACAAAGAAAATATCATTACAAAAAAATGTATTCCGGTTTTACCCAATAGACTATCCCTGCTATCCTGAACTTATTGTTCCCGATGTGATGGGTGCTTACAAGAGTTGTGTAATTAGTCTGACTTTCCCCAGGTCCCCTTGGATGAAAGCAAAGATAGTTACTGGGTAGACCATTCTATATTCTGCGAGATCAACAGATAGTATCTCCAAAGCAATGGTAATGAGCATCATTGGTCTATTCTTTGTATAGGTTCAATTACCGCCCGCGTCCACAAGGGATATCACAGACAAATTAACCACTGATTCATGGGTTCATGGTCTACTTAGTTGGATTGCTGACTAATGTAAATAAGTCGTTAAATCATGTGTGGGTTGATTTCGCACTGTTCTTAAACCTATAGATGTTACTACTATACTATATTTGATTCAAGTGTGCTTTCCGGAATACATACTTATTTCACCCGAAACACAGTAGCAGATAAATTGCGAGTGAAAACTCGATGTTATGCCAGCAACACGTGCAAGCTTGATTTAGGAAGTCTATTTTTATCTGTAAACTTCCTCAGAGTCAAGGAAGGAAACTTGGCCAGGAAAGAATAACCAATCATAAGGTTAAGTCTATTTTCAGGTCTGTTATGGTAATTCCCACACAAGGGTTAGGGAGAGTGGTATGAAATTGGACAACATTGCCAGTTATACATATTCGCCAGAATGTCAACATAACTGCCAAAAATCATGATGATTCATTCAAATATTACTCAACTAGTTCCATCTTTGCTTGGAATTTACATACGTTTCTATTATCACACGACCATCATTGTCGTGCGACATTTTGTTAGCCAGTGACATGTGATTTTATTAGCTTAATTGTCCAAAATAATGCTATGAGTGTATTTTCTTCAGTATCAAAGGGCAATCCCTTTGTTGTTGCTGTTCCCTTAAATAAATACATATAATCATGCATTGGAGTACTTTAGACAGGACTTCCGCGTTATAGTATACAAGTACATGTAGATCCATTTTGGTTTAGTCATACAAATTTGTCATCTTGGGTCCTAATGATCTCAGGACATGTCTATTGGACAATAACACCCCTCTAAATGCGAAACAGGAGGTGTTTATCTCCTAATTAGATACATCATCTTCGAGATATGAATATTTCGACACAACTGATCTGCGAGATGATTGCTCTTCGAAATAACTATTTTTCCCGATTATTGTTCTTACTGTATTACTCGGGGGTGGGGGTTGGGAGAGGGAGAGAGAGAAATGGGGTTTAACGTCCACTCAACACAAACTAGGTAATTTCGGGACTAACGTATGGTTTAATTTTATTTCAATAATTCGCTTGCGCGTAGGGGTCTTTAGCAGTGGGAGGAAACCGGAGTGCCCGGAGGAAACCCACGAGGTTGAGAAGGCGCCCCTATCTCCATGCCACATACGCTCACACCAGGGCTCGAAACCACAGCCGCAAGCCAGAGGTGACCGGCCAGCTAGAGGTCGAAGCGCGGCACTCTAGTCTGTTCTGTTTACTGTAAAAATTATCAGTGGTCTCATTCCAAACTGTTTCTCTTTTTTGTTTTTGCACGTGCTTTTCCTGCTGTTAAGAAAGCGGCCTGCGTGTCACTTATTAGTTTCAGAATATTTTACCTTTAAGTCCGATTTTTTGCACATGATCGGTTCGAGATACAGTAAACGAGATGCAATAACTTTGTTACGCTCTTGTCTGATGAACAAGCCTTTTGATTTAATTAGGGGAATCGGTTGTGATTACGATGCTGCGTTTGAATATCTTGATTCTATTTATGGAGATCCTAGATTTATTACCGATACCATTACACAGGATATAAACCTTTTCCGTCCACTACGAGATGGTGAAGATAGCCGCTTTTGTGATTTAGTTCATCTTATAAGAAGAAGTTATAACACACTAAAAGAAATTGGTCGCCCTAATGACATGAATAATAACCACATGTTAGCAATCATTGAACAAAAGATGAACATTGAAGATAGAAAAGTTTGGTTTCGTCATTTAGAAAGAGAAAATCAGTCTGCGTCTTTAGAAGATTTATTAGATTGGATGAATACAGAAATGAAGTCCAGAATAAGAGCCAAGGCACCCATCAGGTCCAATCACCAACCGTCCAAATATAACGTCAATCATGTAGCTAGCTCTGAAAGTCAAAATAGTACTCATTTCAAATGTTGGTTATGTAAGAACTCGACTCATTGGGTTGACCAGTGTCAGAAATTTACCGCTATGAAAATTGATGATCGTCTAAAGGCAGTGAAGAATAATCATGCCTGTTTTAGTTGTTTAGAAATCGCTGGCAGAGACCACAATTTATCTACCTGTTCAAGAAGACGTCAGTGTACAAAAGAATACAACGGAAGTCCGTGTAAAATGTTTCAAAACCCGTTACTTCATCGGGAAACTAGTAGTCACAATGTCGGAGTCGCATCAGTTGTCAACAGGAGAGAAGCCATTTTACCGATGTTAATGGTCGAACTAGTGGGACATCAAAACTGCCGTATTAAAGCAAATCTACTATTTGATTCCGGAGCACAAATAAGTCTTATTAGATTTTCTTTGGTTGAAGAACTACAACTGAATGGAAAGGATATTAGTATTACTTTAACCAAAGTCGGAGGTGATGTTATAGAAATGACGACTAAACTGTTTCGAGTAACTATACGTTCCATTGAAAACAATTCACTTTACACTGTAACCGCTGTAGGAATTCCATCTATTAGTGGAGATATACAAGGCATTAATCATCGCAAGTCAGTTGGCGCTTAAAGCAGATAATCTGTTTAGAGGTGAAGGAACAGTTGATCTTCTGATAGGTATTGATCATGTACGGATGCACAGTGGCGAAATAAGGGAAAGTGATAACCTCATAGCAAGACATTCGCCTTTAGGCTGGGTAATATATGGTGCTACAATGTCTGATAAACCTATCTACGAAAACCACATTTACCACGTAGCAATGTCGGTTCCGGTTGATATGACAGAGTTTTGGTCCACTGAATCTATGGGAGTTACTAGAAATACATGTAATTGTAAACCCAGTAAACTGAGCCCGGTTGAACTAGAAGAGTACAGAATAATTGAAGATTCCTGTCAAAAGATTGGAAACCAATGGTTAGTTCCTTACCCATGGAAAAATGACCCAAAACTGTTACCAGACAACCGATCACAAGCTGAATGCAAATTAAAATCAAATGAGCAACGTTTACTGAAGTCATCTGAACATGCTAGAATCTATGATGAGCAAATGACGGGGGGGGGGATGACCTAGTGGTCTAGAGTGCCTCTAGCTGACCGGTCACCTCTGGCTTGCGGCTGTGGTTTCGGCCAGCTAGAGGTGACCGGCCAGCTCTGGTTTGCGGCTGTGGTTTCGAGCCCTGGTGTAAGCGTATGTGGCATGGAGATAGGGGCGCCTTCTCAACCTCGTGGGTTTCCTCCGCGCACTCCGGTTTCCTCCCACTGCTAAAGACCCCTACGCGCAAGCGAATTAGTGAAATAAAATTAAAAACCATATGTTAGTCCCGAAATGACCTAGTTTGTGTTGAGTGGACGTTAAACCCCATTTCTCTCTCTCTCTGTATTACTCAGCATCATCATTACGCAACTTCAGTATATTAGGCGCATAATAACGTCTGTTTAGCGGCTCCTTTAGTGTGTCTAGAATTGATGAAAACGTAACACAGAACATCCATCTTCTGTAAGCTTAACACAAATAAAATTATATATTTTTTGATACCGAAGAAACCCGAAAAATGAAAGGATTTCGATTAAGATAAGAAAAAATTATAAGAATAAAATGGTAAGCTTCCAACATAAAAAAACTACATTTAATCTAAACTCCTTCTAATCGGCTTTGTGTAGTCATAACGTGTAATAGTTCGTGACAAGATGACGTCACGCTTAATCAGATTGATTGGGCGTAGTTGTTGTTTTTCCGGTTTTTTTCTTTTTCTATTTTTAATAGGCGATTTTGGCGTGGTTATCTAAAGAATGGTTGATATGTGAGATTCGGTAGCAGATCTAGAAGATGAAAATAGGGGTGGGTGGGGGGAATTCAATGGATAAATGGATAACTGCAGTCTGCATATCGAAAACCAGAGGTGGCGCTAAAATCCATTTACAATTAGATTTGATAAGTGGATAAGTAGTCTATATGATTCAGACAAATACTCCACGAATATACACCGAGGACTAGAATGTGCTGGATGTCTGAGACCAGCAGATTAGATTATAAGAGCGATATTGCGTTGCAGTAAATTACAAAAAAGATAGGCTGGCACTGCCAGGCAGGATACGCCCACATTTTTGAGAGATGGATAGAGAACAAGCAATACCGAAAGAGATTTTTCCTACATCATTAAGTCCTGTATTTCATACTGTATTGGGAGCAGCCATTTTTTTGGTCAATTCCAGTCTGATATTCATGAAATTCGAAGCCGACAATGATTATGGTGTGACGGTACACAACCATGAAATGTTACTTTTCGTCAAAATCGGATAAGAATTGTGACCTGTAGAGAGTCCACAACCATGATATACCATATTTTTACACTATTCGCGTACAAACGGTGACCATTTCGTCCGGCAATTTTGGTACGATTTTCACGAAATTCGAACTCAATCTTCCTTACGGTGCAACAGTAATATAATCAGAGTTTTTTTTTAAATCAGATAATAATTCTTCGAGAGATAGACAGAGAACAAGCAATACCGAAAGTGACTTTTCCTACAATCAAAGGCCATAATTCATTAAGTTACAATTTGATATGCGCAAATATCGTAAAGAATAAAGATCTTTAGGTTATAAACAAGCATTTCAGGTTTCATCAAAATCAAATTAAAATTGTCACCTCTACAGGGTCCACAACTTTGACATACCATATTTTTACACTGTTCTCGTACAAACAGCGGCCATTTTTTCTGGCAATTATTGTCCAATTTTCTCGAAATTTGAAATCAACCTTCCGTAGGGTGTAACGGTGGTAGAGTCAAACGTTTTTTTAAATCAGATAATAATTGTGACCTCCAGAGGGACCATATTTTTACACTGTTCGCGTACAAACGGCGGCCATTTTTTCTGGCAATTATGGTCCAATTTTCTCGAAATTCAAACTCAACCTTCCGTAGGGTGTAACGGTGATAGAGTCAAACGTTTTTTCAAATCGGATAATAATTGTGACCTCCAGAGGGACCATAGGCGATTTTTCGTACAATCAGGGGCCATAATTCAGGAAGTTACGATCCGATATGCGCAAATAACGAAAGGAACCAAGATCTTTGGGTTATAACCATGCATTTCAAGTTTCATCAAAATCTAATTAAAATTGTGACCTCTACAGGGTCCACAACCATGATATACAATTTTTTAACAGTATGCGCGTAAAAACGGCGGCCATTTTGTATGGCAATTTTGGTCCGATTTTCCCGAAATTCGAACTCAACCTTCCTTACGATGTAACGGTAATATAATCAACCGTTTTATTAAATCGGATAATAATTGTGACCACCAGAGGGACCACAAGCTAAAATAAGGCGATTTTGCGTATAATCAGCGGTCATAATTCAGGAAGTTACGTTCCGATATGCGCAAATATCGAAAGGAACCAAGATCTTTGGGCTATAACCATCTATTTCAAGTTTCATCAAAATCGAATAAAAAAAGTGACTTCTACAGGGTCTACAACCTTGATATACCATTTTTTAACAGTATTCGCGTACAAACGGCGGCCATTTTTTCTGGCAATTATGGTCCAATTTTCTCGAAATTCAAACTCAACCTTCCGTAGGGTGTAACGGTGATAGAGTCAAACGTTTTTTCAAATCGGATAATAATTGTGACCTCCAGAGGGACCATAGGCGATTTTTCGTACAATCAGGGGGCCATAATTCAGGAAGTTACGATCCGATATGCGCAAATAACGAAAGGAACCAAGATCTTTGGGTTATAACCATGCATTTCAAGTTTCATCAAAATCAAATTAAAATTGTGACCTCTACAGGGTCCACAACCATGATATACAATTTTTTAACAGTATTCGCGTACAAACGGCGGCCATTTTGTATGGCAATTTTGGTCCGATTTTCCCAAAATTCGAACTCAACCTTCCTTACGGTGTAACGGTAATATAATCAACCGTTTTATTAAATCGGATAATAATTGTGACCACCAGAGGGACCACAAGCTAAAATAAGGCGATTTTGCGTATAATCAGCAGTCATAATTCAGGAAGTTACGTTCCGATATGCGCAAATATCGAAAGGAACCAAGATCTTTGGGCTATAACCATCTATTTCAAGTTTCATCAAAATCGAATAAAAATAAGTGACTTCTACAGGGTCTACAACCTTGATATACCATTTTTTAACAGTATTCGCGTACAAACGGCGGCCATTTTGTATGGCAATTTTCGTCCGATTTTCCCGAAATTCGAACTCAACCTTCCTTAAGGTGTAACGATGATATAATCAAACGGTTTTTTAAATCGGATAATAATTGTGACCTCCAGAGGGACCACAAGCTAAAAAGGGTGATTTTTCGGACAATCAGGGGCCATAATTCAGGAAATTACATTCCGATAGGCGCAAATATCGAAAGGAACCAAGATCTTTGGGTTATAAACATGCATGTCAAGTTTCATTAAAATCGGTTCAAAATTGTGACCTCTATAGGGTCCACAAGCTAAAAACGTGATTTTTCGTACAATCAGGGGCCATAATCCATGAAATTTTGATCCGATACATGCCAATATCGAAAGCAGCCGAGATCTTTTGGGGATAAACCTACATTTCAAGTTTCGTCAAAATCGGATAAGAATTGTGACCTGTAGAGAGTCCACAAACAAATTGTGGACGGACGGACGGACGGACGGACAGGGGCGACGACAATATACGTCCACATAAAAATGTGGGCGTATAAAAAATGTGTTTGCCCAGCTAACATGCACTACATTACGTAATACGTATAATATATAATTAATTGAAACATGGATTATTAATGTCAAAATAGCCGAATAATAACGTTATTTCTCTCCAAGATGTCCAAGCGTCATGACGATTATCCCAAATTTAGATTTTCAAAACATTACATGTCCACGTATAAACCAAAAACTATTATGTACACGAACTTCCTAAAATACTTGAAGTCTTGAAAACGTCAGCTGGTGCTTGGCGCCTGTCACTAATTTATGTGGATTAAGCTGTTGCAAACGTTAAGGTTAGTTGGTTCTAAGACAGTGGTGAACATATGCAGGCTTGGTGTCCAATTATTGGACGAAGACACACTGGATAGCAATAGAATAACTTAAACACAATAACCTGTAATATTCATTGTTGTCGTGTAAATTCATTCGACCGAGAATATCATTCAAGTCAGAGACCCTTAATGTATGTATTCTCACAATAAACCATCACTGTACAATTTGATAATGTACTGACCTAAATATTATATAACACCACATAAAGCCCCTGTACACGTAGTTACACGTAGCCTCAATGCGCAGTGATAGCTATATACAGCATAATAATATGGTATTATATGGACAGAAAATTCTACGACTCGCATCGATCACACTAAACCTGGTCCACGTCGCAAGTAAAGACGAACAAATAATTTTTTGGGTAATTCCCTAAAACATTATTACGAGAACAGAATGAAAATCGGACTTACCCCTTCGATAAAGTACACAAGACTGAACATTCTTATAAGATTCTATTTTTAGTGAAATTGGGTTTTCCAACTACACTGGTAAATTTACATGATAAGCCCTGCCAGTAAATTTACTGTAAATTAACATGCAGTTGTAATATTACAGAGTTTCTGTAATTTGACTTTGTGTGTAATTTTACCTGAAAACAGTAAACGGAAAATAACTGTGAGTTTGTTTTTTAACTTTGGATTGTAAATTCCCCGCAACACAGTAAGTGAACGGTTACAGTCAGTTTGTTTTTTTAACTTGCCAATGTAAATTTACCGTAAAGCAAATGTTAAAAAAACACAATGACTGTAACCTCCGTTTACACCCCCCCCCCCCCACACACACAGACTTTTATACAACAATTTTCCGGTAAAAGAAATATAACCTCAACTGAATAAAAGGTATTTAACACCAATCCTGTAAGCCAAACCAGGCCGTAATTGTGGCGGTTACAGGCAGTCGGATGTAAGCTTGCGGTACTGTCTATAGCAGCCATTGAAACTGCTAACACTGGCCAATCGGTTTAATTACCCATTTTCTATTGAGTTTGATTACGAGATAATACAACCTATAGCCGGAGAGCTAAAACATTTTTTTCATATACGTTTATGAACATTCGTACAATCTGATTAATGTACCATGAATGATAATACACGTTATAGGTCGTATAAATAAAGGAAATTAGATATACATCACATGCAATATACCAAACTTAACAAAATGTGATTGTACATATCATGGTTAATAAATTAGAATGAATACTATAGAAGATAGTTATTAGGAATGGTTTGTTGTTATGGAATACTAAAATAAGATAAGAGAGAGTAAATTTACCTTACCAATAAGTAAATTTACAAAATAATGTGAATAAACGTAAATCTGTAAAATTACCTTCTGGCTTTGCTATTTTCAGTTCAATATTGAAATACTACGTATGTAAGCATGCATTTTTATTGGGTTTTATGTGCCTTTGATTTCATCAAAGTTTTTTGGAAAAACTGATGAAACTTAGTAAATATACATCGTTTTGGTAAATATTAAATTATAGTATATAACCACAGGGTCTTGTAACTTGTTATCAGGGGCATCAATTTGGGATTTTATCGTCTAACGAGTTTACGGCATATTGAAAGTTCCGCCTAGCCTCGATCATCATTAGTAAAGTCGCTACGACCAAAATTATAGTCTCGATTATCCTTTTAATCATTAAAGCGATAATTTCATATTTTCAAAGAAAGTCAAAACATAATTATCTCTATGTCTTTTGCTCAATAGGGTGTCAACTCACTATTATACGACCATAGGCATTATTCCCCACACTATAATAAATCATTGACACAGGAAATAATAACACTATTACCTACCTTGTGCCCCCCCCCCCCCCCCCGGTATAGCTATCTTCAAATGTTTGAATTTGAAGTTGAAAGTTATATATTTGCCAACTGGCAATAGTGAATTATAGGATTATTCTTTAACATGGTAGGACTGTTTATTGATACCATCTATTACTATTTTAAGGCTTTATTTTGATACATTTTAAAAATATAAATATAATTGCAGCTTTAAATCGTGAAAGTTATACAGCAAATCGGATCACAATCCAACAAATATCGAAGGATCGCGTTGACATCGAGAGTCCATTATGGTCTGGATAAGTGAATCAATATCTAATTAATAATTAATTTATATAACATTTCAGGCCCAAAGAAAGACCGATATACCATAGACAGATTTACCTCTTATATGTTTAACAACTTTGCCATACAATCCAGGCCTGTCAATTCTACTACATCACTGTCACGAAAAGGCCCCTCGGGCATTTTCGAACAAAATTATATAACTAAGGGAAGCAACTCTTTTCATGTAAACGGATACAGACCACTTTTAATTTCCCCATTGACTTCAATGTTAATTCTAGCCTCTTTGCTCCAACTTTTCCCCAAATATTCAATGGACTAAATGCTTTTCACTACGGACAGAGGAAAAAATGTTTATTTCATTGCACCAAAATTTTGAGATACAAAAAACTTGAAGAAGCACACTACAAACATCATTAGTTGTACATCATTCTCCACGCAAGTCTCGCTTCATCAAGCATTCGTTAGTGTGGACTGCAAGAGAAAACAACTCTGTTTGGGAGATTGGTCGTACATATCACCGTAGACCAAAGAATCAACAAAAATTGGCATGCAAAATGGCAGAAAACAGACAGAGGAAGAATTGCTATAAAAAGACGAACTACAGTGTATTGTTGGGCTTGTTTCAGTTCAATGTATCATTTCTAAATAAATTTACGCGCTTTTGGAAATCTACCGCATTGTAGTTCTGGGGGGTTGACGAGTCTTTCATACACTGGGGTATCTGGCGATGTTGCTACTGAGACAAAATAGTCCTTTACACACAATTCTCACATCGCCAGTCTGTCATTTCTTGCCATAGCAACCTATATGGAGTGTGGCGGTGATATTTTTTTATACCACGCCTGTTTTAAATATCTATAGCCTTTTGGTCGACTTATAAACATAATCTACTTTGATACCAAAGACGGTAAAAATTCATTACCCATGTCTAATCTAGAATATTATTAACAATTAAACAATTAGCAAGGAATTTATCAAGACATTAATAGATCCCACTTGCTCGTCTCCAAAGCAAATATTGTTAAGCATAACAGTCATCACATGTGCTCGTGGGGGATGGATGGCCGAATGGTAAGCACGTACGTGAGTGCTGTATCACAAAGCCTGTCATTGAGTCATCTGGCGTGGTTTCGAATCCTCAGTTGTACGTAACAAGGAGTAGGGTCGCCTGTCCAACCTCGTGGTTATTCTCCGCGTACTCCGGTTTCATCCCACTGCTAAAGCCCGTACGCGCAATCGAATTATTGAAATGAAATTAAACCAAGTGTTAGTCCCGAAATGACCTAGTTTGTGTCGAGTGGACGTTAAACCCCAATTCTTCCTCTCTCCCTCTCCCTCTCTCTCTCTCTCTCTCTCTCGAATGGACGTTAAACCACATTACTCTCTATTTGTGCAGCCAACAGCCAAATCAAAGTCACAGTTATTTAACCTAAGTTAACGCCCGAATATGTCGAAAAGAAACCGGGCAAAGTAGGCCAATGTTTTTAAGCATAGCTGCATCGTGTTATGTCTAAAGTGTTTATTCTCTGTTTCTGACAGATAGTGCAGGAAATTAAATAATCTAGGACATAGTAGAGTTCTAGTTGACTTGACAAATCTCATATCTTCTTTCGTTTATTCTACTAATACTGTTTTATCATTGATAACGAGGTGATTGCTCTATATATATGCAAACTTAACTACAGCTCGCTTGAGGGAGGCTTCACATTGTGACAGTAATGTTAATACTTGCATAGTGATCTTCTGAAACGGGGTTGTAATGGTAGATATGTGTTTCCGAGTCAAAGTTTAAATTCAATACTGTGATTTAAACATCGAGCCCCCGAGGATTTATGGTTAAAATGTCTGCTCTAAGCCAGCGGGATAATTTACTGGAGCGGATTTGTAGCAAATTATTGCAGAAAAGATGTGATGTACAAAATGTTCGGAGTATAAATGATGAATTTTACCCGGAATCGTTTCTTATTCATTGTATGAAATCAAAAAGAATCAACGAAAATAACCGCGTGTCTTGTATTAAAATTTGTCTGAATAGTGGAATTGATGTGAATTCAACTGATATGGAAGGCAAAACAGCCTTAATAATTGCTGTCATGAATCGGTCTTTAGAATGTGCTAAAACACTTTTAGCAGCCCCTTGTGACATCAACAAAAGAGACAACACGGGAAATACGGCGCTTCATTATTGCTTTAAGGGAACTTTTGATGCAAACATCAATTTAATGAGGGCCTTAATTCAACATGGCGCCGATACGAATGCATCGGACAATACGGGAATAACCCCAACTTTCTATTCACTATTGTCTTATGACAAAATATTCAAACTGGTATTATCGGCAAATGGCGACGTTGGCTCATTCCGATTTCGCGATTTTCAAACTCTAAAAATGACCTGTGGCTGGAAAGTTCGTAATCTGGATTACCAAATCTTTTTGAAGCGTCTTTACTACCTCGGATGTCCAGTAACGTGTTGTAAGAAAATAGCAGAAATATATCCTCAAGGCATTCATATAGCAGAATGGTTGAATGAATTAAACAATAACTGTGCAAGTTTAAAAGAAATTTGTCGCACAAAGATAAGACATTGTTTCAAAAAACAAATAAACACCAGGGTCAAGGAACTACCAATTCCTGGTGCTCTACAGCATTATATCTTGATGGAAGATGTAATAGAATTCCTGGAAAAGTTTTTGTACATTTAACAATATACGTTATGTTTTGTTTCCGAGATTGAGGTGTTGAGTGTATTGTCCGATATTCTGAGATCGTGATGCGACCAATTCTGTAGCCATGGCAGTGTTTGCTTGCATCCATAATCGTAAAAGTTCATTTATTGGGTGATTAAATTTATTTTCGACACATATTTTTGTCAGTTTATTTTATCCGTACCGGTGACTTTTGTATGTTATGGCGTCCTTAACTACGAGTAGACGGAGCATGCGGAGAGATGCAATGTTATGATTTGAAGTTTAACGACTACTTTTCTGCACCAAACGGTAACAGTTGGAGCTGCCAATTCACGGCATGTTCTTATGAACGTCTTCATTAGCGTAGTTGGTGCAGGAAATGGACACATTAGACCCCGTATTGTTTTTAAACTTTCTTTCTGTCTGCCTACCAATAGTATTTGCCAGAAATAAGCGTTTTCAAACAAATTGGGAATAAAGTGTAACCGGAATAAAGAGAGAGAGAGAGAGAGAGAGAGAGAGAGAGAGAAAGATGGGGTTTAGCGTCCACTCAACACAAACTAGGTCATTTCGGGACTAACATATGGTTTAATTTTATTTCAATAATTCGCTTGCGCGTAGGGGTCTTTAGCAGTGGGAGGAAACCGGAGTGCTCGGAGGAAACCCACGAGGTTGAGAAGGCGCCCCTATATCCATGCCACATACGCTCACACCAGGGCTCGAAACCACAGCCGCAAGCCAGAGGTGACCGGCCAGCTAAAGGTCGAAGCGCGGCACTCTAGAACACTAGGCCACCCCAAGCCCCCGGAATAAAGGCTCTGTAGTATGTGTGAGGTGATGAGTAACAACTATTTATATACAGATTAATAGTTATAATCGAAATCATACCAAAAAAAAAACTAATGATAATCAAAAACAAAAATAAAAAAAAAGAGTGGTAACATTACTATCTAAAAAATACAAATAAACATGAATCGCGGAGAAGAGGGCTTTAAAATCAATATAATTGTAATGGACTGTACTCTCTTGTGATTAATATAAATTGTAGTTTGAACGTTTTGACAGTGACAGCTTAAAATATTATACTGACTAGCCTACAATGGTTAAAACTAAATTCCAAGTTGTTATATTATCATAAATCTGGTATGCCCTCTGGCCCCCCTCCAATAACTTGAATAAGTGCTTTTTACGATTCACAACGTTTTTGGGGTAGAGGTTCAAAGCGGCGGGAATATTAATTCGTTTTGATACATTTACTCCGCTCGCTGGACACTTCCCTAGAGCTCGGTTCAGATTAGCCGGTGATTTGGCGACGAACAGTACATTTATCTGGTCAGCTCTATTTATATCGACGACCAGGCAGCATTTCCAGCACTGGTTTCGGGTTGAGATTCGCGCGACTTTTGACCAAATTTGAAAAATAAAAAAGATTATCATATCACTTTGTGATTTGGTTACAAAAATGGAATGGAAATGAAAATGAAAACTAGATAATGTCGTAACCTCGAGTTAAATAGTTTGATTTATCAGGACATTTTTGCGTTACCTATTTAAACTGTTTTCCGATGCACCCTGATGCCAAACTGATCCCGCAGTGAATATTCGCTTGGCCGCTACAATCACTGATAAGCATGACATCGACGAGGCTTAATGAGTACGGCATATTGACTTTTTTACTCCGACAAATTAAATTCTCAAGCATTTTTTGAGGTAAAAGAAAAATAAAGACGTTTGAAGTATTTGTAGTTAAAAAATATTTCCTATTTAGTGTAAATTGGTATTAAAATGAGTAAAATGCATCATTTTGCCCGAAGAAGTTAGGTGTTAAGTAAACATGGCACGAGCCGTTGAGTCAATGACTAATGCCGCGTGCAGTCAACGCACGTGTTGTGGACAGTCATCTGTTACAGAGATCATTCGTAAGTAATTCTCTGTGAAACAGATTGCCCTAATGCCTCCACACCATCCTAGTCCTTGTCCCATAAACGGCAGGACAAATCGGCAACTGTTCTTATCGTCCCGTTCTTTCGAAGCGACTAATTGCCTGTGCCCTTGACACTGGAGCGCTTTGGGGGATATTTTTGGCCATAAATCCGTAGAGCTGGGAGGGAGGTGGGCAATCATGGCCAGTCAACACCTATTTCGATACCTTTCCGTCTTCGTTCGCCCAGTTCGGAGCAGAACAGTGGGACATTATACCACATTCCGTTTCTGTTTCCAACCGCGTTCATGGAATGCGGATGGAGTGTAAGACCTACATGTACCTTTACTTTGGAAATCGAATCGAATCTCTCTGTGTATGAAAATCAAATACATTATTCATGTTCACTTTCCTGTTTGAACTTGGCCTTCAACTTAATGGGAAACATTATACATGTCTGCGATATCATCCCTGGTGAAAGTGGACGTAAATCCCAATATAGTCATATCCATTATAATATAGTTTAGTTAGACTGTAATGTATTTTATAATGTATAATGTATAATGTATTTTAAAGTAGTTAAGTCTCTTACTGCAATATAATCCAAAATCTTCGACATTGAAAACGCGAATTATTTGTCAATTTAAAGATACATTATGGCAGATACGATAACGAGTTGGCAGTTCTCACTATAATAGTTATAACTACATAATGTAAAGGCAAATTTCAGTCACATGGATCCACTATGAACCGAGAACTAAGTGGATGCAAGTTCCGCTTAGCCTCGGTCATCATTACTGATGTCGGTAAGACAAAATTATTAGCCTCGACTATCCATTTAATCGATAATCAGGACGGAAAGTTTTGAGTGTTAATCGGACTATAATCCAACAAATATCACAGGCTAGCCTTGAATTCGAGAGCTGATTATGGTCTGGATAAGTTAATTAATTTCTAACTAATACATTTCAGGCCTAAAGAAAGGCCTACAATAGGCATATTTTGCTCTTGCATAATGTATATTTAAATCAACATTGATGTTATGATCATACCGGGAAAGGTGGGCTTCTGATATCGAATAATTAAGACAAAATAAAAGTGTTATCATTGGTACGCGAATTGTGTACCATAATGCGTATCAGCGACATTTGTAACTGGAGGCTAGATATATTCCACAAGTCATGTCACATGCTGACGTCATATTCTTATCTGGAGAGTATGCGCGATAAATACTATCGGTATAGTTTGGAATAACCAGACGCTAGAGATTGCTATTCGTATTTCGCCGAACATAACTGATTAGAAATTACAGTACAAACAGAAACGATCGAATGTAAATCAGTTTATGTACATTCACATTACAATATTATATGCGTTGCTACCCATTTGTGTCAAATTGTAGGTCCAAAATATTAGCGATTTAGCTCCTTTAACACAAAATGACAGAGAAGATGTTACGTTAGGCTGCTGCTGTTACCTAGTGGGTTACTTCCTAAAGACGGGAACAACGGTATAATCTGGATATGAATTTATACAAGCAGCAACATCATTAAAATTGACTAACAACTAAAAAGGAATGAACAATATGATGTTCATTCTCTTGATAATTAAAACATATCTCTGTAATAAACGTGAGTGTAATTTATATGACGTTGTTGTCACGATATTAATCTCTCGGGTAGTTTAAAGTTACATTTGTTGTACAATAAACAATTATAAAATGTTGCCACTAGTGACTTAAATTAAATAGTTAATTAAATGTTAAATAAAAACAATGAGTCTTGTTAATGCTATTCAACAACTATACAATAATACTTATGTTGATAAAAGATCAAGGTTAAAACCATGAATGAATACATTTAATTATATTGTAGGAGATTAGTGTCCCAGGCTGACTACAGCTGTTATAAACTATAATATTTGGTTCTTAGAATTATTCTAAATAAACATTATAATAAAAAATATGTCTGCCAAGAATCATATTGAAATTCTTGGTTATACTACTTTTTTTTGTCGTTAAATACCAATATACTGGGTAAACTTTATAAATCTGATTGTTTTCTTTGAAATGACTGGGCCGCTAACGGCGAAGATATATTTTTAAAAGTATTTCAGAACGCCCGACTATAGCCTTATCACGTTTCTATTGTTGATCGAGAAAATGGGTCAATAGTAAAACTAGGTCATCAACTGAAATTAATGGGTCAATGAATCGTACAATATTTGTAGTAGTCAAATAGTAGTAGTGTATATGTAGTGTGTAGAGTGTTACATTATATAGGAAACAGCCATCGGTATATTTAAAGCCTGTAGACTCGCTTTATTTACCTCTATTAACCTCTAAACTACTATAGTGATTGCTTATGTTATAATATCTAATAACTTACTGCAGTGTGCGTATTTTGTCTCTTGGTGTGTTGGGGAGATTTGTTTTGAGATTGAGAACGCGAAATGAATATATATGCAATTAATAATAATATAGCATATACCTTTCGATAATTAATTAGATATATGTTAAATAATTTGACGTTTCATGGTTTTTGGACCATGATCCCGATCACTTTAAAAGACTCAAAGGAATATGACAATAGTTGTGAGTGTGCTTCGCGGAGGAAACGGTTTTCATGGTTCTTAAAATTATCCTAGATTTCATTGAGAAACGCCACATGTGTTCATGTAATGAAGAGTGAATCTTTCTCCTATGCGGAAAATGGGTAGAAAGGTGTATGGATTAAGGAGTGGAACCAATAGGCAACACCACGTAATAGTAATCACCTATAGATTAACTGACTTGACCTATATAGTCACGATTAAAGTACATTATTAGGATATAAATAGGCAATAGGTCACGTGTAAAGTGCGCAAGACTAGTAGTCGAACATAATATTATATAGATAATATTTAAAACTGTGTAGTGCAAAGAGAGTATAAGGGCACCGAGATTATTGGTTCCGTTAACCAGTCATGACTGATTATATACACGAACGCAGCGAAGGTCTTAATCATCAGCATTTTTCAAATTCATTCTAATTGTGAAGTCCGTTCTATATTTTCTTTCCTGTGTTCTTATCTTATGTGTTCTTCGAATTGGAGAGTTTTTATCATTGGATTTATTTCATCTTTTTATGTGGTAGACTAGCTATATTAACGGTAAAAATGTCCGCACTTTGCACACAAGAAAATGTTTTGGATCGGATAAATGGCAGTGTTTTATTTGAAAGACTTTGTGTTCAAGATGAAACTGTTCTACTCAAATTCATCGAGACTTATATCAAATCAAGGGATAACCACGAGACTTTCCTACACGATTGTTTGCAATCGAAAGTACTAAAGGAAAATGATCGAGTCTCGTGTATTGAAATTTGTATAGAACTAGGAATATATATTAATTGTACGGATCAAGATGGCAAAACGCCACTTATTATGGCTGTTATTGCGCGATCTTTAGACTGCGTCAAAACTCTTTTATCTATCGCTTGTGGCATCAACAAAGTGGATAATAGTGGGAACACTGCTCTCCACTATTGCTTTTTGGGGCCTTATGAAGCTAAAAGTACTCTAATAAATGTTCTAATTGAACATGGTGCTAATGTAAATATACCAGATAGTCTTGGAATTACCCCAGCATACTATGCGTTACTATCTAACGCCAAAATATTAAGACTTATAACATTAGCTTACGGCGACGTGACGTCATTTCGACAATGTCATTTCTATACGCTTAATCACGTGTGTGGATGGAAAGTTCGTACCATGGATATTCAAGTCTTCTTAAAACGTCTGTACTACCTCGGATGTCCAGTGACGTGCTGTAAGACTTTAGCGGAAATGTATCCAAAAGACCCTAGTATAGTGAAATGGAAAAACGGATTAACGAATAACTGTAAAAGTTTACAAGAATGTTGCCGGACAAGTATTAGACGTTGCGTGGGTAGTATGATAGAAAAACGTGGGGAAGAACTACCGGTTTCCAACGCAATACGGCAATATATATTGATGATGGACGCCTTAACGAATATAGAATAATGTGTTTGGGATATTTGCATGGATAGTTCATTGAAAGAATGAATCCTATTGATTTGTTTTATAACGATTTCCGATAATTAACTCGGATGTTACAACGATCAGCATTCCGGGTATAGAATAATTTGTGATTTACAACTATTTCTGTAGAATATTTGTATTAAAATAACTTATAGCAAAATATTTATCGATTGTGGTAACACATATACTTGAGAGTAATCTTGTATGTGTCTAGTCCAGTGGTTCTCAACCTCCTTATTTTGCCCACGGCACACCTTTGTACACATGGAAAAAATGGCGGCACACCTGGCTAAATATATTCGAAAAATATTTGAATTTTTCAAATTAAAATCATGGCTAGTCATAGACGGCATACAACCATAGACACTGGACTAGAGAATGACTCAAACTAAATACAGAAAAATAGGTTGCCAGGCAACGCCCACACAGCAGCCAAATCGTCCGGGCAGTCAACAAGAGTTGTCGCATATTAAGGAATTATCAAAAAATCATTAGAATTTGTTTGGTTTTTATAATCAAACATTTTTTTTTTAATTAGATAATAATTGTGACCTCCAGAGGGACCACAAGCTAAAAAGGTTGATTTTTCGTACAATCAGGGGACATAATTCAGGATGTAATGACCCGATGGGCGCAAATATCGAAAGGAACCAAGATCTTTGGGTTATAAACATACATGTCAAGTTTCATCAAAATCGATTCAAAATTGTGACCTCTATAGGGTCCACAACCTTGATATAACATATTTTCACACTATTCGTGTACAAACGGCGGCCATTTTGTACGTCAGTTCTAGTCCGATTTTCACGTAATTCATAGTCTCTCTTCATTACCATGTAACGGTGATATAGTCAAACGTTTTTTTAAATCGGATAATAATTTTGACCTCCACAGGGACCAAAAGCTAACAAAAGCGATTTTTCGGACAATCCGGGGACATAATTCAGGAAGTTATGATCCAATGGGCGCAAATATCGACAGGAACCAAGATCTTTGGGTTATAAACATTAGGGGTGTAACGATACATCGAACAATCGATGCATCGCGATAGTTCGACTGTCGATAGTATGTATCGATATTAAAAAGAAACTATCGATAAAAATTGCGATAGTCAAGCAAACTATCGATAGTTTCGATAGTTTGTAATAGCGAAAGTAAAATAGCTCAAATTCACTGATATCTGTCGAATAATTACTCTGTTATCACTAAAATAGCGTTACACGATCTCAATATCACATGGAAATCTTTGTCTACCATATTAGGCATGGCTTACTAAGAAATGTGTAAAATGTTTGATTTTGGCGCGAAAAAGCTGAAAATGGTCACGTACGCCAATAACAGACATGCTGAAAGCATGCCGCATATGACAGGAAAGTTGGCTATGCTTTTTTTTACAAGTTACTAAACTACCAATGTAATATACCATTTTACATAATATAAAGAAAAAACCCCAATGCACTTTATTATTTAACTTCCTATCAGAATGCGACGTTACCGTGCACCCGAGATACCAGCTAGGAGGCTCTTCTATTCGCCCCCACCCTTTTGCCGTACCATTAGAAGACACGTGTTGTTTTTGTTTTTATCTGTACCGTCTTGTGTCGCTTCTGTCGTTTTTTTGTCGATATGATTACCGATATCCGTGTTAAGATATTACGTACTGATTTACGGAGGGAGATGTTGAACTAGTGAATTGTAATCTATTGCCAGTACTGGATTTTTAATTAGCAGTTAAAGCAGTAGGGGTAATTCAGAATGCGGGAATGTCTGATACAGGCCAACCATACCATTTTTGGCGAGGCGATTACCCTATTCAAGAATTTTGTAATTGTGACAACACTAAAAATCAGTATGGTTATTTTCTGGGAAAAGCATTCCAGTCACCCATAAAATAATCAGTAATATCATTATTTTGTTCTGCTTATTCGAGAGTCCGTTATAAAAATTGACTCTTACATTGATTTGTCAATTAAACGATTGTCCGTTATAGAGTGTCCGATATAAAAAGACTTTGAAAACAAAGAAATTTTTATTACAAAAATCGGGACCAAACTGTTGTGTCCGTGTAAGCGATTGTCCGTTGTATGCACATCCGTTATATTATTCGGGGTCTACTTGTATTATTATATTATCTAACATTACCTGGAACTTTCTAGTGTTTCAAAATTTTTAGTTTGATTAAATGTTATAATAAATGTATACCTGACAGTGTGTTTTAAACCTAAACTAATAAACAGATCAAACTATCGCAATAGTCCAATAGTATCGCAATATTTAATCCCCAATAGTAATAGTATTGCAATAGCTGTTTACCCAATAGCAATACAATCGCAATAGTGAAAATTACCAACAATAGTCACCCCTAATAAACATACATGTCAAGTTTCATCAAAATCGGTTCAAAATTGTGACCTCTATAAGGTCCACAACCTTTATGTAACATATTTTCACACTATTCGCGTACAAACAGCGGCCATTTTGTCCGTCAATTTTGGTCCGATTTTCACAAAATTCAAACTCAACCTTCATAACCATGGAATGGTGATATAATCAAACCGTGTTTTAAATCGGATGACAATTTTGACCTCCAGAGGGATCACAAGCTAAAAAGGGCGATTTTTTGGACAATCAGGGGCTATAATTCAGGAAGTTACGATCCGATGGGCGTAAATATCGAAAGGAACCAAGATCTTTGGGTTATAAACATACATGTCAAGTTTCATCAAAATTGGTTCAAAATTGTGACCTCTATAAGGTCCACAACCTTGATATAAGATATTTTCACACTATTCGCGTACAAACGGCGGCCATTTTGTCCGCCAATTTTGGTCCGATTTTCACGAGATTCGAACTCAACCTTCATAACCATGGAACGGTGATATAATCAAACGGTTTTTTAAATCCGATAACAATTTTGACCTCCAGAGAGACCACAAGCTAAAAAGGGCAATTTTTCGGACAATCAGGAAGTTACGAACCGATGGGCGCAAATATCGCAAGAAACCAAGATCTTTGGGTTATAAACATACATGTCAAGTGTCATCAAAATCGGTTCAAAATTGTGACCTCTATAAGGTCCACAACCTTGATATAACATATTTTCACACTATTCGCGTACAAACGACGGCCATTTTGTCCGTCAATTTTGGTCCGATTTTCACGAAATTCGAACTCAACCTTCATAACCATGGAACGGGGATATAATCAAACGGTTTTTTAAATCGGATAACAATTTTGACCTCTAGAGGGACCACAAGCTAAAAAGGGCGATTTTTCGGACAATCAGGGGCCATAATTCAGGAAGTTACGATCCGATTGGCGCAAATATCGAAAGGAATCAAGATCTTTGGGTTATAAACATGCAATTCAAGTTTCATCCAAATCGGTTCGAAATTGTGGCCTCTACACTGTTCACAAGCTAAAAAACGTTTCATTGAAATCAGATAAAAATTGTGACCTGTAGACTGTTCACAAACAATTGTGGACGGACGGACGGACGAACAGGGGCGACGACAATATACGTCCACATGAAAATGTGGGCGTATAAAAAACACATTTATTAACTTACATGTACTTTATTGCAGTGTTTCGAATTTCATCAATCAACTAGCTGGCTTCTTTAGTGAGACAGTTTCTTCCCGTGCCGTTCAAAATTTCGCGGCGCACTTATGGAGATATCGCGGCACACATGTGAGCTTGGGTAGAGCGTGTGCACGTAAAAGATATCTTGGCAGTACGAAAAGAGTATACGTAAACGTTACTATTTATAGCGTATTACGGCATCACTAACCTAAATAAAACCAACAAATACTTCGAAAATTCACACACTTTATTTGGTTTACAACGTGATATTAATACATATAATTTAATGACCTCATAAATAATATCACAGCTGGTTAACAAATATCCATCAAATTTATATTTAAAGACAGTTAATATATAACAAATAATTTAATCAACAATAATTTTAAAAAGTCTGATATACCAAAGTAATACAGATTCGCATAATAAGAGCGTGGTCCCTGTATTTATCAGAATTTTACAGAAATAATTTGACTGCCCCCGACACTGGATATAGCCTTCCCTGAAACCTATAATAATACTGTATGGTACAGGACGAGCCCCCCCCCCCCCCCGCACGAATAATTGTATGTTTTTGCCGTGCTCCCACCCTCCCCCACAAAAACACAAACTTTTTATAGAACAGTACGGTTCAACAGCAGTAGCTAGTAATTCTCATTCTATAATATCGTACAACAACATTGTTTGGGGTAATCAGGGCAGTACACTTTCCGCTCTTTGCCGTACACCCAATATCTATAGTTACCATCATCCCAGCTATAGTGTACCTCCGTTACCGGCACGGCTCGTAGCTGCTGACGCTGGAAAATATGAAATAAGTCAATGCAAATACATTTAAATTTAAATACCGTATACCGACATGCTAGTCGCCGCAGATTGTGTGACCACTATATATATCATTCTCATAGCATACACCTCGCAGTGTTTCGTTTGATTTGATAATCCCACTTAAAAGTGCTGTAAAGGAAGCAACTTTCTGTTCCACATTATGATTGCTCAATGGTCCGATTAACAACCAATAGCCTACTGCGTAATGATATTATTACGCTTTAAACAGAGCTCCAAATTGAACAAGTTTACATTAACCAGTGCATAGCAGAATATTGCAGACAAACTGCATGACAAACGAGTCCATCAAAACCGATACAATGTATTAATGCTGTTTGGAGACTTTCGCCGTTTTTAATACCTTAAATCACTGTCCAAAGATTAAGGGAAGACCCCAGATAAAATCATGGGCTGTCATGTTGCTGTTCTCGGGATGGATTTGATTGCACGGGAAGAATAGACACACTCCCTCAAAAGCTCCGGGATTTCTCGAACCATTGCTTCGCATTATCCCATAGTCCGGTGGCTGAAGGGGGGGGGGGTCGCTACCCGAGCTATGAATCTGGGTGGTGATCAGGCGTTTAAGGGGCGTTTTCGAGATATAGGGGTGGGTGGATGTCTACAATGTGTGTGTGTGGGGAGAGTGTCATTATGTTGATATAACATATTAATAAAGCATAAATTTCTATGACTGCCCATCTGTAAAAATAAGTGTTACTGATGCCTCTGGACAACTGTTTTGATTTGTAGGGAGTTGGGGTGGGGGTAGCAGGTGTGCGTGTGGGGAAGGGTGGTGGGGATAAAATTGGCGGGAAATGAGTTCACATTGATTTAAATGATGATTGACTAAGAGCTTGATGAAACGATTCTAAATGTTTATAAGATTCCCATTGTGTGGGATGGACACCGTTGTGGGGGGTCCGGGGGAGGGGCGGGGCAATACGTTTTTTTGTGGACAGAAATCATTTCGTTCATAATTGAGCTTAAAGTGGTATCTCGTTAGCGTTTTCGTTAAATATATTAAATTATAACGGCACTTTTTCAAGAGATCTGGGAATGTATGTCAAAAACACAGTAACTCAGTGATATTTTTAGTCATTAGTTAATTCTTAGTCTTCAGCAGAAGATTCAAAATCAAAAGTTCATATATGAGCGAGATAAATATTTTCTTGGTCGCTGGCCAACAGCTCGCATATCCTTTGGATATGCTTCAGAAACCAATTCACATTACAAATCTTCATTCCAGCCATGAAGTAATCTTATACACATATTTAGAGATATGCAGTGGAATTAAAATCAACGCGAACTCATTTACCGTCAATTCCGCCCCCTCACCTTCAACACACGCACACCTGCTACGCCACTCCACAAATCAAACAGTTGTCCAGGTGCATAATAAACACTTATTTAGAGATGGGTAGCCCAAGAAACTTATGTTTTATTAATATATATAACATGGTCACCATTTATGTCAACATAATGACAGCCCCTCCCCTCCTCACAAATCAAAACAGTTGTACATGGGATAATAAACACTTATTTAGAGATGTGCATTTCTAGAAATTTATATCTGATTAATAATATATTATGTCAACATAATGTCTCCCCCCACCTCCCGCCACACACACAACCATTGTAGACATTTGACCCCCTATATCTCTAAAACACCCCTCTCAACAAATGCCTGATCACCCCCAGATTCGGAATCTACCCAAAGATATTGGCATAAAGAAATTGGTTCCATAAGTTCAAAGCTCGGGTGGCGACACCACCCCCCCCCCCTTCAGCCACGGGACTACCAATTGGCGGTTAAACTTTATTTAATTGTGCGGCCTAACGCCCGCTTTTTACCGTGTTATTGATAATTGAGCAATACAGGGCTGCACGTGCATCTGTTACGTAAGTAAAGTAGACTATTTCCGTCTCAAACACCTGCATTAACAGGCATATAGACTCAAAGGTCGAGCGATTGTACCAACTTACCTGATTAATGTATTTCTCATTTGGAAAACCCGTTCTGTGTTGATTACATAGATTAATAGAGCACTGGTTAATTTCGTCTAGAGGATAACATGATATTGGCCACACCTGTTAATACAAGTTACATATAATTAGTAGTGGATAGTCCTGACTAAGACTTTGAATAAAAGGGTTTAATTAACTAATAGGAGGTAAGCTGGATATGACGTTACGAGACACTGTCATGTCAGGTTCAGTAACTAAAAGTACAATAACACTCACTCGGCAAACCTCGACAGATTCCGGAACCTACATCTAGTCTCCGCTGTATGACAGTAAATGATATGTACCTACGCCCATACATTTACGATGCGGCTACCGGTTTACTTTAACAGGAAAACTTGACGCTATTACAAACAAACAAGACACCATGGACGCAGTCATGATTCATTCGGGACCTTTAAAGTAGTTCCAAGACACCATGGGCGCAACCATGTTTCATCCGGGACCTTTAATGTAGTTCCAATACGGCGGAATTCGTCATACAGCCAAGACTAGATGTAGGTCCCGGAATCTGTCGAGATTTGCCGAGTGCAATAATACTATTATACTTCTATGTTGCACCTGGCATTTACAAATTATATAAACAAAGCTAAGGAATTTACCAAATTTTCTTATGCTAAATACTTTACAATTTTAGAGCCCAATTAGTGGTAAGCCTGTTAAAATCCGTATTACAAACTTGGTATGTCGAAGTTCGTTGTGCACTTCTCTGACATTAAAGCCAATCAGTATTTTATTACATAATTTGAAAAACAGCTGTGGTGAACCCGATTATTATATTGTAATATTTCAGCAGTAAACTTTAAATATATTCCATTAATTATTAAAGATATGTTCCCGGGTATAAACAAGGTGATTTGACGATCTCTTTGGGCTAAAAACATATAAAAAATAATTAATCTATCAATACCCCTGCTGTAACGAATCTATTCAAAGAAGTCGTGTTCGGGTGCGAAGCCGGAGCAGAATTCATTGCATACACAAGACGATGTTGGTGTTACTCGCTATCAATAAATTATAAATATCGAAGCCTAATTAAATTCTCGGATTATACGCTGTCCACGTCTTTTCCCTTGGTTTTGATCTCAGAAAGTGTTGTAGTTAAAATCTTCATCAGGTTTATCAACATATACATCAAACACCCAGTCTTCGCGTGCTACCTTTAACGGGGGGCGAGCAGACATCTCTGTTGGGCTGCCGATTAAAGAAACCATTACTCTTTTGTTCAATATGCGTTCCATGTTTTTTAGGGGTATCCAGAATTCTCTAATAAAATTGGATATTTCTACTTTCCATATACATGTATACCAAAATTGCCATACTTTTATTGGAAATAACAACCCGATAAATACTTTTCTGGAAAGTATCTTTAATGAATGTACAATAATAGTTAATTTTACAAACTGAAATTAATGAGATCCAATCAAAATGCCTGAATAAATTTTTTGCGTATATACTCACCGGTAACATGACTTGTTCAAATACTAAAGACCCCTGAACTTCTCTGATTAACTCATCCGGTAAATCTGTCTTCTCTATAATATGATCACCTTTATGATTCGTACTGTAACACAATATTATTACAAAATATATCATTTTATTATAAAGTATTTATTATATATTTATTATAAAATATTTATTATAAAATATTTATTATAAAATATTTATTATAAAATATTTATTATAAAATATTTATTATAAAATATTTATTATAAAATATTTATTATAAAATATTTATCATTTATATTTATACTAAAATATTTATTATACATTTATTATAAAATATTTATAATATATTTATTATAAAATATTTATCATATATTTTTTATAAAATATTTATCATATATTTATTATACAATATTAATCATATATTTATTATAAAATATTTATTATGTATTTATTATAAAATGTTTATTATGTATTTATTATAAAGTATCTATTATATATTCATTATAAAGCTTTTATTATATATTTATTATAAAGCATTTAATATAACGGAATTACTTTGATGCCTAGTCAACAATAATTTGAGAGAAACTTATATTATTGTGATTTTTCTTTTTAAATTTATCAGTGGCTGCACTGTGAAACGGATTGCAGTACATATATAGTTTTTTTTTTTAAACTATATTTTATTCAATAAGAATAGGATTAGGGAACAGGCAAGGCCTATATCACCCCTCTCCCTCAACCCAACGAACAGACAGACTTTCATTCGTTGCCAGCCAAGGCGTTATCACTGACAAGGTTGTTCAATCCCTGGTAAATGTTCTGAACTTTAAAAACATGGACATAGAACACAAAAACATGAATATATAAAACATACTATATAACTTTCATCTGTATAAAACATTTTAAGTTTGAGAAACCATCACATGTTTTACAAGTTATTCTTCCATCACCACCACAAGTATTACACCTAAAATAATAATAATATGACATTAAAACTTCACACATTGTGAAAATAACTTTCTACAGATAAATTACCGTTGTATATAAGAAAATATCAACGAGTAGTAAGGGGGGAAACTTGAGGTTGAACGTGCTGACCTAAGGCCGCAATTGGAAGATTGCAAAGTCATATTCTAAACTAGGAGGAAGCTTCGGCACTCCTATGTCTACGATTTCACTTCTGTGGAAGCAGACGTTAAAACACCAGGTAGTAGTAGTAATGAACGTGCTTAAATCATAAATAATACAAAGTTTACCAAATCATAATAACATTCCACAAAGAGAAGGTTTAACGTCCACTCGACACAAACTAAGTCATTTCGGGACTAACATATGGTTCAATTCTAACTGAATAATTCGTTTGGGCGTAGGGGCAGTAGAGGAAACGGGGGGACTCGGAGACAATCCACGAGGTTGGACAGGCGACTTTACTCCTTGCCACTTACAACCAGGGAATCGAAACCACCCCAGCTGACTCAATGACAGACCTTATAATATAACGCATCCGGCCATCCCCACCAATATTCTCCAGTCATGTTTATGACAATACATTGTAATGAGAATGATAACCAGACCCCCACCCCCTCGCTTACCTGACATTGCCGTCACCATGACAAACAAAACACATGTCACTAACAGGACCGTGTTCTGGGTCATGTCGTGTCACGCGACCGTCACCACCACAATGGTGGCATCTTGTTTGACCCCAGCCTTGACATCGATGGCATCTCAAGTAACCCCTGGCGTCACAGGCATTACATGGCTGAAAGAAGAAGGTTAGATTAAAGGCGAGCTGATAAAAGTCTCTGACTAGTGAATAATAATACACAGCTAGTTAATCTATGTGGATGTTTTAAAATGACCTGACAGGCTGATAAAGCGCCATTCTATGATTGATACATGATTTTGTCGTCTGACTAGCTGACAATCATGTATCTGTCTAGCTAATACATGTATCTGACTAGCTGATAGACGTGTAACATATCTTAAAACATAATGTTTACAATACTGCTTACCCTGACAGTAGCTGTATGAGGCACCTCTACCAATTTGACATGGTCGTGGAACACATTGTCTGGATTACACAGTATGGCGAACGGTGGTGGTGGTATACCGTTTTCCGGGCCATCAATCATCCCACCACGGTATGGTTCAGATACAAAACCAGTTTGTCTTTCTTCACAAAATGTCTCCAGGGTGTACTGTAGTAAAAGACAAAATTAACTACATCAGTAGCAGATCCAGTCTAAAAAAAGAGTGCTACGGTGATATGGTTCTGGTGTGTGTTGCAGGTTTTATTATTTATGCCGTCTGATTAAGGTAAACTATCCCTTTAAGCGCTGATATGATGACCTCTCCAGTTATGCTTGGATCCAGACTCGCTTCATGTTGTGGAATGGTAATCTGTTTCTTTGAAAATTGTACCCGTAAGCTTTTAGTCAAAACCAATGTTGATCTATAACCTGTTGATACTGTAAGCCAAAAATTAAGCCTACACCAAAATTTCGAACCCAAAACTTAATCGTATACTGACCTACATCAAAAAGATTTGGTGCCTTGAAGAGCAAAATAAAAATAACGCTTTAGACCCAAGGATGTATGGAGTACAATCGGGCCGTCCAGTAACATTAAGCGGATCAAGTTCATTTTCCAAAGGTGTCCGGATACTTCACAAGATACGTGTCTAGAGATGCCTGAAATGTACCCCATCTTCGGATCGTGATAACTCCACTGGAGCAGGGTTTGCGATAAAAATTAAAATCAATTTATTTGCAGCTTGACCAGTTCTAATAACATAAGACAGATGTTTTGACAATTTATTTTTGAGGCATAATTTCTTAAATTTAAATTTCTTGAGCTACAAAGGACGCATGAAGTCGAGCCGAGCTACTATTATTACGTTTACATTCCAAATGGTAAAACAGACTGTGGAGTTGGTTTACGAAAGAGCGCAATCAAGTTTTGACAACTTACATGCAGAGCATTGTGAGGTATAATTTCTTTAATTTGCATTTCTTGAGCTGGACCTTTACTGTAGCAACAATTTTCACTGACGAACTGGAACATGGCTTCGCGACACTGTTGTTCATTCAGGTCAGCTACACTGAAAAATATATGGTTAAATGACGGAAATAAAACGAAATAAAATAGGATTTAACGGGAAACTGAATAGGAACATAAACCTATGTCACAGAAAACTTGGGCTAAAAAAGTAAAAAAAAAAAAAAAAAATGTCTCAGACACACAAGGCGGAAAGTATCACAAAGATATACAAGTGTAATACAACCCAAAAGGTAGGATATTCCAAAGCGAAAGGAGACAAACAAGAAAAAAGAAAATAGATCCGATAAAGGGAAAAATCAGACACAGGTCACATGCTAACGAATTATAGGCTTACCAACAGTATTACAATAGAAATTTACAACAACCTTGTTTGTTTTAGTTTCAAACCAAAGATGTAACTCCGGGAAGGTATTTCAAACTTTGAATCAAGTTGGAGCCGGGCAAAAATCATCATAAACATTAAAGTCAATTGGAAAATTAATAGTGGTCTGCTCCCATAGACTATTTTCGTTAAGTGGGGTTATTTCCCTTGAAAAATCTTAACCATACCTCAAAACTTCCACACGGTCTGTGAGTCTAAATTCTCTAAAACACAAGGCACATTCTTATTATTGTGCTATATAACTTAACAAAATTTCAATAAAATAAACTTACTCGTCAAACTGCATGTGTGGTGGATCTCCTTGTGGGGGAGGTGGTGGTGGCGGGGGAGGCATTGGGGCCACTGGAAGAAAACATGAAATGAAGTGAACATAAACTACAGCGAGCCCAAACCAATACAAGTCTGTTTTGTTATAAAATTCAAAAAGTTGCTACATGCTGAAGTCCTTCACCCAGAGGTTTAATTTTCAATCTAAACGTAATAAATTTGAACTCACTCATTCCAAATCCTCCAACACCCTGGTACCCCTGAAATGCTGGCATACCCGGCATTGGGGGTGGCGGACCCATATTAGGTGGTGGCATATTTGGGCCACCCCCCATTGGGGGACCCTGCCCTTGCCTAAAGTTAGAAGGCGGTCCTCCCATTCCAGGATTCCATTCTGTAATGAAAAGATAAACACCAGGTTATGTACATATCATATTAATAGCCCATATCAATTTCTCGGCTCTGCCATAAATCATGATTTATAATGTTTCGGTTTTAAAAGGTTTAGATGAAAGATATTCGATGGGCATAACAACAAGGAAAACCTGCAGGTTGGATTTATATTCATAGATAATAGGTTTCATAAAAATTAATTCTTTAGAACTATTATGAAGTTTTTACAAAGACAGAATTGTGGCGTCACTGAAACAAGTAAATTTTTAGAATGGTTGCCAAATTGTCAAGATATAATATTGAATATATTACACACGACATACAGTAGAGAAGTCAGAGTTTTACTGAAACTGAAAAACAATAATGAAAGGTTTATCCCACCGCTAGTTTCATGGAATTATCGACACGTCAATTTGTGAAAAAATTCATTCAACGGACCACATTTAAAACCTCGGTGGGTCGGATATGGCCCGCCGGCCGCATGTTTGACACCCCTGACCTAATCATTTATGTTTAGTGTGCGTCTAAATACATCACTGCCCATCAGCAGTACGTAGCTAAAAACGTTGAGATATACACGGAGGGTTGACAGATGAATTTTTTTATCTACCCATCGCGAACGCAATCTACCGGCGGCTGAATCATTCGTGGGTCTGTCTGTGGTTGTGGTAACATGCATAATATCATTATAAAGATGACTAGTACTACCGTGGTCCTGTCTGACAAACCAGCTTGGTGCAATAAAGTGGAATGTTAAACCCTATTTCGTTTCGACAAAATAATGCGATGTTAGTAGCTTGTTCATCTATATAAGCTACAGAAAAGGCTCGGAATGCCGTCCAATTATATTCGGATCCAAGCCGGGTGGCCCAGTGATTGAGAGGCAAGAAGTGCATCGGCAATTTATGGCGTGTGATTCTCCCGTGACAGTTGGGCAGGACGAAGGGCCTGGCAATGGACAATGTGTAATCGTTCGGATGGGACGACAAAACAAGGTCCCGTACACATTAGCGTGCATTTAAAAGAATCCTTGGAATTTAATATAAGAGTAGATCGTCCGGACAAATTTCCCCCCATACACTGTATCTTCATTAGCCCTGTCAGAGCAGAACAGTTTGCGTCCAAGTCGGGTTGAATTTATCTAACTACGTAATGTAGCGTTACTGTCACTGCGCGTCGTATTTAGTATCATTATTTTTTACCAGAAGATATTTAACTTACGTTGAGGCGGTGGTCCTCCTGGTGCACCGGGCTGAAGCACTGAAAAATAACATTCAAATTAGTTTACTATAGAGGATCAATATCCAGATTTATTTCAGACAGAAAATTTCGAGAATCTCTTTAGTAAAGATTCTAGGCACTGTATAATTTCTAAAGTACAATTTTAACAACAGGCTGTGAATAATACCGTGATGGTGCCACATGCCTTGTAAGTGAGCCAAATCATTCGCATTTTAATCTGTATTCCTAGAGCCTAGAGAAATGGGGTTTAATGTCCACTCAACACAAACTAGGTCATTTCGCGCAGGGGGAGGAAACCGTTCATTTGTTTATTTTTACAGCCCATCCCAAGCTGCTATGAGAGACTGACATCCGCGGTTGTACGTGACCCTACGTACAACCGGGGATTTGAAACCACGCCAGTTGACTCAATGACAGGCTTTATGATACAGCACGCACGTGCTAACCATTCAGCCATAGCCCACTTCCTTGGAGAGTTTTCAATTATAATTAGGTTGAACGTGATAATGCCTTGAAAACTAAATATTTTCACCAGTATAGGTGTTGTCATATCAACAATGCCATTAAGTTTATGACCCATTGACAACATTGACACTCTATGCATGACATCCAGTAATAATAAGGTTGAAATAATTTATAACTTGATCTAATCCGTATCAATATTATAGTGTTTAAATAGCGCTAAAGTCAACGTAGTTTTATGATTATGACATTGGAAACGCCCGGATAATTAGATAAACGAAAATCAACTAAAGAGGATCGCTTGTTCACAATCGGCATTCCTCGTTACCGATCATTGACTATTGTTTTATAGTGTTCTGAATATTGTACCGGGTTATAATAGGTGTAGCTGGTCCCCCCCATCACCACTTCCACCCCACATTTCTAATATGTAAAGTTGTTTGCCTTTTGTTAGTAAATCCGAAAGCCATTTTGCTGTAGATTTCGTGCACTACCTGCGGCATGTATTTGGAAGCTCTGTTTTGCTTGTGGCGGGTGTCGTGCACTATTACTTTTACTAAAACACTGGATGCCATGATATACCATGTGTAATTTGTATACCTAAACCCATTTTTATACGCCAGCATTTCAACACTCTTTTGTTCAAGAATTATCTCCCCTGTTCCTGCCATTTGTGAACGCGATAGAAGCGTCAGTTTTAACGGAACAAGATCCAGATCATTTCTTTAAGGCGTGCAGAATCGTTATTAAATTTTGTCTGGGCGCATTTCCAAACTTTGCGTGGCTGTGGTTATCAGATTTCTGGAAATTTCGTCTTTAAGTCTAAAGGTACCTTCAACTTGGATCAATATTTTTGAATTTATTGACCGTATTTGAGAGAACGTTGACAAAAGTATCATCAATCAATGTATGTAGCTAGCTATGGAATCTACTAAACTGTTGTCAGACAGCATAATATTGTGATTTAGGCCAACCAATTTATAATTATTTGAACAATGATCATTACGTGCATATCATGGTAATCAGAAATAATGCTTAACGTTTAGCTTGAATTAATCGATGCGCGGACAAAAGAAAGTGTCGACAATGAAAAGTAGTATTTTATTGTTATATTGGTTGAATTACTGAGTAAATTTTAGCTTGTTTCATAAACGTTATACTATATCTATTACACAGAGATCAGAACTGACAAGAAGAGAGTGTCGTGCTGTTTTAAACGGGCAAACACAATGCCATGTCAAAATATTTTGGTAGTATTGCCCCTAATCAAAAATTGTCATTTTTAGAAATTATTGATACGTTACATATTTTTTAAGACATATTTTATTCACTATGAATGAATGGGAAATTGGGGAACAGGCAATATGTCTATGTCAAACCCCTATAAAATTAGAGTTATAATTCAAAAAACATCAAAGAAAATGCCACTTTCCGGGCAAAATACGTCTTTCCTCGCTTTTCAGACATTTACATGAATTAAAATTACCGAATGTTGACTATAAAACGATTAACGCGCTCAATCGATGGTATTATTCACCTGAATGTATTTCCTATTTCACAGAATCTTTCCGTATCATTCATTGGTGCAGGACAGACGACTTAGCAACGAGCCGTGGTCTCGTCATTCAGAAGGGTACAACAAAGTCGAGGTCTCTTGAACAACTTCGGCTGCACGTAAAAGAACTCTTGACAGTTGGAATTTACTTGCTGCCTGGGCAAAATTTCCCTCAAAGCACACTTATATATGGCGTAGGCCTATCTATTGGCTCGGTTAGATCAGAAATGTTAGGGTTAAATCCCAATTCATCGAGTATGTGGTTATTTGATATTTTGACGTCAATGATCTAAATACAAGTCTTTATGAAAGATTTGATACCTAAGATAATATTGACTGGTGTTAACCAAATATATTGACCCATTGATTATATTTCCCAATATTTGAAGCCCTTGACATGTATATCTTCAAAGTCGGTGGTATATAATACACTTCGTGGATTGTAATGAATGGGTGTATATTTAATACTTGACATGACTTTATTAATATGTATAAATATATTTCTTGAATAGTGTTTTAAGAAAGTTGTTTAAAAATCCGCTTTGGAGTAATTAATCAATAGCATGTGTTGAATATGGCTTTGTAGTTAAGTATAATGAGACAGCACATCCTACGGCGTTTCGATTAATGGCAACTGGTCCGTGAAGAATAGTGCTTTTTACTCATATTATACATCCATTTACACCAAAATTCAATACGAAATATTTTTTTATCCAGATATACTTCAAACACCTTAATTTATTTTTCTAATATTTAAAAAAGATTGGAGCAGGAAAACGTTAAAGGGACAATCCCGATAAGAACAGAGTCTCAAAAATTTAAGTCCGATAGTTTATGAAATTTATGGGGCAAAATATAGAGGCATGGTGTATTTATTTTGTCTCAAAATTTCAGCTCAAAATATTGAGTCGTTTGGACGTGAACGTCAACACTGCTTATCCGGACACGTAACCCTTTTAAGATTTCGGGTCAGTTTTTTCATTGGGTGACCTGATAATCGATTCACATTTCTTGAGAGGTCTATACAGTGAATGACCCATGTACTGTACTTGATAACAAAAGGTCAATTTCACCTACATATTATTTTTATAGAAAAAAGTCTGGTTTTATCCTGATACTGTATAATACAACGGTCTCCATTTCCAGATGAAGACTGTCAGATTTAAGTTATTTACAAGCGTATCACAAATATCGTGTTAGTTGGTCGGCCTTAGGTAATGGGTTTTAAGGGATTTTAACACAAAATTATGCAGTTTTATTCCTCAGAAAGTTATCGGGATTGGCCCTTTAATACTGTGACCTAATTAACCGCACCGATATCATCCCTCTCACTGATTGTAAATATTATTTGTTGATCAGTATGGTGCTCTTGATTTAGCGCACTTATAAAGAGAGAGAGAGAGAGAGAGAGAGAGCGGGAGAGAGAGAGAGCAACATAATATGTTTTTTTTATTTCAACAATTCGCTTACGCTTAGGGGTCTTTAGGGGTGGGAGGAAACCGGGGGACTCGAAGAAAAGCCACGAGGCTGGACAGGCGACCATCCTCCAAGTCACGTACGACCAGGGATTCGGAACAACGCCAGATCACTTAATGACAGGCTTTATGATACAGTGCGCAGCGCACGTGCTAACCTAGTTACTATCTTGTAACGATAACTAGAGCTTGAAGTATGACGGAAGACATCAGTAGTGGAACCATTTCTAGTGCTAACCATTCGGTCATCCACCCCTACAGCTATGCATGGGTATTACAATAACGTCCATATGCAGAAGAACCTGATATAATTTATTCACGCGAGGAAGCTTAATCGATATTGCTCAATCTAAAATTTATAAACCTAGGAAATTATCACGTTATATATAATTTTAGGCACGGACTATAGGTGGTGAAACGTAAAGATCCAAAATAATACTTTCAAAGCAAATTAATGGGTTTTTTTTAATGGTTTTAATTATTAGACGTGTCCTCCAAGAAAATCAAACGTTTAATTAAGCAGGCCTGAAGAGAAGTCCTGTCAAATGGATAAAACAATACATTTCATTCGAAATATGCATATTTTCGGTCACAATAAAAGGACTCGAATTGACTTCGAAATAACTAAAAATTTACTTACTTGTTTAATAGAACTGAAATATATCGCCAGTCTTTAGTTTTTCGAAATGGTCTATTAAGCAATCGGCTGCTAATTGCTGTTGTATACTGGTTGCCACGGACGCCTGAGAAAATAGCCATGTTGTATTTATAATTATAACTATGGAGAACCACTAGAGACAAAATACTCTGGCATTACTCGCAGTCTGGCGTCAATGTTTCCACGTTTTAGAGAGGGTGGACGGTGGTTCGAGGGGTAGAGAGTCGTCATATTTAACATTGTTTGGGGGTTATTCAAAATGTAGAAAGCGCCCAGAGTGAGTAAATTTCCAACGTTTACTTTTACATGTTTTTGCTTCCATTCGATTTATATATACACCACTACAAAACTATATACGGGATAATACCAACAATGTTGTAAACAAAACACTCGAATTAAAACCGAAGGCCTTGTGACAAATCCTTCATAACAAGCACTACTAATTATTGAGTTAATCCATGGGATGTCACATCGAGTATATTAAATAAAATAAATCAGCTGGAATGAGTAACCGTATTTATTAATATTATGGTGTTAGACGTAAAACCATGAATACAAATACTTTCAAATTTCCTTGCTCCTTGACATTAATAAATTAGTTAAAGAAATAGAATTTTAAAAAATCGAACTTATCTGCCTAGAGTATAATCCAGACTACGGTTACTCATTCCAGTTTATTTATTTTATTTAATATATACTCGATATGATATCATCCAATAGATTAACTCAATAATTAGTAGTGCTTGTTATGAAGGATTATTTTGTTAGTGCGGGGGTTCTGGTGGGGGTGGACGGGGGCTCGTCCCTCCAGGTGGTTCCGATAAATATTGGGCAGTGTGGAACATGCTAGAGTTGATTTTTAGCACATCTGACCCTAAAATATATGTTTGATACTGATTAAAGGAGCTAAATCGCTAATATTTGAGACCTAGAAATTGACACAAATGGGTCGCAAAGCATATAATAATGTAATATGAATGTATACAAACTGATTTACATTCAATCGTCGTCGTTTGTACTCTAATTTCAAATTAGTTTTGTTCGGCGAAATACGCCAGAAGTTTTGATCGAGTGGCTATTTCGAGTGTCTTGTTATTCCAGTCTACATACGCCGTTTGATTTGGTGCAATGTTTCTAGCCTCGTTCGTTGAGTCTCTTGCTAGAAGTGGGGCTGAAACGCATAATGGTACACGATTCGTGTACCAATGGTAAAATGTTTATTTTGTTTTAAATATTGGATATCAAAAGCCCATCTTTTCCCGGTAAAATGACAACATCAGTGTTGATTTAAATTGACAAATAATTCGAGTTTTGAATGCCGAAGACTTTGTCGTGATGTCGGGTTGTCGCGATGTCGTAATGTCGAGTTGTCGCGGTGTCGTGGTGTCGTGAATACTCTATGATTATATACCGGAATTTTGCAGCGTGGCTTCACCTTGTCGGTAGTGCATGACAAAGGGTCTGGTAAAGAACAGTGTCTAGTTGTGTAGATGGGACAAAAACCCACACTTCTGTGTACACATTGGCGTGCACTTAAAAGGATCCCTCCGTTGAATTTCGATGAAGAAATGCCACGGTCCATTGAACATTTCCGTCAGAGCACTCTGCATATCATATGCCCATCGTCAATAGCCCAACTAGTGCAGAAAAGTAGAAAAGCTTGAATAAAATGAAATTGTGTTTAACGTCCTACTGTTCTGCTCTGACAGGGCTAATGAAGATGGAAATACGCTATACAGTATACTGTGAGGCCGCTAATATGTACACGAATTTTGATCCCATCCAAACGATTACGTTATCCCCTGCCAGGCTCTCCTTTCTGTACTACCGGCACTGTGAAGAGTCTGAAGACGAATCGCGTCGGAAAATCTTCCATAAGCTTTATCGACCAACGCAGTGATTGAACACAAGACCTCAATGTAATCGAGCCAACGTCTTACTCACTGAGTCACCGCGACTACCAGAAAAGTAGGACATTAAACCACATTTCAGGAGTGATTCCTCTTTGACAATGGTGCAGAACGGTGCGGGTGGCAAGGAATAACGTGTAGTCGTTTGGATTGGACGAAAAACTGGGGCTTCATTTACATATTGGCATGCACGTAAAAGATCCCTTACAGTTGGAATTCAATATAAAGTCAATTTCATTATTCGTTAGCTAAGGGATTCATTATGGTTAATCCAAGAGAAAACTGTTTGTTCATTGGATGAATCTTAAAATTTTAAATTCATCACCCAAACCTTTGGCATGTTAAACAGATAACGGAACCCCACACCTCCGTTAAAAATAACGGCAAGTTAATTAACGACGCGTTATTAGTTAACGGGGCTTCCAGCAACAATCTTTCTCTCCATGTGAACGGATCGTTAAAAGTTAACGGAGCTTTGAGCAACTGGTCCCTGATTATATAACTTTCGTTCGTTCGTTCGTTTCTGGGGTTTAACGTCCACTTCCATCTAGGGTGATATCGTAGACAACTTCACGCGCAGACTTATTTTATTAACTGTTTTAAAACGACAAAGGACTGGTAAGCTCGGACAAGGAAAACATTTTAAAATCATAGAGGATTCACCGCCTCACCTGCAAACGCCTGTTACAAAATTGTTTTTCATATACGTATACATTTTTGACATTTTGACATTAAAAATCTAAAAACATATTGAAGGATGCAATTAATATTTAAGGAAAACTGTATTTCAACAACAATTAATGAAAATAGAGTTTTGTCCCTTGGATTTACAGTAAATACGAAATGAAATAATTAAAACTTAAATAAAATGCGTCATGTCATAGGCACATCAAAAAAAAAAAAATATGATTGACACGCGTTGAAAATACTAATTTGCAGTAATAGAACATAAAACAGGAGTCAAAGATATCCGTCGATGCCTGTCCATATCCATCTTTCACTACTATGAACGTTCATTCATAAAGACACAGGATTAAAGGCACGACTCACCAACAACATTAAACAAATGTTGACAAATTAGATGAAGAAATCTACGTTATGTAAATGATGTGAATCAAATAACAAGGAAATGGTGATAAAGGGGATCGAACTCGAGTCATGGACAGGGTTAGATTTAGGGCCAGATATTAAAATGGAAACTTATATGGAAACCTTACCCCGACTACACAATTGTTTTGTTTTTACTTTGACCGGCTGCCTGGAAAGCCTGATAGCTAGAAGGGAAGAGGGGTGTTGGGATCGATGGCCTAGTGGTCTAGAGTGCCGCGCTTCGACCTCTAGCTGGCCGGTCACCTCTGCCTTGCGACTGCAGTGGTTTCGATCCCTGGTGTGAGCGTATGTGGCATGGAGCGATAGAGGCGCCTTCTCAACCTCGTGGGTTTCCTCCGGGCACTCAGGTTTCCTCCCACTGCTAAAAACCCCTACGCGCAAGCGAATTATTGAAATAAAATTAAACCATATGTTAGTCCCGAAATGACCTGGTTTGTGGCGAGTGGACGTTAAACCCCATCTCTCTCTCTCTTTAGAAGGGCAGAGCTCCGCCCCACCCCCATGGCTTGAACCTTTCGTGAAAATTTTTTATATGTTTTCTATCAAAATAACTACTTCGGTCGTTATAATACAGGTTTCATTGTATCGTTTCGAGCCCTGGTGTGAGCGTATGTGGCATGGAGATAGGGGCGCCTTCTCAACCTCGTGGGTTTCCTCCGGGCACTCCGGTTTCCTCCCACTGCTAAAGACCCCTACGCGCAAGCGAATTATTGAAATAAAATTAAAACCACATGTTAGTCCCGAAATGACCTAGTTTGTGTTGAGTGGACGTTAAACCCCATTTCTCTCTCTCTCTCTCTTCATTGTAACGAATTAACGCCTGGGTGATAAAAAAAATGAATTTCCTGAATCAGAGTTATCTACCCTATGGCTTCGGGCGACAAGAAAGAAGCAAGAAAACAATCTAAATGATCGACGAGTCGTCCACATAACACTTTAACGATTTAATACTTACAATACAGAACGTGTCACCATGAACATTTTCCTTGGAGGATTCTGGTTTTTGTGCATCGTGTGTGCTTTTCTGTATTTGTACACGAGATCAACATTATCCTCAGTCAACAATGTGAATTTCAACCAGTTTCAGCGATCATATTTGATCGTTTATTTACTTGCAATGGGTAAGTATAAAAACCTGTGATTGTGTGACCATTTTCTGCAGGTCATCATTTATAATTACTAATGTAGATAAATAGAGCAATATTACGTAATTATCTGACCTATATTATTGATTGCAACATTTGTCATTGATTGCTGTACATGTAATTGAAAAAATTGATGTAGTTTTAATAACTTCAAGTTCTGGCATTGAAAATTGAATAGAGGTGACAGGATATGATCAAATCCAACACTAAATTTATAAAAAATGAATGTCGAACTAAAAATAGAATATACACAAGATTTGTACCTTGAAAGAAATTGAAATAACGGTGAAACATAATTGAACGATTTGATAAATTTCTAAACATGGCTGCCGAACGAGAATTAGCTGCGACGATTTAATAACAAAAAGCGAGTTTTATGCATTGATAATTACATGAATATGAAACATTTTAATCATATACCACAGTTAAAAATTGAAAAGAACAATTAGTTTTTAAAGGATATTTCACTAAATTTATATCGGTTACAATCGAAAGTCATTTTCATACAGTTGAGTTTCCCCGTGATATAACCATATACGGTCCATGAGACCAAAGAAACGCATATGCCAATCTTCACATGTTGGCACCTTTTTAATGTGTTCTATATCGTCACATTCGTCAGTAATCACAATTTAATCACAACTCACTCAGCAGAATGGTTCATCAATCAAAAACAGTTTAGATATTTTTCAATCGTTTTTTAAACTGCTTTAACAATCACCAATCACATGTCGTCAATAATCACAAATCACTGAGCAAAACCCTAACCCTATCACCAGATTTAAAAAATACCACCTAAAGGCAGGTAATCGTTTATTATTTAAATTTCTTTCAATAACTTATCAATTTATTTCAACTTATTTCAACCACATAAAGGGAAAGATACGAATCAATTTTGTGTGTATTCTAATTTAGGAACAGGAACTAATCAATTTGAGGTAGCAATCTCACGCATGTTCTAATTCTGGTTTGACATAATTCAATTTCTTTCAACTGATTTCAACAATATAAGGAAAGGTAGGAAGGAATCAATTTGATGTACATGTACTTGTACGAAGTACCAAACGGCTCATGTGAGGTACGAATGAACTAAGTACGAAACAGCCAGGTTACGAAACAGCCTGCACCTCTGGCATTCATGTTTGATGTGACTCCCATTTTTGTGTGGTAGTTAGAGGTTTTAATCTTATTTATATATACCTGACCCTAACTCTAATAGAAAGTACGTGTAGGAATGTCCATTTGTGGGCACAGTATGGACGGCTAAACATTAATTTTTTTCAGTTTGGTGTAAAAGTGATGGAAATAGAAAAGGGGAGTCGGATCAACATGATCGCCCAAGTTCTTAGAACTGTCGTAATCTAAGCATGTAAATGTAAATGATCACTGGGTTATCTCAGCCTGTACGTTCAGGAACCGTCCTATGGAATCCTTGTTGAAAAACTTTCACTTCACAGTCAGTTTTACTGACACGACCGTTTTTAGACAAGAATTCAATAGGACGGTTCCTGAACGTCAAAGTACCGCACAAGATAGAGAAATGAAACATCAAGAATAAATGAATGCATGGAATTTGTACGGACAGTTAACTTAAAATCTGTAAAATACTATCAATTTAAAGATATAATATCATGCCTTCCCGTGATGCAACAAATATTTTAGTAAAAGGTTTTATTAAAAGGAGGACAAAGCGGTTAAGTGGTGGCAGTTGGGTTTTTTAACATCCAGTTACATGTAGCCAGTTCAATAATAATTTTTGAACCGTTACATCCTTACGTAATACAAATTTTAACAATGTACATGTACCTTATTGTCATTTTACGAACAGTGTACATTGATATACGGCAAGAGCTAATGAGTCAGTTGTAATTGTACGATATTTATTTCAAGTAATCATCTGTACTGATCAAATTTCCAAAATACTGATACCATAATTTGTGAAGCAAAATTTATTTGATACTAGCGTATACATGGGGCATGGGCATGGCCTACCTTGATGCTTAATCCCTTACAGTCTTCAAGATTGTGAAAGTGGAATACAAGTCCGAAAATTCAGTTCAATATTTACAAAGATATGATTTACAAACAGACGATATAAATAATGGGATATTTTCAAATCAATTCTTCATCACTATAATCTTCACTAAAATCTTCTGATGGGCCTCTTTTTAATCTTTGAATATGTTTTCTTATTTGAATGATAAATAGTCAATTTTGATTACATACGACGTGGTTTTAACTTTAAAAGCTTAAATATTGTCTGAAAAATGCAAATGTTGATGAGGGCTTTAAGTAATCCTCTGATCTGATTCATTACGATGTTACCCTCCGCTTAAGGGTATGCACAAAATTACAAAGCTAGATAAAAGTAAGCTTATTTATACATGTAGATAAGATAAAGTCATCATAAACTGCTTGCTTGCATTTAACCTGCAGGTACATATAAATATTATACAGGGGCAAGACATCACAGAAGAGATAATAAGTTGTGTATACATGTATTGATCCTGAGTGATGAGTATTGAAATCAGATTTAGATAATGATCTTCAAATCATAGCTTTAATCACATTACGGTAGCTTAATTCCTTCTCCTTGTACAGTGTAAATATCTACTCAGATAGATTTCGCTCTTGCTAACTGTACAAACTTGACTTCATGCTTTTTTTGTCAATTAATGTTTGTATTGAATGCAAAAGTGATGTCTTGAGATTATGCCTTTTGCAAAATAGAAGTTAACATTGCTGGTCACACAATTTGCATTTGAACAAAAGTTTCTATAACTTAATTTCTGTAGTGTGAATTTTATATTCAAAGGCCCTATTGTCGGAATGCATGCATCAGTAGATTCGAGGTTTACCTTTATAGAAACCTCCAAAGCCACGCCTATTTCAACTACATGTAAATGTATTCTGTATATGCATTATGGATTGGAGCTGACGAACTGAATGTAATTTGATAGTCCAACTGTGAGAGTATACGCCATACACAGCTGAATGGCCCAATGACAGTCTTGTAGTTTGTATTTGGATTGTTTAATTTCAATCTGAGTAAAATCAGATGTGTATCGTTAAATATTCCATATTTTAAGAACTTTGTTACATAAAGAAAATAACGCTAGGGAACGGGTATCATTCAGATTTGCTGAATAAAGGAAATACATGTAAACTGAGCTTACGATCTATAATCTAATACGCTTTTTCAGTTAATAAATTGCCGTCCAGAAAGGGTTAAATACCATCAAGATTCATCAAATAACGCCAGTTTGTGCTACCATTTAGTTTGACATTGGTTGTCTAGATTTTGAAACTAAATGGTCATAAACCGGATGACCAATATCAAAACTAAACTAAATGATCATAAACTAGATGACCGATATTGTCAAAACTAAACAGTGTTTCTTAAACTAAATGGTACATGTAGCACAAACTGGGCGTTATTTGATGGATCTTGATGGTATTTAACACCTTTCTGAACAGCAATCTACTAACTGGATACGTGTATTAGATTCTAGATGGTAAGCTCAGTTTCTTTCCTTTTTTCATCAAATCTGAATGATACCTGGTCCCAAGTGTAAATATACATCTACATGTACCATAGTTAAAAAAGCGCTGAATGTGGATTTCACAGAGGAGGAACTGTTGTGATATCTTGCTGACTAGATTAATAATGAAAATTATGATTTATTATGATTTAAATTAACAATACATGTGTGATATGAGTAAATATAGGATAAACTATAGAATAATTTAAACAAACATGTACGTACACACACATGACCTAACACTTAGTAATAAAAGATATATCTTTTTTTGTATGATGTGTTTTTTGATTAATTTTGAAGTCACAATTTTTATCAGATTTTGATGAAACTTAATATTTCTATGTTTATATCCCAAACATCTCAGTTTCTTTTGCTGTTCATGATTATCAGACATAACTTCCTGGATTATGGCCCCTGGCTGTGCACAAAAAAAATCGCATTTTTAGCTTGTCAACTCTCTGGAGGTCACTGTTTTTATCTGAAACTGTTTAAAAGTATCACTGTCACATCATAATTCGGAACCAAAATGGCCGCCCCTTCTGCGCAAATAGAGTTAAAGTATGTAATACCAAGGTTGTGGACCCTTCAGCGGTCATAATTTTATCCAATATTGAAGTAACTTAAAAATATATGTTCATGTTCCAAAGATCTTGGTTCCTTTTGTTATTTGCTTCCTGGATTATGGCCCTATGATTAGACAAAAAAATCACGCTTTTAGCTTGTGGATTCTCTAGATTTTTTATCTGATTTTATAAAACGTTACACTCAGAGATTGTAGTCAGTTAAACTGCATGTATGTGACTGCCTTCTTTGATTAGCATTTAATAATTGAACATATTAATACAAGGTACAATTTTATGGAACTGTACAGTTTCCACTGGAGAAAAAATCCATCTCAAAGTGAAAGCTTTTCAACTAATGTCGGTTTGATTTGGGTCATTTCCTCAATCATCTTAAAAACAATCTCTACTGTATTTAATTTCTTTAATGGCTTGATTCTCATTTCATTTTTGATAGCCAAACAAATATTTTTTCCAGCAATATTTTGGGCTTTGTATTATGGACTAGTATTGGCATATTTATGAAAAAACCTAAAATTAATTTATTTTATTTTCCATTAGCTGGTGACTGGCTACAGGGTCCACATGTGTATGCCCTGTATGAGAACTATGGTATGTCAACTCATCAAATAGACAAATTATTTGTCGCAGGATTTGGTTCCAGTATGATGGTTGGTACAATTGTTGGTTCCTTTGCTGATAGATAGTAAGTAATTTACAGTGTAAACTGATATATCACTTTCAAACACAAAATAAATTTAATATTCAACTCAATTTATTATTAAAATAATACGTCCATATGAAAATGTGGGCGTATAATGATACTTCTTAAAAATCACGCTAAATTTATACAGCTTTTCAAAGGAAACATGAAAAGTTTGTACGGTATGTCAGAAATGCAATGTCTTGAACTTTGCAAACATTTTGATTTAAGAGTGCTGTATTTTATTTGTGTTGTAATTCAATAATTCCAAATTGCCAGTAATTTCCATGATCTGCTTAAAAAATGACGTGTTTGTTTGATCAGTTTTGTACATGTATTTCTAGTTAAAGTCCATTAAAGGGAATGTTAGCTTGTAGATCATATTTCCTGAAACCAACGTCTTCTGCTGACGTAATTCTGGACTCTACTAAAAATGTCTGACTTGCAAAATTTTGAAATATCATCGTCTGCAAAAGATGTTATAAATACTGATGTTATAGATCCTATTTCGTTTCGTTTTTATAGTTCAAAATTTTGTTTTCCTTGTCTTTACTACATTAGGATCTGGAATAAACTTGTTATTTAACTCGTGTTCTGTTTGAAATGAGGGGTCAGCCAATCAAATTGTCCGTCGAATCGAGGGTTTGACCTTTTTTGCGCGGAATTGTGGGTAGACATTATCAGCGTTAGAAATCAAAACAAAGCAACAATGATTCTGATTGGTTAATCAAATGACTGAGGTTATGGGGTCAAATGTCGCATGCTTGACATCTGAACAGACTGAACGTGACCTCTCGCTGTAACTTGTTGGATGTAGTGTAGGCCATCGAAATTATAAAAACCGAAACGAAATATGGATCTGAATTTTAATTAGATTGGACAAAAATAAGCTTGGTTGAAAAAATAAATTTATACTGATCAAGGCTGACAAGGATGGTGAATTTCATAATTAAAGTGTCGAGTATTTAACTGAGTAGTGGCCTGATTCAATATTGACATGTGCAACAATCAGCAGTTTTATTTAACTGTAATATTTGCTTGTTTTCAGTGGAAGGAAGACCAACTGTATTTTATATGGTATCCTCTATGGTCTTGCTTGTATAACTAAGGTATAGATTTCTCACATTTGTATTTCCTTGTACGATTATATTACATAGTGTCAATTGTTGTTGTGTATGTGAGAAGGAGTAGTGTCACTTTAACTTGTTTTCTCCAGATTCAACTGTTTCCCCACCTACTCTTAGTTATATCTCTGCATGCAAGTAAATTATCAAAATTAAGATATAGTATGGGTAATTTGATTAACTCCTCTCTGTATCATGTGGGGCTGGATAGCAGTGGTCTGTTATCTATAGCTACTGTGGGTTGGATCCAACTGACAGGTATTTTATGTATGCTTACATCAGAGTATGAGTATTATCACTGGCAATATTTTTTCTCTGTGGGGTGTGAGCGTTTGTGGCATGGAGATAGGGGCGCCTTCTCAACCTTGTGGGTTTCCTCCGGGCACTCCGGTTTCCTCCTACTGCTAAAGACCCTACGCGCAAGCGAATTATTGAAATAAAATTGAAACCATATGTTAGTCCTGAAATGACCTAGTTTGTGTTGAATGAATGTAAAACCACATTTCTTTAACTTTCTCTACATGATGTTGTTGATGCTCCTTTTCTTCAACATTTTTGGGGGACGTTTTGATGATTCCAGGGTGTAACATATCTTGACTGGATTCCTGTGTTCCTAGAGTGACCAACAAGCCTTTCAATAGTTAAAATAGTGAGAAATGGTGTGCTTGTATATAGTATGTTTGTCTTGTTATATTTAATATACTAATAAAGAGAAATGGTGTGCTTGTATATGTTTGTTATATTTATATAGAGAGAAATGGTGTGCTTGTATATAGTATGTTTGAATTTTAATATTTAATATAGAGAGATATTGTATGCTTGTATACAAATTAAGTATTATGGATATTTGAATTAGAAGTAAAAGACTGGTTGTGTATAAAATTATTGAACCATACCACGATTATTAGAGACAGCTGCTTGGCGTTAAATCAATATCAAGATCTCTGTATAAACAGAGAGCTTTTCAGTAGACATTATCGTGTTAACAATTTAAAATCAATTCTATTGATAATTATTATATAAGGTTCGAAATTAGCCTTAGTGTGAGATAAATAGAAACCTCTTGGCTTCAGTCTCTTCCAGACTAAAAGATGTGATACCTCAAAATTTGTTTCTAAAATTCCATTCACTAAATGAAATATTCAAAATCAAAGAACATTGGTAATTTTTTAGCCGTTAATGATCTTATGATCTAAAGGCCCCCCTCCCCCTTTCCCGGGTACAGAGTCTACAGAGTACAGACGCATGCATACAAGTTAATTTTGGTTGGATAGAATAAAAGTACATCAGGTGACAGTTCCAAAATGACCTAGTTTGTCTTTTGACAATATTAAACCTTTTTCCACCTTGTCAATTTATTTGAAATTGCATTTGGTGGGGTTGGGTGGCCGAATGGTTAGTATAATAAGATCTGTGACAGGAAGTAGAGTCGTCTGTCCAACATCATAAGTTTTCTCTGGGTTCTCCGGTTTCCTCTTACTGCTATAGACACCTATGCACAACTGAATTATTGAAATTAAAACTGAGCGATATGTTAGTTTGTATCAAGTGGATGTTAAACCCCATATTTTGCACTCTCTGAAATAGCATACGGTATATATACTTGTACCTTCCATGTAACATAGATAATAATTTATATAACCATAAGTTACCTGGAGTGATATGAGTTTATTTATTCAGATATTTTGTATTATTCATATATATATTAATTTTCATTTTTTTTCTTGTATTTTTCAGCATTTTAATAATTTTTGGATATTGATGTTGGGTAGATTATTGGGTGGTACAGCAACATCTATATTATACAGTGCTTTTGAATCATGGTTGATTTTTGAACATAATAAGGTATTTTATTTATTTATGTTTGTATTGTATGGAAATAACAATTCTAGTATTTAGTGTATAAAACAGTTGTCACCACAAAAAAAAACGGTTTCCCCCATTTCTTTTGCGGAAAATGACTATGGAAATAATATTTATGAAAAAGAAAACAACACATTATTTAGAAATGAAAAATTTACTATTTCAATTTCATAAACAGTAACTCCCATATATATATTTTTTATTGAATAGAACGTATTGTGAAAGGCTTTTCTTTTTACAAGTATAGAGTAATTGTCAATATTATTGATCAACTATATCGGCTTATATACCATACTTGCTAATTTTCATTGATTGGTGGTTCTATTCAAAAGTATCGTAGTCATTTGTGTCATATATAGTTTATATATTAAAATATAATATTCTTACATATCTTGAGCCACATATCTTGAGCCGTTTTTCTTTGCCAGATATATTAAAATGATACATTGGCAGTGTCATTCAATATTCATAATGACAGATGACTTCTCGTCTTTAAGAATAACATGTATAAGTAAAACCTGATCTGGCATTTTGATTTTCTACCAATTTTGATATAATTATTATAATCATCTTATTGATATGGAATTTTAATTTTCTGCCAATTTTGACCTTGCCATCTTATTCACATGGAATATTCTGTAATTTGTAACAGCTATATTTGAAAATATTATTAGTAATTCCATTTTGTTTATTTTTTGTAGAGGAATTTTGAACCAGAACTGTTGAGTAATATTTTTAGTAATGCTGTGTTGGGGAATTCCCTTGTTGCTATTATTGCTGGTCTTGTTGCTCAATACTTTGCTGATATGTTTGGATTTGTGTAAGTCAAAGGTTTTCTTTTATTGTCATCAGGACGGATAATGAATGTAAATAGAAATGTGAATAATGAGCATGTTTTTTTCATGTTTAAACTCAATCTCTCCGCATGTCTTCAAAAGTGAAGGCTATACATAATAAAACATTTTCTTTGCCGTCTGTTCATTCATCGGCCTGCCATCCACAATTACTTCTTGGTGTTCTAATCTAAACGCTAATGTTACCATTTGATGATTGGCCTTGAAATTTATACTAATTTGAAAATTAGTATGGTTGTTCATTGGGATATAAAAAAGAACGCTGAATTAGAGTAATTTCTGATCGTAGATTTTTAAAATGTTCCGCAAGTTATTGTTCCATCCACTTTCACATGTTGTTCAAAATCTGCTCTGTAAGACTGGTTGACTGATATTAGAGCAAGTACAGATGACTAATAACTACTGGAAGGTGTATTAGAGTGTGGGGGGTGGGTGGTGGTTTATTTTTCACCATCATTGTAAAGTTCTTTATTCAGTTCACTTTTCCGTTTTGGATTGACTATATTATGTGTCAAGAAAAAGTCCCTAAATCAATAAATTATGGCTGTTGTTTTTTTTTTTATATACAGGGCTCCGTTCGACCTATCGATGGGTGTTTTAACTGTGATGATTGTTTTAACCATATTCACATGGCCGGAAAATTATGGAAACCAATCATCAAATTTAATGAGTTCATTTAAAAAAGCCATCACATCAATACGAACAGGTGAGCGGATGATTTATATTCTACTGTCAACGCTGATGATGGATAATTTAATATAAACATGGATTATCAAGACTTTGTTTATTATCGTACCAACGGTAATAATGAGGATTGAGGCTAGCCAAAAATTGAATTGATAATATCTTGGTTCAGAGTGAAGCAATTTGACTAATATTTCCAGGTCCTTTAAAGTGTATACCGCTTTTAACTATATTAACTATACTCAACGGAAACACATTTAATCCCTGTAAGTGTGCGTTTAGTTGTAAATGGCCCCCTAATCAAAGATGTTAAGCCTTAATTGGATTTCATTCTTATCTTTGTTGCATATCATGTATATATTTGCCTGTTATTTCACATACCTGTATCATATACTTGATAAAGAAGAGAGTATCCCCATTGAAATGTCGCTTAGTATCAAACTCGGTAATTGTGTATCCATAAAATTGTACCTTGTGTTAAGTTTCAACATGTAGCAGTAAATTTTAATATTTACCCGTAAAATATCTTCCTATCGGTTCATGGGACTGGTAAGATATCAGAAAATCATAAACATCAACAATATTAACTGCTATTTTATCTTTCCATTGGTCGTTAATATCAAAACATAAGTGTTGACATTTGCTGTCAAAAGGCAGTGCTTTTTATACTTGTGCATGCCGGTTTCTTACATCTGGACAACTACTGTTCAATATCATTGTGACCTACACGAAATGTCATCTTTCGCCCTTCTTCAAAGGGAGTGGTAATAACAAACGCAAATGTAGTATCGGCAATGATGAGTCTGTTGTCGGTGATAATAATAATGCTCCCGGTCGCGAATTTTGATAGTTTTAGGTTTCTGCGCCATATGAATAACCTAATGACCCTAAACATGCATGGTTGCAGACAATTCTGAAGCTAGTCTGTTTAATTTTGGAAAGGCCCAAAGGATTTTTAATTTAAAAGTTCTAAAAACAGATGTTTGTAATGAAATTTGTGTTTAAAATGGGTTCAATTAGTTTCAATGATAGTTTCAATGAAATGTTTTTTACAAAATTGATTAAATGTTGTTTTCATCAGACTGGTAAAATTATGAGTGAACAGTTATTTTTACAGTTTTACTAGTAAATTGTTAAGCTAGTAGTAACACTGACTAAACGAAAAAAGTATTGTACCTTAAAGCCCCCTACACAAATGCATAATGAAAATCGAAAAAATCATTTGAGTGGATCTTAAACCCATTTCTATCCACCCTCCCCCCCTGTTATCTATATATCATTGATTCTTTTGTATATTTCAGATCCTAAAGTATTATGCCTCGGTTTGATTCAATCATTATTTGAAGGATCTATGTATATATTTGTATTAGAATGGACGCCAGCCTTGACCCCTCACACACCATCAGTGGCTAAAAACCCAGTCGTACAGAGAAATCTTCTAGAAGATAAAATGACAGAAGATGGACATCGTGGATCCATACCACATGGTCATATCTTTGCAGCATTTATGGTAAAACAATCTTGTAATTAACACCACCAATAGTATGACATATATGTAGAGTCACGTTACGGGCATACTGTGTGGCGTAGGCTCGTGTATCAGGGCTTGAAAGGAATAAAATCATGGAGAGCTCTAAAAGCTGCACCTAAAATTACAAATTTAGAAAATCGCTCTCCTAAAAACCCGCACCTAAGATATTCTAGGAGAGTGTTTTTCAAAAGCAGATTTTGCTTATATTAAGTGCCCAAATATGTAATATTATGTGATAAATCTGTTTATTTTACATCTTTTTTTCTCAGTCAAACGGTTGTTATAGGCCTGACGATCACAACCCGTTCAATATATTTATTACCTTTACAAACATATATAAATGCGTTCTTCGTGCGTGCGTAGAGGATTCGACTCAGTGTTTTCTGTGACTTAATCCTTCGTATAATAATACAATAGCCTACATCGGTCACTTTATATTTACTTCAAAGTCTCAATCTCAATGTAGCCATTTTTCCCCCAAACGATGTTGAAATAAATTCGCCCTCATTTAAACAATACTTTCATTAGAAGCAATAATCGCCATATCATGGAATTCACTAAATTGGATATACCCAGATGTGTAAATAACCCGGAGTTTTCCCCCTAAACTTTCAGAATTCGTCTGCTCATTATAAATGACTGATAGAAGACAAAAACGTTTGTATCTTTTATTCGGAATCAAGGCTACATTATTTTAATAATAATAAACAATTTACGAATTCGTGATAACAAGTTATTTAGGCTAATAAATTTTCTTTAATTTTTGCACGCGAATTGACAACGAATTGTCCGCCATGTTGGTATTGGTCGCTCTCACGTACGCAATGTTTTGAATCGACTCGTGCTCATTTTATTTTGGTTCCTCCACATACATCGGCCTATCAACGGTATTTCGTCATTCACAACTAAGGCTACATTTTTTAAAAATTATGTTTAATTTATACGTAATATGAAACGTTTTATTATTAATTAGACAAACAAAAAACATCTATCGCAACATAGTATGGTTTTGACTTTTAAATACGTAACCCATTCTTGGTTACGACCGTGAAAATAAGATTGTTTCGATACTATCAATCGACATTTCAATGCCGATTATCGATAGTAAAAATAACTATTGATACCCAACACAAATCGGTGACCATACATGGCCGTTGATAGTTGAAAATCTTCCACGAATCTGCGGACAAAAATTCTAAAATTCAGAGGCCATTGCCGCCGAGGCCGACGGCATGTCGAGCCTTGCTTGAGACAGTTAAATAAAAATAGATTATTTTTACGAGAATTTTATTAAAAGCAAAAGCGTTCACGTTAATTCATTTAAAATGTCGGGTGATATTTTAAAAAGAGAACAGTGAGTTAGTCTTCGGTTGGAGGAGCGTTGTTTATAAAATCCGGGTGCGTTTAAAAATATGTACCTGGGTTTCACTTTAGGTGCGTGGTAGGTGCGCGAGCGCTTTCGCGCGCCTTTCGTTTCGAGCCCTGGTGTATATTAACTCTGTCCGGGCAGAAAAGTAGTACGTTAAACTAAACCCTGTTTCATTTCACAATAAAAAGTTATATAAAAAAACCATATTGGTCCAAAAACTACTTGCTACATAAACTTTCCATTACTTTCTATCGATTTCATGCTTTGATGGCATTTTTTCTGATGATTATTATATATTGCCCTCTGCATATCTAGATGACTGTTTTTATCCCACATTAATTTGTGTAAGACACAAACCAGGTCATTTTGGGACTAACATGTTTTGTTTTTTTTCAATAATTCGCTTGCCCGTTAGGTAGCAGTGGGAGGAAACCGGAGGACCTGGAGAAAACTCAGGAGGTTGGACAGGCGATCCTACTCCTTGTCACATACAACTGGGGAATCGAAACCATGCCAGTTAACTCAATGACTGACCTTATGATACAACATGCACATGCTAATCATCCGCCCCCCCCCCCTAATTTGAACATTGCTATTGTTCTACTTATTCTGTGCATGCAAACGGTCTAAATTTTTATAATTTATTAGATTTTATGTTGCTTCATTAATTTGTTATATTTACAGGTAGCTATTATGATTGGTTCATCTATATTTAAATTATTAACAAAATTTACTTCAGTAGAATCTTTTATGAGGTAGGTATTAGCTTAAGGTTAAAATATAGAGATATTGAAAGAGGAATTTAGCAAATTTAGAGAAAAGTATGGCCATTCTTGCTACAATAGTTCAGAAAAATGAATATATTGAAAATTTCAGTTAAATTACTTGAGGCAAGCATGAGATTTTTGTTGGATTGTAGTTCGATTTGCTGAAATATTTTCATCCGTGATTTACCGCTAAACCGAGGCTAAGCGGAAATTTCAATCGCTTAGTTCTAAGCTAATAGTTGATCAATTTGACTGAAATTTTCAGTAAATGGTCTTTACATTAGCTAGTTTTTAACTAATGTAGTGAGAATTGCCAACTTGTTATCTAATCTCCCATATCGTATCTTTAACAAATTATTCCAACCTTCATATGCATGTTGTTATGTTCAAAAAGATTCTTTTTTAACGACACTTTTACAGTCTGATTAAAACACAGATCATCTTTCGTTTCGTTTTTTGTAGTTTAAAATTTTGTTTAACTTGTCTTTACTACACGAGAAGAGTTGTTATATTACCCCCGTTTTGGTTGAAGTGAGGGATTAGCCAATAAAACAGTCTGTTACAGCGACTTCTTGGCGCGCCATGCATGGAACTGTCAGTAAACCACTAGAAACTTCAACCCCGCTCGTACAACACCTGACACGACTTTCGATCACAACTTATCAGATGTTCATGTAGTGTAGGCCATCAAAAGTAAAGAAACGAAATGAAATATACATTTGTATTTTAATGAGATTGATAATTTTATTATCTGTTTGTATGTTATTTATATTTCAGAATAGTTTTATTAACATCCGCATTAGCTTTACTGACACCTATATTTTTTGCTGGGGTAAGTTGTTTTTTTTCACACATTAAAGATGTACTCCTTTTGGGTTAACTAGCTTATCTATTGCGTATACGATAATTATTTTTATTACCTGAATTATGACGTTTTTAATAAACACATCAGACACAGCAGGTTGGAAAATTGTATTAAAGTCACACGTTATCTTATTAGTATTCACATGTACCGAACTGCAGTGTTTTTCATTGTTAAAAGATAAAAGTATATGTAAGCAAACAGGATTTACTATCTAAAATTTATACGCAGGCCAGCAGCATTATTGGGGGTGGGGGCGGGACGAAGGGGGAGGAGAAAGTGGGTGCCGATAAATTGAATGCTAAACCTGAAATTGTTGATTATTGATACAAGAGAATGTTAATTCATGTTGCTCTATCATACAAAATCAGGAGACATGATTCCTAAGTTTGTGAGACACTGGCTCGTTAGCCTGCTTGATCTCTGCATTGACTGAGAAAGTTCATCAGGATTTTCCATCGTACCGATGTGACAAAAAACTGAGGTCCCGTATATACATTGGCTTGCACGTAAAAGATCCTATGGTGCCACTGCCTGGCCAAATTTGCCTCATGGCACACTGTATGGTGTATTCTCATCTTCATTAGTCCAATCTGAGCAGAACAGTAGGAAGTTAAACCCTATTTCATTTCATTTCTTACAGAATCAAACAGTAGTGTTTATAGGTTTTCTAGTATTTGAAGCATGTGTCGGTATATTCTGGCCATCTCTGGGTACGATGAGAGGAAAATACGTCCCAGAAGAAAGTAAGTCATTTTACATGTTAAAAGTTTAACTTTGAGAAACTTTTCATTCAGAATGGTTAAAATCTTCTATAAAAATATATAAATTAAACAAATTAATTTGTTGTTTTACAGTATATATGTTACAGGAAACAAACCTGAAAATTTCAGTAATTATACATAATTACTGATTATGCTTGTTTCCTGTAACATATATACATTGCAGTTTGTTGAATTATTTATTCTACTGTATTTTGTTTTATAGCGAGGGCAACTATTATGAACTTCTTTAGAATTCCATTAAATCTGATAGTTATTATCATATTACTACAGGTAACATTGGTTTATTTTCTTTTTATGAATATTATCCCTTTATTGATATTGATTTTCTTTGCTGTGGCTTTTCCTTAATTATAAAAATTAGCTTTAAATTGAAATTAAATAAAGTTGTAAAGTTGTAACGAAACATTGTCATTCATCGTCTGTTTGGATTCCATGCATTTTACCACAACTGGTTGCTTTCAGATTATAATTCGGATGTGCTAGGAATATTCTATCAGTGTTGCCTATTTTCCATATTATATTTCAGGATTTGAGTATGTCTGTGATATTTAGATGTTGTGCAGTATTTTTATTGATAGCTGCTATGTGTCAACAGTGGTTATACAGGTTGGTTAATGACTTCCTTTCAAATTGTATATTGTGTGACACTGTCTTTGTATATTTAACACTCAAGCTTCTACATCCACTAAATCCTTTAAGTTTCCTTTTGTTTGCTACACAGCAATAAAGGGGAGTTTAATGCTTAAATAGCTGTCTTAGCACAGTGAGCCATATCTTTTTCTGAACATCGGTAAATTTAGACTAGGCCTATACTTTGGCAATGTATCACTATCAGTAAAATAGATATATGGTCCATTTGCGTTCAGTCGTTTGATTTACTTCAATATTTGGAGTCTCAAAATGAAATCATTGTGTATGGCATAAATAAGCCCGTTAGACATGAAAAATGATGAGAAACAATTCTATTGGCCATCTTAAGGCAAGCTCCGACCTGACTTTACTTTGCCTGTCATTGTTTACAGAATGTCCACCATCTTGTTTGGCATTATTATCAGTGGAAACTATTGCCCCAAACTTAATGATACCTTTTTTTCACAGTGTTAACATCACAAGATGGTTTCTAATGATGACTTTTATTGATTTTGCATTTTGGAATTAATTCTTATTTATCTTCTTCATTTTTATGGCAAATCTGCAGTTTTTGAAATAGAAATTCAGCCAAGGTTTATCCCGATATATTAGAATATTTTTAAAACTTTAAATATGTTGTTGATACAAACAAGGGGTAATATAGAAATTGAAAGTAGATGATATTTCTAATTGTGTTGTTTGGGAGGGGGGTACCTTTATAGATTAGACATAATATATGTTTAGGCCAGTGATTCTCAACCATTGTGCCGCGACACACCTGTATGCTGTGTGATCTTCCTAAGTGTGCAGCGAAATTTGGAACAGCACACCAAGGAAATGCGACAAACCACGTGATTCCAATTAAATATTCATTAGTGTCTACTGGGATGTTCATAGCTTTTCTTTGTTTAGTTTGAGACTTTATATGTGTTGATGGCTAGTTGTGTCTACGATTGTATGCCGTCTGTGACTTGCCATGCTTTTGTTTTGTAAAATTCTAATGTTTTTTACATATAATTTAGCCAGGTGTGCCGCTATTTTTTTATGTGTTCCAAGGTGTGCCGTTGACCATAAAAGGTTGAGAACCACTTTTTTAGGCAAACACAGGAATTATTGTTCTTGAAGAACAAGACTTAAAAGCTAGTACGTGAATGCTCAAATTGAACGATTGCCTTGGATTTAGATACAAATAAATTGTTGATTTGGGATTGTTTTCATTAATAATAGGATAAGCTCCATTTGATTGCATCAAACTATTGACTTACTTAATCTAAAAAATCTGATCTCAGAAAGATTATTACCCGCAAATCAAATCAACACATAGAAGGCAATCAAATCAACATATAAAATGCAATCAAATCAATAATTTATTTTTCATCGAAATTCGAAACCATATCGGCATTGCTAAGCAACAATAAAAGAGTACATCTCATAAAATCTATATCCAACCTGAAAACAATGTTCTAATTATGTTGTGAAATTAATAGAATTTAATTTCAAGTACCAGAAATAAAAATGATAATCTTTCTGATTGTTCTACATCATCAGTAGTGTCGAGTAACATTATTAAACAAAAAATTCACTTGTTGATTGTGACTACCAGTAGTTACAAAATGGCAGAGATTGAAATTATCAATACTTGAATTTACCTGAAAAGTTAACTACTTTTTGAAAAGCATTATTGTACTTGTAAATTATTTCGAAATATAATCCATAAAATATAATCATGTGCTAAATAGAACAAATGTTATCTAATTTTGTTGAATTTACTGTTAAATGCAAAATAAAACATTAAAATAGTATTAAACCTTACACACATAAGTATGTATAACAGCAAATAACACCAGCTGTGAATCATAAATACATGTATATTAAGCACTGAAAACTGCTAATCACATGATACAATGTTTTATAATTTGTACCTGAAATTGCTTAGTTGTCTGAAGTTAAAATATTCCCTGAACTTAATATGAAGCTTTCATTTTCACTGAATAATTGATATAAACCTTGAGTATGATCCAACATCTGTATGTTGTAAACAGTAGAATCCCCTTCCTAAGTCTGTGGCTTTTTCCCTGGTTCTATTCCTTTCTGCTGGACAGCAATACGTTGTGTTCGGCTTACATTTAATGTTAGTCCTGCAGAAGCCAGTTGTGTTGATTTAACATTCCAGGTAAGTCCTGCAGGTCCTAAATGTGTTGGGTTGAATTTCATTCTGAACCTGCTTGACATAGATGTGTTCTATGGACTCTGAACTCCCTTGAACCCACTTTCTCTCTTATTTCTCAATTTTTGGGGTGGTGAAAATGAAAGCTTTGGGATATCAAACATTGAATTGTGGTATAATATTATTTTTACAGAAAAGTGACTTTTGGTTTACCTAGTAAAAAATATCGGGAAACCCTGGTAAATTTTTATTTCATTTGATAGTCATCTCTAGAAGGACTCTTTTTCTCTTGTTATATTTGCCAGTCGGACACGTGTACAGTACAATTGACCAACTGAGAAATTTACTCATCCGTCAATTGAATTTTCTACATGAATTTGGGTTGATAATTTTTTATAAAACACCATAATAAAGACACCAAAAATTCACGAAAATTAACTGTCTGGCAAAATTTTGAAGGAGAGTCCTGATCCTTATTTATCAGCTAAAATTTCTGTGTGTAATGGAAACTCTTTCATTATTGCCATGATGACAGTTGTTGACTACCTTGATATACATTACTGAACAGCAATTTTTAGATAATTTAATGGAAATGCAGTGATAAAATAATTTAAAATATAAACTGCACTTTAGGCATTCAGCTCTTTTTCAAAACACATGTGTCATGTCATTGTTTTATTGATGTCCTGTTTAAGAGAATATTACATGACGTCATGAAAATAATAAATAGTTCTATTTGACAGAAGGTTTAATGTAGTCTTCAGCTGGGTGCGCATTGATTCAAATAAACAATGAACAGAAGAATAAAAATTGTGTAGTCGCTGTGTTTTGTACCACAGTGTTGCGATGAAAAATAGCTAAACAATAAAGGCTTACGTAAACAAATTAAAGGTGCATTAGGTATAGAGCAAACAGTCATAACTTCACTCAGAATGAAGTAAACTGACTGAATTTTTCACTATGTTCAATTTTGTTATCTATTTTTAAACTATGGTAGCAAGACCAGCTCTTTATACATAATGGGTCACCTCTGGCTTGCAGCTGTGGTTTCGAGCCCTGGTATGAACATGTGTGGCATGGAGATAGGTGCGCCTTCTCAACCTCGTGGGTTTCCTCCGGGCACTCCGGTTTCCTCCCACTGCTAAAAACCCCTACGCGCAAGCGAATTATTTAAATAAAATTAAACAATATGTTATACCCGAAATGACTTAGTTTGTGTCAAGTGGATGTTAAACCCCATTTCTTTGTCTGTATGTTTATGTTTGGCAGTATGCAGTTTCTGTTTATTATTTGTGGCAGTACATGATTGACCTACATCAATTATTTTCTGTTTAATTGTTAATTTTAATCAATGTGCCCCATCCTTGGTTTTCTTCAATAGTGTTTCTTTCTTAACTTGGAGATGGAAAAAATTGAAACTAACACACACCAATTATATTCATATCATTCTGACACACAATCTTATTAAAATCAAATTTCATTTTCCTTTCAGTACGCTTTAATTTATATACTCACATTTCATGCGGGATTTAATTGTTATCACCCCTGTCCATCTTGTCAGTCTGTTCTCTACAGGACATAATTGTTATTGCCCTTCATCATAAAAGCTGCTAATGAGTATATATTTGATACCTAGCAACAATATTCATACAATTCATACTTGTGTATTAACAGTACAATTTGCATTTCAGAGTATACTTTAATTTTTTTGGGAAAAAATCATGGTTGTGGAATTTTTATATAAAACTAATATATCATTAGCACAGGCACTTGAAGGGGTTAAAATAAAACTTCTTACTGTTCTTGGATTATATATTACAGTAATATATAGTCAAAGAGTAGTAAGAAATTTATTATAATCCCTTCATGTTCCTGTGATCACTAGCACAGGAAAATAGGCTTGAATCACATTTAAATAATTCATTAAACAGCAGTCGTAACCTGGTTTGTTTGCAAAATTATTGCAGAAATACTTTTATCAGTTTGACAAATAAAAAGGGTAATGACTAGACCTATCTGTTTTTGATGGAAAATAAAATTGTTAGAATAAGGGATGATGCGTTTAGCTGCTTAGGATATACACTGAACTCGCCATTAAAAAGCCATATGTCCCTAGTGTCGGCTGAAAGGAACTGTTGTTCAGATATGAGAAAAAATAAAAGTTCCAGGTACAGATTTGGTATGGTCGCAAAAAGATTCCTTGGTGGAATTCACAGGAAAAAGAACTTGGCTTTCCATACAGATTTCTCCTCGCAGTGCACAGAAATGATACTAAAATGAATAGTCTAAAGACAAATCTTGATAAGAATTTGACCTTCAATACATTCCATTCCAGTGAATTTAATTAACATTCACTTTATTTGTGTAAATTGAAATTTAATTGACTGGAAATTGATTAGTTTCATTTATAGTGAACACAATATGTGTACGAATTTGTTTACACTAGATATAATTTAGTTTGCATCAAATTTACTATAAAATGCTTTATTTATTTTTTTACATAATTTTGCTATATATTTTCAGAATTTTATCTGCAGCTAATGAAAAAGTTGATATTAACGCCTCATTATATAGATTTAGTCGTTTTTATCCATCTCAGTGATGATGGTGGTGCCAGAGAAAAAATTTGAAATTTACAATTTTCATCCAGAAATTTTTTTAATACTAGTACTGTTGCACATACTGATGGTACTAAATATTTAATCTGACACTATTGTTTTTATGGATATATTGTTGATATATTTTACTTTCACTTTCAGCTTGTATAAAGTACTGCCTAAACCCTTGGATGAGTTAAAGAATGGGCATAAACTAGGACAAGAAGAGAAGGTCCCACTGAAAGAGGTTGAGGGTCAGGGAGATATCATAATATAGATGCGAGGAGTATGGATTGTAGATCTGGATATATCATTGGGTTACAGGTGTAAATCTTCTCATGCTGTTCCCTGAATTTATCATAATTGCTGATTGGATTCTGTATTTTGACTACTGGTTAGAGTGAATTGTGCTTGTGTTTTATGTTATCATAGCTAAAAACACTATTGAAGTTATATTGAATAGGTCCATTAAGTGCATTATTTTGATTATAATAAGTAACCACACATAATCAATGATAATTCAGTCATAGAAATTAATGTAACTCAAGTGAATAAGCAAAATAGGATTTCTGAACATTTCAGTTCTCTCTGAATAAACTACAAATTTTAGTCTCCATAAATATCTTTTGCTGATCACAGCCAGTGAGGATGTCATGTTTGCCTTGCAAAATAATTATCTTAGCAATGACCATAACAATTCCTGTATTCTTCATTGAATCAGTCTTTCATATGAAAAAAAAACACCTTTAATTTTATTCTTAAAATTCAAGCACAATTTGTTTATTGTAACATAAACTCATTGTTTATGACAATCTCCGTTAAATGTGAAAATCTGGAAGTGAGAGGTTTAGTTGACTGATTACAATCCCTAGTATAATTCTGGATAAACCAATGATCACATATTTCTGGATTAACCTCATAATTAACAAATTGAAATTATATCTGGACCATTGAGTAGATATTTTGAAAGATGGACTGTCTCTTTAAAACTGCAATACAGAATAATCAAGATCAGTTTATTATTAAGTATAGAGGTTTAATATTGTAATTCCTTACAATTAGTAATACATGTAGGTATTTTCTTTGTCCATGTAAAAGTGAAATATTATTTTTGTAAGATTGTGTATATATGTAAATTGTCACATTCACACACAACATATCAGTGATCATCAGATCATGTACCCAACATACCAATGATGTGTACATAATGTTACATAAATTTACCTGACCAATACTGTTTACTCATGGATGAGTCTGTAGTTTAAGCTCACATAGTCCGAACAAGAATAAAATCGCCTAATTTATTTGTATTTATTTCTTGAACCATGTTGGCTCGGTTAGTAAGGTACTGACTCACTAACCTGGAGGTTCCAGTTTCCATCCCAGAAAGTTCATTGGGATTGTAAGCTAGTCTTCATCAGGACGTTAAAAACCATTTCACATTTATTTAAAATCATTTCTTTTAGTACTTTAAATCAATGAATATAAACAATATACTAGTTATCATTGGCTAGAAAATATATACTGTGGTGTCAGATCAGTTGGAATTCCACTGACAAAATCTGAGATGTTCTATGTTTACTACTACAACACAGCCATATTCTCCACCTCCAAATTATATTGAAATCTGTAGTTTTAGTGAGGTAGCAATTTATGATTTACTCAATCACATTTTGTAGCATCTATATGCTTTTAATGCCTTTTGGAATTTCAATTGCACCATTTATATGCCTTTTGGAGTGGACAATGTGCCAGTTTACTCTTGAATTGTTTTTTGAGCTTTGTTATGTAATCACACATATCATTATGTTATACCCTTAGTAATTTATTGGTGAGTATTAAGTTTTAAGCATAATAAGATGCATACAGAAAGTTAACTGATGATGTATAATATAAATATAAAATATAGTTTAATTATTTTGTTTCTAATTTTTAAATATTGTATTAATTACTTTTGAAATATATTTGCAATTATGATTATATGTTGTACAGTGGGTTTTTACATTTTTTAAAAAATTTGATTAGGTTATATTCTTAGATTTATATTTTTCGCTTATTTCAATAATATATTATATTAATTATGGCAGATTCCATTAGTAAAACTTAGTACTAGTTTTCTCTTTATCATATCATCATTGAGATTTTATTATTATCTACGTTCTTAGGGTACTCACAAATGGGTCTAAGCCGTTGTCTATTGTATTGTGTTGCATTTAATTTTAATTAACCCCATTACCCATTATTGTTTAATTGTGCAACAGTTTTTAAGATATATTTCCCCAAGCATAATTGGGTCAACTGTTCAACCCTAAATCCCAATAAATATATTTTCAACTTAAAGTTTGATATTTGTAATGCAACAAAAAAATCAAATTATAGACTCAAATTGCATAATAATTAATAACCCACAATAAGTTCATAATTACAGCAAATACATAACTAGGTAACAGAGGTATTGGATGATACATATACATGCAATAGTACTACATAATGGTAGATATTTCAGAATTTTAGATTGTCGAAAAAAAATTCATTTCAGTATCTTGAAAGATATCAATTTTTATACGCCCACATTGAAATGTGGTCGTATATTGTCGTCGCCCCCGTCCGTCCGTCCGTCCGTCGGTCCGTCCGTCCGTCCGTCCGTCCGTCGGTCCGGCGTCCACAATTGCTTGTGGACGCTCTACAGGCTAAAGTTAATATCCGATTGACTTTAAATTTATACACAGTGTTTAAGGTCATGAGACGAAGAAGCCTATTGATTTTCAGCGATTTCCGATAATTAGTGCCAGAGTTATGGCCCTTGATCACTTCAAAAAATCTTGTGGACGCTCTAGAGGCCAAAGTTAATATCCGATTTACTTTAAATTTATACACAGTGTTTAAGGTCATGAGACGAAGAATCCTATTGATTTTCAGCGATTTCCGATAATAACTACCAGAGTTATGGCCCTTGATCACTTCAAAATATCTTGTGGACGCTCTAGAGGCCAAAGTTAATATCCGATTGACTTTAAATTTATACACAGTGTTTAAGGTCATGAGACGAAGAAGCCTATTGATTTTCAGCGATTTCCGATAATTAGTGCCAGAGTTATGGCCCTTGATCACTTCAAAAAATCTTGTGGACGCTCTAGAGGCCAAAGTTAATATCCGATTTACTTTAAATTTATACACAGTGTTTAAGGTCATGAGACGAAGAATCCTATTGATTTTCAGCGATTTCCGATAATAACTACCAGAGTTATGGCCCTTGATCACTTCAAAATATCTTGTGGACGCTCTAGAGGCCAAAGTTAATATCCGATTGACTTTAAATTTATACACAGTGTTTAAGGTCATGAGACGAAGAAGCCTATTGATTTTCAGCGATTTCCGATAATTAGTGCCAGAGTTATGGCCCTTGAACACTTGAAAATATCTTGTGGACGCTCTAGAGGCCAAAGTTAATATCCAATTGACTTTAAATTTATACACAGTGTTTAAGGTCATGAGACGAAGAAGTCTATTGTTTTTCAGCGATTTTCGATAATAACTACCAGAGTTATGGCCCTTGATCACTTCAAAATATCTTGTGGACGCTCTAGAGGCCAAAGTTAATATCCAATTGACTTTAAATTTATACAGAGTGTTTAAGGTCATGAGACGAAGAAGCCTATTGATTTTCAGCGATTTCCGATAATTAGTACCAGAGTTATGGCCCTTGATCACTTCAAAATATCTTGTGGACGCTCTAGAGACCAAAGTTAATATCCGATTGACTTTAAGTTTATACACAGTGTTTAAGGTCATGAGACGAAGAAGCCTATTGATTTTCAGCGATTTCCGATAATTAGTGCCAGAGTTATGGCCCTTGAACACTTGAAAATATCTTGTGGACGCTCTAGAGGCCAAAGTTAATATCCAATTGACTTTAAATTTATACAGAGTGTTTAAGGTCATGAGACGAAGAAGTCTATTGATTTTCAGCGATTTCCGATAATTAGTGCCAGAGTTATAGCCCTTGTTTTTCAGCGATTTTCGATAATAACTACCAGAGTTATGGCCCTTGATCACTTCAAAAATCTTGTGGACGCTCTAGAGGCCAAAGTTAATATCCGATTTACTTTAAATTTATACACAGTGTTTAAGGTCATGAGACAAAGAATCCTATTGATTTTCAGCAATTCCCGATAATTAGTGCCAGAGTTATGTCCCTTGATCACTTCAAAAAATCCTGCGGACGCTCTAGAGGCCAAAGTTAATATCCGATTGACTTTAAATTATACACAGTGGATGCTCTAGAGGTCAAAGTTAATATCAGATTGACTTCAAATTTATACATAGTGTTTACAGTCATGAGACTAAGTCGTCTATCGATTTTCAGTGATTTTCAATAATTGCTACAAGAGTTATGGCCCTTGATCACTTCGAAAAAATCCTGTGGAAGCTCTAGAGGCCAAAGTTAATATCCGATCGACTTTAAATTAACACACAGTGTTTAGGGTCATGAGACGAAGAAGCCTATTGATTTTCAGAGATTTAAAATAATTATTGCCACAGTTATCTCCCTTGATAACTTTAAAAAATTTTGTTACGCTATAGAGGCTAAACTTATCATCCGATTGACTTTAGATTGATACACAGAGTTTAAGGTGTTGAAACGAACAAGTATTTTGATTTTCAATGAATTTTAATAACTGAACAGCTAAATCCATGATATTAAATGTTTCATGTATATACTAATTGTTAGTGTGGGGTAACACTTTATAAAAAGCAATCAAATTCTAATGATTTTCTGATAATTACATAATGAGCCCTTACTCTTAATCAGTTTTTAGTGTATTACAAATGTTTCATTAGCAAAAAAAGTAAAAATATGCGACAACCCTTGTTGACTGCCCGAACGATTTAGCTGCTGTGGGCGTATGTTTCGTTGCCTGGCAACCTATCTTTTTCTCTGATAGTTGGATATATCTATGAGCAAGTTTTGTCGATTTGGCACTATATAAATGCACATATTATTATTATTATGTTTATTGAGGAAATATATCTTTAAAACATGGTTAAATGAGATAGTTCATGCATTTCTACCAAAAGATATATAATGATGACAACTAGTTTCACAGCTTTAATTCTGACCAAATGTACTTTATGGAATCTTACATCCAGGTTATAGAAAAATAATTATCAGAAACATCCTTTAATTTGTTGCCCAAATTAACTGTTTAGTCATGTTTCAACCCTTACAGACTTTAACAATTCCCTTTTCTGTTCACGTCAGCCATGTCGCAAACATAATGTAGGGAGGCATTGTTGGATTGATATTTAATAGCATTTTCACATCATGTCTGTATGCAGTAAATATCAACCATATTTACGCAATCATTTTTGTTTCTTGAAAGTTGTAGGCATCTATGTAGAATTTATTGTTAAGATTAATTGAGGGTATTTGTTGTTAAAATGTATTTTATTTTTTGTGTTATATTTTTAAGATGTTATGTTTGTGTCCTACACATGTCATATACTTGTTGAGCAATTAAATTGGGATTTTAGAAAAATAAAAACTTTTAATTATTTATTTTGTTCCATACTTCCCTGGTTATTGATGACATAGGAGATTTTAATCTTGCTTCAGTATATAGAATGGGCCTTAATTTCACAGGTAGTGTCTTTTTATATTGTCCATAAATGACTGCAGTGAGATAATACTAAGTATTGTTTAACTAGATGTAGGTTCCGGAATCTGTCGAGATTTGCAGAGTGTGTAAAGTTCTAGACTATCATTGAGTCAAACTTTTATCTTCCTGGACAAGCATAGTTCTGATGGTAAATAACATGGGTTGGGGGCCGAGTGGTGCAATGTCCAAAATTGTTGGTATTCTCTTGTTTGTGATCATATAATAAAGCATTACAAATATGACTTTGTCAAAGTCACATATTGTGCTGACATTTCAAAGACAAATAAATTCCAATCTAGCAGCGAAAATGGCTCAGAATAATCTACAATAATCTGTGAGTCAAAGTTGGAGCAGATCAGCAGGCAGTTAAACCCCAATTTTATTTCTATGGTTCAAACCACCTCACCATTCCTACAAGTTTGTTGATACTGACAAGAACAAGCTGTTGCCATAAGTATTGTTCTGAGGTTGCTGTTGTGAGGGAGACCCAATGAGGACTTAAGACAACAGAAAATAATATTTTTATACATTAACTTTTTCAAAACTAGAAAATATTTTATTTTTCAGGTCATATTATGTACATACATTTTATTCTAAGTTGCAAAATATTACAACTGAAAAACTTATTTCCAATAATTCTTATGACATTCATTATGAATTGTTGTGTCAAAACAAAACAAGTCTTGAATAGAACAGTTCAGAAGTCAGTTCTTAAACAAATAAACAACGTAGGGCACTCACTTCCATGAAACAATTTTCAACAATCAAACTTTAAATAAACTAAAATAGTTACTGTAACAACAATATGACGTATTTCAGGTGATATACGAAAATACTACAAGCATATGTTGATAATCTCCAGGCATACTTCTTTATCTGTCCATCTTTCAAAATTTTTTACATAATTTTATATGTTGATAACTTGGGAGATATAATTTGATAAATCTCTATTTTTTCATTTCTTTAGCCAAGTCTTACCCCTTAAAAAAATACAAGTTGCTTTGACCCTCCCTTCTGAGCACCCTGTTGCCAGTTAGCAGTTTTACAATAAACAGTGATGACAGATTATACATGCAGCTTGACACTTAGGCGGATAAATAACACATATTCCTTCCGTCTTCTTTCCAAGATCCTACTCTTCAACTGACTTGTGTAGCTGTCATTGGGGTCATAGGGTCATGGTCTACTGACTGATGTAACATTAGACCCAAGACACCCATCCGATTAGACATAGATAAACGAATATTGCGCTCTTTCTCAAATAAATCATCCAAAGCCATCCACTGAAAATGAAAAAAGAAATAAATGATTTATAATCTAATCAATCGTTTCTAAACAAATTTTTAAATGTAATTTATCTAACTTAAAGATACATGGGAGATTAAATAAAGAGCTGCAAGTTCTCACTATAATAGTTAAAACTAGATAATGTATAGGGAACTTGCTGAAAATTTCAAATTGATCCACTTTCAACCGATAATTTAGCAGGTGAATTTAGGACCTAGCCTCAATCATCATTACTAAAGTCGGTACAATAAAAAACATGGTTTTGATTATCCATTTATTGATTTAATCATGAATGAGCGTTGAGCAGCAGATCGGATCCTAATCCAGTAAATATCACAGGCTAGCAATGGCATCGAGAGTTGATTATAGTCTGGATAAGCTAATTAATAATTCAGATAACATTTCAGGCCTACAATAGACAGATTTAGCTCTTGCATAATGTATGTTTAATATAGAAAAACAATAGAATGTTACACCAACATTTTCATCATTATAGACTTTCTTTTAATAGTATCAATACCTATATCTAATTAACACCAATGAATGAACTTATAAAAATCAGGTTTGAAATAAAAATAATTCACAAAATTAGGTTTACCTGTCTTAATCTCTCCATATCTACTTCTGCTCTTCGTAATTTCTCCCAACAATAATGTTTGATACATTTACGTTTTGGAGCTCGACAAAGTTCACCTGTTTCTTCAAATACATTAACAACTAACGGACAACCACACACTTCATCCTGACCTATCTAAAATAATAACAAATCAATTAAATTCATACTGTGAAACAGTGATTAATGCTTGAAGTTTAGTATTGAATAACAGATTCCCTTTGTCCATCACAAAACATTCAAGTGCATCGAATTTCAACTGTCACCTTGGTTTTTGTCCCTGGCCAGGCCCTTCGCTTGACACCAATGACAATGAGGAACCATGCCGAAAAATCCTGATGAACTTACTCGGCCAAAGCAGTAATCGAACACGGGACCTCGAAGTTAGTGGACCAATGTCCTGCTCAGTAATAAGCTGTAAATGTATTCCATATAAATTGTGTCCTGTTTATCATAGAATTGTGGCTTGTGATCATAGAATTGGTGGGGATGGAATTAATAAATTTGCCAAAATAATAATTAACATTGCCACTTTAAAAATACAAGCTTTATATATAACCAGAAGTGAAGACTTAAATGCTAACTTTTCGACTTACCTTTGGTTCTTTAGTATGTTCTGGACAGAGAACTTTTAATCTCTTACAGTAAAACTTCTGTTGTGGATTCCAGAAATCACAAAACATAGAATTACCTTCAATTCTAGTTTTATAAATAGAACCAAATGATGTCTGTGATTCGAACTATAGAAAATATACAACAGAATTATATCAAAAATGAAATAAATATGAAATATGGTTTGGTAAAATGTTGATCAATTACTTCATCTTATACGCATAGATGTATTCAGGAATTAGAGATGTGAGACAGAGTGGAGTGGGGCAAAAAAACGGCAACAATGCTTTGCATGTTGCATGTTGTATTTTAGCTTGTCCAACATTATTAGGAAAAAAAAACATGCTAAAAGAAAACTCTCTTTAAGATGTGCAATATAAGAATCCAAGTCAATATAAAACTTCTGATTTTATCGGTTGTTCTGGGAAGAGTAAGTCAAAATGATCAATAAATTATTTGCTATGGATGATCGATAGCTCTGTTATCAAATGAATGCGTCCAGACGTTCAATTCTCCTAGGTACAAAGACATATAGCACCCAAAAGCTTTCTGTAGAGCTTTCTATATAAACCTTCCTAACAGTAACTTAAAAGTGTTCCTATACGTCTTTTGTTGATCACCGTCAGTAACAACATGTATCAATGATATATTTACCTTAGAGAAACATTTTTCCATGTGTCTTAAAGCACCTCGTTGGTTAATCTCACTACCACATGTAACACAGTATAAAGTTATCTCTGTATCATCTTCTGGTTCAGCTCCCTATAATCAATAATAATCAATCAATTAGCAGTGACAACCCAAAACCCTCAGAACTCATAAAAATTTGTACTTTTCAATCATATGGAAAATGCAAAATGTAACTTTCTGGTCATACAACTGGTGGTAGATCTAACATCCACTGGCAACTGGATATCTGGAGACTTTCTTCATCATCCAATCCTATGACTGACTGATCCAATCCTATGACTGACTGATAACCAAAACAATCTGATATATGATGGGGTATGCTAAAGGAGCTTGTCTGTAAAGAATTGTCAGTACATCAGCCAATTATGCAAATCTGAAGAGGTTTACAGGATGTACTTTGAAAGCCACAGAGTACTATGTTTGATTGTAATGATAAGGTTTAAAGACTTGTTAACACCATAATTTAGGTGATAAGCATGTTTTGTTATGTTTATGGGTAACTGTGCAGTGCCACACAGTAGAATTTTGCCCAGACAGCAGCATTATGCTGAACAAGGAAAGTCTTGTCCTGAACCAGTCCAGAATCCAGTGTCCTGTCTACTCAACTACCACGGCCCAATATTCAATAACACTTATTTTTTTTGTTATAAGAGACATTTTATTCACTATAGATGAATGGGAGATCAGGAAAGGTAAAATGCCCATCTCGGACACCTATAATTACTCTTAATCGATATGACGGAACACAGTGAATCAAATAACAATATATCATTTCTACTTACACCTTGATTAGGATCTATTTTTAAATGTTTGGCCTTTTCAATCAGTGAATCTAATTCTTTATGCCGTAAATCTAAATCATTCAGTCTCTGTTTGGCTACCAACTGTTCTCGACGAATTGATTCCAAAGATTTTTTATTCTTTTCTTCAGCTACACATAAACTACTCTGCCATTGCTGTATTCTACTGGGTAACATTTCATATATACGACTGGAAAAGAAAGAATAGTCATATAAATAATCATTGTTATAGAAAAGTGGGATGAACAGGTTTATCTTACGTAGTGGGGTTTAACATCTTTCTGCATCAATGGGACAATGAAATGAAATTTAACGTCCTACTTTTCTGCACTGGCTGAGCTAATGAAGACAGGCATACACCATACAGTGTGCTATGTGGGGAAAATTGGCTACTGTGCTTTTGTCCCATCCATTGCAGCCCTGACAAGAAAGTCCTAATGAAATGGGGTCTTTTGCACCTAACCTGGGCTAATGGAAGATGGGCATACGCCATACAGTGTGCTATGAGGGAAATTTTGCCTGGGCAGCGGCGCTATGGCCTACTCTTATATCGAATTCCAACTGCCAAGGGATCTTTTACGTGCACTCCAATGTGTACACGGGACCTTGGTTTTTTGTCCCAACCGAACGACTAGGCAGCTGTCCTTGTCAGGCATCACTGACAAGGAGAAATCAAGCAAGAAAATCGAGATGAACTTTCTCGACGAATGCAGGGATCAAACACCCGACCTCCAGGCTAGCGAACCAGCACCTTATTCACTTAGCCACCGTGACCCCCCTTTCTCTGCTAACACCAAGATCAAACCCCAGGACTTCCATTTAGCAAGCCAACATCTTACTAAAGAGTTACCACAGATCCCAATGGGCTAATGATGGTATACATGATCCCTCGGTTTTTCACAATATCAGAAATAATTCACATTTTTCATTGCAAGGCCTTTCTTCTAGAACAAATGGAACCCGTAACCATTTTCTCTGTCCAACAACTGAATATTATAAGATTTTCCAAACAACTATAAATTGATGTATGCATAAAACTAGGATGGCAATTTAATCAGATTGAAGGATGCCATCATGTTAAAGTGATATGGTCAGTGAATTTATAAAATGTAAAAATGAAGTCACCTTTTTGCTAGTTTCAGACCACATGCATCAGAACAATATTTAGAACCTGATCTGGCACATTCTTTACAACCAGGTCCATAACATTGTTTTGGTGTTTCTTCTTCCATTTCCATTGGTTCTTCTACTTTAAATCGCTTCTTCTTACTGGTTGTTACTGACTTCTACAATTCATTGACAGTAAAATCAAAGATAAATTTACATGCATATTTATATGGATCAATTCTTGCAATGTAGTTTACATTGTGGAAATGTGTGTTTGAGTACTGACTAACTTCATTATGAGGTTAAAGGGGAACACTCAATATACATAGTAATTAACCATGTCTCAGGTTAATCAAAATATGTTTGAGTACTTGAATGACTTCATTATGAGCTTCAAGAGGAAATGAAATAAAATGAAACAGGGTGTAACATCCTACTATTCTGCTCTGAGGGAAATTTTGCCAGACAGCAGTGCTACAGCATACTCTTATATTGAATTCAGACTACCAAAGGATCTTTTGTATGCACACAAATGCGTACACAGGACCTCGGTTTTCCATCCCGTCCAAATGACTAGACATCTGTCTTTATCAGGCCCTCTGTCCTGCACCACTAACAAGGGTAAACAATGCCGGAAAATCCAGAGGAATTTTCACGACCAACACTGGGAGCAATCCTGCGACCTCTAGGCTAGCGAGCCAGCATCTTACTCACTTAACCATGGTGGCTCCACTTAAAAAATATATCTATATTTCACTAATTTAAACAAATTAATAACACCTCTTTATTATAGGTGTCATATGAAGACTACAGAGAGGTCACATATCATTACCTGTGTTTTAGATTTTGTTGTATTTTTCTTGTGTTTCTCCTTTCTTTTATCTTTTTTACGATATTTACGAGGTGAACTGGCTTCGCTCGAACTAGATCTCTTTTCTTTTTTCTAAAACAAGAGAGGTCAACTATAGTATTTAATAAAACACCCAACATGCAAAATGGTCTGTGAATATTTCATAGGGTATAACAGGAATATTATCCATAGACTAATTATAGACATCTGCAGCTGTTTGATGTATTCGAAGACAACATTGGTACTATAATGTCATCTTCTATTTGTAAGTGAAGGTATTCTTTCAAATTAACTACAGCGTTTTCATAAATTCAGATCATTAAGCATGTATAGTGGCCACGATTAACTAACCTTTGGTATATAATTATTTTCAGACCAATCATCATCAATTTCTCCATCACTGTGAAAAAAAAAAGAAAAAGGAAATAAATCTTATTGATGTTCAATAATTATTTAAATATTCATAAATGTCAAATACTGTCCCATATTGCTGAATGTTGAGAAGATACATGACAATTGGGTATTGGATATTTGCAATTTACATGTAAGAAGTCTGTTACAATTATCATGGTCTTATGTATGTAATATGTTTAACAGTCACTGATGTATAAATACGTAAAGTACTTGTATTAATATATAATGTATATACATTTAAATAACGTAAAATCTGCACACTGTAAACTTACGATAATGCGGGGTTGTAATCATCATCTTTTGATTTTGTACCAGGACCAGGACTTGGAGTGGGACCTTGACCAAGACCAAGTATAGCGAGACCCTGAAATTATAACATAATATATTCAACACCAGCTCTAATAATCAGGTAGTCTAGATCATCTTGTCTCGTGTGTCTGTCTCGCTTGAATATAACCATAAAGTCATATCGCCATATACAAATCTGCAGACTATAAAAATGAATATGCTTGCCGATAAAACTATGACCAATAAATGCATAAATATTCATTTGTTCTTCAGTAGATGATCATTACATAACTTATTGGTGTACCCATTTTCAATCAGCACTGTATTTAACTAGTCTTAAATTGCACAATTCCAATATTCAGATTTTGATGAAGAGAGAAAGAGAGAAATGGGGTTTAATGCCCACTTGACACAAACTAGATCATTTTGGGACTGACATATGGTTTAATTTTATTTCAATAATTCACTAGTGCGTAAGGGTGGTTAGCAGTGGGAGGAGACCAGACGACCAGGAGAAAACCCACAAGGTTTGACAGGCAGCCCTACTCCTTGTCACGAATAACCGGGGAATCAAAACCACGCCAGTTGACTCCATGACAGAATTTATGATACAGCATGCACACGTTACCCCCTCCCCCCACCCAGCCCCTTGATGAAGCAATTGTCCTTTTTCTTTTTATAGATTTCAAGAACAATGGTATTGGATGCTTAGAAATTAACTTGTTTATAAAGGTTAAAATTACTAAATTCTACTCACAAAATTAGCACACTGTCTCAATCTACATTTTTGTCTCATTTTATTTGGACCACCAAATTTCTTCATATCCTAAAATATAAAATACTCATATCAACATTTCATTTCAGGAGGATGATAGAAATAAACGACAAGAAGTAGTTTTAATCTCTATGATCTATCACATGATGTATCTGCTACTTCTGCTACATCACTTTTTCCATGTGGTGGGCATGGTGCTGGGTTGCTGTTTCAACTGGAGAGGACTTTCTAAGGGAGGTAACACAGTATATTAACAGGATGTAGACCACAAATTACTTCCTCTTTTTTGATTCCCAAAAATTTAGTTTCATCTATTTATAGTCTTTATCTCCCTTTCTGCACATCCATATTTGTTGATTTTTTGTGTATAAACAAATAAGAGGCCTGAAACAGACATTTTCTGCCAGGTTTAAATGAATATTCATCATTTATAGGTGGAAGGATAACATAGTTAAGAGGCTGTTTTTGGGAACAGATATGAAATGAAATGGGGTTTAACGTCCTTCTGTTCTGCTCCTAAACTGGGCTAATGAAGACGGGCATCATATGCCATACATTGTACTATGACAGGAATTTTGCCTGGGCATTAGCATTATGGCCTTCTCTTAAATCGAATTCCAACTGCCAAGGGATATTTTACATGCACGCCAATGTGTACACAGTATTTATGTTTTTTGTCCCATCCAAATGACTAGACAGCTGTCCTTGTCAGGCCCCGACCTGCATCACTGACAAGGGGGAAACCACGCCAGAAAATCTGGATGAAATTTCTTAGTCAATGCAGGGATCGAACAATCGACCTCCAGGCTTGCGAGCCAGCATCTTACCCACTTAGCCACTGTGATCCTCCAGGTTTGGGTGACAAGACAAACCCTTACAATTATGCTACTTCCATTTTATTTATTGCAATTTAGAACCCTTTGGAGGTCTTCCTAACAACACTAGATTTACATACCTTACAATAATCACATCTACCACAATCTTCTTTTCTATTACAAGCTGTACAATCACCACATCTTCTACTTGATTTCTTCGCTTTACTATTCTGTAATAATAAAAATATTTAAATATTTTAAATGAATGACTATATTCAATGTCCTTGATAATATTAAAATGTTATCAATATTTCAGAAACTGCTACTTCTAATCTGAGAGAGATAGAGAGAGAGAGGGAGAGAGAGAAAGAAATGGGGTTTAATATCCACCCCACACAAACTACATCATTTCAGGACTAACATATGGTTCAGTTTTATTTCCATTTTACAGTATGTGTTTAGTAGAATGTGTACATATATAAATAAATATTCAAAATTCATTATAGGTACTTTCACTTTGGCAAACGATTTGATTGTTCCATATGTGCCGTGTCAGATTTGAAGTCAAAATAGTAGATAATAAACTCTTTAACAAAACTTACAGTTTCTCTAAGTCGAGGATCACGCGCTGATCTATCTATATCACTGGAGTCACTTTTACCTTTCTCTTTCCATGGCTTCTTCACTTTATATCGAATCTCTAAACTTGGATCTTTACCTAAATTCAATAAGATCACAAATTAAACAATTGTCTACAATCGTCACATCATACTGTAGAATCCACTTACTAATTTAAAAGGATCATGCAGTACTATATTACATCACAGACATTGTTTAAGAATAAAAGATCTCAAACTCTTGTGTTCTAGAATGTGAAGGTTTATAAGATTTAATAATAATGTTGTTAATTTTAGTAATTTATACTAGCAACACCTGATTATATGTCCTACCACAATTTGTGAAACACTGTAACTCTAGCACATGCATAAAATACTTGGCAAGATTTTTTTAAGATCAATAGCTTGCTTGCTTGCTTTACAGAGAGCCAGTTTAACATACAAGACCAGGTAGTTAACTAACCTCTACAAGCATCACAATAATATTTCTTAATAGATTTAGCATCAATCTGTGTTACACCAATACATACACCATGATACCATTCTTCACATTTATCACATGCTCTGAAAAACAGCAAATCTATATATTCTCCAAAATATTAAAACTGAATATAGTTTTCCATAAATTCAATATGCTAGTCAGGTGTTATGAGAGTTATTCGTTCTGGATGTGTAAACTCCCCTACATTATGTAAATAAAATCCAAAACAACTGACCTATTCATTAGAATATGGTAAACAAGCTTTGTTAAAGATGCATTATATAAGATTTAGATAAAGAGCTGACAGTTCTCTTTATAATAGATCAAAAATAGATAATGAAAAGGGAACATATGGAAATTTTCAGTCAAATTACAACATTCTGAACGCAAATACGACTGTAAGAAGAACAGTATAGTCTTGTTTGTCATTGCTACTATAGTTATGATAATAAACAAAGTCTTGATTATCCATTTTTTAAAATTAAATCATTAAAGTTACATTATGGGAGATAAGATAAAGAGATGGCAGTTCTCACTACAATAGTTAAAGACTAGATAGTGTAAAGATAATTTGCTGAAAATTTCAGTCAAATTGATTCACTATTAGCCGAGAAAAAAGCTTTTGAAATATTCATAGCCTCGGTCATCATTACTCAAATCATTAATATAAACAGCATAGTCTCGATTATCCACTTGATTGATTTAATTATCAACTGCCATTAAGCGACATATACGATTTTAATCTGCCAACATCGAAGACTAGTCTTGACATAAAGAGTTTATTATGGTCTGGATATGTTAATTAATGTCTAATTGATTATTTAGATAACATCTCAGGCTTAAAGAAAGACCTGTAAAAATCAGATTTTGCTCTTGCATAATGCTATTTTAACTAGCAATCATGTTTAAATCAATGGAAAATTAAAAGTCATCCTATGTTCCAGAAAGTTGATTATGAAATCTGCATGTGAATAAATGTCTAATTAATGATTTATATAACATTTGAGGCCAAACAAAAGATCTGCATTTGGCAGATTTAGGTCTTACATAATTCATCTTTAATGTTAAACTTCTTGAAAACCCCTCAGGTATTTGAAAGTTAAAACGATCATATCTTAAAGCAATGACATGGCAGATTTAACTTAACTTTTAATACAATCTAATTCATACTTTATAACCCATCCATTATAATCAAGTTACTTAAAATACAAAATCATTTTCAACCAATTAATTATAATGTCATTTTAAATGACTTGGATTAATCTAAAAATACAACTTACATCATAAAAGACGTACAATCTGTTGATTGACAGATACAGTATTTCTGTTCTCCTTCATTCTCCATTGTTTTGATCAATGTGTTCACCTTCGCTTGACGTTCAGGAAGATTAAATTTGTGGGCAATCTCCTCTTGCTGTAAAAATAAACACATTCAAACTGACAAATACACCTTTGTTCCTTATCCTAACAAGTAAACATTTTAGGTTGAAGAAAAAAACAAAATGTTTTCTTAAAACAATTTATTTCACAGTGGCTAATATCTTACTGAAAATCAAAAGAATGTTACCATTAAATAATATACACACAAGGTTAAATTTTTGCGGAATATATTCCTCCAATTTAGAACTAAAAGATAGGTTCTTTGCTTTTAAGTGTTATAAAAACCAAAAGCAAGTGTGATTACATTGTCATACCGAAAATAAGTTTCAAAAATATCTATACAGAATCCACAAAGATCACCTCAATTTATAGAGGCCTATAAAATTGGTCATTCACATATCTAAATTATCCAAGATAATCCAACGGAGAGAATCATTAATACAGTGTTACAAATCATACATGCTGTTTATCATGTAGGCCTATTATAGTCAGTGTACGTCATATGTTCAAGAATTTAAACATGTGTAATCTATAATATTTATTTACAGCACTGACACATTTTCTACAAACTTCCTGTATCTATTTTATCAAATAGGTCACATGACTATGTTTAGATGCAATCCACTTACTCGGCTAAAAATACCTTTATTTAAAATCCATATCCAAAAAAAAAAAATGTTTCTATATACACAGATCAATTTCAGTAGAAAATTTATGCAAATCTTTAGTGACAATTTTCAAAATTTTTCTTCAGATCTACTTTGGGGTGTGAATACGTGCAATTGCCTAATCAATATCTGCTTGTCTAAGCATCCCCCCCCCCCAAAACATTTGTTCTAGCAGGGCAACTGCACAATGTAACAGAACTGATTTATTTTTTTAGTAGTGCTGGGTATTTCCACTGCAGTCATGGTATGGTAGCCTACATATTGCAATTCAGGGCCAACAGTACAATTCACATCACAATTTGTAACCAGGTCAATATTTACTAAGAAAACAATCAGATAAATAAATAATTTATATTTCTAGTACTGCCGATGTCATAGAAATAAAGTGTAATGTGGAAAATTAAAAGTGAGGTGAAAAGCATACCAAAAATTGATTTAGTTTTGCACGATGTAAATATGCAAATTGTGAGAAGGTGAATAGTGAGACATTGATTCAATGATATATTATGTCTAGCACCATTACCTACGTTATTAGTTATTTTCTTAGTGAAATAGCTGTTATAATTTTACTACTACAAAATGTCAACGTATGCATATTTACTCACATTACATATCAATGAAATTATAATCATTTTATTTAATTATAATCATTTCACTTAATTATAATCATTTCACTTGTGACATATAGATATAATTATAATCATTTTACTTATAGACAAAATTATAATCATTTTACTTTAAATGATTATAATAATTGTAGGCCTACTTGTGTAAGTTGTAGGCATAACTATAATTATAATCATTATTCATATTGACATAATTATAATAATTTTATAATAATACTACTACTACTAGATTAGTATTTACACCTGAATCTGAACTGGAGGCTATGCCTATAGCCTAGATACTTTGGCATTCATGTTTGATGTGACTCCCATTTTTGTGTCTCAATATTTCATTGTCACAGAATTGATGGCAGATAATTATATTGCTGTTTTACCACCCTTACGCTTACCTTGAATTAATAGGTTTTAATCTTACATACCTGACCCTAACCCTACCCCCCAGCCCTCTCTACATACCAGCAGTAAAAGTGGTGGATTGTAAAAGGGAGTTCAGTTGGATCAAACATGATTGCCGATACTTTTTAACTTGTCTTGTCGTCATCACCACAGTGTTGCATGAGTGTGAACCATACTGAAATGATAGTGTGCAAATGACACCAGACATTGTATGTAGCCTGTAACCATCCCCAAAACACTGAAGAAAACAAATTTGATTCTCACAACCGCTGCTGCAGATGTGGTGGGTGTGGTTTATTTATAATGTTTATTTTTTCATTATTATTGACAAGTTTTATTACTATTATTAGTAAGTTTTTTACAGAAGGCCTTCAGTATCTCTTTGTGACTTCAATCTCTGATGGCTTGGGAATTTGGTATTTTGCCAAGAAACTCACCGAGAGGCCACCTTGATCACTGTCAGTCATTTTGCCAAGTCTCTGTTGTTTTTATTCGCAAAGTACAAATATTGGAAATTTACAAAGAAATTCTAAGCCAAAATTTATTATTTTCCCGGAAGTGAAAACCACTCCAGGTGGCACTACAAACTGAACGCTAATGATTTTTACACACGTCATAAAACTATTTTATTATTATAGTTTATTAATTTTGACAAAAAGATCAACTTGATATGGATATAGTGATCTGGAAGTTTACATAAACATAAAATTTAACGCAATACACACAAATAAGCACATGACCTTGCGACCGAATAACTGCTAAAACACGTGACCCGGTCTAGACGCCAGACTAGGCAGAAACTTAAACTAGGTAACTAGGTGTAGTGAGAGATATAGCTAACACGTTTCCACTCCAGCCATAAAATTGAAACAAAACTAGTATACCAATATAAACTTTCCAGCAGACTCACTTTAACCATTTTGAAATGACGGATTTTAGAGAACACTGGTCTGATATACTTCAAGTTTACACGATTTACTCATTTATCAAACTTAGGAAGTTGGCGTCGTTCGTTTTGCAATAATTCAACGTCTGGTTAATCCAATATTCTACCTAAACCGGAAGTAATAAAAGAGTCGCCTCCCGTCTACTACCGGTTTCGCCATTGAAAAATTAAAAATTACTGAAAATGGAGGGATTAATTCCCGTTATTAATAAACTTCAGGATGTTTTTAATACTGTCGGAACAGATGTCATCCATATGCCACAAATTGCCGTCATAGGAAATCAGGTTTGGTTGTCATGTCTACTATTCCACTAAAAAATTTCATCTTTTTTCTGACCTTCAAAATGAGGAAAAAACCGAAATAAACATTATGATCAAATTTTGACATTATGATCATGATAAAATGACCAAATTTTAATCTAATTTCATCAGACACTGATAAGTCAGGAAAATAAATGATAATGAAACATTAATTGTGGCACCTACTTCATACTCCGCGCAGTGTTGCGTTTGATTAGAGGTAATCCAACTACACACATGAGTGGATATTGTTGTTTTAAATTTTGATTTGTCAGTAGCCCGTCTACCAACCAATCACTAGCTGCCAATATTGGACCAAATATGTTTACATAACGTTACGTCATGACTCACGATTTTATTATGCCTAATTAACCCGTGCATAGCAGAATACTGCAGTAAAACTAATTGCGTGACAAACGAGGCTATCAAGTCGAATGAAATGTAAACAATACTGTTTGGAAACGAACATACTTTCACCGTTTTGAATACCTTAAATCACTGTCCAAAGTTTTAGGGAAGACCCAGATTAAACGAAGGACTGTCATATGTTGCTGTACTTAAGTGATAGCTTTCATTGAACGGAAAGAATAGACACACTCCCGCATAAGTTCAAGAAACAGACGCTATTCCAGCAATGGTCAGAGAGGGATTTCTCGGGCCATTGCTTCAGGAATATGCACCTACTTGTACATTGATTGACCTTTGTTAGTTTTAGATTGATTAATATTATTTTGATCATATTATTAAGCCAAAATAAGGTGGTGTGTGTGTGTTTGAAATATTACTAGACTTCTAGTATCTATAATCTATTGTAGCCTACTTGAAATGGTGCTAACTTCTTCAAGTTCAGGGTATCACATCATTTGGGACTCACATCATTTAGAACTCCATATAAACAACATTTGGGACTCAGTTGACAACGTTTGGCATCATTTGGCTTCAAGTTCAGGGTATCACATCATTTGGGACTCACATCATTTAGAACTCCATATAAACAACATTTGGGACTCAGTTGACAACGTTTGGCATCATTTGGGACTCGACACAAACAACATTTCGGTCTTCGAACTCAATATACACGACATTTGGGACTCAAAAATATAAGCGATATTTGTTACAATATACAGCGGTGCACATTTCCCGACGCCCGGGACAGGTAAATCATTTTGTTCAGTTGATGGACAGCTGGTATTTCATATTCCGTCCACTTGCGGACAGGCCGATTTTCTGTGTCAGAAATTTTTACTTTGTGATTATTTGAAGCATATTTAGTTCCAGTGCGCACAATAAGTTTTTGATAGCTGAATAGACCAGATTCAGTCACAACTAACTTACTGAGCACATGATAGTGCTACCGACGAGTACCGGCAATAGCTTCCGTTACTAAAACTAACTCTTCTAATATAAACAAGTATTGTCGAATGACAACTAGTACAACATTCCTTACCGAAGATACACATTTTTTTCTCTCTCCAGTTTGTTAAAATATGTCTTCCTTTTAATGTCATTCACTGCATTTTATTGTTTAATGATAAATGTAGGATGTTAAACCCCATTTCATTTCATTTAATGATAAATAAATAACAATAAATACTGTAATATATTTCCAGGAGTTCATTTCACGAAGATTACAAATGTCGTGATATAGCTTTTTTACATCACGTGACATATCCACACGACCGATGGTACTGTTAGAATTGTCCCTGTTTCCTTCTTGATTTTTCAAAGGAATCGTTGATTTTCTGATTAAAATATATTTTATATAGGCAGAAATATGAGTAATGCTAAGTATATTGTGACGTATCGGTAGACTGATTATCAATGTCCCAAGCGTTGTATACCCAAGTCACAAACTACGTATACCCGAGTCCCAAACTACATACCCAAGTCCCAAACGTTGTATACCCGAGTCCCAAATGTCACAGCCATTTTTTTTTTTGAGGTACTTCTTTGAGTCTTTCTTTCAATCGACCATCACAGTCCTTTTCTCAAGAAAAACAATGAAATGGGGTTTCACTTTCACCATCTACACTCCTACACCGATTTGGCAAATGACACACAGGTACTCAGTTTTCATCCCATCCAAACAACTATACATTGACCCTTGCTAGATACTCCATTTTGCACCACTGACAAGGTGGAACCACACTGGATGTCACAGGTCAATACCGAGACCGAACACAGGACGTCAAGGTTTGCGATCCAACCTCTTGCACATCTTGGAACACATAAAAATATACGTGTAGTGGCACACCTGGCTAAATATACAGTATATGATATATATTTGAATTTTGCATAATAAAAACATGGCAAGTCATAGACGACATACAACCGTAGGCACAGAATATATTAGAATGACTCAAACTAAATAAAGAAAAACACAGCTATGAACTTAGCTGGCATCTTTAATAGTGAGAAGGTTTCTTAGTGTCACACTGGTTGAGAATCACCGACCCCAAATTTAAACAATAAACCTACAGTATTGTTCTACTCTTGGACTGGAAGTAGAAACAATGTGCCAAAGTTAAAAAAAAAAAGACTTGGCTTATCTTATGTACATGTACACATAGGCCTACCATAAACAAATACATGTACTACACGTGTAAATTGTATTGGTAGGTTTTAATATTGGATTAGACTTATTCGCTTCGCAAATAACAAACACACTGGTCACTGGTCACTGGTGACATATTAACAATTTTACTGTTGCTTATCTCATTTGACTGCAATTACCTTAAATATTTAAATAAGATATTGCATGCATGAATGAACACAATGATTCTGCAAGGTGAAACCTGCATGTGGTTTGCAGAGTTGCTATTAATTGTTATGCAGACTTTGCTGTGTAATAAATGCTGGACAGTACTACACATGTACATGTAAATGTGCTCCTAGGAAATTATGATTTGGACTTCAAATTTTAAACCACCCAAAAATTGAAGGATTTCCATTTACATGTAAATTGACACAATGTGCTACTTGAGAGTTGGATGTAATGCAATAAAGAATTCATCAGTTGTCAGTGTGCAAAGATTGTTTATGAAATTACTGATCCGTATAATTATGCATGTTGAATACATGTACATGTGTCTTAGTCTGTTACGTTAGATGTATGTGCACTCAAGCATTTCATTACTGCCATAATTTATGAAAAGAAATAAATCTGCTTATATATTTGTCAAGTGTGAATCATACTTATGATTTCTAAGGGTGATGAATCCCCATGAAAAATACATGCATCATATCGTTATTATGTAATGTCTTATAATATAGCTGTATTTTCATGAATCCAACGGGGGTTGAGGTGGCCTAGTGGTCTAGAGTGCCATGCTTCGACCTCTAGCTGGCTGGTCACTTCGGGCTTGCCGCTGTCTGTGGTTTAGATCCCTGGTGTGAGCGTATGTGGCATGGAGATAGGGGCGCCTTCTCAACCTTGTGGGTTTCCTCCAGGCACTCTTGTTTCCTCCCACTGCTAAAGACCCCTACGCACAAGCGAATTATTGAAATGAAATTAAAACCACATGTTAGTCCTGAAATAACCTAGTTTGTGTCAAGTGGACGCTAAATCCCATTTTTCTCTCTCTATTTCATGAATCTAAAGATGTTTTTAAACATGACATTATTCATTACATCATTTTCTTGATGAGAGTGAAATGCATCTTTCGTTTGGTGCTAAACCATTTTAGATTGTAATAATTATTTCAACCCTGTGTAGTTTGTGCCAAAGTCAGAAACTCTGTAGATTCTATCACTAGGGACTGGGTATCATTTAGATTTGATGAAAAAAGGGAAAGAAACTAAGCTTACCATCTATAATCTAATACACATATTCAGTTAATAGACTAAAAAATGCCCAGTTTGTGCTATGGTTTAGTTTGAGAAAAAACGTTTCGTTTTGACATTGGTCATCTAGTTTATGACCATTTAGTTTAGTTTTGATATTGTTCATCCAGTTTATGACCATTTAGTTTCATGAACTAGACAACTGATGTCAAAGTAAACAGTAGCACAAACTGAACGTTATTTGATGAATCTTGATGGTATTTAACACTTTCTGGACAGCAATCTATTAACTGAATATGTGTATTAGATTATAGATTGAAAGCTCAATTTCTTTCCTTTTTTCATCAAATCTGAAGGATAACTGGTCCCTAGTATATTGGTTAATCTTTTTATGCCCAGGGTTTGATAAGAAGACAGCTGACTGGCATGTCCATTGTGGTGGACTGGTGGTTCATGTATTTTGATAACCATTATTTAAATACATTCTTTTTCTTGCTAAATGTCTTAATTAGTGCCCCATACAGTTCATTCTACATGTAGAGGTACATGACAAACAGACTACATGTATTTTAATAAAAATAAGAAAATCTCCTTATAAAGCTGTTACATGTATACCGTTAACCTTGTATTATCAAATTAATGTATTTCAGAGTTCGGGTAAAAGTTCTGTTTTGGAGAATCTGGTTGGCCGTGATTTTTTACCAAGAGGTACAGGAATTGTTACAAGACGTCCTTTGGTATTACAGCTTATACATCTCAGTAAAAATGACACTGAAACACGAATGCATGATGGAAGTAAGTACTTAGTAAGATTATTGTCACTATCGATTACAGAGTAGTTCACCTTTCTTATGGATGACCATTATTTCGTCGGCTCGGTGACAAACGCTCGTAACTACATTTGACCTACTTTTCAGGAGACACAAAAAACGTATCTGTCAAAAGTATTTTATCACAGAGAAGTCTTTGATAGGACTGTTCGTAGTAAATCAAAAACACGTAGCAGTTAATTTTTATGGGGAAGTGTTATTTACATAATCATTACGTAAATTACACTTACGACAATTTGATTCCCAAAAGTTAACATATGTGGGTACTTACGACATTTCAACCCACAAAAGTTGCCAAAAAACGTTATATTAAAAAAGAAAATGAATGAAATGAAATGGGATTTAACGTACCACTGTTCAGCTCCGTCTGGGCTAAAGAAGACGGGTATGCACTATACAATTTGCTTTGAGGGAAATTTTACCTGAACAGCGGTGCTACGGCCTACTCTTACGTCAAATTACAACGGTCACGGCGTTCTTAACGTGCGCGTCAATGTGTACACCGGACCTCGACTTTTGGCACTACCCGAATGACGTTGCGTTGTACGTTGTCGGGAACAATTTTGGAAATATTAACACACGAAACATTTCTAAGTACTGGCCAAGCAAATTTCGACTCTCCCGATTGGCGCCTACGGCGCTTTTTTCCCCATTGTGAAAAAATGGGCGCCATACGAGACGCTATACGAGGCCAACGACCAACGGCTCGATATTAGTATCGGCGCCACAAAAAGCCAAGTGGCATTGGTTGGGCGCCCACGACGAGAGTGGCGCCATTCTAGTGTCACTTGGGGGTGGGTGGATGGCCGAATGGTTATCGTGCGCGCGCTGTATAATACGACCTTCCATTGAGTCAACTGGCGTGGTTTCGAATCCCCGGTTGTACGTGGCAAGGAGTAGGGTCGCCTGTCCAACCTCGTGGGTTTTCTCCGGGTATTCCCCCGGTTCCCTCCCGCTGCTAAAGACTTCTACGCACAAGCGAATTGTTGAATAAAATGAAACCATATGATAGTCCCGAAGTGGTTTCTCTCTTTCTCTCCAGTGTCACTTGGTTTTATGGGCGCCTCGCCAATCATGTTTCGGGCGCTCAATTCATTCGTTGGCGCCTAACCAATCTCACTAGCATTATATTATGGGCTAATAATGCTAATGCTAATGCGATTAGTTAAACGCCCACGAAAGAATTGGGCGCCCAAAACGGCGTGATAATCTTCAAAAAATCAAACCAGTCGCACTCAAACCCAAAGGACGCAATACGAGGCCAACGACCAATGGCTCCTTATAATTATTAGTATCGGCGCCACATAAAGGCGAGTGACACTATTTGGGCGTCCACGACGAGATTGGCACCCTTCCAATGTCACTTGGTATTATGGGCGCCTCGCCAATCATGTCGCCAACGAATGAATTGGGCGCTCGAAACGGCGTGATAATTTTCTAAATTCAAATGACATAATTTGTGGAGTGCCTCATCCGAATGAATTGGGCGCCCAAAACAGCGTGATAATCTTCAAAATTCAAACGGCATGATTTGTTGGGTGCCTCATCTCGGAAGGGCGCCCATAATATAATGGTTATGAGATTAGTTAGGCTCCCACGAAAGAATTTGGCGTCCAAAACGGCGTGCTAATCTTCAAAAATCAAACCAGTCGCATTCTAACCCGATTCTGAACTTTTTATTTTCTCATAAATTATAATAGGTACGTTAAAGTCGTATCCCTTCCTTATGTTTATAATGTTTATATCAAAATATCATAACATGCCAATATCGCAAATTCAGCATCAAAATTGAAATTTTCCGTCATTTTCAGGTGCAAACCCTATTTTCCTAAATTTCTGGGGGAGAACAACATAGGTTATCTTGACTTTCCGGACAAACGGGTAAATTGAAAACAAAAAAAAAATATCCTTTCATCCAGTTGGCAAAATAAAGTGCCCTAAATCTAATAGTACACTAATTTTAATTTTCTTTTAATTCAATACCGCGAATTTGTACTAAATTGACTATGGATTAAAACATTTTGTCTGGAGCCACTCTACTTTGTGCCACATTTTTCGGGCATCGATTATCATTTGTGAATCCAGTTGCAATAGTCCGATCGGATGGTTGGAATTCAGGTCGGCATGGTGTGAGATTTCGGTTACAAAACGATTGAAAAATTGAAAGTTGCTTTACTCTTGGGTTAGCTATTGGTTGTTAATTGGACTTTTGACCAGTCATAATTTGGAACAGAAATTTGTTTCCATTACAGCAGTGTTAAGTGCGATTAGCTTTCAAACGAAACACTGCAAGGTGTATGGCAAGCCAACTTAGGTAGACTATATTGGACCACATTTAAGTTGCTGTATTCACGGGCTAGAATGCGGCAGTCAAAATGTTCCCGGCTGCCCCGTCTCCGTGAAATATAAACGAATGATTGGAATTCGACTCAGCCGCCTACATTAGGCTATATCAGACTACCTACTGTATTCAGGGACTGGAATAGTAAGATAACCCGTTTGAAGTCAAATTTTCCAAATTTTCGTGGTGGGCGGGGAGCGTCCCTAGACGTCTGTAGGCCTGACCCGAAATTTGTTCGTTCACCCTAAGAAGCCCCATCGGCGCCCCTATAAGCCTTTTACCCTCTAACAATTTTGGGCTAGATGCGGGCCTGTCACGGGGTTGCAATTCGATATAAGAGAAGGCCGTAGTGCCGAATTTCCCCCATTAGCCCATAGTAGGACGTTAAACGCCATTTCATTTCATTTCAGATCCTATTGTTCGATCATTAGTCCAATGAAAAGACATCGGGGTTTTGAATTGCAGAAACAAAACATCGTAACTTCACTGTGTCGTTTTTCAACCTTTATTTCCAAAATGTCGTAACTTTACATTTGGGAAAAAAATGACAAATTAAAACGTTTAGCACAGTTAAAACACCATCAATTTGGATTTTCATCAACATATTATAGAATCGGGATGCATTTTCACGATTTGGGAAAAATATTTTAATCTTTATAGAGTAAACTGTTGGTGAATTTTACCCATCGTGCAGAACACGTAGATTAAACTGCTATGATTTCAATGTGATTTGATAATTATAAATGCAAAACATCTTTGCTTTAAATTCAACTTCTAAAATAGACAAAACTTACTGAAATTCTCTTTTAAAGTGGAACACGGCTTTACGTTCGCACACTCTTGTCAGATACACTATTTTGGAAGAATTGTTTTTAGCCAATCACGGTACGACTTTTTGGCACATGACCATATAACCATTTCTAATTGGCTTTAAGGTACGAGAGTTTGTCAGAAGATGGGCCAAGACATGGAAATTTCCGCCATATAAAAAAGTTGTTTTGCATAAAAATGTAGATACGACAATTTGTCACCGAGCCGACGATTTGTATTTTTAGGAAAATATCTAATCTGTAAGTAGTGTCTCTGAGGATGTGAAAATAAGAAAACCATGATGTGTAGCTTGATACAACTTTTTATTTAACTAATAAAATGGAAAGTTGAAAAGTATTGATTGTTAAAAATTGATAAAATGTTTTAACTTAACAATATATACAAGAAGTGGGAAAAACAACAGCTTAAATGTCATGCACAAATAAAATATTTATTTCTAAAAGCAGGCCTTCATGTTTGAGGCGTAATGTCGCTCTCCTACATGCTCACCTTACTATGTTGATAATTTTTCAAGAATCATTCACTAGGTAATTAAATGTGCCTAACACTATAATGACTATAGTGAAAGTAGTCTCTATTAATAAACACAAGTTAACTTATTTTCTGCTAATCCATAATGCACAACTTTTGCTTAGACTCCTTTTTTTAAATTCTCTGCGATAGCGGCATTATGTCAGCTATTCTAATTTCAGTTCTCTGTTCACCAACTTTTACTCAATTAATAGTACATATAAAATTGACAATTTAAACCTAGTTTTAGCGTATTTATACTTAATTATTATGATTGTTCGTTGTTAAAATTTTTAATGATTTTGATCAAGTCCCACAATTTTTCACTCAAAATTAATTCTTAATTTATTTATGTTCTCACCATGCTACTTTAGGAATAATTATAAAATTTGAATTTTACAATGTCTTTTATGAGTAACAAAAATGTCATTTGTAAACAAATTATCGTGTTGACATGTCAAGTTAACTTATGTATAAGTCTTATATGTACAAATTATTATACAGTAAAACTTGTCTACTCCACCTCTATCTTTGACCAAATAAAATAGTTCGTTTAAACAGCTTGGTTTTTTTTAAGAAAAATAATATATATATAGTTTCTTTTTATCATTTTTTTCAGTCTCAAATTTGATGTTTGTAATAGTGTTTTTACTTGTGTCAGCAGATTAGCCAGCTTTAATTTGAGTGTGTGTTGGTTTTTTCAAGTGTTAAGCCGTAGGCCTATGAGGAACATTATGATCAGTCGTTGTTGATTATTTTTATTCCATATCTGATATTTTATTGTATTTTTATTTTAAGAAATGGTGAGAGAGGATGAATTTGGTAAATTTCTCCACACCAAGAACAAAATCTACACAGATTTTAAAGAAATCAAAGAAGAAATAGAAAATGAAACTAACAGGCTTAGTGGAACGGACAAGGTAAGATGCTTAAACTAATGGTAGTCAGTAAGACAAAGACACAGCCTCAAATTAGTTTATCATAGGTATACAGTCTCTTATTTATGAACTGAGTAACTGTTCCTTAAAAACACTAATCACCCATAATCTTCCACAATGAAAACACAAATTATTTGTCAATTTAAATCAATATTGATGTTGTGATTAGGAAAAGATGGGCTTCTGAAATCCAATATTTCAGACAAAACAAACATTTTACCATTGGCACACAAATTGTGTACCATAGTGTGTTTAGGCACCATTTGTAACAAGGGACTCAAAGAACAAGAAATATAACAATTTAGAAAAATTCTCATGTGATTTTCCATTAAACAAATATGGCTAAGAATTGAATCTTGTATTTTTTTTATGCAGGGTATTTGTCCAGATCCAATCAATCTCAAGATATTCTCTAATCGAGTTGTCAACCTCACATTAGTAGATTTACCTGGAATGACAAAACTACCAGTTGGAGATCAACCACCAGATATAGAAATACAGATACGTGAGCTTTGTCTACGCTATATATCTAATCCTAATTCTATTATCCTAGCCGTCACAGCAGCTAATACAGATTTCGCCACATCTGAAGCTTTAAAACTTGGTAGAGAAGTTGATCCAGAAGGTAAGACTATTTAATAATTTGCTTGAATACATTGAGAGAATCCTCAACGAAACGTTGCTTTAATTGAAATAGTACTTGAAAAAATATGACTATTACGGGTCAGTTATTCTAAAACTAAAAGGTGTTTTTTTTATCATCCATTCAGTAAAATGAAACTTAATTAGAAATTGAGATCTTGAAACACTGGATGTTATAATTTTAAAAGATATTAGAAATTCAGAGAAACTCTGTTTAACTGTAAAATTGACCATAGCAATTGAGGATATATCCACTTTTAACATGCTGTTTATTTATTTTTTCACCAGGAAGGAGAACTCTAGCTATTATCACTAAGTTAGATTTAATGGATGCTGGTACTGATGCTATGGATGTATTATGTGGTAGAGTTATCCCTGTTAAATTAGGTATTATAGGTGTCGTCAATAGAAGTCAAGCTGATATTAAATCACGGAAGGTAATTTTATACACAAATATTTACTGAATTGATATTATAGCTCTTGTAATGGGAAGATGTACATCTATTTTGAGTGCACATGATTCAATTTTGGATCAAATTATGATCTAGGTATTCATGTGAATAGGAATTAATACTCTAAATGTAACTGATCACCGGTTGAAATTGAATAGATATTTTCCTTCTGTCGCTTATATATTTAGTACTACAAGTGGTAATACATTTATTATTAAACACAACATCCATCAAAATAAATTGCAATGATTATTTTAAAAAAAACTAATTTGTCCAAAATTTATTGCAACGTGATCATACAGTGTAACTTTAGTTACAGCAGTTTAAAGTAATTTACTTTGATTTCACCCACCCATAATGTGTTATAGACCAATATCAAGCTAATCACCAGTATTTGTTATTATTTAATGACAGCTATTTAAACTTCATAATGACAACATTACACATTTAGCACGTCATATTTTACAAATTCCATCTCTATTAGTAATTAGCTGATGTAGAAAAGTAGACGGTTGGACCTCATTTTATTTCTATTTTACTTAGATTCTGTTAATTGTTTTTAAACTTTATTATTTAATTGTATTTACATGTCTATTTTCAGGAATTAGATGAAGCATTAAAAGATGAGGCATCTTTTCTTCAGAAGAAATATCCATCTATAGCCAGTAGAAATGGATCTCAATATCTTGCTAAAACACTTAATAGGGTATGTTTAGTATTTATATCAACAAGTAAATAGTCTTCTTACCTTGTTAAAGTACCAATGTGAAATTACATCCCTAGATTTGTTGCGAGTAAATGGCAATGTAGAAACCAGCTTCGAAAAAAGGATTTTGATACTGAATGACAAAAATTTGTTGTTAAGGTTTATAAGATGGCATTGAGGGAAAACTCTTCAAAATGTCTAAAAATAATAATATTTGTTCTTTTAGGTTTGTCTTATACTTAGTGCATAATACACTTTGGTATTATTTTTAGTATCAACATGTGGGCAATACTAGTTTACAATGCTCTTTTTAACATGTGATCATATGGTCAAAATAGATACTACATGTATATTTTGATTAGATTGATGAATTTGTGGATTGATGGATTTCTTATTGTAGAATGATTTTGTTAAATTGTAGAATGATTTTGTTAAATTGTAAAATGATTATGTTAATTAGATTGATGGATTTGCAGAATGATTTTGTTATATTGTAGAATGTTTTTTGATGTTGTGGGTTGATTATTATTTATCTTTTCAGCTTTTAATGCATCATATTCGAGATTGTTTACCAGAGTTAAAAACAAGAGTTAATGTTTTAATTGCCCAGTTTCAGTCTTTACTGGCATCATTTGGTGAACCTATAGACGATAAAGTAAGTATAACAATTCATAATAACACAAATTTATGGATTTACTACTTCTTGGTTTATTACTAAGGAACTTAAGTATAACAATGTTATTTTATCTACATCTGTGTGTATTGTAACATAGAAATATATATTGTGGGTGTATTTTTGCCATATGTTGTCCCCAAACAATTAAAGACACACCCATTTTTAGGTTTAAACATTTCAGTGTTTTTTGGTCCATCATGCCAAATGTGATCAAAAAATATGACCTTGCAAATTGTGTTTCTTGTCAAGATCAAAAAGGGTTTAAGCTGCTGAAGACTATAAAAGTCTCTGCATGAGATATTTAATTTACTTGAACATGTTCGCAAACTTACTACAAAAATAAAACATGATTCCATGATTGTATTTCAGGCTCAGGTTTTATTACAAGTTATAACTAAGTTTGCATCTGCTTATTGTAATACTATAGAAGGGACAGCTAAAAACATAGAAACATCAGAATTGTAAGTTGCCTTATTTACAGTATTATAAGATTACCTTTATGTAACAAGTTGTTTTGATAGCATGCAATAGTATATGCTCAGCTCTATGACTAGACATTAAAGCAAACACAAAACTGGAAACACGAAAGACAGCAGAAGGGTATCAAATTGTTGAACGATCAGTTTTGGATCATAACAGACTAATGTAAGACATTATTTAAAACGGTTTTACACATACATGTATACATTTTTTTTTTCAGATGTGGTGGTGCTAGAATATGTTATATATTTCATGAGACATTTGGTCGAACTTTAGAATCAGTTGATCCACTAGGTGGTTTATCAACAAGAGATGTTCTAACAGCTATACGTAACGCAACAGTAGGTTATTCTTTCATCATCCACTTGTATTTTATTTGGTATGTGTTACATTTCTTGTTCCAGAAAGATTTATAATTTTTCAAGTTTTTTTAGATTTTTTCTTAAGTGTTCACTTAATTTAATTTTCATTTGAAAACGTATCTGTTTCAGTTATGTTACCGCACAGTAATAATGTTATATGCACTATGGTAATGGCATTTAGAAATGTTTAAAAAGAAAATTACATCTGAAAAATTAATGTATAAAAACATTTTCAAATACAAAATGACCAATATGTATTTTTTGTAGGGTCCCAGACCAGCTTTATTTGTACCAGAAATATCGTTTGAATTATTAGTAAAACGTCAGATACGTCGATTAGAAGAACCAAGTTTACGTTGTGTTGAGTTAGTTCATGAAGAAATGCAGAGAATGATTCAACATTGTGGTACACAGGTCTGATATTATTGTAACTTTATTACTTACAGTCGATATTTTATTTTAGTTTACTCAATTACGATCTTGCTTTCTTTTTAAATAAATCAATCTGTTTGAAATAGCAATGGTAAGAAAAATGTCCACTCGGTATGTGGTAAAAACTGATATTTTATTCACCAAGACTTTTGTTGATAAAAGTTAAACCATATGAATCAACTTTTATACATTTATTTTAAATACACATTAGGTTTCAAAGTTGGAGATTTCTAATAATTATTCCATAAATTATTTTCTATTTTACAGCAAGAAATGTTGCGGTTTCCTAAATTATACGAGAAGATTGTAGATGTAGTAACTAATTTATTAAGACGAAGATTACCTCCAACAAATAGCATGGTGAGATATTTTGATTTACATCTCGAACATGAGTGCAAGAGAAATTAGTATGGTGCTAGTCATTATCTTTAAGATGCATTTCTAAAGCAGCTTGTTAAGATTTGCATTTTTTGATATATTTAGTTTTTCAGCTGTGACTGCCCTGTACAATTGGAAATAGAGGCCTATCAAAAGATTTTATGCAATATTTGGAGGATGTCAATTGTTGCACAATTTCAATTCACTATATCTTTGTAAACATTAAACAGAATCAAAGCATTTTGAACGAGTCATTGAGTCAAGTGGCGCTTGTATGTGACAAGTAGAAACGTCGCCTGTCCAACCTCTGGTTCTCTATCACTCCTAAAGACCCCTATGCGCAAGCATATTATTGAAATAAAATTGAAACATGTTTTAGTCCTATTTCTCTTATTAAGAAGTCAAATATCACAATTCTTTACTCTGTAAGAGACCCAAATTCCCCCAAATGACGATGATCGTTTTTTCAGAATTTATTGTTGAATAAAAGGACTCAGATATCCTTTCTGGGAACAAGTTTATTTCAGATTTTTTCTAAGTGACACAGGATAAGAATTATTTTTAAGGGATATATTTCAAACATTTTATTTAAACTATTCTTATTCTTGTGTTATTAGGTAGAGAATTTAGTATGTATAGAATTAGCATATATCAACACCAAACATCCAGATTTTTCCGAGGCCCAGTCAGTACACAAGATGATGACAGAAATGACAGTTACAGAACTAACTCAGTCACATAAACTGAGTCGTGGAGATGTTTTACATAAACAACAAAATGAAGAAAAGGTTTGTTTAATTAGTTTGCTTGTATTGGTAAGGGGGAAAGTTCACATAATAATGCCTTCCCACCCGCAAATTCTGTTATTTGATGATATATTTAGACTAAAACATATTCAAACTAATTAATCCATCAAAATTCTTTTGAAACATTATAATCCCCCCCCCCCGATAATTATCCTATGCAACAAGAATCTGTTTTAAGTAGTTTTGTTTGTCATGTGATTAAACTAGAATCTAGTTTCAGATTGTATTTGTTGTTAGTCTCTCTGTGTTTACAATAAATATCGAAACTTAAGTACATTTAAATGCAAGATCTACTGGATGTTTTCAATTTGCTCTCAACTGCTGTTTGCCATTAGATTGACATTCAGGAGACAGGTTGACATTTATGGACACCCTAACATTTTTGTCTTGTGTGTACCCCATGGATGTTTTTCAGGGAATTCAGTATTTTTCTAGCAAGCGTGAATGTCTTTACTTTCCATATATATGCCAATATGCCATATTTTTATTTGAAATTTACATGGGAATCGATCTTTTTAGTCAAATTCGATTCAGTTACAATTATTAGCACAGGCACTTGTGAACTGGAAAATCTCTTTAATTGTAACAGAATAATGTTACAATGTTACATTATTCAATACAAAAGGTAATAATTGCATCCAGTCAATGGAGTAAGTCTGGAAATATAAATTATAGTTGTACAAAATTATCAGATGCACTAACTTACACCTGACATTGTTAAACAAATAAAAGAAACAAATGACAGACACACCAAAGAGATAAGTCTGAACTTGTTCCTGTCAATGCTTATGAGGCAGGTGCCAGTTTTCAGGTTTGCAAATGCAGGGGCAAATAACTCCTATGAAACTAGACAAAGACTGTTCCATACCATGCCTGTTTTATATCATACTGGTACTCGTTCTAACATAACCTTTACTAACATTGTAATGTTCAATTACTAGTTGTGACCCTTATTTTAGAACTAACACATTTACCCAGGTCCTAGCTCCATGTTTCTGCTTTTCTATTTAATTAGGGTGCTCTGTCTAACGCTGCTTTACAAGAAAATTTAAATGGTGGAACATGGAAGATATCCAACTTAATTCGTAGTTCAAAACTTGATATCTCAGCCGATCGGTCTTCAGAGTCTGGTTCACAACCAAACAGTGCGCCATCTAGTGCTGCCCAATCTCCCGCTAGACAACTTAATCCAACCAATCGTCGTAGTGGTATTAATTTACTGCCTGAAGTGGTACGAATTTTATTCTCCATGTTTCTACTTTTATTTTTTTTTTTTTATGTAGATTAATTTTTAACCCTTAACCAGTCATATGTTGACTTTTGGCAATTTTTAAGCCATGTGATGTTGTATAGCAAGCATAATTTATTTTTAGTTTATCAGGGTCTTGAGAACTGAATAGCTATTTGAGTCCAGTGAACAATTGTTCCTTTGTTTAAAATTTAGGAAAATTAATGGTTGTTCAAGAAGGACAAAAATTGAAATTGATCTAGCTTTATGGGCTGATATTTTTTTTTTTTTTTTCATGGCAATGCATTAAACTGAGCCTGAATTGAATTTGAACATGCAAAGTTTGTATGATAGTCCCCAGCTTTGTCTTGATGTGGATTTGATTTCATTTTTGTGTCGATTTGCAAAATGCTTGTGCAATTGTCATGGCATTGAATATTTTTGATCTTCTGGTGTTATCTAATGTTTTGTTCAGATTTAATCTATATTTATCATACAGATATAACTTGTTTTATTTTTAGCCCGAACAAGCTCCAGTAATGAAATTATCAACAAGAGAACAAAGAGACTGTGATTGTATAGGTAACAATATTACAGTTTGATATATTGAACACTAGTACTACACCATAGAGTCTTCAAACATAACATCAGTGCTTTAGATCATAAGCTCTGTTATTGAGTCAAATGTTGTTTTGATTCCAAACTTGTTAGTGGCAAGCCGAAGGGTTCCCGTACATGCGAAAGAATTATTGAAATAAGATTGTAACATGTATCATTTTGGGTTTGCTATAGAGTACCTACTATAAATGAAGTTACTATAAATTACTACTACCATTTATTACTTTCAGGACTACATTCTTGTTCATTACTACCATGTCAGCTGATATTCAACTATTTGCTTGTCACTTTTGTTTCCAAGTCTTTCTACATAGTTTTAATTAACTGGTAGTAGTATACAAGTAGCAACAACTGACTTTGTACACCCAACGATACAATGGTGTTTTCAATTTTTTTCATGTCAGTGACAAAAGTCGCTGGAAGTGGGGGCATAGCAGTCAATCTCCATATGTTGAGGATATAAAATTTAAACAGTGTAGCCCTCTTGGTAGTTGGTAGATTTGATGTGAGACTCTGAGTTTGTTGGCAACCCATTTCAATGTTTGTAAATATTTAGGATAAAATCATATTTTGAATTAATTGTATTCTTCGTTTCAGAGCGATTGATAAGATCCTATTTTTTAATAGTAAGAAAGAACATTCAGGACACTATACCTAAAGCTATCATGCACTTTCTAGTGAACTATGTTAAGGATACATTACAGAGTGAACTAGTTAGTCAACTTTATAAAAAGGAAGAAATAAACATATTATTAGAAGAATCAGAACATATAGCCACACGCAGGAAGGAAGCACATGATATGTTACAGGTCTGTTCATTTTAAATTCTCTTCAGCTCACCCTCATCCATTGTCTACGATATCACCCCCAGTGGAAGTGGGTGTTAAACAACAGAAACGAACAAACTCTCATCCTATTATAATGATTACAGATTAATCTAAATTTTAGTCGTTCAGGAACATCTCTTTTAACATTTATTTGGGGGTGGGGTGGGATGGCCTAGTTGTCTAGGGTGCCGTGCTTCGACCTCTAGCTGGCCGGTCCCCTCTGGCTTGCGGCTATAGTTTCGATCCCTGGTGTGAGCGTATGTAGCATGGAGATAGGGGGCCTTCTCAACCTCATCGGTTTCCTCCCACTGCTAAAGACCCCTACACGCAAGCGAATTATTGAAATGAAATTAAACCATATGTTAGTCCCAAAATGAACTAGTTTGTGTCGAGTGGACATTAATCCCCATTTTTCTCTCTCTCTTTAACATTTATTTCCTTTTTTATGGTCGCAATATTACCCTCTGCTTTGTCCGTCGGTACCTACACCCTTGTCAGTGATGTAGAACAGAGAACCTCACAAGGACAGCTGTCTAGTCATTTAGATAGGATGAAAAACCAAGGTCCCATGTACACTTTGAGTGCACGTAAAAGATCCCTGGCAGTCTGAATTTGATATAAAAGTAGGCCGTAGCGCTGCTGACTGGGCAAAATTTCCCTCATAGCACACTGTATGGCGTATGCCTGTCTTTATATTGGTCCAGGTTAGGAGCAGAAAAGTAGGATGTTAAACCCCATTTCATTTCATTTTGAACGTCAAAAGATTTAGCTGCTGTGGGCATGTTTCATAACCTGGCAACCTATCTTTCTTGGTCAATAAAAAATATTTTGAAATCATCTTGGTTTGGTACATACATTGTCTTGATACTGTAATTTATTATTTCAGGCTTTACAGAAAGCAAGTCATATTATTGGTGAAATACGAGAGACTCATCTGTGGTGATAAAAGTAGACAAGATAGACATTAACTAGGTGTTTAATTTAAACAGACAATCTTATTAACCATTAGATATTGTTCATAACGTGACATAATGTCTATAAATAGTTCAATAAGAAATGTGTGCTTCTCTGATTAAATAAAAGTTTTCATGATTTTTGAAGCAGTTTTTCTCTCAACAGTAGTTCAAATATGGCATGATATTCATTTTGCTGCAATTTGTGACTCCATGCTTATTGATTAGTATTCTTTTTATTTCTGACAATTGGTGATAATTTGTTGAAACTAACATTATTTATATAAATGATTCATGAAATGTTACCACTAACAATTTAGAAAAATAAAATAGCCCAGAAAGCTTGCCAAGATTAAGCCATAACTTCCAGAATGATTAAGGCTATTCATTTACTATAAGATATTGCAATATGAAATAGAAATGTAAAATGGATATATTATTTCAATAATTACTGTGATGCTAGTGCTTCATAAACAATAAATAGAAAATCTCATAGAAATCTTTTTATAATATCAAATATATCATCACTACCTAATAATGGTAAAATATGGCTCTATCATATATTTATTTGATATTTAAAAGAAATGACTATAGGATAAAATCATCACCAAGTGTCATTTTTAAACTGAGAGATAAAAAAGGAGGGTTTGATACAATCTTGGTTTCCTTTGGAATATTGCAATTAACCATTGAATTAGGTTGCAGCCATCTGATTTGCTGAATTTAATCAGTCATGTCATTTAGATATGCTAGCATAGTTTAACCAGATGCCCCAAACAGGCAAAATAACCATATACTGTTTAGATAGTGGTAAGTGCCAGAAAGTAAGGAAATTAATACCTTGACAGTTACCTTGATAGACCTAGGTGATTGGTGAACAATTTTAAAAATGTATGCTGCGCTGTATTCATTGGAGGATAGAATAATATGTAAATAGCAGATTTCAACAAACCTTATATAAACACTAGCTGAATCCAATAGGTTCAAGTTTTGAACACTGTATTTTTAAGAACAGTAACATTAACAGAATAAGAAACGGTAAACATATCAAAATAAAAGTAGATTTAATTCAAACAATTTGATGATTTTAAAGCTTATACTAAATATGTATAATTTTGTGTATTAAACTAATAGTGCTATTATCAGTGGTTCAGTGCAATGATGGAGACTGTCTTTAGTTTATATAACAAATATGAGAAAAGTTACATTATTAATAATTTAAAATAAGATAATAGAACTTAATGTATTCAAATCTGAGGGTGAAAGTGTGATCTAAATGACATCATAACATACTATTTTAATGGTGTTAACTTATAGAGGGATTAAAACCAAAATATGAACAGAAAGCTGTGTCACTCTCCATTTTTTTGTTATTAACATGATTGGGTCTAAATTTAATTTATATCATTGTACTATCTATTACTTATGATAGTCAGGAACTTGCATTTAGTGGTTCCTACTTGGTGATTTCATATTTGGGAGTCACTGTGGCTCCGTGAGTAAGATATTGACACGCTAACCTGGAGGATTCATGTTTGATCCATGTGTTGACCAAGAATTTTTATCAGGATTTTCCGTTGTGGTCACCCTTATAAGTGATATAGGATAAGGGGCCTGACAAGGGATAATGTATAGTCTTTCAGATAGGTAAAAAAGCTGAGATGTTGTGTACACATTCAGTGCTTGTAAAAGATCTCTTGGCAGTTGAACTTTGATATAAGAGTAGGTTGTAGTACTGTCCATGCAAAATTTCCCTCTTAACACAATGTCTGGCGTGGGCCCATCTTCATTAGACTAGTCAGATCAGAAAAGTAGGACATTCCATTTTACTTTTTGATGGCATAACTTTCAGGCAAATGATGTTGGAACACAAATGGCGAGTAACAGACAATCTAGATATTACAGTATAATAGGAATATTTGATGGTTTTAATCCCTTAAAGTGTAAGTGTGTAAATTTGGGTAAAATTATATAGAATTGTTTAGATGTACTACATAAAGCTATGTGTTCACGGGTCATTTTACATGAGAAGTTTTGTGAAAAACTAAAAGCTCACAACTAAGTTTATTGGACAGAATATATATCTCCCAAAATACACTGTATGTAGTTAAAGTATTGTAATATTTTGTCATGTTTAAGATACCATACAAGTAAATCAAAGACTTAAATCACTCTTTTCATTTGAAAATCATCCTTGAAAAGAAGTATTAAAGTATAGGAAAATACAAGTAGTTTACATAACTCAAGTTATTGATTTCTCCACCTTTAAATGTCTCCACTTCAACTACAACAATTATTTGTCTGTACAAAATAGTATCAATGATTCTAGCCTTTCAGATATACAGTTCACTCAGTTTAGTCGTAACCGAGGACATGTGTAATACAGGGATTGAGACTGGTTCTAAAACATGGGGGAGGGGTGGTGGTGGCCAAATGGTTAGCTTGTGTGCGCTGTATCATACGTCCTGCCATTGAGTCAACTGGTGTGGTTTCAAATCCCCGGTTTTGAATCCCCAGTTGTACGTGGCAAGGAGTAGGGTCGTCTGTCCAGCCTCGTGGGTTTTCTCCAGGTACTCTGGTTTTTATTAGCCAGTAGACTGCAGACATACTATTAGATCAACACTAAAAAATGTTTGTTGCTTACAGTAATTGTGTAACTATATAGTGCTTATTGATCAAACAAATAATAAGTATTCATAGAAATTTGTTAAGGAAGAAAAAAAAAAACACTTCTTATTATTTCTAGTCAGTTTTATTCTAATATCTTTTTCAGTTCTATTTTAATGAATTTTATTAAATATCTTGACAATGAACTTTTAGGATAGAATTCCGCTATGGCCAGTTTGATTTATTAGATTATTGCATTGATATATATGTATCAAAACAAATTGACTAGAAATTTTAGTAAAATATATTGTTACTGATTAGACAGGGACATGTTAATTTCTCTTTACCAATTGTCTTTTATCCTTTACTTAGTATACTTATTATACCGTAGTTTGATACTGTTTTATATAATATGTTGTGACAAAGGGTTACATGTATATAGCTCAAATAGGTACATGGCCATTATATTTTTAATATACTTAAAGTATAGCATCTTTTTCACTGTAAGTTTTAAGGAAGGGTCAATTGTTTTATATGTATGGTAATTAAATTGCAATCTACATACATGTATATAACATTGACTTGATTCTAGGGATGTAAAATATGGCAGTATCATATTATTAGCAATTAGTTCAGTGCATTGATAGAATTGACTTTTGGTAAAGTGGGAAAAGTTTAGGAAGATATATTTGATTTTTAGGCAAAGCAAAGAACTGTCCTTTAATTTGTATTTGTATAATTGTAGACATGACCTAATATTGTTTTTTTATACCCAAACTATAGCAAGACTCCCTGGTGATATATATAAACAAGTTGTCTGTATTTGTATATTAAGTTTGTAAATAATAATACTGTGTAGATATTGGTTTGCTTTATAGACCAATACAATCTTCTTCTACTCCAGGTTTTGTAACTGGATAATCTGTAAATTTGTAGTGTAAACTGATGTTGTATTATATCCAGACATTTGAAGTTTTGTTATAAAATAAAATGGTCACATAAACTTTAAAAGTGAGAAGATTTTTGTAAAAATTGGGTAACAAAACAATGTCTTGTTATAGGCTTCCTATCTCTTCATCTGAATTATGGAAACAGTCGGACGAAAATCGAAACTTGACCCATCCGAAACTTGACCTGTCCTCTAAGCTAAATTGAAGGGGGGTGTTGGGATGGCCTAGTGGTCTAGAGTGCCGCGCTTCGACCTCTAGCTGGCCGGTCACCTCTGGCTTGCGGCTGTGGTTTCGAGCCCTGGTGTGAGCGTATGTGGCATGGAGATAGGGGCGCCTTCTCAACCTCGTGGGTTTCCTCCGGGCACTCCGGTTTCCTCCCACAGCTAAAGGCCCCTACGCGCAAGCGAATTATTGAAATAAAATTGAAACCATATGTTAGTCCCGAAATGACCTGGTTGTGTTGAGTGGACTTTAAACCCCATTTCTCTCTCTCTCTCTCTCTCTAAATTGAAGGTTCAAGATTTGTATAAAATAATTACACTTTGGGTTGGCAGAGCTTTGAATCATTCAACAGGTTCCGTCTTCAATAAATACTGGATGTTCTTAACATGTGAAGTAAAAGCATGGGGGGTATGCAATATAAAAAATTGTGGATGACCGCCATTGGCCGGTGCTAGAATTATTCACCCACAACCAATTTTACCAGTCTTGGATAGAATCAGAATTTGGACCAATGGACAGAGATGAAGGCCAAAGTTGTTTTTTTGTAACATTATAAACTAATGCTAACCTTTCGACCCAGTTGTAAGTTTTTGAGTCCTCTTTACACTGGGTTAATTCTTCTCTGGTATTATGTGAATCTGTGTACTATATAATATGTTGTTAAATATTTGTAAAAAGTTTAGATATTTTATAGCATTCCTTATACAGACTAGTAGAATTAATGTAGAATTGCTAGTAAATCTTTCAGTATAGTTAATTGATGTGTCTGTGATTAAACAATACTTTAAAACATTAGTACAACGTTGTTTTCTTTTTTATATCAAAGGGTTCAACTTTTGTGGCCTGAATAGATTGTCCACGATAGTTGTGTGTGAAATGTGACAATCTGCGCAGATTGATTCTTTAACTCATGTTACCAGGAATTCTCGTGTTTATTTCAAACCACATATGTTGACATTGATGGATCAGACACGTCGAATTGGTGTACATTATACTGCCGTGAGAGAGTTTCGGATTATGACCCGATTTGCTGCATAACTATCCTTCACGATTAAATGGATAATCGAGACTGATTTCTGTCGTACCGACTTTAGTAATGATGATCGGGGCCAGGTGGAACTTTCATTCGCCTAATTCTCGGTGAAATGAAATGAAATGCGGTTTAACGTCCTACTCTTCTGCACCTTACCTGGGCTAATGGAAGACGGGCATAAGCCATACAGTGTGCTATGGGGGAAATTTTGCCCGGGCAGCGGCGCTACGGCCTACTCTTATATCGAATTCCAACTGCCAATTCCAACGGGACCTCGGTTTTTCGTCCCATCCGAACGACCAGGCAGCTGTCGGGCCCTCCTTCTGCATCACTGACAAGGGAACACCACGCCGGAAAATCGAGATGAACTTTCTCGGCCAATGCAGGGATCGAACACCCGACCTCCAGGCTAGTGAGCCAGCGCCTTTCCCACTTAGCCACCCTTCTCGGTTCATAGTGGATCAATGTGACTGAAATTTTTCAGCAAATTCCCTTTACATTATCTAGTTTTTACTATTATAGTGAGAACTGCCAACTCGTTATCTAATCTCCCATAATGTATCTTTATTACATCAAATAGACACAATTTCAGAAGATAAGTATTATTATAAACGAAATTACGCGAATATTGTGCGGTCTAATTGCTCAGCGAACGCTAACTCAAGATTTTCCAGTCTACTTTTCCTTGTCAATGGTACAAGGAAAACCTCGAGATTCCCGATAGAAATCAGAGTAGACCATAGCGCCTAATTCCTGGTTGGTACACAAAATTAAGTGACTGAACCAGTGATGGGATTTCAATTTTTTTCTTGTCGGACATTTTTACCGAAAATAAAGGGACATAACTCTTACCGGTTTTAAAGAGGGCAGTTTTTAGACCACACACAAAAATCACGTGTCAACAATATATTCAAATTCGTACGTAATAAAACAATAGGCACACTTCGTTATTTTTCATATTTAATTCCAGTGCGGTATTCAAATTTATGCCAGTAATAATATTTCTAAAAACTGAACTGCACCCTCTTTGATACACAATGTTGCACACATAGAAATATAGACTATGGTTACATCAACATAATAAACAATCCATAATAAAATCCTTGATCATGATCTATTCCTGTCCAACTTTAGGCCTACTGTAAGGGGAGGGGCGGTCTTTTGTGGTCCAATGCGGATTGTCAGGAATGCGATTCCCCGCTTGCACGTGGTAAGGGGTGTCGTCTATATCATTGAATAGATTAACAAACCTTACTCCCGAAATGGCCTAATTTGTGTCCATTGGACGATCAATAATGCTTTCGTAACTGGATATTCCAAATCCCGATTGTTACTGGAGTGGGTTTTTTTTATCAAAAAATGTGAAAACCAACAGTGTCTTTTTTATGAGAATAATTTATCTATACTTTATATACATATCATGGCTTATATCATTTCTCTTTAAATATAACTTATATGTACAATTTACTTCAAACAAATTTTTACATACTCTTTACATTTATCAATAAAATATGTCAAAATAATTCACACTAATAAGGATCGTATTGAGTTTCGTTTATCTTCATTTCCTTTTAAGCTCTAAGACGAATATAAACGTTACCGCGCTATATAAGAAATACTAAAACCGACCATGAAAGACATCACACTGATCAGCAGTGTAGATTCGCCCGGCCTTCGTAATCCTCTGTGAAACGGACTGGAAAGACATCCAACCAACTAATACTATCAATAATCTCGAGGCTTTAACAAATATAACAAAATTCACCCTACGCTTTGGTTATCTACATGCGCAAAAGACAATCGGATACACGACCAGCAGTAGCATCCGGGTCCACTGCATCGTTATTGTGTTGGTCAGAAATAAATGAAAAATAAACTCATTCATACACGAACATAGATCCCTATAACAGAAATTTACAAAACAAAACAAATATATACATTGAGCAATAAATTCCTGTCTTCTATGTATACAATTTATATACATATTAACCTTGATTGCATTGTTTTAAGCAAAATGATCACATATGCAACCGGCCCAAAATATTGGATACCATGGACATACAATACCCATTGACGATACAATACCCATTGACGATATCCAATTCCAAGATGGTGAAGACTTTACAAATGAGGATGTCTGCAAGCCTAGCATAACAACTAAATTGAGAGATATACACACAATAGCAATGACCTATACAATGCGAAAATCAAATTTATCACGTTGATCACAAAGTAGAACACTGGTTGTCTTAACTCCAATATCATTATAATTTTCAGGAGGAATAATATTGGCTACCGTACACATGCAAACATTCGTCTAGATATCGGACGCAGATATCTATGGGAACTACTTTCTTGGCTGACTATAGTTCACAATTTTACGTTCAATATTTTATCACGACAAAAACAGATTTATCAATCACATAATCGTCCAAATTTACAATGTCGAATGTGTCGTATTTCATCTATAATAGTTTCACTTGATATTCTATCAGTTAATATCACCCTTAGTTATAATTAACTATATACAAGTATGTACATAGTATATTTACACACATTCATCTGCAACATCTTCCTTTACATATTATACACAGTGTTTACTGAAACACAGAAACATAAATGGTGTTATAATATTGTTTAAAACAAAGAACGGACATGGAAAATGGAATGGACTGGGATTTAACGTCATACTTTTCTGCACGAACCAAGTTAATCTCAGGTGCCAGGCCAATCTCCCAAACAGACTTGTCATTCCTTGCTGGATAGCAAGACTTGTATAGAAAATGGTGCCAGTTGTCCGTTCTAAGGGAATCCAGGCACCTAGCACCGTATCCGTGGCTGGTTATTTTGGAAAAATAAAGTCGATGTACATTGCCACAGGAATATTTCAAATGCCGGCATCGTGAATTAACAATACCTGTTTTAATGAATGTTCGCTGAAATAAACATCAACGTACCGATATATCTTTACGTCTATCGTCTGAATCATCTTCACTAGAATTATTAGATGTAAGTAATTCTAAATTTACAAAACTTGATTCTGGTGCCATCACATAATCACTTCCTATAGTCTGAAAGTTTACATAATATAAATTCATGAAATATAATGAGATTTAACGTCCTACGCCCCTTCACCAACCGAGCTCACGTTTGCTTAGTGGTGAATTTTGCCTGAACAGCACAATCTACTATATTTTCGGATCCCAACCATCCATGGTTCTTTTACGTACCCATTAACCTGTTTTGCGTACCATCCGAACGACTTGACATTTTCCTTGCCAGGCCAACTCCCCCCCCCCACCCCAAACAAAATTATATAAACCAATGCAAACTACAAATGACCCTAAAATTAGTAACGATTGCATGATTTCAATTATTCTTTAAACCAGAATGTTTTTTTAATAGAGAGAACTTTGATTGTTCATCACCCGAAACTCTATGTTTAACCTTTCTTCTGACATTAAAATGAATTAAACATGCTTATATAGACTGGGGACGTTTAATTTCTTGTATGTAAATACATGATATTTCAATAAACTTACATCCACAGACACAGCTTTTTTTCTAAGTGCATGAAACTCTTGATCTGGCGTTAGGACGTGAGATCTTTGGGCTATTCTAACAGCATGATGTATTGTAGCACAAACTTGTCGTCTAGGTACATATTTATAAAATCCAGATTTATCTAACATTCCCCTAACTGCCGCTAAAAGAAAAACATAACAAAAACTTAGTGAATAATTTATACAGATTGCTATAAATATGTCGAATTTTCCTATCAGAAAATACCAAACTGCATCAACAAATTTTATGAAATGTATTAGTACCTTCAATTTAAAAGTTGTTAATGCAGATCAGATTATTTGATACATAGCTTCCACAAAAACCAGTAAATAAAAATAAATCTTTGAAGCAATGCCACCGTAAATAACAGATGTATTTTGTCTGGGCTGTGATATACTCTTGTCTCAATAATATCGGATTTTTAACAGACAACAAATTTCACAAAGCGACATTAAACACGTATAACTGCATGTAATACCTACCTTTACATTCTCCTAGAAATACCTCAACATCAACAGCCGCAAATTCTTGTACAATCTGAAATTGAAAATAAGAGGATAAGGAATCACCGACATAATTAAAAACAGGCCTATACATTATATAATCCCCTAATCTCCTCTTTCGGTAACTAATTTTGATAAATTCTACAGGGACTACGTGAAACCTCACTACACAGACCACCAGTTTCAATTGGTCCTATCATAGCATAATAATTTTGAATCTGTTGTTGGTCTCCGGGAGATGTTTAGACGTTCTATTATTACTTTGGAGTGCAATTGCAATAGAGGACATTTAGATCACAGAGGTATCACTGTTAGGTCTGAGAAATTTGGGGAAAAGATCTAATCATTTTATTAATTCCTTACTTCTTTGAGAACTCTAACGGTAACAGAATCTATATACTGTATGGTGGAGCCGTCTAGAACAATGGCATACGGATCAACCTCACGCTCATCCTCTGTATCTTGTTGGTGATCTGTATCACTATGGTTACATGGTTCATCATTCCACGCTGTTTTAGTCGCCATACAAATCTAAAATCGACAAATTCAACAAATAATATATTATTAGTAGCGTCCCTGTAGGATTGATTTCAAATTAAATGTAAGGTAATTAAGGTTTCGACTTTATGTTAACATTCATCATTACATGGAGCGCCGTATCAATCTTGTGTTCACAAGCAATACATAGTTACGTAGGGGAAAGATGTCTACACTGGTACACCATACTCATGAATGGTGAGACGAATCTTATTAGATCCGAATTTGATACCTTACGACCTTGAAGCAATAGATAATCTCACGGCTAGACTGTAATACTATCAAAAGATAATATATTCTCTACCCATTAATTCATTTTACTCCACTTGGGATATCAAAGGTAAAATTGGCTCATAACTCAAATGGCATTAATTATGCTGTCAGTGTTCATGGTATCTATACGCGGTATCGTGGCTTAAGAATAAGATGCTCAAATCGAAGAAATATCCAATATTTGGATTATATAAGACTTACAAAAGTAAGTGAGATGTAAACATTAAAAAAACCCAGAGACTGGTGAATTTTTTTATCCATGAAAATAACCAATGTGATTTACGATGAACACACCATTTATTCAAACAACATACAAGTATGATTATCAAATAAATGAACTGAAGTTTAATGTCCTACTGTTCTGCTAATGAAGACGGACATACACCATACAGTGTACTATGCGTGAAATGTTGCCCGGGCAGCGACTCTGCCTACTCTTACATCGAATTTCAACTACCAAGGGATCTTTTAGGTGCATGCCAATGTGTACACGGGACCTCGGTTTTTCGTCCCACCCGAACGACTAGACAGATGTTCTTGTCTGGCCCTCCATTCTGCATCACTGACAAGAGGGAACCACCCCGGAGAATCTGGATGAACTTTCCCGGTCAATGCAGCGATCGAACACCCGACCTCAAGGCTAGCGAGCCAAGGTCTTACCTAATTAGCAACCGTGACCCTTCAAATATATGACAAGCGGTATAAGGTGTTCCAGAGTTAACTTGTTGCCCTACCTCTTTGTGTTGTTTCGCCATATCAGCCTCGGCCTTGGCCTGTTTTAGTTGTTTTAAAGCTTTAGGATCCAAGCCCGTATCTTTGATTAATCGTTTACGGAAATGTTGGACATTTCCATAATATAGAGCGGATTCAAATCGGAATATTTTAATACCAGGAATTTCTATGGCCTGAAAATATAATTATAAACCAATTATCATAATTTGGCCATTTTTGTGAACTGCATAAATTTACAGAGTTAACTACTGCGAAATATCTCAAACATTGTTGCCTCCCTGAAAACCATTTTACAGAAATCAAATATGATTGGCCCAGATATTAAACCATGGGGAACACCACCATAGCAGCTGAGGACTTATTAGTAATGTAGTATTTGGTAATCAAAAATCGAAAAACATATCAATAACCAATTACCTGTTTATGTAAACTGATATCAGCATAAACATCCGTACCTTCAACATTACCCAATAAACTAGTATACGGCCTGTAAAATACCATTTAAAAACATATGACGTTGAAACTACATTCCAAACAAGAAGTTAAGAGACAGTGGTCCCACTTGGTGACGCCATAAGCAAGACTAACCCCAGTCGAACAAAAATGTATGTTGTATTTCCAAAGAGCCAGTGGGGAACATTTGCATTTATGATTAGTAGGTAATAGACTAAAATGAGATTTAACGTCCTACTTTTTTTATGAAACAATCGGGGTAATGAAGACGAGTATAGGAAGGAATTTTTTCCCGGAAATCGGCGCTGCGTTGTAATATTATTTAGATTACTAATTGTCAAAGGTTCTTTCAAGTGTACGCCAATGTATACACGGAACCTCGGTTTAACGTAACGGCAGGGCGACTAGATCGCGTTCCTTGTCAGACACCCGTCTTGCATCACCGACAATGGCTAACCACGCTGAAAGTTTTTGGCCAAAGCCGGGAGTACACCCAAGACCACGTTAGTAAGGCCAGTGATAATAAGGTCGTTGATAATATAAAATATTATGTTAACCAAGATTTAAATAACTTTGATTTCGAAACAATTTGGACAGGCCATTTAATATACGCCTTAATTCAACTAGTAAAAATCCTGGACAAAATTGTAAATCGATAATTGTATACTTACGTTTGTGTCCGTAATAAAACTGGTATTAGGTTAAATATTAGTCCAACTAATAAACCTAAATCAACATCCAATAAAACAGTACTTAAAAATACAACGATCCATACACACTGAAATACCAAATACAATGGCTTTAACGACTTACTCTTCTGTACCAAGTTGGTTAATAAACACAAAAGCCGTTTAAAAACTTGGTCAAGTAAAAATGAATGGTCGAATTGGGTCGAACTGATGTGTGATTATATACAATTAAATCTCGTTTCGCAAAATTAAGATAAACCACAAAAAAAAATATTTATGCAGAGAACATCAAATCTAATTAACCAGACACTTCTTTGTTTTAAACAAAGAAATGTCACCATTCTCTTGATAACCTGGCGATAGTGGAAATAATATACGGCTATTTTTTTTATCTGGGCTCTTCTATGGGTTTCTAATTTTGTACTAATTGCGGGCTCTCGCCATTAGAACATAAGAATTTAAAAAAATCGCGATGCTGATAAATAACAGTACATGAAAACATTTCATATAAATAGGAGAAAAAGAATAAGACCTATAATAACTTACAAAATCTACTTTTGATACTTTCCACAATCTTCTGAGTTCTTTAAATTGTAGAAACAGACCTTTTAACGAAACGATAATAATAGCTGCCAATATACACTGAAATTATATTAAAAAAAGTCGGTAAAATTGAATTAAAATACTTAAGTATGTACAGACATTGATTTAAAGAGGCAATATCACTTTAGTGATAGTGGCAGTTGATAAAAATGTATTTTCGTGTTGACGTCAGTATGCCATTTGTAATCCAGAGACAATCTACCAAATCACATCTGATAGACATACATTTTGACCATTGACGTTTCCAGGCAATCGCCATTACTTTTAGTGTTACATTAAAAAGGAGACATATAAATATAAATAATCAAATACATTGACTTACATTGGGTAGTGTTTCGAAGACTGGACCAAGCGAGACTAGAACGATTATCACCAACAGACTAGATACCAGACTCGTCACCTGACAATCAAAAAACAATTTAATTAATATAAACGTCTAATACAGTCTCAGATAATCCAAAGCAGTTGGATTGGAAGCGTGGTTTATGGGACAGGGACTTTAAGATGGGATTCTGGAAAGATACTTTGTCATTGTCTCCAGTCTTGCATTTTGAAATAATAAATTAATTTCAGAGTATTATTAAATTACCTGGGTTTTACCACCAACGTTGTCTTGTACCATTGAACGCGATAACGAACCGGAACAACAAAATGATGAAAACATAGAGCCAATCATATTAGAGATACCATATGCTAGTAATTCCTGTAACAAATATAACAATTGGCTCCTATAAATGAATATATCCGATAAAACAAACCCATTAATAATCCTGAAGTAGTCCTCGATTGGGATGTGCAATGTGCGACAACAGACGGAAGTGAAAGCTGAAAAGGTTACTTCCACTTTGAATGGTGGGTCATGGTACATATCCAAAGATATATAACTGGCTTGGACAAAGTATTGACATGTACGCAAAAGTACCGTTGACAGTTGGAGTTCGAAAAAAGGGTGCAACTGTCCGGCAAAATTTCCCACTGGGTGTATGCCGGTGTTTATTAGATCAATAGAACGTTAAACCCCATTTTCATTTTATTTCATTTCATAGGTCATAACTGGCTTAAGAGTAACCTGTGAATAAATCTTTGGGTTTGCAAAATAGAACCGTTTGTGTCTTTCCCTACAAATATACTTGATATACAATCTGATTTAAATACAGATTCTATTTCGTTTCGTTTTTATAGTTCAAAATTTCGATTTACTTGTCTTTACTACGTTAGGATCTGAAAGACGTGTTATTTAACTCGTGTTCTGCTTGAAATGAGGGGTCAGCCAATCAAATTGTCTGTCGAGTCGATGGTTTGACCCTTTTTTGCGCGGAACTGTGGGCAGTATCAGCGATAGAAATCAAAACAAAGCAACAACGATTCTGACTGGTTAATCGAATGACTGAGGTTATAGGGTCAAACGTCGCGTGCTTGACATCTGAACAGGCTGAACGTGACCTCCCGCTATAACTTGTTAGATCTACATGTAGTGTAGGCCAACGAAATTACAAAAATCGAAACGAAATATAGATCTGAATTTTAATTAGATTGACTTGATATAGTAATTGTATAGAAGTATTTCAAATGGATCATCATAGTCGAGTGGACAATCGCCAGTCTTTTGGCAAAAATATACCAGACCCGAATCACAGTATTGGAACCAAGAATCTGCCAATAACTGGTTATATTAGCCTACCATAAGGTAAAGTCTATCAACCAATGATTCATCCATTTAACAGCAGCTCATCAACCCACCTGATTAGCGTCCACTTCATAATTATGTTTATCCGCTAATATTTTAGCCATGGCGAATGAAATGGCGAAGGCTGTAAAACAAATGGCGAATGATTCACCAATGAGGTCGGGAACAAACCGTAACTGTTCTACATTCAACGGTGGTAAACTGAAACAATTAAAGGAAACAATTCAAGTTTTGAGCCAAAGATTAGAATATATTACAGGTATATTACCCTGGACAGAAATAATACCTCCATGTTCTTTATATATGATCGACATTTGTATTCTCCGAACTACATATATATCTAATCCACGCTGATGTGACGCAAATTGACTATCTAACATTAAATTAAGAAAACCCCAAAATACATGTATGAACTGTAGTTGGCACCAGTTTATTAAATAGCGTCTGTAGCGGATGAAAAATGTTGGGAAATTTAACCACGTTTGGACGGTTATTCCCTTTAAAGATTCAACGTTCATGAGATTGTAGTTTCTATAACAACTAGAGATACACTGTACGTACGGGATATGTAGAGCAAGCTATTAATGTGTTCATTAAAATGTAACCGTATATAGCGGTATAATACATTTCTTTTCAAATAAAAACTACTGATTTATCTGGCAAACCTGACACATCTACGTGGGGAATTACTTAAGAGGGTCGACTTGGTTCTTTCCATATATAAGATAATATTCTTACCCTCTAGGCACTTCTCCCACGATCTCTACATTAAATTCTTTATTTAAATGGAGGTAAAATGATATCACAGTTCCCCCTACAATCTGTAAAACACAAACACAGCCATCAAACATATGTAAAAACATTATTGGGATTTCATTTTCTTTAAATAATAACCAGATATGTGTTATGGTAGCGTTTTGTGGACGAGAAGGATGTGCTTCATCGTCCTGAACATCTAATACCACGTGCCATTGGGTTGATCTATATTTCCATTGCTGGACGTATTTACTTTCATTTAGTTGATCTGCCGTATTTATTTGGCGTGTGTTACCCGCAACAGTGTTAAGCGGGGAGCTGATTGAACTCAGGGGATTTGGATTCACAAGGCCAAGAGAAAGACACTGTGCAAAAACATACGATGGTGTTATCGCCCTTTAGAGAATCTAGAATGTTAGTGCTTATCTATATTGATCTGTTCCACGTTTAAGATTTCCGTCGGCTTTTCCCAAACATAAATAAATACTGATACCAGGAATTCTGTTGAATTGTTATTTTATTCCGAAGACAATAACCCTTGTTTATATCCGTTAATTATACACTTACCACTAATAATTCTATAGGGATGGGTATCTTCAGTTTACTTTTAATAGATTTATTATTGTTAATTCCTTCCTTTATGGCTATCAAGGCACAGATTGCTACTATTGTTGCTGTCATGGTTACAAAATTGGCGTTATGTAGATTGCTGAAGAAATCACGATATGCCTAGAAATAAAATTCAACAAAATATGAATTAAATGACTCATCCCGAAACACCTTTGTAATGGCGGAGTATTGACTGTTTCTGTTTCTAATTAGGAAGCTCATATTTCCATTTAAAAAGTTCACTATTGGAGTTTTGATTATTTGGTGTATTTTCATTTAGAATGTCCACTTACTACATGGAGTACTGATTATTTGGTGTATTTTCATTTAGAATGTCCAATAACTATCGGAGAATTGATTATTTGGTGTATTTCCATTTACAAAGTCTACTTGTTATTGTTTATTGTTTTCTCGTACTGTGCACACGTCACCCAATGGAAGCTGACTTTATCAGACACCGGGCCCATAAGAAATGTAATAAAATAATGTTCTGGGGCTGGTTGCTCAAAACTAAGTTATTTTAACGATCCGTAACTACTAACGGATCGTTATCTTTCACGTGTCGTTTGTTAACGGTCCGTTAAATTTCTGTTGCTGGAAAGTCTTTAAGAAGAAACTGAAATTGCCTGACTTTGCTCATATTTTATCGGAAAATAACACCTCTCTAAATTGGTGCTTTTGTTGAAAAATTGTTCACCCTTTCTTAAAATCTACACGGAATCGTCATATATTCATAATAACCACCATTAGTCATAGGTTTACGGTAGTATACAAATAAGTATATTAATTTCAAATCACCTAGAGCAAGAATGCGAGCTAACAAATCTAATTACTTTATCTTAAAGATATAATATTCATACATCCATTAACGTGTATCTTCTTCACATAAATCAGAGTTCAAATAATTAACACTTTGCAGATGGTTGAGGGGACCGATTGGTGGGCTAATGAACGTAAACCAAGCCATTTACGCGATGTGTCGTCGTCTCGATCCCCGGTTTGCGCATGATAAGGAATAGTGGTGTCTATCTAACCAGGTTGGTATTGTCCGTTTGCGTCATGATTTCAAAGACCTCGCACGAGCAAACAAATTATTGAAATAAAATGTATCATGTTTAAACATACATTATGCAAGAGCTAAACCTTCCTATTGCAGGTCTTTCTTTAGGCCTTAAATGTTATCTGAATTATTAATTAGACATTTATTAACATGGTAAGACCATAATCAACTCTCGGTGCCAATTAGACTGAAATTAACTTTATCTATTTTTCTAACTATTATAGTGAGAACTGTCAACTCTTTATCTGATCTCCAACAATGTCCCTTTAAGTTAGTGAAATGATCTGTGTTGCGTGATATTATTGAATTTATTTAAACAATGCTTGCTTCAGTGTTATTTTGAATATGATACTGTATAACATTTATCACATTTTTTTTCTAGGCGAAGTTGACAATTCCACTTTAAGCTTATAATATAACCACCATTTTCAACACGATAGAAAATTATCTAATAAGCGTTTACCGCTGGGAGATACTCAACGCTTTATGGTTAGAGTTGACAATGCATTTAATTGACTTACCACCTGGGGGAGCAAGTTTCTGACAGCTCACTTGTAATGTCAATTTTGTTTTAACGCCGATGCGCAAGTGAGACCAAGTTCTGTAATTTTGTTTTTGATGATACATCGATATTCTTGACGAGGTGAAAATTTAAACAACTAGCTTTGCTGTCATTGCTCTTCTTGGAAAGAAATCGCGCGATTCTTTATTTCGATAGGCTTTGTCTTTATATGTCAATCATTCTTTGACACGAAGACTGTAAGATTTCGATGATAGAGGCAATGAGGTTTAACGTCCCATTTTTCTGCGGAACTACGGCTTACATTTATTTCAAATGGCCAAGGGTTATTCTACTTGAACGACAACGTGTGAATTAAGTATTGTTTAATGGTCTAGAGCGAGACATGAAGTAATATAAATAGACGAATTACAATTTGTGGGTACCCCAAGATGGTGAAATTTTATGGTGATCTGCCTCCAAATATTGGTTTCATCGTTCCATCGAAACGAAAAGACGTAGTTACTTGTCGATCCCCATTCCTGCACCGCAAACGAACGTGGGCGAACCCAGGACCCCCTTATTGGTTAGCGAGTCAAAATCTTACGCACTGAGCTACAGCGTCTCCCGACATATGCAATGATGATTCACAGGACAATAATTGTCACGCGTCTATAAATGGTGACATGATTCCATCTAAAGCCCAAAATAAAACAAAAGTTTCAAAAACTCTAACATGATCGTCCTGATCCAGTAGTTGTGCAGATTTACTAGCATACCCAGTTTTAATGACTCCTTCAAGGGAATGTTGCCGTTCCTCATATTATATGCATTATTTGAAAAAGAGTAGTGATTCCCGAAACGTAATGATTATTAGAAAATCTGTGCTCTAACCCAAGTTTATTGTAATGTTGCTGTGTGGGGATTATTAAATCTATATGATTTGTAAGAATAGATGACAGATACTATTTATCCACAAACAAATACTTACATAGACAAGTTTTAAAGGACCACTATATCTACCAACAGCAATACCAAAAGCGGACTTGATTTGACTTGAGAAAACATGGACGGCAGCTCCAGTTGTAAAACCACTAATTAAGGGATCGGATAAAAATGTCGTTACAAAACCCAACCTCAGAAAACCTAGTATCATCTGAAATAAAAACATATAAATATACTACATGAATCTTTATTTGGATGTAATACATTTTCTTTTTAACACATGATTTAAGTTTATTTCAATAATTCGCTTGCACTGCCCAGAGGAAACCCACGAGGTTGAGAAGGCGCCCCCTATCTCAATGCCACATACGCTCACACCAGGGATCGAAACCACAGCCGCAAGCCAGAGGTGACCGGCCAGCTAGAGGTCGAAGCGCGGCACTCTAGACCACTAGGCCACCCCAACCTCCCTTTCTAATTAGCATTTCTAACGAGTGAAAACGAAGTCACTATAATACGTTGATGTGTGTACAAAGTTTCAAAGAGATATTTTGAAAGGTTTATTAGATCAGAAGATGGGATAGACGGACGGAATGTGGGATAGACAGACGAAACCATTTCATTTTAATAACCCCCCCCCCCTATCATTGTTCATCGCGAGATGATAATTCATGTTAGAATTTAGACAATTAAAAAGATTTCATCTTTAACTAAATAACAGGTACTTTAAAATTTAAGGCAATTAAACGCCACCTGTAATATGGAAGGAAATTAGGAGTTACCGTACCTGTAATGCTCCTACAGCGAATGTAACAGACATAGCATACGATACTTTAATCTCTTCAAGTTTCTCCAGATGATTTTTACCATCCAGAAAAGTCGTATTTAGCATTGGGTGATCAGACGTCAAATTGGCCGCCATTGCTTCTACGTGAAGTAGTTCTAACTTCTGGTAAGCTACGTGACCTTTATCTACTACAGCACCCACCATCAAACTTATCACAGCAAAGGTACCTTTAACATTTAAAATAATATTCTCATAAATAATTTAGGAAAAGTGGGCTTTCATAGCCTACATATTTTGGTCTTGGTAGAGAGAATGTTCCCACTTGGTAAAATTGTACGGGGATTTCAAATAGCAATTCAGCCTGCAGCAGGAATAGAAAGCAATGGCACATTCTTAAAATATATTCTTTTATTGAGATAAAATCCGTGAATATAGATGTAGAAAGATGCTTGGTCATCATCTGGTCAATGTATGATGAAATTATGTTATACGAGTGTGTAGGACCACAATTACCACCTTATGTTACTGGAGATTGGGTGGTGGGCTGTCATATAAATATGTCAACATTTGTACCATGACAAACTTGTCTGCGATACCATTCTCAGTGGAAGCGGACGTTAAGACACATTCTATTCCCAGACACCCTTTTGGGTGGTGAAATATGATCGAGTAAACAACGATGTGCATCCCAAAATGACCCGAGTTAAAACTTTAACGGCTTCACTTGCAGAACAGACTGGTGGTACGCACTGCTGACATTCCCTTTAACGCTCTCTATTGTACAGAAGTCTTTAGAAGTAAAAGTTATTTTAAATCGATAACAACCCTTTGTGCATGGTTTTTGATTGATTGATGACGTCATCTTATGACGAATGGGTTAAATCGGTCTGTAATTCTATGAATACTATAATCTTGAGTTAACTTATCTAAGCATATTGTGTTAGTTCCATTCTATTATTCCGCAAAGATATCAATTTCCATTCTAAGACATGTCTTAATTTGAAAATAATAGGAGATTTGTCTCGCATCGATTTCCATCAAAATATGATTCTTGTTGTCTGTCCATGGCAGGATAGAGCTCATCCTTGATTTCAACGGTATTAATCTTTGCTATTTGCCGAACAGAAATGTGAAATCTCCGAAGAATCTGTCAGTAAATCCAAATACTGAATATCCCTATTCAGAGTTTTCCTTATTATAAATATACTCTATTCGTTTTGTCCCCTTTAAATCACTGCTGTACACAAATTCTATTTTATTTTGTAACTTTTGTAACTTCTATTTTATTTTCTAATTTATATATAATTAAAAACTTATACAATTACGAATGCCTTAGGTTTAATTTCTGTCCAGATCCAAAATAGAAAATTGCATTAATTCTAATGGAAAAGATCAGAAACTTGATATGGATATTATGTATAATGACGTTACACGACTGGATAGTACGTGGACGAATGTGTAGTAAACGTCTTGTACCAACATAACTGGTGTATCCATGGCAAATTAGCATCAGATGTTTTGAAAAGAGTAAGGACAATCTGGCTCATACGCAACACCCACCACTCTTTTAATAACGTATATTATATGTATACTTACCAACTGATACATGTCTAGATGTACCAAATAGAAAATATGTTAAAACAGGATAAAACGATGTATATAGACCATAAACAGGGGGAAGCTGAGTTAATAAGGCGTAGGCCATACCTGAAACAAGTTTAAAATAAATATACATTATACATATTGTCTTATATTTTCCCATTGAAGGAACGCGATTCCAAAACACGATTGTATTTATTATAAGGTAGTCTATAATTTCATTTCGGGTCGAACATTTGGGTCAGTTTTATTTGCGCGTAGGAGCAGTTGAAAAAAACAGGAGGACAGGCGATCCATCTCCTGGTCATGTTAAAGCTGCATGGAAATCGAAACCACGCCACTTGACCGTTGACCGAGTGGCAGAAGTTGTGATCCCAAGAGGATTTGTTAGAGTATTAAGCAACCCAACTCCCCGGATTTCAACAAACATGAGAGCTTTTCAAGAATAGGTTGTTCGACAAAAGCTGATCTCAGTTGGGTTTAACCCCAGTGTAGTATTTCATGGAGGACCTAACACCGAGATAGCACGTAAAAACACACCAGTCGGTCGTAGGACCTAACAACGAGATGTGCACGTAAAAACACACCGGTTGGTTGTAGGGATTCGATGATGTGTTCGCGGAAATACCACTGCAATGTCAAGACTGTCCCCATAACACACTTGTATCTCGTATGCCTGTCTTCATTATCATTTCGGTCCCCATCATTTGATCAAAGGTCGCCCACCCCCCAAAACACTAATTTTATTTTGGTTTGTGGTAGTATTAAGCTCCACAGGAAGAATCGTGATCTAGACTACATTCTAGTCAATAAATTATAATGATCACATGGCTCCATATAATTTCCCTGTTCTTTATGAATGAGTAGCCGAGTTATTATATTAATTAATGTTACACTGGTGTAACGATATTATCTTCTGATCATGTATTATATTGATGTATAATTCTAACATTATGTATTGTGTAATGGCCGAGAGCGAAACATTAAGTAATATATTATTATTGTAACAACATGAGGGACGTAGGCCCGAGTGTTTTTACAATATATTACACAATGTCTTAAACTCGAGACCATTAAACAATTTGAAATACAGACACTCCACACGTGCTTTTACAGCGAAAGACGTCACGCGAGTCCAATATTTCACTAGTATAAATAATGTACGATTGGTAAGTTGCCCGTACGATTGTTTGAAATAATGGTACGCCAAACATCAAAGGGTGACGTCACATCTGCATTTTGATACCCAATACTCTACATATTTCTCGCTGCGGTGCGATTGACAAATCTACACGTTTCATAGAGAAGTGAATTTACGATTTGAGACGAAAGGTGGATATTAGAGAGGATAGAGGTTTACTCGTTTCAAGTAAAACTGGATGTGGGCCTTTAACGTATGTAATAAAATTGATTGGTATAATTACGATTATGGTTTATTGTCGCTATAACCGTTAATAACGACACAATATTTACAACATTTCCGTAATATAAAATACTGGTAGGCGTATGTATTACACGGACAAACCATATAATATTAGATACACTATATAGGTAACACACAGTACCGATGGTAATATCGGGTGATGGACTGGGGAGGCGAGACTCTTGGATTTGAAATAGAGGTTTTTTTTCGGTCGGGGAGTTAAAGGATACAATATGCCTGGTAAATCATTTTGACTTACACCCAACATGTACACAAGACCTGGTCTCGGTTTGTCGTCTCATCCGAATGAATACACACTGTTCATTGTTAGGCTTTTCGCCCTGCACCTGAGAAAACTACCCTGGAATACCCAGAGGAATTTTCTCAGCCAACCCTGCATCGAGATTAAACCAGGAATCTCCTGATTAGTGAGTTAGCATTTTAACCACCGAATCACGATCGAAAGGGGAGGTGATGCTGGTGAGTAGTGTTGAGATAAGCTTCTCTTAGACAAACTATGAGACCACCAACAAGGAGAACCCCCGAGACATTTCTCAGTCAACACCGGCTTCATCTGGATGACATAGTGCCAAAGTCACTGAGGCACAGAGCTGAGGCTTGATGTACTGTTGGCATCATTACAATTGGGACCAAATAATATACAAAGGTCTTACCTTGAGGTATGTGCATTATTCCAACAGTTAATCCAGCAACTAAATCACTAGGAAAATCATACAACAAACTATATCCTTGCATAATCTTAATAAACGGAAATATCCTACAGAAAAAATTCTTTAAGCACTGAGTAGTACATTCACAAGAATCCGGTAAATAATCCCGACATTTCTCTAACGATCTTTTGATCAAATATGATCGGTTCACCTTAGGTTTTGTCTTTCTCTTCCTGTAAAAAGTTTTTTCTAAAATATTTCGACTCTGTTTTTTGGGCGGTATGAACCCCAAATCCATCCTGGCTTCGTTTAAGGCTGTTTCAGGGTCCGGACTCTCTTTATCTCCCGGTAGAACGGGATATAATTCTGTAATTATAAGAGAAGAGATAATATAATATTCAAATTAATTCCTTTAAAAAAGATGATAAATGATGAAATATAGTGTACGACCAAACAAAGGTAGGTATCTGTTCAGAATAAAATTTTGAACATCTGGTGAATACAACTTTTGTCGAATTTGTTTGGGATATATATAAAAAAAACTTATTCCATTGTGTATAGCATAATCCCTGTATATCAAAGATTTATCGATTATATTTAGTCCGTACAATTAAGCGTCGGGGTTTTCATCCATTGTATTATCTGCTTACAGATTATCCTTGGCAGGTGGTGGACTGAACTCCGAATGTATGAACCGATCCATACGGTGTCCAGAGAACTCGTACCAACTCAAAAGACTACTCGTACCAAACCAAAAGACCACTCGGACTAATATTTAGCTTTACTCGGACCAACCCATACTTATTTAACACATTTTAAATGTTTACACCTTCCCCACGAGTGAATTATTCATAATATGCAGTTTGTCTTTATTTGTAGGATTGTAATTCTTTGATTCATTTACAATTTGTATTTTGATCAGAGAATGCGACAATTTTCTTCCGGTGTTTATCGGTATGGTTTCTTTCTGGACAATTTCAGATCAGGTCAACCAAACCTCCCTCAGGGAAATCTTGACCCGATGCCATGTTTACTGTTGATGTCAAAAGGTGGATGATAGAAGAATTTTTAACAAAGAATTTGTACTTTATGTGAATTAAATACAGTTGGCGATGAATATCACTACTTAATTATTCAATTATACTTATTTTATTACAGAACGTGGAAATTATATATTCAGATATAAAAGAACTAATACTTTTAAATGTAATAAACTTTTTAATTCAAGCAACTAATCAATAACTATAACATTATGTATGTTCTTAAAGGTAATACTTAACATATTAATGTCCATGGACTGAGGAATTAAAAACCTCCATCTTGTAAATATGTAAATAACCTATCACACTCATATGACGTGTATTGATGAAAATGTCGTGTAAAGTCAGTTCTCAAGCGACTCGTGGTTAAAAGAGACTGGAAGATCCTACTCTATGGCAGCAAGTCTCGAGTCTCTTTTAAACTGAAATAGCAACGAATTTAGGAAACGTGTTCCATCCTGATACTTCTAAACTCCACGAAATAGTTAATAGAGACTTGAAGATATTGTATACTCTATGACTTAAGGGCATTGGTCTTTCGTATTTTGTCACGAGCAACCAGTCTCTTTTAAATTGGAATGGTAAGAGCATTAAGTTCCCTCAAAACTTAATTTCAATAAAATGCCAAGAAGAAGCTAAACGAAAACAACGCAAAAAGCCTAAAGCAAGAATGAAACGTATAAAACAATTACAGGTGTCTAAGAAATATTGACCGTAACCAGCTAAATAAACAAAATAACTTTTATATTGTATAAACCTTATACAAAGTCATTCTCTTGAAGTGGGCGAGAAATTTTAATTCCAACAGAATTTCATTCTCAAGCTTGTATCCCACTGACCAACATCACTATCGCGGAGGCTGGTGTTAGAAAACCTGGGGATATTTCACGAAATTTTAACTAAGATAAAATCCAAATTTTAGTAATTTGATTGAATATTATTAGATTGATTTTAGTGTTTAGTCAATCAAAATTGAGGTTTCTACTAAAATTTGTATTTTATCTTCAGTTAAGATTTAGAGAAATAGGGCGCAGACCAGATCATTCTCAAGAAGCGTATGTGTATTTTATGTCGAATCCCTTGGTGTTTTGCATGTCGAACATTAATATAAGTAATGCCATGACAACTACATCAATCACCTGTCAATCACAATACATCAAATAATACATTTCACATGAATAATCAATGCGTGTCTATAAAACTCAACTAAGATCACAAAACTATGAAATTTCAGGACTAAACATGTTTAACATGCGGGCTGGACTCTTTCAGCAATAACAGGAATCATGGAATTCACAGAATACACCTGGATTACTTGTCGACCCTATTCTTTCGCATATTATAGGTTAAATAATCGTTGATTTGAACCTTAACAATATAAGCTATTCGATCAACTCTACCCTACCATTAGGCCAAGACATTTTTTTTTCAAGAACAATGAAGATTTTACTTAAATTGGTATAATTTGAAACACAACTAGCAATAAAGAAGAAATGTGTGAATAAAACAGATGGTTTATCCATTTGAACGAGGGGGAAATCGAACTCTTAGGGAGAAGGGTTTAATATAGGCTATGCCTGCTCCCCAATCCCTATTCAGATAGAAATCTGAATAAAAATATTGCTTATAAAAAAAAAATCGAACTCCTTTAAATTTTTGTGGCTGGTATTTTACAAAAAACCGCCATGGAATGCCACCCTTTGATGTTACTCATAAAATGAAAGCGCATGGAAAAAATTCTAATTTAAAAGCCAAATTCGTTTGAGAAAAAGTTTCTCAATCGCAACGAAAGAGCAAAAACTATGCTAATTGAATATTTGGGTGAGATTTTTGTTTCATGAATAATTAACTGCGAATAAAGAAGCGACGTTTAACAGGTGTTAAAACATATTAAATATTCACAAAGCTAAAGTAACACCTACAAATAATATATTGTCGAGACAATAGACTATCATTGATTATTAATTCATACAATATCCATCACATTAATGCGTTTTTGCTATGGGTCGGGGCGACATTCAATCTTATGTCATTGTAATAATGTTGTTTCATTTACAATGATAAAAAGCGAAACACGAAATGAAATGAAATTTCTGGGGTGTAACGTCCTACAGTTCTGTTCCTAAACTGGGCTAATGAAGACGGACATACGTCATACAGTGTGCGATAAGGAAAATTTGAAACGGACAGCGGTTATACGGCCTACTCTTATATCGAATTGCAACTGCCACGGGATCTTTTACGTGCACACCAATGTGTACACGGGACCTCGGTTTTTCGCTCCATCTGAACGAATAGACCCTCCTTCCTGCATCACTGACAAGGTGAAACCACGCCGGAAAATCTGGATGAACTTTCTTTACCAATACAGGGATCGATCATTCGACCGCCAGACTAGCGAGACAGCGTCTTACTCACTTATGCACGTGATCCCCCGGGTCGGGTCGATATTCAATCCTATGTTATTTGGCGAACGACATGTAGTGTTGTTTCATTTACAATGATAAAGTGAAAGGTTCGTTCAAAACAATGCTTTTCTAGTATATCTTCTCATTTTTGTTCTGTTCACATGTTTCTTATGGACACAATGGGCAACTTGTTTCTTACCGTCCGAAGAACTGGGCATATATCATTGTTTAGACTTTTAACACACATGGTTTGTGCTTCTAAATAAACATTTCTAATTCTATTCAGAAGTTTGGTACATCTTCTCGTTTTAATTCTGTTCACGTGTTTCTTAAGGATACGATGGACAACCTTTTTTTGCACCGCCCGAAGAACTGAGCATACATCATGGTTTAGAATTTTAACACAACTGGCTTGTATTTCTAAATAACATATTTCGAAATCTATTATTTCTATCCACATATATATTACATTTTGTCCATGGGTTTTATGTTCATCATAATTATTTTTTTAATACTTTCATGTCCGATGGATTTCTTCAATTTATTTTTGTACATCGTTAATTTAAATTTCTTTAATTAGTTCTTCATCTGTCATACTTTCCTTTAAACATCTTGTTGTTTTGTAATGGATAATTATATATAAGTTTTGTTCAAAATATAACCCCTTTTTAATGCTTTCAGCAATGATGATATATGTTATTTAATCAAATTATAAGTTTTTCATATCTTCAGTAACGTTATTTTATATCACTAATTAAAATAAAAGTTTTTCATACTTGTACTAATGATGATGTATAGAAAGCTTAAAAAGAAATCCATCCGATTTGAATGAACACGTTCGGGGGACGAAAACAAAGAAACATGTCTCTAAAATAATCACAAATAAACAAAAAAGGCATTATTTTATACTAAATATGGGTAAATTAATATCATGAAAATTTCGATTTTTTTTAAAAAAAAATCAAATATTTATTTCTAAAACCGTTTGTACATCCTACATTAAAGCTGAACGGGTTTTGACTGTAAACGTAGTGTACTTAATTTTATTTATATCTACCCCGTTGTTGCCGAGACACATGCGTTTTACCATGCAATCTACAAGCAGTACCCATCTTATATGTGAATCCACGGTAGTTCCGTGAGTATGTTAATGTTTATCCCGGGTACTATTGCCATTGGGGATAGAACACAGCTCGATTATTCAAAGTCATTTTAGGAGTTTACTTTATCGTACCAAAATAAGAATACGTGCAACAATAAGAATTACAAAGGGCAAGTAGTTTTGCTTTTCACGGCAGCGACATTACACATTCAGTTGTACCAACGCATCTTTACCAGATCTGCTATATGGATATGCATGCATTCCAGGAATAGCGACAGGACCAAACATTCCTCTATTTTATTTCTAGTCCATGACGTAAATTTGGTACTAATTATTATATCATAATATAGCATTTGCTATCAATGACGTTAATTATTCATTGATATCCATTTTCTTGTAATATATGAGTTTAGTACTATTTATAATATTATCTATTTATTAGTAAGAAAAAAAAATAAGATAAGGAAACATTATAACTGGTTGTTATTTTAGTTTCCTGTTTTAATTTCAAGTATGAAAATATTCTGAATGGCTATGAAATTCAACATACCTGAAGCTGCCATTATCCCTGTGAGAAGTTAATCCAAGTTTTTACTAGCGATCCTCCTAATACTGAACTAGTTTCACCTAAGTTGTAACAATCAACATTTGGTTGTTTAACTGATCACCTGTCATCAACTTAGACAATGACACCACGTGATTGACACATCTATATACCCGCCAAAAATCACAAATATTAGTTTTATAGGATCGACGAGACAGTTGATTTTGATATAACGACGAATTGAATTTAAAACATAAGAAAATCAAAGGAAGAAAACCGTAGCTTTTAAATCGTCAAACATTCATTTGTAATATCAACACAAATTATCCCATAAAGTCAAAAATTGAAAACTACATTCCCGATTTTCGATTACAACGGTTAATTTAAAATCCCAGCATACGACAACAAAGTAGGTTTATCTAAATCCCAATTATTTATCAAACTATCTGATAAATAAACCTCTAAATAAGAATCTTTCAGTTCCAAACTACACTGAATATTGGAGTATGACGGTGAATGTATTTTCTAGTACATAATTTGACGAGATAGAAAATCCATCCTTTTCAAACGGTAATCTCCAAGAAATTATAAAAGAATAAACGTTAGTGCCTATTATAATAAAATCTAATAAGGAAGTTTGGGGATCTTGATGTCCAAATGACAGAGATGTATTAATTTAACAACCCCTTTAGGCCACCAAAATGGCACGACAAAGCATTTACTTTATGGATAAGTTTTACTATGTATTGACTTAACGAAATCGTTTAACAGTTTACACTATCCCCCACCCCCAGGGCTAACGGTTCTCTCGTATATCCTAAAGTAGATAAAGTTTATTTCAAAAGAAGGTATATGTGTTAGGTGTCTGTACTGTCACAGATCTATTGTTTTACCCTTTTGATTGACAGCTATTGACAGGTGTAACTAATCTGTCATTGTCATAAATACGTCATAAAGTACAGGTAGCTTGTCACATACCCGTCATCACGTAATAAATATCTAATAAAAAAAACCCCTCAACATAGATCTTAAGACACGGAATACGTAGTGGATGGTTTATTTACACTCCTATATACAGTTGTTATAGTCATTGTCCACAAGTTGGAGGATTGGGTGACCGAATGGTTAGCGCCTGTGCGATATATCATTAGGTCTGTCATTGAGTCAACTGACGTGGTTTCGATTCTGCGGCTGTACGTGACAAGTAGTAGGGTCGCCTTCCAACCTCGTTGGTTTCTCCGGGTCCTCCGATTCCCCCCACTGTTAAAAGACCCCTACGCGCATTCGAATTCAGGAAATAAAATTGAACAATATGTTAGTCCCAAAATAACCGCGCGTTAAATTTTAGAGGTGAATTTTACAGGGTCCCTGGTGTTATCGCATAGTAAACAGCCCGCTTGCGAACCGATACTCTCCTAATTGTCCAACATTTTAACTATATCGAAGATTTTAGTCGTAAACACAAAATATACCTCGAGAATTTTGAGAAGTGTTTATTCTGCTTTCATTTAATAAAATTGAAAAGGTTTATTTAGTCTTTGTGTGCATGTCCGATGCATCTGGTGTCTTAGAAATAGTATACCAAGTACACGTATTATGAAATGGTAATGCTTTAAATGCGACACAAAATATTAAATTTACTAAAATGCACGATTAATAGCAAATAAATATAATCTCGCTAAATGTATTTTGTATATGGAGATTACATTATTGTTAATGTAATTGTGTATGTTAATAGAAATATTAATATAAACTTTTGGCTTGCTTTTTAATCCTTACTTTTTGACAATGTGTGTATTTAAAACCAATCTTATTTGAATAAATATGGTTTAAATCAAACATATCAAACAGAGTACAACCAACCGCATTAAACATAGTATACTATTTGTTTTAGGATATGGCGGCCATTCGGAGCAGAGATCTATTCTCGAAGTAGATAGTTATCTGTGTGCACACAACTGCTCAGACGGGTAGGCCCTTGACTTTCATTTGTTTTATTCGAACACACGACTGGGAAACACCAAGTTAAGGGCCGGGATATTCAGAATCAGCGCGGTTATTCATTTGTTTCAGCAAATACCAGTAGTCAGAATAACCTATGAGAATATCATTTTATATTCCTATATTATTATTTCATTCATGTCGAGGCTATCACATGGTCACTCTTTATTGACATATTAATAGTTGTGGTGATTTGAAACCCTACACTTATTAACTGAATAAAGAATAGAGACTTTCTTAATAAAAGACGGGCGGAACCAGTCTAGGGTGGACGTGTTCGAGGAATAATGCTAGTCTGTACATCTGTCGATGATTATTGACATCCAGATGAAACGAAATGGGGTTTAACTTTAACGTCCTACTGTTCTGCTCCGACTGGGCTAATGAAGACGGATATACGCCATACAGTGTTCTATGATGGAAATTTTGTACAGACAACGACCTATTCTTTTGCTACGGCCTATTCTTATATCGAATTCCAACTGCTAAGGGATCCTTCACGTACACGCCAATATGTACACGGGACACGGGGCCTCGGTTATCGTCCCACACGAACGACTAGATAGCTGCCCTTACCAGGCCCTCCGTCCTGCACCACTGTCAAGGGGGGAAACCACGTAGGAATATCCCTATGACCTTTCTCGGCCAACACCGAGAACGAACACGCGACCTCCTGTCTAGCGAGCCAGCGTCTTACTCACTTAGCCACCATGGCCCCGCCCATTCAGATACCACTAACAAATTGAACATTAGATTCAGAGGAGCTGTGCCCCCATATTGTTTTATATTCAGTCACCAGCATTATTACAACTAACTATAAAAAAACCACCATATGCTATAATAATTGATTTACCTCGTATTTTATTTTTATAGTGTTTCCCTCTATCTCTTACTTTAAATAAATTGAATGACATTTCAAAGCTTTATACGCTAAATCAATTTATAATCGAGCCTATTATGTCACAAAATGACAAGAAGTAATTTTTCCTGTCCTAGTCTATTTCCTGAAACGTCCATAGAACATTTTCACTTGTAATCAATTTTATGTTTTATACTCTTGAATCGAAATAAGATTGTTTTAGATTTAAATGGTATTTAGAAATTGATGGGATAAATATACACTAAAAAGAGCCCGCCGTAAGAAATGTCCGATTCATTTTAAGGGGACATGGTAGCTACATTGGGCTACCCCGAGACTAAAATTTGGGACATATGGGTAGTCGGGACCGGCGAGTGAAAGAGGCCTGGTGATGTTGGACTAAGAATGCCACTTCCGGTTTCTCCAGTTTAACTTCTTCCGGTTCAGAGCTATACCTCATACTAAATGGTAAACGTTTTTTTCCGTCCACCGGAGCCTGGTCTTATGACGTCATATGTGGATTGTGGGTTAGGATAAGGGTTAGGCTTGGCCCAGGGTTAGGGTTAGGGATAGCCCTGTCTACATCTCGAGACTGTGACGAAATCTGCAGGCCACAGCCCTTATCCTTACCCTTATCCTAACCCACAATCCACATATGACGTCAAAAGACCAGGCTCCGGTGGACGGTAAAAAATGCTTACCATACTAAACTCTGGCTGTCTACAGTTAGTACCCATTGTTCGAGAATGAGCTCTCCCTGTGCAACGCCGGGCCTACCACTAGTTATAGAGAAACATATCCGCAGATCGACCGAATCAAACACGCCAATCATCAAATATTTTATACGTTGACCGGGTAAGGCTGGGTTCGCCAGGTATCAGTGGAACTGTGCCTTTGACCGCGCACTCGAGTCGTCACAATGGATAACTGTTAATATTTGCTATAAATGTTGATATTAAATACCCTAAGTACCCCACTCTAAGACATTATGTTTCTATAAATAAAACAAAAAATAATTGATCAGAATTAATATGCCACCATTATATTCAATAGCCCACATATTAAACAAAGAGTAACATTTAACTTATGGCTATTAATTCTGACATTATGGATATTGTAGATACAGGCTGTGTCGGAAAGGCTTGTCATTCATATAATTATACGGTTATTCTAAGATTACAACCTGGATTTTAAACGAAATAACACATCACCGCTTTTAGATAATTAGCATTACTATTTAGAATGAAGCTGGTCAAAAGGACACGGTTGTAATTAAAATTGGATCTGTATTTCGATTCGTATTTATAATTCTCATTTTGGCTTTTGATCTGACAAGGTCAAACATATAACATAGAATTGCATTGTCATCGTGCCCTTTTATTTGAGCAATGAATCGTTATGACTCGTTCCCGTTGTCCTGTTGTGGTTTTCCGGTGTGTTGTCCCCTGCGGTGCAGGACGGGGAGCAGTGTCTAGTCCTTTGGATATCACAAAAACGAGCTCTCGTGCACACATTGCGATGTACGTAAACGAACCTCAACATTGCAATTCTAAATTAGAACAGTCCGTCTTCATTATCAGATTCGGTGCAGCAAAATAGGATGTCAAACACATTTTTATTTATTTGCCCCCCCCCCTTCTCCATTGAATATCATCCACTAGCTTGGGCTGTAGGTGGTGTGTAAGTATGAATTATTGTATTCATATAACAATTCCTCGAAATGCAGAACAGTAGAACGCTAAACCCTATTTCATCTCATTTATACAGAAGATAACAGGTTTTATATTTGTTAAAGCTGTACAGAAAGATAAATAGCCTATTAACACACGCAACAAAACAATTTATTACAACTGTCTGATTCATGCCATGTGGGACTCACAATTCAACGAGTGCTCTTTAATTTTTAATGTCACAACAAACCAAATATACTACATGACACTTCCAATATAATCATAGAAAATGCTAGAATATTGGGAAAATCAAGTCGAGTCGATGCAAAATCACAAAAAATTGGTTGCCAGGAAACGAAACATACGCCCACACAGCAGCTAAATCGTCCGAGCAGTCAACCAGTGTTGTCGCATATTAAGTAATTATCAGAAAACCATTAGAATTTGTTTGGTTTTTATAAAATTCTGCCCCATGCTAACGTTTAAATAAATACCCCCCCCCCTCGTCTGCACGATACGTTCCGGTCTCTTCGGGTGCACGATGACTATACAACTTGACAGAGCGGGAGGGAGAGATAGAGAGAAAATGGATTTAACGTCCACACAAACTACGTCATTTTCAGGACTAACACATGGTTCGATTTTATTTCAATAATTCGCATGTGCTTATGTGTCTTTTAGCAGTGAGAGGAAACCGGAGGATCCGAAGAAAACCCACAAGGCTGGACAGGCGACCCTACTCCCTGTCACTTATAACCGGAGAATCGAAACCACGGCAGCTGACCCAATGACAGACACTTTGATACAGCGCGCACGTGCCAACCATTTGGCCATCCAACCCCATACCTTGGCAGACAGTCAGACAGTGTGAAAACCCAGTAAAATCCAAGGTTTAGTTATGTCTAATTGGGTTCATGGCACAGTGTAACAAATGGACAATATTCATTTTCGTTGTTTTAGACACAAATAATCCATTGTTAGATACCATTTCGTGTTCGATGTTCATGTGCAGAACTGAATTGTCTTTTTATCGCTGAATTTATAAGATAATCCAAATTGTGGAGTGGATTGTAGAAAATAATGTCCATGACAGAAAGCTTTGTTCAGAAATGAAGATAAATCATTTATAAACGGCGTGAAAGTCTATATTTGCCTATTTGCCAGAAAATAGAAATCAAATAATCAATACCAATGAAAAACATTTTCTTAAATGAGATATTTACCACAAAAACAGGAAATATTCCTGTGTAATCAAATAGATATTGTAATATTTATTATATATCTATACGTTGAATACCCTTAAAGAGACTTTATCACTTTAGACCAGAAACGAAATTATAATTAATTTATGTAATATTGTATCCTGAATATCCTTAGACTAACCTAATTATTGAAAGAAACAATGCTCGCGAGTGGTTGTTGAACCAGTTGAAATCATTACGTAACTACAATCAAATGGCGGTAAACGTCCTTATCATCTACATAAAATGGGCTTACGAAGACCAGGGAAGCTGCGTTGTCAAGGTTGTTGTGCGTACACACCAACGTTTACAAAGAACATCGGTTTTTGTACCATCCGAACAACTAGACGCTGTTCCGTACCAGGGCCTTCGTCTTGTACACTGAAAAAATGTAGCCAAAATGAAAAATCTTGGAACGTTCTCAGCCAGCACCGGTATCGAACCCGGGACTTTCTGATCCTCGAGTTAGTGCATTACTCGCGGCGCGGAACCACAATGGTTCAATAAAATACTAATGCATCTTGAACATGTATATAATCTATGGAAATCGAAATTTTACCGAATTGCGATGGAGAATAAAGGCGCCTTAATTTATTTTTTAAAGAGACTGCAAGAGGGACCAACGATAAAATTCAATGAGAAATGGAAAGGGATTCGATCTCTTTGATTTAAAGCCAAAAGTTCACATTAAACGCGATGCGTCATATCGATTAGTGAGGTGAAATCCCGTATTAAATTTTAATGGCTGTAAGCTTATCGGAAATCAATAGTTGTCTAACTTTATTTCACTATTTCGGAACATACGAAACTGCAAATATAGAATTGTAAATATATGGATATGGTTATCACAAGCCACCACACCCTCCATTGCTCTCTGTCCCCTTTTTGGGGGTACAAACGTTATGGTGAGCGAAGGTGACTCAGTGAGTATAGAGTTGGTGCACTCCCTAGGAGGTCCCGAAGTAACCGAGTGCCTGGCAAAAAAAAGTAAGCAGCCGTTTGGGTGAGATGGCAAAAACTCGATGTCAGCCCATTTACTCTTTGATATACACGTAAAGGACCTTGACACTCGGACTTCGATGAAGAGGGGTGGAAATGCCGCTGTCGGTGCAAAATTCCCCTTGTAACACATTGTCTGTCTTGGGTTATAGTGGTTGGTGGAAAAAAAACTAACACAATTGAACCCCTTTTCATTTAATTTAGTAATTCGATTACTTCAATCCTATTTGATGCGGATGACAGTTATCAGGAAGAAATTTTACACCAACCATCCGCCACCCGGTACAAGTGGGCAAATGTTCTTGGAACCTGTTATTATTATAGAATTTCTAACGTTCAATTCTTTCTTCTATAATAATCAGTGATTTAACTATTTACAACGTGTTGTAGAATCGATAAAGTCTTCTATAGCTGGTCTATTGTTTCCTTAATACATACACCATATTGTCAACAGTTGAAGTAATATGCCTATTGTTATCCGATATTACTTATTATAGAATATATCACGATATGTCGATTCAGTTGGTATATCAAAATTACTATTACTATAGACAAGTACCGATCCAATAATTTTTGGTAGGAGTTGTGGACATATTACTTGTATGGTCAATCATGATGGCCTATAATTTTGCATCCCAGCCCCCAGTAATCAGCAACAGCTCACAAGAAAGGGCCAGTTACCCTTCTAATTGACACATTTTTAACACGTATTTCGCAATTTTGGGAGGTTAACCTTTAAATACGCGAATAAAAATAGACACTAATTGACTCTCTGCATCCTCTGCAGTATTTTTCGGAAAATTTTCCCAGGACGACTATATCCTATATAATCGTTTGCAATGGATGCCGTATGCCTGCGATATCACTTCTGTGAAAGCAGACATTGTGCGAGAGTGGTCTAGACTGTCACACTTCGACCTTTAGCTGGGCGGTCACCACTGGCTTACGGTTGTGGTTTCTATCCCTGGTGTGAGCGTATGTGACTTGGCGATAGGGGCGTTCTCAACCTCGTGGGTTACTCCTGGTACCCCCCCCCCCCCCCTGAAAGGAAAGACCTCTGCGCATGCGCTAAGATAATACAAATGAAAATAAGACTTGTCTGTGGACGTTAAACACTAAGTACAACAACAACAACAACAACGTGCCGTTTAAAAGTCTGGACTGAATTGGATCATTTTTGGACTGATATTCCTTTCAGATGAGCAACTTTCACAATATTGTTGTTTGAGAGGGATAAACAATCACCAAAACGACGATCAGAGGCTTATAAAATATGTTCTAATAGAAATGTGTCAATGTTATCAATAATATTATCATTATTTAAAAATAATATCATCTACCAAGAATGATAATTTCCTTTAAAACCAATAAAGTCATATAAAGAAGTTTAAAATATATTATCCCTACCTTCCTCATCTTGGGGTATTGGTGTATATTTTCTACAGGATCCATTCATCCTGATTCCTATCCCTACATCATCATCACTATCATCTTCGACTTCATCATAATCATCACCTCGTCTGTACATTATCTTCGTCAACACGTACTACAACCCGTATACTTCGCCTTGACATCCACGCCTTAAGACATCACTAATTAAATTTAGTGCGTTCATGACAGTAGAGCTTGGATGATGTCCTGAAAATGGAGGAATGGGATTGTTTAAACTAGAAGTAACGAAGACGACGAAAATAGAGATTATGAACTGAATATAAACGGAAAAAGGGCAATGTAATGAAAAGAGGAAAATGAAAATAAGGAAAGGTAATGGACCAAAAAGTTAATGAAAAAAAGAAAGCGGAATGGAAAATAGGAAATATAATCTGAAACGCAACGGTAATAGTCATCTGCCGAATAGGAAGTCTAATGGAAATACAGGCGCGGATCCAGGATTTGGTGCATTCTGATGTATTTCCGGAAGGTAAATTCCAAAATTACAGGTCTAAAAATCGCCAATAAAATCGCATAGATTTAAGTTTCAAATTTTCAAGCCTGAGCAGGGGGGGGGGGGGGGGATCCGGACCCGGAAAATCTAATGGCATTAAGTCATGGAATAGGAATTTAATAGAAATAAGAATCTAGCGGAAATAGGGAATCCGACTGAAATAGGAAATCTCATGGAAATTGGAAATCTAATGGAAAAAAAGAAGAACCATAGAAAATATGTTAATGCAATGGAAGAAATGGAGAAAAGAAAGTACAAAAGGTAGAAAAACAGGGAACAGAAAGTTTACTGGTAACATTTAAGTATGAAACGTATTAAATACATCCATATTCATATTAACGTCAGACAAAATCGACATAAAATAGAGACATAATCTATATAAAATGCAATGAAAACATTTATATTACTCATTCATTATGCCTTGAGCTAAATCCTATTTATTTTGATTGCAATATCTATGTGTTCACTCAAGCTCAGGGCTACTTATATTCGGTAGTATGAACAGTAAGTTAATAAATACGGTATTTTATCTGCTCGTAATCACTGCTCGGTGAATATACATTTAGCTGTTCTAATAGATTTACTTCGAGAACACCTGATAATGCTGACAAATTCTGTTACATTTTTCATCGCATCTGTTTCGACAGGAAGAAAACAGCTAAATTATCCTTGTGAATATAACTATATATTCAAGGCCAAAATGCAACTAATACAATGCTAAACCGTCTATTCTTGAATTTATAATGTTGTGAAACGTCTGTTTATTTGAAGGAAAACGACCAAATAAAAGCACTGGTCATAAATAAAAGCACTGTTCATAAATAAAACCATTGTTCTTAAATAAAACCATTGTTCTTAAATAAAACATTGTTCTTAAATAAAAACATTATTCTTAAATAAAAGCACGCATCCTTCTTCACTGTCCTCAAATAAAACCACTGTATCCAAAAAAAACCACCGCAGTCAAATACAAGTAGTGTCCCCAAATAAAATCAGGCCCCAACTATTCTCGACTAAAACACAGTGCTCAAATAAAAGCACCATTCCCATATAAACATTGAAACAGCACCATTCACAAATATTCTCTCTTTTGAAAAATAAAACATAAATTAATTAATTCCTTTTGTAATATACAACAATATTGTCAGTATTCTTTCATGGAAATAGAATCTTACATGAAAACAGTATCTTTGATGAAAACAGTATCTTTCATGAAAAAAGTATCTTTCACGAAACCAGTAGTCTCAAATGAAAACAGTATGCTTACATGAAAATAGTATTCTTACATGAAAACAGTATTCTTACGTGAAAACAGTATTCTTACGCGAAAACAGTATCTAACATGAAGACAGTATTCTCTAGTGAAAACAGTAGTGTCACATGAAAACAGTAGTCTCAAAGCTTTAAGTATTAAACAACTCTGACAGAATAATATATACGTGTATATTCCAACATGTAATATATACTATTAAATATACAGTCACGTGGGTGTTAATAATACCTTTTATATAAACATGATTGCACACAAAATATACATTTTCATTTAATTGAACATCTGCATGCCTGACTAAGTTTTACATGAAGCCCACAGCAACCAATTATCTTTTTACGTCCACGTTTTAATGTGGTCGTATATTGCTGCAGCCCTAATAGTTTGGCCGTCCGTTGGCTTGTGTCCACATTTCTTGTTATCATGATATAAGTTATAATAATCCACACGTTTATTTAAAAATAGATAATGAAATTTGATTTTCCACGATTTTCGACGATAACTTTTAGATTTATGATGTGGTTTTTTTTACAGGATTCAATTATGACGCTATCCTTCTGAAGTTTAACCGGTTGTTTATGCACAATTTATATTTTTTGTCTATCCTATTACTAGGAAACACACCTATTAATTTTCAATATCTTTCAGAACTATTCTCGTTTATTGTGAAATCGAGCTGGTACATTAGTGGCCTCAGTTTTTATATTATTCGACTTTTTTAGAATCGTGTGTTTTTAACTCATTCAAAGGAAGAAGTCGAGTGATTTTCAACGATTTTCGACAACTTCCGGTGTTATTCCCCATTGTTACGAAATATTAGTAGTATCCCAGAGACTTCAATCAGGATTGGGGCTTTAGTTATGACCTGATCTGTTTGGACGAGTTAGTTGCCGGAGGGCGTTATTTCGTTATACGAATGTACGCGAAACAAGCACATCTTTGACAATAAAAAATATGTTTCGTAAGTGGACCAATACCCCCCCCCCCCTTCAACTATAAATTAAAAGTAAACTTTATGTAATATAAATGTATGTTACTATATATACGATAGATATATATATATACATGTAACCTATATATTGTCTATATCGAGTAATTAATATAAAACTCCGCGTAGGCAAATCATCTGCTCCTTAGGCTACATATCACATGGCTATCCAACAAAATTACAAGCTGGCGTGTTTTGTTTTTTTCGCTTTTGCTTTTTTTATTTCTATAAGAATATTATATGTGTACTTTTTAAAATATTATGATACTGTCTATCATATGATGCAATTGAACAAATCCTTCCGATTTATTGTATTTAGGGCAGCCATTTTTCAAATTTACACAATATTTTCGTAAAAAGAGGGCAATTTATTAGTCTTTCAGAATCTAGTTCGTGCTTCATCATTAATCATATTTAAAGACATGGAAATATTTTAACTGATTTTTATAATTCATTAAATTGTCCTTCTCGATGGGAGTTATATAATTGGTTCACGTGTAAATATTGCACTTAAGTAGAGAGAGAGAGACAGAGAGACAGAGAGAGAGAGAGGGCTAACACATGCTTCAATGTTATTTCAATAACTCGCTTGCGGGTAGGGGTCTTTAGAAGTGGGAGGAACCGGAGAAAAACCGCGAAGTTGGATAGGCGACCCTACTCATTGTCACGTACAATCGGGGGAATCGAAACCACGCCAGTTGACTCAATGACAGACCTTATGATGCAGCGCACATGTGCTAACCAATGGACAATAACACGAATATCAATAAAGTGTTTTAATGATAAATTAATGTACAATAGACCAGTGTATATTAAAACTATTTTAATAAATGGTAGTCTACTGTTTTGTGTGTAACCACTGTAAATGATATATTCTAGAGAACAGCTGTGATTGTCGATATTATCAGTCGCCACACACACACAATGACTACGATCATTTATATAATTCATACTTCAACATATTTATTCGATAGTCTGTGTTAATTTCAAAGTGTGTGAGAGAGAGAGAGAGTGGGAGAGAGAGAGAGAGAGAGCGAGAGAGAGAGAGATGGGTTTAACGTCCACTCGACACAAACTAGCTCATTTCGGGAGTAACATATGGTTTAATTCTATTTCAATAATTCGCTTGCGCGTAGGGGTCTTTAGCAGTGGGAGGAAACCGGAGGACGCGCAGAAACCCCACGAGGCTGGACAGGCGACCCTACTCCTTGCAACGTGAAACAGGGGAATTGTAACCACGCCAGTTGACTCAATGACAGGCTTTATGATACAGCACGCACATGCTACCATGAACTTTCTCGGCTAACACTGAGAGCGAACCCGAAATCTCCACATTAACTAGCCAGTATCTTACCCACTAAGCCATTATAGAAAACGAAATACGACTGATTTGTAGACGTAAATAATTGCGTGATTTACTGAACACAATGTATGGGTTTTATAAAACCCACGATAAAATATTTATGCCAGCTTCAAAAGACAGGACTGCGTGGTAAATGGTGAAAATGACTCTTTCATTACAGAAAATAATCTTAGGAAAAGTGCAAATCGTCTGTCGATGCTCTTAAATGAATCCTATTTTACTACCACCAAACCATTACACGCTAAAAACTATACTGAGCAACACTTGGGAGGGAAAAATAGTAAATAATTCATTGAATATATAGAAAATAGCACCAGAAGAACTATAAATCACACTGACTAATCAGAACACCCTTCTTACAATCAATATTTAAAGATGCCAAGTCTCTAACTCAATATCATCCAAAATCTTCAACATTGAAAACACGAATTATTTGTCAATTTAAAGGAGCTAAATCGCTAATAATTTGGGACCTAGAAATTGACCCAAATGGGTCGCAACGCATATAATATTGATTGCATATCAACTGATTTGCATTCAATTGTTTCCGTTTTGAATTTAATTTCAAATCAATTATGTCAAGCAAAATACGGCCTGTGTCTCAACCGAATAGAAATTTATAGTGTCTGATTATTCCAGTCTATTGCGCATGCTCTCCGGATAAGTTATGGCGTCGATGTTGACTGAGTTGTGGAATATGTCTAGCCTCGTTCTTGCTGGTCACTTGCTGGTTTTTATTTTATTTATTTTTGTTTCTGATGCTGTCCGCGAGACTGCAATTTCAGATATAAAGGAAGCTCTAGTCGCGAAGTAACAAAGGTCTTGCGGCGATATACTTCCAGTTCAGATTTCTATACTACTTCCGGTTCTGAGCTCTACCCGTGCAAAGACCGCACAACCGGAAGTACGACGTAATTACGTTAGTTCAGTGTTCCTGTACATAGATCTTTAGCAGTAGACAGAAACCGGAAATCCAGAAGGAAAGGCGACCTTTTCACATACAAACAAGAGATCCAACTTACCCATGAATCAATGGTAGGCATTAGACTTCACGACCAACTAAACAACCTTCCTAATTTGGTATTACTTAACGTTGTATTCGTGCGCTTGCGTCTGTGGACAAAAATAGTCTGATCAGTTACCGATTAACGAATATATGTAATCATCTCAGTCATTAGCGTCGTCTTTTGTCTAATTATATACATTCTAATAGATAATCATTGTTAAGTTCAAATCTATTAGTGTGCCAAACCAGACATTTGATAATGTGTAACAATACTGTCTGATGAGGAACGTATACTTCAAAAGGCCAATAAACATTTTCCATTTATATTTAAAATCAACCAGGGCTGAAAAGCGTCCTTTAGATAGGAATTCAGATGTTTACTAAAAGGTGGGTTAGATATCATCTGGACCTCGATGTTGTTTGATAGAAATTAGTTACAGTATCGTCCAGTGGAATACAGATCAAAACAGCAATAGGGGGTTCTATCCCGATGTTGGCTGACTCACTCAGCAGGGGGGTCGCAGGTTCGATCTCGATGTTTGCTAACGTAATTCCTCAAGATTATCAATTCTGAGAACCGGTTTAAAGTGGTGCAAGATGGAAGGTCTGGCAAGGAACAAAGAATAAGGCCGTGTTTATTAACTCAGTTGGTGTAGAAAAGTAGCATGTCTCCCCACCCCCACCATCTCATTTTATTCAAACGTTGAAACATTTTCGATGTGGTCCCAAACAGTCCGGCACCATTAACTCTGATAACGGTACTCAAATTATTAATCTACACAAACTTACCTTTTATGTGAACAAAAATCATTTTACCACGATTCACCTAAACTTCGATCAAATGACAATAAAATAAAATTTCACTTGCCTTCACTATCAACCACGTAACTATATACGCCCACTTTCTTGAACTAGTTGAGTAAGAAATCAACGTGTTTACATACGACTGTTTTATTAACTTCTGATCGTTTTAAATTTCACGAAGGACGAGTTAACCTGAGTTCACTCAAGTATTTACATTTAGCGTGTCAACAAGATCCATCGAGGTTATAATCACAGATTTGATGTTTTATTTCTAAAAATCTGTTGATTGGCGACTTTTGGGGTTATTCGAATAACTTTGATTATTGATCTATATTAATTCCGCAATCGATGTTCATAAGTTGATTTACAATTAAGTAATAAGTAGCCTACATAAATAAAATGATTTGTTAAACGCAATAAGAAATGAAATTAGGTTAAGCGTCCTACTTTTCTGCTTCATCTTGGCTAATGAAGTCCGGGGCGCATTAAGAACAGAGTGAAGATATACTTTGTCACGGTAGCGACATAAATAAAAGGGTAATGCGACAAATCTTCAAAACCAGGACAACTGATATCAGAACCAAGGTGGTGGTTGTGTGTGGTGGTGGTGGGGGGTTAAGACCAAACTTAGCGATCGCAACGAATGTCAAGGTATTGTGTAAAATATGTCTAATCGTTGGGATGGGACCAACGACTAGGGTCCAGTTTAGACTTTTTACTCGTGGAATCAGAACTAGAATTTTCTTGAGTTCGAACCAAGCAGACTGACCGAAGACCCCAACTTAGTAGTAGTAACAACAATGCTCAAGCTAACAAATAGAATGTATCCAGTCGTTAGGATGGGCCGGTTTACAGATAAGTAATACATACTAAAGACACACCACCGCTTCGACAAACACACCCTTCGTTTAAGACCAAGCAACCCGGTCAACCTTTACATCAGTTTGTGAACGGAATGCCAAAGACAAAGTGTGTTCACAACAGGGCCCTGTTTCAAGAAATTTTAACTTAAGATAAAATCCGATTTTAGTAGATACTTCAATTTTGATTGGCTAAGCACTAAAATCAATCTTATATTATCCAATCAAATTACTAAAATTGGGATCTTATCTTAGTTAAAATTTCGTGAAATAGGCCCCAGGTCACTTAAATATCATTAAGACCAATCAGAATAGAGGACATTTCCAATCTACTCCGCAATACAGGGGCGGATCCAGGATTTTCAGAAAGGGCGGGGGCGTGTTGCACCCACTTGCGAGTACGAATCACGGCCCGTGATTTTTGAATGGAAAAAAATGCCCACAAGGACTAATTTCATACTAGTACTGTAAATTACGATTTCCAACCAAAACTATTTTTGTTCTCCTTTCCCGCGAGAATATATGGAGCTAAAAGAGGGGCGTACGCCGGGTGCGCCCCATCTGGATCCGCGCCTGCAATATGTATATCATATTATCATATCCGGACCATATCGTATAGTGTAATAAATCTTCTACAATATCAACAAACTACTTAACTGTGTCGGCACAGTGGGTTATACAATGCAATTAACCAAAATATAATATGATAGCCTATACCTTTGAGGAACAATCCGTTAACGATCAGATATATATCTTTTAAATTGCAATGTACTAGCAGTTTATCTTTATTGCTTTTTGAAGATGGTCCTCAGATCACGTTAACTTTTTTTTTATCAAGCATTGCGTGTTGATTTTATACAGACAGTAAGGTGACATGCAAACACTTGCTGGGATACCAGATAGCAGACCTCCCATTTTTCTGCACAAACCGAGCTAATGTAGACTGGCATACATCATGCATTGTGTAATATAAGATGTTTTACCGGAAAGTGGCGTTTCCGCGAATTCGGTTTTTGCTCGATCCAAACGTCTATAGCTGTTTCAATTACCAGACACTTCGCCCTGCACCACCGAAAAGGGGGAACCGCGCTTACATATTTTTTTTTTATTGTCATAGTTAAATGTTATAATGTTCCTTTAATAATGTATTCGTTTCTTTTATAATTTCATTTGTAAAGGTTTTCGGCGCAATTATGTACACATTTTATGTGGTATGTTTTGTACTAAATGCTGCCACATATATGGATTTAAAGGTACAGCAAGCCATATGTAAAATAATATTATACTATTCTGATTTAATTAAAGATGTATTATGTAAGAGCTAAATCTATCTATTTGCTCCAAATATTAATTAATTAGACATTTCGTCACATGGCAGACCCATAACCAACCTTCTAGATCATCAGATTCAATCTGCGCGGTATAATCGGTAAAAGTTAAACTGGACCTCACCCTATCAATGCCATGGTACTTGCCAGTCGGTTCCCTCTTGCCTAGCTGTTTCATTCTATTCATGTATTGTACTATTGTGACACTATCCTGTGTCACGGTACCAAATAAAAACGACTGTGGCACTACGGGGTCTGATGTGACTGTCGTCTAGGCGTTTCTTAGACTTCACGTTGTGATATCAATTATTTCAATCTTCAATTAAATAATTCTGGGACAACAAAGGTTACATACAGCAAACTACAATATCTATGATAGTTACTTTATGAGTTATTAAAATGACTACGGTCTGAGTTTAATATCTTTTCTAACTCAGACCTAACGGCGTAAACGTGGCAAGAGCCACACACTTTTTGATAATTCTACATAAAGTTCGCGCTAGGATGATGTGCTCCTCTCTCGGAACCTCTATGATGTCTGAGGTAAATTAAACCCGCTCTCTCCTATATGGAAGAATAATGCGTCAGCTATAATAGAGCGGGACAATTGCCATTTTTGGGTAAGTATTTCGTAAAGGCACCGTTAATTGTACTAATCTGTGCACGATATAACTGGACGATAATACCTTATTTCCCCAAAATGGATACTGATATAACTGTCAAGCTACTTCATTACCCTAGTTTTCGTCACACATCATGTGGGTACAGAATTTATATATTAAGCAGAACACCCTTTCTTAGAACTAAAATAAGCCTATATTGTTACACGATTATAATTCTTTATCTGAATTTTTAAATACATCAGAGTATATATAAAAAAACGTCTTTATCAAAGATGGTTGTTAGAAATCAATAGACACCATTGTAAACATTCAATGGCAAGATTTGATATCGATTTAAATAATGTTTGTGGCGAAATAACATTGATTTTAAATGTTAGGTCGTATCAATCTCTATATTAAATGTATATCCCGACATGTTGGGGAGTTTATGTCATTTAAAAAATGTCTTATACACACATATATTTAATATCTAGACAAGTAAGTAAGCATAAAAGAAGTTACATTTCAGATTTCTCGAGAAATAGAATTCCACAATCTGATCTAAAATTTCGTTTTAATTGTCTTTACTACACTAGGATCTGGAAGAGCTGTTATCATTGACGTGTTCTTGGTGATGTGGGGGGATTATCCAATGATATAGATACGGTCTGTTACGGTGAGTCATTGGCATTTTGATGCACGGAACTGTGGGTAAATCCCTAGAAAGGTCAACGCTGATTGATTAATGAATACCTGACGTCATAGGTCAAAAACCGCTCGTTTGAGCCCTGACGTGAATTCCCACTATAACTTATCAGATCTTCATGTTGTGTAAGTATATAAAACGAAACGAAATATAGATCTGTAGTTTAATCGGATTGGGAACTCAAAAGACGATGTTTTAATATCGTATCCATAATATTAGAATTTATACTATGTATTATCGATTGCATTAGTGTCTAGTTCAGTAACATTATTTATCAAATGTATTAGTGTTTAGAGTTCTGTAATCTTACTCATTAAATAGCCGTTTCCCTTTATGATTATACAAAATTAGCATTATAACATGTCATTAAAGATAATAATACGACACGAAAGACGAAATGAAAATGTAATGTAATTCTAATTACAATGCCCAAGATCGTTCATGTGCTGGTAGATGTAGCACTGGCTGAATTTGAGTTTAATTAATGATCTAGTTCAATTTACATAACCATATTTTGTATGATTACAATCAATAAGGATCGAAACGGCAATGAAAGCTAACATTGACATAATACACGGTCAATATAGACTTCCACACAAAATATCTTACCAATAAGCATATTTATTGGTCCAAGTGTTATTAAAATCAACCAATCTTAACGTAATTTATGCCAAATAATTCACCTTACTTTCATCGCAACTGTCTATCCAATTTCTATACACGAACATCGAGGCCATGATGTTATTTAACCAACTTTTAAACACTTTTCAGCCCTTATTTCTTTTTTTTGTCAAATTTTAAAAAAGAAAATATTCATCGGCCTTTTTAATGGTGCTGTTACCTTATAAATATCGATCCAGTATATTGAAAGTTTACAGTGTAAGCACCTTGATTCTGTTACGATGATTATTCATCGGTCAAATCTAATACACGTATCTCAGACTAGACAGCACATTGTTCAATCAAGAGATATTTGTGGCTAACGAATGAAATGAAACGGGGTTTAACGTCACAGTTTTCTGTACCGACTGGGCTATAATAAAGACCGGTATGTATGCCATACAGTGTGCTTAGTGTTCCAGTGTCTTACTCAATGAACCACCGCTGCTCAAAAACACAAATTCAATTTATTACATAATTGTTGTACGGCTTGTAACATCTGCCAACTTTTGTAATATATTTCATATGTCAAAGTAATATATTTATTATGAAATAATTTAATAGAAATTACAGTTTCATCAAAAATGTCTCTTGACATCCTCGATATGTTATGTCACTGTAGCTTGAATGAAGGGTGGGGGTTTGAAAGGTTAGCGCGTATGTGTGATATCATAAGGTATATCATTGAGTCAACTGGCGTGGTTTCGATTCTCCGCCATTACGTGACAAGGGGTAGTGTTGCCTGTCCAACCTCGTTGGTTTTCTCAAGGTCCTCCAGTTTCCCTTCACTGCCAAAGACCCTACGCGCAAGCGAATTATTGAAATAAAATTGAACCATTTACACACTAAATGACCTAGTCTGTGTCGAGTGGACGTTAAACCCATTTTTCTCCCACTCTCTAGCTGGCATGAAGGTTTATTAACTCGTTTTAGTTTTTATTAGTACACGTGTTTATTTATATTCCGATTGAATGATGAGCGCCAAAGAAAGAAAATTATTATTATTATAAAACGGAGGTGCTGTATATAGAAGGCTCTCGAAGCAACGGGTGTCTTGTAACTATTTCCGTTACCGTCTTTCTGTAAAATGTTACACTTGTATTATATCGGTAGCTTAAACATAAGGGTGATTATTCTTGGTGTAAATAACGTTCAATTAAATAAGTAGGCCAAAACAGCATTAAATGAATACATTCATGATAACAGAGTACTAAAATGTCAGGGGTTTAACGTCAAACTTTTCTGTATTCATCGGGCATGGTTGATACACCCCACAACCAGAAAATGAAATGAAATGGGGTTTAACGTCCTATTCTTCTGCACCTAACCTGGGCTAATGGAAGACGGGCATACGCCATACAGTGTGCTATGAGGGAAATTTTGCCCGGGCAGCGGCGCTACGGCCTACTCTTATATTGAATTCCAACTGCCAAGGGATCTTTTACGTCCACGCCAATGTGTCCCCCACAACCAGTCCATAAGTATGTATGTAATATGATGTATTATTTGTATATTAGGAGTATTCTGTAGCATGTGGAGAGGGGTCTAAAGGAGCGATCTAGGTTGAAACCTTTCTGAGCTAACACCCCACATTCAGGCTATATTACGTATGTGCAGCATAGCGTGCAGCGCGGGTCACACGTCGAGGGGTGGGAGGGTCTAGATCTATTTCTTGAGGTTGTCAAAATTTCGTCAAGGTCGCTGGAATGTAAAGGCTATGGTACGCGATTGTTGACGAGATTTTGGGGTAAGGGTTTGGATAAGGGTTGAGGTTGGCGTTAGGGTTAGGTCCATGGATAGGGTTGGCGCTATAATTGTTCTCGTGACCTTTAACCAAATCTGGAGGTGGCTTTATGAAATAGATATAAACTTAGAGGGGCGAGGTTTAACGTCAAATAACTGTCTGTAGCAACCGGACTAATGATAGAAACCCAGATAGAGTGCAGACGTGTCACATTACTAAAGTATGTTGATTGTTTTTGCACCAATCGGGCTAATAAAGATCGGTACAGAAATGAAATGAAATGAAATGTGGGTTTAACGTCCTACTGCTCTGCTCCGAAGTGGGCTAATGAAGATGCATATACGCCATACAGTGCGCTATGAGGTAAATTTTGCCTTGACAACGCCACTACGGCCTACTCTTATATCGAATTCCAGCTACCATGGGATATTTTACGTGCACGCCAATGTGTACACCTAGATATTTTGTCCCATCCGAACGTCAAAATTGCTGTCCTTATCCAATCCTCCGTCCTGCACCACTGACGAGATATCAGTACTTGGATTAGACGTTTGTCCGTATGAAATTGGGACGATTTTAGTTTTGGCAAATGACCTATCTGGTCGGCAAATGCGTATTATCAGAAATGTACATGGACGGTACTATGAGCCCGAAAGGAAATCCTGCCCAACCACATTGCGAACACTTGTCATGACATAATAATGACTGACTGTGTGGAGATACAGAGAGTCAAAACACACACTAACTCAAACATAAACATACCCAAACTACACACAGAAGCTTAACATAAAACCCTTCCATAGTAAGACGCGTATCTAAGAATAACTCATGCTGGCATTCCATTCCGGTATTAGACTGACCTACCAAAGAAGAACAAAGTAGTTGAAACTATATTTAAGCTACTTACATGAAAAATACATATTCCACATAACGCCATTAATTTTGTTGTGATTGATTTCGCGTTGCCAAACCTTAAAGCACGTTCTATACGGCCAAACAAACGATTTCATCAACGCAAATAACACATTTAAATGATAAGATCAATACCGTCTGGATACACGTCGGTAAATATTCACATTGTCTTGATCAACCAGCCAGTCTGTCTATTCACAAACTTAATTTGTATAAAGGCTGCTTTAAACATCTGGTTTTATTGTAAAAAGTCTGTCAATAAAATCATTTGTACATTATGTTGGAAGAATAACACAGATTAGTAATATAACCATACTGAATGGGTCAAAATTATTATAAACATAGTTTTACAGTCTAATGAATTAGTACTTCACTTTATGTTATAGCAACACTGAAGCCGTTATTTTGATAAGTTTTATTTTTAGAAAATCAAAATAACTAAACAATTTCAACATATTATTGAAAGAATGGATTATATCGATTATTTAATAATAGAGAAAAGCTCTGAATAAGGAAAAGCCGCAACAAAATATATTGAATTGATTATTTACCTCGTTATACAATGAATACAATGTTGACGCTTTTTGACAGATGTTTTGATTGATTGTAAACTGAATAGGCTGCAAAGTTGACGCTTTATGACAGATTGTTTGAATAGATTACAATGTTAACGCCTTTTTGACAGATTATTTGGCTCAGTATATGAATAAACGACAATTTTGACGCTCTTTACTCATTATTTGACTCATTATCGACTGAATAGGTTATATTTACAAACATCTTGACGCTGGTGTCGAATATTTGACTCTTTATTCCATGAATAGACTACAATGTTGACGCTTTGATGACTGATTATTTGACTCATTATAAATAAATATGATACCAAGGTGACTTTCTTCCGATTGATTATGGGGGTTGGATGACCTAATGGTTGGCGCGTGCGCACTGTGTCATAAGGTCTGTAACTGACTCAATTGGCGTGGTTTCGATTCCCTTGTTGCACGTAACAAGGAGTAAGGTCGCCTGTCCAAACTCGTGGATTTTCTCTGGGTCTACTGGTTTTCTCCTACTGCTAAAGATCCCGACATACGCGCAAGCGAATTATTGAAATAAAATTGAATCATATGTTTATCCAGAAATGACCTAGTTTGTGTCGAGAGGACTTTAAACCCCATTCATCTCCCTGTATTTAACTTATCATTCACAGAATAGGTTATAATGGGAATAAAACGTTGACAATGTTGGTAGTCTCCATATGTGACCGCTTCACACCGGGTACCTGGTCAAACCACGATACCGGCGTATCAGTGTGTAAAAGTGTATCTAGTCATTCGGATTGGACAAAAAACTGAAGTCCCGTGCACAAATTGGTAGTGTGCATATAAAGTGAAAATTGCTTCCGATAGCATTGGACACTAGAAATACATCCCCTCGGGGACCTTTAAACGTTTCTCCGTGATTAGTTTCTGTGTGAAATAAAATAGTATTTTGCGATAACAGCATCAACGAATATAAACATTGTCTGATATATTTTTTTATTTCTAATAATTTGAGTAGAAATAATAGACGTGTGACAGAGACGGCGATATCTATCGGTTTTCGGGTTGCTACAACCCTATATCCCATTTCGAGACGTGAAATAAAACGAAATAACATGAAATTAATGGAACAAACGTCCAAATATTCTGCACCGATTGAACTAAAGAAGACGGACATACATCATACAGTGTGCTATGAGGTAAAATTTGCTAAGGCTCACTATTAAGGGATCTTTTACGTGCACGACAATGTACACACGGGAACTCCGCTTTGGTATCATCCGAACGACTGTAATTGTCAGGCCCTCCACTGACAAGGGGAAACCACACAGGGAGCGGAGTTTATTTCGGGAGAGGGGTTTATATAGGCTTTGTCCCCCCCCCCCAGTTTCTGAAAAAAATATCTGATATGTCCATTCTACATTTTTAATGATTATTTTATCCAGCAATGACATTGTCTTGCAGGATATGCTTTGCCTCGTAAATCAGATAATGGATATTATGATCTCACACTTTCACGCCAAGATAACAACACCAACATTGATTGCAATGAGCCAATACTGAATTATATTTCGTGTTTTTAATTTCAAATATTATGGAAATTATTGATTTAAATGTGTAGTTCCTTAAATAATCGAAACAGCGAAATAGACATTTAGTGAAATGAAATAGTGTTTAAAGCTGAACTCCGGTTACAAAAATACCGAAATAATTAAATAAAAAAAAGTTAACGCCCCCAGCCGCCATACTTGTTTCCAATATATGAAAGAAATATGGCGGACATGGAGGCTTATGACCTGGGCAGGTTAGTCGATCTCACTTCCAGTTGGTTGTTTATCAGTCACCTGTACATATCCGGTTTTACGCTTCACTAGTGATTGCTCTATTTTTCCCAACAGTATACCAAATTATTGAAGATTGCAAAATGTCTGATCAGGTAAGCCTGTAAATATTTATATGAACCGCGTCTACTACAATATAGCCTAAGCTTTACTATAAAACAAAAGATACAAAAAGATGACTTACCCCGACGTGAAATTTTCAAGCAAAACAAATCAGCAACACAAACTACTGTCTTCTTCATATTATTATTATTTTTTCCACGTCTTCTTGTGAGCCACCATTGATATCTTTCGGCCCATCGACATCATAAGGCATTGCAGGGTCAGTGAGAAATTCATGGATATCAATTTCTTCCACCTTGGTAAAACAGAAAAAAAATGTAACATCAATAAATTTAGCACTGTCAAATACTCCCCAATGAGAGCCGCCCCCCAAAAATGTAGTTATGCCCCTTGATCGTCAACAACAACAACAGCAGCCATGACATTGCGGCCTGTGAAAATCTAATCTAAACTATCTGTTTATTGCATAATATTATTTATAAACTATCTGTTTATTGCACAGTATTAGTTATAATTACATTGGACATTATGCTGCGATAACTTTTTTGGTGATTTACATATATGTGTAAGATATTCACAAGAAGACGTGGAAAAAATAATAATAATATGAAGAAGACAGTAGTTTGTGTTGCTGATTTGTTTTGCTTGGAAATTTCACGTCGGGGTAAGTCATCTTTTTGTATCTTTTGTTTTATAGTAAAGCTTAGGCTATATTGTAGTAGACGCGGTTCATATAAATATTTACAGGCTTACCTGATCAGACATTTTGCAATCTTCAATAATTTGGTATACTGTTGGGGAAAAATAGAGAAATCACTAGTGAAGCGTAAAACCGGATGTGTACAGGTGGCTGATAAGCAACAAACTGGAAGTGAGATCGGCTAACCTTTCCAGGTCATAAGCCTCCATGTCCGCCATATTTATTTCACATATTGGAAACAAGTATGGCGGCTGGAGGCGTTAACTTTTTTTATTTAATTATTTCGGCATTTTTGTAACCGGAGTTCAGCTTTAAGAGTTAAATTTAAAAGGCATTATTTAACACCCACTAATACTCTACAAAGCTATTAAACAATCGCTGAAGTTGATTTAAATGTAAATATACATGTAGAAGTAGATCGACATAATAAATAGAACATATAACAAACAGAATCTGTACACTGTGCAAATTGAAATATAAACAGTAACTGGAGGTGAACTTCATTTTATTTTAAACTGTCCAATTATCAAAGATGCATTATTTTAAACTGTCTTTGTTTGAAAGAATTTGGTAATAAATTCACGAAAAACTATGTTCAAATTAATCCAATTATTAAAGATGCATTATGTAAGATTTAGATAGAGGACTGGCTCAATCATTCTATAACAGCTTAAAAGATATTATGCAAATGAATAGATTGAAAAATTAATTCAAATTACTTTATCATGAACAAATTTATAATAAACTGTTTGAAATTTTGACAAGATGTGACATAGATTGTTTATTATCATAACAATTATTCGCCATTTTTAAATCAAATCTTTAATTCGTTTAAATCACTGCCATCCGGTGGTCCAGAGCGTTGTTATAGGGATTTTCATGTGAATAATTAATGTCTTAATAAAAATTTATATAACATTTGAAGCTAGAAAAAAGAAACACAATAGGCAGATTTAGCCCTTACATAACTGAATTTTTTGGAACTATATACTATGGTTGATCTGTTGTTAGACCATGTTTGTTTGTTTGCGTTTGTGCAGTACGACAGTGCGTCAGGGCGGCGCGTGTGTGTGTGTGTGTGTGTGTGTGTGGGGGGGGGGGGGGTCTGACAAGGACGTATATAGTCTTTCGGATGGGACATAAAATATCGAGGTCAAGTGTACACATTTTTGTGCATGTAAAGTGACCCTTCACTGTTAATTCGAAATAAGTGTAAGCCATAGTGTTGCAAAATGGCGCAAGCCCGTCTTCTTTTCATTTTACTTGTTTATATTTATTAACCAACTAATTTATTTATTTGTTTGTTTGTGTGTCATTGTAGTGTGTTATCTGATAAGCCATAATGCCCAAATAATAAAGGACTAACCACGACCTTGATTAAATGTGAACACATCCTGGCGTCCACCTACTATTTATTTACTATCTTATATAATGTCAGTTCGACTTATCATCCTAGACAACCAGTATAATCAGCTTATATGAATTATAAATAACAAACTATTCCTCACGTTTAAGAGGAATAAAAACTATAGTTAAAATCTAATCATTATAATGGTAGGAAATCGATAAACACCCTGTAAAAGCTATTATAGCTAGCGCAAAATATATTTCACTAACTTCAACCAGGTCATTTTATGAAATATAATATTTTGATTAATCAACATTTTTATTTTAGTTTGGGGTTATTTTTTTTGGACAGACAATTAAAATGATGATTTATTATTAGGTTTCAACGTTACTATTTGTATAAGATGTCATGCATACGACGGGGCATATGTACATACTATATTTGGAATAACCAACCGTGAAGAGAAATGAAATGGGGTTTTAACGCACTGCTTTGCTTTACCGACAGGACTAAGTAGTCATAAAATTTCTTTTTAAAAATTAATAATAAGATATATCATATAAGAGCTAAATCGACCGAATGCAGATCTTTCGCTTGGCTTTAAATCTGATATAAATCATTATAGACATTTATTCACATGGCAAGCCCACAACCAGTGTTCTCGACCATAGGATAAGGATGCGTTTGATTTTCAAAGGATTTAAACACGACTGCTAGTTAATGATTTAAGTAAGAAATAGATAATCGAAACTTTGTGTATTATCGTAACAACGTTAGCAATGGCAATCGAGACCAGATTGTTCTTTAAACAGCAATAGCTCCGCTCAGAATGGAGTAATTTGAATGATTTTTTCAACATATCCCCTTTTCATTATCTAAGTTTTAACTATTGCAGCAGTGAAATGCTGGTTGAGCATATTTAAATTAGGTAAATCGCTAATATTTGGGGTCTATAAATTGGCACACACGGATCGCAACGCATAATAAAATAATGTAATGTGAAGGTTCATAAACTGATTAACATTCAATCGTCTCCGTTTTTACTCTAATTGCAAAGCAGTAATGTTCGGCGAAACACACCAGAAGCCTAAATCGAATGACAATCTATAATGTCTGGTTATTCCAGTCTACACCGATAGTATTATTGCGCATGTTCTCCGTGTAAGAATATGACGTCACCGTTTGACATAGCCTGTGGAATACGTCTAGCCCCGTTCTTCGGGTCACTTATGGTACACGATTCGTGTACCAATGATAAAATGTTTATTTTGTCTTAAATATTAGATATCAGAAGCCAATGATAAAATTTATTTTGTCTTAAAATATTAGATACCAGAAGCCAGTCGTTTCCAGGTAAGACCACAACATCAATGTTAATTTAAAGGGACAAATAATTCCAGATAGTTTTATTCTAAAGATTAAAGTTATCCTATAAATAGTCTGGCTTAAAGACAATATCATCTAATAGAATACCACTGTATAAAATATTGACGTCTGTATGCTGAGCGTATAAACTTGTTTTTAACATCGACCAGAAAAAAGACCGCCGCCATAATAATCTAATGGTGGAGAATCGGCGGATACAGTTCAAGCGTTCTTGGCTACTACAAAGAAATGAGTTTTATCCAGTTTGTGTTAAAAACACATCTTGTCCTTCAGATCACTCAAATTAAAGCAGCCTTTGAAAGGCTGTTGGTTATGATCCATCGATCATTTGAACTTTAGTTGGAGAAATCAAACAATTCATTTCATTTGTTGGAGAAATCAAACAATTTATTTCATGAGAACACGCGTCATATTCATCTCACGTCTTTGGGTTTTTTTTTAGGATTTACGGGCGATGTGGTCTCACCGGCTACACTCGAAATGGCTCGGAACTGACAAGATAAAGCCTACATTTACAGCATTTTATGCAAATCTCTCTCTCTCTCTATCTCTATCTCTCTCTCTCTCTTTCCCCGGTACCTTCCCAGCAAGTTATTGAAATAAAAGTTTGACAATGTAAGGACCGACTCAATCCCACTTTATTACGAAGCAAGTGGTAGGAGTCGGAAGCGAGCGTTAAATAAACTCTCATTTACACGAAAGCGACGAAGAATATGACTAACCCCTAACCCTGTATCCGCATATAAGAGTAAATATCAGAGAGGATGTTGTCATTGATTAGATACGGTGATCAATATACTGGTTATAGAACGAACAGGGTTCTCCTTCATCACAATAATACCCGTTCCTCTGCATTCATGAATTTCTATTGAAATCAAATATAGCGTATTTATAACATGAGTTATTAATACCAAATATAGATGATAATCTCCAATGGTGACGCCATTAGTTCTAGAAATAGGTTTATGAAAGAAACATTGTGGTGGTAGGAAAGTAAACTAACAATCTGATGAAAATGCAGATCTATATTTCGTTTCGTTTTTTTTATACGTTCGATGGAGATCTGACAATTTGTACTGGGAAGTCGTGTCAGGGTTCGTAAGAGCGGCTTTTTGACACCATGGCATCACACATTGATTAATCAGTGAGCGTCCACGTTTCTAGTGGTTTACTCACAATTTCGTGCATGGCACACCAAGAAGTCGCCATGACAGACCGTTTAATTGGCTAATCTCTCACTTCCACCGAAACGTCAGTAATATAACAAATCTCCAGACCCTAGCGTAGTAAAGACAGGTAAAACGAAATTATAAAAAAACCCACTGGAACCGCGATGGTTTTGCAACTATTTGTTTTGGAACACATTCATCGTGACTTCTTTAAAATATGTTTTCTTAGTCTTCATTTAACCATTTAATTTTTGTATAGGCCTACATACAAGGTAAAGAAAGCATGGGACAATTATTAAAGCTACAATTTCATATTTTTAAGTTATATTATTTTAAATGTATTAATATAAAGCCTTAAAATAGATGGTATATACAGTCCTATACCTTGTTAAAGAATAATCCTATCAATCCAATGATTCACTATTGCCAGTTGAGAAATTAGCAAAAATATCATTTTCAACTTCAAATTCAAATGTTTGAAGATAGCTATTCCATGGGGGATATAAAAACAATGGAAGTAAGGTGTTATTATTTCCTGTGTCAATGTTTTTTAAGTGTTGGGAATAATGCCTATATGATCGTATAATAGTGAGTTGACAACCTATTGAGCAAAAGACATAGAAATAATTATGTTTTGACTTTCTTTGAAAATTTGAAATTATCGCTTTAAAATGAATGAAATGGGTGAAATAGAATGAATGAATGTAGTTTAACGTCTTTTTGTCTGCCGCAACCGAGATAATGAAGACTACTTTCAAAGTGTAGCCTACTTAAAGCATCATAATGCATTTAAATAATTATATTTCACGCTCAACTAAAGTATTGTTAATGCTTTGATCAAGTTGTATAAAATTGTATTTCAACGCACACCAGTCTCTAACTAAAAGATTTTGAATAACCAGACGTGGGAATAAAAAAAAAACCCCAAAACCCCAAAAAACAGTAAATACAGAAAGGTACGAAACATGGCCTTCTGCGCATCAGCAAGGACCTTTCTATGTCATTTTTACGTGGCTGGGCGTATTTTAATTTCATTTACTAAGAATATATAGGCCTAATAATTTACAAGTTGGTGATCTAAATTCTGGGACATTAAACCAGTTCATCAAGGGTGAAGGGAAATAACCACAATCTACGGAACACCAAAATACCCAGTTTCCACTATTTTTTTTAAAAAAAAATATCAAGAGATGGAGGAAAAGAATATTGATTTGAAAGGCTAATTTCACAAATTCTTTAAATGAACAAGATTTACTCCAAAAACTGATCGTAATTTTGCGGGATTTACTTCCCTATTACTTGAATAATATTCAACATGATCACGTGACATATAAGAAAGATCACATGCTTTCAAAATGGTGGCCATGAAGACGCTAATTGTGCCGCTTGTTGTAAACAAACTCCCGCTTTGTTTACTTTTATTTGTAAATATTATAGCAACTCATGCAGCATATGAACCAACTTGGGAATCTCTAGACTCCCGACCATTACCGTCTTGGTATGACGAGGCAAAATTAGGAATCTTCATTCATTGGGGAGTTTTTTCTGTACCGAGTTTTAGGTCTGAGTGGTTTTGGTATGACTGGCAAGGAGCAAACGACACGGACTGTATAAATTTTATGAAGACTAATTACCCTCCAGATTTCACCTATGCAGATTTCGCTAAACAATATACAACTGAATTTTATACACCAAGCCAATGGGCCAGTATTTTTAATGCTTCAGGAGCAAGGTAGGATATATATAATATATATATACTGTAGGCCTTATTATATAATGAACTTTTTAAGAACATTACATAATAATTATGATGTCCTTGAAAACCATTTGTTCAGAATTGAAAGATTACAGAATGTCTTGTAAAGTATAATATTGTGAAAGTGGAATCTTTAACTGGAAAATCATTCAAAAAAATGGTTAAATTCCTTTTAGTATTTACAAAATATGAAGAATTGAAAATTTCTCAACTGGCTTAATAACTTAATTCCTCAATTAGATATTCAAAAGCCAGCGCCCCCTATAATTTGATTGAATCAACACAAATGTCTACTGTTGATACATGCAGCTTATTTTGATTTTATACTAGTACATTTTAACATGGATTAATTTACATGTAAGATGTGGAAAATTTCATATTTTCTGAAAAATGTAAATAAATGACTTGATAATTATAGAGACTCTTATTATAAAAGAAATTATTTATTAATGGAATATTCCGGGAGGTTGATAAATGAAATGTTGATATTAGCCTTTGATGTTTTTTCAGGTATGTTGTCTTAACCAGCAAACATCATGAAGGTTTCACCAACTGGCCGTCCAAGTATTCTTTTAATTGGAATTCGATGGATAATGGACCTCATCGAGACCTTGTTGGTTAGTACCTGTAGCCTATATATTTCAGTTTACATGACTAGGTCTGCTTACTATTAAATACCTGTTGCTGTTTAATTTTTGAAAATGACATGAAATTCGTGGCAAATTGTTGTGAGTACTGCAGGGGCGGATCCAGGGGGGGGGGGGGGTCAAAAAAAAAATAATGCCTTGCATCAATGAAATTACATCACAAAGTGATCCTACATCAGTATAAAAATGATTTCTCTGTTAAAAAAGCTCAATTTGTATGTATGCCTATTCTATGTAATTTAGAGATGATGATGGCAGGTTTCCGTGACAAACCCCCTCCTGCAAAAATTCCTGGATCCGCCCCTGTACTGGTGTCGTGAGATATGATTACTCCCAGTCACTGGATATGATTATGATTACTTCTATTGAGTGAAGAAATCAGATGAGCTTGACTAAAAGCACAGCGATATTAATGTATTCAAAAGTAGGCTGTAGTTAGGGCAAAATTTCCTGGATAGAACACTGCATGACATATGCCCGTCTTCATTGATGCAGAGAAATAATATGTTAAACCCTTTTCATAAGATTGCAGTGTGATAAGGAACTTTCAAACAGTGAAAAAATAAGTTCATCAGTTCTCTTTTCTTGAAATGAGAATTTTCTCCCCGTTTAGCCGCAGTATTTCACAGATCATTAATTCTAATCGTATATTCTCTTTTACCTTTGCCAATGGTTAGTCATTCTTCAAGCTGTAGGCCTATGTAATATGTTTATATTGTAAATAATTCTCTGTTTAAGGTGAATTAGCCACAGAAATTCAACAGAATACAGACCTTCATTTTGGTTTATATCATTCACTGTTCGAATGGTTTCATCCATTATATCTACAAGATAAGGCTAATAACTGGACAACTAATAACTTTGTTAAAGTAAGTTTCAAACCGATTCTTCACATTCAAGTGTCATTGATGATTTGGGGTTTTTGCTGTTCATGAAAAAATCATGACGAAGAACAATCTAAGTCACAATTTTGTCATTTCGCATCATGATACATATCATATTTACCAGTACAGCAACTTACTTTCACTTTGCAGCCAAATTAAGGTCAAATAAAAGGTACGATGGACTTGTATTCATCTGGGAGGCCATTTCAGAAGGACCTTGGTTAGAGGTGACTCGATTGTTCCACAGAAAGCTTGTACAATTTGCTACCAGATGGCAGTATTAACTGGGGTTCCTTGAAAAAGTAACTTAGATCATTTGTTTCTATGATTTGCTATAATTTGACAATACAATTTCATCAGGAGTTTTATAACAGGTCATAGGTTCTTTAAAATTCATTACAAATCGAACATCTTAAAATCTATATTCAGGGCAGTGGTTCTTTATTATTTATTTTTTTGTTAACAGGATAAGACAATGCCTGAATTATATGAGATAATCCAGAAATATAAACCTGAAGTTGTGTGGTCCGATGGAGATTGGGAAGCACCTGATTCTTACTGGGATTCCAAAAACTTTTTAGCCTGGTTGTATAATGAAAGGTGAGGTTATTTAAACCAACAGTTTGCTAAATATAAACATAAAAATCTTGCAACAGTCATGTGGTCCTAATCAAACCAAAAATATAATAAAACCAAATTTTCAAAATCTGATATCCTGCAATTTTTAGGAATGTCATATTCTAGCAAATATTTCACTACAATAAGAACAGAGATTTTACAATGTCCTAGACAGAGACCAGTATTTGTTGAGATAACTATATGTATATTATTTATTTGTATATTTTTAGTCCTGTGAAAGATACAGTAGTAACCAATGATAGATGGGGTAATGGTGATATGTGTCATCATGGAGGATATTTAACTTGCTCAGATAAATATAATCCTGGTATATATTTCTTCTCAAGATAAAATATAATTATGCAAATCTCTTATTTCGAGGCAATCTGATTAAAATACAGATCCATATTTTGTTTGATGTTATTCTACACTACATGAAGATATGACCGGTTGTAGCGATAGGTTGAGTCAGAGGTCATACGATTATGAGCAGCTTTTGACCTATGATGTCAGACATTTGATTAACCAATTGGCATTGATGTTTCTACTGGGTTACCCAAGCCTTAAACTCGCCATAACAGTCTGTTTCATTGGCTAAGCCCTCACATTATCTAGATCACGACAATGATAACAACTCTTCCAGATCTTAGTGTAGTAAAGACAAGCAAAACAAAATTTTGAACTATAAATAAGAAACGAAATAGGATCTGTGTTTTGATCCTCACTACAAATAAGTTTTCTGTTGGTGGTCATTTCCCACATTATTTGATAGCTGAAGTCCTTGTTAAAATTATTGCTGAATTGGCTCTAAGTTGTGACAGGCTTCTTGCATGGGGCTGTGTATGCTTACTTTTTTTTAGACCCTTTCATGTGCATCTAATTGTACTCTCTGCTTTATTCCTGTTTTATAGCTGTTATATTGCGCAGTTCTCCTGATTATTTATTGTGATCTATCTCAGGTGTTCTACAGAAGAGAAAGTTTGAAAATGCTATGACCCTTGATGATGCTTCATGGGGTTATCGAAGAGATATGAAATTCACAGATGTTTTGACAATGGATGAACTGTTAAAAACATTTATAGAAACTGTTAGGTAAGATTGCAATTTACAATAATTCGTTCCATTTTAATTCAACAATTTATGTGCCCACTGTTTAGTAAGGTTGCAATGTACAATACCGGTAATTGTTTTATCTCAATTCAACATTTTTATATGCCCACATGTCAATGTGGTAAAATATTGTCTACATCCCCTTGCTCGCTGGTTGGTGTTTAGTGACAGAGAATCTTTAACTCCAGCCTTCCAAACTTACTTGTACTCACATCACATTTAAGTTCTTAATCAAATTTCACCATATGTTTGGAAAGTTACAATGGACAATCAGTGATCCCTTCCAGTTTTGAGTGTTTTCATTATTACCTCTAACTTATAGTTCTACATTGATTATTTATAAAATTGTGTGTAGTTTGAGCATATAACAAAATGGATTTTCAGAGTTATTGCCCATGATATATATATACGATTCTTCATTAAAGTACATTACTATATTCTTGTGTGTGTTAGTGCACATAGTAACCAATTACTATTAAAGTGGTGAGTCATTCAGAATGTCACCTGTGTTAATAATTGATTTTTGCATTAGTAAAACACACTTTTTTCTTTGTTTGAAAAAATTTTTCAATCTGTTTTATATTTTGTTAGCTGTGGTGGAAATCTGTTGATGAATATCGGACCAACTAAGGAAGGAACTATTGCCCCAATATTTCAAGAACGTTTGTTACAGATGGGGGATTGGTTAAAAGTAAATGGAGAAGCTATTTATAGCAGTAAACCATGGACATATCAAAATGATACCATTACACCTGGTGTTTGGTCAGTAATTACATGTAATATACCATATCCCATACCTGGACAAATGATCAGTGCGTACCTGTCAGTTTTTCTATGAACTGTAATAATGTCATCCACCTGTCAGTTTTTGTATGAATTGTAATAATGTAAAATGAAAAATAAGCATCACTTGAAAACAAATGTAAAATAAGCATCACTTGAAAACAAATGTAAAAGTTTTGCTAGATTCTAAAGTGAAAAATGTCCTCCCCTTGAAGCAATATTTTGAAATAATCAGACTGTATAGATTCCTGTCAAGAATTTTATTTCATAATATCCTACCTGATATATGTACATATGAATTATCGTTCCTTACGCTAAAACTCGCACTTTCCGGTACTAGACCAATCGAGTCTACCGGAAGTAGTAAACATGCGCACGCACCAGATCACATGATCCCATGCACATGTCAGTTCGTTTTCTCGGCGCTTGCAAATCGCACGTGTTTTTATTTTTAGTGTTTCTAATTTGGAAGCCATTATGGCTAGAGTTTCGGAGGGAGAAGAATCTTCGTCAAGTTGTTTGTCTTCGACTTCGGTAAGTAATCATTTTAGGGCGCCTTTATCGGGTCCTTGTAGAATGATTGAAAATAAGACAAATGACGGGGAAAAACGAGGTCAGCAAACTCGTAGTGAACCGCCGATTGATACGGGCGAAACTATCCAGGAAACGAGAACAGCTAATAGTTCTATTCCTGTGACTTTATCAAAAGAAAAGAAGAAGAAATCGAGTAAAACAAAAAGTCGGTTGGATCAAATGGAGTCCAAACTAGATCGGTTGTTCGACCTAATGGTGAACAAAAATAACGCTACCGATGTAAACAATACGGTTATCCCCCCTGGACTGTCTGAAACGAGATCCGACAGGGTTACCGAATCTAAAGATTCTAAAAGTAAAAAACGGGATGTCATTTCAAAAAGGAGCAAAGGAAATGATTATTTTTACCATGATTCAGATTCAGACTCTGACTGTCTTTCTATTCAACCAGGTCAAGATGAAAGGATTGATTCATCGGAGCCTGACGAAGATATGCCGGTCTTGCCCTTGGAACAGGGAATTAATGTAAATGTCGACAAATCTACCAAAGGTCCAGGATTGTTTTCTATCTTTGGCACTGACGCCACAACAAGAAAGGACACTGTGAATGATCCGGGTTTAAGGCTAGATCAGTCTCAAAGAGATGTAATTAATCAGAGTTGGAGGTGTTCGACTCCATCTAATTTGACAGCCTTTTCAGAGGAAAATATTGAATTGTTTCCCATATGCGAGGAGGACAAAATTTTTTTACAAGTACCAACCTTGGACACATTAGTTGAATCATGTCTCATTCAAAAACATGGTACCTCGGCATCTTTTGCTAAGTCAGGCCGTTCACTATATCAACAGCCATATAAGATGGCCGAAAAATTAGCTTATAAAGGGCAACAAGCAGCTTTAATGGGTATAAATATTCAGCTATATACTCAACAAGCGTTAGGTACACTTATGCAGGGTCTTGTGTCTCAGGATAGTGAACTCACCAAAGAACAAATCATGCATCAAATTCAAAACATTTTTGCCATGTCGACAAAAAATCTTGATCAATTTGGCAGGGTAGGTGCCTTTCACCATGCAATCAGAAGAAGCATGGCCATGACTGACTCTTCTCTCTATGAGGTAGAGAACTCACGTACCTTGTTTAATCTCCCTCTTACAGGGGATGGAGTTTTCGGTTCTAGCCTGGAGAAGGCTCTGAAAGACAAAAAAGAGCAGAAGAAAGCCGTCCAGGAACTTTTGCCGGTTTTATATAACAGGAAAAGAAGAAGTAATTATATACCAGAGGCATCATCAGCTAAGCGCTCTAACACTTTTCAGTCTCGCCAAGGTAATACTTTGAATAGTGAACATATTTTTCGGGCCCCAGCAACACCAAGAGGGAGGACATACAATAGGGGCCAGTCCTACTCATTTCGAAGGGGACGAAGAGACTATCAGGAGGGAAGAAAACCGTCATTTACCTCTACCTCAGAAACTAGAGGTTCCAGATCTACTAACCAATGACACAGTAAGTGTTTTAATGAGACGTCCGGAGATACCTGTGGGCGGGCGTCTGTCTTTTTTTTCTGACACAATGGCAAGAGATCACTTCGGACAGCTGGGTCTTACGAACCATACAGGAGGGCTACAGACTCGAATTTCTGAAAATTCCGCCTTTTCTTGGCATAAAGCACACTCGGGTGGCGGCCAAGGGTTTACGTCTTATAAGACAGGAAATCACATCTCTTTTAGGAAAAAATGCAATAGAGCCAGTGTCAGAAAAGAAGATCCATTCAGGTTTTTACAGTTCGTTGTTCCTAGTAACCAAAAAGAACGGGGAACTTCGACCTGTGATAAATTTGAAGCCTTTAAACAGATATCTCCGGAAGACACATTTCAAGATGGACACTCTCAAAAAGGTTTTACGCCTAGTCAAATCAGGAGATTGGGCCTTTTCGATCGAGCTAAAAGATGCTTATCTCCATATACCGATTTTTCCGGAACACAGGAAATATCTAAGGTTTTGCGTAGAAAACAGAGTATACCAATTCAAAGTTCTGTGTTTCGGACCAACATCCGCCCCTCGAGTGTTTACGAAAATTCTCTCAGTGGTCGCGGAGCACCTTCGTTTTCAAAATGTTCGAATGGCAGCGTTTCTGGACGATCTCTTGTCAGTCAACCAGAAGAAGGCAGATCTATTGGAAGATCGGAGGAAAATGGTGGATCTTCTGATTCGACTAGGTTTCATTATAAATATAAAAAAATCTCAACTAGTTCCCTCACAGGAGATCACATACATAGGTGCTCTGTTAAAGTTCAACCAGGGTATGGTTTACCCAAGTTTGGAGAGGGCAAACAGTTTACGCAAATCAGTACAGTCCCTTCTGGGGGGTCAGGATTCAGCAAGGGACTATCTCCGTCTCTTGGGCAAGATTGCGACATGTCTGGAATTGATACCCAATGCACGTTTGTTTATGAGGCCAATTCAGTTTCATCTATTGAGTGTTTGGAAGATGTCAACAATGAGTTTGTCAGTAAAAGTTCCTGTGTCTCCAGAACTAAGATTAAATGTAAATTGGTGGTTACAGGAAGCCAACATTTTAAAGGGTCAATCGTTACTGCCAATGCAGACCTCGGTAACCATAACTACAGATGCTTCACTGTGGGGTTGGGGAGGTCATCTAGACAACAGATTTGTGCAGGGTATGTGGTCGGAAATGATGAAAAAAGAACATATCAATCTGTTAGAACTGAGAGCAGTTCACCTGACAATCAAACATTTTCAGACAGGGTTAACAGACAAACATGTGTTAGTACGCTCGGACAACAGTACAGTTGTTCATTATCTGAACAAGCAGGGGGGCACAAAATCTTCTCAGTTATGTCAAGAAACATGGGAAGTTTGGAATTTAGCACTAAGTCACAACATGTCAATTCAGGCGGCGCACTTGCCATCAGCAGAGAATGTATTAGCGGATCGCCTCAGCAGGGGGAAGGTTTTCTCAACCGAATGGTCTTTGAATCTGGAGGTAGTCGAAATGATTTTCCAGACGTGGGGTTATCCGTCAATAGATCTGTTTGCTACAGCCCAGAACCGCAAGTGCCTAATATTTTGTGCATGGGTTTATCACCCGCTAGCTTTCAAAATAGATGCCCTGTCAATTTGTTGGGACAATCTGTTCGCGTATGCTTACCCTCCAATAAGCTTGATTCCATTAGTTCTTCGTCATATTCAGAAATTCAATTGCGAAATAATACTGATTGCTCCGTTTTGGCCGAGGCAGGTATGGTTTCCTCAGTTGTTACAACTGTTAGTGGCTCCCCCATTGAGGTTACCGAATCTCGAGGTATTACTAGAGCAGGGAAATCCCAAATTGTACCACCCAAATCCACAACTGTTTCAATTGACTGCATGGAGATTGTCGACAGACGTTTTCAAACAACAGGATTTTCTGCTAACACTAGGAAATTGTTGGCAGCCTCATGGAGGGCTGGGACACAAAAAGGTTACAAGTGCAAATTCAGGAAATATGTATGCTGGTGTCGTGAACGGGAAATTGATCCCTATGTATCAAATTTAGGTCACTGTGCAAATTTCTTGACACATTTGTTCGATGAGGATCTAAGTTATAGAACCATTGCTGGTTATCGATCCATGCTATCCACTGTGTTGCAACCAGTGGAGGGAATTCCAGTCGGTCAACACCCATATATTATCCGTTTACTAAGGGGAATTTTTAATTCAAGGCCACCAATTCGGAAACTTCTCCCAGAATGGGATTTACCCCGAGTTCTAAGTATGTTGACGAGGTCGCCTTTCGAGCCCATGCGTAAATCTAAGTTAAAATATGTTACATGGAAGACAGTTTTCTTATTTGCTATAACTTCATTCAGGAGATGTGGCGACTTACAATCTCTTAGATTGGGAAAAGGAAATGTCAATATTCAAGCCCATGGAGTTACGTTTATACGCCAAGGTCTTTCAAAACAAGATCGAGCATCACACTTTAACCCAAAAATTTATATACCATCTTTTCCAGATAACAAGCTATTAGATCCGAAAAGAGCTATGGCAATCTACTTAAAGATGACAGAACCTTTTCGAGAACAAAATGGAAGAGATCAAACTAAGATGTTTTTATGCGTAAATAAGCCACATTTACCAGTTTCGACACAGACAGTGTCTAGATGGATTGTAAATGTGATACGACAAGCCTATAAAGGAGATATAGTGCCAGCTGTGCGGGGACATTCTACTAGGGCATTGGGAGCTTCCTGGGCTCTATTCAAAGGTTCTTCCATGAAAAGTATCATGGAAAGTGCTGACTGGACCCAGGAAAATACATTTATAAAGTTTTATTTACAAGATGTAAATGTTGATTTCTTGCAAACCGAGTAATGGTTTGTGTTCATGAGGTGATGGTTTTTAGAAAGTCTGCTAAAGTCTAGTGGATATATCAGAAATCCCGGCGAGTTTTTCAGGAGGTATGTAATTTTTATACAACATTGAACTTGTGTTCGTTGTTTTCACAAGATATATACATGTATATATATAAATCAGAAAGTATTTGAGCTACACTGATCTGAATCCCACCTCCATTCATGTAATGCTTGGGGAATCTAGGAATAATTCATATGTACATATATCAGGTAGGATATTATGAAATAAAATTCAAAAATTTGACATAAGTTCAAATTTTATGAATAATATACCTACCTGATATATGTACGAACCCTCCCATCCTTCCCCTTATTGCAGAATCAGTTTCTCAAGGGCGATTTGTAAGCGCCTCGAATGAACTGACATGTGCATGGGATCATGTGATCTGGTGCGTGCGCATGTTTACTACTTCCGGTAGACTCGATTGGTCTAGTACCGGAAAGTGCGAGTTTTAGCGTAAGGAACGATAATTCATATGTACATATATCAGGTAGGTATATTATTCATAAAATTTGAACTTATGTCAAATTTTTGAAGTTTCCTCCTTTTAAATGCCATCTGGGTTCAATTTGAGAGTTGCCTACCTTGATGAACTGTAAAATTATATCAGGTTTTGGATGGCTTCTTTGTTTAGTTTGCGTCAGATGGGAACCGTTTTTTAATCTTTCAAATTTTCGATTTCAGGTATACAAGTGCAAAGGGACAGCAGTATGTCTACGCCACAGTATTAAATTGGCCGTCCGGTGAAACCTTACAACTTGGAGCACCCAGCGTGTCACAAAATACGGATGTTTCTCTACTAGGATATACAGGCACTATAGAATGGAGAGCTGGAACCACTCATGGTATTGAAATCATTCTACCGCCCCTAACTGTTAATACCTCGCCATCAAAATATGCAAAGGTGTTTAAATTCATTAATCTGGATAATTAAACGAAAGATAATGCTCTATTTGTTACTGGTTTTGATTCTTGTAATCCTGGTCGCTTGACTGATATTAAATAATATGAAATACACAATGTGGTAAATTGTGTGTGAATGATGTCATAATTTTAGATTTTGAGTTTAGAATTTACAATCAGTAACAAATAGAATATATATGCATTGATCATTCCTTGATGAAACTGAGATTAAATGCCAGAAATGTTGATATTTTATTCATTATATTTTATAGAAAAGAATTGTTAATTTTCAACTCCTATTATAAACGTCAGTTCATTGTTATGTGATGTCTCTGGCAAAATGTCTCACTTGTTTATATGTAAAAAGATTTGATGTTTAAAGTTAACATATGCATATTATTTTGTGGTTAATCTCCAAGATAAATGTCTTATATTTGTTTATTTAAACCACTTAATAATTGGAATTTCATCACACTTCATAGCATTGTAAAAATAAATAATTCTCCTTATATGGATTGTATTTAAATTTTCTAACTAGAAAGACTATTTTTTGGGGTCAACTCTTTATATTGATTGTATTAAAATTTTATTTAACTTAAAAGACTATTTTGGGAATTAATGACAATGAAGCCTTGTTTCAGAACCAGTTTTCAAAACTAAGCTATTGTGCTCTAATACATGTACCACGAATTCCAATAAGGTTGTGTGATAATCAGGTTTTTTACTGTGATGTGTAATATAATATATATATTTAAAAATATTAGGTTTTTATATATTTATATATATATAAATGGCTTACTGTAACACTATTATTATTTTGACGCAAACCTCAAGGGTTTTTCAGAAATGATGTCATACACAAATAATTTAACATTATAAGGTAACAATGTCCATAGTTATTGGTGTTGAAGATGAGTGAAATAAGCTACTTAATTTTATTATATTTTTTAAGATATTTGTTACCATACCTGTAGTTATAACATCTTTAGTGATTTTACCCTTGGTAATTTTGTTATATTTTTTAAAGATATTTGTTACCATGCCTAATTTTCCCAAGATTAGATTAGAATATTTATACAAAGTCTACTTTGAATGCATTAATATTTCAGTATTTTTGTTGTGTTTATAGTTTATGCCTGTAATTAGTATTCAAATACCATAATATTTTCTAAATATTTTCATACGTGGACGTCGAAGTTGACGAGATGTCAATTCCACCCATATTGCAGGCATTATGCTCATAGCTACATGAATAAGAAAGACTATGGAATTTTGTATTTTTTTTATTTCATCTCATATTTACAGTGATTTATTTCAACACTGGTACAAAAATATACAAAATAACACACAAAAAGGGCATGACATCATTGGTTCCGTACGTACAAAAATAAAGGCGACGAGTTGATTTATACATCTGTTTTAAAATTTGGTGCTCTCAGATTAATAGTAATAACTAAGTTTCTCTTCAGTGGTCAATGACTGTTTACAAACCATCCCACTTCGACAGCATCAGATGAACCAAATTCGACCATTTATTTCGACCCAAACCACGAGGGCCTGCTCCGTTATAAAATTATATAATATGCCCATGCAATAATAGCCTGTCTAAGCAAATTGGCGAATATCAATCTATATACAAATTTTAGAATAATAGTCTACACACATTATAAAATACCAGTCTATACAATTTATGGAATACAAGTCTATACAAATTATAGAATATACAGCTCTACGTACATTAGTCTACTTTATCGTTGTAATGATTTTTTAACAGGTTGCAATGCTGTTTCTGTTGTATTTAAGGCGACGTTTCGAAGAGTATTATCAAGCAATGTCCCTCGAAATTTAAGATACACTAACCTGGTTTTACTCTGTTCAGTTACTAACATCTATTTAAGATTATGAAATGAATAAGTTTTTACGTAATCACAGACATGCAAAACTGAAAATATAGAAGTGTGATTAAATTTAAAATAACCACTGGATTTTATTTTGATAATTAATGAGGGAGAAAGTTTGACATAACAATGATGGCGGATATTGTGATTTACAGCAAACGCACAACACGAATCGGTCTCGACCTTTCATTATGTATGGTTTGATGGTCGAGAGCAAGACATCAAGTAATATATTCAATATATTTCCCAATGTCTTTAGCTCGAGCCCATTAAACAACTTAAAATACAGACATTATCCCGCACGTTCTTTTCAATGATATACGTCACGCGAGTCCAATATTTAATTTAGTGTAGATGATGTACGATTGGCAAGTTACCCGTACATTATTAGAAATAATGGTACGCCAACATCCAAGAGTGAAGTCACATCTGTATTTTAATTACAAGTAAGCATTAAGATATAAACATTATCATACACATTTTGGAATTGTTTCCATTTATTTGTTTTCATTGAGGACGATTTTACTTTGGTCCGTGAATATAGAATATCCAGTAAGCCAGATTGAATATTAAGAATGCCATGGGGAAGACGAATCTTGATCTTTTATCGACCGTTCTACCCGGATTCACACCAGGTTCCGACTTCACTTTAGAATCCTCGGGTTTTCCATTTTCTTTAAATATCTCACCATTTAAAATTGATTCAGAGTTTTTCTAAAAAAAGACCATAAATGATTAAAAAATAAATAAACAAATATAAAGACGAAGGAACAAGAAATGGGGAATTCTGATTCCAATACAATTTTATGAAATGAGAATTAAGTGGATCTGTATTACTAAATCAAATCAAGGATGTCTGTGTCGGGCCCGTAGCCAGCTCATAATTTTTTTTTTTTTTTTGGGGGGGGGGGGGGGGCTACAGAATGTTTTGGAGAGGTTGAGGATGTGGCCGGCTAAGAACACTGCTAAGAAATCATTATTTTTTGCGAAATATTTGGTGGGGGGAGGGGCTAATTCGATGGCTACGGGCCCGGTCTGTGTTTTTGTTCGACCTTCATACTTTGTCACGAAAATCTACCTGCCCGTATCTGGTATCAAATTAACCAGCATGACCCCATGGGCGTTTTGGGCTATCGCATTTGGGCCTCGGATTAATGTGGACACGGGGCGAATTAGGCCCCTGGCGAAATGGTCCTCTGCGCGAATTAGGACACCGCGCAGGGCAAAATGTGGTGGAGAGAATGATACAGCTAATAGTTTTCTTGGATTTATATATATCAGTATAAATTTTTTGCCATGACAACATAGTCGAATATTGTCAACGTTCATTTTTTGGTTTTATCTGATTCTGATCCCTTGCAAACCGTTTCTAAGTGTGCATATTCGGGATCGAACTAAACTAACACCCTCACAATTTGCAACGCTTGGTCTTCAGGGGATAAGGGAACTGACCTAGCCGCTCAGTAACAATAACAGATCTCTTATATTTGTGTCACGGTCGTAACAAAATTTGGTTGATGATAAAATTGATCATTGGATTTAAAAATCGAGACTTCCTTACCCTCTCATTAGATTTTCTGTGTTTTCTGCTTAAAACTGTTACAACAGCATATTCCATATAGGCACCAAAAACAAAAACTAGGCAGACGGCCATCCATACGTCAATACTCTTTATATATGGTACCCTTGGTAACTGAGAACGTGCACCTGAACTTTGTGTTGTTATGGTAAGAACTGTCAATAAACCAACAGATATTCTGGCGGGAACTGCCTCGTGATCAATCCAAAATGACGCCCATGATAAGATAACTATCAATATACTGGGTATATAAGTCTGAGTTATATAAAATCCTATTTCTCTTTTTAATGCTACCTCAGCCTTCAGACAGGTAAATGATCCTGAAAAACGGAAAAGTAGATAACTTCAACACTTGAGATAAAGCGTCGCGGTAAAATAAAATTAATTGTCTTTCGATTAACATGGCCCTTTCTAAATTCAGGGCAATGCAATTTAACCCCCAGACTATTACAATATGCACACAATGACAAGCAGCGAGCCAATGGACCTTTTTTTTCTTGCATATTTAAATCAGTTTGGAAAAAACGATGTTATAACGTGATATTAATCCGACTGTGAAATCTTATCTGGAGTCATCAGTAGAAAGGAATTGAATGCTGGATCTGGCAATAAAATAAAAAATCTCAAAAAAAAAAAATTCAGCCGACGTCGTTTTCTACAGAAATCTGTGCGAAACCCCGACACGTTTTGGTCCATTACAACAAGAATAATTACTACACAGATGTTATCCACCCCCACCCCGCCCATCGGTATTGTTTCAATGCGGAGTTAAATGGTTGCAAACTGAACATTTTTTAAAACCGAAAACCGCCACGACCAGTCGACCACCAGCACCATTGACCGGTTCCCCGTCGCACTGATCGATGGTATGGGTACGAACATTGAGTACCATTGTTTTTTTTATTAATGTCGCTGGATCTGGTTGAAACAAGGTAAAGACAACAGGAAGTGAGGCTACTCGGGCAATGGAAATATGATGACATTGGTCCGAGCATTTCCATGAGCATTTGAAGGTAATTTGTTTGAAATTCGAGAACACTTTTTCAAAATGGGGAGGTCACTCTTCAAAGGGGAAGGTACATAGTCACATCCAACCATTATACCCTGATTGTAAGTGCTACAACTGATAGTATTACTAGTATTTCTATGAATAGAAGGTATTGGTTACCAAGTAATTATACTTTTACCAAAGAATGTGATTATTATTTACTTAAAGGGAATTTTTATCCAAAGGTTATACAAGGTATTGTTGAGATTATTGCAAGCTATCCATGTACGGTAAAGGAAAACAAGTTAGCGTGAAAGAATGGCAAGGAAGGGATTGTAGGTAAGTGCTTGTAATTACTACAAGAAAAAATAGTATAAATATTTAATATTGTGTAGGTACGGAATCAATATAGGCTAGTTCAAGTGACTTTTGTAAATTCGTGTTATATCGCAATCTTTTAAATTGACTACCGTTTAAAAACAATGCTGGATTGTTTCAAAGCACAGCCCGACCTCTTAGCAATATAGGATGACATCCTACTTCAGATACCAGAACGAGAATCGATTAGAAATAAAACTAGGTATAATATAAACTATAAACCACCTTTGTGATATACTTTACACCAATTAATGATATTTAAATAGTAAAATTACCCGTATTTTTGTCACTTTTTGAAGACTGAAATTTTAAGTCAGAACTAAATTAAGACGGATGTAAGATCGAGACTATTTCAAATACTTATTGAAAAAATGTAACGTTTGAACACTTTCAACTACAATTTGGATTTGTCTCGAATAAAAGTCCCTCGCGGCCACACTACCATAAACCAAAAATTGCGTGTTTAAAGAAATCAGTTAATTCTACTAAAAGAATAATTTACGACACCAAAAATGGATTAAATCGGAGAATAGGTGATTTCATGAATTTTTCTAGCAAGTCAAACCTTTTCATTAATAAGAAACAAGTTGTTTAAACCATAAAAGGCTTGTGTATATTTGCATTCATTCTAAACCCCACGCCATGTTTTGAACAGGTTTTTTTTATTAGTTGAATTATTTTATTAATGTAGATTGGCACGCAATGCTTAGCTTCCGGACATTTTTTTGATGACCGTAAGAATACAATGAAAGCGTGATATCTTAATATAATTTAAGCCAATGTATATTAACTTCAATATTGATTTATAGTCTTGATTGAAAACGGAAATTAATTTTAGAATTTGCTACCCTTTATTTGCAAACATGGTGAATCATTCGACAACACAATAAAGCTGTATATTCTTAATAATCTAATTTACTAGTACATTCAAATACTGACTTCGGCAGGGGCGTCGGAACGCAATTCATATGGCAGGGTAGATGGGGGTTGCACTTATGGTAATCAGTGAATCAACTAAATTTGGGGAGCCCTTTGGAACCAGCAGCGAGGACTGAGTAGCCAATGGATGTGTGTCCACAGTTAACCTCGACATCTCAGTTGAGCATTGGATTGTCTCACATTTCAAAGTCACTGGTGTTGATAAAGATTCCCCATGCCTTATAGCTACTGGGGTATGGCGGTTGACATTTTGCAAATGTTTTATATATAGACACCCAGCATCATAAAAGATTAAACATAGAAAATACAACCACTATAGTACAGTAGCTATTCACCCCTAACCTTCTCTATGCAGTAAAAGTACCACCACTACAACAGACTAATTGTAAAACAATGTGGACTATTAGGTGCGTCTGGACCTCTCCGGGATTATGGGCGCTGTAGCTTGTAAGGTGTATTAGTTTCACAGTAGATCTACCGCTGACAGTGATGGTGATTAATTCATTGCAGAATATTTCACTGTACCATCAGAAGAAATACTTAATAGATGATGAGGGTCGTGTTAATGATGATGATAATGATAATGATTACCTATAGCATATGTAGTTGTACAATCAGAAGAAGTAATTCCCAACATGCTAAAATCTGGTAAGAAAGTTCCATCTTGTACATGCAGGCTGGTTCGGTTTAAAGACCAAATGAAGTATACTTCGTCTGCTGCATAGGCGTCTGAAAATGATGATGGTGACGAAGATGATAATGAGAATGAGAATGTAGGATGTCAGGGATGATTTTTATACCTGTAGCATATGTAGCTGTACAGTCAGTTGATGATACTCCAGTAATAGTAAAATCCGGTATAAAAGCATTATCTAATAGATTTAAAGAACCCCGAGTTAACGACCAAATAAAATACACTTGTTCCGTAATATAACTGTCTGAAAAGATAATAGAACATTTCGTTTTCAAACAGGAATTCCGCTTCCTTCGTATGAATAATTTAACAATTATAACAAACACATCAAACATGCAAGGATAGCCATTCGGACCACACACCTATGTCGATTGACGCAATAATACCATTCTCCAGATGCGACTTAAGGAAGCAATCCAAGGTCTAGGTTTTTACACGTGGACTTACATTGGTACATTAAAATATTGTGGCATTCTATCATTGACTTTCAAATTTGCCAAAGGGTTAGGTTGGCGTAATCTAAATGGGACCTTTTCCTGCATGCGTTCCTCATCATACACGCACTTTCTATACCACTACTCCCGCTCCTCATTCGCCCATTCACTTGCTTTACATATGAAAATTATGACTTCTAAATAATTATCTTTTTTTGCGGATAATAAAGCGTTTTGTAAAGTGAAGCCTGTGAGTAAAGATATGTTTACAAAACTGGTCGTAAAACCCACATGATAACTAATAATTTTAGTGTCTTAGAAAAAATGTCAAAGAACTTCAGATTGCCGCATGGGATTGGGAAATACCAGTTTCATACTTACAACTTTCCATCTGTATCTCACATTTCTGATAATCCAAAGGAAATTTGTGTAATTCCATAAAACACTGTAATGTTACAGACAACCTTTAAAATAAAATATAAAATGTTGCAGACAACCTTAAAATAAAACATTGAAAAATTACAGATAAAACATTCTGCCACGGAGATCACTTAGAATATGATCGTGAGGACTGTGTAGTGTGCTATGAGTTCCCGTTCTTTCGGACAGTGGGTTAAAAGTAAAGCCTATTCTGTTGTTCGGATGATAACAAAAAGTCGACCCGTTAATGTAACGAAACGCATTAGGATTCGAAGATGTATAGGTGGAAATCCCACTGTCAAAGCAAATTCATCCTTTTGCATTGCACACGTTGTGTATTGTTTGACGAGACATATTATTCCTAGATGATATGCTTTTATTATTTCAGCGAATCGAGGTCCTACGTAAATGTCCAAAGCAATTCTTACATTTGACATAAAATTGGTACTTCGCAAAAAAACCTTTAATTTCAATTTAGTGCCATTTGATTACCATTTACGACCGAGTTATGGTACTACTTTGAATATAAGGAGACGGTGTTCATGGATAAACACAAACGCCAAATTAGCAACAAAATGAAAATGAAATGAAATGGGGTTAAACGTCCTACTTTTTTGCACCTAACCTGGGCTAATGGATTATCAACAAAAGGTCACAGACTCGATCTGAATCTGTTTCTAGCAATCTTTTATTTAAAGATGCTTTACAGTTCGCACCAAGAAAATTTAATGTAATATAATTTATCTAAACATAATATAGTTAAATACATAATGTAAAAATTATAAAGCAACATTAAACTAATCTATTTAAATCTATTTCATGTTCTGACCAGTTTAGAGTAAGGTATTTTCCACGAATGTTCGTTATTCGCAATGAAAACCGCTAAATAATTTGCGTAAATTGAATGTTTAAATAATTATATTTCAGCAATGTATTGAAGGGATTGTCTTAAATACTGAATAGTATAATTCGATTTAAAATCCCTGTTGTATTTGTTTATTGTGTAGTCAAATCATTATAAATCGAAAACACGAAATATCGATGACCTGAAAATTAGGATTCATTTTGAGTGTGAGATTTGTAATATCATATCAATATTAACAAGTTGAATTGATGACATTTTAGTTCTCTTTTTTATCTATATTTATCATTTATTATTCATAGTAGGTAATTTGAATGGAGACGATGATAGAAAATGATTATATATGTTATAGACATTTCCTTTCATGATTGTATATATCAATAAGCATAACACACTATAATTTCTTTGTACTGATTTTTTCTGCAGATAATTATCATATAGCTATATTAATATGCACCCGCATATATTGTCGTCGCCCCTGTCTGTTCACATTTTGTTTTGTGGATACTCTATACAGGTCACAATGTGTATCCAATTTTGTAGTCTGTAGTCGTATGATCACCCCCTATTAGCCATACTATCATAGGCAGACGCACCCGTCTCTTTTATGCGACAATGATGCCAGTCTTTTATTTTTTTATGTGTATTTACATGTATATAAATTTTGATTTAAATTTAATTCTTCTAAATCCTAATAATTGTACTTTATATTTATATTATGTTTTATTACCCTCTGTATATTGAGTTTAGTTCAGGGTAATATAGAAGATAGGTATTCTACTGAAGGTTATGTTGGTGTAATGAACTGTTTTATATCTAACTTACTATCTATTTTCAATTATTGCTATTCCCAAGAGCCCTATACTTTCTGTTCTGTACACACAAAAGCACAAAAACTGTTTTCATCAGATAAATGTCAAGATAATATGACAGACGGCCGTTACCCTGACAGCGATAGCCGATATTGTCGTGTTTTCACTCAATAATAATGTTCACAAGATATCAATGGATTGGTGTTTAATCACAGAGGTTAAAAAGTACTAAATGTAGCCAAATTTGTAAGTTAACCGGTGTAGGTTCAGAGTTTGAGTTACTAAATATACTGAGCGCCATTGAAACCGCATCACTTAGTTTTTCGTGTAACAAAATGACCCTGTAAACATATCGTATTTATTTTCCTTCTTATTGTGAACAATATTCGAATAAAACACACATCAATAACAACACATTTGTACACTTGTGGATGTTTAATCTGTAATCATCGGTACAAAGTCAGAGGGGTCAAAACCAAAAGTACGACATAGATGTCAGTAGCGCGTGTGTCCCCCACTTGCTCTTACGCACGCTGTGCAGCGACGTAGCATGGAATTAACCATGTGTCGTAAGAGGGATCAAAACAAAAAGTACGACACAGATAGTTAATTCCAATGATGCGTTTTCCATGGCGCTCAGTATATTTAGTAACCCAAACCCTGAACCTACGCCAGTTAACTTACAAATTTGGCTACATTTAGTACTTTTTATGGCACTCAGTATATAACCGATATATTATGTCCTAAGGATTTTGCTTATTATTTTACCGAAGATAACATACACTATAGTGGACCTAATAACGAGAATGGCAGTAAACGGACTAAATAAAAAAAAAATCCAAAATATTCCACGGTATCACTACTGTTCTTTATGGGGGTATCCAAATCCGAGCGCGTTAGATCATACTGTAGGCTAAGCCGTGGTCGCTTACTGCTAACAGGGGCATCTTTTCTGCCTTGGAACAAAGCTATTATATAGTAATAATACTATTAAAACAATACCTTTGACTGTACAAAATAGAGCCATCCGGATGAAGTCGTATTAATATATTCGGTGTTGTCATCAAGTGACGTTTCTCTGATTTGGCACCAGGGAAAAACAGATCTGGAACCCACAAGCTATCAAGATGTTTGTATCCAACTGATATAGTATGATTAAACATATTCTGAGCCAATCTGTGATCCATCCATTGTTGTCGTAGGTAGAAACTAGCACTGATCTCCTGTAATTAAAACATATTAAATAAGACTGGGTTCAGGATAGAATGAGGGCAGTCAGGGCGGGGGTGGGGGGGACCCAACAAACAACCTTGCAGATTAACACGAGAAACGTAACATTCATGAGGGTGTGTGTTAGGGTATTAATGAAATATTCCAATATGTGGAATTTAGATGCCTAAGTTGGGCACTACAACATTGGACCATATTCCATTATGGTTGGGCAAACGCGGTGCTATTGTCTTATATATATGTTTGGATCCAGTGATTGACAAAACAATCGTTCCCCTACGAGGAGCTAAGAGGAAAAGAGAGACAGAAAGAGAGAGAGAGAGAGAGAGAGAGAGAGAGAGAGAGAGGGGTAACGACCACTTGATACAAACTAATGTCTTTTATATAATATTTATACGACAGAGAATTGTAACCCTAGCCCTTAGAGAATCGTTTTCATCCGTAACTTACCATATCCATATCATTTACAGGTCCAACAGAATTCATAACAAGATCCACTTCTATCCGCGTCGCATTTCCTACAAAAATAACAGAATTATCTTTTATCGACTGTTGCAATGTTTTGTGGAAAACCTTGGTATAATTTATTTTAAAACAATTTAGTATGGCGGATCTTTCCCACCATAATCGTTGCTGAATTAATATCTAGCCAACCAGCAAAAGGAAATGAAATGAAATATGGTTAAAGGTCCCAATGTTCTGCTCGAACTCGGATAATGAAGACGGGCATATGCTATGAGAAAGAACTGCCAGAACGGCGGCGCTACAACCCACTCTTTTATCGAATTCCAACTGCCAAGGGATATTTTACGTGCACGCCAACGTATACTCGGTTTCTCGTCCCATCCGAACGACGATACGTTGTCCCATGCCAGGCTCTCGGCTCTGCCACCACGTACAAGGAGGAACTTCATCCGAAAATCCTGATGAACTTTCATCGTGCCTTCAGAAGGAAAAAGCGGTCCGGCGTTTATTTTGTCTTTGATCTGAATTGATTTTGCTGCTCAATTTTAAATCGAATGTCATAAATTCAGTAAACTAGCTCTCTGAAAAAATGCCCCTCTAATATGGGTATTGGACCATGACAATTTGTTGATTGTTCTGAAGTAACCAGAAAGAACTCAATATGATCGCCTTCAAATATATGTTTTAAAAAAATAAATCGACAATTTCATTCCGTTCGTTTTGATAAAATCGTAATCGTCTAGCACTTACAATGTGAATTGATAGAAGACCTTTCAACACAAGTAATATCGAAAAATACCACCCAATATGATCTCCTTGAGATGCTTCTTGTAAATTTGTATAAAATGTATCGACAATTTCATCCTTTAAATTTTGACAACAATCGTAATGGACAAACTGTCACCGAAATTAAGTAAAGATCTATTAACAAATAATACAACATATTTATATTGATCGGTCATGGATTTCTAGAGGCTGTAATGATGGCGCGAAAACAAAGGAGAAGGTCTTTCGACCGACCCTTCCAAAGAATCAAGACAGCCATGCTTAATTCTTTTGATTTTTACTCATTGTATATAATGGTGCTTTTTACTTTGATAGAATTCCCAATAGAGTTAGATAAACGATTGAAGCTGGTTCTGTATTTGCATTCTACTAAAAAAATATGGTCCAATGTCTCTATCAATCAAAGCGCCCATCGTCGAACATTGTCAAGGCATTGTTGTAATAAAACTAAACACAAATTAGAAACCTAGTTACTATTTCGGCGAATCGAATAACATAATAAATCTGCTGAGCGTAAACATAGGATGCTTATCGCTGCGGGAGACAACAATACCTTCATTAGAATAGGAGTAAGGTCGTGAATATTTTGGAATTGTGTCAACAGCAACAATTAGCTACGCAGAATCAGGTGCCATGTTTGTGGCTGACATTCAAGGGCTTGTAAAATATTAGTCCAAACGTCTGACTCTTTCACAAGACTTTATAAAGGCGATCTGTGGCTATTTCTACGTTATTGTTATCCGTGATTTTTTTTAATTATAAATGTTACTTTTTCAATAAATTATAATATTTATATAAAATTTGTGTTATATTTCATTCTGTTTATATAATTTATACTATTTATACCGCCATATATACGTTCTTGGTCTTTGTAAAGGCTTTACTTTGCCTGTAGTTAAGTTCAAGTTCAATGTAACTATTTTGAAGGCTGACCTATAAAAGAGAGTTTTCTTAACTTTCTTTGGTTCTGGCTGTTTTTTTAGAGAGAGAGAGAGAGAGGGAGAGAGAGAGGGGGAGAGAGAGAGAGAGATGGGTTTAACGTCCACTCGACACAAACCAAATCATTTCGGGACTAATATATGGTTTTCAATTTTATTTCAATAATTCGCTTGCGCGTAGGGGGTCTTTTAGTAGTGGGAGGGAACCGGAGTACCCGGAGTAAACCCACGAGATTGGATAGGCGACCCTACTGGTTGTCACGTACAACCGAGGATTTGAAACCACGCCAGTCGACTCAATGGCAGGCAAGACGATTTCTATTCCCCAAAGACCTTATAATTATGTTTATTACAATCTATATTATCTATGCTTTCAAATATTATGTATCACGGATCTTTCTGTATTTGGCGTTTTGCCCATTGCCTGTAAAGATATATCATTAGGGTGAATAACTGCGTGGGTTTGGGCAATTTGTTTGGAGTGAATAAGTCTAAAATGATCATAATTTTCAAAATGCTGACATTTTTTTTAATGAAACTAGGCGTTACCAAGTATTTATATGTTATGATATAATCTATATTCATTAATCTATATTTATATACCATTGTTGTACTTATTGATTATCTATACTGAATTAATAAACTAATTAACTGTAACAGTCAATGGTGCAGTAAAAGATCTGATAATAATAGACCATTTATACGTGACATAAAAATTGTAATTTATTTGAATCCTAACAATTATTGCAAACAACGGTTATAAACACTTCCGATGATAAAACATCAATATGACAGGAAATTATCCAATATTTACACAACATCTCCTTCCACGATACCAATTACATAGATGACAAATTGGTCTTTAATCTACTGTGCAATTTTACGTGTAAAGTGCCAGTATATAATGGTATGTAGTTATAGATAATACAGAATTTATACAAAAATAATACGGCAAATTAATTCACACATAAGATCAAAATGATTGTACTTGAAAACGTGCAAGAAATGTAATTGACGTTATGGTTATTGCACTTTATTTTAGTCAAGAAGCCATGTTGACGTAACGTAACAGAAAAGGAATTTCATTTATAATTTCAATGAATAAAATCGGACTAAGAACCAAGCCTTGTAGAAGTCGGTATTCATTGAATTTAGATACCCACATTATGTGTTCAGCCATATAACATGCGTGAAAGTTTTGTTTTAACATAAACCCCACTTCTTTGGTAAAGTTATTATTACAGGTTGTAAAAAAGTAAATCATACATTTTAAATGTCCAAATTTCTAGGATAAGAAACAAGAGGTAATGAGGAGGGCCTAGAAAGAGTCCACATGAAACTAATGTATTTAAACAGAAATACAAATGTTTGGAAGACTCTTTCTAAATTTGACAGAAGAAATGTTAACCCATCAGAGTTATCAATCTATTAGAAAATTTCCAAAAAATATTACCTCTTTCAGCACCGGGTCTGATACTCGAATCATATCTGTTTGGATCCAATAGATAATTCAACAATTCTCTTTCCGAAGTTATATTCTCCACGCACAGTGACCTGTTCAAATAAAGTATACAATTGCTTCAGAGGAATGATTTGAAATAGATTCAATCCAGAGTCAACAATTGTTATAAATTTTGCTATAGCTACGTGTGCAGTGCAAGGGGGTGTAGGTAATTTAACATTGACAGTGTCGACAAAAACATATGTCTAATTTAGAAATGGTGTACATATGCTATTAAAAACGAGCACAGTATTATAAAATACTGGTGGTGAAAAACACGAAAAATTATCTTGTACAATTTTTAAATCTGTAGTTTTAATCTTTAACATGCTTAACCTATTGAGAAGATTTACATGAAAGAATACATACAAAAATGGTTTATATTATTCATGATTGCAATTATTTATCAATAAAAACCTCTTGTTTCGTGTAGCTTAGTGGAATGCTTCGCGGAACCATGCAATAAACGTTTTTTGTAGGTTGATAAATGAAATGGCATGCAAAAATTGTTATTACAACAGATAAGTTTTTTCAGATCATATTTGTAGGCTTTGTCTGCATCTTTCTGGTCCTTGCATTTGGTGTTAGGCATACAGTCATGGAATATGCATTCATGTAATTTCGAGGCATTAATCATGCATATCTAATAATAAAGCACCGTATTCCGCCATACATTTGGAAAACGATGCTTGCTTTTAGCAGATTACAGGATCACTGACTCGGTACGTAATGGTAGTTAACAAGACATATCGCTTTCACCAGGGATTCTCGATTTATTTCAAAATTCAAAAACCAAATGGTTCTATTAACTTTTACAATGGATGTCTAATTAGCAATTCAAGCTGACAAACTTTTAAATTATTCACAAGGAATATCCATAGTTCAGCCGCGCCTGAAACTCAACAGCCAATCACCAATTGCGCGACTTCCAAAACTATCTAAGGATCAATATAGCATTACAAACATTATCAACCATCTCCAACAGACCTTACATGTGTCAAGATCTCCCGATTATTAGGCATGCTGCCATAATTCTAGTTTGAAAGATTATCATATCAGGAAGACAAATCCCGAGAGGTCCAATAGAAAATATTTGCAATAACTCGATTTAGGGCCACGTGGTACAGGATGGGAGAAGCTGGAAAGAATGGACAGTGACAAATCGTTTGGATGGGAAGAAAAAGGCATTCGTTTAAACAATACTTGATTCAACAAACTGAATCGGACCGCACAACAAGTAATGGACTATACAAAGCCTCCTTAAACAGTATTTCTAATCAATGAACCTTTAATAATTTAAGGCTAAATTCTTTAAAAAAAATTTACAGAAAACAAAACATCTATAAATATGTAGTTATCCCAGTACAATAGATATATGTAAAACACACTAAATAATACTGCAAAGGAGTGGCAATTGCAATGAATAGGAAAAAAATGAAATAGAGTAAATGCCTAACTGTTGAGTATCAATCAAGATACTGTCGATGTATTATGCTACACGCATTATGCTATTAGTGGAATTTGGTCCAAACAGCGACGTTGCTATGTACTTTTTTATTTCAAGGGGAAACAACGCTGGGAATTTTGGGGAACATTCTAGGCCAACAAGCGGATCAAACTCCGGACCTCCTGATTACTGAGCCGGATCCTTACTGGGCCCTTTCCTGCGCCATTGACAAGGAGAAGCTACACAGGACCACAATCAACACCTGAACCTTTTGGTAAGCGAGCTAGCACCTTACTAAGTTACCACGGCTCCCTTGCTCTGATGACAAGGAAAGTAGGAATACTATCTTTGTATGTACAATGCAAAATCCCGGGATAAAGTCGACCAAAACTTTAAAAGGACACACACGTCACTATATTATTGTACCTGTGGACAAGGATTTTTGCAGGAGGGGGTTGCCAGTATCCCAGTCGATGCTCATGGCGGCTAATTAATGTTTTCATTCGGGAGGAAACCCAGTGTTACACGTGCCATATGCGGCCTGCCATTGTCCTGCTGAAAGAACGTGTAAATGTGATTGAGCGTACGTTTCTGCATCAAACGTGATAATGAAGATATGCCATGAGGGTAAATAACCCCTCCCACACACACACCAACCCACCCTTTGGAACAGTACTGGAATTGAAATGGGTTTTAACTTACTATATTTCTATACCGACTGAGTTATGGAAGACAAGCATACGGCATATGAGTATATAATCTGTCAAGGGGTCTTTTACGTGCACGCCAATATATATACACGAGCCAGCGGGTTTTCCAGTCCTTGCCAGGCCATCTGCCCTCTACACTGACAAGAGTAAACCACGCTGCACAAGACTACTGCAAAAGTAACACAAGACCGCATCAAAGCCAAGTTATTGGACTTCTTCCGAAACTCTGCACTAGAAGACAACTTTACTTCTAAAGCTTTCCGTAATTATTTAGCTAATTCTATGGATAACTTGATTTTGAGACGTTCTTCTAAACCAAACTGGGTTTGTTCGTCTAACCTTGAAAATGCAATATAATGCAAGTCTAAATTGCTAATTATTTTTGTGGAGTTATTGTCCCTATGATGACGAAATCAAGGGGCATTGTTTTGTCAGTCATACGAACGAAACCTTTGTAAATGCTCTATTTGACAAATTCTTCCAAATTTGTGTTTTTATACGTCGACATTAAAGAAGGCTGGTTTTTAACTTGTCTTATCCATAGTCGAGACTAATAAGACGACTTAAAATTATTGGGCAATTTAAATCAATATTGATGTTGGAATCGTACCGTGAACAGATAGCCTTTTGATATCCAATACTTAAAACACTGATAATATACTACTTGAGAATAGTACCGGTGTAGACTGGAATAACCAGACACCAAAGACTGGCATTCAATTTGGACTCATAAATGCTTAGAAATTACAGTAAAAACTGCAACAATTACATAATATTATAAGCGTTGCGTTGCGATAAGTGTTCGTTTATTCTGTATGTACATATTTTTTTAAACAATGTAAATTCACAGAAACTGGATTGGAGAACAGACAGAATCTTATAGACCCCCTCTCAATAAAAAAATACAAATATTATATTGAAAACATGTGAAAAAAATATAGTAAAATATGATAAAATTATACGATACATGATATGTGCATGCCACAATAAAAAGTTTCGCACGTCATTCATTTATCCATTAAGAATCTTTGGGTGATGTCAAGGAGGTTATGGACGACACTCTGTTTGACGAAACGTGTTTTATGACATTGTGTCTACAAGATCTCAAGCTAGTTGAATTTCAACGCAATTCGTCAATTATTCACGAAGTCAGTATTTTTTATATAGTATGAATAGTTTATTATTATATCACCAAAGTCAACCGTTTTCATATTCCTTTGATGCAACTTGTCAACTTCGTATGTTGAATTATATTCATACATTTTTCGCTGAGTTATTGTCCTGGATGGCGGATAGATATTCATCTTCTGGCAATAGCTTTCAGCTAAATATACGTTTCGTAACCCATTAAATGTTGTAAGGTACAAATGATTTATATCGCATGCAAATAATTAGCACCAAATTACTTTCTTAAAATCATTTCATTAATGATTGACAATAATGAGGGGTTCTTTTAATTAAAGAAACATCTTTTTCTCGTTTCATTTCCTTTTACGATTTTTTTTTGTCGGTAACCTTAAAACTACAGCGCAAGAAAACAAACTTACATGTATAAAAACCGAAACGAAAAAAACGATCTAATTTAATTAGTTTCCACGCAGTATTTCTATGTTTACATTTAATTTTATCAGTATTGAAACCATCTATACTACTTGAATAGGAATATAAGCCGTAACAAAATAGGTATTGGCATGCAGAAGGAATAAGTAATCACAATACGTGTTCATTTAGAAATGAATCGAACTATCAAATCGTTGAGGGTGTCTATTACTGTATTTATTGTCTAATGTCCATGCTTCACCCGAATAGCCTTTATTCCTCTATTTTAAACAGATATCACCACAAAGAAACAGATGGAGCATATCAAAGTCTATCAAATAGTGGCAATATTTTCGAGATTATAAATAATGTAAATCTGGTTGAGCATTTGCAAACCGATATAAACTGTCCGTATATCAAGTTATATTTGCTATAATATCATAAATGAAAAGATCAAAACAACTTACCCGTGGAACAAAAAAATGAGAACCATACAAATGTATAGCCGTTTTCCTAAATACTGCTTCATTTTCTTCCGAGATTTTACTGTATCGGAAACGAAATATAAACCATAAATCACTCTAGAATCCCAGTGAAGAAACACAATGCAATAACTAACTTCAGAATAACTTCAGTATGACGTTATGAATTTAAACGAATCGATGTTCGTGACAGATTTTAGAAATCCCAAATATGCTAACCAAATTAGTTGAACCAAATACTGTTGTATGTATTTTGAAAGAAGCTGTAAGAAATTGACATAATCTATTATATACCGTGTACCAAACTAATAGACGAATATTGATTACAATATTGTCAATGTATATATATAGGCTAGTCTATGTATATATCAGATTACTGCGGTGGTAAACACTATATATCGGTATTTTAGACGTATTCTTGTTCCAGCTTGTTGTAAAAAAGTTTATACGAGTTATTAATTGCTTTTTATTAGGTGCATCATTGTAAGAAGATTTTAATTAAACGAATAAAAGGATATTGAACGGATGAATAAGCATTTGTTATTAGGGATTATAAAACGGGGTCTTCCCATATCACCGACTCACCTAAATTTGGAAAGTCGATCGTGGCACTCTTAGATGGGTTAAAAACGGATTAAAAGCGTTAATGAGACAGGGACCAGTCAGTATTAACATAATCAACTTAAAATGATTCAACAGGATTCAACTCACCCACTAATTAGTAAAATGAATATAGTTCACTTGAATTACATGAACTTGAATTTTGGAGGAAAGTTCAGCAACTGGGTTGAAAACTTCATACCGAGAAGAAGAAGAAGAAACAATCAAATTCGTTAGACGGTGTATCTGGATACCATTACTACCCATGACTGATATAAGTATTGAAATATAGTAAATATAAACCATTCATATGTATCTTTTTTTATTTGCAGATCGACAATGCATAGATTCAAAAATTCTTGGAATACCAGATAATGAGAAATATAGACAACAACAAGAGGGATAAAATGTTTGCTTTTGTAATTTATAACTGTACGTAAATCGTGATTATAATTACAAACAGTGTATTTATATATCTGTAAATAACAGTCTGCCGGCTAAGTGGGAACACACCGAAATTTTTCACCTAAAACTCGGTGAGTCGGCGTTATGGGAATGAAACTATAAAACTATAAGTTGTCCCTTGGCCGGACCTCGGTCCTGCACCACTGACAAGGGGAAACCACGCCGGAAAATTCAGATAAACTTTGTCGGCTAACACCATAACAGGGACGGTCTATAAAACTGTTCGATATATTTGTCAATGATATGGCACAACTTCGCAATCCGAAGAAATCCGGAATAAGGGGGGGGGGAGCTACCAAATTATTTCCAAAGTGATTTTAATGTTTGCCAGACCCGAGCCTGTTTCTTTGGGTTTATGATGTAAAAGCCTGACACATTCAAACCCGTGTCTCCAATTCTAAATCGTGAAATCAAGAAAAAATGGCAAGCAAGAGTGAACAACTAGAGAGAGTGTGTGTGGGAGGGTGGGGGTGGAGGTGGGTTTAACGTCCATTCGGCACAAACTAGGTTATATGGTTCAATTTCATTTCAATAATTCGCTAGCGCGTAGGGGTATTTATCAGTTGGGGGAATCCAGAGGACCTGGAGTAAACTCACGAGGTTGCTCGGACGACCTTACTCCTTAATTGTCACATACAAACGAAGAATCGAAACGAGTCCACAGGAATCAATGACAGACATTATGATCAAACATACACGAGCTAACATTCGGCCACACAACTCCGTTCAAAGAGAAAGGGAAGATTAATATAGTAAGGTTGTAAATAGAGAGGCGTAGAGTGAAAAGAAATAGGATTTAACGTCCTACTTTTCTACAACAACCTGCTAATGGAGACGGGCATACGTCATGCAGTGTGCTATGAGGGAAAGTTTGCCTAGTAGTTGGGGGGTTGGGATGGCCTAGTGGTCTAGAGTGCCGCGCTTCGAACTCTAGCTGACCGGTCACCTCTGGCTTGCGGCTGTAGTTTCGATCCATGGTTTAAGCGTATGTGGCATGGAGACAGGGCGCCTTCTCAACCTCGTGGGTTTCCTCCGGGCTCTCCGGTTTCCTCCCACTGCTAAAGACCCCTACGCGCAAGCGAATTATTAAAATGAAATTAAACCATTATGTTAGTCCCGAAATGACCTAGTTTGAGTTGAGTGGACGTTCAACCGCATTTCTCTCTCTCTCCCTTGCCTAGTAGTTGCACTATGACCCTACTCTTATATCTAGGTTGTCAGACCCCCCCGTCCTGCTTGGCTAAGTGAGTAAGGCGCTCGCTAGCCTGGAGTTCTGCATTTGTCAAGAAAGTTCATCCAGATTTTCCGACGTGGATTCCCCCTTGTCTGTAATGCAGGACAGAGGGGGGGGGGGGCGGTGGCTGACAGGGACAGCTGTCTATGTCCCATGTACACTTTGGCGTGCCCGTGAAAGACCCCTTGACAGTTGGAATTCGATATAAGAGTAAGCCATAGTGCTACTTCCTCGGAAAACTTTCCCTCATGGCATACCGCATTGCCGTCCTTACTAGCCCAGTTCGGAACAGAACAGTACGACGTTAAACCCCATTTCATTTCATTTCATTTCCCTCCGCCCTGCACTACTGATTTTGAGAAAAACGCGGGAAAATCGAGAGGAACTTTCTCGATCAACATTGAAAGCGAACCCGTGACATAGAGTAGGATAGGTTTCAGGAAAAGGAATTTTTGTATCGATCATTTTTTTCCTTATCATAGAAAATTGTCAAGAATATAATTACATGTAATCGTATCTAGATCAGGTTAAAAAAATAAAGATAATACCATCTGGAGCATGAAAAGGTCATTTGTTATATCTGAATTACAGGTAATTATAATAACCTTGAAACCTATTATAAGCCAATAAATCCATCATAAATAAAACAATTTAAGAGAATAGTAGAATTGTTATAAGGCTACTGTATCTATGTTAAGCTTAGCTCATAACGTATATCGTGTTTTGACATGTTCGGAACGTAAGGTTTGGTAGCTCGCAGACCAGCCTTGAGAAAACGGGTGGAAATTTGGTATGTGTAAGACCAAAAGTCTCTACGGCCGATCTTATACGGTATAGAACACACGCATGTGATGCATAAGTCTCACGCACGGGTTAAAGGGCCAATCCCGATAACTTTCTGGGGAATAAAACTGCTTAATTTTGTGTTAAAATCCCTTAAAACCCAATACCTAAGGCCGGCCAACTAACCCGATATATGGATACGCTTGTAAATAACTTAAACCTGACAGTCTTCATCTGGGAATGGAGACGGTTGTATTGTACAGTATCTGGATAAAAACAGACTTTTTTTCTATAAAAATAATATGTAGGTGAAATTTACCTTTTGTTATCAAGTACAGTACATGGGTCATTGACTGTATAGACCTCTCAAGAAACGGGAATCGATTATCAGGTCACCCAATGAAAAAATTGACCCGAAATCTTAAAAGGGTTACGTGTCCGGATAAGCAGTGTTGACGTTCACGTCCAAACGACTCAATAATTTGAGCTGAAATTTTGAGACAAGGTAAATACACCATGCCTCTATATTTTGGTCCATAAATTTCATAAATACTCGGACTTTAATTTTTGATACTCTGTTCTTATCGGGATTGTCCCTTTAACTAAAATACGGTACCGAACATACGCATGTGAAGCGAAAGTCTCACGCACGGGTTTACTAAAATACGGTACCGAACACACATCAAATACTCGCAGAAGCACGTAAGGTAGGTTGTGAGCTAGGGTTTAGTCACATAAAGTGGTAATTTGAAATGAACATAGACCAATATATATTTTCAATGGCATTTACATATACTTCTATTCTTTGGAACCTCAAATAGACGACAATGAGTCGAAGTTTAAATGCGGTTTAACGTCATACTACCCTGTTCCATCAAGGCTAATGAAGACTGATATTTTGTCCGAACAGCGACGCTACCCACTACTCTTATATCGAATTCCACTCCTTATTGTGTCTTCAATATTAAATATCAGGATCCTATATTTTCACCGTAAGATAAAATCACCAATATCGATCGAAATAGACAAATATTGAATTCTATTTCGTATTAATAATATGGAACGTAGAATAAAAGGATTTAGAGCTATACGGCTTTTAAATGACGGTAAAATAACATAGGACTGATATTTTCAATAATGTTTGGACAGAAACGCCAGTCACTGAATCTGGCAGTGATACCGTAGTCACGACTTGTCCCTTGCCTGGTTCATCCCCAGGCGCCTGTAACGTGGAAAATATTTCAAAAATAACATTAAGCTGTGACTAAGTAGTATAATGTCTAAAGTCTGAAACGTCCATGTACGAGTTATATGCCCGTTATGGTCAGATATTGGTATCAGACCAGTTATTTGATAGTCTCGCTTACGAACACGAACGTAACAGACTTAGTTATAGTTTAGTGTTATTTTTGAAATATTTCCACGTTACAGACATCTGTGGTTCATCCATTAAAGAGGACAATGTATTGAATTCAAATGTTACCGAATGTGTGTTCCACTTTCGACACGAACTACAAATAGAAGATTATGAAATTTTGCAGTGGACTAACCATTAGCAACCGATTGTCATTTATTTATGACTGTTCACGTATTTCATCTATCAAGACTGATAAGAAATTATATTAAACATACATTATGGGAGATCAGATAAAGAGCTGGCAGTTCTCCCTATAATAGTTAAAAACCAGATAGCGTAAAGGGAATTTGCTGAACATTTCCGCCAATTTGATCCACTTTGAACTGAGATTTAAGCGATTGAATTTTGAGCCTTAGTAAAGTCGGTGCGATAAAAACATATTCCCGATTATCCATTTTGTTTTTCGATTTAATTATTAATAGACGTAAGCAGCAGATAGGATTCTACTCCAGTAAGTACTGCAGGTTAGCGACGCCATCGAGAGTTGATTATGGTCTGGATAAGTTAATTAATGTCGAATTAATAATTAAGTTAACATTCCAGGCCTAAAGAAAGACGGGCAATTTGTACATTTAGCCCTTGCATAATGTATGTTTAAATGAAGACGGGGTACATTAATGTTAAAACAAAATATCTGGTTGTCAATGGTAACCCCATTCCTTGAAGGGATTGCAGAATATCAACCAATTTTCAAATACCATGATTCTAATTATAGTTTGCATTTTAAGCATTTGTGTGTATAGATCACAGTGTCAACAGGATTAGTTGTTGTTTCCCCTGATTTCATCATACTATTATGTAATTCATCTATTTATAGACCGCCCACCTTCCTTATGTTCGCATTGGAATTATTTATGAAGTGTTGTTAAAAAATTGAAAACAGGTGAATAGTCATGGTTTTGCGGACCGGCATATCAGGGAATAGAAATGCATAATTTAATAAAATCATCTACGAAATACGATTTCTTTGACCGGGCGTGTAACAAAATCCGGAATAACAACTTAAGGGCCAAGGATTGTCATAGATTTAACATTGAAAAGAATGAGGTTTACTTGTATGAGACCGTAATGGTCAACTTGACTAACAGGAGTTATTCCCCTTGCATCTGATTTTCATCCTACTTCAGACTTATTCACTAAAATGACGTGAAATTAAATATATAATGAAATGAAATGAAATGATGTATTACGTCCTACTCTTCTTCTCCCACTGGGATAATGAAGACTTGCATACACCATATAGTGTGCTATATGGGACATTTCGCCCAAACAGCGGCGCTACGACCACCCACTCTTATAACGAATTCCAACTGCCAAGCGATCATTAACGTGTACGCCAATGTGTACACGGGACCTCGCCTTTTCGTATAATCTGAGAGACTAAACAGCATTCCTTTATAGCCCCCTCCCCCGTCCCGCACCATAGACAAGGGGGGGGGGACCACGTCGGAAAATCCCGATGAACTTTCTCGGCCAACACCTCCAGACCAGCATCAAAGTGTATTTTTTACTTATCCACAGTGACGCCACACTATATAACAAATTTAAAGTATTAACAACGCGACCAGATCCGATAGTTGCGGATTGACCGAAGTTTACCCATCTGCAACATACCGTCACACCGATAAGCGTTTTCCCAAGTTCTATCACGCCAGGAGCGGCATATGCCAATATCCCCGCACCCCACCACCAGGGACGAGGGGGATATTTGAAACATATATATCTGAGAAATTTTATTGAAATGAAATGAAATGAGCTGGGGTTTAACGTCCTTCTCTTTTGCACGTAACCTGGATTAATGGAAGACGGACATACGCCATACAGTATGCTATGAGGGGAATTTTACCCGGGCAGCGGCACTACGGCCTACACTTATATCGAATTCCAACTGCCAAGTGATCTTTTATGTGCACGCCAATGTGTACACGGGACCTTGGTTTTTGTCCCATCCGAACGACTAGACAGCTGTCCTTCTCAGGCCCCCCGTTTTGCATCACTGACAAGGGGAAACCATGCCGGAAAATCCAGATGAATTTTCTCGGTCAATGCAGCGATCGAACACCCGACCTCCAGGCTAGCGAGGGAGCGCCTTACCCACTTAGCCACGTGATCCAGCGTGCAATAATGTGAGGCGCTACACGAGGACGAAGCTATTGTGCCAAAAAAAGGTTACAGGAAACAGGGGTACATTAAACACAAATATTCTGTTTGAAGTGCTTAATTTTTTATATCTTTATACAGAAACGTTTCATTAACATATTTATATACAATAAAAACAAAACAATTCATAATTTATAAAATAATCGTTATAAAATCCTGAATTGGATTCACTAAAAAAAAGGTATTATAACTTTCACCTGACTTGTTTTTTTCTTTTTACAAGAGCGAAACAGAATGGTTTTTAATTGAACAGTAATAAGTTTGTTGGTCTTATATCACTTTGTTGTATGAAGAGCTATCTCCCTTGAAAAATAATTGCGACGCCGCGTTGATCGATTTCGATGTTTCAACTGTTTGCTCTTTTTCTCTTATATCATATTCATCAGATATGAATACACCACACAATAGCCGAATTCTAATGGCGGTAGTACTGTCCACAACACTGGATTATGAAAACAATTCCACAAATCTATATAATTATTTGGGCGCAAGGAGTTCACCGCTATTAGGCCTACTGGGTAACGGACACACGTTTCAAAACTATTAACACAATCACCGAAAAGGTTAACGAAGATGATAATTATTATGTCTGTATTTCTTATATGCACCCATACCTCTTCATTAGGCCGGTTGCCGTAGCAAAGTAGGATGTTAAACCCGGCTTCAGTCCTACCCACCAAACACTAATGCATCTCCTACCACCACGGCATCACCAGAGCTAAAAAAGACTTGATGATCATGACGCGCACGTGTTTGTAACCACGGACAATGTAGTCCATGTTGAGATACATTTGGGGATTTGTAATTTGTAAATATAAATTAATTAGTCCAATACATGTTAGTAACATTATAATACACAAACAGAGTGCCATTCTTTCCATAAATGCGATTTTAGAATTTGCCTACGGCACTGCTGCCTTTCTTAACACCATCTCTTGTTAGCTACGCGTGTAATACAGGTAATGTAATTGATGGCCATGTTGTCTTTCGAAATATCTCTTTATAAGGCGTTAATCGGGTGCTACACACAAGATGGTCAATTTAACATGTTTTGTTTTTGTCAGATAGCATATTTTCAAAATAACACAATACTGTAGACTTCATATAATAGCCTATTAAATGCCATTATAGTTCTGAAGAGAAATTCATTCCGAAGCTATACAAAATCGAAAATGATTAAATTTATGCTGACTGACTAAAGCTGTTTTAGTTAAGAATTAAATTTTCTCACGATAGGGATGGATAGTTGAATAATCAATAGTCAAAATATCAACTTTGTGGCAGAAATTCATCCCTAGTCACACACCGAATACCACCCAATTTCCCCAAAGGCACTAAGCACGATTAACATTGTCATTCGAGTAATATCAATATTTTTGCGCTTCACGGTGGCCGAATCATCGTTATTTGTAGAAACGGGATCCTTATTGATGCTGTTGCTTCTATAGGTGTATATATTTATATTATTCGATTCGAAAATACTTCTTAAATTCGAACTTGTGCTTTGGCGTCACTATGATTCGTTGTGGGCTCGTAACTTGAGGATGCTGTAACGGCTACAATCCTTAATAACCGTTACAAATCTTACATAGTGACGGATTGTTTTAAAAAAAGTTTTGTTATAGGATTATTTCCCAATTTCATTCAAATACCGGAGATCTGGGATCCGAGGCAACAGATTCATTAGCATCTGGGGGTGGAATGACGTAACCGGATTTTAGTTTCATTTCATCGGGTGCTTCCGATATTTCCGATATTTGTTGAATCTCTTCTTCCACTTCCTCCACTTGTTCTATAGTTTCGGTTTTTGTCCCCTTTTCTTTGTCCACGTGAGAGTTGCATCCCACTGTATCGTCCATTTTTATGCCCGTGACACAAATAGTTCCATTTGTTTTGGTGGGTATTATGTCCTCGGGACAACCTTTCGTATCGAATTTATCTTTGACTAAAGACTCCTCATCGTTACAGACTCGTTGGTTCCTGTCTCTAAAGGTTTTGAAAATATCGTAAGCTTCGTTCGTCAATGGAATACTTACCATAGCAATGGTCGCTAGGTACGCCCAAGCATCAGATAATGAGACCTAAAAAAGTAAAGGAAATTATTTTTTATTATTATAATATAATTCTTTGTAAAATTAGCCAGGAATAGAACCTTGTAGGAACGGACTTGATATGTGTCATTCCAATTTTTCAAAGAAAGATCTGATTTCATTTGTCTTCAAGGGCATCATAAAATAACCATCATCCCAATCATGGCGCTTGACTTCCGATTGGCGAATATTTTATCCTAGATCTGTATTTGCCCCAATTTAATATAGAGCTGGCAATCAAATTAAGACAAGGCGGAAACGCAGCTGCCCAAAGAAATTGAACTCACTACATTTCGGATGCCCGTCTTCATTAGTCCTATTGATATAAAAAGGTAGAGCATTAAATCGTATTTCTTGTCTACGATATAGCCCCCGGGGGAAGTGGACATTAAACTCATGAAATGAACGAACGAATCTTATTTCAATTCTGTAAAGAATGTTATGACTGTATCTAGAAGCAACTGAATGATCCGGTACAAGCGGACATGTCATTAGAACTTTAATCATCGTTGCATATGAATCACGTTAATTTAGAAACGCCATGGATCAAATATTATTAAGGCATGATTTATTGGTAATAATTATATCCGACTTGATTTAAAATTTGGAGACCGAAGTCGATAAATCAGACATGTAGCCTATCAGCTATTTATATTTATAGAAACGTGATTATATTAAAGAAATTCACAGTGTTGTGTTTCCTTCGGAAAAAATCAGTTCAATTGAAAACGTGTATGTTTACATGTATCATGCTTTAATTAAGAACCAAGAAGCAATAAACATGAAAGTACAGCGAGCATGGAAGCAATAACACAAGTTGATACCTTGCTCATTAATTTACAACAATCTGCCCACTCTTAATTTAACATAACCAGACCGCCAAGATGTTACCCAAATTTAATCGCTTGTTTTTGACTACTGTACATTACACAATGAGGTTTAGTCCCTTAAAGTTGTGCGGGGTAGGGTGTCCGTGTGTGATTGTGTTGGGAGGGGTGAGTTGGTTTTTAACGAGGTGCAATTAAACCACTCAATTGGAAAGCGCGAGACTTCAAATTCGTGATGATATTTTCTCTAAAGTCATGCGAGAGATCGTGAACTGGGTCCATGACCAATCAAAATTAATGACTAAAGGTGCAGAGCATTTGGTGAAGGTCGGAAGATGGCAACTGAAGTGCCTTTAATAAAATTGTTAACTAGTGACTCTGCAATTTTGTCAATTCATTAACCTCGTTGCATAAGAATGGTTTTAACCCTACTTACCCAGCTCTTGAAACTATTCAGAGACATGACTTCAACTGCAACCATTATACATGGCCATATAACTACCAATATCAAAGTTAACGTCACCGACCCACCAACCGCTAGTAATTTAGCGTATTTAAACGTTTTAGCCACTTCATCTAATGATGGTCTGTTGTCTAACTGATGAGCTCCAGTTAGATTCAAATCTCTGCAAAATATAAATGGTGTTTATTAGCACTCGCAGAAACAGTTACTATTTGTGCAAAGCGCCACTCATCTGGTTCTCGTTCGTTGTTCTTGGAGTCGACGCTCTCCGAAAAAGAAGCCTACGACATGGATTTGTGATATAGCGTCACAATTCCAAGATGACTGTGGTGGCGCCATAGCCAGTTCATGGTCCATAGTACAGAGGTTCTTACGCGCAGGCCCGGGACTGTGCTGCGCAGTGGACGCTTACGGCTAGGTCTGATGCTTGAAAAAATGAGTTATAGTAGCGATTTGGTTTATCAAAACGATGTATTCCTATTCTAGCTTACGACGCGCCCCGCTTGGTTTTAATCGATTTTAGTGTACCGTATCCCTCGATTCAAACACTCCCAAATGGTTTGATATAAAAGAGTGGTTTCTAAATACAACAAAAACTATATTGATTAATAGAAAGAATAGGTCGGGACATATATATTAATTAATGAAAATTAAGTGTTTTAATATAGGGGTTCAGTGACGCATGATCCAATAGATGGTGTAGCTAATGAACCGTTAATCACCTTGATTCCCATGTGTTAAGCCATCTCAGACAGCGTAATTGTTCCAGCTAATGTAACTCACTTTGTATCAGGAACCGTGTCAATGTCGAATATAAGGGTTTGTTAGTGTAAAATATCAATAAGAGTGATAATGGTGTACTTTACATCGTGTAGATTATTAATATCATAAGTATTTATATACTCTGGTTAATCTGTTCCACCAAGTATTAATTTACACATCAACATTATACTCAGGAAATAAACAAGACGTGTCACTTAATAATTAAGGACGATTTACAAGGACAATCATATAACTGTTCAATATTTTATTAGCCGCTGGCTGGATATTATTGGACAGTGATCATAATGGTTGACTGCTGTGCAAAACACACGGCAATCAAACGATAATCAAATGACCTTGCTCCAATGCATCAGGCTGCTTTAATGGCATAGAGGGAGAGAGAGAGAGAAAGAGAGAGAGGGGAAGACAGAGAGAGAGAGAGTGTTAACGTCCATTCGACACAAACTACCTCATTTCGGGACAAATTTTATTTCAATGATTCGCTTGCGCGTAGGGGTCTTTAGTAGTGGAAGGATACAGTAGGACCCAGAGAAAACCTACGAGTTTGGTTAGGTGACTCTACTCCTTGTCACGCAAACCGGGTATTCCCAACCATATCAGTTAACTCAATGACAGACTTTATGATAAAGCGCGCACGTGCTAACCATTCGGCCATCCAACCCCTCGTTTAATGACGTATGTTACGACGTAGCAGTCTGTTAAATACCTAATCAACAAGTTGGAATTAACTAAGGTAGAACTTACTTTGAATATGTTTCTGTCCACGGATTTAGTGGATTGTCTATATCTCTCGTGTTTTCCCATATTTCTTTTCCTGTTGCAGGTGAGAAGTTACGGTTAGTAACGAAAGACAAAACGATAGTGATTATGCCTCCGGACAAGATGGCGGTTAAGTTCCCACACAGCATTGACAATTCTTTACCTGGAAATAATAAAATGATACATAATATTTTCAAGTTATATAATTATTGGCCTTATAATTAATTTATGCAGAAATAAAACTGATGGAGTGGCCTACGTCTGGCATAGGCATAGAGAATCAATCTTAGTTGTCGGGACTGAGGTTTATAATTAATCTTTAACCAAAACGAATTTTCCACAAAGCTGTGATGGCTGTTTGTTTTTTTTTAAAATTAAATATACAACAATATAAAGTTACTAGAAGTTTGTGCCCCAAAAAAGAAATACAATGTCCGGAAAACGGACGGTTCCCTGAATCTGGGATGACAACTGGTGGTGAGATGGATGTTCTAAATGGCAATAACAGATTATATGCATCAGGATGCGCCAGAAAAGGCAGCAAAGTCCACCATAGTATGTAAACATAAGTACAACACATCTTAGCCATGTGAAGTCTCCAGGGAAATATGTGGAGATAGGAAGATATGCTCATCGAGACAGTACGATAGTATAGTTTAATGAACAAATCAAGGAATAACATTTTATCAGATCGACATCATCCAGTCTAAACAGCTGAATCTGGAAGTTGCCCTTATGTCTGTGACAAGTAGGCGAAGGCCAAGAAATCTGATTATTTTATGATCAGTAGTGGAATACCGCGTTTTATCAGTGAAATAAAAGTGGTATTCCACTGGCGGACAAAGTAGTCCATGTTGTTTTACCTAAAATGATTGTAAAATCATAAAATAAATAGAACATTTGTCGTTTTGTCGTGAATAACATATTTTATTTCATCTCTAAGCAAGAATACGTTTATATTTTCACTCATGCTACGCATTCGTGAAAATATACGTTTTCTTGCTTCTCGATGAAATAAAATATGTTATTCACTCTAAAACGACAAATATCCTCTATTTAGTCGGAGAATTCTAAACCTGGTCTTTGAGACTTCGCAGGTTTATCTTGTTTTAAGTGATACTACCGCGAAATGGCAAAATCCCCATTTTCACTGCATGCTCATTTACGACACCGACCAATCAATATTATCACTTTACTCATATTTTCGATCGTAGGCATCACAAGCTAGCAGTTCTCCGATGCCTTTATCACGTCATAGGGTCACTAGGGCTTATTTTCTTTGCATGTCGTTATATAAAAGAGTAATATGTTGTACCTGTGTTCGTTAAGAAGTTTGAAAGGCCACCTTCGTATGTTGAAGCTACTGACATCCATACTATCAGCGCCAAAATAGTTCCCGATATACTTCCAGATATCATTGCACACGATGTCAGACGATCCCAAAACATGGCCAACCCGATGGGTATTACTGCGGATCCAATCAAAACCCCCATAAATAAGTAGACCCAACCAAGACTTAACTGAAAAACAAAACAGTATATTTACAATTTCAATTAATTCTTGTGAGATTAAAACAAGGAACTAATCGCTCAACTGATTTTTGTAATCCAAAAAGTTAATCCTCTATATTTTTCTACCGTTATCTACTTGTACCACTCGACCAAACTGATCCCGCAGTGAATATTCGCTTGGCCGCTACAATCACTTATAAGCATGACATCGACGAGATTTTGAGTTCGGCATATTAACTTTTTTACTCCGACAAATTAAATTCTCAAACATTTTTTTGAGGTAAAAGAAAAATAAATAAAGACGTTTGAAGTATTTGTAGTTAAAAAATATTTCCTATTTAGTGTAAATGGGTATTAAAATGAGTAAAATGCATCATTTTGCCCGAAGCAGTTAGGTGTTATGTAAACATTGCACGAGCCGTCGAGCCAATGACAAACGCCACGTGCAGTCAACGCACGTGTTGTGGACAGTCATCTGTTACGGAGATAATTCGTAAGTAATTCTCTGTGAAACAAATCGCCACTCGACAAGGCTCGACGAATTCCGAAACCTAGTCTCGGTTGTATGACGAATTCCGACATATTGGAACTACTTTAAAGGTCCCGAATGAAACATGGCTGCGACCACTGTGTCTTGGAACTACTTTGAAGGTCCCGGATGAAACATGGCTGGGCCCATGGTGTCTTGTTTGTTTGTAATAGCGTCAAGTTTTCCTGTTAAAGTAAACCGGTAGCCGCATCGCAAATGTTTGGGCGTAGGTACATGTCACTTACTATCATACAGCCGAGACTAGGTGTAGGTTCCGGAATCTGTCGAGGTCTGCCGAGTGCTACTTGTGCGTGGTTGCTTTTGTTTTGTGTGTTTTTATGGTTTATATCCGGGACACTTAGGCCATGGACCAAGCTCTATACCGGGCGCTTGGTCGTTCAAATGACAATTCAGTCTATACAGTGCGACTACAATGCACTCCATTCAACGATACATATTGATACTGAACACCAAATAAACATATCAGAGTTATCGTTATTGATTCAAGGTCTATAACGCCCCACCAACACCACGAAGTAGACATAGGCCATCACCAAACAATTTTGCCCCGACCGTGGTGCCACAGTCTAATCTTATATCGAATTACAACTACCAAAGGTTCTTTTTCGTACAGGCTTCTCGATAGTTCGTCCCTATACGTTTCCCTTGCCAGGCCATCTGGTGTCTTGTTTGTTTGTAATAGCGTCAAGTTTTCCTGTTAAAGTAAACCGGTAGCCGCATCGCAAATGTTTGGGCGTAGGTACATGTCACTTACTATCATACAGCCGAGACTAGGTGTAGGTTCCGGAATCTGTCGAGGTCTGCCGAGTGCTACTTGTGCGTGGTTGCTTTTGTTTTGTGTGTTTTTATGGTTTATATCCGGGACACTTAGGCCATGGACCAAGCTCTATACCGGGCGCTTGGTCGTTCAAATGACAATTCAGTCTATACAGTGCGACTACAGTGCACTCCATTCAACGATACATATTGATACTGAACACCAAATAAACATATCAGAGTTATCGTTATTGATTCAAGGTCTATAACGCCCCACCAACACCACGAAGTAGACATAGGCCATCACCAAACAATTCTAATCTTATATCGAATTACAACTACCAAAGGTTCTTTTTCGTACAGGCTTCTCGATAGTTCGTCCCTATATGTTTCCCTTGCCAGGCCACCTGGTCTGAACCACGCCGGAAAACCCCATGAACTTTCCCTGAAAAAGGACCTCCAGATTGGCGAGCCAACGTTTTACTCACTGAGCAACAGAGTCAGAGGTTCCACAGCAGTTACGAAATATGCCAACATAATTACACAAGAAAACTGAACAATTAAATAGCAAAGACATATCTTACACTCATGATATCTAAAACAATGGTTAAAGGTATGATTGACATGGACACCCATACTAGACACCAATTCTTCAAACCATTTAATAAGTCCAAATACGCCCGATATTGACCATGGGCGGCACACTTATACTCTGGTTTTAAAGCTCGATTGATTTCAATTCGGTTTCTAGAAAATAAAACAAAAATAAATAATCAAACATAGGTTGCCATGGCACGAAACGCGTGAAACAGCAGCATACAAATTGTAGGGCTACTCTTTTTTGTAATTCAGTAGTAGGTAATATTCTTTTCTCCGTTATGCCTACATCCTTTTAGGGTTTAGAGGGCTGGGGTAATTTCGACAGCAGAGTAGCAGAGTTCATATTTTTATGTTAATGACAGGGTTCATGGTTCTTTGTAGTTATACGGACCTCTTCTCTGTACGCCCAGATTAATAATCCCACCGAGTTTCGAACAACCAGCCCTGTATAGTAGCCTATTTATCAGATTTCAAAGATAAAGGTAGTCACACTGTCATAACGACGTGTCTGAGTGTTATCAACTTTCAATAGGCAACCATGAAATTGAAATACGAATCTGTAATTTTATTGAGGTCTAAATCGTATTGTGTGTATATAGAAATAAAAGGCGTGACAAAAAAAACATGTGCATGTTCAGAACAAGTGCAACCAAATTTTCATTAACAAGATTGAATAGGACATAAATAGTCAATTACCGAAGAAAGCTTTATATTTGCCTGAACACAACTCTCATTTATTTGTTATTACAGTCCATTACAAGTATAGTGTACCCTCAAATTACAGATTTACAACCGTAGGATTAGTAGTTTGATAATTAAGTAACATCATAATTGTAAACCAAATATAGAGATAAACATATCGTAAAGCATCTGCTTAGTTACAATAATTATTTCCGTGCAGTGGGAGGAAACCGGACAACCTCGATAAAACTCACGAGGCCAGTTGACACAAGTGGACTCAATGACAGATCTTATGGTACAACACACACGCGCTAACCACGTGGATAGGACACAAACTAACTGAAGTTCAGGCCCTGGATCACGAGCCGCGTCACTATCAACCATTTTAATCAGGCATTATGACCGGTGCATCCGAGTGGGTATCTCGAGACCCATTGTCATCCCAGAGAGCGGGGCGAGTGTCTTTCTGGCAGTTTGAAATAAAAGCAGGGTGGAAATAGACGGCCGGGTTGGAATTCCTCGGGAAGGCAGTTCCGTGGACTCGCATCCGAGCCATTCCGCACAATTTTAGACCATTCGACCTTTCTGCACCATGGTTCGTCGGTGTTAAGATGAGCTGGTGTAATTAGACTATCTACTTACTTGTCGTCCTGGTGACAGGCTGCACAATGTGTCATACTTTGACATTTACACTTATCACGTGGGTTTGCCATTCGACCGCGCCCCTTTCCACAAAGAATACAGCTGTTGGTATCAGTGGTTAAACGATATGGCTGCAAAACAAGACACGAAAACAAATGTAAAAGAAAGAACTTTTCGTCTAAAAAAACGAAACGAAATATAACATGTAGATGTTTATTTTAATCAGATAGCAAGGGCTGGTGTTAGTTAGGGGACAAATCGGATACCCTATTCTCATCCATTTTTCGTCCGTCCTAATCAATTAATGAAATGCAAAAATGCAAGTGGGTCTTTTACGTGCACGGCAATGTGTTCAGGAGACCTCGGCTTTCGCATCAACCGCACGACTATTCATTGTCCCTTGCAAGGACCTCCGTCCCCCATCACTGACAAACGGTAATATTTGACCATGGTATTTACATCTGATGCTTGAAAACCGTGACTTGCGAAGATTACTGTTACCATTCAAGTTAATTACCTTCAAGTACAGAGCGTAGACATCGAACACCAGAATTGACGTTACAGCCATGACCTCTGATGACCCTGTTGACGTAATAGCCATCAATATCATAACCAACATTAAAAGTTCTCCCTTTTTCCCTAGTAAGGTTTGAGCTACAATCGGTGGTACCAGCCCTAAAATATAAGAAATTACGAGTTTAGATTAGTGCCTGGTTTGATTATTTTCGGATTATAACATAATCTGGACAAGATGGTCTTCCGGACACTGGGGGGGGGGGGGCAGATAACCAAATGGTTAGCACGAAATGACCTAGTTTGTGTCGATTGGACGTTAAACCCCATCCCTCTCTTTCTCTCTCTCTCTCTCTCTCTCTCTCTCTCTCTCTCTACGCCATTAAAGCAGCCTGGTGCATTGGGACAAGGGCATTTGATTATCGGTTGATTGCCGTGTTTTGCACAGCAGTCAACCATTATGATCACTGTCCAATAATTTCCAGCCAGCGGCTTATAAAATATTCAATGACCACAAAATTGCGCGAATCTGACAGCCTGATTAACTAAGCTTCGGAGACAATTTATAAGAGCCCTCTCTCTCCCACACTTCTGCAAGCACATTAACCCACCCGATCGGGTCGTGGTTTCAGCTGCACGAATGAATACAGGCTATGCTGATATTATGAAAAAAGATTAGCTAAATGTTTATGCCCCCGTACCGGTCACACCCCATACTCTTGGGCCTGCTACATTCACAAAGGGTAGCATATCTTTGCATGTCGGGGAGGAAATAAAATTTGAATACATATTTTTTTTTTCAGAAATAAAACTCGCGCATATTATGTGCAGTTTTATAATAGAAAATTGATTTGTCATAGTTTAGAATTGACACGGCAACTAAAGAAGAAGACTGCATATTATAGTCTCAAGTCTTTGGCAGTTGATCAGACGGTGGTGTGGTGTATCGGGGAGTAAGACTCTGCATAACTAACCAAACGGTACCAGGTTCGATCTAAGTGTTGACCAAGGATTTTCCAGTCTGGATTCCCCATGCTTGGCAAATACAAAACAGGGCTCATCCGTGGATATGCACGTAAAACTACCCATGAGTGTGAAATTCGACGAGCCCCGCTGATACAGAAACTTAGGACGTAAAACGTCATTTGATGCCTTTGCCAATCGACGACGTATAATTTTCTGTTAGTTATTCACAATTTTTTGGAAAGTGAAATAGGGTTTAACGTCCTAATGTTCTGCTCCGATTGGGCTAATGAAAACGGACGTACAGTGTCCCATGTGTTAAAATTTTCCAGGCGGTGGCACTCTGGCATATAGTGATATCCAAACCCAACTGCCAAGGAATCTTTTAGGTGCACGCCAATGTATACGCAGGACCTTGGTTTTTCGTCATATCCAAACGACTAGACAACTGTCTTTTTAAGGCCCCCTGTCCTACACCACTGACAAGGAGAAACCACGTCAGAAAATCCTGATGAACTTTCTAGGCCAATGCAGGAGTCGAAAGGCGATATCGAGGCTAGCGAGCCAGCGTATAACCCACTAAGCCACCGTGGCAACCACGAAACACGACAACGTAATAAATTGGGATGAGATTGTAAAAATATTGAGCATGGTTGTTGAACTTGTTAGAAAATGTATTGATGATATATATCACAATCATGATGTTAAAGTATAGAGTGGATACACAATTACTGCATTTATTACTATATGCAAACAAAGCTTCGACACGGACTTTCTTATCTTTATAAATATGTAATGTTGAATTCTTACACAACCCTTTGTTTTAAACATACATTATGCAAGAGTTTTGTCTGCCTATTGTACGACTTTCTTTACGCCTGAAATGTTATATAAACTATTAATTAGACATTAATTAACTTATCCAGACCATAATCAACACTCGATGTCAACGCTAGCTTGCGATATTTGTTGGACTATGATCCGATTTGCTGCATAACTTTCCTTCGCGATTTAATGATTAAATGGATAATAGAGACTATGATTTCGACATACCGACTTTAGTAATGATAATCGAGGCTAGACGGAACTTTCATTCGCTTAATTCTCGGTTCATGGTGGATCGATTTGACTGAAATTTTCAGCAAATTGCCTTTATATTACCACCAGCGCATGGAGTTAAGAACAAAGTAGAAATGGGGGAAAATAATGTAAATATTGGAAACAAATGGCTAGGATATCGTTTTGTGGGAGTATGTATTCAAATTAAAACGACTGGATTAGAGAAAAAACATATCTGAGTGAATCGGCAGAGGTTAGATTGCCCGACAGCACGAATTGTTGAATAAAATTGAGCTGAAGAGTGAGCAGGTAAAATCGATTCTTCAACAGGCATTGCATTCCTGGGGCCGGTTGCACAAAGCTGTGTTAACTTTTAACGATCCGTTAACATGAAGTAAACGGATCGTTAACTTTAACGGAGGGAAAGGTTGTTGCTGGAAGCACCGTTAACTTTAACGGATAATGAAATTGACTTTCCAGCAACAGAAATTTAACGAACCGTTAACAAAGGTCACATGAAAGATAACGATCCGTTAGTTTAACGGATCGTTAAAATATCTTAGTTTTGAGCAACCGGTCCCTATTCTCTTTTATTACATAATATTGTCAAGTACGACATGGTGTATGCATATATATACGGATAGAAGGTCAGATTCCTGTGATATTACCTAGTTTTTAACTATTATGGTGAGAACCGCCCATTCCTTATCTTTAAACAACCCTTACAGTCTCACCCTCGGGGTTGGGTGGAGGAATGCTTTAACGGTTAATTGTCAATGAGTCCAGTAGCGCGATTGTAATTTCTAACTTGTAAGATGTGAGGTGGTCTCTCAAACTTCGTGGGATTTCTCCGGGTCCTCAGCAGCCCCCGTCCCACAGCAAAAGACCCCCTACGTAATGCAAATTATTGAACTAAACTTGAAACACGTGTAGATACCGAAATGTTTGTGTTGAGAAGGAGCTCTAATGGTTTTATCCTGCTGTGTTTTAGTACATATAGTGGCCCGCTGTGTCTAGTGTTATTGATAGTATGTTGACTGATGGTACGTATTAATGCTAATAATCAAACGTTATTTGCCGGTCTCGCAATTTCTTCCGACGTTGGATGCCTTTCATTTCTGGACTTTTGACCTTCTATCTCCTTTATCCACAACTCGAAGTTAAGATACACTTCCGTTCTATGAACATCAGATAATCATTTCCCTAATCACACTATATTCTACTACATTATATCTATTAACTGAATATTGTACTACCCAATATTACCTTTTACCTTTTGACTAATTAATTGAAAGTAAAGAGAGATAGATAGAGACAGAGAGAGTGAGAGAGGTGGGGGGGGGGGGGGTTAACGTCCCCTCGACACTAACTAGGTCATTTCAGGGCTAACATATGTATTAAATTCATTTCAATAATTTGATTGCAACTGGGTACCCGGAGAAAATCCACGAAGTTGGACAGGCGACCCTTATCCTTGTCACGTATAACCGTGGATTCGAAACCACGAGGTTGGACAGGCGACCCTAATCCTTGTCACGTACAACTGTAGCTTCAAAACCACGCCAGTTGACTTAATGACAGGCTTTATGATACAGCGCGCACATTCGGGCACCCAAAATCCCTAATTGAGAGTAAACATGTTTACTTAGTATTTCTTTTTATTTTACCAATATATAATTTATGATTATAATTTAAAACAATGTATTTATATTTCTGTAAGTTATTTCTTACTCTATATAAGTAAACAATGTTATTTAAAATGCAGTAATTGTAATGCAATATCTATTATTTAGATTCCATGGGGGTGTCAGTTTTTTTCAAAAACGGACCAGGGACTGGTCATTCTAAAGCGTCCAAAAAAACTTCTGTAAATAAATGTTTTATGACAGTATTTTAAGATTCAATATTCTAAATAAAAAAAAGTCTGAAATTTATTTTTTTTATCCTTTCAAAAGATTTTTTTTTAATTTCTAAAAAATAAAAAAATATATTTTATAATTTTTTTTTCAACATCATGACATTGTCCAATTTTTAAATGTTTATTTTCTATGTTTGTACCTCATAGAAATCGGCGAACAATATGTCCAGGGGTGAGAACTGACCAACTGCATTCTTTGAAAATTGTCTCTGTCCGTGGGCATTGGGCATGAACCCCAAATGATAGGGATGTTCCTTAAGGTACAAAGCATAAATATTTAAAGTTTCAAGAAGGTACGTGAAGAAACGTGGCTTGTAGACGACAAACAAACAAATACATTTAATGTACCCTTACATCAACGTTTTGTGGTGATTTTCAATTAAATAAGAAATGATTATCACAGTCTACTACAACTTGTGAACATACTTATTGATTATATATTCTATAAACAAATTAATAACAATATTATTTGGTTTTTTTTTCAATGATCTAAAAATGTAGATTGCAATTAATTCTAAAGAAAACATTATTGTTAGGAAATGTTTCGATTGTGCCGTTGTGCTACTTCTCAAACAACTTGAAATAAAGAGAGAGAGAGAAACAAACGATGTTATTTTTTGGACTAACGTATTGTTTGGTTTTATTTCTATAATTCGCTGACTCGTAGGGGTCTCTAGAGTCTAGCAGAGGGAAGAATCCGGGGGACCCAGAGGAAACCCACGAGGTTTGACACACGAAATAAATCTTTCTTTGTAATTATTATCAAGAAGAAGAATCAAACCTACCTGCATCGACATCAGCATCGACTAGTAATGGAACACCTTGTCTGGTACTCAAAGCAACATAAGCCAGTCCCATGGTTGTAGCTAGAGAGAAGGGGATAGCGAACCATGACAATCCCCCCAACAAGAAGCCGATCACTCCTTGTTTCGGTTTAGCCGCTACAGCACTTTGCCAGTATGACTGGTCGACGAAAACAGTACCAAAGTTACCTGTAATGATAAATTAAGTTTTAAAAATGATCCGAGCATTACGGACATCTGACCCAGAGTTCACAAAGCATTCTCAGACTTAACTTGAGAATTTGCCCAACTTTCCATCACTGTTTAAAAGAAATATCTTTGATGCAGAAACACAAAACTGTGCACACAGCTTCTTATTGATGTATTTGAAACATAAAAACAACAAAATCATTATAAAGGGCTATATTTTAGTTAAAATAAGGCCAACTACTTAAGTCTGAGAATGTTTTGTGAACACGGGCCCTGATACCACTTCGTATTTGCGGAGTTTACTGAGGTAATACTTTTGTATTAAACCACGAGACTGAAGACTTGTTATTGGCCTTTAGCCCCCTTCGACGTTTGATATCCATGTCCCAACTATTGCTTGAGTTAGGTGTACGAAATGTCGTCGAGGTCGGGACAAGATAATATGATTATCATATTTGAACATCAATACCACTTTTCAATGGCATTCAAATAGATAACAAACTTTGTAGTACTGTATTTATTGGTGGTGAAATACCCTTCTAACAGGAATATGTACCTGTTCACAAAAGTTACGATCGTCTGAAAATATGACTGATCTATTTAATATCGGAGGAATCCGATGCCATCGAGAGTTGATTAAGGCCTGGATAAGTTAATGAATGTCTTATTAATAATTTAGATAACATTTCAGGCATAAATCAGGACCTGCACTAGGCAAATTTAACTCTTGAATAATGCCTGTTTAAATTGAGCAACTTGATTTGATGGAAAATTCACTGTTTACAATAATACTGCGCTTAACGGAGAAATGCCCATCTGATTTTCGAGATGACTTCTCGTTTTTCCTTGTCAACTGTGCAGGACGAGAGGACGGATGTATCTGAAACGCATTTCCTTTCTTTAACGTTTAGGAATTATACTGGCAATAGGAGACTGATATTTGTTTAATCTGACCCACTGCTGGTTACAACTAATCAACAAAATACACAAAATGTTTATCTATTTTTTTAGACAAACAAGCATTGAGCGACAGAACCTATTATGGAAGTCCAAAAAAAACAAAACAATGGCACGTTCTTCATTATTTATCAAACCTATGATAAGTTGTTAAGCCGTGTAATGATATTTCATGTTTCGTTTAGAATGTTGCTATGGTGTTTTTTTAGATAATTGTAAACGAGCTTACTATTTACTTTCAGCATGAATTGTGGCAGATTAACCATTACGTACAAAGTACGTCTAGGGACCTCGCATGCATATCAAATTCAAATAAAGCACCAACCATTATACTTTGAAATATTTGTCTGTATTAACGCATAAAATATTCTCATGGGCACTTTACAACAAAAGCTCAAAGGAAATTACATTGCTGCATTACTAGATGGTTCATTGATCGTTATCTTATACTACGTACCGTACGTATGTTAAAAAAAACAACTCTAAAATAATTTCGCATGACACTGCTTTGGTTTGTATATGCGTTTGTTTCGAGTCAATCCTTACTGACTGACTACTTGACCACACAACCGTCTGATATGTCGATGAGAAAAATTCTGTTCATACAAATACCAAACAAAATGTCAGACAATCAGCCTAAGTCGATCAACCAATGCTGGAACGCAACGCCCGAAATGTCACAAAACTAAATGGGCCAAAAGACAAATAATGCATTCTGAAATGTCATAACAACCACACGACGTGTAACCTAATGGTCGAAAGGATGAATGGGGAAAGGAGAAGGCCTGTTCATACTAATATTTAAACCCTCTGAAATGTCACAAAAACCATCCGAAGTGTAAACTAATGGCCAAAAGGATAAATGTCAAAAGGAAAAAGCCCCTTCATACTAATGACTCAACAGCCCGAAATGTCGCAAAACCGAACTGTGTAACCAACTGATCCAAAAGACAACTGTCTGACGGACACAGTCTGCTCAATGTTAATGCTAATTAGCGAACCGTCTCAAATGCCGCATAACCACCCGAAGTGTCACCCAACCGCCGAAAGGACCGAAGCCTGTCGTAAACGATAAATAAGTCGTTTAATTAACCGCCCCAAATGCCATCCGACGCCCGAAGTTGTTATTTCATCCATTATAGTAAGTCGGCCAATTGCCGCAAATCCCAACCGACGACCAAAGCATTGGCAGAAGAACAATGCATGTTCTTAGTGCTATCAAAGCAGTATCGAAAGAACAAATCATGTTTATGCATGAGTAAGTCAGCCAATTGCCTTAAATCCCAAACAACACCCAAAGCACTGGCGGAAGAACAATGCGTGTTCCTAGTGCTACCAAATTATTCAAAATGGCGAAATAACAAAGTTGGTCTTATGAAAGAGACTAAGAATAATACGATGCGTGTTAAGTTCTGTTTATCTCGTGGGGATTACTTAATATATCTTTAAACAATGCCAACCATTTCCAAGTGTTAATTGATTTTACTTTAGAATAAAACTGCCATTACAATGTCTATTATTACAAATGGCGCATTAGGTGAATGGACTGTTTTTTTAAAATAGATAATACTTATTAAAACTTTGTTTTTAAATATAAACACTCATAGTGAGGAAATACACCCATGCAGTACTATTGGGGCCGACTTCTGAAGCTCTGAGATTAAAAATGAAATAAAATATGCACCATTTTACTTTTCAAATAAAATGAATGAATGAAATGAAATGGAATCTAACTTTGAAAGTTGATGCACCTACAAAGGCAATGAAGACAGGATAAATAAAATGAGACACAGTGTGATTTATCAAAAGAAAATATAGTAGAGTGTCTCTTTGGAAATTCATTACTGAGAGAAAAGATCTTCTTACCAACAATATTGATAAGGCCAAACATTAATCCTGGATTAGACATTATCGTAAGGTAGCTAGTATCCATATTACCATCAGGCGCCAAACTGCATGATACCAGATTATACACCTTTTCTACACTGCCTGTAAAATAATTATAGTGATATTATAATTATATGTATGAACCTATGCCCTGGTCCGAATAATCTTAAAGGGAATACGCGTTTCTAACTCATTATCTTCTATAATACTGGAAATTAAATCACGAATTAGAATCCAATATTGACCCATTTTAATCAATATAAATGTTGTTATCTTGTCGTGAAAATAATGGATCCTAAAATCCAATATTGAAGACACAATGGTCATTTTATGAAGACCTATATGCTTACGGTAGCCTACACAGCTGCAAGAGTCGTACATTTTATTGTTTCGGGTGCCATTTGTAATAAACGCAACAGTATTTAGTTACGGCTGATTTACAAACCACAGTTCTCGCTATAATAGTTAAGAAAATAGATAATGTAATGGGAATATGCTAGAAATTTCGTTCAAATTACTTCAATCTGAGCCTAGAAATACACATTTTAAAGGAGTTAAATCGCTAACAGTCAGGACCTAGAAATTGTCACAAGTCATGGGTCGCAACGCATATAATACTGTTATATGAATGTATATAAACTGATTTACATTCAATGGTTTCCGTTTTTACTCTAATTTCAAATCAGTTATGTTCGGCGAGTTCGGCGAAATAAGACAGCAGTCTCAATCGAATGATAATTCCTAGCGCCTGTTTATTTCAGTCTACATACGCCGGTTGATTTGGCGCAATGTGTCTAGGCTCGCCCCTCGAGTCTATTGTTTAATTCTGTGGCTGAAACGCATTATGGTACACGATTCGTGTACCACCGGTAATTTTTTTTTGTCTTAAATATTGAACATCACAAGCCCATCTTTTCCGGTAATGTTGATTAAATTGACAAATAATCCATGTTTTCAATGTTGAAGATTTTGGATGACACTGAGTTAGAGACTTCGCTACTTTAATAACACTAAAGCATCAATTGTCATTGTTACCGGTTTTACGTTAATAAACAAAGTCTCTATTATTCATTTTTAGGGTTAATCATTTGGTGTGTCTTAAGGTTCCAAATGATATAGAAATACGCCTTTTAAAACTCACAATTCCTAACTGTATATTGTAGGTTTTCATTTTACGGCTTGTGAATAGAGTCTAACAAAGTGATTCACAATTCATAAACGTGATTAAACTTAAAGTGATTCACAATTCATAAACTTTATTAAACTTTAGTGATTCATAATTCATAACTTTAGCAACATTTATACATGATGATTTTATTTGATAATATATATTCACCACTATATATATATACATGTGTAGGGTGTGTTTAATTATACACAAATTTAGCAACATTTGTGGTTATTTCCAATAAATGTATGTCAGTTTTAGTATATATGGAAAGTAGAAACATCCAATCTTATAGAAAATATCGGATTCCCAGAAAAACATCCATGGAGTTCATACAGGGAAAAGTGTATGGGTTTCCCTATCCGACAACCCGACGATTAGCGCGTCTGCTAGAGTAAGGTCAAAGGTAACACGCGAGGATTGTCTAATCTCCCAGTGTTAGCGAGCGCTTGATAGATGTTTTAATAAACTTGATGGTACGGCAGTTTCTCGGTTAAAAAAACAATGAAAAAGACTTTGCAGTGGATAATTAGAGAATTTATTGGGCTGCGATATTTATAAGAAATAGTCAGCGATTAAAGAGAACATCGTCTTGCAGTATATGCAATTAATTCTCCCCTGGCTTTGCACGTGTCGTTAGATACAGAGACATTTAAGTAACGTGGCACAAAAAAGAACTCATTTAATCGATTTTTCATTCCCCGACGATTACAATGTTTTGAGAAGGGTCTGAAGCCAAATTATGATAAATTGATTAGTTTGAATGTATTTTAATGCAAATATATCATCCAATCAGGAAGTTTAATTTGTAGACGGTAATGTATCTTTAATAGATGCCGAACTACATAATTGTTCTTGTTAACATATATTGACCGCTACATAAACATGTACTGGGTAAGTTATAATTATACAAATCCAGTAACATTTTATTAATATAATATGCTAAAAATTCTTAGTTCCTTAGGTTTTACGTCCAATTCCAGACAAGTGTTTCCCGATAAACTTGCCAGAAGAAGCCACAAAAATAGGCTTGGTCAAGCTTTTGGGTAAGACACAATGTCTTTGCAGGGAAGCTTCCAAGGCGAAATTGTTCCAAAGGAGAATGCTCCTGGTGTTAGATTTAAAGTGTCGAACATGAAGCTTTCTTTGCCATAAATGCTGCGATCTCATATAATGATTAGGTCTGACTGTCAGCCTAACCTCGGCTGACCATTATCACATGTATTGGGTGTGTTTAATTACCGATTTAATGTCAGTCACATGTGTAAAATAAGATAATAATAGTATTGGTATGTGCGATTCCATATTAATTAATGTATCCATCCAATCTTAATCCTTGCTACGTACATTCGTCAGATTGATTTTACCACAAATTTATAAGGCGTTCAGGTCAATAAAAAAGGGGATTAGGTGCGAGGCCGTGTAATATAGAAATGACTGACAGTTATAGGTTTCCACTATCACGATTTATAGTACGATTGAATCGTGGTTTTAATCGTGGTGGTCCTCTCGGGTCTTATCATGTATGGAGTAAGTCGTAGCGGCCGTGTTGATCGTATCGTAAAGTATCTGCCCGTACCAGATAGTGAACTTATCGCAGCGTTAAAACTTACCCAGTGGATTAGTCTCGTCGTCGCCGTCACTGTAGACTTTATTTAGGAATATGATGGTGACGATATATATTATAGCTGTATTGAAATATGATACATAGAACGTGGCACCTAATCCACCAATCATAGTATAAGCACCTGTTATAAACGCTACTAATGTTGTAGCATACTGCACACTCATACCTTTCACTAAACTGGTTATAACTGCCGCACCACCTGAAAGCACAAACTGTCACAATTATAGATGGACAGGGACGGCGACAATTGGTTTAAATGGGTAATTTAGAGATTAGTATAAAGTGGACTTCCGACTTCGTAGGGATTGATACAATATGTCGGATTATACAACACAACATGGCGGAATACTCAAAATCGTCTCAATGTCGGATGTCGGCCTATAAATGTACCTCAAATACACCTTCGAAGACCCAGAACTTAAAATATGATAAACATTTATGTACATTCAACATTTTATTACATAAAAAAGTTATTGTGTTTTTACTTCGGAAGCGTACAATCCACTCGTGCGTCATTCCGTTGACGTCTTCAAATTTAGAGTTCGAGTAAAATCCTTTCTTACTTATTCTTATATCACGGCATTCACGTGGATCAAGATTGAAAGGTTAGTTGCTGAAGCGACGAGTATTTAAAGTGGAACCGACATCGCTTACCAATTTCTTATTTTGCGGACACGATATGATTGGAGTGACAAATAAGGCATGTTTTAGGCAATGACCCCCCCCCCCCCCGATTATTAGGAGCCACAGTAAGATTGTGCCTGCTTGTAATAATATGGTTTCTTATATTTTTTGCAGAGGTTTTTAACGAGATTTTTTTTTTATGCGTTCAAAAGATAATTTGTGGGGCATGGTACTACTGTAATAGAAGGACAGCGTACATAGTTATGGGTATGGCAAATATTTATTTTTCATTGCTTTAGATAACACAGCTCTGGGGGGGGGGGGGGGTCAGTGGAGAACTAGAGAAGCAAAACCCACGAGACTGCTCAGACTCCACTCTTCAACAACTAAAATAGTGAGGCCCCTCTTTAACTAATGCAATAGTGGGATCGAATCCAAGACAATATTTTGTATGTTGATTTATAAATCCAAGGTTGAATTGAACACGGTAATGTTTGTAAACATCTACCCGAATAAAAAAATATTCATACCCAACATCAACATAGAGGTGACAATAATATTGGTAACCAGTGCAAAAACACAAAATATTTTATGACATCTGGCACCAAATCTAGCTCTGATTAGTTGCAGGAATGTCTTGGCACCAGGTGCACGTATTTTTAACTGTACTGCTAACATAGAGAATAGCAGGATCTGTATTGTGGCCCCAGCAGCGTACCAAAATGGCCCACTAATTCCATACTACAAAATAAAATATATAAAAAACAAAATGAATGGAAGGTGATCGGGAAGACAGCGTCTTTGTAATACCCAATACCGAAAAACGAGATATCAAATTGGATCAAGTTTCAGCTAAATACTTTAAATGTTAACAGAGGCATCAGTTTTGGGTACTTTAACCATGTATTAAAGTAGCGATGCGTGATTTGCATTTTCCGCTAAAATAACAAATGGCTGCGGACTCAGTCCACGCTAATATGTCCTATTGAGTTAAAATACCGCACCGAGGCTTTAATCTCGAGTAAGTGGCTTTCAGCTTATCCACAAAAAAATGACGTAAAGTTGCATTCAGAACAATGTCATTGTTTAGCTCGTTATTAAATCCATCAGATGGTAGAAGAATGTAATATTCGCCTGTAAACGTCTGAGTTTTAAAGCATCTACTGTTAAGGGCAAGAAATGATTTTTTGGCCATGGTATATTTTTATGTTGGTACCGTATGTTAACAACTGTGTTATGTATGTTAACAAATGTGTTCTCGGTAATACCGTTGATGTTCCGCATTACAATAATTGAACACAGCAAACGTTCCGATCCAAGACTGCAGAGATTTCACATTAAAACAGTGGCATCAGGTTGTTGACAAAGAACAAGAAGACCCTGCATCGTGCACGACACAATATGACTCTAATGAACTATCATTACCAGTATTGCCAAAACAGCAGTTTGTTAAAGTATATGTACACTACCTTACTGCCCACTGTAGAAGACTGTAATAAGGTAGCTGCCCAGGTCCACTGTGATACAAGAGTTGTAGCTGTTAATCCAACATTCACTTTACCACCCGCATCAAACGATGTATCGAGGGAATTCTGAAAACCAAATATAATTTTTTAAGTAACAAGCACAAAACTGAAGGGTTATTTTGTTGTCCCATGTGCAATACAAAAATGGTCAAATTTCAATCTGACCTCGGCTTCCTGCTCTTCACAGTTGCATTGGTCGCCAGTCTTTTACGTGCACGCCAATCTGTCCAAGAGAGTGGTTCTTATCATCCGAATGACTAGACAGCATTTTACAAGCGGTTCTCCTCGGTTCATCAGGAATTTTCTAGTCGAGAGTCCAGTGATGAGTCAAGTATCGGCTGACCGCTTGAGCCTTGAGCAAATTTTGGTTTTGTTTAGGTTCAGATATAAGCGTCATCATTAAAATTATTATGCCTAATATTTATTCAGTACAATTATTAAATATATTTCATGGTTATAATTTTGCTCCAATTAGTAAATTTACTAAAGCAGGTCGAAATAACTCGTAGTTGCCTTTGCTACGCGACTGTAACTGCTCGTAATTCAAAGCGTGATAAGGGTAGATTTGGTGCTATTTTGGCTTCAATTTTCGTGGATAGAAATGAAGTTTCGTAGGCTAACGATCTATAAGAGCGAAGTATATGGTGTAAGAAATCAACTGCCAAGATGAGCAACTTGCCTTTACTTCCGATCGGATTGATAGATTTTGGACATTTTTGGACCAATCAGCCTTATTATTAGTACCACTTTTCACTGTGTTTGATTTGAAACTCTCATTTTTAGTTCGGCATATTGTGTAGAAGTTTATAACCTACTATTGACCTCACATTATCTCAATTGTAATCCAGGGCTTGCCTACTTAAAGTAAACTTTTCTGGACGCGTGTTCGTTAAATTCACTGAAAACCACCTTAAAGATGCACTATGTAATAATTCGATAAAGAGGTGAAATTTTTACTATACTAGTTTCAAATAAGGTTATCAAGAAATGGATAAGTGTGTTGCTGTGACGATAAAAAAGTCTCGATTTTCTTATTTAAAGTTCAGTTATAAAATGGCGAATATGGTCCAATTCATTTCACATCCCTGTCATAAAATGGTCGTATCATGTACATGAATGTCTAAATAATAAAGTATATAAAATCTTAAGTCAGAAAAAATGGACTGATTTAGATCTTGCATCCTGCATTTTTAAAATATTTACATCTCTGTTTATTCACCAATTCCGTAATGAATTGACGTTATGTGTCTAAGTATTGCATATCAACAATGAAAATTAATTTCATGTTCTACATTAAAATATTCTATAGACTGCCTTCTCGTCATTGATGCGTCCATAAATATCCGAAACTCATGGATATAATAGATTGTTCATCGTATCCAAAGTAATTCTTTACATTATTGAATATTATATCCTAGATGAAACTATCAAATTACGAAAGTGAAAGAATTAATACCGCAAAAAGCAACCATTTACTTTATAACAACTATGTTTTGTTATAAGTTCCCAATATAAATTATTTGTTTGGTCTGTGTGGACTTTCCAAGTAAGTATTTGGGTATAACTAACCTTATCATTATAGATGTATTTTCTAATAAAACTAAAGGTCCAGGCCATAAGAGATGCCATCGCTCCCGTACCTACAATAATAATCAGAGCTTCCCATGACTCTATTGAAGGTTGGATACCAACTTTTGCTGTTATATTGTCACTCCTCTCAGCTATCGCTTGGCAATCGGTTGTATTGAAATATGTCACTAGCATATTTAGTTCTTGATCGGATATCTGAAAAAGACGATAAATGCACTGTTAGTCGTCGTACAAAGAGTTACTTCGGCACACCATGGAAAGAGTGATAGACATAGGGTCGCCTGTCTACGCCGTGGGTTTTCCCCGGGTCCTCCGGTTTCCTCCCACTACTAAAGACCCCTACACGTAAACGAATTATTGAAATAAAATTAAACCATGTATTAGTCCCGAAATGATCTAGGTTGTGTCGAGTGGACGTTTAGCCCCATTTCTCTCTCTCTATATATATATACTGCCATTTCCCCGCGCTGTTTTGACTACTATCTACAGTTTGTCCACTAATTGCTAGATGTATCATTATATTCCAGATAAACATACAGTGGGTGGCATAATGATAATCACCGAAACCGCAAACCTTTCCGCAACCCAAACCACGCCAACTCCCATGAATGGAGATTCTTGAAATGAATTATTTCCTGGTATATGATGGTTTTAAATCCTTACGATCCTTCTTTTATGACATAACAAATATTATCGCGCAGTTCATTAATATCATTGTATAACAAAGAGTATTTCGTCCCCTGAGAGGTAAAAGGTCGTAAGTGACAAAACAGGCAAATTTGATATTTTTGCGCCAAAAGTTTATAAATTGACCCTCCCAGGTTATAGCAAACAATGGTGGCAATTGCAATGATACAAACGGCAATATCACTAATTAATATTAGGTAGTGTATGGAGAATGTCACCCAGATGTCACTGGACAAAGGTAGTAAGTACACTGATGGCAGTGTAACAAGGTCGTAAGTGACATATAGGCATGTGCAATAGCTACTTCCTTTTAGTAAATCAAGCATGGCATTCACTCAAAAGCCTACATTTCTAACGTCTGATGAGGCCTTGGCGATATTATTTGATTCGGATGCGGAAACGCTTGACCAATTATCGTCTGGTGATGAATATAGACCAACAGATGAAGACAGTTCCGATAGTAACACTAATGGTATGTAATAATCTGAGATCTATGTTTAAAATACTTAATAGTTAGCCCACCATATGAATTGTTAGATTCAGTTTGTTAATTAGGCTACATTCAATACAGGAACTAGTTATAAAGGTAGATAACTCTTTAATGCTTGGAGTTTTTTAATACAACAATAGCGTTCAAAATGGCTTACTACGTGCAGCAGATTCAGTTTCTTTACATTCAACATATTATAAAGGCCCTTATGTTGACTATTAAAGAGGGTTAACTCTCTAACACTTGGGAGTTTTCATCCTACAATAATAGTGTTTAAAATGGATTACTACACAGCAGACCACAACACAGGGAAGGCCTTGAAATCGACTAGTAAAGAGAGATAACTCTTTAATGTGTGTAGGCCTACACTGTAGTTTTCATATCACTATAATAGCGTTCAAAAGCAAACAACTCTAATTAGCACATAGTATAGGCTACTATACTTAAAAAGTTAAAAATAAGTCCCACATTTCCCATCAAACCAGTTTTATTTCCAGATCTGCACAGAATGATATGATGGCGATGGGGCTTAATGTCCTACTTGTCTTTACTGACTGGGCGAATGACAACAGTCATACACTTTACAGTGCCATGAGTGACATTTTGTCCGGATATCTATTGAATTCCAACTGCCAAACGGTATTTTACGTGAATGCCAAGTGTCCAAAAGATCTCTGTTTTACGCCCCCCCCCCCCAAACGACAGCTCAATATCGGTTTCTGACTCATGGTTTAAATATAGCTAAATCACTGAGAGAGAGAGAGAGATAGGGTTTAATGTCCATTCGACACAAACTAGGTCATTTCGGAACTAACATATGGTTTAATTGTATTTCATTAATTCGCATGTGCGTAGGGGGCTTTAGCATTCGGAGGAAACCCACGACGTTGAGATGGCGCTCCTATCTCCATGTCACATGTCACATACGGCGCAAGCCAGAGGTAACCTGCCAGCTAGAGGTGGAAGCGCGGCACTCTAGACCACTAGGCCATCCCAACCCCCCTCTCCAGGTTAGCAAGTCAGTGCCTACCTCACTGAGTCACAGTGGCTTTAAGCTATCACTTTCTCTTATCTATTGGTTAAACATTGAAAATTATCTTGCATCTCTATAAATCGAATACTAATTAGTGTTAATCTTATCCAATTTAAACAAATTAATAATAGTATCGGGTGTCAATCATGGTTTTTTTTTTGTCTTTACTTGCAGATGTAGATCGACTAATCAGATCTTTATCACAATCCTCAAAATCGTCTTCAGTTCGCCCACAAACAGATGTCTCTGGGCCTCTGTCAAATGAGGCGCCTGTCTTGACTGTGCCGTTTCAAGATAATGAGCCAGTTGAGTCAGTTACGGGGCAAAGTGACCACGGAAACCATGATGTAGTAGTGCGTGGAAGAAAAAGGTTCAGAAATGAAGAAAACTGGTTACAAAATATACGGAAGAGAGCGAGAAATCACGGACAAGAGTACATTAATAGAAAAAACAACAAAGTAGAAAAACGGAAATTATTATATCACAGGTGTGGTAGGTGCGTCAACAGGTGTAATGAAGTGCTTACAGATGATGCACGTGACAATGTTTTCAAAAATTACTGGCAAATGGGAGACTGGCAAAGACAAAGAGACTTCATCGCATCTCACGTAAAAAGTAAGCCAATAAAACGACCAACTAAGGTTGACAGCAAACGCAAGCGTACCTTACAGTATTATTTTACAGTAGATGGCATTAAAGTGAAAGTCTGCAAAGCAGTTTTCCTGAAGACACTGGGGATTAAAGAAAAAACGGTAACATACACATTAGATCGCCGTTCGTCTACCGGACAAGCTTGCCCTGACAAACGTGGCAAGTGCACACCAGCAAATAAACTTCCTGAAGATGTACGCGCAGCTGTCAGAGAGCACATTGCATCATTCCCTTGCATGGAATCACATTATGTTAGAAGCAAATCAACTAAGAAGTACCTAGAACAGAATTTAACTGTTCGACAGATGTTTGAGCTATATGGTCACAAGTATGCATCCGATCCTTCTAAGCAAGTGAAATTGAAATACTATCGGGATGTCTTTAATACTGATTTCAATCTTTCATTTCATAGACCAAAAAAAGATCTATGTAATTATTGTTTCACGTACAATAACCTGTCTGAAAACGAAAAAAAAACCCAACTGGATGATTATAATGATCATCATAATCGCAAGAACCGCGTACGGGATCTTAAGGCTTTTCATAAAAACTTGGCTAAAGAAAATGAAGATGTCATGGCAGCGACATTTGACCTTGAACAGGTTTTACTGTGTCCAAAACTTAACGTTTCTTCACTTTTTTATCGCCGTAAACTATCTACTTACAACTTAACAGTGTACAACCTTGCTAATCATGATGTAACATGTTTTATGTGGCATGAGGGTAATGCTGGTAGGGGGTCTTGTGAAATTGGGAGTTGCGTATACAACTTTATTAAATGCATAAACAAAGACATTAAGCGTGTAATTTTGTATTCAGACACATGCAGCGGTCAAAATAGGAATCAATTTTTTTCTGCCATGTGCTTACACGCAGTAGAAAACTTACATGTTGATTGCATTGATCATATTTTTATGGAATCTGGGCATAGTCAAATGGAGTGTGATTCAGCGCACTCCACAATCGAATCTGCTATTAGAAAAAAAGACGTATTCTGTCCAACTGATTACTATACAATAGCTGGCTTTGCGAGGCGAAACAAACCTTACGATATTAAAATTATGAATACAGAAGATATTCTTGATTTTAAAGCCTACTCTAAGGGTATCATTAGAAACAGAAACAAAGATATGGATGGATCAATTGTCCAGTGGTTGAAGATTAAATGGATGAGGTATCTTAAAGGAAATCCTAACAAAATATATTTTAGATATGATTATGACATGGATTTCAAAGTACTACGAGTCAACATGAATCTTCGGACAGATGTGCAGCCTGTCATATTAAAACCATTATTTGCTGAAGCTCCATGCATTTCTAAAGCTAAATATGATGATCTGTTGTTCCTTTGCAATTCACTGGCAATCCCTAGACCATATCATTACTTTTACAAAGAACTAAAGTACGATGGTAAAATTGTTGATACTCTAACCGAACCTGATATTACTGAAGCTGATGTCGATGTCCTGGTGGGTGATGAACAGGACTGAATATCTAACGAAAACAGTTCAAGTTGTTGAATCTAACATTTTGAAATAGTTCAGAATCTTTTGAATTTTGTCTTTCATGTACTTGAAGATATTAAAAAGTGTGTTATGATGTTCATATTCCAGATAAAACAATTAATATTAGCATTATGTATTGTTTTCTTTTCAAAATACAAGAGAGAGAAAGAGACACGATACAAATTAATTTTCTTGAGGGTAGAGGTCAATAGCAATGATATAAACTTGGAGAAAACGCACGAGGTTACCCTACCACATATAAGCTGGGGTCGAAATCACACCAATTGACTAAATGACAGACCTTCAGGTCTAAAACGTACCCCTTGGACCACAGGAACCCTCACCATATCTAATTCATATAAGGTCATAACCGGCAGTTAATATGTACCTGTTGTTAAGGTAGAGCGTGGAAAAAGGTCGTAAGTGACTTTCCCGAGTTACCACACCTGATAACTGAAAAATTATTATTGCATTTCTAACTATCCCAAACCATGACATATTGTACGAAATATTAGAAAAAAACATTCATAAACAATTTTACAGGAGCATTTTGAAACCTTTAAACTCGATTTTCTCGAAAAGTTAAAAATGTCACTTACGACCTTATACCTCTCAGGGGACGATTTAACGATCAGGAAATTACCAACATGTGACTATGGTTTATCTTGGTGTCACAGCCAAGACAAATAATAATCTACTACATTCAATTATGGAAGTACTAAATGATTTACACAAGTTAATTAACTAAATATTTTCAATAAAATCATATCTATTAAAATGATCTTGTGTGTGTTGCGCAAGATTAATGTCCCAACATACCAGAATAAAAGTTACACTTTCAGAAGCGTCATTTGAGTGATGTTTAATCCCTTGTCAACTATGATATTGTAAAGAGTAGACCCCTAAAGGAAATATCATAGCAGCCCTAAAAATTTTGTATGGAATATGGAAGCTAAACCACAGATCAACCAAAGCCAATGTAAAACACTTTCCAGGCTACACAGTTATTGTTTTGGCCACTAATCGTCTATGTATGACTGGTGGGAGTACTGTTACAGGTCTTTCGTTCGATCGTTTCTGGGGTTTAACGTCCACTTCTACCAGGGGTTATATCGTAGACAAGTTGCAGTTCTCCAATCTTGGGCTTTTTAATTATTGGCGTAACTGTTTGACTTATAATGGGGCTTGTCCAGGAATTAACTGTGACTTTCGTTCTATCTCAAATATCCTACAGATAGCTCTTTAGATCACGCTTTTGTCACGTTCGTATAACATTATAACCCATTGTGGTATCAATCCCAAATTATATTACAATAGTTCAATTCCGCCGGGGCATGGAGTGATAAAAGATATTTATGGAAGGCACATGTATCCATTTTTCTAATTATAATAAATATATTTCACATTTGTTCATGTGAAGATCTGGCCCCAAGTTCACAAAGCATTCTCAGACTTAATTTGAGATTTTACTCAACTTTCAATCACTGTTTGCAAGAAATATCTTTGATCCAGAAACATAAAACTTTGCATACAGTTTCTTATTACGGTATTTGATACATTGAAATAACAAAAGTTTTATGAGGGGCTATATTTTAGCTAAACTAGGGCAAACAAATTTGAGAAAATTCTTAACTTCAGTCTGAGAATGCTTTGTGAACTTGGGGCCTGTTGTTATATCAAACTGATTTCAGGCATCCGCACTGCAGATCATAAGGTCTGTTGCTATGGGTACCACCCGTGTGTTCGCCTGCTTAATATCTGTGGTTCACTGTGTCTTCCACCCAGTGACAATGACCTCAGTCGGTCAGGGCTCACACTATTTTCCCATCAAAATAAATCACAATATTTATCTTTACCCCCCCCCCCCCCCTATTGTTTCCGCCAACTGGATTATTTAATCAACCATAAAAGTATGAAAAAAATAAAGCATTGATAATAACCGAACACTGACATCAAATTGGATATATCAGAGAGTTTCTACTAGCTGTTCTTATCTGATTTCGCTTACTAAACTGCCACTCTCAATCTACCGCTGTAATAGACAAACTCATAAAAGGATTGCTCAATTTTCAGTTTTCTTTGCATTTACAACAATGGGCTCTTACAGGTGTTGAAACGAATAATATATAATACCATGTCACTCTAATTCTCTCTTAAATTCATTACCCATTTGTCCCAAGGGGGTATACAATATAAGAAATTTAATACACTACAGGAAATTTGATTCACTATAAATATAGTTTTAAGAACAGTAAAATGTAAATTGAATCCGGATTGTATCGACGCGCTGCAAAACGAAACAATACATAAAATGAAAGCTTTATCACGATGTTCTGACTGATCTTTAAAAACTTTTAATCGCATTACAAGTTATAGCGGATGTTTGGTAGGTTTCACAATGGCTGGAATAAAGGACCGGTTGAATTATTCAATAATTGTTCACATCCACATTGCTTCATTGTTAGAAGAAATGTTGTTTTTCAGATCCATATATTTTTGAAAGGTATTCATAAACACAATCAGCCAATTTCCACACATGTATTCTATAATCTATGATGATAGTTTAGCTACCGAAAAGATACACAATAATATCCTTTTCATTGTCATAACGCCTCCTTGTTGTCATTATACTGCGCCGATAAATCCTATTATGGTCCATTATAAAAATATTTTAATGACACTGTTATTATCTATATTGTACACAATTTTGTATTCATAACCAAGCCTAATCCAAATCGTATTATTATTTCCAAGCACGGTTGTCATTCGACAAGGAAAGATGAGACAAAAAAAATGAGTTGCACTGACGAGTTATAAATCGAAAATCGAAAAATAATAAGCGGAAATGCCTTTTTTCGGGTTAAACCTTGCATTACACTAGTGCCAGATTAACCTTGTGGGGGGGGGGGGTATACCAATTGTGCGGGGGACCTATTGTTGTTTGTTCAAATAGTTCGTACTGATCACGGATCGCACCAGTATGTATTCTTGAGGGCCTGGAGTTTTTTCTCCAGGATTTTTTTTCTCTAACATTAGGATTAATTTCAGTGCATCTGAGACAATTTAGGCAGCGATTTCACTGACGATTGGAATTCTTTGACAATTTGAGTATTTTAAACAGACTCTTTCTCTTATGATGTTTTCATTTACTTTATTTTAGTGAAATTATTTTAGGTGACATAAAACATTAAACTCCGATCACCAATTAATGTCAGTAAAGAGTTTTATAAGAAAACTTCTAACAAGAACAGTTAACACGCCAGAGCACAAGGGCTCCTAAATTCACAAAGGAAGCCTCTGTGACTTTCTTCGCGACTTGAGGAGAGCGAAGGCGGAGATGATGCTGTCAATATCGAGATCACTAACCACATCATACTCGATCGACATTAATGAGAGATTTACCAAACGTTCCTGACCCATCGTCGAGCATAGATGATTTTTGATCATTTTAAGTTTTGAAAAGGACCGTATTAGTATGACCCAGAATTGTGGGGGGGGGGGGGAACTTTGTCCCACTTTGCTCTCCCACCCCCCTAGATCCGGTACTGCATTACAGGTAAGGCTAGAAGAATTGGATAAGGGGCCGTCTAAGATTGCACAGAAGATCATATTATCTCGGTATCACGTAACTCACTGTAGGCATTTATTGTGCGAGTGTCGAAATATTTGCGACGATCACTTACATCTATAATTTCGACATAGAAATAACTATGTGGCATGGCAATTGGGCCTTATGACCATCCGCATAGTTTCAGATAGTTGTGCAGGATAATCATCTCAATGGGATTTTCAACCAAAGTGTTTTTAATTCCCTAAAATATATCAGATTGCTCCTTTAAACGCGATTTCTCTCCACTCCTTTAAAACTCTGGCAAAATACAGCTAAAAGAGTCCATTGTTGATCTCAATTCTACAACAGTTACTGTTAATGACTGATAACATAACTATTTAATGTATATCATTACCTACTTAAAAATTCATTAATAGAAACTTTGTCATTTGAATATGACTTAATAGTGATGAATATAAAGACAGTCTACTAATCTGTACACAGCAGGGGTGTTTAATAACGCCATCGACAAAGCACAACGCCACAAGTCTAATAAACAATTAACAAGCTAAGGACTAAAAAAGAGTTCTTTATACGATTTAAACTCCAAACACAGGCTGGTGGTTATCTGTCATCGCAGCGATAATGTTCATGGATAGATATGAACCAATTCTGTAGTTCTTTGCAGTGCAGTCTTGGAGGACTAGGACAACACAAGGTTGGGATAGGAACAGTGCTGGTTAATTAATAGGCAAAATAAGCACGTGCCTATGGCATGGTAATGCTTTGTTAGATCCAAATAGTTTCTTTTTTAATTGTTTTTGTCGCAATTGCTGTCTTAAGCTCGTGACCATTAAACAACTTAAAATACAGACACTTGCACGTATTTGTATTGAAATACGTCACTCGTACGAATATTTGAAATAATGGTACGCCAACATCAAAGGATAACATGGCATCTGTATTTTAATTTCAATTAATGTTATTATTAAAGGACGTCAGTGAAACCCGTTATGGTTGCATGGCAGGTCTGTTACAGTTTTATCGGTAATAATCATCTCTAATTGGAGGGTAACTTATCTATAGTTCAACACCCAATACGTTAAGCTGCATATATAACAACTAATCAATAAGTATTTATTCTTCAATCAGCTTGGTAAACTTCCTTGATATCTACTGATATTTGAAAGTGTTGATGAGTTTTTTCCAGCGACTTATTTTTATTATTGAGTCTATGTTTGTATCATTAGTAGCCACACGAGCCGTACATTAAATTCTTCACATTTCATTTGCCATTCGGCACGAGACTTCATTAATAAATATTGTGCCACGACGCATTACCATTTTAATAATGGCGTGTACTTTTTTGATAAATTATCTGGACTTACAATTCCAAATATAATACAGACAGAAATTGGATATCTGTGTTTAATAATTAAGAGATGATACAATTGATCAAATATATATATATATATATAACACAACGCCGTGTATGTTTGATAACCTTGATTAAAGGGGCATGTGGATTATGTATATAAAACCATTATAAAGGCAGAATAGTAGTAGAAGATATACATGCAATGGCACTATAATATAGGAGAAAATTGGTACACTTGTCAGCTAGATCTATAGGAGGCAGACACAGAGACGGGAGGGTGGGGGGGCGTTTGTTTGCCAATGAAAAAAACCCGATTCTGGCTTGGCAGCTAGACAACGATATGCAATTATATATTATTTGTAAATGAAATGAAGTGGGGTTTAACGTCCTACTCGGAACTGGGCTAATGAAGATGGGTATACGCCATATAGTGTGCTGAGGGAAAGTTTGCCCGGACAGAGGCACTACGGCCCACTCTTATATCGAATTCCAACTGTCAGGGGATCTTTTACGTACACGCCAATGTGTACACGGGACCTCGATTTTGTGTCCCATACGAAGGACTAGACAACTGTTTTTGTTGAGCGGGGGAATCACGCCAGAAAATCTGAATGAACTTTCTCGGCCAATGTAGAGTTCGAACATCCACTTAGTCATCGTGATTCCCCTATATTATCTATATGTATGTTTTTGATAACAAACCCGTGTGTATAGAACTTGCAACCCGACTCATATCCGAAAACTTAAAATCTTTAATTAATGGAATAGGTGGTTGTAAGATGAGCTTGCTGAGTAAGTGGATTACTGTTTCCTGTTTATTATGATCGTTTATGAATAAGATATTCAAAATTGATTAGGTATACCGCTTTAGCTTTGATATTATTACCTGCTCTCTGTTTATTAAGAGATTTTATGGATATGCTATACAAAATTAACTAACTTACTTTTTTTTAGCTTAGATAGGATAGAACCATAAAACTTTCATAGGTTATGTTGAACTGAGAAATAATGGGACGTGATCCCAGGGTGAATTTAAACCTGATCTTGATGCTTTTTATTGACTGATGTATATTTCGAGGACGCGGGATTAATTACTGCTACTAGCATTCAAAGCAATCTATTAGTATATAATAGTATGCTATTATAAAAGCGATATCTTAATAATTCATCACTCTGTGTGTATTGTCCAGTGTATCCAATTCACCACAACATTTGTAAGGTACCAGGTAAAACTTGTGACACGCTGTAATCCCGGTGTCATAGTTTCCATCAAAGCAGAGTTGACTAAACCGATTGGTCCTGATCATTAAGACATTAACCAGCTTTCATTTTAATAGACTGCATGCGAAAATGGGGACAAATTGTGCATGTAGTCAAATTGAAAAATATCATTCATTGAGATTAATGATGGCGTAAGCGGTAGATACGATTAACAATGGCGTGTGCTCTATTATTATGTGCAGGACGGCCGCACTACTCGCAAAACAAAAGACTACAAGATAAACCTGTGGACAAGACAGAAAATAGACATTGCAAAAATAAACAAATATCAAATCTAGTGAATGGATCCGGGAGTCAGTCGTAACGTCCATTGGTAGTGCGCCGTACAGTCCAGAACCTGTTATGATCACTGTAGCATATATCGCCTAAAGCTGTATAATAAGGGTAAACGTCCGCTTCCAAATAGGGTTAACACAGAATATGCCCATTAGTGGGGTACGTCTACTGTATTACCTATATGCATATGTAATTCGAATAAATAATACAATCCGATTTTTTTTTTTTAAAAAAGCACATTGTTTATCACGCTTTCGACTTTAATATCAAAGATAGGTTGCCAGGCAACGAAACATACGCCCACAGCAGCTAAATCGTTGTCGCATATTTTTACTTTTTTGGGTAATAAAACATTTGTAATACACTAAAATCTAATAAAGAGTAACAACTCATTATGTAATTATCTGAAAATCATTAGAATTTGTTTGCTTTTTATAAAGTTTTGCACCACCCTAACAATTAGTATAGGAAACATTTAACATCATGGATTTAGCTGTTCAGTTATGAAAATTCGTTGAAAATCAAAATACTTGTTCGTTTCAACACCTTAAACTCTGTGTATCAATCTGAAGTCAATCGGATGATAAGTTTGGCATCTATAGCGTCACAAGGTTTTTTGAAGTGATCAAGGGCCATAACTCTGGCACAAATTATCGGAAATTGCTAAAAATCAATAGGCTTCTTCGTCTTATGACCTTAAACACTGTGTATAAATTTAAAGCAAATCGGATATTAACTTTGGCCTCTAGAGCGTCCACAAGATTTTTTGAAATGATCAAGGGCCTTAACTCTGGTAGTTATTATCGGAAATCGCTGAAAAACAATAGGCTTCTTCGTCTCATGACCTTAAACACCGTCTATAAATTTAAAGTCAATCGGATATTAACTTTAGCAATTGTGAACGCCGGACGGACGGACGGACGGACGGACGGGGACGACGACAATATACGACTACATTTCAATGTGGGCGTATAAAAAGGGAAATAATGAATGGATATAAATCATCTGCATGATGCATATAATTAATTATTAATGATCGTAAAACTTCCCCATTATCAACTCTTGTTTGATGGCCATAAACAGACATTAACGGAAATAAAGTCCGTAGTATAGTAGGTTTACCGAAAACAAACTCCCCATATCAACATTGCATGACATAAATAAAACAAAATAATCTAAATTAACGGAACGACCATAACTATGTGTGGGTGGGTGTGTTTGAGTGCGCCCATCACGCGTCATTGCAGCCCCCCCCCCCCCACACACACACATTATGCGATATCAAATTAACAGCATGACCCCGTGAATGTTTTAGTCCATCGAATTCATACAATTTAATGCAGATCATTTTTCAACTAAATGAAAGCGGGCCTCTATTTTAGGTTATTACCATAATCAGCAATTACAAAATAGTAAGAATAAACCGTGTCTTAATATAAACCATCTATTAATGAGTGATTTCCGTACAATTAACCAAAATCAGTTGTATAATTTTGGTAACCAATTGCTAATATTATACTGGATTTTATGTGCTGAATCTAAATTTTGAAATGTTATGAAATATGGTTTATCTTTTAACGTCCTGTTCTGCTTCGACTGGGCAAATAAAGAAGGACGTGCGGCCTACTCATTTACATTAAGCCAATGGGTTTTTGTCCCATCGGAATGATTATGCGCTGTCCCTTGCAAAGCCCCTATCCTGCACCACTGACAGGGGGGGGGGGGCATCGAAAATCTCGATCAACACGGAGATCAAACTCGTCTTCTCCGGATTAGCGAGCCTACGTATCAATCACTGAGGTACCGTGACATACAGTGTTCTACGAGGGAATGGTTAGCGCATCGGCGCTGTGTCTCAAGGTCTGTCATTGAGTCAACTGGCGTGGTTTTGATTCCCCGGTTGTACTTGACAAGAGTATGGTCGCCTGTCCAACCTCGTGGGTTTTCTCCCAGCCCCCCCACCCGCTAAAGAACGCCATACGTGCAAGCGAATTATTGAAATAAAATAAAACCATATGTTTGTCCCCAAATGACCTAGTTTGTGTCGAGTGGACATACCCCCCCCCCACTTCTCCATCGAAATATTACTGAAAAGACGTGTATTCCAAATGTTCATTTTAAAAACTGATTGCACCAGTTAATTAATATTGTCGACTTATGCGTGTGTTGAAGCACACACAGATAATGTATTATTAGTAGCTAATTACCAAACAGCGAGCAGCTGTCTGTTAAACATAGACGTAAACTTCCGATATTATGATTGTCCAAATTTTGGGACATTAATGATTGTAATTGGGTGTTTGCTTTCTATATCCGTGAATAACGATGTAATGGTTATGACAGTTCTGCAACTGTTAATTTTGTTAAGCGCTATTCGGAGCTGAAGCCGGGGCATTTGGGTTTGTCCTTCTGCCCATCAAACATTTTGGAACATAATAACTCTACATCTAATTGAGTTAGAAGGTTCAGGGGTGTTCGTGTCTTGACCTAGTTCCATGGTGAGCATTTTCTGTCCAGGCTAAGCAGAGATATTTGGTATCATTAATTGAGACTTTATCACATATTATCTGCAGTGCCGGATAAACCCCGTGGGTGTCCCGGAACATACCAACTGTACGGGGGCCCCATTGTTGTTTGTTCAAATTGTTCTTACTGACCACGGATCGTACTAGTTGGGACCTTTTGATTATTAGAACCAATAAGTTATGTAATTTAGTTAGTTTTAGATCTCTGGGCCCCCGAATATCTGTTGGTACCTACCAGTCCCGGGTCTCCCAATATCTCTTACTGCCCAGGGCCCTAATCCTTGCCCGATCAGCCCAGGTACTGCTTGGTTCCGCATGGATAAAATATTAGTATGACCCAGAATTGTCTGTGTGTGTGTGTTTTGGGGGGACATTTGTCCCACTTTGCCTCTAGGTCCGGTACCGATTACATGTGCTACTCATAATCGGCGTGAATGCTGGCGTGTATAATTACAGATGACATAATCGAAAGTGAAATAAGCACAATATTTTCTATCTACCGATCGGCTTATCAACTGTATAATTAGAAGCGTTAATTATAATATAATTAGGTTATATATCTTTGAGGATACATGGTATGATATCAATTATAAATTCCCATAGTCCGATAATCGGAGGCGTGATATACACAGGCGCGGATCCAGATGGGGGGGGTCCAGGGGGTCCGGATCCCCCCCCCCTGCTCAGACTTGAAATTTTTTTATGCGATTTTATTGGCGATTTAGACCTGTAATTTTGGAATTTACCTTCCGGAAATACGTCAGAATGAACCAAATTGAATCTAATTTACCAAATTAATCGGTTGAGCGCAATTAGTTAAGCAATTATCAAACCTAGACACCCCCCCCCCCCCACACACACACACCTGCAAAAAATCCTGGATCCGCGCCTGATACAGTTGTTTTTAAAAAGAGTTTTGTGAAACACAGAATTAGTCACGTACATGGTTTAGTTCCCGTGTTCAAATAGACACGAACATCCATTCAAAACTTGACGAATATCGTCGAGATCCAAATATCCTCGCTCGACATTTTTACAGAACCATTATTTGACACGATGATGTTGAGGGCACACCACTTTGGCTCACCAGTCCAACCGAAACTGGTGGACAAAGATTTTAAGGATTATTTATACCCCAACATTCCATCGAGAAACACACAATGACTCGCCAAAATCACGATTGAAATTGTTTAAAACTGTAGTCCTTACAAAGGTGCCGCTTTGATCCTCGGGTGCCCCAAATCTCGCCTGGATTTTCAGAATTATCTCGTCTAACGGACTCCCACCCTTCCTCGTCTAATATGTCTACTTGCCATTCAGGTTTTAGCACCACTTTATACTCACCAAAATAGCCCGGTTCTTATAGCCTACTACTGCAGAGAATAGAGGCATAAATCTTATAAAACAATTAGTTTGCTCAACGCAAATATCAATCGCCTTTTGCTGGCTACGCCAATCCAATCCACGTTATATTTTTTAGAATTTAAAAAAACAAAAAAACAACAAAAAAAGCCAACAAAACAATATACTACCAAAGCACTGCATAATTAAACTTATTGGTAACCGGGTCAAAACTCAAAGGATTATGCGCAGATGTATCATTCGCCTGTTATCGGTCACACCCGCCAGGTCCACGTTATGATTTTTTTGTATTTTTTTTAAATCGTATGGCCCAGGACCGCATATTAAAACTCGAAAGGAAATAAAAACTCAAAGGGTTGAACGAAAACAAAATCAGAAAGGGGACATGAAAATATATTACTTAAAACTTACCAGAAGTATCCTTTAAAACAATCCTCTAATTTCAACACTACACATATCTTTAAACAAAAATCTATCAACAAGATCTGAATTTTTATAATACTAAACTTTGTCTTTAGCTATTATAAGACACAATTTACTATTACAGATAGTAAGATCATCGTCTCTTACTAATACTTTCAATCAATTAGTTTATTTTTACAACCCTAACGGGGATGATCACTGTACCACGTGGTGGCGGGGATATTATTGATTAGAAGTATTAATAATGCCGTGTTTCCAAGACAACGTGTAAATACTGAATAATGCAAACTTTATGACAAACAGCGTGAACTTTCAGAACAAATAATTTTAACAATTAACCCAATCTTTGCAAATTTTAAATCATTAAAATTAATTTAATTAAAAGGTCTACAAATGTCAAATGATAAAGATGTGTTTTCTCCTCTAAGCAATCAGTGAAAAAATATCTTAAGCTTCTGTAATTGTAGTCCACTTTTTATTTCCTTCAACTAAATGTATGAGTAGTGATATAGATTGTGCCATAGCAGAATTACGGGGTATGCATCCCTTTATTAAACGCTGGTGCCACTAATAAAATTATTTTTCTACATTTCCATCCTTAAACGCGTGGCCGCATTTGTTTTTATTGAGCAGAGTTACAATGTTGGCTTTGACTTGTTTTAACATTTTTTTTCCTACACATTGCAGTTCCACCAACTCTCTATCTCGATTTCGCCTTCTGGAGTACTGCCATTACATAATTTCACCAACTAGTAAAATGATCTCTCTTGCAATTGTATATAACACAAATTAGCATGCTTCGTTAAATTCTAATAGGTATCTTGCGAAGTCAATGCTGTTTTTTCTAAATATCACATTTTCAAGTCAGTGAGGGGTTTGTAGTACCATTTATGACTAGCCAAAAAGTCCTGTCATATTTTAAAAACAAATGAATCTCCAACAAATTGGACACGTGGAGTGTATACAAGACGAACGTTCAACGCCGCTGATTGATCTTTGCGTTTAATTATACTGTTAAGTCTACTTCAAAAAAGAGAGAAAGAGTGAGAAATGAGGTTTAACGTCCACTCAACACAAACTAGGTCATTTCGGGACTAACATATCGTTTAATTTAATTTCAACAATTCGCTTGCGCGAAGGGGTCTTTAGCAGTGGGAGGAAATCCACGAGGTTGAGAAGGCGCCACTATCTCCATGCCACATACGCTCACACCAGGGATCGAAACCACAGCCGCAAGCCAGAGGTGGCCGGCCAGCTCTACTTCAAAAAGCCATGTGCAGATTTACGCAAGAATGTCAGGATATCACTAACCGGCTTATTGTCTTTCGGCTTGACTTAGGTAGCAGTTGTTATTGCTTGATCAAATGGTTAGGAGGTTTTGGGAACACCGAGGAATTCAAATGCACAGCAGACTCTACCATTAGACTGCGGAAAAAGACTTTGGCAGAAGATAATTCAAGAATTTACTTAGGGTTCAATATGTATGGCAAATGGACTGTAAGTAACGACAAATACATTCCTATTTTTGGCCCTCCCTCGATAAAGTTACATGGCCTCCAAACATGGCCTCCAGTAATAGATTTATATATCTTGGGGTATTTCCTGGCAAATAGACGGTTTGAAGATTAATTATGATTTTCGTCAGTTATCCCATCAGATCACCCAATGTGTACGAGGGAAGGCATTTTAAACTTTAAGGTATCCACCATAGGTCATTTGAATACTGCTAAAACACTAAACACTTAAAATTAAGTAGCTCAACTTTAAGGGAAAGTTTGATACTTAGCGTTGCCTTCCTGCGTATATAAAATAACAGAGCCGACAGAGTCGACTGGGTACCTGTTACACCAGTGACAGTGTGCAAGTACGGGAGGTATCGACAGTTGCCGATCGAAGAAAGTTGGGTGGAAACATTGCAGACATAAGTTGAGTGATATGGTGGCCCTTTACAGTTATAAGCAACTAACAATATCGACAGGAATATACACCATGATATCTTGTTGGTTTCTTTTAACATAAAGTGGAATAACTGAACGCCACAGATTGTCCTTCGATTGAGACTTCTGGCGTATTTCGCCGAACATAACTGATTGTAAAGTAGATTAAACGATTGAATATAAATCAGTTTATATATAGAGGATATTTGTCGTTTTAGAGTGAATAACATAGCAAGAGTGAAAATATAAACGTTTTCTTGCTTAGAGATGAAATAAAATATGTTATTCACGACAAAACGACAAATGTTCTTTTTATTTTATGATTTTACAATCATATTAGGTAAAACAAGTTTTATTTATAAAACAAGTTTTATTTATAAAACAAGTTTTATTTCACTACTAGCCAGTGGAATAACACTTTTATTTCACTGATAAAACGCGGTATTCCACTTCTGTATGGCGGGGTATCGGGTTCAAAATGCGATCTGCAGTAGAAAGTAGAAAATAAAAAACAAAAGGGAAAATTCTTATCCAAAATGGACATTTTCTTGTGGGAAACATATTACCGCTCGTGCTTTTCAACCTAATACGTCCTGCACCTTTTCAACTTTAAGTCGTAAATATTCTACTTTCAACAACAAAATTTCTACTTTCAACAGCAGAATTTCTACTTTCGATGATCAACTTTTGACATACGGACTTTCAATTTCAGATTTTCTACTCCAGATTTTCTTCTTGAGATTTTCTCCATGCATATTACGGAAATAAATTTGATCACTTGACTATTTTTGCATGTCATTAAAATCAAATTTCATTACATCGTTTTTTGTCTATTTTGATTTTCCCGCAAGCTGAAATCTGACAGTTGAAATCAAAACTTTATTGAAATTGTTCTTTAATAGCAATCCCCTACACAACCTGTTGACTTCTCTTTGAGAGTAAGGTCATCAACTTCGGGTTAAGGGTCAACGACTGATGTCAGCGACTGAAAACAATGGCCGTGCTATAAACAGTTAGTGTTTAGTCTGTGTCCGATGCATAAAACTGAGGACAGCATAGTATCTAGTCGCTTTGGAATGAAAACAAAGATGTGGAGGGATTTATAGAGGAGTAGGCTGCATGTTCCACCACTGTTAAATAAAGTCACGCTTTACCTTTTCCTTGTCGTATTTAGCGACTTCGTTATTCGATTTGATTTTTCGACTGGATTATTCGACTGTATTATCTGCCTGGTTTTTTTTTCGACTGAGATATTTCACTGATATTATTGACTGATTTTTTCGACTGAGTAACTTCTTCTTTAATATATAATATGTACAAACTAGGTCATTTCGGGACTAACATATGGTTTTTAATTTTATTTCAATAATTCGCTTGCGCGTACCGGTCTTTAGCATATACAGGTCACAATTTTATGGAATACAACAATTACTGTTTATTGCTGAGCGACGTTTCGACTGGGCTTCTTTAGTCATTATCAACCAATGAGACCAACTTAGGAAGACTGTATATACTAGTTGGGGTTTTGATATATAGGAAGTTATAGGTTGTGTAATTGTTGCTGGTTTTTTTATGTGCTCCTGAAATAAAGTGTTGAAGATCCATTCCAATAATCTGTGTTCATCTAAGAGAACATACACCGGCGAGCTACATTCCCTGCAAGTCAAAATGTGTTATATTGTGGAGAAAGCGGTACAGCTAAGCGACATAAATTGTACATATTATTTATTAAAGAAGAAGGGGTGAATATCAACTATATTCCTCATTCAGTAGTAGTAGCAGTAATACGGAATCTGGATCAACTATCAGGGTCTTGAAAGAGGCGGCTTCTCGGAAAACTAATTATCCAGAACGGAAAAGAAATATCGTTCGTTTGCCCAAATACAAAGGGTTAGACAGAGACAGCTTGAATATTTTGCAAAGATGGGTGCCCAAAAAGTACAGGTCTCCACTAAAAAGGATGCAGGTTTTAAAAATGTTCCGGATACGATGTATCTGTTTTTAACAACCTCGTGTGAATGGTGGCAAGAGAAACAATATGTCATCCTGCCAATAGCCATCTGTCATGTTTAGAAGTTTATCTTGTATTGTTCCATTTTCATTTTTCGTTTCGGTGTTCTTAATTTCGTTTCTTTACTTTAGGAAAATTGTTTTTTTTCCGCTATATTTGTACAACAGAGCTACAATCTACTATTACAGTATTTCGAATTTCAACTTTCATGAGTTGCAGCAATGCAAGTTGTTGCAAGTTTTAGTCCAAAAAGCACCAGCAGCCAAGACCCAAGATCATATTTACGTAGGCATTTGTTCAAAAGATCCACCTGTACAAGTCCTTGGACATTTTAGGCCTTACAGGAATTCTTTGTACAGAAATAAAAATTATTATCGTGAAAATAGTTATAGATTATGTTATTTTGATTAGTGGAAAAATAAGGATTTTGATTGTATTAATATTTAAAACATGTTTTTGTTTGAAGTAGGGTGGATACATATGATTAATGTGTAACATGTTATTTTATTATTGTTTAATTCTGTTTTTAATTTCAAATCTATATTTTAATATACGTTAATGTTTGGTAAGTCAGATGAAGCAGACAGCAATTGGTCACTCGATTTAAATTATGGCAACTAAAGTGGTTGATCTGATCAGTTAAATGGTTTTAGACTTAGTCCAAAAATTATATGTTTAAGTTAACACTTTCATAGTAACTAATAGTAAGTAACTAATTTATATAAAGAGAGAGATGTATGTACTATTAATAATAGTTGGAGAGACCAGCCTAGGGAACCTATATACTAGCTAGTTCTAGGGCCGATTTATAGGAAGTTATAAGTTGTTTACTTGTTGCTGTTATTGCTCCTGAAATAAAGTGTTGAAGATCTATTCCAAGAATCTGTATTCATTTCTAATACTTAAAGAACACACTCCACAAGATATAATCCTAGAAAGTGGAATCCTGTTATGGGCATGAAAGGGTTACTTAATGAAATTAAAGGTCTTAATGCTCTGCTCCAAACTAGGCTAATGAGCGAAATTTTCCCCGGACAGCGGCATCAAGCATCTTACCCACTTAGCCACTGTAATCCACCGCTACTTTATGAAATGGAATGGGGTTTAACATCCTACTGTTGTGCACCGACTGGGATTATGAAGACGGGCATACGCCATACAGTGTGCTACGAGGGAAATTTTGCCTGGGCAGCAGCGCTACAGCCTACTTATATATTGAATTCCAAATGACAGGGGATCTTTTACATGCGTGCAAATGTGTACATGAGACCTTGGTTTTTTGTCCTATCCAAACGACAAGACAGTTGTCCTTGTTGTCAGGCCCTACGTCCAACCTCACCAGCATGGGGAAACCACCCGGAATATCATGAGGAACTGTCTCGAGCAATACCGGGAACGAGCCCGCTACCTCCAGGCCAGCATGCCAGCGTCTTACTCACTTAGCCACTCTTGCTCCAGGCTACTTATTGTTATCTTAGTTCACTCCCATTAGTGTTTTTTTTAGAGGCAGACAGCAAATAAATTTGTAAAGTCGATTTGAATGACAAACTGGCACTCAACTAAAGTGGTTGATCTGTTCAGTTTCTTTAAAGGGACAATCCCGATAAGAACAGAGTCTCAAAAATTAAAGTCCGAGCATTTATGAAATTTATGGACCAAAATATAGAGGCATGATGTATTTACATTGTCTCAAAATTTCAGCTCAAAATATTGAGTCGTTTTGACGTTAACGTCAACAATGCTTATCCGGACTCGTAACCCTTTTAAGATTTCAGGTCAATTTTTTCATTGGGTGACCTCATAATCGATTCCCGTTTCTTGAGAGGTCTATACAGCAAATGACCCATGTCCTGTACTTGATAGCAAAAGGTAAATTTCACCTACATATTATTTTTATAGAAAGAAGTCAGCTTTTATCCAGATACTGTATAATACAACGGTCTCGATTTCCAGATGAAGACTGTCAGGTTTAAGTTATTAACAAACATATCACAAATATCGGGTTAGTTGGTCGGCCTTCGGTAATGGGTTTTAAGGGATTTTAACACAAAATGAAGCAGTTTTATTCCCCAAAAAGTTATCGGGATTGGCCCTTTAACTTTTATTTGCCTTAAGAATTGTTCCTTCAATAATTATGTTTATGTCAACACTCTCTTAGTAACTATTTTACATAAAAAGACAAATGTATGTAAAAAAGAGAGAGAGTGGGGGGGGGAAGATATATATATATATATAGAGAGAGATGGGTTTAACGTCCACTAGACACAAACTAGGTCATTTCGGGACTAACACATGGTCTTTACAGTGGGAGGAAACCGGAGTACCTGGAGAAAACCCTCAAGGTTGGACAGGCGACCCTAATCCTTGCCACGATGTATATAAGATGAATTATAGTTGAACTTGGGGGGAAAAAAACAAAATAGACAAAAAACGATGTAATGAAATTTGAGTTGGTGCGTTTTTTATTTAAGTCAAACAAACTATTCCCAAATTTTAACCCAACCATCGACCGAGTTTGCTGACTGCAAATCCAGTGGTACCTAGGGGTAATTGCCGAATTTTAATGACATGCAGAAATAGTCACGTGATCAAATTTATTTCCGTAATATGCATGGAGAAAATCTCGAGCAGAAAATCAGGAGTAGAAAATCTGAAGTTGAAAATCGAATGTCAAAAGTTGATTATTGAAAGTAGAAATTCTGTTGTTGAAAGTAGAATATTTACGACTTAAAGTTGAAAAGGTGGACGTATTAGGTTGAAAAGCACGAGCGGTATATGTTTCCCACACGAAAATGTCCATTTTGGATTAGAATTTTCTCTTTTGCAATTTATTTTCTACTTTCAACTGCAGATCGCATTTTGAACCGGATACCCCACCATGCTTACTGATCATAAAATAAACATTCATATTACATTATTATATGCTTTGTGACTCATTTGTGTCATCAAGATAACCCTGTCAAAGCTCATTACCATTTTTAATTTAAATAATTAAACTGTCCAATTTATTAAAGCGCGGTTATTAATTTCACATCCAACTGCTAAACACATTTTGTTATGGCCATCTATCTCGTGATATGATACCAAACGGCATTATTAATATGATATATTGACCTTACCATGTTGTCATATTGTACATAAATTAGATTGATGTATATAATTATATATTCAAACCAATAATTAGAAGTCTAGATCACAGTTTACTATGATCCGATGAAATATAAAAGCAATGTCGGGGATCTGGACTAATCAAGAAACACCGCAGTGAGGTCAAAACGCCACATGTGGACGAATAGACCTTGTAATGGCCTTGTGGTATCCGCAAGCATTCTGTGCACAGAAAACTATTAACTTTGAGAATACATCTCTTCTCTGAATAGCCGCCATTTTAATACAATTAGTATACTATTTTGTTATGTGGTTCTTCATACCAAGATTTAATAAACATTTTAAATTTCATGGCGCGGGATAATATTTCTCAATAGTCTCGAAGTATTAGTTTTTTCGGCTAAAATCGTGGATGTAGCGACTTAAAATGTCGGTCTCGTCTCAAGCGGAGCAATTTGTATACATGAAGTGTAAGTTTCGTATGAGAGAGAGAAATGGGGTTTAACGTCAACTTGACACAAACTAGGTCATTTTGGGACTAACATAGTTTCATTTTATTCCAATAATTCGCTTGCGCGTAGGGGTCTTTAGCAGTGGGAGGAAAACGGAGTGCCCGGAGGAAACCCACGAGGTTGAGAAGGCGCCCCTATCTCCATGCCACATACGCTCACACCAGGGCTCGAAATCACAGCCGCAAGCTAGAGGTCATCGGCCAGCTAGAGGTCGACGCGCGGCACTCTAGACCACTAGGCCATCCCAACCCCATAAGTTTCGTATGACCCCAATCATATGATGTACGTGGTACAAAGCACTGAACAATTTGCATTTCGCATTATTATTCTTTTTAATGTGATATGGCATGGAGTGCAGATACAATATTTATAACGGATCAATTATATAACAATACATTTGCCTTGTAGAACTAGCTAAGTGTTGATATATCTTAACGAAAAAAGCAAATGCCGCAAATAGTAATCAGTTCGTTTTAGCAATATTTGCATTGGAATTGGTAATCTCTCACTGATTCATCGCCCGTTCGCGTAAGAAAATGGTTACAAAACGATAATTGAAGTACCCCCTCTTTATTTCGTTAGAGGTAAACAACGGCCAGATTAAGCGAAAAATATCCATTTCGCGGTACATTTAAGTTAAGCGAGTAGGCTGAAATTGATTTTGTTTTTATCACTAGCTTTGGGGAAAGAGAAATGGAGTTTAATGTACACTCGACACAAACTATGTCATTTCGGGACCAACATATTTCAAATTTTATTTCACATTTTCGCTTACGAGCAGGGGGTCTTTAGCAGTGGGAGGAAACCTGAGGACCCGGAGAAAACCCACGAGATTTGACAGGCGACCCCACACCTTGTCACGTTCAACCAGGGGAATCGAAACCACACCAGTTGACTCAATGTTTGACCTTAAGATACAGTGCACACGTGCTGCCCCCCCCCCCCCTCGCGGGCTTTGGTGTTGTGGCGTTAAAATAGAATAAGTGTATAACATTACTGCCACCGAGGTTTTTACGGATACATTTTTTCCGACCATTTACCATGTTTTGTCTTTACCGTGTTTTCCGCGACTGTCGCATATTGAAGTATGGCGCGTTTAATTCATTTGTAAAATTTGACACTGTGATATTATTTTATTGTAAATTTCAACCTCATGTATATATTTGAAATCTCTGCGAATAACGAAAACAAGTAGCTCGTTTTTCGATATTGGAGAATAACGAAAAACAATTAGCTCGTTTTTCGATAATAGGGACCGTTCGCATCGGTACGAAAACGAATACGAAAACGAGCACGTCATCGATTCGTGTGTACTTGTGTGTCGTGTGTCAATCCGTAATGAGTGTTCGGCCAGTGAAAAAAGTTACGCGTTTGGTGCGAGATTCACGTAGGTATGCAAACGAAAATGTTTTTTGTATCATGTATTGAATTTCGACAATTTTTCGAGGTCTTGTGTATTTCGTTGATCATGTAGAGTTTGTAGAATTGTTCAAATGCAATATTCTGCTTGATTTGTTGTATACATCTACCAAAATATCGATTGAACCTTTGCCTGGACAGAGAAGTTCATGGAGTGGAAATTAACGTCATCTAGCTATTATCGTACGTCAGATTGCGAAACGGTGTGCTAGAGAATACGAATATGACTACGTAAACGAACATATGTTTGTTTTGGTGTTCGTTTTCGTACCGATGCCAAAGGTCCCTATTGGCAAATAACGAAAAACGTCAGGGATGGATAGAGAATATCTAAGAAACATATTTCATTAAATCAAATACAAATCTAACATAATGGATAACAAAATCATGTATTTTTTAATGATTTCTATCTTCAACGGAATGTTTGAGAATAATAATACATAGAAACTAAATAAAACAAGTTATATTATATTCACACCGACATGGTTTGTATTCGCATCTCGTGTCGTATTATCTTACTTCGTACAGATTTAGGGAGTCGCTATGCTCAGTGCATTAGACTTTCGCTCGCTTACCCGGAAGTCCCGTTTTCGATCCCGCTGTTGGCCGAGAAAGTTCACAGGGAGTGTCCGACGTGGTTCTCACTTGTCAGTTGTGCCGGACAAGAGACAACGTATAGTCGTCCGGATGGGACGAAACATCGAATGAATGAAATATTGTTTAATGACACGTCAGCACCAACCGAGCTGCATATCGGCATACAAGAGGTGACTTTTTCAAGCCAGACTATGAAATGAAAATTTAATAAACAATACCATCACAGATTATTAAATATTTTAAATCACATGTACAGACCACTATTCAAATATCACAGTAAATTACGGAATTATCTAAACTAGATATTTTACAAAATCAATATTCGTTTAACAGGAGTAATGATATAAAAGACAATGTAAAAGTAGATGCCCTTCCATATATTTATTCTATACCGAAATTTCATAAAAATCCAGTAAAATTCAGATACATAATTTCCTCCAGCATCTGCCAGACAAAACCTCTAGCAGTGACTATTACGAAAGGACTTAAATTATGCCAGGCCCAACATGCCATTTGGTGCAAAACACTTCGTAATTATACTGGGATTAATAGCTTTTTCATAATTGATAAAAATAAACCAATAGTAGACACTTTAGATAAAATCAATCAAAAAGACAATGCAAAATCAATAGAAACTTTCGACTTTTCTACTTTATATACTATGCTACAACATGCAGACCTTAAAAAGAATTTGGATTGGTTCGTGGATAAGGCCTTTAATGGTGCTTTTGGAAAAGGCAGAAATCTGATGGCCATCTACTCACAAGATGCAAGATGGATCATACAACGGCGCAATGCCAATACTGTAGTTTTCGATAAAGAAAAATTTCAAAATATTATACATTTTCTCATTGACAATGCCATATTTGAGGTTGGGGATCAGATAATACAACAAACTATTGGTTTACCAATGGGAACTGACCCCGCCCCATTTATGGCAAATGCACATTTATATAAATACGAATTCGACTTTCAAGACCATAAAAGAAAAACAGATTACAAGGTAGCAAAAAGTCTAAATTATACCTTCCGTTACATTGACGACATAACACCTATCAATGATAATGGTAATTTCAATAAATACAAAGATGAAATATATCCTCCTGAACTTATATTAAATAAAGAAAATTCGGGCACTACAAATGCATCTGTCCTTGACTTGGACATCAATATAATTAATAACAAATTTAATGTCGGTATATTCGATAAAACGGACAAATTTGGTTTTGAAGTAGTAAAATACCCGTCAGCTCATAGTAACATACCAGCTACGACACTATACAATGTTTTCTATTCACAGGCATTACGATTTTTAAAAATATGCAACAATAAAGAACTATTTCTTTCCCGAATAAAAACTCTTAATTTTAAGTGCACGGCCAAAGGTGGTACACAATTACGCATTTTGAAAGAAATTTCAAAACTTCCATTTCTTCAACATAATAAGTTTTACATTTCTTATAATGATATTACTGACTACATATTGGATAATGATTCTATATAAATTGCTTCTAGATGTCTAGTCCTATCTGGATTATCGCCCTTATTTTTAGGCCTTTATGAATACACTAATAACTTACGATTTCTCTAGCATTCCTGTTTTGCATTTCTTACGTGGGACATTATATAATAATTATACTATGGTTTGTACAATTGCATGGTCTTTAAAACTAATAGTTTTTATATTTTAACGTAATTTTATCTAGATTATCGCCCTTTTATCGGGAAATTGCACCTTCTAAACCACGACGTCATAACAACTATTACGGCAGATTCACGTCACACCACTCAGTCAGCAGACGGCTGTCTCCCTAGCTAGTCTTTTCCTTTGCTTCTTTGTATTCAGTTGTGTTTTTGTTTCTGTGACGGTTGCAATGTTTGTCCTAAATGCATTTATATACTTCAATCCTTTTATTGATTTAGTTTTGAACTAGGCCCCACTTCTGGTACATTTAACTATGTGGTTACTTGTGTAGCGGAATTTATACAACAATATGCTTGCATTCGTAATTCTTGCAACATATAATAGATCATGACTCATGCTGACACTATATAATTATTTCTTTGGGTTGCATTCCCAATTGTTTTCAAATATGAGTGAAGTCTGTGTCACCACAGGCCCGGGACTGTACAGCGCAGTGGACGCTTACGGCTAGCCCCCGGATCCATTCACTCTCTTTGATTTGTTTAAACTTTATGTTTGTGGTCTTTGAGTATGATGTCTTGTCCATATATTTGTTTTTGTGTAAAATTGTGTGTGGTGCAACCCTCCTGCACTTACTATTAAGTTACAATAAATACACCTAAAATGTACCATTTACATTCTGCAATAATTATTCTCCATAATAATGTTTCATAAGTCGTCTGAAAATAAGATCACGCTCCTTACGAGCCGATTTGCAATCATTATTTTACTATGTTTTATTTAAATGCTTTGTTTCAGACGTGGCTCAGAATCGCCGGAGTAAACCCTTAAAGTTTGACGGACGGATAGAGCCTACTCCTTGTCACGTACTGCCGGAGAATCGAAACCACGCCAGTTGACTTCAGAATCAAAAGAGAAGAGACATAAAGATTCAAAAATTGCCCAATCAGCCTTATGCAACATCCATATCTGAAGGTCCGGAGAGGGATCATTATTATCAAAACATGGACGAGGTCGGTACCACACATTTAGTCATTTGTCTTTCAGCTAAAAACCTGAAACTGGACCAGACAGCAAAGGCTGACATCGAAGTAACAAAAGAGGCTGTGGAAGGATACAGATAAGTAAGTATAAACGAATTAATTAAGATTTAATACGTCGACTACTGACCCAATAGTTCACAACCAAGTTGAAAATAAAATATGTTTTAAATAAGCACAATTGTGGCCTCCATCATGTTTACGACGTTTTCGAGGTGCGTTGGGCTTGAGGCGTTAACTCTTGAACTACACGTCGCGTCACCGCCTAGTCTCGTTCTCTAAGTCCCTTGTTAAAAATGCACCAATGGTATTTTTTTTTATTTTGTCTTAAATATTGGATATCAGAAGCCCATCTTTTCCCGGTAAGACCACAACATCAATGTTGGTTTAAATTGACAAATAATTCGTGTTTTCATTGTCAAAGATTTTGGATGATATTGAGTTAGAGACTTAGCTATATATAATACTTTAAATCTCGCAACTGTTATCTTAGCTTTTCTCTTGTTGGACCTTTTCTATGCAATAAACTACCAGTAAATTTAAAACTCAACCATTCTTGTTTAATAACTCTGATTTTAAGTATTACGCGCTTTATAAATGACCATAATAATATTATAGTAAAATATTGGCCATCTATTCTAAAACTGTTTTTGCTATTATGCGCTTTATAAATGGCCATATTGGCCAACTCTTCCACCTTTTTAGAAAGCGAGGGAAAGGGATATTTTACGTCCTCTCGGCACAAATATGGTTTAATTTCGTATTTTAGTAATTCGCTCGCACGCAGGATCTTTATCTTTGGAAGGAAACCAGGAGGACCCGGAGAAAAGCCACGAGACTAGACAGGCGACTCTACGCCACTTGACTCAATGACAGAACTTATAATCTAAAGTGTACGCGATAAACCGTTCACCCCATCCCCTCTTAAGCCAAAAACAAGAAAACTAAATAAATACTGAAATTTACAAATTACATGGTGAATCACATAAATAGGGAAATTTCTGATTACTGAGGCATTTTCCGTGTTCGAACGTTATACTTTTTATCTTTAAAAAAAAAATTAGAAGGGGGATGTATCGAATAGCTTGTTGTTTTATTTCAGTCTGTATCATACCCGAGTTTCAATTACATTCGCTTCCGCACTGTGGTCTCTTAGAGAAAAGGGCAGATATAAATGACTTTACAGTCAAATTACATGATTGATCTATTGACATTTAATTAATCTTTTCACTTCCGTATGGTTGTATTGTCTTATTATACCAGGAAGACTTTGTAAATTTATGAAAGGTTAAGTTTTATTATAGCCAGATTACCTAATTGGTCTATGAACGTCTTTTCATCTCATTATTCTATAATTGACCATTGTCAAGCTATACCACGAAGACTATGTAGATTAATGTCATGTTATGTATTATATACTTTAAACCTTTTGTTGTATGTTATCCAATATTATTTATAATCCATTGTCATGGAGATATATTATTCTAAGAATGTATATATATATTATCGCATTTGCTATATTGTATGTACATTATTAGGGCCTAATATCTGAAGACGCCCATAGAAGGCAGATAGCTAGCTTATATTTAATAGTAAGTGCAGGAGGGTTGCACCACACACAATTTTACACAAAAACAAATATATGGACAAGACATCATACTCAAAGACCACAAACATAAACATATCAAAGAGAGTGAATGGATCCGGGGGCTAGCCTAAGCGTCCACTGCGCTGTACAGTCCCGGGCCTGTGGTGACACAGACTTCACTCATATTTGAAAACAACTGGGAATGCAACCCAAAGAAATAATTATATAGTGTCAGCATGAGTCATGATCTATTATATGTTGCAAGAATTACGAATGCAAGCATATTGTTGTATAAATTCCGCTACACAAGTAACCACATAGTTAAATGCACCAGAAGTAGGCCTAGTTCAAAACTAAATCAATAAAAGGATTGAAGTATATAAATGCATTTAGGACAAACATTGCAACCGTCACAGAAACAAAAACACAACTGAATACAAAGAAGCAAAGGAATAGACTATCTAGGGAGACAGCCGTCTGCTGACTGAGTGGTGTGACGTGAATCTGCCGTAATAGTTGTTATGACGTCGTGGTTTAGAAGGTGCAATTTCCCGATAAAAGGTCGATAATCTAGATAAAATTACGTTAAAATATAAAAACTATTAGTTTTAAAGACCATGCAATTGTACAAACCATAGTATAATTATTATATAATGTCCCACGTAAGAAATGCAAAACAGGAATGCTAAAGAAATCGTAAGTTATTAGTGTATTCATAAAGGCCTAAAAATAAGGGCGATAATCCAGATAAGACTAGACATCTAGAAGCAATTTATATAGAATCATTATCCAATATGTAGTCAGTAATATCGTTATAAGAAATGTAAAACTTATTATGTTGAAGAAATGGAAGTTTTGAAATTTCTTTCAAAATGCGTAATTGTGTACCACCTTTGGCCGTGCACTTAAAATTAAGAGTTTTTATTCGGGAAAGAAATAGTTCTTTATTGTTGCATATTTTTAAAAATCGTAATGCCTGTGAATAGAAAACATTGTATAGTGTCGTATCTGGTATGTTACTATGAGCTGACGGGTATTTTACTACTTCAAAACCAAATTTGTCCGTTTTATCGAATATACCGACATTAAATTTGTTATTAATTATATTGATGTCCAAGTCAAGGACAGATGCATTTATAGTGCCCGAATTTTCTTTATTTAATATAAGTTTAGGAGGATATATTTCATCTTTGTATTTATTGAAATTACCATTATCATTGATTGGTGTTATGTCATCAATGTAACGGAAGGTATAATTTAGACTTTTTGCTACCTTGTAATCTGTTTTTCTTTTATGGTCTTGAAAGTCGAATTCGTATTTATATAAATGTTCATTTGCCATAAATGGGGCGGGGTCAGTTCCCATTGGTAAACCAATAGTTTGTTGTATTATCTGATCCCCAACCTCAAATATGGCATTGTCAATGAGAAAATGTATAATATTTTGAAATTTTTCTTTATCGAAAACTACAGTATTGGCATTGCGCCGTTTTATGATCCATCTTGCATCTTGTGAGTAGATGGCCATCAGATTTCTGCCTTTTCCAAAAGCACCATTAAAGGCCTTATCCACGAACCAATCCAAATTCTTTTTAAGGTCTGCATGTTGTAGCATAGTATATAAAGTAGAAAAGTCGAAAGTTTCTATTGATTTTGCATTGTCTTTTTGATTGATTTTATCTAAAGTGTCTACTATTGGTTTATTTTTATCAATTATGAAAAAGCTATTAATCCCAGTATAATTACGAAGTGTTTTGCACCAAATGGCATGTTGGGCCTGGCATAATTTAAGTCCTTTCGTAATAGTCACTGCTAGAGGTTTTGTCTGGCAGATGCTGGAGGAAATTATGTATCTGAATTTTACTGGATTTTTATGAAATTTCGGTATAGAATAAATATATGGAAGGGCATCTACTTTTACATTGTCTTTTATATCATTACTCCTGTTAAACGAATATTGATTTTGTAAAATATCTAGTTTAGATAATTCCGTAATACATTTATAAGTGTTATTATTGGTGTTAGGCCAAAGTCCAACTTCGGTAAGGATATTTTTAATATAGTACTTTTTACAGATAAAGGCAATGTTATTGCTGGCCTAATCGACAGGTGTTAGAACAAATTTCTCTTGAAGAGCAGAAAGGCATTCAGCTGCAGATGCATTTTTTAGGACTTCGGGTGGTGGATGTCTTGGGTTGTTTTTAATATGTTTGATTCTCTTTGATAAGAGGTCAAAAACAGTGTTTCTCCATTCTCCAAAAGATTCTATTGGTGCACGAAATTTATCTGACCAAGCTACTATGCATTTCCGGATTTCTGATTTTAGATTATTATGTAATTTTTTGAAGTTAGTTTTATTAGGTTGTTCTCGAAATTGTGGTCCAAAGCGAAATAGTTTTTTAAGATTATTGTCTTCAACAATATCGAAGTTTCCAGTCAGTACATGGTCGTGAAATTTATCTTTAAAAGGAGAGTTATGACATTGACATGTTGTATTGTCGTAACTGTTAATAAATTCTTGAACGTTAAGGTTTGCTATAGTTTCATGGTAGTTAAATATTTTATTACGAATTGGAGGTAAAAATTTGTATACGACTGTAGGTGAAATTTTAGGAATAGTATCTGGTATAGATTTGATTACAGATCTATCTCGGAAAATTCTATTCAGTCCAATATCTTGTATATGTTTATCTGTAAAAAGTATTTTACATAAAATCTCGGGTTTTTTCTTATGTACTTTATTTTGCTGTGCTGAATGTTTAGGTGAAAATTTACTATTTATCAAATCGGTAATAACATCGTAATATTGAGGAAGAAAGCTTTCATTAAGTTGATCAGAATAGATAATATCCTGTATGAGGACACCAAGTTTCTTAGCTGTTGATTTTTTGAAGGTATGTACAATTTGTCGAGCTAGATTAAGTACACAAGCTGCACAAGACAATTTGTCGGAATGAAGTAAAGTGGAGAATTTTTTACCTGGACGTATTTTTTTATTTATTTATGCATTTATCTACCGTAAACAAAGAAGTACTTGTACTTTATCTACTTTAATATATATATATTTATTTATATATCACCTGAGAGTTGTTTCCAGAACTTTTTTTTGTATATATATATATATATATACAAAAAAAAGTTCTGGAAATAAATAAGATGTTTGAAAAGAAAACAGACTACATATTTAAAGTTAGCGCTTTCAGTTCCGTCGGAACCTCTTCAGACTTTTTAATATGATCATATATATATATATATATATAAATAAGATGTTTGAAAAGAAAACAGACTACATATTTAAAGTTAGCGCTTTCAGTTCCGTCGGAACCTCTTCAGACTTTTTAATATGATCATATTAAAAAGTCTGAAGAGGTTCCGACGGAACTGAAAGCGCTAACTTTAAATATGTAGTCTGTTTTCTTTTCAAACATCTTATTTATATATATATATATATATATGATCATATTAAAAAGTCTGAAGAGGTTCCGACGGAACTGAAAGCGCTAACTTTAAATATGTAGTCTGTTTTCTTTTCAAACATCTTATTTATTTATATATATATATATATGATCATAGTAGCCGTCCTTTTTAATATGATCATATTAAAAAGTCTGAAGAGGTTCCGACGGAACTGAAAGCGCTAACTTTAAATATGTAGTCTGTTTTCTTTTCAAACATCTTATTTATATATATATATATATATATATATATATATATATAAATAAGTATATATATATATATATATATATATTGATACAGATAATGGTGTAAAGGTATCTTATATTAAAGGAGCTAAATCGCTATTCTTGGGCAACTAGAAATGGAGACAAATGGGTCGCAACGGATATGATAATGTAATATAAATGTATATAAACCGATTTACTTTCCATCGTTTCTGTTATTATCCTATTTTTATTAGTTATGGTCGGCGAAATACGCAGGACATTCTTTGAATCCACTGTTAGGGCATGTTATTTATCATGTTAGATATATTATTTGATTTAATAAAATATGTTTCTAATTGTTCTCTATCCATCCCTGAAATCGGTTTTGATATATGAATATCGGAAAAACGAGTAGCTTGGTTTTTTTTGTTATTCGTCAATATCTAAACATATACGTCCACATTCCCCGCTTTGATTTATATGGTATATTGTCAAGAAGGCCAGGTGTTTGGTTTGTTTAGCGTTGAGGTTCCTGCATCAACATCTATAGTAGCCGTCCTTTGAGTATAAGAAATAAGTATCAAACTGATCCCGCAGTGAATATTCGCTTGGCCGCTACAATCACTGATAAGCATGACATCGACGAGGCTTAATGAGTACGGCATATTAACTTTTTTACTCCGACAAATTAAATTCTCAAACATTTTTTTGAGGTAAAAGAAAAATAAATGAAGACGTTTGAAGTATTTGTAGTTTAAAAATATTTCCTATTTAGTGTAAATGAGTATTAAAATGAGTAAAATGCATCATTTTGCCCGAAGCAGTTAGGTGTTAAGTAAACATTGCACGAGCCGTTGAGCCAATGACTACCGGCGCGTGCAGTCAACGCACGTGTTATGGACAGGCATCTGTTACAGAGATAATTCGTAAGTAATTCTCTGTGAAACAGATTGAATAAGTATACCAAGATAATCCATTCAGAATTGTGCTTTTCTGACGCTAAAGTCAAAAAGTGGGCGTGGCTCTGCCCCTGGGGGTCGGGACATCCACCAAAATCAATAGTGGACCCCCTCGGGCTATAAGGAATACATATGCCAAGTACCAAGCTGATTAATTCAGAATTGTGGCCTGTAACCGACAAACACATCTTTGTCGTACTTTGGTTTTGACCCCTCTGACTTTCTACCGTTGATTACAGATTAAACATAAGCAAATAAAATAAGATATGTTTACAGGATCATTTTGTTATACGAAAAACTAAGTGATGCGTTCTCTGTGGCGCTCAGTATAATATTTAAAAACGAGCTACTTGTTTATTGGTTTTCGCTAATATCTAACAACGAGCAACTTGATTTGTTATTCATGTCTAAAAACGAGTAACTCATAAATCGTTATTAACCAATAACGAAAATCGATCGAACTTCACACTGCTTCGCCATTGTCCTATTACTATTTTGTCCAGTCATTTCGATGTTGGGGTTATGCTTTGACGTATCCGTAAATGCGGTATCGCGTTTTAATAACAATAGCTCTTTAATAAACTCCACCCCTTACAAATATAAACATCTTGAACGAAAACGTGTGATCAGATACCGTAGTTTTCCTTTCAAGGACATTATCGCTGATTAAAGGTTAAAGTTATAAAGGTTGACCATACCTAACTTTAAGTGTATTTTAATAACTATTGAAAATTAATAATTCATTTCAATCATACTCATTTGTATCAAAATATATGCGCTGTGAACTCGTCCGTGGATTTGGTACTATAAAAATGGAAATATTATTACCATTTAACCTGTCCGACATGACAGAGAGAGAGAAATTGGGTTTAACGTCCACTCGACATAAACTAGGTCATTTCGGGACCAACACATGGTTTTAATTTCATTTGGGAGGAAACCGGAGTGCCCGGAGGAAAACCACGAGGTTGAGAAGGCGCCCCTATATCCATGCCACATACGCTCACACCTGGGATCGAAACCACAGCCGCAAGCCAGAGGTGAGCGGCCAGCTAGAGGTCGAAGCGCGGCACTCTAGACCACTACCCCCCCCCCCCCCCCCCAAATGAAATGAGATGGGATTAACGACCTACACCAACCGGGCTAATGAGGACCGACAAACACAATGTAGACATATTATTGGACCAATATGTTTACCATTCACAAGAAAAACGAAAAAAAAGGATCCGGTGTTCATTGGCCTGGTTAGAACCATAAACCCTGACATATGTGTTCATTAGTATCGAAGCCCTCCAGGCAGCCCTGAGCCCACCATCAGACATAATAATTGTGTAGCAATGATATTTTCATCAAACTGATAGTGTAAACACGTCCAGGAGGTAATTGGTAGTTGAAATGTTGCTAGCCGGATGTGGACAGTGTGGCAGACAAGAGGCACACTGAGTATGGGCGTGGCCTGCCACTGTTTTCGTACGCCGCACAGTCGCCATAATTCTTCTACAAAATGAAAACAAGTATGGCCATTATGTACGGCGGTATTTTTTTTATTTAGTTATTTCTGTAGTTTTGTAATCGGAGTTCAGCTTTAACGTTAACAACAAAGCTATATCTACTTCCGGTGATGTGAGATGGTTCCTGATCATAATTTGTTCAGGAAAAAGTATTACACATGCGCTAAACGGCAATAACACAACAGAAACCTTCTCACAATGTCATACCGGAACAACCCTGGTACAGCCGCCAATCCTGGACAGCCAGACAGACATCCGGACAGACAGACAAGCAAACGCTTGCAACATATATTTTACGCTCAGACACACTCATTGATTTTAGTAGAATTATTTTAATAATAGATGTGGACACTAATTTTGTTACTAAAAGAAAAAAAGACCACTAAATTATTCCCTTCATTTGTTTTATTGTTATTTTATCTTTAAGATAAAAAATGTTTCACCATATTTCTTATCAACGGCATCATTAATTCCAACCACTGTAACAATCTTATCAACTGTAACTCTGTTCTGTAAATGGCAGTAACATTTTGACATTTCTACTATATTCGTTATCTTCGGACACCTTCGTGTTAAACTGAAAGGATATAACACAAGAAATAATGTTTAAAATATACCAATAGAATTCACACTGACAACCACCAACTTTGTCACTGTTTTTAAAGTACAGTACAATTAACAAATGATGGTATCTTATTGCCTAAGTATATTGAAAAGCCTATATCTCAAATAATCAATATATACTACGAATCACAATAAAAGTACTTTCGCCATCCACTAAAAATGTATTCCCATGAAAGTAATTATAAGGTTGATGAAAGTATGTCAAAGCTTGAATACATCCAGCGGCTGCCAGACAGGATACGCCCACATTTTGCAAGAGATAGCCAGACAGAGAACCAGCTAAACAAAAAGTGATTTTTCGAACAATCAAGGGCCAAAATTCAGGACGTTACGATCCATTTTGCGAGAATATCGACAGGAACCAAGATCTTTAGAGAGTTATAAAGATATATTTCAAGTCTCATCACAATCGGATCAAAACTGTGACTTCTAGTGGGTGCACAACATTCAAATACCATATATTTACATTATATTTGTACGAGGGGTGGCCATTTTCTCCAGCAGTTTCGGTCCAATTTTCACAAATTTCAAACTCGTCCATCATTAGGGTGTGATATACTCAAACTTTTTTTTAAAATTAGATAAATTTTCTTAAAATCAAGGGCAATAATTCAGGAAGTTACGATGCGATATGCGCAAATATCGAAATGAACCAAGATTGCTTGGTTGTAAACATGTATTTCATCCAAATCAGACCTTATGCGTTTTCTGGTCGCCGTACGGTCATAGTAGCGCGGGAAGGGCGCCATCCCGATCTGATGGGGGCATTAGGAGCGACATGCCAAGCTCAACACCAGAACCGTCGCACACTGGTTTGGACGCCATCACATTACAATGCTGAGATACTTCGCTGGCGATCGACAAAGGCCCGGAAAACATAATCAGACGTCCTTTACAGGAACACACACTGTCAGCTTCATGTACTGCTGTTAGTGTGGGGGGTCAGCACGTGTTCATCTGTGTTGACTCGATCTGCTCGTCGCTGACGTCGCTCTGAAGCAGACCCACACACATGTTCCTTAAGCAACTTCGCAAGTTTTACATCTAACCGTTGCTTCCATACTCAGCAATTCCCGAACTTTGCGCTCGTTGTTTTTACAAGTGACTAATTAGCATTGTCCAATCAGAGTTCGTGGCACATAACACACTATAAACAAACAGGTTTTTTTAAATTGAGAAACTCGTGGAAAAACAGCAACCGTGATATTGATCGATCTTTGAACTCGATTGTCACATGTAGGCATTTTAGCTAAAAGCACGAGACTTGATATTCACGACGACCGATGAATCTGATAGGTTCCCAAGCTGGGCTTGTGCCAATCGAAATATGAAGGGTATTACGTGAAGGGCTTGATAAGATGTATGTAGTTAAGGCGAGATCAAGCCTTCTATTGAAGATGAACTACCCACCGTACTTGTATTGGAGTAAAAGCTGAAACAAAACTAACTACTTGTATTAGTGTAAAAGCTAAAGCAGACCCGCCTATCTGAATAGTATGAATGTTGGAATAGTCGAACATACCTGTATTGGAGTAAAAGCAGGAGAGGGTGGCGTCAGATGTTGAGGTGTGTAAAGATTATTTAAAGTAAACCATATTACATCTTTATCCAACTTGATAAAATCACGGAAACAGTTTACACTTGCCTGAAATAAAATAGTTTGAAATAATCGTTTTTTATTTATATCAAAACAGCCGTACATGGATTATCATAGCAAACAGGGAATCTGTGGATGTCGGAAATATATGATGGCATTCAAATGCAGGAAAAAGTCACAAAAATATTATAGATGCTTTTGTTTAATTTCTTATTTAACATTTTATCCTTGACAACATTTGGATCACAACAATATCAGTTCTATATTTAAGAAAATGAAGACTATGATATACAAAAAGCCAGAAAGCCTATAAAAATTACCGTTTGTAATGTTTGAGGTTGATGTGTATTCAGATATGGTAGACAACAGGAAATAACCAGGTTCAGGTCATTACCATGTATCTGTAACTATAGTAAACATTAGTATTAAATTAATACTTATGGTGGCAATCTGCAAATTACTAGCACTCTTAACTACAAACCAGACAATCTTAATCATAATAAGGTAATTAAAGATAGGTTGGCACGGTTGGCAGGCAATGAAACATACGCCCACAGCAGTTAAATCATATTTTTACTTTTGTCAGTAATGAAACATTTATAATACACTTAAATCTGATTAAAAGTAACCACTCAGTAATTATCAGAAAATCATTAGAATTTGTTTCGGCCATACTATTTACTATGCAAAACATTTAATATCATGTTTCATGTCTCAAGACCTTAAACTCTGTGTATTAATCTAAAGTCAATCAGATATTAACTTTAGCCTCTGGAACATTCACAGGATTTTTCAAAGTGATCAAGGACTATAACTCTGGCAGTAATGATCTCAAATCGGTGAAAATCAATAGCATTCTTCTGTTCGTAATTTCTGTCTCTATCAGAATAGATTTAAATCAGTTTTGTGGTCAAGTTTCTAAGATGTAACTTTCTTCTGGGTGTGGGATTATAAAGATTAATTCTGCTTTGTATGATGAATGGCAAGTACATTGTAATCTAATTGGTAGTCTTTCAATGTGCTGGCAATAGATTATTCACGCTATCCAATTAAGAATAACTTGTTATCTCATTTTAAAGTTAATGACTTCAATATTCACTAATGAACTAAACCATAACACTTGTTACCAGGTATTGATGTCAGATTTTGATTAATTATATCAACAGTTACCATCATAAATATAGACTTATCCATCTACTAAATTAAACAACTACTAAAGAATCTGAATGCCAAGTTATCTCTCTGTGATTTCTCCTGAGAACAAAGGCTCAGTAACTAAGGTGCTGGCTCCTCTGACAAGAAGATCTAGCCTAGGAGTTTCTTCTGGAAATTATCCAGCGAAGTTTCCGATTATCAGTGATGCAAGACGAACGACATCAAGTCATTCAGTTGGGACAATAAACTGAAGTCGCTTGAAGGTTTCTGTCTGAGAATAATTTCAATCATAGTACACTGCATGGCATATGCCTTTCTTCATTATCCCAGCTGGAGCAGACAAGTAATCCAATAAACTCAATTTGGTGTCTCCCATGAAGACACTTGATTTTTTGACACTTTATGCTACAAGTTCTCATGATAAATTGAAAGCTAGGTAAATATATATTGTCCATGGCATATTTTTGTTGAAAATCAGTATACTGTCAAATACCAATAATAACAAAGATCCTATTGTTGCAATGTAAGAATTGTGTAAAGATAATATCTATGTAGAATTCAGAAGATGGATTTTTCAACTGTTCTACTGGCTCTGTATTTGAACTACTGTAATTCTAATCTGATCAAAACACGGATCCTATTTCGTTGAGTTCTCAATGGTGTGAGGGATTAGTATAAGGGAGGGAAATGGGGTTTAACATCCACTCGACACAAACTAGGTCATTTCGAGACTAACATAGGTTTAAGTACGGGTCTTTAGCAGTGGGAGGAAACTGGAATACCCAGAGAAAACCCATGAGGTTAACAGACGACCCTACTCCTTGCTACGTACAACTGGGGATTTGAAACCATGCCAGTTGACTCAATGGCAGGCCGTATGTTACAGCGCGCGCACGCTAACCATTCAGCCATCCAACCCCCCAGGGATTAATATAAAAAACGACACGAAACATAGATCTATATTTTAATCGGATTGACATAAACCACAAAGCAGTTCCATTTGACTTATATAAAGACTATAGATTAGATACATCCCCTGAGTTAGTGATTAAATATTACCCTTGATCATCAATGGTACTATAATGTATTTATTAATGGCATTTTTTTTATTACCTTTAATGCTAGCTGACCGAGATTGGTTAAGAAGGTCAACTGTAGTTTATAGTTTACAGTAAAGGTGTACATAGATCCACAATGATAACTGAAAAAAAAAAACAAACAATTTTTAATTATTTCAGTGTGCAGGGGCAGATCCAAGATAGTATATATATGGTATAGACTTATTATCAGTTGGCATTTAATACAGCCATTCATATCATAAGGGTTAGAGTAGACATATCTTAGGGGGCTATTCCGATTTGAATAGAATAGAGGCTCAAAAATAAAAGTCTGAGTGCATATGCAATTTAAGTGCCAAAATATAGAGGAATGATGTAGGTGCTCGGTCTCAAAACTGCTTATTTGGACACATAAACCTTTTAATATTTCGGATTATCTTTTTTCGTTTGGTGATCTGATAATTAATTTCTGTTCCCTTAAAGGTTTATACAGTGCATGACCTACATGCTGTTCTTGATAACAAAAGGTACATTTCCCATACACATTATGTTTTATACAGACATCGCATAATACAGCTTGGGACAAAGGCTTCCATTTCTAGATTAACACTGAAGGATTTAAGTTAGATTGAAAATGTATCACATATATTGAGTTAGTTACTCGGTGATAGGCGAGAGGATTTTAACACAAAATTAAGCCTTTTTATTCTTCAAAATATTATCGGGATTGGCCATTTAACCTTAATTGTAATAATTGTGGAATATACGGTTCTTTGAAAGAAAATAAGTTTGATAATGGTGCTGGTTAGATTAGCCCCAACATGAGCTACAATGTCGATCTATATAAAGTGGAAGATATTGAAAATACATAATATAACACAAATTTACACATTTGTTTAATGTATTTCTGAAAATATCATTTTTTTACAGCTGAATCCATGCTATTTTGTATTCAGATTAATAGGTTAACATTTAATTAAATGAAAATTCCAACTTCCAACCCTAGATAATCTCTCAGCATGGATTCAATCAGATTTAAATCAGGTCCATTACTTTGGTTCATGCCAAATATAAATACACTAAACTTTCACAATATTGTAGTTGGCAAAGGATTCTTTGGCCCTAGAATCATGCATAAAGTCTTTAACCAGATTATTTTACTCATTACACGTATATAAATCAAGCAATATATTATTATCCTACAGCATGATCAATCTAAAAATATTCTAAAATTAATACAAAGCTGTATGTATCGCTTAACACACAGCTTATTGTGGCATTATTTATTTTTTGATTGACATGTCTCACAATACCAGGTCTTTCTAATTTACATTCATATTTAAAATACAAATCTAAACTAACATCATTAGCGTGAAATCTGAAGTATTTTGATGTCATCGGAGAGGGTACATAATACTGTCTTTATCTTTATATGCATAGAATTTTTTCTGTCCTGTGTTCTAAATTTGGAAATACTAATTTACACATTTTTTGTATGTGTTATCTACCATTTTCATTGAATAAACTCTTGATATTTTATGATTTGTTTATAGTACACAAGGGAGGTAATTATAGTTGATTTGATCTTTACTTGACGGGAATGGGCTGTTGGCATGGCCTAGTGGTCTAGAGTGCCGCGCTTCAACCTCCACCTGGCCGGTCACCTCTGGCTTGCAGCTGTGGTTTCGATCCCTGGTGTGAGCGTATGTGGCATGGAGATAGGGGCGCCTTCTCAACCTCGTGGGTTTCCTCCGGGCACTCCGGTTTCCTCCCACTGCTAAAGACCCCTACGCGCAAGCGAATAATTGAAATAAATTAAAAACCACATGTTAGTCCCAAAATGACCTATTTTGTGTCGAGTGGACGTTAAACCCCATTTCTCTCTCTCTCTTCTTGACTGGAATATAAGACTTTGAACAAGCGAAAACTGTAACTCAATATTTTAAATAACATTTGAAATCCTAAACACTAATATTGATGTTGTTACCTTGTCATGGAAAATATAGGAACCTTATATCAATATAAGATACGAGGAACATTTTAAAATCAATACAGGAGTCGTGCACTCTATGGTTTCAGTCTGACCTCATACTGTTCTGCTCTGAACTGGGCTAATGAAGGCAGGCATGTGCCATACAGTGTGCTATTGGGGAAATTTTTCCCAGACAGCAGCACTTACTGCCTACTCTTATACTTAATTCCAACTATCAATGGATCTTTTACATGCATGCCAATGTAACTCAGTTTTTCGTCAATCTGAATGACTAGACAGCTGTTCTTGTCAGGCTCTCTGTCCTATATACTGGCAATGGTCAACCACGCCGGAAAATCGGGATGAACTTTCTCTGCCAATGCAGGGATCGAACACCCAACCTCCACTGGAGTGAGCCAGCACATTATCCAAATTTCAAATAAGTCTTAATACAAATAGTTTAAAAGAATTCTTAACATCCTGTTTGCAGTGTCTATTTATATTTCCTTTGTAACATTATAATTTGTTTACTTAATAACATTAATGTATGTTTTTACCTATTGTATAATGCAAATTACCTTTCAGCACTCACTTTTTAAACAAAGTTCATCATTAATTTTCTGTGTAATTCTTTTTATCTAAATCCTATATTTTAACAACCACACCTTTTCAATGTAATTAATATTTTTCTTCTAACATTTTTGATCTTTTTATTTAATGCATTCATGTATATTTTTAACAATTGTGTACTGTTAAGTGCTTTTGATCAACATTTGTGGAAATGCCATTATATATAAATTATTAATCATAATCGGAGCATTGAACTTAACTTAATGTAAAAGGTTGAAGCGTAACTGTTTCTTAAGTCCTTTGTTTTAAGGTTTACAATCAATACAAATGGGACGCTTTCCATTAGATTTTACAATCACAAAGATTGCTGATGATAACCCAAGCGATAATTAAAAGTCCTAAGAGCATAATTTTCTTTCAATCGGATTAAAACACAAATCCTTCTTCTTTTCGGTTTTTATTTTTGTCTTTACAACACTTGGGTCTGGAAGAGTTGTCATCAATGACATTTTCTGGCTGCTGTGAGATATTAGCCAATGAAATGGCCTGTTACGGTGAGATCTTGGCCTTTTGATGCCAAGCAACGAAACATACGCCCGCAGCAGTTAAATCGTCTGGATAGTAGTCAACAAGAGTTGTCACATATTTTTACTTTTTTGCGGTAATGAAAAATTTTCAATCTGATTAAGAGTAACAACTCATTAAGAAATTATCAGAAAATCATTAGAATTTGTTTAGATTTATAAATTTCTGCAGCAGAACTTCTGCCCAATGAAAACGTTTAGTATACAAAACATTTTATATCATGGATTTAGCTGTTAAGTTATCAAAATTCATTGAAAAAAATCAAAATACTTGTTTGTCTCAAGACCTTAAACACTGTATATCAATCTGAAGTTATCGGATGATAAGTTTGGCCTTTGGAGCATCATAAGGTTTTTCAAAGTGATCAAGGGAGACAACTTTGGTAGTAATTATCAGAAAATCGCTAAAAATCAATAGGCTTTCTAAGTCTTATGACCATAAAGACATTTCTTCATCTCATGACCTGATAATCAATATCCGTTCCCTTAGAGGTTTATACGGTGCATGACCTACATGCTGTTCTTGATAACAAAAGGTACATTTCCCAAACACATTATCTTTTATACAGACATCGCATAATACAGCTTGGGACTATAAGGACATTTCTTCGTCTCATGACCTTAAACACTGTGTATAAATTAAAATTCAATCGGATATTAACTTTAGCCTCTAAATGGACGAGGGCGACGACAATATACGACCACATTTCAATGTGGGCGTATAAAAAGAAACCCTGAGATTTGGAATTTGAACCAAGAGTCAGGGGCGTAAATGTGGGGGGGTGTGGGGGGGCCAGCCAAAAAAATAGTCGGTCGAAAAATCGGTGCAGTCGGTCGCAAAGTAGAGGTAGTCGGTATCAAAATAAGTATACGTCACGCTACTCACACAAAACTTTAGTATAAAAATAGTCTTTCGCAAAATCAGTGCAGTCGGTCGCAAATTAGGAGCAGTCGGTTGCAAAGTAAGGGTAGTCGGTATCAAAATAAGTACTCACTGTATACGTCACGCTACTCACGCAAAAAAATAGTCGATCGCAAAATCAGTGCAGTCGGTTGCAAAGTAGAGGTAGTTGGTATCAAAATAAGTACTCTGTATACGTCACCCTACTCACGCAAAACTTGTTAGTATAAAAATAGTCGGCTGCAAAATCAGTGCAGTCGGTCGCAAAATAGGAGCAGTCTTAGTATAAAATAACCTTGTTAACTTATCATTTTTGAAAAGATGTTGTGTTTCACTCTCATTCTGTTGTGAGTATAATGTTAGTCTTACAACAAAATGTAACCCAGGGAGAAAATTAGTCGGTCTCAAAATAAGTGCAGTCACTGCAGTCGGTCTCCAACACAGTGCAAGAATAGATCCCAAATACTATATATTTGCGTGAATCAATGAGCCTAAATTGCATACGTCACTCTTATTCTGTTGTAAGTATGTTGGTCTAACAACAAAATTTCACCAAGGGAGAAAAATAGTCGGTCTCAAAAACTATGCCAGAATAGATCCCATTTATGCTATGTATTTGCGTGAATCCGTGTGCCTAAATTGAATACGTCATTCAAAACTATAGTATAGAATAACCATGTCTGTTTGTCACTCTTATTCTGTTGTGAGTATGTTGGTTCTATGAAATGTTTTCTACCACGTCAAAAAATAGTCGGCCACAAAAAAAGTACTCACCGCAGTCGGTCTCCGACTAAATGAATTAATGAGATAAACATTAAACATACAATCATAAAACAAGCGAAATTGACAGATAAGCCTCAAGATTTTGTCCCTTTTCTTATCAACCCCAGTCCCCAAAATTTAAAAGCTCTGTTACATATCTGAAATTTTTTTCGCGCCTTCGGCGCGATTCCATTATAACATCATTCTTCTACTCGGTTACATATCTGAAATTTTTTCGCGCCTGTGGCGCTCGATTCCATTTTAAGATCATTCTTCTACTCCTCAGTTGTCTTATACTGTCTCGACACTATCATATTCACAATTATAGTGAACTGCCCAGTTTGTAGTACCACTCCACTGGTGTGTGGGGCGGGGGTATGTGCATCAGTCGGTCGCATTTTGGCTAAACACCCCCCCAAACGAAATCGTTATGTACGCCCCTGCCAAGAGTAGGCTGTAGCACTGCAGTTCAATCAAAACTTCCCTCATAGCACCACTGCATGACCAATGCCTGTCTTCATTAACCAAGTTGGTGCAGAACTGTAGGATGTTAAACCTAACTTTATTGCTATCTTTCCCCAAAAAGCAGCAGGACATGTAAAAACCTCTGACCATTGATAATTTTACTTATAGAATATGATAAAGTGTTTAACAGATTTGAAATTTTTTCATTCAAACATTTCAAGCCAAATCTAAAAGAATCTTCTCATATTGCTGCATGTGCTTGACAAGCAAAACATGAATTCCATTTGCTACCTTGCTCTAATTTCTACCTTTTTAAACTGTCAAACAGCATATGACACTTTCATATGCTCTCAAAATAGAGATGACAGAATGCAGGGCCTTAATGAAAAATCTTCATTTGAAACCATTTATGCAAACACGAACACTATGTGACAATGCTCCTTCATATAGTACAGTAAAACAGTGGTGTGCTGAATTTGCAGAGGGAAGGATCGGTATCTAAGATGAAGCACGGTCTAGTTGTCCGTATGACCATTACCATCCAAGATAAAGTTGATGCTGTTCTAGACACATTAATGCCAGACAGGCATCTACAGCACATACATTAACAAACCATCAGTGAAACGCAAAATCAATGAACTGTTGTTCATGAACACAGTTGTCAGCCCGTTGGCCAGGTGTTCAGAATGTTGACTGAAGAACAAAAACATCAGAGAATTGTGCTTTCATAGGTTATATTTGTTTTTCTGGATGAAACCTGTGATCATCACTTTGACCCAGAGACAAATATGTTGTGGAAGCGTTTAATTTATCAATGACTGTTCAATGATAAACAACCCAATTGATTATTAATGTATAAAAGATTAATTTTGAACAGTCCAAGTGTTTGTACTGGTAACTTGGATCAATTTTGATTTTAAATCATCCATCACAAAAGGTATCCAGTAAATTATTCTATCGCAGGCTATGATGCATCAAGAGTTGAGTATGGTCTTGATAAGTTAATTAATGTCTAATCAATAATTTAGATAACATTTCAGGTCTAAAGCAAGATGGCAATAGGCAGATTTAGCGCTTGCATAATGTATATTTATATAATACCTGGGTTACAGTTCAACATGTATTATGATACTATTATACTATATATAATAAGGCAGATGGGGCAAAGTTCCATTTAAAGCTACATGTAATATCACCCGGTATAATGCCAATTATTATACAGAATATCTTACTTATTATTTGCGTAGTTGTTTTGTTAAAGCATGGACTGTATATAGACGTGGTTAAAGATTAGTGGATGATCACTTTATTTGCTTTCTACTCTTAAAATGTAATTAAATCCTATCCTGATATGTAAATTAATGATTTTATAATTGTTTAACTGCCATAGTTGATTAACTGTAGTTTATAGAACTTATAGCTTCTAGGCAACTTATTAATACACGGAAGAGCATGCAAGACAACTGTAGAGATTTGAAAGGGCCATAGAAGCTGAAGTAAGTAGACATGCATGATGTACTAACTAAACACTTAGCAATAATAACATGTATTCTGAAATTATACAATGACCTTTTACTGTAAACTCTTACCGTAATAAAATTGTTATAATCCCTTTAGACATGCAGAAATAGATTAAGCAATAAAATTAGGTCAGGTTTCACAAAAAACTTAAGCTAAAATCACTAAAATAGATTTTAAATAAAATAAATTTTATGTGCTTCACGAAGATCTATTGTGTAACATAAAGTAGCCAAGTCACTAATTCAATCTAATTCGAAGTCTTCTACATTGAAAACACCATTTATTTGTCAATTCAAATCAACATTGATGTTATCATCTTACCGGGAAAAAATGGGGTTCTGATATCCAATATTAAGGACAAAATAAACATTTCTGTCCTATTTGTAACAAGGGACATGAAGAAAGAGGCTAAACAAGTCATGTCAAATGGTGAAACCATCTTATCTTGAGAGCATGAACAATAAATACTATGTATACTGGAATAACCAGACGCTGGAGATTACCATTTGATTGAAACTTCTGGAGTATTTTGCTGATTTGAAATTAGAGTAAAAGCGAAAAAGATTAAACGTAAATATATTTATAAACATTCATATTACATTATTGTATGCGTTGCAACCCATTTGTGTTAATTTCTAGGTCCCAAATATTAGAAATTTAGCTTCTGTAAAATGAAATTTTAACAGATTTTTTTTTAAAATTGATTGTGCCTGCAGTTTATTTTTCATCAGCGTGCATATGGATTCCAAGAAATACGCTTCGGAACTGACAACTACTAAGTTACAATATCAATGTGGAGAGTTTCATACGCTGTAGCAATGTTTGACTGTGGTCAAACAGTCGTAGAGAGATGAAAATAAATGATTGGGATGAGTTTATTGTGGTTAAGTCGTTTGGAAATGTATCAATGTGTAGGCATTGAACTTGTTGTTTTTGTGACCTTAACATTTCATTTACAACAGGCTTCATTCGAACTAAATTACTTGAATTTCATGATCTTAGGTTATTTTGGATAACAGAAACTAATCAGAATTGTCACTTACATACAAGTGATATTTGTGGGCGTGTTCAGAAATTTATAAAACATAATTAATATTTTTGAAAGAAGAATAAACAAAGTAGAGTGATGTAGGCCTAAGATCTGACTCAAACAGCTGCAATTATGACTTTATACAAACTAATTATTCTAGGCTTTAAAACTCCTGTCAATTTTTAAAATTATTTAACAACTAGATTTGAAATGTTATCTATATGCCGGGGCGGATCCAGAGGGAGGGTTTGGGGGTCCAACCCCCCCCCCCCCCTGCTCAGCTACATAAAAAAAATAATGCCTTGCATCAATGAAATTACATCACAAAGTAATCCTACATCAGTATAAAAATGATTTCTTTGTTTAAAAAGCTCAAGTTGTATGTATGCCTATGTAATTTAGAGACGATGATGGCAGATTTCCATAACCAAAACCAGGCAAACCCCCTCCTGCAAAAATTCCTGGATCCGCCCCTGACATGATTATTATGGGGATAACATTTCAAATCTAGATGTTACATACTTTTAAAATTCGACAATAATTTTAAAGCCTAGATTAATATACTCTTTCAAGGATCTTTCGAAAATGCCAAAGCGCCAGAATCCTAACTTATAAGACCTATCTATTTTACTAAGTTAAAATATGTTTTCCCCAAGAAACAATACTTCGGTTCCTAAAACTTCTCATTGCATGCTTCTCTAATTTATGTTATCATTAACTTAAACCTTCATTAATGGCATGCCTTCTATTGCATGCCTTCTTCTTCCAAGAAATTGGTCATTTTGTCCATGAAAATATTATGAATAAGAGGGCGCTTCTTTCCATGACAATAGACATTAGGTGTATTTCGCATGCCACGAAAAGAAATTAAGTGAGAATTGTTTTTGTGAATGCTAATATGTTAAAAAATTATTTGACCTGGTTGCAATTAGCCACAGTATTATCATTAACGGTAAGCAAATTATTGAAATAAAATTGAACCATATGTTAGTCCCAAAATGACAGTTTGGGTCAAGTGGATTTTAAACCTCATTTTCTTCACCCTCTCTTTTCAATATTCCAAATAAATCTATCTGTCGCAACGAATCTAATAACTAAGGTTTAATTCATGGGGGGGGGGGGGCGAATGGTTAGCATGTGTGCGCTTTATCATTAAGATCTGTCATTGAGTCAACTGCCGTGTTGTGTGTGACAAGGAGTAGGGTCACCTGTCCAATTTCGTGGGATTTTCTTCTCCTGCTAAAAACCCCTAGGCTACGCTCAAGCGAATTATTGAAAAAAAAATTTCTAACCATATATCAGTCAAGTGGATGTTAAACCCCTTCTCTCTCTATCTCTCTCTAATCAATGCAGGGGCGGATCACCCCTCTGCCCACCGGTGTATAGGAATCCCGGGTCCTACAAGCTTCCACCGGGACATGCACGCATGGTCGTATATATATTATATAGCACACGGTGCGCATCTCATCAGACACACAATCAGCATCTATGTTACTAGCGGCAGAGATTAGCTCCGTAAACCGCAGTCGGTGAGACAAAACAAGGGGTTGTCACCCCCCTCAAAAAAATCCTGGATTCGCCACTGCAATGATTCTAAGTTAGAAGAGGGAGATGGTTGTCCTAAATAAACTAAATTTTGTTAAAATTGTCTCTATAATAGTTTTGTGAAACTCATGAGAGTTAATAACAAATAACAATCATTGCCATAAAATCTTTTCTAAAAGCCTCATTAATTAATAGAAGAGAGTTTTATGGTTGTTAATAGCGAGATAAATCCATAATTATCAATTAGTATCCGACACTGTCGTCAATACTTGACATTATTTATAGTATCTTGCACTACACATCACAATATTTATTCTATCATTATGTATTGACATCTAGTGACACTAACTGATATTTAGAATCAAGGCACAGATTAAAGGAGCATTGAATAATATGGTGACAAATGAAATGAATTGGGGTTTAACATCCTACTGTTCTCCTGCGAAACTGGGTTTATGAATACCGGCATATGTCATACAGAGTGCTATGAGTGAATTTTTGCCTTGGTAGCAGGCGCTAGGGCCTACTCTTATATCCAATTCCAATTGCCACATGCATGCCAATGTGTACACGGGTCTTCATTATTTGCCCCATCCGAATGACTAGACAACTGTCCTTGTCATAATATGGTGACATTGAGATAGTTCTGTCTCCACATGGCTAATATAATATAGGTTTTAAGCCAAATACATTGATTTCTGTATGTTAGCTCTTTCAAAAACAAGCGCTTCGCCACACAAGATAAATCCACGTTTTGCAAGAGATGGACAAAAAAAATAAGCTAAAAAAGCTCTTTTTCTTGCAATCAGCGCCAAGGGGCCAAAATCTTGTATATTCCCATATGTGTCAATATCGAAAGGCACCAAGATCTTTGGGATATCAATATATATTTTAAGTTTCATCAAAATTGGAAAAAAATTGTGATTTCTGGAGGTTCTAAATTAAATCTTTGTATTCATATGCTTATTTATAATTACCTGCTTTGCATAAAGGGGACTGGCCATTTTGTCAGCCTTGTTCTGATTTTCAAAAAATTCGCACTAACCCATAATTATTATATGTAACAGTGATTTATTTAAACTTTTTTAAAAATGAAATAAAAATTGTGACCTCTAGAGGGTCCACGAGCCAAAAGGGCCATAAACAATTAGGGGCCATAAACCTGGATGGTACAGTTTGATTTGCACCAATATCGAAACCAAGATCTTTGGGATATAATTTATAACCATATGCTTAAAGTTTCATCCAAAAACACGATTTTCCTACAATCAGGGGGCATAATTGAAGAAGTGACAGTGCGATATGCACCACTATCAAATGGAAACGAGATATGTAGGATATAAACAAATGGTTAAAGTTTTATAATAATTGGATGATAAATGTTGTTTCTAGTTGGTTCACAACGCTTGGTATTACATGCTAATATTCAGCATGCATAAAGGGGAGCTGGCAACCATCTGGACAGCCACTTCTGGTCCAATTTTAATGAAATTTAAGCTCAAACGTCATTAGAACGTTTTTAACAATCTGATCGGGTCTGATACCTGCCAATATAAAAAGGAACCAACTTCTTCGGGAGATAAACCTATAAGTTTCGGACAGATAGGGACGACAATAACATACGTCCATACGAAAATGTCAATCCAAATAAAAATTATAAAGAGAGAGGAATCCCAAGCCATTTGAATAACATAATCACAAATGTGATTCAAGTGATAATAAACTTGATACAGTGACACCAGTAGTGGGAGTGGTTAAAAACAAAGTCATGGTGCACAAAACCGTCTTTATTTTGTGTAGTTGTTTTCTATGAGGAAGTTAATAATATGTCCTAATGTTTAGATCCTATAAAAGATGGTTTGTGATACCTGTGACTTTGTTTTTAACCATATTAAAATGTGGGCATATAGAAACTAGTCTTTTTTCATGTAATTTTTAATTTGTATTGTTTTTTTTTTGGCAGATTGTAAATTGAACTTTTATGGTCCTGCTTTTCTGCACCAACCAGGCTATTGAAGACAGGCATATGCCATTATAGTGTGCTATGAGGGATACTGTGCCTGGACAGGAGTGTTTCTGCCTACACATACCTATTGTCATGGGTTCTTTTATATATAAGTGCATGTCAATGTTACCACTTTCCCATCCAAATGACTAGATGTTGTTCCTTGCTTGCCCTCTGACCTGCATACTCCGCGCAGTGTTGCGTCTGATTAGAGGTAATCCAACTACACACTGCTATTATGAGTGGATATTGTTGTGTTAAATTTTGATTGATCAGTAGTCCGTCTACCAACCAATCACGAGCTGCCAATACTGGACCAAATATGTTTACATAACGTATACGTCATGACTCACGATTTTATTATGCCTAATAAACCCGTGCATAGCAGAATACTGCAGTAAAACTAATTGCGTGACAAACGAGACTATCAAGTCGAATGAAATGTAAACAATACTGTTTGGAAACGAACATACTTTCACCGTTTTAATACCTTAAATCACTGTCCAAAGTTTTAGGGAAGAACCAGATGAAACGAAGGACTGTCATGTTGCTGTACTTTCATTGAATGGAAAGAATAGACACACTCCCGCATAAGTTCAAGAAACAGATGCTATTCCAGCAATGGTCAGGGAGGGATTTCTCGGGCCATTGCTTCAGGAATATGTCTGACCTGTACCAGTGACAAGATGAAACCAGACTAGAAATCCCAAAGATCTTTCTATTCCAAAAACGGTATCAAACCCTGACGTCCTGATTAATAAGCTGACCCCAAATACATTGATCCACAAACTTTATAAATTAAGATCTGTGGAATGTCTCTTTAATTTAAAGACATGGGAAATACAAATAAGTGATAATCATAATATCAGCCACTCTATTTGCTCAAATCATAATCCGGAAATTAACTGATAAAAACTGGCCTATCCTTTATAAAAATTTTAATTTGTAGGCCTACTAGTGTAAATGTACCAGATTTTAAAAATATTTATAATCCATTTGTGCATTTTCACTTCAAAAACATGAGCAATAAAACAAGTGATAATCATCAAAAGTACAAAAGGTCAATTCATACATGGCAAAAGACCGCCCTTTAATTGTCATCTTGATCTATATCTCCATTTTAATTAACAAAACTTTCTTGTTCTGATCAATAATAACATGTACATACAATGTGTCTATATTGAATTTTCCTTAATACAAATGGCTAAAATTACCTTGAAACAGTGTGTAAATGTATACTGGGTACTGTGTGATAATGATCATGTAGCTGTTTTATTTACATTTCCCAGCAGTCTGGGTGTCTAGTGGATTACACTGCTAACAAACTAATTTTGTCTAATTAGAGGAGAAGTGGACATCTAAAAACTCAGCATGTACCAGAGTCAAAACAAATCGAATTATTAATCAATTTTCTTCCAGCAACAAAACTTCCTGTAGTTTTCAATATAGACTGTAGAAGGCAAACATCAGATAATGACATATTAATAGTCATGTCCTGAAGAAGATTTATGTGGAAATGGATTTGAAGTGTTTTGTTAATATCCAAACATTGATGACATGACATAGTGAATCTTAACAATTCTATTCGGCTTTTATTCTCAACCAAAATTTTTGTTTAAAAATATCAATACAGGAAAACACAAAAAGTTTTCGAAGAGCAATAAAAATGCGTAAATCAGTTAGCTTAATATTTTGACTAATACTAATAGACAACTTAATTAGGTCACTTCATTATATTCTGGTGTTTGGTTTTAAAGAAAAATGAAATGAAATTGGGTTTATTGTCCTGGACGCAGTCTGATATGAGGCAAATTTAGTTCCAACTGTCAAGGGCTCTTCAACATTCACGCTAATTTTTGCATGGGCCTCAGTTTTTCTTCCCATCCGAACAACAATATGTTGTTCCTTGCCAGATAAAATTAGGCAATTCAAACACCAGAAATCTTGACTGTCATTTAATCAAAATATAAATAGGATATCAACCTATCAGTGGTTGATATGATAGAGAGGGGGAAAAGGTTGTTAGGCTGACATATGTCAACCCACACAAGTTCCATGTTGAATTACACTGTATTAAATGTTCACAAATTTAAGTACATCATAGAATCCACGATAAATCCAGTCTGAAGAATTCAATAGGAAGGAAATAAGTCACTGATACCTGGAATAATAATGACTCCTTAATAGCCATTCTTAATATATATACTAAGTGGAAAAGGGTTCATATTGCACGTCTGCTAAACATGAAAGGATCATTTACAATTTCAGTTTAAAGAAAACTTAACATCAATAAAAAGACCTTAAATCAATAGAAACAACATGCCAGAATATCGTCAATATATACTGAAAGAGTATTTATAACTGACCTGATTTTAGCCTGGTTTTCAAGAAATCGTTTAATTGAAGGAAGGATATCTTTAATAGCTCTTTTCATTAAAAAATCTCCTGAACAATCTGACATTATTCTTAATGTTTCCATTGCCTTAAAACAGATAAAAAGAATTATTATTAGATTCTTAAACAAGTGTTGTAAAACCTTGCATCCTAATAAAAAAGAGAGATTGTTCATTGTGTAAAATATATAAAAGAGTGCATTTTAAAATAAAAAATTGATCCAGAATTTTACCTTGACAGTTACAAGTTTTTCATCATCAGAAAAACGAAGAGCAAATGGCAACCATATTTCATGCAGCATTGGTAAAAGTTCTTCTGAAAAATAAAAATAACCTACAAATACAATTGTAATGAATCTAAACTGTTCCACTTTGTTTTAGAAATTACAAACCCAAACTACCCACTTTGTTTTCGAAAATCTGCACAGTCTTTCACAAGCTATCACACCGGGGCAATTTATTTCTGTTTTTCGATCCCAAACAACTGAGAAAGGGGAACATCAAGTTAATGAATGATTCATTCAGAAAATTTTGGGACAAAGAAGATTTTTCGGGCAAATAATTCCCCCAACTGAGATTGGTCCCCTATGCGTATTAAAATAATTACCACGTTGTTATAAACTGCAAGACAAAACTAATAGTCTCGATTATCCATTTAATCGTTAATCACAAAGGAAAGTTTTTTAGCAAATCAGACTACGATCCAACAAATATCGCAGGCTAGCCTTGACATCGAGCGCTGATTATGGACTGGATAATCTAATTAATGTCTAATTAATAGTTTTTATAACATTTCAGGCCTAAAGAAAGACCTACAATAGTCAGATTTTGCTCTTGCAATTAAGAAGCGAAACATTTTAATATCATTTCCAAAAATTGCTTTATCATGCTTTACCCTTTTTTCAATTTAGAACAGGGATGATTTTTCAGAGTTCTATCACTTACCCTGATAATTATATAAAACTTGAATAGAATATTGTATGATATCTAACACCAACAATCTCAATCGTGCATTATTACAAGACATCAGGTGCTTAGTTCGTAGTAATATCTATAACAAATACATAACAAAAATTACTCAAATGATTGTTTTAACATAACTATGTACAAATGTTAAATTATACTTAACTGTTAACCAGGAATAAAGGACTATAAATATAATAAAAAACATTATGAAAGAGCTAAATCTGCAGGTATTTTATTCAGACTCTAAATTTGATGTAAATTATCATATAGACATTTATTCATTTGAAGAACCCATGATCAAAGTCTTAGCTAGGGCAAATAGCAGTACCGGTATTAACAGGTAGGTTTATAAATCTTAATGAGAGCATCCCTTAAATTTTCTATCATAATGTGCCTCCCCTATCAACAAACGTGTTATGTTACAAATACTATTTTTTTTATTTTTACCTCTTTAACAGCCGTTACATGGAAAGGAAGATCTTTTTTATCACTGCTTCCCTCCTTATCCTCATCTTGAATGTCATCATTATCTACCGTATCACCACTATCAATATCGTCTATATTACCATCAGCTATCTGTTTTGTTTTATGATAATCAATAAAATATTCTTCAATCTGTTTCAAAGTTAAACTTTGTTTTGATTCCGGATGCAGATCTTGTTGGAGTTGTTTCAGACTTGAAGCTAGATCAGATTCAGATTGGTAGTTGTTCTCTTTGACATTCTCTTTCTAGAACAAAAATGGTATAAGTCAAAAATATAATGCTGCAAATAAGTCAAAAATATAATGCTGCAAATAAATATAGACACTCTTGGGGGGGGGGAAGAGAGAGAGCGAGAGAGAGAGATGGGGTTTAACATCCACTCGACACAGACTAGGTCATTTCGGGACTAACTTATGGTTATGGTTCAATTTTATTTCAATAATTCGCTAGTGCGTAGGTGTCTGTAGCAGTTTGAGGAAACCAGAGAACCCAGAGAAAACCCACGAAGTTGGACAGGCGACTCTACTTCTTTTCAAGTACAACCAGAAAATCGAAATCACGCCACTTGACTCTATGACAGTCCTTATGTACAGTGCACACATGCTAACCATTCACCACCCCCCCTCCCCCGACACTCGAGGAGAACCAAGGAAATATATACTTTTTAAACAAAACATTAAACAAACTATTAATATTAACTTAAACAAAACAAAGTGCCAAACTTTCAAGACACTCAAAGTATTTATGCATGTGTTAAAATGAAGTTCAATAAGTGTTATGGGTCAGTTATAATACAGCAGGGTTTAACATTTTACTTTTATGCGCCAACTTGGCTAATGAAAAAATGACATGAAATTAAGTGAATTGGAGTTTAACGTCCTACTGTTCTGCTCTGACTGGGCCACTGCAGACGGGCCTGTGAAAGCAAATTTTGCCCTGGCAGCGGCACTATCGCCTTCTCTTTTATGTGCATGCCAAAGTATATTGGACTTCGTTTTTTGTCCCATCTGAACAACTAGACAGCTGTTCTTGTCTTGGCCCTCTGTTCTGCTCCACTTTAATGATCATGTAAACAAAATCATTGGTGATAGGTCAATGAATTGCCCAGATAAATTCTGTTTGATGTTTCCACAAACAGTTAAATGCTCCTATTTTTCCCATTACACTTGCAAAATATCATTTCACACAAAATGACTGCCGCTAATTGCTGAAAACTTATCTGTTCAAGCCAAAACCCTGCCTTTTATATAAGAATATCAAAGATTACAGACGATTAGTTTAACATACATTTTACCGCAAATTTGTTTTTGTTTTTCTTCATACATTATCTTATGATTGTCGAAGTCAATATTGGACCTTGTGGACGTATAACGAGTTCCAACAAATCTGGATGTCATCTTACAAATATACAATGATGTTTATAATTATTTGCTCCGGGTTTTAATGTATATTGCTTTCATATCTTATTCCAAACTTTGATGGAAATAAAACATAAAAACTGTAAGGGAATAGCCTACTTTAACTTGTATTTTTTCCAAAGGACAAAAAAGGTAATATTTTTCAAAAAAAAGAAAGATTGTTGCCATGTATACGAATCCAGATACAAGGAAAAATGAATCTTAAATTTGACTTCTTAGCAATCAAACGCATCCTGGATATTTAAATCGAGACAGAAAATATAGATCTAGATCCATGGCAATCAGATACATCATATTAGAACCAATCATTTATTTCATAAAGGGTAATATTTTGAGATAGAACTACATAATTATAGTATTCTTTTCATTAGAGTAACATATATAAATATATAGATTAATAACTCAAATAACTAACAGCAAATAATGTAATAATGTTAATAATTAATGAGAGAAAATAAGTTATCAAGCATACAAGACAAAATTACACAGTTTATTCTTTCAACTGACAGAAAAGATAGGTAAGTAGGCTACGAAACACACAAACATCTAGTAAAGATAGAGAGACAAAGAAATGAGCTTTACGGAGACTGTACATTGATATCTATCATAATTCATTAGCATAGAAATTTAATCTTTGGAGAATGATTTTATGAGAAATATGGAAATTCTATATATTATGATATTTTTTTTTCCATTTTATGAGAAATGACAAAATTTTATGAAAATATAAATGTATTTATATTGTACAGTTCCTGGGTTTAATAACCAAGCCATTTTGGGACCAACATCTGCTACATATTTATTTTAATTATTCGTCTTTAGAAGTGGATGGGAATCAGATCTAGAGTGTCCATAGAAAACCAATATGGCTACTCAGGCGACCCTGCATTGTGTTGGAGCATAACCATGTCACTTGACTCACTTACAGACCTTATAATCTAAAGCACATTCATACACCCAAACTCTCATCTTGACCGAGACGAGATATCGCAGAATGGCATTCAAAGAGATTCTACATAACCTAATTAATTTTTATGGTTATCTAAGACATATCTCTTAAAGTACCTGTATCTTGACTTCTTTCATAATTATGTATTTAATTTCAGAACTAATATCCATTTCTATAATAATTATCTTCAAAATAACAAAAAAATATGAAATGAAATGTTGGCATTATAATTTATAATCTATATTAGGTATCGTATATCTTTACTTACATCTTTAAAAGGAAACCATCTTAAAATAGAAACCACTAATTCTTTTAAGACTTGTAAAAACACAGAACTTTTATCTTCATAATTATTATCTAATGTTTCTAAAATCTGGAAATATATCAAATTCACTTTGATTACATTTAATTTGAAACAAAACACCAGTATATATAATACATAGATAATGACCAGAAATAAAATCAATAGGCTTAAAGACAGTAAGCTAAAAGGTTTTTTGGAATATCATATCATTAAGCTCCATCATGCCAGAAATGAAGAGAAATGGGTACAACATCATAGTTTTCTACTCCATTTGGGCTAATGAAGACAGGCATACCCTGTGTAGTGTACAAATTGGTGTGCACATTAAAGATCCCTAGGCAATCAGAATTCCAGATAAGAGTAGGCTGTAGCACCAGTGTTCGGGCAAAATTTCCCTCATGGCACACTGTATGGTGCATGCCCGTTTTCATTGGTACGATCGGTGCAGAACTGCAGGATGTTAAACCCTATTTCATCCCTTCATGAACTGTTTGCTAGACTTGGATATGCTCAGGTAGGGTTGATTGTCGAGAATTTCTTTCAGAGTTGGGCACCTTGCCATGGTCACAAAAATAAATGAACAAACCTCTTGAACGGTATCATGAATCAAGGGAAGTAACTCCACACTACTGTATTGTATCATAACTTGCAGAACTAATGGTGCATGGTTATCATGGTGAAAACGTCTTAACTTTATAGATATTGTGTTTACCAAATAATCAGAGTTTTTTCGGATTAGTTCGTCAATCGAGCTGTAAAATAAAAAATCGAAAGAATATATCAATAGATTTCTATGACATATTCACAGGCCTAAATACAGACATGTTTGTGTTGAATGTGGATATAATTAAGCACAGCAAACATGTCAGCAGAGATGTTTTCTGTGTATTTGTTGCTCATTGTTCTCGACTTTCACTGTTGATGGAGCTTGGCTCCAAGATATCATGTTGATCTGAGGGGATGGCATATAAACAATCAAATGATATATAAATAGGAGTTTTGTCTTAGACTCTTTGACAGTGAAACAAACAAATCAGATATATGTACATATTGTAGGAACAAATCTTGGACAAGAGGGAGAGAGATGGAGTTTAACGTCCACTTGGTGCAAATTAGGTCATTTTGAGACTAACTCATGGTTCAAATTCATTTCAATAATTCGCTTACACTATAAACCTCAGAATGCCTCATTCGGCATTTCTGTCCAAACGAGGTAAAAAAATGCCTCGTTGTCTGGAGTTCCGAAATGAGGTTTTTTAAATTGTCCTTTTTTTGGAACGAGGTATTTTGTTCAGAACGAGGCTTGGTAAAAATGCCTCGATTACTAAACGTGTTTTTTTCAAGATAGTTATTAGCGGTATTTGCTATCGGCGAATTTGTAAAAATTAAAATTTATGTTATTTAATACGAAAATAAAACCAGTTCAAACTATATTATTATCAGAGAAATTGACAAGACAAGAATACACACCATCGGTGGAGGTGTAAAAACTATTGCAGACACATAGCTACCTTGATTGATTTATTGGCCCAATCAGGTATAGGTGTTAAGAAACAACTGTGGTGTTGTGACATTTTATTGGGGGCAATCAATTAATCAAGGTATAGCTGTGTGTCTGCAATTGTTTTACACCTCCACCTAACTGATATCGCAGACAACAAATTAGTGTTTATCTAATCTAAGTACAACAAATAAATAATCCATTCTTATTAATCAATCATATTTCTAATACGCCTGTTTATTTTTTATATATTAAAATCTAATTAAAACGTTTAATTAGGAATACATATGGATATTAATAATGATTATATTTCATGATTATAATATCATAGTTTGGACTATGTTTATTTATCGTATTAAATAACATAAATTCTACTTTTTACAAATTCGCTGATAGCAAATGCTGCTCTTAACTATCTTGAAAAAAAAACACGTTTAGTAAACGAGGCATTTTTACCAAGCCTCGTTTTGAACAAAATACCTCTTTCCAAAAACAGGGCAATTTAAAAAAAAACTTGTTTCGGAACTCCAGACAACGAGGCATTTTTTTTACCTCGTTTGGACAGAAATGCCGAACGAGGCATTTTGAGGTTTATAGTGTTACAAGTTACAGGTATGGATCTCTTAGTAATGGGAGGAAACCAGAGGACCAGGAGAAAACCCACGGGGTTGGACGATACACCAAACTTTTTGTCATGCACGAGCTGGGAATCAAAACCACGCCATTTACTCAATGACAGACCATATGATCTAAAACCAACGCTTTACATCATTGAGCCACCCAATCCACTCAAATCTTGGACAAACATATATCTTAATATAAGTAGCCATATTTTTTTTTGAAAAAATAGGCTGCCAGGCGATGAAACATACGCCCACAGTAGCTAAATCGTCCGAGCAGTCAACAAGAGTTGTCGCATATTAAGTAATTATCAGAAAATCATTAGAATTAAGTTCTGCCCCATGCTAACGTTTAGTATACAAAACATTTAATATTATGGATTTAGCTGTTGAATTATAGATTTTCAAGAAATTCAATCTCAACCAACCATCATTAATGTGTAACGGGGATATAGCTAAATCGTCCAACGTTTTTTTAATTCAGAATAAAATTGTGACCTCCAGAGGGACCCCAAGCTAAAAAGGGCGATTGGCGCAAATATCAAAAGGAACCAAGATCTTTTGGTTATAAACATACATGTCAAGTTTCATCAAAATTGGTTCAAAATTGTGACCTCTATTGGTTCCACAAGCTAAAACATGATTTTTCGTACAATCAGGTTCCATAATCCATGAAGTTTCGATCCGAGATCTTATGGGGATAAACCCATATTTCAAGTTTGGTCAAAATTGGATAAGAATTGTGACCTGTAGAGAGTCCACAAACAAATTGTGGACGGACAGGGGCAATGACATAATATGTCCACATGAAAATGTGGGCGTATAAAAAAACAAACTAAGTGTTACCTATAATGACAGGCAGTCGAAACCTCTATAAGACTATAATATGCTGTATGACTGATATATGTATTATCTTGTCCGAGTTTCTCTAATAACGGATAAACAACATCCATTAATAAACATCTGAATTCAGTACCTAAAACCTATATTAAATAATGAAAATAATCCCTTGAAGTACAAACAGATTATTATGTTATAATCCATTGATAATAAGCAAAATCAGAAAATCCAAATCACTAATGATGAATACATAAGGACATATAAAGAAAATAATCCTTTAATGAAATAATGTAACACATCTAATCCATTAATAATAAACTAACTTGGAAATATAAAAGGTAAATAAATTCCTATCATTATCTGATTGAGCATGGGTTGTTTTTTTTTTTATTGTTTTGATCTTAAATATATATAATCTATAACAAAAAATTATGAATAGAAAGTTAAACCAGCAGCTGCCAGGCAGGATATGCCCACATTTTCAAGAGATGGATAGAGAACAAGCTAATAAGAAAGTGATTTTTCCTACAATCAAGGGTCATAATTCATGAAGTTACGATCCGATATGCGCAAATATCAAAAGAAACAAGATCTTCAGATTATAAACACGTAATTCAAGTTTATTCAAAATCAAATTAAAATTGTTACCTCTACAGGGTCCACAACCTTGACATATTACACTATTCGGTACAGGTGGCGGCCATTTTTCCGGCAATTTTGGTCCGATTTTCACAAAATTCGATCTTAACATTTATTACGGTGTAACAGTGATATATAATCAAACAGTTTTTTAAATCCGATAATAATTGTGACCTCCAGTGGGACCACAAGCCATAAAAGACTATTTTTCGGACAATCAGGGCTCATAATTCAGGAAGTTATTATCCGATGGGCGCAAATATCGAAAGGATCCAAGATCTTTGGGTTATAAACATACATGTCAATTTTCATCAAAATTGATTCAAAATTGTGACCGCTATAGGGTTCACAAGCTAAAAACGTATACATATACATAGTTGTAAAAATATTAAAAATTTTATCAGCCCAGCATTGAATTCAAACAAGCAACATTGTTGTAATCACTTGACTACCCATGACTTGTTTAGAGGGATATAAAGAAGCTGTGGTCAAAATCCAGCATTGCATTGAATATCAATTAAAAGTATAGAAAGATAATATACATGTTTTGAAACTAACCGAAAGAGAAATGAAATGAAATGGGTTTTTAACGTCCCTACTATTCTGCTCCTTAACTGGGCTAATGAAGACGGACGTACGCCACACAGTGTGCTATGAGGGAAATTCTGCATGGGGAGCGGTGCTACTGCCTACTCTAATATTAAATTCAAACTGCCAAGGGATCTTTTACATGCACAACAATGTCGTTGTCAGGCCCTCCCTCCTGCATCATTGACATCACGAAACCATGCCAGGATAGAACACCCAACCTCCAGGCTAGCAAGCCAGCTTCTTACCCACTTAGCCACCGTTATCCCCTAATCGAAAGAGAACTTTCATTTGTATGAAAATGCTTTGTGGTAGTATTGTGCAACAAATCCCTATAGAATCAATGTAAGAGTCCAGAATGACAGATCTATGACATTGTGTGAGTTTAGCTCACATTAAAACTGGATAATCATGCTATTGTGACTATGGGCACTATAGACATCTAACTAATTAACTAAACCAGGCTTATTTTCTTCAAAAATAGTATGTTATGAACTAATTTAAATTTATAGTAGCACTGTTTAAATGTAAAAGATAAATCTGAAAATTGCAGCAGGTCTTTATTTATTCACATGACAAGCTTATATATTCAACTCAGATGGTGGAGATTTAAATGGATATAAAGATTGTTGCTATTTAATGATTTAACTTTTAAAGAATAACAGATTGTACATTATTGAATAGCCAATGGTCCAAGTCATTTGTGTTTGGGTACTGGTTCAGAGTGTAGTCACAACCAAAGGTTGCCATGGTAGTCTCATCGTACAAGTGAACATTATGTGCAGACCAATCATGTTAGTCATGAATATATATTACATATCATACCTTTGCAAATATTCCAATGCCTTCAATTAAAAGACAAATTTTCATGATATTATGGTTCATATTGGCTAGAGTTAAACTAGAGTTGTTCCCCTTGTTTAGCCACAGAGACGATGACTCTTGATCGGATTGTGTATTGGATTGGGCTTGTGTAGATGTTGGAATATTAAAATTATCATCAGATAAATACTCATCAACTAACATCCTGTAAATATAACCAATAGATAATAAAGTGAAGAAATAAAGAATAGTTCTTTGTGCAATATAACACCCCATCTTCATTAGCCCAGTTGGAGAGAGAGTGAAGCAGGGTTTAATGTCCACTCGACACAAACTAGTTCATTTTGGGACTAAAATATGTGTCAATTCTATTTCAATAATTTGCTTGGGTGTAGGGGTCTTTAGTGGGATGTTAAACCCCATTTCATTTAGTTTCTTTTCTTTAAACTGTCTCCATTAGACCGAATTGTGCAGAAATGCTGGATGTTATTATCCAATTTCCTTTCCTTAAAAAAAAAAAAGACTGATAGAAAAACTCACCTTATTATATCAACAACCAGAGAAACATTTTCTGAAAATAAAGAAAACGTGTATTGGTATTTTTGGTCCATTTTCTTCTAATATCAACCGTAAATTTATATCTCAACTCTAATCTAAACATTCATATTTTAATAAAACTAAAACTTTTAACTGATTTAATACACGTTTATTATAAATTATCCACTTGTTGGGCACGTTAAATTCACAAATAAATAGAAAGATGATGCATTATTTGTACAGGTGTCATGCACAAGGCGGCTAGGGTTTGTACCTTACCTTTAGTTACTGAACCAGCTATGATTTGATTGATAATAAATACTGACTGTAGTTGATAAATACTTGATTCATGTAACAGATCCATCATATGATCAACCAGTAAGTCTATATCACCTATAAATATATAACATATAGATGTTTTACAGTTACAAGCTCTTCACTGAAATGACATGAGGAATTAAATCATACCCATTTAAAACTTGCATTGATTTGACGAGACAGATAAAACAATAATAATTCTCAGGGGCAGATACAGAGGCGTGTTTGTGCTGTCCACCTCACCCCAATCTCTGTGCATCAATATGTGATCCTGTTAATTCATAATAAAAATTGACATCGAGCAGGGTGTTGGACTTGCCTATGTAATTTTGTGACAATAATGGCATTAAATATTGTCAACTGTCAAATTTCATTAATAGGAACCTGGCACCCCCCCCCCCCCCCCTGCAAAAATTACTGTATTCTTTCCCTGATTCTGCTATCTTTTTAATAAGCTAATTATTTTTATTTCTGGATGTATTTAATTAATTACATATTTTAACAACAGTCTTTGTGTATTTTAAATGGTGCTGGTATAATACCACATTGATTAAAGATAAACAGCTGGAAATATTCTACCCCTCGGCTAGCAAGGGTCACATATATGGTGCACAGTAATTGTTGGGGCATAACATTTTGTTCTGGGACTAACTTAAGATATCTAAACTTAAACGTCATTTACATTGCCCGGGTTACATCCAGGGGACCTCAGATTCTTTCTTTATCAAAATGACTAGAAATACTATTTAAAGATGTTTTACAAATATTTGTAAAGTATTATTCTGCCTACCATGTTGTCCAAGTAGATGACAAGATTGAATAAGAGCAGTTGCTATTTGATTGTCTCGGAAATGTTTGAAGACATGTTTTGGCCTCATTATGTCATCTTCTGAAGGAATCCCACCTTTAACTACAAAAAAGAAAGATTTAATTAAATGTTAAAGTGGTCAACTCCTTTCCAGATGGAACTCACAAACAGATTTTTATCTAGAAATAATTGCACGAACAGTTTTTATAGTGTAGGTAATCCAGCTATGAGGTTTTTACTTTGAAAACTTCACTTTCCCTCATGCAGGTATACTATAAATATTGGCAGAACCAACTATTCAACATAGCTTACCGATAGACTGTGATTTGTGTTCTATTATTCTGATATCTGTACAATCAAACTCTAGAGCTTGTATTAAAGATAAAGATAATCTTCTAAGATGAGCAATAGACTTTAATATTTGGTTGATATCTGGACCTGAAATACAAATAAAATGTTTAAATATCTAAGAAATACAAAATATACCTTTTAAAATTTCCCATTTAATGGAAGACTAATTTTGGAGTATGACCAGAAACCATTTGGTTTTACTACTAGATTGGAAAAGGGTGTTTCTCACCCCAACCCCATTAGCATAATATTGTAACATATTTTATTTAAAGTACTTACCCAGTAGCGTTAAATAACCATTAAGTAGATTTACAATAGCTAACTTTTCATCTTCATCTGAAATATAATATTCAATGCGATTGAATTAAGTAAAACACAATACATATTTAACACCGACCAAGATCTACAACAATTTATTTGTTCAGCAACACCCATTCATTTTCATCATTCCAATTGTTAATATTTATGTGGAAAAATTTTAACACTTAGAACCCGAAATGCCACAAAACCGGCTCATCGTTGTATCGAATATACCCGAAATGTCGGTTTTGTGGCTTGGGCCTGTTCAAGATCCAATTACGTTGACGTCATAATTAATATGACGTCCTGTAAATCCAGGGAGGGACGTGCAACACCTCATGTAAAGTCAGTGTTCAAAGGGTTAACACTTAAATGACTGCTACAAGGCTGCACTATTGAAACTATATGATTCTATATGATTATGGAGGGTGGGTGCCATTCTTGAAACACAGTATGCTGTCTCTTCGATGGAAACCTAACACTACTTCAATATTGGGTACGGTACGCGTATTATCATTTTAAGATTTTCCTATTGAGGAAGTTCACTCAGGAATTCCACTTATTATTTACATGATGTTTCTTTTATTTTATGGACTATTTGTCTTTGATTACCCTTCTGAACTTTTTGTCTTGAAAGATCCCCTCAAATAACATATCATGTATATTGAATAGAACCTGAAGAACTTGGTGCCAACAGTTTACAAGAATCTGGAAGTATTTATTTCTAGTTACCGGCCATATGTATTTGTCGAGGTAAAGATGTGGTAAGATTGTGTAGATTATCTGATAATATTTCTTGTAGTGCTCTCGTTTCACAAACATCCTTCTGCTTCTGTTTAAAATCATTTAAAGACTCCAGACTTTTCGTTTTAATATTTTTATAATCATCACCAATCAATCCAACTAAAACTTCTAACAAGGCAGGAACACATTCTTTCATAGATCTGGAGATGAAACGAAATATGGATTTGATTAACTGTAGTTAGATTCAAACAAAGTCTATATAGATCCTCAAAAAAGCAGACGTTGCATCTCAGTTTTTAGGAATTTTTCTCCAATCATTGGTTTATAATTAGAGTTTTCTCAGATTCATGAATTATTTAAAGTCGCGAAACCCTAGACCCTTATTTACAAACAAAATCAAGGCCTTGGCAATAAGGCTGTTGGATGCCATGCATGCTGATATCAGATATCGTCCTTAAGGTGAACTGGACATGCATTAAGGTGCCATTGTACTGATAACTAGTAGAAATAAATCTAATTACTTGCAACATTTTTTCAGCAGTAATTCCGCCCATTCTACTAGGGCTAATCTCACTCTCCAGTTACTGTGGGTTTTAACAGTTGTTATTTGTTTTATTAATATCAATAATTTAGATGAGGTGGATGCCAACCAGTCTTTGTTTCTTTTTATCATCAAGCCTCTAATTTTCTCATCAACTAAAAACATAAAATATATATGACGATAACAAAAGACGACAAAGTTTCAAAATGGTTTTAAACAAGTACAAGGAATCGACAATGATGTCATCAAGGCCATCTTGGAATTGTGACATCATATCAAATTCAATGTGTGTCAATCGATTCCCAATTGTCCAAGGCAGTATGTCAAGTTTTCAGTTGATTGCACTTGAATTTGTGCAGCCAGGCTTTTTTCAAAGACCATCATCCTCAAGAAAAAGAAGAACAAGATGGTCCAAAACAGTCAAGTTGAACACAACAAATTTAACAGACTCATCTTTGTTCAGTATGGCATTATGTAATGAATTGAAGGAATACTAAAATTTTCTACAAATAAATGAACTAAACCTTCATTAGTCTTTAAGCTTCCATTCTTTGTTTCTGTTATATCAGCTGCTTCATCTGACATAACTAATGATGTTATTCTGGCCCATGTATCTATTGCTTTCTAGAAATAATCACATGATGATTAATATTTTTTTAAAAGGTTACCAATTCTGGATGAAGGACAGTTGTGTCTGAAGTATTGTATGGAAGAATTTAATTTTGGTCTTAAGTCATACTATAATTGACATCATTTATTAAAGGTACATTATGTAAGATTTAGGTTAAGAGCTGGCCATTCTTGCTATAATAATTCGAAAATAGATAATATAAAATGAATAATTTGAAAGTTTCATTCCGATTACTCTATTGCAAGCGAAGATATTATCCATTGAAGGTTTGGCAAGCTGTGTGCAATAATTGCAATCAAACTACTGGTTGTTCGAAGCAAAGTCTCTCTCCTCCATTTTTAAATTCAATCTATTTAATATCGGAGAAATCTGATGCCATCGAGAGTTGATTATAGCCCGCATCAGTTAACTGATGTCTTATTAATAATTTAGAAAGCATTTGAAGCCTAAAGATAGACCTGCAATAGGCAGATTTAGCTCTTGCATAATGCATGTTTAACTAAAAGAAAACCATTCTAGATAATTCAAATTATTCACGTAAAATAGGAGGGATGTGTATGATCTTTGCTAAAATAACAGTGATGTGTATGACCTGAGCTAAAACAATAGAGATCTTTATAGCCTCAGTTAAAACTAAAGCATTGACTATAGCCATCAATGCCAACATGTAAACTCACCACAAGTACAGCTTGTCCTTGTTTCTGATCGCCTGTAATAATTCTTGATAACGTCATCGTAATACCCGGTAAAAATGATGCAAATACATCACCCAATAATACTCTCTCACTTTTAACAACTGTTACGGAAAAAATAATGAAACATGAAATAATAAACAAAATGGTGTCACCCACTACAGTCCAACCTGATTAAAATACAGAATTACCTCCACTACATGAAGATCTGAGTGGTTGTAGTGGGAGGTTGTGTCAGAGGTTACCCAAGTGGTCTTTGACCCTATGTCATAAAGCAACAGATCAAAAATGATCATCAGTGTTTCATGTAGGTATTTGGAAATAAATCTTTGGCTTTGATTTGTTTTGTATTGCTGTGATGTTTAACCACAGTTCTGTGCACTAGACGACAAAAACTCAGCTCAACAGACCTTGATTGGATAATTCCTCAGGTACAGCTGAACGCAGGTTATCTAACAACTCTTTCAGATCCTAGTTGTATGTAGTGAAGACAAGTAAACAAACAAAACGAAATCAGACCTGTATTTTATCATATTGGCTACAGCCAAAACATCAAATAAAAGTCCATGGTTACGCATCATGTGGGAAACGTTCACTAGTTACAACTATAACATGCATTTCATATCCCACAGTTATTTAGTCGCTTGTTTTATATACATGTATTTTTTGACGTTTGAGTGGGATTTAACGTCCTACTGTTCTGCTCCGACTGGGCTAATGATGACAGGCACCATTGAACATACCAGGGAAACCATACCAGAAAATCATGATGAAACAGGATGATTAGAAAAATGATACAAAATATATTCAAAAGGATATACATTTTTGTACATTTGTAAAATATATTGTAAATCTACTTACGTTTTCTGTTAATTTGTGCAAGTGAACACATACATACAATGGCTGTAATTTGTAGATCTCTGGATCTTTCTACCTCAGCTTCCTTCAATACCACAGAAACAGCATGACCGAGAGCTGGTAATGATTTTGGTTCATATAACATCTTTAAAACACTGAAGCCGGAAAAACAATATATACACACAGACTTATATTGAAACTGTGTGTCGATTGTATACTATTACAGAGAAGTTAACGGGTATTGAAATTAATTCCACTTATGCATTATACATGTAGTGAATATAAACTAATTGTGGAAGTTTGCAGAAACTAACAACTAATGTCATAACCTCTCTTCTCCAATGCACAGTGGATACCATTAACTAGATGCCACCCCCACACCCTAGATTATTGGAAAATGTTTCAATTAGCCATTCCACTAGATTTTGCTTGAGTTTGCAGGATTTGAATACTGGTTAGAATTGGTTCTGCTTCACTCAATTAACAGATCGTGTGATTTTATTCCAAATCTCACAATATAAGCATACATATACCTCCATTCTGTATTTACAACTAATGCTGTAAGAGTCTTCAATATAACCAGTTTTAATTCTTCACTAGAAGCTATCACTGAAAATAACAAAAATACATAATATTATAGAGTAATTAGTAAAATTGCCCTCCTGCTGTAGACAAACCCATTCAGGTCGTTTCTTGATTCAAGGAAACTTCTTTTCCCACACCCTTATTTCTATCTGGAAGTATTTTATCCTCACATATTGAATAGAATGATAGTATGTCTTGTTTCAAGAAACACAGATTCCCCATTCCAGCATCACATAGATAATCACATCTGTGGCGTTAACCCTTGGTGTTTGCGTACCATTATTCCAAAAATTTACAGGCAACTTGCCAATAATACATTATCTGTACTAGATGAAATATTGGACTCGTTTGAGATATTGAAAAAGTTGTTTCAAATAGTATCGCTATATTACTTAATGTCTTGCTCTCTATCATTAAACCATACTGAATCATGAAGTGAAATAATAATACAACAGTATAGATTTAATTACCTGGTAGTGAATCATGTGGTGAACTAATCATACAAGAGAAAGTTGTAAATAAATCTGTAAACATCTGCCAGTAAGTGATTTTACTTCCATTTAATATGAACATCATACATTCACATACATCAATATAGACATCTTGCTGACTGCAATATATAGATAAACATTTATAAATATTCAATTATTGTATAAAACAAGATTCAGGGTTTCATCATTTTGTTTCAATTCTAGACTTTACCATTATTGAGTGAAACTGATTTGTAGTAAATTTAAGTTCTTGATTAATGATCGAGTAATAAAAGAAGGCATGATTATATAACTTTTAACAATTGGTGACTGGGCCATTTGAAATAACTGGCTCTGCTACCTTTTACTCACTAACACCTGAAACAAGTCGAATCAACTTATCAAGTGAATAACTATCAACTATTTATGGAGTCTATACTAGTTCTGTGACACTAGTTCTGTGACTCAGGTGGTTTGAGACAGACTGTTCTCTAATCTTTTCAGGGAACTGGGATAGATAAGGTTAATAAGATTCTTTATAAAAAAATCCAAAAATTAAAATCTCAAATATATTTCGGCCTTAAGAATTTTTTAAAATGCTCTTGTGACAGTGACAATACATACATCTAATAAATCATAGACTACTTCTTCCCTGAATGTAATTATAAAATCAAGCCCTTCCAAAGCTTTCTTCACATGCATAAGAACCAAAGGTATTGACAAAATACATTTTCGTCGCCGAAAACTTACACAGTTTTTACTTGTTTGAATACAAGTCGTAGAGGAAATAGAACATATTCCTGTAGATCTTGTAGTAAAGGTTGATCAGTGGCCTTCAGTTCCTGGTGTAATCTTTGTATGGATTCTCGACATGGTTGTTTCGTCACAGTGACACACAGTGGTTTCAATCTGTTAAATGCTCTGCTTTTTTCTTCATCCCTGACAAAAGATGAAACAATAATTACATGATCTACATACCAGTAATTCTATTCATTTCTTATTGTTTAGTTTTCTTGGCAATATTAATTAAAACATTTTAAATGTAGAACTTTTAATGAACCATAATTTGGAATTCACAAACAAACATGAGTATTGAAGCCTTCTGTAAATCAATATCATCTGGAATATTGAACGTCTTTTACAGCCTGACGGAAAAAGGGAAGATCAATGACAATATCAGGTTATGATTTATGTAAATTAAAGATATTTCACACATCATACTTTGGCCAAAATTTAATAATGCAAATTTGTTTTCTCAAACATGGATGAAATTCTTAAGATATCGTGTGTGGTGTGGTACAGTAAATCGGTGAAAATAGAATTAATGATTCTAGAAATTTGTTTACCTAAAGAAACTTTGCAAAACTTTGAAGCCTTGATGATTATTAACACTTTTATGGGGCCATTTAACGTGAAATTGCGACTGACTTTTTGCTTCAAATAGGTGTAAGTGGAATGAAATAGGTTTAAATGACATACATTTCTGCCCAGTTTAATGGGTGTAAAACTTGGCACATTAAATCAATATTATCAAGAGTCTTCAACATTGCATACACAATTTATTGGTCCATTCCAATATATAATTGATGTTGGTATTACTGTCAAAATGATGGAAACAATTAAGGAAACCCAACATTTAAGACACAATGAACAATTTTAAGATCAGGAAACGGCAACGTGTTGTCTACATTCTTAAGTGAAATTCATAATGATGCGACTTGATTAAGAGTGAAAGGTGCATAAGCCAATAAGTATAAGTGAAACTTAAACGGTAGGCTATAGTATAAGACTAACCAACCAACCGGGCGAGTCGAATGACTGTCATTCAAATTGGTCTGCTCACATATATTTCGACAGAACAAAACTGAGTAGAAATTACCAATAACAGATTCAAAAATGAATGTAAATCCGTTTGTATACAGTCATAATACATTATTATTTGACAATTTGTCGCCAATTTTGATTCAAAAGAATAGAGATTTACAAATTACATGTTGCGTATTTTACCGTCAAGATCTACTTTTACTTTAGACTTAGATCTACTTTTTAACGAGGGCTATTTTACGTTTTAACAATATACTGAACCAAAATCGAAACAACTGTGATAAGAATTTATGTCCAACGGTAATTACTTACGATGCCATTGTCGGATTCTTCAATTATTCAACCACAAAAATGAAATATCGTCTAATTCTTTAAACTAACGTTTGATGGGCGCAGACATATTGGAAACTTGGCCAATCAACGCTCTAGATTTGGCTGGTTATAAATTTATGCGAGCAAAAATCTATATAAATCGCGGAACGAAATATAATATAGTTAATATATCTTTAAACAAATTTTTTACAAACTACAATATTTTTCATTGCCGAACAATAAACTGAATAACCCACTCTGTGCTATCGACATGAAGGAAAAATCTTCAAACAGTAATTATACCTAATCACCTATGCAAATATATATACAGCTAGTAATAGCACTAGGCCTATGTCTATGAAGATATGAATTTGTTTTCTAATTTTACGGAAATGTGTTAATTATTAAATTAAATATAAAATATGTGCCCTGGTATCCATCTTATAGTCCTAAGTTTTCGTTTCTTCCTGTGCGCCATATTCTTGTAACTTTTCCATTAGCCATGAAAATAACAATCTTACGAAATATGATGTTATTTATTTATGAATCATAAATAATTGTAGCGGGGTACCTAGGATTTGCTACTTTTCATTTTTGTCGAGATATTTGGAGATATTTATTTATGGTGGATCACCCTATCAAATGGTATCAAATATATAAATTTATTGGCCAATTTTGCGTCCATTGTATAACACTTGTACATTGCTGATGTTGAGATAATATGTTTAACAAAAATCATTGGTACGGGAAGTAACCTCTCTTCAAGCGTAACTTGGCACCAGTGTAATCCGTCATCACTGTAACGCAGTTTTATTTTAATTACCTTTTCATGGGATTTTTTTTTATCCAATGAATTTTATAATTTGATTATTAAATGTCAGGCGCGGACCCCCCCCCCCCCCGCTCAGGATTGAAAATTGTTTATGCGATCTTATTGGCGATTTAGACCTGTAATTTTGGAATTTACCTTCCGGAAATACGGCAGATTGGATATTATAGAATATTGGATATTATAGAAACCCATCTTTTTTCGGTAAGATAATAACATCAATGTTGATTTGAAATGATAAGTCGAAGTCGTGTTAATGATAGGCAGTTGTCATTCATTAATTGATAGTCATTAACAGGAGCGGGCTTTGAGAAAATACAATTTATCGTTAACCTCTTTGAAAGAATGGATATAAAACGTCAAATAAATAAAACGCAATCTCAAATTTTCTCAAAACAGGAGGCCTAATCTCCGCAATCCCAAATTTTCTCAAAACAGTGGGCCTAATTTCCGCAATCTAAAAATTTTCTCAAAACAGTTATAGGCTTCTCCGCGTTCTTAAGACATCAAAAAGGGCAGCGGCTAAATACCACGCTCCAAAATACCACGCTCGCCTTACTGCTTCTATACACACGAAACGTGGTACGCTTTTTCGGTACCACTTTCTATTTAATTATAGGGATTTTACATTATATAAAGCTTTTTTTGCAAATTATGTTGATCATTTAATCAATTTTGATGTTTTTATTGGTGATATTTACACTTAATCTTAAAATAAATTACAATACAGATAGCCGATCGGTCGGTTATTGCATCGAGCTGTACCTAGACTCTACGGTTTATAATACGGTGTAACCGTTATTATACCCTATTCAAAAAGACCCTACGTGGTATATTGGAATATTATGTATGCGACTATGCATAGATATGAAACAAAACCCGGAAGGTAAAAACTAACGTGGTATAATCCTGTATAGGGGCGATAAGAAAGGGCGATAAGTTGAGAGTAAAAAAAAGTGGTATTCCGGGGCCGAGATAACCGTACCACGTTCGCCTTGCTAGTGCTATACAAACGGAACGTGGTACGCGACTTCGGTACCACGTCCTTTTTATTTATAGGGATTTTACATTATTTGTAGTAAAGTTTTCAAATTATGTTGATTATTTAATCCATTTTGATGTTTTTATAGGCCATATTTACACTTTATGTTAAAATTAATTACAATACAGATAACCGATCGGTAATAATACTGTGTAAATTTAAAAAGACCCAACGTGGTATATTGGAAATGAAATGAAATGGGGTTTAACGTCCTACTTTTCAGCTCCGACCGGGCTAATGAAAACGGGCATATCAGTACCTCGTTCGACTTTCTCCATCTACAAAAACGAAGCGTGGTACGCGACACTGGTTTATTTTTCAAATTGGATTATTTAATCCATTTTGATCTTTTTATAGGCCATATACTGTATCCGATTTAAAAAGACCCTACGTGGTATATTGGGTAGATATGAAATAAAACGTGGCAAGTAAAACGGGGTATAATAAAAAATATGTGGAATATACGAGAGTACCTTGAGTTGAATATAGTTAAACAAAAAGTGGTATAATAGAATCCGGTGCTGAAATAACCGTACCACGCTCGCCTTGCTGGATCTATACAACCGAAACGTGGTCCCGACTTCGGTAAAAAAGAATCGTGGTAAAATAGAATCCAAGACCGAGACAACCGTACCACGCTCGCCTTACTGGTTCTATACAAACGGAACATTGTACGCGACTTTGGTTCAAAAATGTGGTATAATAGAATCCGAGACTGAGATAACCGTACAAGGCTCATCCTACTGGTTCTGCATAAACGGAACGTTGTACGCGACTTCGGTAAAAAAAAAAGGTGGTATACTAGAATCAGTGACTGGTATAACCATGGCACGCTCGCCTTATACTGGTTGTACACAAACGGCACGTGGTGGACGACTTCGATACAAAAAACGTGGTATAATAGAATCCGAGACTGAGATAACCGCAATTAGAACCAAAGACTGGGATAACCACGCCCGGCTTACTACTTTTATACAACTGAAACGTGGTAAACTCGCTCTACTTCTCCTATACAATTGAAACGTGGTACGCGGCTTTGGTACCACGTCCTTTTTAATAATAGGGATTTTACATTTTTCGATGCAGATTTTGCAAATTCTGTTGATTATTTGATCCATTTTGGTGTTTTATAGGCCCCTTCGGAACAAAAAACGTGGTATACTAGAATCAGAGACTGAGATAACCGTAGCAAGCTCGCCGTATACCGGTTCTATACAAATGGAACGTGGTACGCGACTTCGGTACAAAAAAAACGTGGTATAATAGAATCCAAGACAGAGATGACTGTACCACGCTCGCCTGGCAGGTTCTATACAAACGAAAAGTGGTACGCGACTTCGGTATAAAAACGTGGTAAACTAGAACCCGGGAGCAAGATAACGGTAACTAGATGCTGATACTGAGATAACCGTACCACGCCCGGCTTACTACTCTATACAACTGAAACGTGTTATGCTCACCTTACTTCTCATATACAATTGAAACGTGGTACTAGGCTTTGGTACCACGTCTTTTTTTTAATTATAGAGATTTTACATTATTCAAAGCAGATTTGGCAAATTGTGTTGATTATATAGTCCATTTTCATGTTTTATACTATAGACCATATTTACACTTTATTACCACAGGGATACTAATAAATGTACTGAGACAATCGTAACAGTACCACGCTCGTCTTACCGATTCTATACAAACGGAACGATGTACACGACTTCGGTACAAAAATCGTGGTATAATAGAATCCGAGACGGAGATAACCGTACCACGCTTGCCTGACAGGCTCTATACAAAGGAAACGTGGTACGCGACTTGGGTACAAAAACGTGGTAAACTAGAACCCGCGACCAAGATAACGGTAACTAGAAACCGATACTGAGATAACCGTACCACGCCCGGCTTACTACTTCTGTACAACTGAAACGTGTTAAGCTCACCTTACTTCTCATATACAATTGAAACCTGGTACTCGACTTTGGTACCACGTCTTTTTTTAATCATAGAGATTTTACATTATTCGAAGCAGATTTTGCAAATTGTGTTGATTATTTAATCCATTTTGATGTTTTAACTATAGACCATATTTACACTTTATGATTAAATAAATTATCGTGTAACATAATGCGTTTCAGCGCCATCTGTAACAAGGGACTCGAAGAACGAGGCTAGACTTATTCCACAAGTCATGTTAAACGGTGACCGCATATTCTTATCTGGAGGGCATGTGCAATAAACGGAGAACGCTAGATCGGAGACGGTCCTACGCAAATTGTGACGTCATATGTGAATTGTGGGTTAGGGTAAGGGTTAGGCTTGATCGTGGGTTAGGGTTAGGGCTAGCCCTGTTTACATCTCGGGACTTTGACCAAATCTACGGGTCCTAGGCATTACCCTAACCCTAACCCACAATCTATATATGACGTCATATGTGCTAAAATGCGTAGGACCGTCTCCGATCTAGCGTTCTCCGCAATAAACGTAATCGACGTAGACTGATATAACCAGACGCCGAACCTCACTGATTAGAAATTACTGTAAAAACAGAAACGATTGAAAGTAAATCTATTTTTTTTCATTCATATTACATTAATATATGCGTTGCGACCCATTTGTGTTAATGTCGAGGTCCCAGATATTAGCGATCGAGCCCCTTTCATTATAGGGATTTGTTCCATTTGTATAGAACCAGTATAGGGCGAGCGTGGCACGGTTATCCTTGTCTCTGGTTCTATTATACCACTGGATTAAATAATCAACATAATTTGAGAAATACGACAAATTCGCGTACCACGTTCCGTTTGTATAAAAGTATATAGCCAGCGTGGTACGATTATCTCAGTTAAGGAATCCATTATACCACGTTTTTTGTACCGAAGTCGCGTACCACATTCCGTTTGTATAGAACCAGTAGGATAAGCGTTGTACGGTAATCTCAATCTATTATACCAGGTTTTTGAACCGAAATCGCGTACCACGTTTCGTTTTTACATAACCAGTTAGACGAGCATGGTACTATTATCCCAGTCTCGGATTCTATTATACCACTTTTTTTAACCGAAGTCGCGTACCACGTTCCAGTTGCATAGAACCAGTACGATTATCCGATTATACCACCTTTATTATACCACGATTATCTCAGTCTCTGATTCTATTATACCACATTTTTTGAATCGAAGTCACGTACCACGTACCGTTTGTATAGAACCAGTAAGGCGAGCGTGGTACGATTATCTCAGTCTCTGATTCTATTGTAAAACCGAAGTCGCTTACCACGTTCCGTTTGTATAGAACCAGTAAGGCAGGCGTGGTACGATTATCTCAGTCTCGGATTCTATTATGCCACGTTTTTTGAACAGAAATAGCGCACCATGTTCCGTTTGTATAGAACCAGTACGATTATCTCAGTCTCGGATTCTATTATACCACGTTTTTTGAACCGAAGTTGCGTACCACGTTCCGTTTGTATAGAACCAATAAGGCGAGCGTGGTACGATTATTTCAGTCTCGGATTCTATTATACCACGTTTTTTGAACCGAAGTCGCGTACCACGTTCTTTTGTATAGAACCACTAAGGCGAGCGTGGTACGATTATCTCAGTCTCCGATTCTATTATACCACGTTTTTTGAACCGAAGTCGCGTACCACGTTTTGGTTGTATAGAACCTGTAAGTCGAGCGTGGTACAATTATCTCAGTCTCTGATTCTATTATACCACGTTTTTTGAACCGAAGTCGCGCACCATATTACGGTTTTATAGAACCAGTAAGGCGAGCGTGGTACGATTATCTCAGTCTCTTATTCTATTATACCACGGTTTTTTTTAACCGAAGTCGCGTACCACGTTCCGGATGTATAGAACCAGTAAGGCGAGCGTGGTACGATTACCTCAGTCTCTGATTCTATTATACCACGTTTTTTAAACCGAAGTCGCGCACCATATTACGGTTGTATAGAACGAGTAAGGCGAGCGTGGTACGATTATCTCAGTCTCTGATTCTATTATACCACGTTTTTTGAACCGAAGTCGCGTACCACGTTCCGTTTGTATAGAACCAGTAAGGCGAGCGTGGAACGATTATCTCAGTCTCTGATTCTATCATACCACGTTTTTTGAACAGAAGTTGCGTACCACGTTCCGTTTGTATAGAACCAGTAAGGCGAGCGTGGTACGATTATCTCAGTCTCTGATTCTATTATACCACGTTTTATGAACCGAAGTCTCGTACCACGTTCCGTTTGTATAGAGAGAGAGAGAGAGAGAAATGGGGTTTAACGTCCACTCAACACAAACGAGGTTTTCGGGACTAACATATGGTTTTTAATTTTATTTCAATAATTCGCATGCGCGTAGGAGTCTTTAGCAGTGGGAGGAAACCGGGGTGTCCGGAGGAAACCCACGAGGTTGAAAAGGCGCCCCTATCTCCATGCCACATACGCTCACACCAGGGCTCGAAACCACAGCCGCAAGCCAGAGGTGACCGGCCAGCTAGAATTCAAAGCGCGGCACTCTAGACCACTAGGCCATCCCAACCCCCCGTTTGTATAGAACCAGTAAGGCGAGCGTGGTACGATTATCTCAGTCCCTGATTCTATTATACCACATTTTTTGAACCGAAGTCACGTACCACGTTCCGGTTGTATATAACCAGTAAGGCGAGCGTGGTACGATTATCTCAGTCTCTGATTCTATTATACGACGTTTTTTGAACCGAAGTCGCGCACCATATTACGGTTGTATAGAACAAGTAAGGCGAGCGTGGTACGATTATCTCAGACTCTGATTCTATTATACCACGTTTTTTTGAACCGAAGTCGCGTACCAAGTTCCGGATGTATAGAACCAGTAAGGCCAGCGTGGTACGATTATCTCAGTCTCGGATTCTATTATACCACGTTTTTTGAAACGAAGCCGCGTACCACGTTTCGTTTGTATAGAACCAGTAAGGCGAGCGTGGTACGATTATCTCACTCTCTGATACTATTATACCACGTATTTTTGAACCGAAGTCTTGTACCACGTTCTGTTTGTGTAGAATCAGCAAGGCGAGCTTGGCACGATTATCTCAGTCTCTGATTCTATTATACCATGTTTTTGAACCGAAGTCGCGTACCACGTTTCGGTTGTATAGAACCTGTAAGTCGAGCGTGGTAAAATTATCTCAGTCTCTGATTCTATTATACCACGTTTTTTGAACCGAAGTCGCGTACCACTATCGATTGTATAGAACCAGTAAGGCGAGCGTGGTACGATTATCTCAGTCTCTGATTCCATTATACCACGTTTTTTTTAACTGTCAACTCAAGGTACTCTCGTATCATCCACGTATTTTATTATACCCCGTTTTACTTGCCACGTTTCATTTCATATCTACCCACTATACCACAAGGCTTTTTTTTATATGGGGTACAGTATATGGCCTATAAAATAATAAAAATGGATTAAATTATCAACATAATTTGAAAAATAAGCCAAAGTCGCGTACCACGTTTCGTTTTTGTAGACGGAGAAAGTCGAGTGAGGTACTGATATGCCCGTTTTCATTAGCCCAGTCGGAGCACAACAGTAGGACGTTAAACCCCATTTCATTTCATTTCCAATATACCACGTAGAGTCTTTTTAAATAGGGAATAGTTTATTAACTTTTACTCAGTATAAGATTAAACATAAAGTGTAAATATGGCCCATAAAAACATCAAAATGGATTAAATAATCAAAATTTACAAAATATACTACATATAATGCTAAATCCCTATAAAAAAAAGGACGTGGTACCAAACTAGAATCCGAGACTGCGATAATCGTACCGCACTCGCCTTACTGGTTCTATACAAACGGGATGTGGTACGCGACTTCGGTACAAAAAATGTTTTATAATAGAATCCAAGACTGAGATAATCGTACCACGCTCGGAACGTGGTACGCGACTTCGGTTCAAAAACGTGGTGTAATAGAATCCGAGACTGAGATGATCGTACCACGTTCCGTTTGTATAGAACCAGTAAGGCGAGCGTGGTACGATCATCTCAGTCTCGGATTCTACAAAAAACGTGGTACAATGTATAATAGAAGCAGAGACTGTGATAATCGTACCACGCTCAAACTACTGGCTCTATACAAACGGAACGTGGTACACGACTTTGGTTCAAAAAGGTGGTATAATAGAATCCGAGACTGGGATAATCATGCCATGCACGTCTTACTAGTTCTATGCAAACGGGACGTGGTACGCGATTCCGGTACCACGTTCCGTTTGTGTAGAACCAGTAAGGCGAATGTGGTATGATTATCTCAGTCTCGGATTCTATTATACCAAGTTTCTATTGTACCGAAGTCGCGTACCACGTTCCGTTTGTATAGAACCAGTATAAGGCGAGCGTGCCACGGTTATCCCAGTCTCTGATTCTAGAATACCACGTTTTTGAACCGAAGTTGCGTACCGCGTTCCGTATTTTAAAAAAAAACAGTAAGGCGAGCGTGGTATGAATCTCTGAATCTATTATACCACGTTCCGTTTGTATAGAACCAGTAAGGCGAGCGTGGTATGATTATCTCAGTCTCGGATTCTATTATACCAAGTTTCTATTGTACCGAAGTCGCGTACCACGTTCCGGTTGTATAGAGCCAATATAAGGCGAGCGTGTCACGGTTATCCCAGTCTCTGATTCTAGTATACCACGTTTTTGAACCGAAGTTGCGTACCGCGTTCCGTTTTTTAAAAAAACAGTAAGGCGAGCGTGGTATGATTATCTCAGTCCCTGAATCTATTATACCACGTTCCGTTTGTATAGAACCAGTAACGCGAGCGTGGTATGATTATCTCAGTTTAAGATAGTATTATACCACGTTTCTGAACCGAAGTCGCGTACCACGTTATGTTTGTATAGAACCAGTAAGGCGAGCGTGGTATGATTATCTCAGTTTCGGATTCTATTATACCACGTTTTTTTGGACCGAAGTCTTACTAGTTCTATGCAAACTTGACGTGGTACGCGACTCTGGTACCACGTTCCGTTCATATAGAACCAGTAAGGCGAGCGTGGTATGATTATCTCAGTCTCGGATTCTATTATACCAAGTTTCTATTGTACCGAAGTCGCGTACCGCTTTCCGTTTGTATAGAGTCAGTATAAGGCGAGCGTGCCACGGTTAGCCCAGTCTCTGATTCTAGTATACCACGTTTTTGAACCGAAGTTGCGTACCGCGTTCCGTTTTTAAAAAAAACAGTAAGGCGAGCGTGGTATGATTATCTCAGTCTCTGAATCTATTATACCACGTTCCGTTTGTATAGAACCAGTAACGCGAACGTGGTATGATTATCTCAGTTTCGGATTCTATTATACCACGTTTTTGAACCGAAGTCGCGTGCCACGTTCCGTTTGTATAGAACCAGTAAGGCGAGCGTGGTAAGATAATCTCAGTTTCGGATTCTATTATACCACGTTTTTTTGGACCGAAGTCTTACTAGTTCTATGCAAACGGGACGTGGTACGCGACTCTGGTACCACGTTCCGTTCATATAGAACCAGTAAGGCGAGCGTGGTATGATTATCTCAGTCTCGGATTCTGTTATACCAAGTTTCTATTGTACCGAAGTCGCGTACCACGTTCCGTTGGTATAGAGTCAGTGTAAGGCGAGCATGCCACGGTTAGCCCAGTCTCTGATTTTAGCATACCAATTTGGCTTATTTTTGAAATTATGTTGATAATTTAATCCATTTTGATGTTTTATAAGCCGTATACTGGTACGCTTTTTAGGTTTAAAAACGTGGTATAATAGAATCCGATGTCGCGCACCACGTTCCGTTTGTACGGTTATTTCAGTCTCGTATTCTATTATACCACGTTTTTGAACCGAAGTTGCGTACCGCGTTCCGTTTTTTAAAAAAACAGTAAGGCGAGCGTGGTATGATTATCTCAGTCCCTGAATCTATTATACCACGTTCCGTTTGTATAGAACCAGTAACGCGAGCGTGGTATGATTATCTCAGTTTAGGATAGTATTATACCACGTTTTTGAACCGAAGTCGCGTACCACGTTATGTTTGTATAGAACCAGTAAGGCGAGCGTGGTATGATTATCTCAGTTTCGGATTCTATTATACCACGTTTTTTTGGACCGAAGTCTTACTAGTTCTATGCAAACTTGACGTGGTACGCGACTCTGGTACCACGTTCCGTTCATATAGAACCAGTAAGGCGAGCGTGGTATGATTATCTCAGTCTCGGATTCTATTATACCAAGTTTCTATTGTACCGAAGTCGCGTACCGCGTTCCGTTTGTATAGAGTCAGTATAAGGCGAGCGTGCCACGGTTAGCCCAGTCTCTGATTCTAGCATACCAATTTGGCTTATTTTTGAAATTATGTTGATAATTTAATCCATTTTGATGTTTTATAAGCCGTATACTGGTACGCTTCTTAGGTTTAAAAACGTGGTATAATAGAATCCGATGTCGCGCACCACGTTCCGTTTGTATAGAACCAGTACGGTTATCTCTGTCTCGTATTCTAGTATACCACGTTTTTGAACCGAAGTTGCATACCGTGTTCCGTTTTTTTTAAAAAAAATAGTAAGGCGAGCGTGGTATGATTATCCCAGTCTCTGAATCTATTATACCACGTTTTTTTGTACCAAAGTCGCGCTCCACGTTCCATTTGTGCCACGGTTATCCCAGTCACTGATTCTAGTATACCACTCCTTTATTTACCTTTAAGTCGCGCACCATATTCCGTTTGCATAGAACACGTAAGACGAGCGTGGTACGATTATATCAGTCTTGGTTTCTATTATACCACATTTTTATACCACGTTTGTATGGAATATATAATCAGTACAATTTGCAAAATTTGCTTCAAATAATGTAAATCCCAATAATTAAAAAGGACATGGTAGCAAAGTCGCGTACCACGTTTCAATTGTAAAGAAGCAGTAATGCGAGGTTGATTGGGTTATCCTCGCTTCGGATTCTAATATATCAAGGAGGTTTTTTTTACACAATATTGTTAACGGTATGGTAATTAACGGGCCGATCGGCTATCTGTATTGTAATTTATTTTAACATAAAGTGTAAATAGGGCCTATAAAACAACAAAATGGATTAAATAATCAAAATAATTTGAAAAATAAGCATTATATAATGTAAAATAAGTCAAAGTCGCGTACCACGTTTCGTTTGTATACGAACAGTAAATGAACTTGGTACTTATTGTACCACGTTCTTTTTACTTATCAACTCACTGTTCTTTCGTGTCATTCTCATTCTTTATTATACCACGTTTTTAACTGCCACGTTTTATTATATCTAGGCCTACGCAGTAGTGCAATATACATACCACGTAGGGCGTTTTTAAATAGGTAACAATAACGTGTACACCGTATATTAATGGCGATTATTTTAACCGACTGATTGAATTGTATTATATTAAATATTAAGTGTAAACATGATCTATGAATAGTATAAAACATTGAAATTATTTAAATAATTAATTTAATTTCCAAAATTAGCTTTTAAACGGGTAAAATCACCATAATTAAAAAGAACGTGGTATCAAAATCTCGTACCACGTTACATTTGTATAGAAGCAATAGGGACGAGCGTGGTATTTTGGAGCGTGGTATTTAGCCACTGCCATCAAAAAGTGAGAATAATGAGTTCAGATATTTACAAATTAAAACACTTTTAAGCGATTTAACAACAACTTTGCTAAAACATATGTTTTGGTGTCGTGTTAACGCCATTTCGCAACGTTTTCTAAATATTTAAAGTTTTATAAGATTGATTTCATTCCGAAATAAAATTGAATTGTTCGATTTAGATGTTGTATGACCCCGCATTGTATGGTGTTGGACACGGCCCTATGTCTCCAAACAGCAATCGTCGAACCAAAAGTAAACAGAAAATCTTGTCTAAAGTCAGATATATCCAGTCATATGAACAGTACGTCAACCTTTGAGTGAAATGCTGTGATCCGTTTGGCCGTCACGTATAATTCAATAATGTCATATTTGTTTTGGAAAGCCCGAAGTAGCTTGATTAACCAGTGCTAAAGTATAGGTGTTTCTTATGTTGCCACTCAAAAACCATAAACACCTAACAAAGTTATTGACTTTTGAAACGATGTGAAAAGAATAGATACAGTTAAATTTACTAAACTAGTACGTTTGAAACGTTGTTAACACAGTGCATTTGGATTCTATAAACAAGTATATTTTTATTCTGCGCTGTCAACATAATATGGTGATCTTTAAATGGCATTTAGTAGCTGGATAGAGTAACAACAAAAACACATACTTATGGAAAACAGCTACATATTTTAGCCACGTTTCGTAGCTTGATAACGTTGAGAGAATACTCTACGAAACGTCGCCTAAAAAAAACACTAGTAGCTGCTTTCCAGTATGTGTTTTTATTGTTATAATATTGTGGTTTTATCTGGAATTTTTTGTTATGAAACTTTATAATATTTATGTCTGAAACATTAAAGCAGAGTGGGTTTGCTGTTATTGTGAATAAATTTAAGTTGTTGGCACCTTTGCATTTTAAAATATAGATAATTACATTTTTTCATTTCAACTGTTCAATTTAAGGTCCAAATAAACCCCGGAGAACCAATTGAAGAAGCAGATCGGAAAATTTCGTTTTCTGTAGAATCAGAACAATCTTTGTTACGATTCAATATGAGAGAGTAGGTTAAATATGGCCTTTAATAGTGGAGGATAATGAAATAGTTTTGTGAATAAGTGAGAGGAAGGAGGAAGTGGGATATACACAGTGTGAATAATGTATCATATTATAACATCACATGTTTAACACACCGTGTCACCAGGTTAAACATCATTCTGTGTGAACTACTAGGGTAAGTTTCACGTTTAACTTTTCATATACAGGTATAGAAAAATATTTATATGTCTTACTTTTCAATACCAACCGGGATAATTGAGACGGGTATACGTGTCGAATTGCCGGGGATCGTTATTAACATGCGGTATTTTTTGTCCCATCCGAGCTACTAGACGTTTTTTCGCCATGCAAAGAGCTTGCCATGCAAAGAGCTTGCCAAGGGATAACATATAATCGTCGAGTTGGGACGAAGGATCGAGGTTTCGTGTACACATTGGCGTGCTCGTTAAAAATCGATACACAGTTGGAATTCGATATAAGAGTAGGCCGTAGCGCCCATGTCCGGACAAAATGTCGCTCACTATATGGCCTATATGCTCATTTGCCCAATCGGAGCAGAACAATAAGACGTTAAGCTCCATTTCATCATCTCATCACCGATCCCGTTCATTATGTTTCGTTTGTTATCACATAGTCATAGGAGGCTATTTAGTAAGACGATGGCTCACTACGTTTGTGGTTCATGGCTAAGAGGGTAAGACGCTGGCTCGTCCTGGAGAACGGGTGTTCGATTCCTTCACTAGCCGAGAAAGTTCATCCAGATTTTCTGGTGTGGTTTCTCCTTGTCAGTGATGTAGGACGGAGGGCCTGACAAGAACAGCTGTCTAGACGTTCGGATGGGGCAAAAACCGAGGTCCCGTGTACACATTGCCATTGTCGTGCACGTAAAAGATCCCTTTACAGTTTTTATTCGATGTAAGAGTAGGCCACACCGCCGCTGCCCGGGCAAAATTTCCCTTACAGTACACTGTATGGCATATGCCCGTCTTCATTAGCCCAGGTTAGGAGCAGAACAGTAGGACGTTCAACTCCTGTGTTGACCAAGTAAGTTCCTCATGATTTTTCACCGTGGTTTCCTTTGGTCAACGCCGGATTAACCATTAACACCCCCCCCCCCCCCCCCGCACAAGAAATTTTCAGAATTTGGAGGCCAGAAACGTGATTTCCTGGCATTTCAGGCACTTGTGTTGGAGCCATTTAGAAGTACTTCCCCCAGAAAAAAATAAAATTCTGCCACAAAATTAGCGCATTCTGGCATTATTTCAGTGGATCAATCCATGCGAGTGCTATGAAATGATGACATTTCTAGAGGAGGGGACTGTAAGTGGGCAGAGCGACATCAAAGCTAATTTTGAAGTCGCTCAGTGATAAATAACGGGGTTACTTGATTCGGAATCGTATTATACCCCCAAGATGATTTGATGAATGGAGGCCGTAACGTTACGACCAAGCCGGACTCGATGTTTGACAAACAAAATGGTAATACGAGATTTAATCAAGAAATATGAATATTTCGTGTGATCATGGTGTGCATCTCATCAAATACAGCTTATACCCACAACAAATATCAACAACAACTACAGCTTATATTATACAATCGTACGTCAAACTGAGGCAAAATTCGCGCTACTCGAAATGATGGGGACGTGTAATTTGTTCGAGTTATACGATAATTCGAGTTAGACGATGGTCTGTCCGATAGAAGATCTCACGACAATAAAAAAACATGTGTTACACCCACCACCGGATTACACCGAATTCTCGGATGTCGATCGCAACACCATGGATTGAGTGTGCGCCAGGGACTTTCGATGGAGGGCCGTCGAAGCATCGCAGGGGCCCCGTCACCAGGTCACCGGCCGTTGGAGTCATCGGTCCGACCATGCCCGAGGCGCGCAACTGAGATTTTTGTGGGGGCCCCTTAATGTGGTGGGCCCTGGGGCCTGTGCCCCATGGTGCCCCGTGGTTAATCCGGCGTTGCCTTTGGTCAGTGGTAACGTGTGGATGACTGGCAAGGAACAGGGTGTAGTCGTTCGGATGGACCATTTACACATTATGACAGTTGGAATGGGATGAATACATGTCCGATTATGACACGGCATGTCCGTTTTGATTAGTCCGGTTAATTCGGAGAGATGACACGCTAAACGCCATTTGATTTCATTTTGTCCTGATTTAAATTCTTTTACATAATGCTATCTTTTGTGTTTAAAAAGGCAAAAGAAATAAAAAATAAAAAAATGAAATAAAATAAAACAAAATAAATAAATAGAATTTTAAAAAAAAACAAACAGTTTTTGAAATATACATGTATGTAGGAAATACGTGTCCATTATGCTGATATTAACGAATATAAAAATTAGTTATGGTAGTCGAGCAAACAAGTCGGGGTTTATTAAAAATACATTAACGCTAATTAAGCTGGTTAATCTTCTTTTCCGTGCTTATCCCAATTTCTACAATATTATCACGTAAATTTCTTAAAATTAACTTTTTATGGTCGGAAATCTTTTCTCGGAATATTCCTCATACTGTTTACAGAATAGCCCATGTGTTTCATATTAGTCAAATATGCAGACACGATATTAAATTTTATTTTTGAATCAGATTGAGAAATCAAATTGGTTCTGAATTGGTTAGATGTCACCAATATATATATGTATTGTTTTCGTTCTATATTATATATATAAAACAACAATTAAAAAAACGAAAACCCCATTTCATTTCATTCGATTTTGCACTGAGCCATCCCGGCCACCATGGTGGACTTATTATTGGGTTGTTGTGGGAGAAAGTTCCGGGTCTTTGAACTGGACGTTATCGTTCTGACTCTCTCCTAGACAGTTTAGCCTGTAGGCACCCTGTCTAGAACAGGCACTAAACTAGTTGACCGCCATTTTTAGTCGGAAACACTAAGTATACATCGATAATTTTGAGACGTATTTATTGTGATCTCATTTAGCGAAACTGCAATCTAATTAAAATATAGATCTATATTTCGTTTCATTTTTTTATACTTTCGATGGCCTACACCCATGTAGTAGTAAAGACAAGTAAAAACGAAATTTGGAACTATAAAAAACGAAACGAAATTGGATCTGTGTTTTAATCAGATTGGCGAAACTGGTAGGTTTATTTTGTCTTTGTGAATATGCCAGGTGTGAAACAGAGTAGAACAGGATTGCAGAGAAAAGTATACTCTTTTTTGGATATGGCGAGAGAGAGAGAGAGAGAGAGAGAGAGAGAGAGAGAAAGAGAGAGAGAGATATGGAGTTTTAACATCCACTCGACACAAACTAGGTCATTTCGGGACTAACACATGGTTTAATTTTATTTCAATAATTCGCTTGCGCGTCGGGGTCTTTAGCAGTGGGAGGAAACCGGAGTACCCGGAGAAAACCCACGAGGTTAGACAGGCGACCCTAATCCTTGCCATTTTGGATATGGCAGTCATTCAGGGTAGATTTATTGTATGGAAGTAGATGTATCTCTGTGTGTGTAGAATGATGCCAGCATTGCTAATTAGTAAAATCTTCATATTAAATTATTTTCATTATCCGCAAATAAATGCCAAAAATGTTTCGCAAACGTGATCTGGTCCTAATTATTGAGGAGAAATTTTTAAAAAAAATACCACCAACAAAAAAATCGAAAATTTAAAATTGTCTTAATTTCTTTGTTTTATTTTTGGTCATAGAAAGTATGTGAAATATATCAGAAACATATTTTAAGGAAAATCTTTTCAAAGACAACAACGTTTTAAAAAGATATATGTAGTTTTGTTGATCCGATAACTTCCAAGCTATATGTTTGTTTTTAAATTGAAGTGGCAAATAAATGATTGAAAAACTCACCTACATATAATGCAGACCAATAGCATTATTGCAATTCCATATGGATTTTATCTCGATTTTGTTGTGTAAAGATATAAACGGGTCAGTGTTGACCTATATTTTGGTGTGAACCCACCGAAAATACTAGTCAATTTGCATGCCAGCCCAAGAATTTATGGTATAAGCCGACTACCATGTCAGACCATTTCGGTACTAACATATGATTTAATTTTATTTCAATAATTCGCTTGCGCGTTGGGGTCTTTAGCAGTGGGAGGAAACCGGAGTACCCGGAGAAAACCCACGAGGTTGGACAAGCGACCCTACTCCTTGCCACGTACAGCCGGGGATTCGAAAAGACGCCAGTAGACTCAATGGCAGGCCGTATGATACAGCGCGCGCACGCTAACCATTGCCCCCCCCCCCAACTCAGACCAAGTTAGATACTTAAGTGCAATGTAAGTACATCTAACTTGTTATGGGTTATGAACTTTTTAAAAATAAATACTGTCTTAAAACATAGAAACAAGATAATTATAAAGTTCTAAAAAGTCGAGCAGTTTTGTTTTCCTCAAGCCGACTTATCTGATATTAAAAAGTGTTAAACAGGATAAGCGGATCATATCTCATTTTTTATAAGGAAAAAAAGGAAAAATTTAATACTGTTATTTCGTTTCAGTAAAGGAAGAAGTTTAAGCTTTCCGGTTATGGTATTTATAGTATCTATGGGACTCGAGGAAAATGATCAACCAACCTAACTTAATTAAAGCACGGAAGTGGCAGGCTGCATAAGGCGAAGAACAGTCATACGTCGTCTTTACACTGTTGAGACGGATATTTTGTTTAAACCCATGGCCAAATCAACACCACCCATTTTACACCGTGTTAAAGAGAATCAAGAGTTGGTCTAGAAATGTGATGCAGAAAGTGAATTTTCTTTATATTTCGATACATTTCTTGCAAGAATCAGGATAGACGGTGTCCACTGTGTTTTGCTTATATGGATGCTTGTGAACATAGGCAACATTTCAGACAGTTTCATCTTTGTGATTTTGTTATTGTTTGATATGTGTGGTTGTTGAGTTTAACCTTTAAATCAGCTACTTTGGTCGCTCGTTCTCACCTTAAAATATTGCAAATTCATCGAAACCTAACAAAAATGGCGAGAGTGACGATGTAAACCCTGTGATAAACATTTGGAACTTCAAGTCAACAATTAAACGTCATGTATATGTTTAGAATCACATATTTTCAAAACTAGTTACAACCTACGATTTTTTAAATTTTATTCAGTAGAATATGATAAAGAACATAAACTGTGAATTGTAGGCGAACAAATACTTCGATACTAAGATGACTTTTACCGATAGAATCAACATCGTTTTCAAGAAGTTGCTGACTTCAAGATTGTTCAAATGGGGCGTTTTTAGAAAGTACAGATATCATGTTAGTGGATGATGACTTGCTAGGGAATGCTACTTTCATTTTGTCGTCTGATTGATTTAAGAACAACTGTTTATAGTGTGTAAGAACAATTGAATGGACCCGACCTCATTAAAACGTATTTCTTAAATTGGTTCGACTGAAGGTTTGTGGGTAGGAACATCTAGATTTGAAAAATCGAAAATTCAAAATGGCCGAACAATCTGTCTCAAAGTTCGTTGTACCGCTACTTTTAATACTATTGATGTTGATGCCGATTCATGACTCTATTTTCTTAATTAGACCGTTCTTAAAGGGACCATTAACTATAGAAGTGCCGAAACATAACTTTTGGCCATTTATACCTGTTGTGCCCCCTATTCAAGACAATAAAACGTATTATAATATACCAAGACACAATTTCTGGCCATTTATACCTATAGTAGCACCATTCGATCCGGATGCGAGTATAACAACGCCTTCTATACCAACTAGTACCATAGCCTGGACAGATAATGATGGAGGTATGTAATACGGAACTACAAAAGCAATGTCAAATTATTTTTTAAATTAATGTTTAACTGTGTACTATCAAACTAATCAATATAAAATATTAAAGGATCGTGAAAATGTATACCCGTGAGACTGCATGCTTGATTCGCTATATTGAGCGGACAAAAAAACATCCTTTTTTCCCGATAGAAAGTCGATATCAATGTTTTCATACTAATGACGAGAGCACCGCACTTCAACCTGACATCGATGTCATGCCTAATTGTGTTTTATTTAACATGACTATTTTCCCTACATGCAGGGATAAAAATACAAATATCCAGTATCATTACAAATTTATTCTTTATTTACGTAAGGATTTTATATAGTCGTAACTGTTCGGGGCATGAATTGCTACTTTTTACACAGTTTGCTTGTAGGCCTACAGAACTATTTTACTTTTATCCATTGTCGTCTCAGTATTGTCAAGATGACAAAAATGAATTTGGGTAACGTTTTTGCAATGACTTTATGGTTATTCACCACAGAAATGTTTCAAGCGATTTTTAAGAAAAAGATTAATTTTGATACATGTATATAATATATCTTTGCTAGTAAAATTTTAAATATCAAATAGTATTTGCTGAAGAATGTGCAGTTGGGTTAAATTCTATTCAATTTAAGGTAAAAGTGCGAACTAGTGTTGTTTATTGATGGATGGGTAAAGGTGTTATTGACAAGTTGCTGAGAAACAATATTTACCTGTTTATTGTCCGTAAAGCTAATTATCTTAACTTGAACTTGCGATACGTAGAATGCTAGATATGAATGACTAGACGGCTTGTCAAGTGTCAACATTAAAAAAACAGAATTTTCATGATGTCGTAAAGAGCATATTTCTTTAAAAGCTTAAGCTTACTAAGCCTTGTGGCCCTTTTCCCTGTCACATACTAACTATATAAGCAAGTGCATGTCAACGTAAAAGCGGATACAAAAACAAACTAGACATTTTAATGCATACAATTTAAACTAAATGTCAGAATATTGTTACTAAATGAAAAAACACTGGGAGGATGTAATATTACAGACATTAATGCCAAAATTCATCAGTCCACTAATCAATTTAAATAATCCATCTTAAGGTAATAACTGAGAATAAATCGGTGTGGATAACCCTTTTTAAATGTTTCTAGCTTGGTGGAAAGTTGTTTAATTCAGAAAAAAATGGATACTACGGATATTGAAGTATTGAAGTATCTGATCATCGGATGGGCGCTAGATCATTATGGGATGAGGTCCATGTCTGTAGTCACCAGGATCGACATAAGATACAGGGCCAATTTACAATTGGGTTCTAGGACATTTTGCTCAATGCATATCTTTCGTTTTCGAGACTCTTGTATAAATGTCACATTCTTATTAACTCTAATGTTCTTTGTAGGTTATGATTACTCAGAGGTGTTGGGAAAATCACTTTTATTTTACGAAGCACAGAGATCAGGTCGTCTACCTTTAGCCAGAAATGTAGCATGGCGTGGTGATTCGGCTACGGATGATCAGGGAATATTTGGAGAAGATTTGTCTGGTGGCTGGTATGACGGTAGGTTCGGATACGGTGTTCTGTTTTTCAATTAATATTATTATAAAATATATGGTTTTGGACAACACTGCGCAATTTAAACGAGAATTTTATAGGATGTCACGAATAGACAGTGGCGCATAAACACCAAATGTAAACTGTGGTTGGTCATATTAGACATACAATGCTTTGTCAAGGTAATTCTCGTCTCAAAATATCATAACACCAAGGATTTTGTCTTGTGATAGTTTAATGTTGTGGTGAGTATTAGCCATTAAATACAGCTATAGTATTAAAGTATGGAGAAACACAGATAATGCAAATAAAATCGTTAACAAATTCTTTACTGAAGATACCATCATGATTATCACTACCCTCTTCCTCCTCCTCGTCGCCATTTACATTTTGTAGTGTGATTTCGTTGTAGCTGGGGATTATGTAAAGTTTGGTCTACCTATGGCAGGAGCGACAACTCTACTAGTATGGGGACTGATTGAGTTTAAAAGTGGTTATGAAGCGGCTGGTTTGGTAGCCAATATTTATGATTCCGTTTTATGGCCACTGACGTATTTTATGAAAGCCCACCCAACAAAATTTGAATTTTATGCTCAGGTAAGTGAGGAATCTGACACACAGGGGTGGACTGGGTAGCTCTGTTTCAACGAGTTCAATTGAGTTACCTATACCGATATTCAGCTGTCTGCCCCCCCCCCCCCAAAAAAAAACAACAACCGTGTGAACGCGAAAGAAGCTACTGTTTTTACTGGTTCTGTTTCAAATCTCTTGGGAATAATTTGGTTCCTGAGAGGATGAACCATATCGATATTCAGTATTCCACGACCTTAAGTCCACCAGTCCGATGCCCAGTCCACCTCTGCACTGAAATGCATAAGACTAACGTATACAATTTAGTGACAATGCTTTTGAGTTCTCGTATCCAGCATGACAATGTCAAACAATTTTGAAAAAAAAGAAATAGGTCACCCAAATCTAGGATTCTACCGTAATAAGATGTAGTTCCCGTGGTCCTCGTTTGATACTGGAAATGCTGTTAGCATTACACAATTAATTGTTATAGGTTGGCGATCCGTATGTAGACCATACTTACTGGGGTCGACCAGAAGATATGAAGATGTATCGACCTGGATATAGATTATCACCAGAACGACCAGGAAGTGACGTCATTGGAGAGACGGCTGCGGCTCTAGCTGCGGGAGCGGTAGCGTTTAAATCACGTGGTTAGTAGATGTATCGCTTTTTTTGCAACAAGATCGTAACGATGCATTTGACCTCTTTTATTTATATGAATGACTTATTTATATAAGTCAACATAGGAAAACAAAAATCGAATTCAGTATTTTAATTTTTCACATAAATCAAACAGATTCTGCCACATTTAAAACCATTCGATGTGTCGGATATGGTAGGCATAAGGCTTATATAATTAGAACATTAGTTTAAGGGGCTAACTTATTTCCTTTTACAGATGCGTCGTTAGCCCTTCAAATGTTGAAACATGCGGAAGAACTATTTGAATTTGCGGAAACATATCAAGGAAAGTACAGTGATGTGTTGACAAATGTCCAAGAATTTTATCCGTAAGTAGTGTGCATCTGATCTTTTGAATAATAAAATGAACCGATACATACTGAGGGTATTAACTGATCTTATGGCCCCAGAAGAAAAGTGCGAGTACGTTTGAAATTTAAGCGTCAAAATATAGAGGAGTGATGCATTTACGTTGCCTTCTAAGATCTCGGGTCAATTTGTTTCGTTGGGTGACCTGATAATCTATTGCCTTCCCTTTAGAGGTCTATACAGTACATGACCAACGAGCTGTACATGATAGCACAAGGTAAATTTCACCTAGACGTTATTTGTTATAAAACAGAAGTCTGATTTTATCCAGATATTGTAAAATTCTTCTTACGTGCACTGTGATAAAACTATAATATAATCTAGAGCTACATTGTGAGATAACCAGTTACTCCATGTTCTCTTATGGGCAGGTCGACTGGCTATGAAGATGAATTATGCTGGGCCGCAGCCTGGTTATACAGAGCGACAGGGTACAAGAAATATTTAAAAGCAGCGGAACGATACTATAGGCGAGGCAGTGCATGGGCCCTGTCCTGGGACGAAAAGAGAGCAGGTTCCATGGTAAAGTATATAAACGCATACAAATAATTGCCTCAGCTGTGTGAATCCTAAATTCTATCCACCATTATATCAAACCTTAATTTATCCTACAGGTAAAAGTGAATCTAGAATTTATTATCATTGTTAATTACATAAGCAATACAGCTGATCCCCAAATTAGACGACACTGTGCAATACTGGGCAGAATGATCAAATGGGAAGACAGCTCTGTCAACATGTCGTTATCGTTCCCATACAAACCCATAGTCAGCAATTCTGTAACGGATACAAACTAAAACGATTACAATTTACCAAAGTCAATCAAATTAAACCTGTTTTGAATAACCAAGTGTCTGATTGGTGTCTGATGTTCTGTTTAAGGTATTGCTATATACTTTAACCAAACAAGATAAATACAAAGAAGATATAGAATCAACAATGAAAGACTGGATGCCCGGTGGATCTGTTCAATATACTCCTAAAGGATTAGCCTACAGATTACGATGGGGTTCACTTCGATATACAGGTAAATATGTAAATATATATATATATATATATTTCTGGGGTTTACGTTTGCTTTCTACTGGCGGGTTCACTGGAAGTGCCTTTAATTTCATTCTGTTAAGGTGTATACTTTCCTGTGTCATGGCGGATTGTCTCGTGGGGAATTCTCTCATCCTTATGTTGGCGGGTTCGGTTCTAGAACAACTGATACTGGCATAGCTAAAAGAAATATGATGTAATTTTATATTGATATCTAATCAGTAATTGTTCTTCCCTATTGTTTCGTTTAGCCAATATGGCCATGTTGGCACTGATGTCAGCCAATGCTGGTATCAATCCGACAAGATATCGCATATGGGCGAGGAAGCAGATACATTACATGCTGGGGGATGGTGGTAGAAGTTATGTGGTAGGATTTGGTGTGAATCCACCAACTCGACCACATCATGCATCAAGGTAGTCAAACTTAGATTTTAGTTTATCTTAAACGCTACGCATATGTCTAAAACAATTATTGTTCATACGTATAATATTAAAAGCATGCAAAGTGTTCCAATCAGACAGTTTGAATAACCAATCACGACATCTTTATCTATCACGACATCTTTATCTATCTTTTAATAACCAGTTACGACATCTGTGTCTATCAAACTATATTTTTGAATATCCAGTCACGACATTTTGATATATAACTTACCTTTCATTGAACACCAGACACCAATAATGATGTATCCTTTGTATACCAAGCCCTGTTCTCTTGTTTCAGTTCTTGCAGCCCTCCGCCGTGGCCGTGTACTTGGGCCGACTTCTATAAAAATGGACCTAACACTCACATCTTATACGGAGCCTTGGTCGGTGGACCAGATGAAAATGATGATTTTATAGATGACAGGGCTGACTTTGTACGGAATGAAGTCACGTGTGATTATAATGCCGGATTCCAATCGGCTATAGCGGGTAAAACTCTTTCTATAGATCACAAAAAAAGTTAGGCCAGGGAAAAACTCTGTATCTTGGCCTGCTAAAGGCAATTAAACTTTCATTGCCATTTGAATTGGATAACATAATAATACTGTAATAATAGTACTAGTGGGCTAACGTAACTTCTCGAATGTGATTGGTCAGTGAATTGTTCCAATCCGCACATGGATGGCGTCATCAAGGAATCAGTGGCGGTCTAGAATTTGGTTATCCCCAATTGATGTTCTAGACATGTTTAAAGTGGGCTGTATACTAGTAAACTGTATAAATATTACCATTATAGAATGGGTCATACTTTTATATCTGTGGTTTTCTTTACAGGTTTAAAAGAACTCCAAGTTAGGCACCAAAATCAGTTATAACAAGATGGCCACGGAAACATTGGTGGACTATCCGAACAAATAGTGTGTGTCCGGGTGTGGTCGAGATCGTTATTGATAGGATAATTCCGTTTATGAGACATGCGAATGGGGTTACCTCCCCTGTAACATATATTGTGTTGGAAGGGCATGATTGCCGAGTGGTCTAGAGTGCCGCGCTTCGAGCTCTAGCTGGTCAGTCACCTCTGGCTTGCGGCTGTGGTTTCGATATCTGGTTTGAGCGTATATGGCGTGGAGATGGGGCGCCTTCTCAACCTCGTGGGTTTCCTCCGGGCACTTCGGTTTCCTCCCACTGCTACAGACCTCTACGCGCAAGCGAATTATTGAAATAAAATTAAACCATATGTTAGTCCCGAAATGACCTAGTTTGTGTCGAGTGGACGTTAAACCCCATTTTTTTCTCTCTCTCTCTCTCTCTCTCTCTCATGAACACCCAACGACCATGGCATAGTAATTACGGACGAACAGCAACAAAAAAAAACAACGCCAGACTCGAAATCCGTGTGAAAACTGACATTCTGAAATGAATTAGATTGTATACAGGACCAGATTATTAAGTGAAATGTGCATTATAAACTTTAACGAATCTCATGAACATTAGCGATAGGTCGCTGGTAATGTTTTGCATGTTTATATAATGTCCCATTGCTTGATAAAGACTTGAGAAGCTTACCCAACACGTAGCTCAGTAATAAAGGGTAATTGTATACCAAAGAATTGTGATCTGTATTGTGTAGTTTATTTACTGGAGGCCACTGAAACAATTTAGCAATTAACAAGTCATGCTTTAGAACGATTTATCAGTAGAATAAATAGTAAAAGCATGTACTGGACGACCTTAACTTAAATTGTGTTTCTTGTTTCTAGTACGATCATCCTCCATTCGCTCCTAGTATATATTCTAATGAATTGTAGGGGTGGGGGTTACTGGAGTATTATGTATGTAAGTGATGGCGGTTTGGACCCATATTCGTATTTTGCAAGACGTAGTAGGGTCAGAACGGACTACAGTTATTGTGGCCTATGACAATCCTTTGAGACGATTTATGTATTGAGACGATTTATGGTCTATTGTAAAATAAACATTTCAATATAAAATCAGCGACCACCATATCCCTTTGTTTATTTTTCATTGTTGTATCAAATACAGACATGGATTCAATAAGTCCTCAGTACAGATTAGCGGTGAGTACGTTCTAGATCTTCGATCTGTTCTTTTTTCTGCAGGTCAGTGAACGATTTAGAAAGAGATAATTTCAATTGTTTATTGTTGGGCTGTTTACAATTTGAACAACAACAGTAGTGACAATGATTTGCTCTACAATAATGGTTGTCTTTAAAGAGCTTTGTCTGATCGAATAACATTATTTTAATATATTATATGGTATCAAGTCACTGATTTCATAATTAAGTCACGGAATTCATCTATAATTCAAATAATTGTAACATTTAAGGGTGGATCTTGCGTTTTGATTGGCCAATAACACACTGTCTTTTGGACAATAACACCCCTCTGTTTTAGTAATTTCTTTTAAAATCCTAAATAGCATGTTACAATGTCGGTAAACACTTCCTGTTTCGCATTTACAGGGGTGTTATTATCCAATAGCCATGTCCAGTGATTTTACATTAGAATCCGCGATGCTAACGTGTCTTTGGGTCTAATGATCTCAGGACGTGTCTATTGAACAATAACACCTCTCTAAATGCGAAACAGAAAGTGTTTACCTCCTAAATACACTGGTTATTTTGGCATTACGTTAGTCACAATGCTTGATATAAACTCAAAGATTTTAACCATAAATCCACTGGGTATTTGTAATAAACTCAAAGATGTTAACCATAATAAACTGGATATTTGTTATAACCCCAGGAAACATTAATGCTTGCTTGTCTGATAGCTGCTTTGGGGCTTGTCGAAGGGGATATCACAGACAAACCCGAGAATAGAGCCAACCAGCTTAGAGTAGAGAACGGAAGACTATATAGAAATATTGGGTGTAATTTGGGTTTCTGTCAAGAATTACAACAATACTGATCCTAGAAATATAATTACACCGGTGACACCTCAACTACAAACTGACATTCCGATTATTATAGAAGAGAGGTTTAGAAGCATCGCGGCCATTGTGTAATACTTTTAATAGAATTTTTGCTCGAGAAATAAGATGGCTTTAAATTTCATTAATAAATATCGTTGGCAAGTCAGTAGATTCACATATATGTACTTAAAGTACTTAAATCAAAGTAGCGATTGAGTGACATATTGTTATATAAAAAGAATTATAGAACATGCACCGCTCTGCATGATATCCACGAGGCTAAAAGATAAACTATATTATAACTTAAAGACAGAGTGCATTTAGATTCCAGAGAGTTTACCATCTGAGTTCCTTCCAAGTCAGCAACAAACTCGGGGGGTTGGGATGGCCTAGTGGTCTAGAGTGCCGCGCTTCGACCTCTCGCTGACCGGTCACCTCTGGCTTGCGGCTGTGGTTTCGAGCCCTGGTGTGAGCGTATGTGGCATGGAGATAGGGGCGCCTTCTCAACCTCGTGGGTTTCCTCCGGGCACTCCGGTTTCCTCCCACTGCTAAAGACCCCTACGCGCTAGCGAATTATTGAAATAAAATTAAACCATACTTTAGTCCCGAAATGACCTAGTTTGTGTTGAGTGGACGTTAAACCCCATTTCTCTCTCTCTCTCTCTAGCAACAAACTCGCCCGGCCAGTTTGGCTGGCTAGTGTCTGATGACGTGTAATCTATATTGTGCTTGTATCTGCCTGTATGTATCCAGCTATGCTTCATAAAATGTAAAAACGAACTGTTGCATTGTTATTTCTGGTAAGACAAACGTCTTAAGAAAACAGTGCAGAAGAAGCAAAGACAGCTGAAGACAAATTCTAGACGATCACAAGACTACTAAAATATAAAGTAAGAAAAGATGCATGAGTCATACGTAGGATGTGGCGACCGCTTTTGACAATAGCCCGCTCTCCATGTCTGGCAGAAAGGCCCACGGTACTACAATTGGTCCATGTGGCGAACCCGACCAGCACCCCCAACTATGAGTAACATTGTCTGTGGACTTAATTTACCTTTGGTGTCGTTCACCACCCGTTATAGCCTAAATGTGGGATGCATTACTGAAAGTGTTTTCAGATTCTGTGTCAAATTGTCTACCACCCACATATGTATTTTTGCTTGATAAAGACATCCTCGTCTAACTAAAAGTCGCATAGTAACAAATTCAAAAATTGTTTATCTTATGTTTGCGTTATTGAATTATGCGTAACGGATGGCAGATTGTACCGGTTACACGGCAGATAACAATTACACTTCAAGGCCAAGACCACCTATTTCATAACCCAATTTGGCAACCAAGGCCAGTGAAACGCGTGATTGGCAGTTTAATGACCCGTACTATGAGAATGGTGTAGTATTTATGTTAAAATATAAGGTAACAATTTAACACACGCTACCTGTAGTAAATTCCAGATATGCGAGACTAGGATTAATGCCACGGTTCCATATACATATTGGTTTTGCTATTATAGAAAAAAAGTTCTATTGGATGACTGAGATATTCTAATTTACATTTGAAAATAAAGAGGTCATTGTATGTCCCTCAGAACACCGAGGTCCCCCATGTTAACCCACTCCATAAAACCCATGTTACCCCAATGCGATTTGATCATGGTGTCTCCGATAAATATAAGTGACACGATACTTCATCAGATCAGACATAACGAAGTTCCCAAACTGTGAGCTACGTTCACATGAGCATGTCACATGACGTCTCCGAAAAAAATAAGCAAAGTAACAAGTGGCATAAGATCTTTATCTTTAAATGAAATAAAATGGGGCATACTCCATACTGAGTGGTACACTGCTACGATAGACAGTTTGGCCGGATAGTGGCGCCGTGGAAATTAATGAAATGAATCGAGGTTTAACGTTCTACTCCGAATTGGGCTAATGAAGACGGGCATACGCCATACAGTTTGCTATGAAGAAAATTTTATGAGGACAGCAGAACTTCTCTTTTATCGAATTCCAATTATTAAGGGGTCTTTTGCGTCCCATCCGCACGACTAGACAGATGTCCTTGTCAGGTCCTCCAACTTGCATCACTGACACTCCGGAAACCACTCCGGAGAATCGGGATAAACTTTCTCAGCTAATGCAGGGATCGAACATCCGACCCCAGGATAGTGAGCCAGCGTCTTGTCCATGTAGCCACCATGATCCCCGTGACGCTACGGCCTACTCTTTAATATCGAATTTCAACTTTCAAAGGATCTTTTACCTGTACGCCAATGTGTACAGGGGACATTTTCGCCACCTAACCACAACACCAGAGCGACGATACGCTGTCCCTTGCTAGGCTCCTTAGCTTTCCGATGAACTTCTCTCGACCAACACCGGGAGCGAACACGGGACCTCAATTGTCGAAAGCAAACGGCTTACTCAATGAGCCACAGTCTCCGCCATTATACCAATCATAGCCTTAATCAAACTTTTACTCGTACTTTAATGGGTCTGGAACACCTAATACGACACTTTATAGCTTAAAGACGGCTACACAGATAGCAAATTTCGTAGTGCGTTAGTTTCGTGTGATTATCTTATCAGTTGCACAGATTGTATGGGACACACGCCAGATAACGCATGGACGTGTGTATATCACAACAAAACACAAACTATTTCATAAATCAGTTTGGCCGCACAGAGAGATATATTGGTAACAGGTAGGTTGATGGTCCATATTCAGCATGGGTAACACTGTCAATATTTGATTATTAAAAAGGCAGGAAAGGCAGCTGACGATGACTAACATTTTAAAAGAATTCCATAATAACAACAAGTTGTTTTAAAAAAACAAAAACAAAAACAAACAACAAAAAGCAAACAAACAAGAATTGTAATGCTGCTTTTCACTTTGTATTTGGTACAATATTTAATAATGAAATTGACCATTACAGATTATTGGATTATTATGAATTGGAGATATACTCTACAGACTGTCACCCTCGTTTCACATACTCTGACCTAGTTAATATTTAAGTTTTAGTATAGATGGGAATACGAGGATTGGTATTTTAAACTGAGATAAACTTTCTAGAACATTCGGTAACACTAAAATAATTGGGGACAAAAATTCGGATCTTATTCTTACAAAGTAATAATGCTTCTTTAACACTGCTTGTATTTTAATAAAATTTATTTTGGTTCTATTTCTTGAATTTTAGCCATCTTTGCTATGTTGGTGTTCTTGCTTCTTCTGGTAACGCCAAGTTGCCTCGGAGGTGACGTTACGACAAAATTTACAGTTCAAAAGCATTGGCGTAACAACTTTGAAGGTTCTTTTTGCTTCCACCTTACTTCAGACATAGTTGGATTTGAAATCTTCGTCTCATTTGATAGCGGTGTAAAGAGTCTGCGGGTACCATTTTTATTTATTTTATTTTGACAAGGTTTACAGTTAAAATTTGAAACATTTGTGTCGCATTCATGCACGGTTGCCCTGTAGTTGCTGAATAGCTTGAGATTTCCATGCAATGAAATGGGGTTTGACGTTCTACTATCTCCATCTTGACCAAGGTGGATTGAAATACGCCATAACGAATTCAAACTGTCAATGTCTCGTTTACGTGATACGCCCTTGGTCAGGCGGAAACCGGGATAGATCTCTGGGTTAGCGATCCAGCCTATACGTGGGAGATGTAATTGCTGACTAATGTATTCTGTCAATTCGTCAAATGACATAATATATCATTTTAGCAATTCGAGTGTGAATGGTTAGGGAAACACCCAGATTGTGCGACCAAGATAACATTGGTGAATAAAGTATCAAGAGCACTTCATAAAAAAGGAGAAGATCTGTGCATCCGATTCCTTGGAGAACTTTGTGGTGACGGTACACCTTCAGGGTCAGCTACTCTAAAAGATTTAACAGTTGATCATCAAAAGGTCCCAACTATTCCTCACATAAGTGGTAAGACTCAAACTGTATTTTAAAAAAGTGAAAATGACAATATTTAGAAATCAGTACTCCATATACTGAGATGTTTTCCTGTGACTATTGCCACATTTGTGTGTTTGTCCAATGGTGCCACTGGCGACATACTGGCTGTTCATTGACACCGTCATATAAGATAAAGAAGGTGTATCTTCCGGGTCCTCGTCAAAATTCCAACACAAATTAAAGACATCGAGTTGGTATGATCTGTCAATTCGTGGACATCTGTTTATCTGAATACATACCTGTGCTTTCCAGGTTTACAATCGACTAAATACAATTATGCCGAAGTTCTAGAAAAGTCGATCCTGTTTTATGAGGCCCAGAGATCGGGTAAACTTCCAAAAAATAACAGAATACCATGGAGAGCAGATTCAGCACTGGGTGATAAAGGGAATGCAGGAGAAGATTTGACTGGTGGCTGGTACGATGGTAAGTTTCTTATTTAAAGGCTTGATTTGATTTTAAAAAATTTTTAATATTTTTTGCGTTATACTTTTGTCCTAATGGCGCCAATGACCGTCTGCCTATTTGGTACAGACAACAAAGATATCTAAAGTAAGGTCGTTGCATATATATTATATCGTCCACGAGCAAAAATTACTTGTGAAATCACCAAAACTGTTATCTCCTTTTCCCCAGCTGGAGATAACGTAAAGTTTAATTTTCCTATGGCTTGGAGTACAACTGTTTTGACCTGGGGTCTGCTGAAATGGAAAGATGCATATGAGAAATCAGGACAATTGGACTACATGTATGATTCTATCAGATGGCCCATGGACTATCTTATGAAATGTCACAGCAAACCTAACGAACTATACGTTCAGGTAAGCTATAATTTAACTTACTGTCTGTTCCATGCTACTCGAAAATTGCTTGATATTTCTTCCATTTTTAATTAAAATGGCTAAATCTTAACGACCTTCCTGGGATTGTTATCCCTTTGCTTTCTATCGCAATGGTAATGTTTAAGTATGTGAAATTTACAAGAGAATAATGTATTTGTCGAACTTATGGGCGTTATGGCTCAGTGATAAATGCAATGGGATGACAGTTCTATGTATGTCATTCAGTTTTAACTATTTTAATTAAAAATTGAAAAAAAAATAGCAAGCAATGTTCAAGTCGTAATGTCATCTGGAACGAACTGAGTACAGGGGTGAAATCCAAGGACGATCCATTGAGAAAAGCGCCATCAATTACGTCGATTTTATTTATTACAACCCCCATAACAACCAATCCATGAAACGAAGTGTAGGTTTGGTTTCGAACTCATATGTCCCCAGATGATAACCATTGCGCTAGATACAGGAAGCCAATACATTTTCTTTTGATGAGTCTAATGTGGTAATTCTTCAATTGAATCCCCTGTTTTGTGTTAAGGTCGGTGATGGAAACATTGATCACAGCTCATGGACAAGTCCAGAACGAATGACCAGCCAGAGACCAGCATTTAAGATCGACACGTCGCACGGCGGAGCTGATGTTGCCATGGAAACTGCAGCTGCCTTGGCTGCCGGTTCGATTGCTTTCAAGACAAAAGGTTTGGATTAATTAAAAATATCTTGATAAGAACAAAAAATTACTCTCCAACTCTAGTTGTGCATCTAATTATTTTTTTCAGAATTTTGACTTGAAGATGGTTCTGTAGTTTCTGAAACTGCTTAAAAAAAAAACAACATTTCTAATCTTTCACTTATATTTGGATGACTGTGTGGTAACATATGAATAGGGTTGGAAATACAGTATATTTAAGCTACATTTTTGCAACCGACCTTATCAGAATTTATACAATTTTATTAATTACAGATGCCGCGTATTCTCACAAACTGCTAACACAAGCTAAATCAATTTATAATTTTGCTAGAAAGACCAATGATCGGTATAGTGTTACCGTACACGAAGCTGCTAAATTTTACAAGTAAGAGCTAAGAATCTTCTTTATAATGTTAAGGGCACTGGCCTAAAGACACAGTCCTGCGCAGTTATAAAAGCGTTCAAGCTAAAATACTACGATGATAGTCCTATATAGAGGGTAATTTTGACCCAATGTCGGTTATAAGACCTACCTTGGGTTTTCGTGCCACCCGAAAGACTAAACATTGTTCCTTGCCAGGAGGTGAGTTTTATGCCCATTATCTAATCTAAATAATTGATTAAATACATTAAGTCAGCTTATTTAGTGCTGATAATTAGGGGAAACAAAGCTAAGGCTGGTCATCTAATCCATACATTAAATTGCTATTGATGGTCGATGACCCGAATTGTTTTTATCGTTGAAACGTTGTTTTTTTAATTTCGATGCGTCTTTTAAATCTAACAGATCTAGCAACGTATCAGATGAATTAGGCTGGGGAGCCGTATGGATGTATAAAGCTACTGGAGATAAATCTTATATTGCTGAAGCTGAGAAACACCACGATTCTGGTGCAGCTTGGGGATTCTCCTGGGATGAGAAAACTGCAGGACTTAATGTATGTGACTTGTATGATAAATTGAGGTTGAAGTTTATTAGAATGAGTAAATTGTATATAGATGTTTACCGTTACATGTGGTATCTTTGTCTGGAAAATTGAATTATAAACCAAATATTAATAACATAAAATCTATTCCGACTATATCATTCCAGTTTGGCCACAATTCACATCTTGATTTAAAAAAAACGTGGCAAATCAGTCCATAACCAGAAATCGACTATTACGACTGAAATTTATTATCCATCCATAACCACATTCTCTATTTTGCTTGGTAATATTTTCTTCGCGGATCTCTTTGACTTCTTCGAGAAAGGTTCATATAAATATAATATAGTATGTATCTCTGATATTTAGATGCTGCTGTATGAAATAACAAAGAAGGATATGTATAAACAAGATATTGTCGCTACCATGAAAGCCTGGATGCCCGGTGGACATCTCCCATACTCACCCAAATGTCTGGCTTTTAGATTAACATGGGGAGCTTTAAGATATTCTGGTAAGGTGCTCAAATACTTCCCAAATAAACAGTAATTGCCGGAAAGGAGAAGTTCGCCCGTTTTCCTCGCATCGCTTAACGAGAAACCGGGCTGTCTCTCTACGTTTATCCTTTACACTCAAACCTCAACTCAGATGTCTAATTGGTCAGCCCCACAAAATTTAGTTTACATTTTGATTAACGTCCAAAAATAAACAATCGTCAAAAATTGGTGTAGTTGTAGGGTAGGATTAGATCGTCTATTTTCCTCACATCGCTTAACCAGATCCTGGTTTGGAGACATTGCCACCTTCTCTCTCTCCTACTAAGCCCGGTTCTTGTCCATGCCCCTTACTCCCCTCAATCCCCACATTAAATATCCAATTCGAAACCCCTCAAATTCTAGTTTTTATTTTGATTAACGTTTTTAAATTGTAGCTAATACTGCCTTGATTGCTCTGATGGCTGCTGATCATGGAATCAATCCGGAACCTTATAGAAAATGGGCGATGAGTCAGATTCACTATGCTCTTGGTGACGCGGGTAGAAGTTATGTTGTTGGTTTCGGTAAAAATCCACCAACACAACCACATCATAGAGCCAGGTAAATATCTGATTGTCAATATAATGTTCTTCTGATTTAGCAAATTTTATCCAGAGTTTGGAGCTGAACAGTAAGACGTTAAACTCCATTTCATTTCATTTATAATCAAAGAGCAATTGATTATAACCCCTGTATAGGTAGTGGTTGTCTCCCTTTACCGTTAACGACCGGAATGATCCCTAAATTAGGCTGCTCAAAGGGGCAGCAATATTATTTGTGTAATTACGTAGATCATTCTACTAGCAGCCATTTATACGTTATTCAATGACACGAGAATTTGCACCATTACTCAAGTCTCGAATACATGTCTGTAGCTAAGGCGCATGATTCTTCACCGGACCTTCAGGTTTCAAATCTCGGCCTGGACAGGGAAGAACCTTCTGACGTTACTTAAACAGCCATGTTGCTAAGAAGGTCATATATATATCCTTACATATATTTTAATACTTCGTTTCGTGTTGTTATTGTCGTTCTATTGTTGAGGTTGATATCATACACCTTTGATTTTAATATTTTAATATTAATCTTTTATATAATTAAATGTTGTTTTTTTTTTATTTCAGTTCATGTCCTATGCTGCCAGCACCATGTGGATCAGATGCCCAACGTAATCCTGGACCCAACCCCCATACACTTTATGGGGCTCTAGTGGGAGGTCCAGGTAAAAATGATGATTATGTTGATGAAAGAAAGGATTACACAAAGAATGAAGTTGCTTGTGATTACAATGCTGGTTTTCAGAGTGCTGTAGCAGGTCAGTAAATGTCATAAATAATTTTATTTTTTTAGAATTTCATTGCACTGCTAATAATTTATGCGCCTTTGTTAAAAATTTTTTTTACCATTTTGTTTCTTTTTTTTCAGGTCTACTTCACCTGGCCATAAAGCACCAGCTTCCATCAGAATACCACAGTATATGTAAATAATAATGGTGTTAAATAGCGGATGCAAACCAATTCAATAAAACATTATCTTGCTTTCGTTGTTTTTTTTACATTTATTTTTCTTCAATATGTCTGACAAGATGTAGTATTGTTGGCGATTTCTGTGTGCACATTCTTCAACTTCTCTTTATTATCAAAGATCTTAAATTTACCCAAGAACAAAGGTATAATTCAGCATAGTTACCCATGCCTTATCTCACACAACTATTATTCGGTTATCACTTGTTGGCCAGAATCTTACCAGTTTGGTTTCCCTGGTCAGAGGTGCAGGACGAATGTCTCGACGAGGAACAGTTTATAGTCGTTTGGATGGGACGCAAAAACCGTGTACACCCTGGCGTGCACGTAAAAGTAAAAAAAATTTTGGCAGTGGGACTTTCGGAAAGAAATTCACTCATTACACGCTGCAATGAATAAGAGCTAAATCCGCCTATCTATTGTATGCTTTTTGCATTTATTAAGACGACACGCTAACGCCGATAACTTCGCTCATAATACAGTAATCTGAATGACATTTTAATATTCATTATCTAATTTTTACACAATGCACCTTCAACAAGGAATTGGTGACATGGATGATAGTAAATGGATATGAATATTGGCGGGGTTGCTCCTTCTAACTAGTCCGCCAATCTTATAAACATGGGTAAATATAATCACAGAAACAGTTTCATATGCGCCCAACTCTTCCCCACCCGTTAATCCTTAATCAAGGCAGGGAAAATAGTGACATGGTTCTCCCGATGTTAATAATATCGTGGCATATCTAATAAATGAAACTATATTTCTTAATTCTAAAAATCATTTTCAAATAATACTTACACGCCCATCCCGAATCACCATATTTTGACACCTTATTTCAAACAAGAACACAGAGCGACGCAAACATAGGTAAACACAAAATGTCACAGACAATAAGTGATTTGATCAATAATATGTTTATATTACCTTCACTCGTGATTGCCGTGAAGATCAACGACATGAACATGATGCCATCAAGATGAAACCAATCATCATCATTGGTGAAGATCTGGATTTAAGTAGTTCGAGATTAAGTAGTTCAAGTTGAAGACTTCAAGGTTATTATGTAGGCATTTATCTTATCTTGTGTTTTATAAGGCACGGGCTAGTCACAGATAACATAAATAAATAAACTAAGTCCACGTATCTTATTATTTAATTTGGCAGAGGAGGTGTACCTGATACAGGTAAGGTCTTAATGTACCAGAATTGTTCAGTAAATCTAAAACTTCGAATGTACTACCAAACAGAGAACAAATGACTCGGGTTATAAGAGACAGACACACCAGTTTCATTTTGAAATTTCTACTTCATATTTAGCTGGGCTATAATCCTGCCCAACCTATTGCATCGGTTAGCTATACTATAAGTAATGACGGAGGTGAGCTTCTCTTTGTTGAGCACCGTGTACAGCGTCTTAATCGAGGCCATCATTCAACTGGCATATGTGAATGTGCATGTTTTCTGTTGAGTGACGTTATTATAGGAAGGGTATGGTCTAACTGGCTTTAGTTTGGACTTAGTTAGGGATCTCCTGACATAATGAAGACAATAGTTACGTGTATTGCTAAGAATAAAATAAAATAACAGATAAAGTTTATCTTTCGCCCTTGGCACTGCCCACTGTAATAGGTCGAATCGAAAATTAACCCAATAAATAATCTCATTGATACTTCGAATAAACTCTAATCGACATTTTACTTAATGATGCCTTATGTGAGAAGATTTGACAGGTTTCGTTATAATAGTTTAATGAAAAGGGATTATGTTGAAAGTTTATTTAGATTGCTGGAAGTTGTTCAATTTAAATTAAATTGTAACATGGCGATCGTGTTTCGGTCCATTCAAAATCGTCACCACCCGATAGGACTTGATCTTGTGAATAAATATCTAATTCATTATATTCGACATTTGAGCCTAATCTAAAGACATCATATAGCTTTTAGATGTAAATGTTCACAAATTAATTACCACAACAGACTTTCATAACATAATGCCATTGCCTACGATACCAATTGCCAAAATAAGATTCAGTATGCGTTCTTTGCTTTTATTCTAGCTAGCTTTGCCATGTTGGCCTTCTTACTTCTACTGGTGACATCTGGTTGCCTTGGTGGTGACGTTACGAGCAAATTCGCCATAAAGCAGCACTGGGATAACAATTTTGAGGGCTCCTTCTGCTTCCACCTGACATCTAATTTAGTTGGATATGAAATCTTTATCTCTTTTGACAGTGGTGTAAAAGAACTTCAGGTATTGATACGATTTGTGGAATTATAGTCTATTAGGTTATCTATAGCCTTCGTTCAATGAACTTGGATTATAGAATGATAAACCGAATTTTAATAATAACTAACCAGCCCATTGAAAACAGACACCCAAGGACACACGTAGAGCAACAATGATAACGAGCATTGGCATTTCGTTGATTTGCTTGATTGGTGGTCTAAAGTGTAGGCATTAGCTCATACGGTATGCCATTGAATCAGGTCGCGTGGTGTCGATCTCAGGCATGTTTATGATAATAAAGACGTATTATATTTTAGTCCCAAAATAGCTCTGGGAATGTTATGTAGATTTCCGTTTTAACAAGATTGATAATTATAGCAATGGGAGGCTGAGTGGGTAGGATCACACCCACCCTGTGCTACCAAGTACACCATGGTGAACAAAGAATCTAAAGGAGTTCACAGCAAGGGCGAAGATCTTTGCATCAGGTTCATGGGTAAAATGTGTACTGGTGCTACTCCTTCTGGTTCAGCTACCTTAAAAGATCTGACAGACGATCATCAGAAGGTTCCAGATATACCTCATGTCAATGGTAAGATATATTTCTAATGTTTTGATTAGATAATTACCACCTCGACGTGTGTCCATATTATATGATACCGCCCGGAACGTTATCTGCTCCACTGTCAACCAAATATTCAAGTTTAATACAAACCATCCACCATGTAGAACTGTAGATTTGAATTAATGTAACTTATCATTTGATTTTTATGTTTGCTAGCATTTAGCTGCCTTTATTGTTTAGGAACCTTGGCCGTATTGCGCCACAATCTTTATATTCGTAATTCAACTCGGTACATTGCCGGGAAGAATGTATGTTGTGGCCTTTTGAATTTCGATGATTTCCGCATGTTGCTCGGATACCGGAATTCGTATTTCGATTAATATAATGGATTGTCATTAACGCGTATTGCAATACTGAGTATGAAGTGTGAGCTCTTATGATGGGGATCTCGCAACTGACAACAGCCAAGCGATTATCTTTACATGTGTAAATATAATTTATAGGTGCGCAATCGACTAAGTACAACTATGGCGAAGTTTTAGAGAAATCTATACTATTTTATGAGGCACAGAGATCTGGTAAACTTCCTAAAAATAACAGAATACCATGGAGAGCTGATTCAGCTCTGGGTGATAAGGGAGATGCTGGAGAAGATTTGACCGGTGGTTGGTACGATGGTAAGTTTCCAAGATAATATTTTCACAGACGCATTGATATACGTGACCATAAGTTTTGCACGTTAGCTACACCGATATTATTAGTAACTGTAACGAGTGGGCGTAAAAATAAATATTTGCCACAAAGAGATTAATTAACAAAACTCTTAACCCTGGCATATGCATAAACTGTGCAGTGCTAATAAACTACTTAGTTCCGAGTTTTGTTATGCTCTGTCTCGTTATACACCCCAGAAAGCAAAAATAAACTACGGCGCAAGCCACAATTGTATTTCAATATAATTAACCATAAGAGAAACATTGTATATCCAATGCCAAATACTTACACGACATGTAGAAATGTTTTAAAACCAGCAAATGTTGCGTATAATATTTTGTTACTATTTTGTCCTGGCGTGCATAGTTTTTATCTTTAGAGACCTTTTATTTGTGTTTATCAAATATAATAACACCAAAGAGCAATACTTCTTAAAATTACATCATCTCGAGACTGTTAATTCGGTCTTTTGTTTCAGCTGGAGATAACGTAAAGTTTAATTTTCCTATGGCTTGGAGTACAACTGTTTTGACATGGGGTTTGATCAAGTGGAAAGATGCCTATGAGAAATCAGGGCAATTGGACTACATGTATGATTCTATCAGATGGCCCATGGACTATCTTATGAAATGCCACAGCAAACCTAACGAACTATATGTTCAAGTAAGCTTTAATTAAAGATACACTAGATTAGATAAAGAGCTGACAGTTCTCACTGTACTAATTAAAACCTAGATAATGTAAAGGAAATTTGCTGAAAATTTCAGTCAAATTGATTCACTCTGAAACGAGATTTTAGCGATTGAATTTTCAACCTAGCCTCGATCATCATTACCAAGGTCGGTGCGATAAAAACATAGTCTCAATTATCCATTTCATGATTAAATTATGAATGAAAGTTGAACAGCAAATCGAATCGTAATCTAGTAATATTGCAGACTAGCGTTAACATCGAGGGTTGATTATGGTTTGGATAAGTTAAATTGATGTATAATTGATTATTTAGATGACATTTCAGACCTAAAGAAAAACCTGCAATTGGCAGATTTAGCTCTTGCATAATGTATGTTTAATGTATCTTCGGGTTACATTTAAAGCTGAACTCCGATTACAAAACTACAGAAATGATCAAATAAAAAAAATTACTGCCAAACATAATCGCCATACTTGTTTTCAATTTGCAGAAGAAGTATGGCCGCTGTACGGTGTACGAAAACAGAGGCAGGCCACGCCCACATCCAGTATACACTTTGGCCACCACACTGTCCACATCCGGCTAGCAATATTTCAACTACCAATTACCTACTGAGTGAGCGGTTTTTTCTCTATAAGTTTACTGAAAATATTATTGCTACACAATTATTATGTCTGATCAGGTACATATTATTTTACTAATTAGAAGAAATAAGTAAAGTCCGGTGTACCTTTGCTCTAAAAATGAAAGAAAACTACTCCAAACAACAACAAATCTATGTTGTTGACATAACAGCTAACATGTTGACATAACCACCTATGTCCCTTGATCGTCATAAATAACAACAAGATGAAAAATATTTTGAAGTGAAGACATACTTCTTCGATGGAGAGAACAGTTGTTTTATTGCTGCTTTGGATATATTTTGGAACGATAATACTGAACTTTATAATACTAGAAATCATTTGGTGTTTCTAACATGTTGTGCAAAACCTTTCAAGAAATAAGAATAAACATGGTTGGATGATGTCGATAGATTTGTTGTTTGTTTGGGGTAAGACAATTTTTCCCATACTTTTAGAGCAAAAATATACCGTAGGTTACTTATTTCGTACAATTAGTAAAATAATATGTACCTGATCAGACATAATAATTGTGTAGCAATAATATTTTCAGTAAACTTATAGAGAAAAAAACGCTCACTCAGTAGGTAATTGGTAGTTGAAATATTGCTAGCCGGATGTGGACAGTGTGGTGGCCAAAGTGTATACTGGATGTGGGCGTGGCCTGCCTCTGTTTTCGTACACCGTACAGCGGCCATACTTCTTCTGCAAATTGAAAACAAGTATGGCGATTATGTTTGGCAGTATTTTTTTTTTATTTGATCATTTCTGTAGTTTTGTAATCGGAGTTCAGCTTTAAGGTCACACCAATAGTTCCAAATATATCAAATAAGTTTATTTTTCGATGCGCCGATTATTATCTCCTAAGACTTTATGGACACGTCAGCGCATATATTACATGTATGCCTGGAATAACCGTTGCAACCGGATGCGCGCCATATTGATATTTTCCCCTGAGAATGGGGTCTATAACTGAGCTGTCTGTATATCTGCAATATTATGAGTGGTGTAGTCATCTTCATCTTTGTCAAGGTTTCTATTTCGACTTAGCTGTATAACGTGAACACGAATGCCCCCCCCCCCCCCAGGAGCCAGGAGCAAGGAGCATTTCCTTCGGTGTGTAAATACGATATTTTAGGATTTTATGTTCCATTGGAAATAATATTAGAAAGAATGTTATTTGACAGTTGATGCCACTGAATTCATAATCCCGTTTCACTATTTCATCAATTAGGTAGGTGATGGTGGTACTGATCACGGTTCGTGGACAAGTCCTGAACGTATGACCGGAAATAGACCAGCTTTCAAAATCACCACTTCTCAGGGAGGAGCTGACGTTGGGTTGGAAACTGCTGCTGCCTTGGCTGCAGGATCAATAGCTTTCAAAACAAAAGGTAACCTTTGCTTGCAAATTCATGTTGTGTTTGTAATGGGGTAAAGTGAAGTCATTCAATGAACAATTTAATCAAGCGTGTTAACTTCTAATTAAATAACGCATATTTTGTGTTAAGCAAATGGCCTGCCATTGAGTCAACCTCGTGGGTTTCCTCCCACTGCTAAAGACCCCTATGCGCAAGCAAATTATTGAAATAAAATTAATCATATGTTAGTCCCGAAATGACCTAGTTTGTGTCGAGTGGACGTTAACACCCCCCCTCTCTCTCTCTTTCTCTCGTTAAGCAAATGAAATCTTACAGTACGAATAAACTCATTATTGGTTACATAGACCGTAGGATATGTAGCTTCAATCCGTGTCTAAACAATTACTAGTTAATCTTTATTTATAAGTCGCATTAATCATATATATTGACAGATCACATGTATTTTTGTTACAGATGCAGCCTATTCCCATAAACTACTAGCTCAAGCCAAATCGATTTATGAGTTTGCCCGAAAAACGAAAGATCGTTACAGTGACACTGTCAATGCAGCTGCTGCTTATTATAAGTAAGTTATCTTAATCGTTTATCAATCATCCCAGTTTGATAGGAATGGTCATGTTATTTAATACTTTCAATCATATGGTTGTTGAATCGTCAATAGCTTTAAATTTTACATTCCATCTGGCTAAAACTAGATACACGAAGCGGGGTGTTAATCGCTGGGGGTTTTCTGTAGATCTCATATTTCGATTCCCAGATTGTAGAAGACTTACCTGCGTAAGACATTAATAAAATAAAAACCAAGTACGAACAATCCAAACCATTAGACAAAATTCGAACTCCTAAAAACGTAATACAGAACGACCAGATTCGCCCAAAATGATATAATTTACTTTTATATTATTGTAGTAGTCATTACAAAATTTATATAGCGTCCCTGCCACAGATGTGTTCAAGGCCACTTTACATTGTAACAAACACATAAATTCAAAATAAAGATTACATCAAAAATGTTAAAAATGCATTAATTGAACAAAGAATTATTCGATATACATGTCCTCTATTGATATTACAACCGTTTCTGTACTGTTTACCTCGGAAGGCCACAGCAAGCTAACCCCAAATTACAAATACCCGAATATCGTGTTTGGAGGTTTAATGGTAGAAATCTCTGTACACACATTTAGTTGGGTCGGTGATACATGGTGTAATTTTAAGGGTAAAAAGATTGTGATTACTTCACATCGTAACAAGAAAAAGTTTACATAAACACAAAGGTGCCCATGTTGAAAAAAAAACATGTGCTTCTAGGCAGCTTATAGAGAGTCAGCAAAGGGACGTTACTCTAAAATAAAATCGGGATTGATCACACATATGAATATATAAAAAAGTCAATTGACAACACAGTATCGTTGGTCATTCTTGTCGCTACTATTTCAATGTGTCTTTAAGATAATTACCTATGCCCCGTTTAAATGAAAAACATTTATATTTATCAATGAAGGTATCTATATACAACTATTTTGTTTCTAACAGATCTAACAACATAACAGATGAATTGGGTTGGGGAGCTTTATGGATGTATAAAGCTACAGGAGATAAATCTTATATTGCTGAAGCTGAGAAACACCACGAACCTGGAGCAGCTTGGGGATTCTCCTGGGATGAGAAAACAGCAGGAGTCAATGTAAGTTAGCTCGCTTACCTGCTGATATAATTTTGTTAATAAAGTTTGAAACATGTAATTTATGAGTTACGGGTACGCCGCGACACCTAATTTACTGAATGCACTTGTTTGATTCGTTTACTGATTTTCATATGTTGTCACCTGGTTGATTGAATCCACAAAACTAAAGGCAACACTGAGCAAATAATAAATAGTAGACTGGCAGTAATACATATTTATATCTTCTTGTACGAATATGAAAACACTCCGCCGTTTCTATATCTTTTTTTGATCTATCAAAATAGCACTCATTTGATTTGTTTTATATTTAGATGTTATTATATGAAGTCACAAAGAAGGATATCTATAAACAGGATATAATAGCTACTATGAAATCATGGATGCCTGGTGGAGATCTACCATATACACCTAAATGCTTGGCCTTTAGATTAGTTTGGGGAGCTTTAAGATATGCATGTAAGCCGTAGTATTCTAATCAAAATATTTTATGGTAGTATGAGAGAGAGGAAAACGAGATTTAATGCCCACTCGTTGTGACTAGGTCATTTCAGGTTCTATTATATTTCAATAATTTCCTTGTGCATAGGGGTCTTTAGCAGTGTATGTGTGTGGAGGGGGGAGGTCCCGGGGAAAACCCAGTAGGTGGGGCAGGCGACCCTAATGTTTTTAACACACCACTTAATTCAATGACAGACCTTGATATCCAACACACACGCGTTAACCATTCGGCAACCCAATCTGATACTATAATGCTTTATTTTTATCAACGTTCAGAATCCCATACCACATTACTCCCACCGGCGTCCAGCGAGAATGAATGAGTGCTTCCTGGTATGGATAAAATTCTCGGTGGCCATCGTAGTTTCGCAAGAAATGTCCTTAGTCATTTGTACAGACTAAATGTTAACTCATGGAGAGCACAAAGTAAACGTTTACGTGGTACCAGTTTGCTTAAGAAAATTGGCTACGATATCACCTCCGGTGGAAGTGACGTTAAACACCAGAAACGAACGATCGAAGCCTAACAGAGACTGTGACAGAACTGAGTGGGTTGCATCAACTTATAAACTTTAGATTCCAAATTTTATTTGTGCTTCTATATTCAATCGCTTTTATAAATTTACAGTATATGTGTTATTGGCGATATGTAGTTATCATTTTTTATTAATTGCCGTGGAGCTTTACAACTAAATCCCCTTTAATTGTAGCTAATACTGCTTTAATTGCTCTGATGGCTGCTGATCAAGGTATCAATCCAGTGCCGTACAGAAAATGGGCGATGAGCCAGATTAACTATGCCCTCGGAGATACCGGTAGAAGTTATGTTGTTGGTTTTGGTAAAAATCCACCACAACGACCACATCACAGAGCAAGGTACGTTGATCGGAAATAGTGCAATATTGTCAGAATATAGTCATAAAGTCAAAATATTGAAATTCAATGCGAAAAGTCAATTATACTAATATGGAGTTGTGGCGAATGCTCACCCTGATAACACTTCCCTGACACTGATTATGTTTGTTCCCACTCTTTTAGGAAGTTAATATATTAATATATGTATTTCATATGTAAATATCGAATGAATATTTGTATGTGGTTATTCTTTAAATATGATCTACAATCATGTAAAGTCAGCAGCATAGCTGTGACGGGGCAAGGGATGGTTAGGCCCAGGATTCACTTTAGGAACGGCACTCTGGTCAAATCATTATTGTTGGGAGAGTAGAAGGTTACACGATTTTGTATCGGGACTTTCTGATTATTAGCGTTTATGATAATACTAAAGTTAATCCACACGATATTATCTGATATCACACCATTTATATATATAAACAAGATGATTGATTTTTGTTAATTCCAGTTCCTGTCCCTTGTTACCTGCTCCTTGTAGTTGGGGAGCACAACAGAATCCGGGACCCAATCCTCATACACTTTACGGTGCCTTAGTTGGAGGACCTGGGTCATCTGATAATTATGCTGATGATCGAAAAGATTATACCAAGAATGAAGTAGCTTGTGATTATAATGCGGGTTTTCAGAGTACTGTTGCAGGTAAACGTTGATTATGATCATTATGAAGAGTCCCTTTATAGAAACAGTCTATCGATTACATCAGATTGTATTTGATGTTTATAGAAGCCGTGATTACATTCCTGTTATAAGTGGTGGATCTATGCTGATCTTTGTCAATAAACCAGACCTTAGTTGCCACACCTTCAGAAATAAGGTGCAAGACTCCTGTTCGTTGGAGTTTGGATTTAGTTACACCTTTCCTTTTTTTTTATTCCCTTTCCGTTTTAATTATATCTTTATATAAGAATGTCTCAATGGTACTATTCACGTGAAAGGGTGCATTGTCGTCGTCCACTATCCATGCAAGTTAAATAATTTGATTTAGATGAAATTGCTAAGTGGTTATAAGATGTAGGGAATTTGAAATGTAGATCCATTTACTAATTGTTGGCAGATTTATCGCCCCTCTTAGTGAAACCTTGTACATTATTTGTGTCTGAAATGAGATGTACTACACCATGACATACTGCGATATTTTTGTTTTGGTGGGTGCTTGTTCGTTTACTGACAACGCTGTGTCATATAATACTGTAAAACAATGGAACTAGAGAACTTCCTAAAATTATATATTAATATAGACATCGTTATTTTATATACTTCTTTTCAGGTCTACTTCACTTGTCCATAAAACATCAACTACCAACAGAATACAAGAGCATTTGCAATAACAGAGGTTAAACTCTGAAATAAAATGTCTAACAATCTCTTTGTTTTAAATTGCAACTAATAGTAAAGTAGTTCCAGGTGTTCATTGGGAAGTAATGGCATCCACCCCACCTCTCCCCCAGTCGGCTTGTTTTAGTCATATTGTTTGCACTTAATATTATGCTCAGTGTGCGGGTGGGATCATTAAGCCCTGGTACCATCGCCGTTGCTTAAATGTGCAACAAACTTCTGCACTGATCACCGAAGCGAGGAAAATTGGGTTCAACGTCCACAAACTAACAATAATTCGCTTGAGCGAAGGGGTCTTTTAGCAGTAGGAGGAAACCAGAGGACCTGGAGAAGACACACCAGGCGTCTCGAAAATATACCACTTGTGACACATAACAAACCGTGTGTTTTAATACGCTTGTGTTAAACAATTCGACCATTCAACTCTCCTGACCACCAAAGAACTAGACATAATGTTATGTTAGCCCTGGCTTCTTTGCTTTATGACTGGGATACATGTATGATCGCATTACAAGACAACGGGTTAAAAAGCCTTTACATGGCCCTATTGGTTTCAAACTAAAACATTTCATAATCCGAAATCAAATTATCTATGGTAACAGATCGCGAGACTGTTATTTGAAATCGATCATCCGTTTAGATTGACGGTTATCAATTGCTTTATGAACTGGCAATTAATTGTAAAAGACTATTACAATATTTATGTGTATTGTAATGGTATATATATGTTTAAACGCAATTTACCCGTAAAAATTGATTACAACATGACAGATAAGTGTAATAATACAAATGTAGTATATAGACGTTAGTGTGGCTATGTTTTCACAATCCCAATTGGGGCTAACAGTAGGACGTTAAAACTCATTTCATTTCATTTCATTTCGTGTTACCAGAGATATTGCCATTAAACCAGCACAGAGCTTTTTCAACATGGTGCAGTTTAAAGGGAAAATATGCCAAGAATCTACAAGCTCTTTAAAATACCATTTGTTCAGGAAGAACGACGGTGGGGATGGCCGCAAGAAGCAAATTGATAAGACCAGTAAAATGATATCTCGGGGATGCGGAACAAGCGCCACCACTGAGGAAGAAATCTGTACCACACGTATAGACAAAGCTATCCCAACAGAACATGATATTTGATATGCAAGGAGGATAGTTACCGGTGTTCTAATATGCTTCCAGTCTGTGGTGATTACATGGTTAACATCACGTGAAGACGTTGCCAAATGTTGCTCAATCTGGGATAGAAAGCGTTCAGCCCAACAAAGATATTGCAAAAGGTAGAGCCGGTATGAATCAGTGGTATTTTATTTGCTGCTTTATCACTTGTTTTGGTTCGAATTAACTAAAAACCGGAGCTATGGGTATTAATATTCTCTGAAGTATTACTTGCTTGTTGAGGTCGAATATTTGGGACAATGCAATAAATTGGACGATTGTAACATCCGCTATTTAACTTAACAGTTAAACAACGCCAAATCGATTCTTTTACGAAGCTTCATACACCGACATCTATTATGTTGGTCATCTATTCTTCCCAGTTTAAAACCACAAAGAAAAACAACAAACGAATTAGGTTAGTAATAGATATAAAAATTTATTATAAAGAAAATGGATGAATATTTAATGAAATATAGTCAAAGCAGTATCCTTGGTAGCGACAAAAGTCTTCAAACGTAACGGAAAAGCATTGGCTAGATTTGTTCTTCTGCCTTTGTCCATATATGTAGTTTCTTATGCTTTTAATCGTTTCCTTTACTGGTTTGAATACCATATACCAGTACGACACCATCTTGGATCTTATGTTTATTGACCTAAAATAAATTTTAAGTACCCTTTATTGGTTTCTAGGAGATAAAATAGCAGTTCTGGGAGTGATGGTCGAGGTCCGTGCGGGTGGGTGGTTTTGGGTAGGAAACAGATAATAAAAGCCACGTTGTTTTCATATTGTTATCGAACCTTCAACGATTTCAAAACCTGCACACTTTATATTATACATTTCTGATTGCTGAATCATTTACTATCCAAGGATAAATCTGATATCTTTACATATCTTATCTGTCTAAAGATGTGTACAAAACAATAGACCTCACATGCATGGACGTTTTTAAATTGTTCTTCAACATTAGATATCGATAAGCGGTATTGTTATGGACACAATTTCTAAGATGCAATCCAAATAAAGTCCCGCGATAAATATTGGTAGAGGTACTTAATTTAGCTTTTGATCAATAACTTATTATGTCTTTCAAGTAAGCAATCCATAAGGAATCCACGTGAAAATCCTCACAAACTCCCAATCTTTACAAATTACAAATACATAAATACATTGTGAGTTTTAGTCGTAAATGATATAAATTTAAAGGTATTGAGGTAATACAGATTAGGTAGTAATAACGTGTATTAAATGTTTGTCTGGTTTCTTAATTGTGTGACTAGCGTCCGCGGAGTCTTTAAGTCGTGCAATGGACGTACCCCGCACTATCTATTTTGAGATATATGTCGCTGTTCTGAATGGCCGCCATGTTGAAATATAACTGTGGCGCGGTTACAATCCGTTTTGCATATGTCCATAGGCACAGGGAATATATAATCATGTTTTAATTCCACTAAATTTTAATTTCATTACATATCAAAAGCTAAGCGGAATAATTACTTCCCGAGACTCTCGATGTATAGGAATTAAAATGTCGGTCAACTAGCTTCGTCTCTGTTCTAAATCAGACAGCGTAGGTTTCGTATGCGAAACTGGCGACATGAGCTTTGGGATCGAAACCTTGATATACACAGATGACAATACCGCATGAACGAATGATCAAATTATTTAAATCAGATGAATGCGATTATTGATTGAAATTAAATAAATGTTTTGATGTTTTTTCATATTAGTGTAACTTCCGTCTTCAAACAAAGACTCATACAGAACACACGCTAAATTGCTTTTAAACATTGTTTTCTCAACAAATAAAATTAAATTTAGGAATGGAAATATTGGGTAAACAAACGATACATGTACATTCACAGGGTAGGTCACGCGATCTAACGAAGATCTGATCAATACAATTAATATGATGTTCACTGGTCTGTAGAACGTATATGTCACAATTAACTTTAGTATTAATTTACATATCAACTCACTTCTCTGAACAGGGCTAATGAAGACGGGCATACGCTATACAGTGTGCACTGAGGGTTAGCGGCACTACGACCTAATCTGAAATCGAATTCCATCTTTTACGTGCATGCCAATGTGTACATGGGATCTCGGTTTTTCATTCCATCCGAACGTCTAGACAGCAGTCCATGTCGTCCCTTTGTCCTGTACCACTGACAAGGGTGTGGGGGACCACGCGAAAAATCTTATCTTGTTGCCGGGATCGATAACCCGAAACCCATGCTAGCGAGCCAGTGTCTTACCCACTTTACCACCGTGACCCCCAGGAACATTTGGCCAAATCAAGATGGGGGTTATGCAGGACTGGGGACATGATTACCAAGACTCTTTTTACACTGTATTTGAGATTACTCCTGTAATGATAAAAGGCTTACCGTTTCAAATACAACACAATTTAAAGAAATATTTCCTGCTAGTTCAAAACGGACACGAAACACCTCGGAAATTTGACTCTCATATCCGATTAAACCATAATCCCAAAACTTAAAGCACATAAATCATGTTAACAGAGCTCAATATATACTGTCAACGACAATCGGATTCTAATACATGGACATACCGTATTTTATCTTTATATACTAGCTATATATCCCCGAAACATCATAATTATCATATTAATGATTAAAGTCGGTTGACCGCCCTCATTTACCTATTAAACTATAATGTAGCCCGGGTCTTATGCAACCCAAAACTAGTGGACCAGGTCAAATGTTAACAGGCTAACTCCGGCCATGGCCGTTTTGTAGAGTAAACGGTCTGTTTCTGTGGACTCCCGCCCTCCCTTTCTACACTAAGCCACACCCTCTCTTCCTCACTCAATCTCTCTCTTTCTTTCTCCTTTGCAAATGTCATCATATCGATACAAAAGTGGAATAAAGTCGTTAGCAGTATACACCCTAATAAATAAAATAATTAACTAAATGTTCTTCTGAAATAGAATTTCCTATCGTAATGGACTTTAATTGTGAGTCTGTTGCCCATGAAAAAACATCGACATTGCGGACACACAACAAGAATGGGGAAATTAAGAAGAGTATGGAAAAAGAACGAGGACTTCCGACAGGAATGTGGATTTATGCCGGGATGAATATGTGATAATTCCTTTTTTTTATATATATATATATATATATGAAAGCTTTTTAATAGCATTTACACGGACAGTGACATTTAGAGGTACACAGATGGTAACTTTTTTGAGGCTTTTACGTGATATTTCTGAGTAAATAGGTTAAGTATCAATACTACTGAATAGGTTTAATTAGACAGTATACCTCCCATTAATGACAGTCATTTATCTGACATCCTAGTGTCCCAAACTAATCCATTGAAAATCCAAGACGAGAATTATGCGATCTTGAAAACTATCATATTTAAGAATTACTAAAACCGGCCAATGCACAACCTGGGTTGGCTAAATTGTTTGATTTTTTAATCAGCATTTGCAGTCGCTATGATAAGAGCTACAGCTAGAGCGTAATGAATCATATATAAGTTTCTCAATGTTGTATACCTTTAACATAAATAAATCGTCACTTCGATGGTACATACTGTAATTATGGAAGCGTATTTGGGTCACTACTTATTGAGATAATATCCCAACATATCGACTAAAAATATGTCAACTTTATGAGTTATATTACAAGAAATCGACTTAATAAAGTTGACCCAAATACGCTTCCATACTGTAATAAAGCAATAAAACGAAAGTATTATGTAAGATTTGAGAAAATTAAATGGGAAGTTGTCTAGGGATGTTTACCTTTTTACAATGAACATATATTCGTGTACTAGAGTAAATATCACCATTATTCAGCTTTATCTATTTTGAGTGATTGGTAAATCATTAAATAGAACTAAGTATCCTCTTTAACAAAACAATCAATCACCAGCTTCTCACCATAACAAATATCTAGATCTACTGATAAAACAGAACATTCGTTAACATTTGGGTTCGTGTTTTCTTCTTTGAAAAGGTTCGAGTAATATAACCTGTACATACTCTTTTCCAAGACTATTGGTTGGGATGGATCGACGACCAGCAGAGATTAAGTAATAAGACAATGTTTTGGGGTTATTTTTATTACGCTTGAAAGGTGGCGCGGATCATTTATCTCTGACTTGTGTATTTCTACAATTTACCTGTGTAAACATACCCATGTTTTACGGCATATCTATCAAAGGCAGTGCCCAAAATAAACCTACCTCATATTGATGTTACAACATTTTGATGGCGATATCAAAGGTAGATTTTGTTTTGAAACAATATCCAACGTACAGTATACGAGAACGTGGATATATATTTAGAAAGTTAATTAAGCTATTGCTCTATATATTCATGTAATATATGGTGGTTGTTAGTTAGTGGCCATTCTACATTCTCGGCTTGTCGGGTTGTGAAGGCGACAAGTCGCTACACGACAAGTCGAAATGATTGTATTTTGTCGTCTTGTCGACTTGTCAGTTTGTTGGTTTGTGAAGGTGACCAGTCGATAAGTCTACAAGTACATGTAGACAAAATTAACCCGACAACGCGACAAACTAACCCAACAATTGTGGCCCTCATTTTGTCCACTTGTCGGATCAATTCTGTCGACTTGTCGACTTATTCACAACCCGACAAAGCGACAAGTCGACGAAATACAAATGCTTGTTGCCTTCACAATCCGACAAGTCGACAAAATACAATCATTTCGCTTTGTCGACTTGTCGCCTCGGCAGTCAGTCACTGCGCATGAGCAAGCATTGTTCGGTTAAGTATCGTATCCTAATCTCGACGACGCACTTATTCAGCATTTGGTTTTATTTTTGCTAATTTAAATCACTTTTTCTAAGGATGTTTATAGGCAAGTTGCTTTTACAGAATACGCTTAAGTTTTTTCTTGGCCACATCCCAATTTCAAATCTCCCTGACTTTTGCCAAAAATTCGGAGTAGGGCCTACTGCATGACTGCCCTAACCAGAAGGTCTGCGCCCAGTATGGCTTCCACTGTAAGGTGGCGTGCTCGTAATGAAACCTTTGTCAGTTGGAATTTTAAATAAGCGTATGGAGCTGCTGTCTGGACAAACTTTCCCTCACAGCACACTGCATTGGTGCAGAAAATAGCTTGCTTGATAAACTATGCCGGAGTTTAAAATAACCGTGGTCTGTATCTAAGAAGTTTATTTCTGTCCCCATGCTGGCGGAAAAATTACCCCGGCCGCATCGTCGCTGTCTGGACAAAATACTTCATAGTAGACCTACACTGCATAGCGTATGCCGTCTTCATTGATGCAGAAAAAGTACAAGTCGACAAAGCGAAATAATAGTATTTCGTCGACTTGTCCGGTGGTGAATAAGTTAAGTCGACAAAATGAGGGCGACGATTGACGGCTTAGTTTGTCGCGTTGATTTTATTGAGTTGTTGACTTCACAACCCGACAAGTAGACAAGACGACAAAATACAATTATTTCGACAAGTCGAGAATGTAGAAGAATGACCGCTAACAGCCACCATAATAATAAGTGTTTCTCGAAGAGTTGGGAGGGGGTGTCGGTATCAAAATTCTTCGAACCGCAAGACCGCTGCAACAAAACCAAGGCACTAAGAGGCCTCCAAAATAGCTGTAAAAAGGCTACAAAAAGGACTAAGAACTAGTTGACATATAAAAAAAGAATCTAGTTTTCGATATGAATATTTCTTTTTTAATAAATAATGAAACTAGTCAATACAAAACAATTTCACAATACGTATTCGTTTCTTGAAAGATTTTCTGTGAGAAAGCTTTTATCTGTTTAATATGTGAATGTTATTGTTGCCGTCTTGTTTTGTTGAGCTTTCGATCTGTTTAATGAAATATCTAATCACCCAATTGTTACAATAACAGGTACTTGTATTTGACAAGGCATTAATCTATAGGTTTTAAAATTGCTCCACGGGATATATCTGATTAAACATAAAGATCTTTCATATATTGACAAGTGTGGTTATAAATTTAAAAAAGCCCTGTTATTGGAATTTTGTATTTTGACGACAATAAAGAACCGCACTTAAGAAAATTATTAATCTGTACACATTTAATACAATAAAATAATTTTGGTCATTTTTTGTTTACATTGTCAATTGTGTTTATGGCCAAACTAGTTATTAACTTTTCGTATTTTAAAAGTACAATAAAGGCATAATATAAAACATTAATCCATTTTGTAATACGATAATTAATCTATACACATTTAATACGTTGTTAAAACTCTATATCACAGTATATTTATATGAATAAAAATATTTTGGTCATTTTTTTTTACATTGTCAATTGGTTTTATGTCCAAACTAGCTTTTCGTATTTTAAAAGTACAATAAAGACATATCTTTTCGTATTTTAAAAATACAATAAAACATTAATCCATTTTGTGATCCGATGCTTTAAAAAGTTTCTGTCACAATATCATTCGTCTTTTGAGGAGTCACCTTAGCGGAGCGTTTCAGAGTGCAATCCAAATGTAAAATTTCCTTAAAGGCTTTTCTGTAATCCTTGTTTTTCACGGCGTAAATAATGAAATTCATTCCTGAATTTAAAACAGCTATAGGTATGGTGATGTTCAACACCATTACTGGTATTTCAAAGAAGCGTACCAATATAATGTATAGAATTACTGGCATCCAGCACAATAAGAAAATTCCATAGATTAAGAACAACACTTTAATGATTTGCATGTCATTGGCAACTTTGGCGTTTTTTTGAACGCTCATAATGGATTTCTGGTGCTTTTTTGCGATATAAAATATATAACCGTAACAAGCACCTGCCAAGAAAAAACAGATCATTATGGGGATAACTTGTCCATATAGCTGATATCGCCACGACAAAACTGTTTCCACCGTGCATGATTCATAGGGTTGCCAATTATTGTCGTACAGAGTTACAGTTCCGTCAACGACAGCAATAATCATACAGATGCACGCAACAATCACGGCTTGTTTATAGGTTGCAATACGATTATAAACATAAGGAAATCCGATGAAAACTGCTCGATCGAAAGCAATGACAACTATACTACAAAGAGACAGACTTACTGAAAAGAAAAACACCACATGTCTTCCTAAACACAGGGATTTGTTTTCATCTAATTCATGTCGGCCCTCGGGAAACTCGTATACCATTTGAAGAGGTAGTGCTAGCCCAGCTATTATATCTGAGAATGCTAATAAAGCGACGTAGACGTTGGCAACAGTTCTGAGAACCTCTGTTTTCACAATAGCTATGATAGTTAATATATTGCCACCAACAATAAATATCATTAACAAGATATAAATTACTAACACGCATGCATTTAGTGCCGTAAAAGTATATGTCGGACAGTCTACACACGAATCATTCATTTTTGTTTTAAATAATGGGGTACGATCACACCAAAGATTCAAAATCCAAGCCTTAATTTGGTATAAAGTATCACAACCAAACATTAACTCATCATCTTATTTTTAAACTTCAGTAAGAATTTGTTAAATTTAATATCGCAGTCACTTGTGAATGAAAATATCGAAATTTTGTATGTGGTATACACGGTTTCAATATATATAAAAACTTCGCATACTTAGAATTATTTTCTAGAGAGGTATCTTCTTATAATTCACATTAAATGTTTTGTAACTCAAAATTTCCACAATTCAATGCTGAAAATTACAAGCGATGAATTATCCCTCACAAACCAGATTCCACAATGGTTAACCAATTAAACTTCATTTAGTATTAATCAAAACCAACACCCAATAAACAATTTTCCATTCATCTTTTGTATGTCACTATAATATAAGTTAATTAACAATTATTTACTGACTTAGGTTGAAATTTTAATTGCCAGTGTATAAAACTGTTGTCAGGAATGTTGTAGAACGTTAAAAATCCGCTTTATCTACGACCCAACGATTATTGCTGCCAAGTGCCATATTTAACGACATTAGTTCTGATATTCTAAAACAACAAACTGGCTATCTAACCGAATAAAGTATTATCTTGACATTCTGAAGCGACCCCACTCTCTTGGATGTATTATGTGAAAAACAATCCGTGTTTGATCAATTTCGTATATTAAGTCAAACAATAGTTTTCCAACCGGAGATTGCAATTAAATCGTTCCCAGCAGTTGGCATGTAATTCCCTCCTTTACAATAATGTGTAGAGTAATTAGTTATACAAATACAATAACACTGGCTCACCATGTGTGTCATACGGACCGCTTCAACACAGAATCATATAGCAGGCATCCTGCTACAATATGACTAAAAGAGATGTAACGCGCGGTTCCACATATAATGATGTCGCATATAATTATGCGTAAACACTTATATATGTTTACCTGAATATCGACACGCGCATTGATTGATTGTCTAGAAGCAGTGGGAAACATACATAAATCTATATAGCATTACTCGACATTATCACTGATGATAAATATGATTCACAAAATCAAACTAACACAAATAAAACGAAAATGTTCGAATAAAGGATAGTTAATAGCCGAGGCAATAATACAATTAGATTCAAATATTCGATGCACAAAATAATGATTTGATAGTGTATAGATTTACGCGGTCGGAATCCGAGTAAAAACATACACGATATGTATTTAAATGTTTAGACTCTTTAATTTTGCGCCCCCTCCTCCCATACCTTAAATGTAGTATTCACTACGGGAAATTTGCCCGGACAGCTGTTTTTTCGCCTTATATTCGTCGAATTTCACTGTCAAATGGGGCGAAAAACCAAAGTTCAATGTATGTATTAAATTCGAGATAAGAGTAGGCCGTAGCACCATAGGCATACGGGCTCGATGACAGTTATGGCAGCAGAACCCTGAATGCCCGAAAAAAAATTCGGGTTTACAGACAGCGGCGCCGGTCTCCCCAAGAGGTGAAGCTTACCATTGTATGCCCCCCCCCCCGCCTCTCCAAAAGCAAGTTTTAGGGGAATATTTTACGGCCGCAGACACGTTTTCCTGCTATTTCAGCCCGTGATCAAAGCAATTTCAAAGTGGTCTAATTTAGGTGGATGACTCGAATTCCAATCAATCGTTTACAGTCCACGAAGGCGGGACCGTTGTGTTTTCCTGCTATTCCAGCCTGTGAATACAGCAATTTAATTTAATATAGCCTACCTAGATGACCTGGATTCCAAACAACCAATCAATCGTCACTGGGCATGGCGGCATCACCCTCTCGGAGAAAATTTTGAAACCAACGCAAATGCGTTTTCTGCTATTCTAGCCCGTGTAAACAACCCCAAAAGTATCCAATGGTTTTGTAACCGAAATCCCACTCTGAATTCCATCCATCCAATCAGACTGAATTCACAAATAATAATCGATGCCCGAAAAATGTTGTACAAAGTAGAGTGGCTTCAGACACAATGGTTTAACCCATAGTTAGCTCGTAGTATTCAGTTAAAAAAAAGGTAAAATTATGCTTTATTAGGGATCGATGACAGTTAGGGATGTAAAACTAGAAATACCCCCCAAAAAATTCAGGTTTACAGACATAGGCGCCGGTTATGGACCCCCAAGAAAATTTTGGAATATTTCTACTGCTATTCCAGCACGTAAAATTGGTGTTTTGTTTTATTAGATTTCGGACACTATATTTTGCAAAATCGATGAAATAATTTTTTTTTCACTTTACCCGTCTGCCCGAAAAACCAGCTTGCCCGAAAGTTAGGAGCCCCCTGCCAGCCCCCCCCCCCCCCCCCCCGGGCTTGTACGCTTATGCGTAGCGCCGTTGTCCGGGTAAAATTTCCTTTATAGCATACTCTATGATGATGTATACCTGTCTTCATTATCTCAGTCGGAGCACAGCAGTAGTACCTTTAACCCCATTTTATTTCATGTTGTTAAATTGGTATCAAGGAGACAAATGGAGAGCTCGAACATAGTCAATTGAACAGACTCATCGAAAACATTATGTGTATATAAGACATTTAACGATTACCATATTGGAATTAAAGATTTCGATACTGGTATTAATTAAATGCTGATCCGTAACTTAACTAAAATAGATATGACAGAAATATAGGATTGTTTGTGTACGCCCTGTTGTGATGCATCATGGCTGTGTGAAGATGAAACATATTGATGTTCAAATTTGCTGTGACGCATTGATATCTTGAAAGGACGTATCCTATCAATATTCAGCGCTCCGTGAGCGCCCATCCCCGAGTTACCTAACTCTTCCGAAAACCTTGCTAATGCGATATAGCTTATAGCTTTTAACGAATGTGTGAAGCATTGGGAGGAGGGTATTTGCGGACGAATCAATGTTCCACAACACTAAAGATGGTTGATTACCTTCATGGCGTGGTTTGAAACCCATAATTGTGGGGGTTTTCCAAAGCTAAAACCCTCTACGCACAAGCAAATTATTTAAATAAAAAAAATAATCATATGTTAGTCTCGAAATGGCCTAGTCTGTGTCCAGTGGACGTTAAACCCCACTTTTATCCCCCTCTTTCTTTCCGAGGATACACTTCCCCTATTCGCTACAGTTTATAAATGTAGAATTCCACCTGGACTATATATAACACAATTAATGTGACTTATTAATTACTGATCTTCATTATGGAAAATGCATTAGAACTTTAACCATAATATACATTTAACTATTACTGACGACAGCAAGGAATTAAAGCAGGGGTTCAAGAACCCACGGACGTTCGGCAGTCCAGTTCTATTGTTAAATGGACAATTCGATACACCCAACAAAAGACCTTTATATCACAAACATACATCCATTAATTCATTTATTCAAATAATATTTCTATCCAACAATAAAGATCTCCCCTTTAATTGTGTTCATCAGATATGGTCAGGAAACGTTTATACTTGCTTTTGTCTGTGTCAACAATGGATTCATAAAGAATACAACGTCACTAAATTATATTTGTGTTAAAGTAGCTAAGTCTCTAACTCAATATCATCCAAAATCTTAATTTAAATCAACATTGATACTGTGATCTTACCGGAAAATAATGGGCTTCTGATATCCAATATTTAAGACAAAATAAACATTTTACCATTGATACACGAATCGTGTACCATAATGTGTTTCAAAAAGAGACTCGGGGAACGAGGCTAGGCACGTTGCACCAAATGACGTATGTAAACTGGAATAACCAGACATTAGAAATTTGCATTGGATTGAGACTACTGGCTTATTTCGTGGAACATAACTGATTTGAAATTAGACTAAAAACGGAAACCATTGAATGTAAATCAGTTTATATACATTCATATTACAGTATTATATGTGTTGCGACCCACTTCTGTCAATTTATAGGTCCCAATTGTTAGTGATTTAGCTCCTTTAATTGTCATCAGTTAGAGATTAACATAGCTTTTACATATTGAAAATATGTCGGACTCCCTTCCACACACACACACACACACACCTAAAACAGAACTAACGATAATAATCATCGGTATAGATCGTGCAGTTGTAAAAGCCATTGCTTCATGTAATACTGTGAAAAAAATAAAATAAAATAAATTGTCTGTTCTGTTTGATGTCGAAATAAAACGAAATGAAAAATATATATCCTACTTTATTGTGCTGTCAGTATTAACTCGGTAGTACAGTTGAAATCTATTGAAATAATTGATCGCCATCGGCTATCACCAGTATTGATAATACAGAATCTTAATGCAGCATATTATCTTAGATTAATTTTGCTGTGATGTATACATAATTGATACTGAAGGATTTGAAGCTTTTAGTCAGCTATTGACCTTGATGATAACAGATAAGACATTATTAAAATAAAGGGCATTGTAATGTAGAATAGCCCAACAGCAAAACCCCATTTTAAGCCTCGACATTGGAATATAGTCCACCTAACGAGTTTTGCTGGATTATATATCTTATGTGTAAATTCAGAATCTGGATGATGCCATCCTGGTTATTTAGTAGGATAAAATTCATGAAATATTCTCTCGAATTCGACGCACTGAATCCAGTGAGTTCGGGTATTCCTCCAAAAAGTGGCCACCATGGGTCATTTTCTGGTTATTCAGTAGAATAAAATTCTTGAAAGATTCTCTCAAATTCGACGCACTGAATCCAATGAGTTCGGGTATTCCTCCAAAAAGTGACGGTTAATCCCGTTCGGCAAATTCAAAATGGAAGCTCATTATGGTGGGGAACTCATTAATTCCCATGAGTTAGTAAAAATAGATGTGTAATATATTGAAATATAGGTAGATTCACAATCCGGATGTGCCACCCCGGCACCCTTAATATTCAATATGGGCGCCATGAGGCATTTTTTGGTTGTTTAGTGGCGTAAAATTTGTGACAGATTATCTTGGACCTCGGTTTAATGGAGGTTTGTATTAGAACCCGCTGAATCCGATGAACTTGGGTATTCCACGTAAGTTGACGGTTTATTCCTCTAGAACGTACGAATCAAAATGGAAGCTTATTTTGGCGGGAAACTCCTAACGTTGTCTAAAAGGTGCGCAATTACTTCAAATATAAATATGTTTCGTCCAATGTAGTTTTGGCAAATTTGGCGCCGCGCACGTATGGGCACCTGGCCGGGATGAGCTTAGTTCTATTACAACATGATGGCAGTTATCTACCAAGATCACCATCAGTACTAGCCTACAAATTCCTGGTGGGGAGTAAAGTCGTTCGATTGTCGCTGAACTATTTAGAAAAAAATGAGTGCCGAATCTAGATCTTATTTAAAAATCTTCTACTTCGACTCGCAGTTTTTGGTTTCATTAATGTATCATTTCAGAAAGTTGATACCCCTTTACCATAGAATCACATCATTTACAGATTTGCACTGTCCGACCTCCTTAAATTTAGAACGTAGATCAACTAGCATGCATTTATGGTTTAAATCGTATCAAATATATACCTTAGTCAAAGGAGGATCCAGTGTGGGGAGGGGGGCGTGGGCCCCTCCCCCCTAATTTTCGACAGTGCCCTTTTTTATTGCTGAAAGTACCTTTTCTCAGACCTAAATATGTCCGATCCGAACGCTTACTTAGACGAAATATCAGACAAATAGCTCTTGGAATGGCTACAGCTGCAAGGAAATGACGGATAATTGTCTTGGTTGACCCACCCCACCCCCTCGCAGCGGCGTGCCTCGTCTCCGCGGTAAGCGCCCTCATTTTGCGGCCCCCCCCTTTCAAAATTCCTAGTTCCGCCCCTGTTAGTGTAAGGTTACACATATATTCATAAAAATGCTACGGCACAGTATTTCAGTCAAAAAGTAGCAAAATTGACGGTAAAAAGTCGAAGATGTTACGCGGACCTTTTCCGAATGACCGCTGATCAATATATCGTCGGTGTCATTCCAAAACCTCGTAAGACGGCATTTTTTCGAAAATCACTTTTTTAAATAATTTAAATTAATAACATGGAATACATCATATATCAAAAAATCAGAGTTCTGCGATCAATAGTTTTCATTTTATTGGCGTTTTACCAAACCCCGTATCACGATTGGACCGATTTTGTTCTTTTCTAAATGCTCGTATCTCGGCAATGTCTTATCGATAATGATGTCAAATGCCTTTAAGCGGTGTATATGAACAAAATTCGCATGATAATTATTGTAATAAAATGTTCCATAGTAAATATTATTTATAGGGAGCATAATCATAACATTTCTTGTATTGTATTTAAGGAGTGGATTATCTATTTTTAGTAACAAAATAAGGCAATGGCGATTACTACCGGCCATCAGATATATCTTATATAGTGCCTATGTTTCTCAGTGCTAGGCATTTATATAGAAATTATTAAAGCCACTGCAATAATAACGGCACACGATACATGTCTAGCTCAAATTTTACAATCGTTTAAAGTCCACGGAGGCGGGGCCGTCGAGAGAAAATTAAACTGTGTTTGGAGAAAATTTTAGAAATTCGACTGCGCCTGGAGGAAATTATGAAAATTTAATTGCCGCAAACGCATTTCTTGCTTTTCCAACCCGTGGTTACAGCAACTTCAATGTAGTTCAATATAGCCTACCTTCTCACCTGGATCTCAAACAACCAATCAATCGTTGTGGGGTATGGGGCCTCGCCCTCGGGAGAAAATTTAACTGCTGCAAATTCGTTTTTCTGCTATTCTAGCCCGATCTTTTAAGCAACTTTTAACATTCAAATCGTTTTGGAACGGAAATCCCACTATGTGCCGATCTAAATTCCAATCATTCAATCGGATGGTTTCAGCTGAATTCACAAATAATAATCGATTACCGAAAAATATCGCACAAAGTAGAGCGACTCGAGATATGTTTTAATCCATAGTCATACAGTACAAATTCGCGGTAATCAATTAAAAGAAATGTAATACTAGATTTTATTAGATTTCGGACACTTTATTTCGGCCAAATAATATCAACTTTATATATATATATATAAATGAAATAATAATTTTTATTTCCACTTTACTCGTTTGCCTGAAAGTTGCCGGGGGGGGGGGGGTATCTGTGAGCCGTAAGTAAGTTATCCTAATGAACATCTAGACATACCTTTTGGACATACCCTTCACGTAGGTTACCGACTGATTATCTTGACCTACCTGCGGTCAATGCCCCTCGGGTAATTGCCCCAACTGAGCATCTATACCTACCTGTGGGCAATAACCCTCAGATAACTTACCCCACCAGGCATCTAGACCTACCTGTGGGCAACACTCATCAAGTAACCTACCCGACTGAGCAGAACCACTTGTGGGACAATAACCCCGGGCATCTAGACCTAACTGTGGGCATCTTAACCTACCTGTAGTTGATATCTTTGCGAGTTGGAACATTTTGACCTATCGGTAAGAAATACCCTTCAGGTAAATTACCTCATTGAGCATCTAGGCCTACATGTTGGCATTACCCATCGAGTAACTTACCCTACTAAGCACCTAAACCTACCTGTTGACAATTCCTGTCTGACTGGGCATCTAGACCTACCTATCGGCAATACCTTTAATTAGCCTGTCCTTCTGGGCATCTAGACTTACCGTGGGTAATACTATCTTTGAGATAACATCTAGACCTACATGTTGACAACATTCCTCATGTAACTTATCCCACTGAACATCTAGACTTAGGCCTACTTGTGGACAATACCCCCACCCCCACCCCCGCGGGTAATTTACCCCACTGAAGGTCTGACCTACTTGCATGCAATAACACTTAAGTAGCGTAATCCATTAGCCGTCTCGGCCTACTAGTTAGCAGGCTTCAATATCCCTCCAGGTATTTAGCTCCCAGATCTACGTTACTTCAACGCCTACCTGTTGCCGAAATTCGCACGTAACTTACCGTTCCTACCTACCTACTATCGACATCCGACTAGAAAATGGTATAATACAATACTTATAATGATTTCCCTACATTTGTATGCCCCATTTATACTGTAACCACGAGAAAACAAAAGCTGGTAAATCATATAGTTCTAATACAAAAACGTTCAGAAAGCTCGTATGTCGTCAGAAAAAAACAGATTAGGGGATGAAAACCTCGTAACTCAGAAATCGTAGAAATGAACAAACGTCAGCTTATATTTGACAGAACATCTGATCGAGGTTATTTTCAAATGTACAAAAATCAAATTTTAAGCAAATCCACCAAGTATCTGCAAAGTTATGAAGTTTTTTGTTCCTCCTGTAAAATTTTGTTGATCGGACTTACGAGGTTTTAGAATGACAGCGACGATATGCATGCTGCCGTATCCATGTGCCGTATCACGTATTAGAAATACACAGACATTGATTGCGTCACACGAAAAAAAGACCAGCTATACGGCCTAGGATTTTACGTTTACCAAAGGTCTTTATTACTGAGAGCGACAACTCCGTATCCAATTTAGATTTCCTTCTAAATAGGGACACCAACATTGACTTTAGCTCTGTACCTTAATTTCCCATTGACATGCAGTAATATCCGCCAATAATCAACTATCGGGACGTAAATGCACGAATACAGTATTCGTCCTTGCGATTAGTTAAAAGCTTCCAGGAAATGTGTAACACAATTTTATTACCTGTAAAGCTCTATCGGAAGTTGCTTAGAAGGTTGCAATGGCACTAACTCTAAGAATAATTGATTCGTACAGGTGAATTACAGACTCTTGACTCGGAAAGCTATTGCAAGGTTGTGCTGGGGGAAAATAACTACAGTAAGTGGGATCATAAGGAGTTGGATGAACACTGGTGACGACAATATACCGAGGTAGTCGCGAGTGAGCACCAGGTGATCTGATCTGATCTGTGCAACTGACCACACCACAAGAAGAAACTAAACTTTTTCAGAGCACGGTTTTCTTATTTTCGAAGCACGGATTTTTCATTTCGAGGCACCTTCGTGCTCCAAGGCACGTTATTTTAGGCCCTGGTCCGGTGACTTTTGTTCTTAGTATGAGAAAAATAGAAAATGTGTAGTCTTTGTTTTGCTAATCTAACAAGTACATTCGGGGAGTAGTCTTAATAACATGTCTGAAAACGAAAACTTGGATTTCTTCGGTAACGGACGGAAAGTCAGAATACTCCACTACCCCACATTACCCCAAAACTTGGAACTGTTTCAACTAGAATTTTCCATGTTTGAGGTATAGTCGCAACTAAAAAAAACTCCCCAAAAACAGTGCCATGTAATATTAAAAAAAGAACCAATGTATATACCTCAATTCGATTAGTATCAAGTCACAGGACAGATATCCAGTTTCCTATATCAATTGAAGTCAGTTTGTTTTACAAATTGATAACATGCTAAACTAATTTAGATCGCAGTGTTCATGTCACGACTGTATAAAAAAAGACCTGTGATTTTGATCAAACATAATGTTATTGGACACGAGAGACATTGTTTCGATTTCCGGTATATTATTATCTGATTATAAATACCGGTTTGCATTTGGGTATTCTAAATTCAGATCGATGGATGTGGAATTACTCAACCTGTTTATAATATCTCTGTGCAATGACATCACGCGGCGTCACTCATTGTTTGCTTCGGCCAAAATGATGCCTTTTACTCATTTTCATACTGATTTACATTAATTAGGAATATTTTTCAACTGCAGATACTTCATACATCTTTATTTATTTTTCTTATGCTTCAAAAAAATGTTTTAGAATTAATTTTGTCGGAGGAAAAAAGTTATAAATACTGGGGACTCATTAAGTCGCGCCAATGTCATCCCCATCAGTGATTGTAGCGGCCAAGCGAATATTCACAGCTGATCAGTGTGGAAATTACCAAGGCCCTTGAGGTGAAGACATCGTGATATCCTCATATTCCTGAAGCAATGGCCCGAGAAATCCCTCTCTGACCATTGCTGGAATAGCGTCTGTTTCTTGAAGTTATGCGGGAGTGTGTCTATTCTTTCCGTTCAATGAAAGCTATCACTTAAGTACAGCAACATGACAGTCCTTCGTTTAATCTGGGTCTTCCCTAAAACACTGGACAGTGATTTAAGGTATTAAAAACGGTGAAAGTATGTTCGTTTTCAAACAGTATTGTTTACATTTCATTCGACTTCACAGCCTCCTTTGTCACGCAATTAGTTTTACTGCAGTATTCTGCCATGCGCGGGTTAATTAGGCATAATAAAATCGTGAGTCATGACGTAACGTTATGTAAACATATTTGGTCCAATATTGGCAGCTAGTGATTGGTTGGTAGACGGACTACTGACAAATCAAAATTTAAAACAACAATATCCACTCATAATAGCAGTGTGTAGTTGGATTACCTCTAATCAAACGCAACACTGCGCGGAGTATGGATATCCTTGGAACGTCAATAGTGTACCGCTCTTTCTAGGGACATTTGGCACATCGCACACCGAATTACGTCCCTTTGATAGACACCAATCTGATTAAAATACAGATCTATATTTCCTTTCGTATTTTTATACTTACGATGGCCTACACTGCATGAAGGTCTGACAAGATCAGTAAAACAAAGAATACATATTTTCTATTTTTTCTTATACTATAAAAAACGAAACGAAATAGAATGTGTATTTTAATCATATTGGATCTACACAGCACTCGGTTGCGACACACAATTACAAGCACGTTTAATATTTTAAACGTAATTATACTATTTTGGAATTAGTTTCCGTCAGTATTTAAAAAAAACCAAATAGATTTATGTCATAAAAAGACGATTTACCAGCTTCGAATGTAGGGTACAAAGTTTTTCGGTACAAATCCGTGTAGCGGTAAGTTCTAATAATACGCCCACAATTTATGCGTGATTATTAGTTATAACTGCTCTCCATCCGGCTACAGGAAATCTGATGTCCAGATAAATCCTTGCTTCCATTATGGAACTTACATTGTTATCAATAATATCATTACCATTAAAGTAAGGAAGTATATAAAATACCTCTTTATTTGGAGAATGTGTTCAGTTTGGATTTATATTTTGAAATGGCTAGCACTTTTATGTTCCAACCTCGAGGGGTCTCTCCAGGTCCTCCGTTTCCCCCACTGCCAGAGACCCCTACGCGCAAGCAAATCATTGAAATAGAAACATATAAAAACCATTTGTTAGTCCCAAATGGCCTAGTTTCTGTTGAGTGGGCGTTAAACCGAATTTCTCTCTTTCTATTTAATTCCAAACACAATACATTTATAACCTAGAGGAGATAGTACATGTACTTATCTCGTGATAATTGAGTTTTAATGTACCCTAGTCTAAAACAATTCCTATTGATTATATACTTCGGTTATCCGAATACATATTATGCCTATATTGACAGGCCTTTTTTATACTTTCCAAATAGAGTGATCGGTTTAATACGTCTTATTCTGTACCCTTGCGTACAAGGTTTAAACACACAGGAAGGATGCACTAGCACATTTCGCATTATGCTGAGCAATTAGCGAATATGCCCGCTGTGTTCTTATACCATACCTGACTGATCTGAAGTAATAATTCACAGTTTGACTCTACATACAACCGAACTAATCTGGACGATTGAAATTTTCAAAGGCCTAACCAGAGAGAGAGAGAGAGAAAGAGAGAGCAATTTTTATCAGTGAGCGTAAACTGGAGGACCCGGAGAAAACTCACGACGTTGGACAAGTGACCCTACCGGGGAATCGAAGCCATGCGAGTTGACTCAATGGCAGACCTTATGATTCAACGTGCACACACCAACCATTAACCCCCCCCCCCCCCCAAGGCGTAAGCAGGAACCTTAGAAAATCATTATATATATACATTATAATACATTGTGTTGATTTGCTTTTTATCTACCTATTATTAGTATAAAGCAACGAAATTGACAATAAAAAAAGATATATGTGGGTCATTTAAATTTTAAAGATAAGGAGTGTGTTAACGACGCCCACTTTGTCCAGATGTGAATCTCACACAAGATAAAAAGAAAGGAATTGGTCTATATCTTTACAAAAGGCAAGAAATCAGCTAAGGTAAGGATGCTATATCAATATTATATGACGGGCATTAATGGCAATTTTCCCAAGTTTGTTTACCACACGGATTTTGTTTTATTTTTGTTTTATTTTTTCTTTGCGATCAATGGCTATTTGTTTAGCTGCATGATCCTTATTGAACAATTTTGCTGACCGCTAAAATCTCTAGGTCAATAGACTATATTGTGGGGTTTTTTTTATTTGCAGATGTTGTTGCTTGCTATTAGTTGGTTGTTGATATTAGGCAGCCATGCCCAACACCACAAAATCTTTCAAATGACCGGTGTCCAAGATTGGACAGGAAAGTTTCAGGGCGAATTTAACATCCCCTTTACGGAGCATGTAGATGGCTGGGAAATGATTATAACATTTAGTGTTCCTGTCACAGGGTTCTCGGTAAGTTAAACACAACAAATTAGTAACAATGTGACAAGGCAATAACATATGAGTTATGGAAGTTTGTGGAAAAATCCGCTACAAATATGTGTGGTTAAATGGTCGATAGCGAGACATTAAGTAATATATTGAAACAACACGAGATCATTAAACAACTTAAAATACGACATTATCCAGCACGTGCATTTCAATGAAATACGTCACACGGGTCCAAAATTTCATTTGGTATCAATAATGTACGCTTGGCGCATTGCTCGTACCATTATGCGAAATAGTGGTACGCCAACATCAAAAGATGGCGTCACATCTGTATTTTTAAACGGATTAACGTAGCCTGCCTAAAAAGAACAGTCTTTTGGGCTAACTGATTAAAACACTATTGAATACTTGATAAATTATTTGGAATCAGAAACAGCCCTTGCATCTTATATTACATTCAAACTCGGTTAATTGGAATGTCCACATACCCAATATTCCAATAATTATGGAATACCTCAGGACTGGCAAAGAAAGTGTGTCTCTATATGCTTAACTGACATAAAATGGACATTAGCACACATAGAACATTTCAATAGATGACTAATTTGGACGTTGTCTTTCATTATAAAGGAATGGATGGGGGATGTTGTGAAGACTTCAACAGATAATCGTGTTTATACGATTGTTGATAAACCCCATGTTGGAATACAAGAAATCGGAAACAAGTTGCAGGTCATTGTAAGTGGTTCATATTCCGGAAGTAAACCACCAACTGCTACAGCAGAATTTATTAACCTTGGAAAAGACGATTTCAAACCAACAGAGCTTCCAAATAGTAAAGTCATTACTTCAATTCACAATCTTAACTTTATCATTAAAATATAGCTTACTGACATTTCGCGGCCAGGTACTTGGACAGATTTATTTGTCATTTAAGTTTCTATATTAAAGTTTCCAAATAAAATCGAAACAGAAACTAAAATGTAAACACATATATAGAGTTACTAATTCATAATCATTAATTACTTTTTATTTAGACCAGGGCATCTCATTATGAATCGGCAAACAAACAATTTGGGGTATAATTTATATTCACAGAGGATCATACCAAGTATAATTACGACCAAGTTTTGGAACTTTCCATCCTATTTTACGAAACCCAAAGATCTGGTAAACTTCCAGCCAATAACAGAATACCATGGAGAGGCGATTCAGCTCTGGGCGATAAAGGACAAAATGGTGAAGATTTAACTGGAGGATGGTACGATGGTATGTAAATATTTATTGTTTTGAAACATTCTTCCCCTATACTTTTTCTGGGAATTTGTAATTATCCCCTGTCTCTGGAGAAAACGAAGCGCTATTGGAATGGCTTGTCCGTCTGTCTTTCTATCGATCTGTCACAATTTTCAGTCTGGTAAAAATGTAGAATGTTGAAGTGGGAGGGGGTATATTGATGAACTGTGCGCTAAGCCGAATCCGAAATAAGCAATTTGATTGATCGAGAATTTAGAGCACATTAAAAATGAGGTAAGATGACAACCTTGGTGTATATATTCATTAATGCTTGGATTTTCTACTTAGCCTAAGCAAAGATATTCGATTTGAGATTAAGTACTTAGCTGTACGATAAACGTGATGACTTTGACTTTCCGATTGTTAACTTTCCATTTATTAGTAGTAACATTCCAATATCACCAGCTTATGGAGTGTTTGTGTCTCAGCTAATTCGGTACGCGAGAGCTTGTTCCTTTTATTCTGATTTTTTAAGTAGATCGAGGCATTTGTCATCTAAGCTTCAACTACAAGGATACGTGCGCACTAAACTTATAAAAACCTTTAAAAAGTTTTATGGCCGTCATGTTGACTTGATTGGTAAATATAACGTGTCTCTCTCGGTTATTATTCTAGATGACATCGCGCCTGGTACGTTCGTGCATTTTTTATGCGCGAACTCTTAGTTTTTCTATTACTGGCACGCGCACGGGCACTATTTTTTTTTGTTTTCCATGTACCAAAATCGAGGGTTTTGCGCGGAGGTACTTTTGAGGTATTAGCCTGAGAAGCATAACACTTGCCACTGTACCTGTATATCGCTAATTATAAATTGAGTGTGTGAAGACAGTTTATATAGATCACGCGAAAATTTTTCAGTACAGAGTTTATTCTCGCTGTATTTGCAGCTAAGAAAACCAATGGGACTATTTTCTCAACAGTGTATGAACTTTTTCATAAACGATAATATCCTTACACCGAGAGAAATTATCTAGTCTCGGTGAAAAACCATGATCATCTGGTAAAAAATTACTTTTCTATTTTTTGGAACGAAAAACAGTGTTTTTAAAAACAAACGAACCTGCCGCACATGAGGAAGTCATTATACTAATAATAACAGACGAGAACTCTTTTTGGGCACAGGCTTTCTTACTGAGTAGTAAATCGTCCACAAAAAATCATGAATGAACTATGAGTAGCGACGACTGTAGACAGTAAGTAGGTTATACACTATACTTTTGAGTCGAGATTACTCGCTTTGAGTCGAGATTACCAGCTTTCAGGTCACCGATAACCAATTATGTCAGAAATACCATACTGACATTCGGTTTTTTCAAGTTGTACGCGAACTAACAATCGGCGCCCTAACTGTCTTCGTCAGCTACTTTCAGTTTCACAATGGCGTACGACATTCGGTTTTTCAAGTTGTACGCGAACTAACAATCGACGCCCTAGCTGTTTCGTCAGCTATTTTCAGTTGCTGGCGTACGGCCAGTGCCGGTGGGAAAAGACAACATTAAAATCAGAAATAGTTTATTTATTATTGTCGGACTTACGGTATCAATCCTGTCGAACAAATCATAAAGCTGTGGTGTTACGGTAGCGGCATAGTATTTCAACGTAACACCACAGCCACTGTAACAATTCATAATACATCTAACTATCACTCCCTACACATTTCCCCTCGACCTACTTTCCCAAACGTCAACAACACATCTCATACATCCAGTTCACTGATTAACCCTTGTACCACGTCTACTGGATATATTTAATTGACAGGTATACTAATACTATCTCACTAATTATATGTCCACTACATAGTTAACACAGTTCATCACGTGCATTTTGCATACCGATAGTTCATTGGCCAATCACGCTATTTTATCGACATTTTGCCTAATAGTTTGGATGCAGCTATGGCGGGTGTGGCGCCAGGCAGGGTAAGCTTACTCTTCCGGACACCTGTTACCACTGTTTGTCGTGTATTTTGTACACGGGGAGCAGTCCATTTGCTGATTACACTATTTTGCCTATAACGTTTTTTTAGGACTTCGAATTCTGTTTAATGGTTTGGATTGTTCGTACTTGGTTTTATTTTATTAGCAATATTTAAGTCATTTATCCATAATCAATCTTAATTTTATTTTCAGCTGGTGATCATGTCAAATTTGGTCTGCCTATGGCCTACACAACGACTATATTAACTTGGAGTTTGTTAGAATTTAAAGATGCTTACACATCATCTGGCCAACTGCAATACATGTATGATTGTATTAAGTGGCCCCTTGATTACTTTCTGAAAGCACATACAAAACCCAATGAATTATACATTCAGGTAATCTAGCCACAGCACTCATTTCTGAAGTCATTACTCAATTGTAGATATTGACGGCCCAGCTTCTGAAATCTAAGTACAAATGCTACATTTTCTCAAATTTAGTAACGATGCTTACTGGTGTTACCCAACCTTCCACTTAAATGACGCATGGTTATTTAGATTAAAGATAACGTCCCAGTTTCAAAGGTTTTGTTTTACCTAGTTTCTATTCAAAGCATTTAGCCGGTTGTAAATCACCATCAAAACTATACTCGAATAAGATAATAAAGGTGACTATTCGACATATTTTGCATAATTTGCACAAGGGTAATTGACACACAGCAATATCCATCAAAATTATATACACCAAAATATCACCGAAGGTTGCCAATGCGCACGGTCTGCTTTCAAGGCAGCTTCATTCAGACGATATGTGAATACTTGTGTAACATGCCTTAACTCTATATTCCAACTGGTATTTCTTTGTAAAAGAATCTCAGAGCTGCAGCCTTCGCCTTGGACATAAATGGTTTTAGGTGCATTACACATTGAATTAATCCGTCGTTCTTATTGAAACATATCTGGGACTTAACTTGTTTTATTGAAATTAATAACCCATAACTTGTCATATTTTAAATACTTCTACACATATTGGTTAAAGGTAGGAGACGGTGGAAAAGACCACAGCTATTGGGGTAGACCAGAGGACATGAAAATGGATCGACCATCATACAAGCTGGACGCGTCGTGTCCAGGAAGTGATGTGGCCGCTGAGACCGCTGCTGCATTTGCTGCAGGATATATGGTGTTTAAAACGAAAGGTACGTAATATTATGGAAGCCGATAAGTTCCCCTGTTGTCTTCTTACCTGTGCGTTAGCTACGTGTGAAGACGAAGCCAAGAAATTGAGTCAAGATATCTCGCTTCGTTGCGGCTTTGCTACCGGAAGGCGAACGTGGGCGAAATTCTAAATTACATACTGACTTTACATGGTGGGGCTATTTTCTGTACGGTGATATTGAAACAGTCCCAGAAGTTTGTTTTCCCAACTTTCAGTAACATGCTACTTTAAGACGAGGTAATTGCTCCTTTCAGAGTTTTGGAGATATTAGAGTAATTGAACCTTAGATTGAACTAAATCATGTGATGTCTTTGCTGTCGCTCGATCGTCCGTCCCACTTGTTCCATTTACAAAGGTGTTGGTGGTCGTGTTTTCGCTGTTTAAGAATGCTGGTTTTCTTTTGTAGATCCAGCGTATGCCACCAAGTTACTAAAACACAGTAGAGAATTGTATGATTTCGCTTTGGCTCACCAAGGAATCTACACTGACTGTGTCAACGAAGCTGCCGCCTACTACAGGTTTGTTCAATTATAAATCATTCAGAATAAATTATACACTAAATAATGTTTTCTGGCGGCATACACTCTGATATTCTGGAATCATGTCTCATAAGGCAATTCGTCAGTTGAAGTAATATGCTCTGGGTTGGGCCGAAAACGATAAATATAGTCAAATACATTAAGTTCGGGGTTGGTGTAAGATCCAAAGATATGTTTATGTGATTCTGGCTCTGAAGTCAAAGTGGACATATTTAAACCAATCTTATGCAAATCTACGAAGCCATCGCTACGCAATTGCTTTCCTTGTGTCTGCGATGCTGCCTCTTTAGGGTATCGAGTAGAGCATATGACGACTGCTCGCGTATATGTAAGCTAGACCCTTGCGATTTTTAAAAAATTAGATTCCGATTCATCAAGTTTGCTTTATATTTTATAAACTTAAAATAGGTCTATGGGATTTAAAGATGAACTTGCTTGGGGTGGAGCATGGTTATATTATGCTACAAAGGAAGATAAATATCTAACATCAGCTGAAAAATATCATGAACCTGGTAAAGCCTGGGGAATGTCATGGGACGATAAACAGGCTGCTGAAACGGTGAGCAATCGCGCCGATATGCCTGTTATATTAAATGCCAAAGCTTTATATCATTAATGATATGTGTCCCCAATTATAGGTTCTTTACAAAACATATAGATCAAAATATTGGACAACTGGTGCATAATGCAGTTATTTGTTTAGTATAAAGTGCAGCCCAGTACTGCATCTATCTCAGCATCAATTATATGTATATGTCCTATCATCATCGGATTCATAATACTAGTATTTCAATCCTATCGTATTTGTATCATCACGAGATATTTAATATATAAAATAATATGGGCATTCAAAAGTTACATCATTTCCTGTAGTTTCAAACCCATTATAAATATCAAGGTGTGCTTTGTAGGTTACCTCGCAAAATAAAGCAATTATATGACACACAATAATGAGATAACGGTACACACATGCGTCCAGTCCTCGGGTAAATGTAATTAGCATGCATTACACATGTATTCTTTAGGCCTGAAATTCTATCTAAATTATTAAATGAACATTAATTAATTTATCCAAATCATAATCAACGCTCAATTTTATCGGTAGCCTGTGATAATATGATGGATTTAAATAAATTGTGTGATGCATTATTTAATGTAAAAATAGATTATCGAGACTTATTATCGTGCCAACGTTAGTAATGATGATTGTGGCTAACCTAGAATTGATTCGCTAATATCTCAGTACAGATGGAAGCAATTTGACTGATATTTTCAGCATATTCTATTTTCATGATCTAATTTTGGACTGTTAACGCGACAACTGTTAGCTCTTTATCTAATCGCCTATAATGCACCTTTAACTTATTATTTCATTAGGTATTGCTGTATAAATTAACCAAGAAAGATCAATATAAACAAGATATAGAGGCTACTTACGCAGACTGGATGCCCGGTGGAGGTATTCCCTACACACCTAAAGGTCTAGCTTACAGATTGAAATGGGGTGCCTTGAGATACGCAAGTAAATAATTTTCTTGAAAATATTCTTACTGGAATGAGATTAGTAATTGAAGAAAATTGTTTGAATTTACATCTTCTGTTGGGATTTTGTGAATATTCATCATTTGTGGTCGGGAGGCTTAGGAGGTAAACATACATGAATTAGGGACATCGCACACGAAAAAAGGCGTCACAGCCAATATATCCCTTTGGCTAGGCAAAGGAGAAAGCGAGATGTTCTAAATATCACTGTTACACCCTAGGTTAATTTTAAATTTTGTGAAAATCGGACAATCATGCTCGACAAAATGACCGCTCCCTGCACGCAAATAGTGTAAAAGTACTGAGTGTAATACTAAGGTTATGGGCACTCTGGGGGTAACAATTTGTACCCGATCTGAAAACTTGTGTTAATATTTTCTGTTTTAGGGTCCTTTTTTTAACTCTGTCCATCTCTTGCAAATTGTACGCGTATCTTCATGACAACCACCTGTTTAATGTAAATATAGAAATCAATTGATTGATCAATGAAACAGAAAGGAAAAGTTAAAATAGTTGTATATGACTACTTCCCTTAGTATCAGCCAATGGAGATGTTGAAATTCCTATTTGACAACATTTTCGTTGAATTTGGTAGATATATATTGTTCCGAATTTTTGCTCTGAATTTTGTATTTGGCAACATTGTGGGGCCGACTGTGTTTGTTTGCTTATTTGGTTCCCACTTTACATTGGTTACTACAACCTGTTTGTATGTTAGGATGTATAGTTATAGTCGGATAAATTCCTGTATATTGTTATGTATTTTTTCAGGTAATATGGCCTTCATTGCTCTAATGGCGGCAGAAGAAGGTCTTCATGAAGCTGAATACAGGAAATGGGCACAGGGACAGATTTATTATGCTTTGGGTGATACTGGCAGAAGTTTCCTGATTGGTTACGGTACAAACTACCCAAGACGACCCCATCACAGGGGAAGGTAAGTGTATTATAAAACTGATGGTGTCATTTACTAACATATCCATAATTTAAACAGCTTTACCGAAGATTCGGGAATTCATTGCACGTGGCCAACCGTCTCGAAATCGGAAATTGCCTTAAACATATGTGTGTATTTTTATGGATTACGTGCAATGTCTTGGGGGATCTGGGTGTGTGTTTGGTGATAACTAGGATGGATCATATCCTGTAGTGTCTTTGTATTGTGGTTATTTTGCAATACCTTCGGATACAAAGAAACGTGATCCGAGAGTGTACACAACCACAGCTGCAAAAAACTTCAGTTACAATGGACATATTATTTGGCGACATGAACCAAATCATACTGTATCCTAACAATCTATCATTAAGCAAATATTTTTTTGTATGTGTTCAGTTCATGTCCACTACGCCCTGCACCATGTGCATGGTTTGATCAAACTCAACCTGGTCCAAATCCACACATCTTGTATGGTGCTTTGGTTGGTGGTCCGGATGAGCAAGATGGTTATAGTGATAAGAGAGATGATTATGTCCATAACGAAGTAGCCACTGATTATAACGCAGCTTTCCAGGCAGCTGTAGCTTGTAAGTACGGCATTGTTTGCACTAGAGGGTGAGGGGTTGGGAGTGGGGAGACAAGTGTCTTAGAGTTACGCTCTCCGTCTATCAATATAATCTATACTAGTGTTTGTGACTGTCGCTTGGTAGCTTTACCAAGGCTTTTCCGAGGCTGACATTGGATGTTGAGAGGCATCTCAGACCGGGAGTACCATGGTATGGCCTAGGTGGCACTTGCCTATTGCCCCCGGCTTCGCAGTAATACTAATTATTATCCTAGGCTATGAATGTAATTAATCCAACGAAATATGTACATTTGGCGCAGTTTTGAAAAAAAAATAAAATCAAGTACGAACAATCCAAGCCATTAGAAATTTTTTAAAAATATGGTATACGCAAATAATGTAATCAGTAAATGCACTATTCACCGTGTACAAAATACACGGTGTTAACAGGTGTCCGGAGGAGTAAGCTTATCCTGGTTGGCGCCATACATATGAATCTGTGAATGTTATAGATGTTATTGTATATTTTCCAAATGTTACTTTTGGTCATATTTTCAGGTCTGAAATCACTTCACCTTCGTGGAAAATTTACTTAAGGATTATAATAAATAATTTTAAAAACCTTCAATTTTTCTCATTGAATTGTGTGTCGTGCACAAACCGGATATTTCAACATGATAGCTTGGTAACCGTCTAAGACAATGTAGTTGGTCTTTGGCAAATGTTAAATCACCTCAAAAACGGTATTCTGCAAATAATTAATTGCCAGGGATTGGAACGATACCTTATAAAACAGTATTTCGGTGCAAAATAACAGTATTTAACGTCCGCTTCCATTGGAGTGATATCGATGGTTTCTTATTATCATCTGATTTGGAAATTAAATGCAAGTATGTAGTCATTATAGGTGATACGAGGTCAAGTATATCAGGAACATTAAAAAGCTGCTGTATTTATGGTCTAAAACAACCATAAGCACTGGTGAGAGAGAGAGAGAGAGAGAGGAGAGAGAGAGTAAGGGGGGCACTCTGCATTAGTACAGTTGGTGTAGAGAAGAAATTGGAAATCAAATTTTGCAGGTCTCACTTTTCTACACCAACTGTGTCATTGCAGACTCTTCGTTCACGTTCAACTATTTAGTAACCTATCATTGAGGTCACGGAACTTTAGCTAGGTGAGAGAGAGTGAGAGAGAAGGAGAGGAGAGAGAGAGAGATGTGGTTTAAGGTCCACTCGACACAAATTAGGTCATTTCGGAACTAAAATATAGTTCAATTTTATTTTTTGGGGTGTAGTGGGATTTAGTAGTGGGATTGAACCGAAGGACCGGGAGAAAACCCTCGAGAAAACCATCGAGGCTTGACCCTCCTCCTTGTCACGTACATCCGAGGATTCGAAAACACGCCAGTCGACTCTCAATAACTCACCTTATGATACAACGCACACGCGCTAACTATTCGGCCATCCACCCCTACCCTCCGCAAAATAAGTTCTGATGTAAATTTTATCTAATCATAACGGAACTGTATTTCTCTTGCCACATACAAATCAATGAAATTTATATGAATACTCGTTAATAGGGATATAACTTACGATATAAGATAAAATACCGCCTCCAACTTGAGTAGAGATGCAGGGTGGGGCGGGATACAATTACCAATTAAACATATTGGAACTAATGTATCCAACGCTCGATTTCATTCAAATCGAGTGATGCTCCTCATCGATCGAATTGGCTTTACTGGTTATTTCAAGCATATTTTAGACAGTAAGCTTAACTCTGGAAGCAGGAGAGTGTGTACTTATTTAGAATGAGACATTATTCCGCTCTAAGGGCGGAATTATTCTTTGAAATGTCATTTACAACTATTTTTTGGTTGAAACAACTTATATATCGAACATCTATATTTGTTGACAGAAAACTGAAAACGTGTAATTCATAATTCATCAGACAGAACCGGGGTTGCATAGCCCATATAGTATTTTTTAAATTTTAAGGGTAAATCTTTGAGACTCGTTTTGCTCTCAAACACAAAGTCACTACTTTTAACAAACCCCCAAAATAATTCAACGAAATAGAGTAACACTATGTACATATAATTTCTTAGCGCTTTAAGTAGACAAAAAATAATGAATTATGAATTTACTCGAATAAATATATCGCTAAATCAACCAGTTTTTAAAAGAACATTTAGTAACATCAATATATAATCGTATAACGGCATATTCATTGATGTTTTTTAACCCACGTATAATGCAGATTATTTTTATGGGGCATTTACGACATAATTTCAAGCTTGGCCGAATCCCATATTAATTTTATTCGCCCATTAAAACAACTGTTTCTAAGTAACTACAAACATATCGACGTATTCAAGAAAAACTGTTCCACCGATTGCACTAATTATATGATCCTTTGTCGACAGCTGTTTTAAGCAAGACATACTAAAAAATCGGTTGACTAAAGAGTTTACTACAGTTTGCTGGCTTTCCAAAATGAAATCGCACAATACGGAATGTGTATACACCTAACAGGTATGTGTAGTATTTTTCTAATGTATATGCAAATATCATGGGTTTATAGGGGTGCCAAATAAATTGTTTAGGGCGGATCTAAATATGCTTAGCCACCCAAAATCGTGTCTGTTGGTCAGTCGGGAGATTATGAATTACTGAGTGAGGTTCAGGATAATAATACCGAAATGTCAGCGCTGAAATGTATTCACAGCAAATGTCACCAAGATCAAGTTATAGGGCCTTGGGAATGAGAAATAAAAGTATAGGGTCGTCGATTTCGGGTAAAAGAAGTAGAGTGTATATTATTTTGGTCAACAGGTATATTTAGTTAATATGCTACATATTAATTTTTGCGATATACGTTATTTACGTAACATGTGTTTATTTAACTTATAACATTTTCAATATGCATACATATGCGTTTTAATTAACATTCGCTTTTCATTGAAATTGATCTAGGACCAAATCATATTTTAAATGAATAATGAAAAGGAAATGGTATGATTGATTGATCCAGTCAACTCAACTCCGTATGCGTTCATTGGCGTAAATTGGCGTAAAAGTAAACTGTTCTTATGTAACGCAATTTGTGTGTGTGGGGTGGGGGGGTAAAATTGAGTCACATGTTAGTTCCTAATTGACCTCTCTCTTTCTCTTCTCTCTCTCTCTCTCTCTCTCTCTCTTATAATAAATTCCCATATTTGTTACGCAGGTGTATATTTTGGAGGTGAACATGAAGCAGAGATTGTTGGTTGTTATATCGTAAGTAGAGGCTTGTCTAATTCGGTTACTTTCGTGATAGATCTCTGCCCTGAATGGAGGCCATATTTAAAAATAAGCATACTATGTTGCAACACGATTCTAATCCGTTAAAGACAAAATATAAATGTCGGTCAGTTACCTTTAGGCTTGGGGGCATTGACTCAGTACACCACTCCTAGAGATCATAAAATGAAACAAAAATTATAAGGGTGGGACTATATTTGAATGTTTAAAGCATTGGAGGAATGTTTTGTGTATCTCTTATCCATGGATCCAGTTATAGTGTCAGAAATCCATAGTATTTTAATATGAGTGAACGCTCATATTTGACTTAGAAATAAATTATCGTCATCTGTCACCCCGTCCCTAATTCTACAGTTCTAATATAAGGATTTCCTTTCTTAACTAATAATAATTTGTCTTACTTAATTACAGATTTGTATTTCTGGGAATTTTGTGTATTCACTTAATTGTGGGTAGAAAAAAAGTCATTACTGTTGACAATGTACAAGGTCCAATAGCATTTTTACCTGCTAGTCGAAAAGATCGTGACCATCGTTCAACCCAAAATGAAGCTACGAAGACGGAGCATTCGAAAACAACGAAGGAGCATACTACAACACACGTACAGACTACCACTGTCCAGCCAAACCCTATTTGTATTGCCAAACAGAATAATGTCGTATTTTTAAAAGTTCATAAATGCGGAAGCTCAACTGTAGCAAATATATTACAACGTTACACATATAATAACGATTTAAATCCTCTCCTACCAGATAAAGACACAACAGAACAAAGCTACTGGGTTCTTAATCGTTTGAAAGAGCAATACATGTCCCAAATTATACCCATCCCAGAAGGAGAGTCATATAACACCATGTTTGTTCACAGTGTTCATGACCATGATATTTTTAAACGGTTGTACCCCAACAATTCGTATTATGTTGCGATATTAAGAGACCCAGTTGAACGTTTCATTTCGTATACCTTCTATTATCAATTGGTGGCTAAAATGAAAGATGATTTTCCCCAATCAAAAGACAACCCTTACATTTTCTCCAAAGCACTTTTAAAGAAGCCATTTCCGTATGGAGTATTGGGCCCTAGTTACGATTTAGGATTTCGACCGCGGGGGAAAGTTAATAAAACGGTAGTAGACAGATTCATTGACAACATCGATAAAGATTATGATTTTGTTATGATTATGGAGTATTTTGACGAATCTTTGGTTTATCTTCGACACCAGTTGTGCTGGGAGATTAAGGACATCCTGTACATTAAGAAAAATGTGAACTACGAGAAAAAAGGTTACGCGTTGTCCCAAAAGGATAGACAGTTGATTAAAGCTATACAGCCCGTCGATGTTCCCCTATACGATTATTTTTATAAACAGTTCTGGAATATATTAAAGAGACAACACGTTAGTTTTTTCGAGGAAGTTTATAACTTTAAGAAGATTTTAAGTGGTGTAGCTGATTACTGTAATTTTGGGAGGAAATTAAAATCAGAGGGTTTGTTCGCTAAAACTCAATGGCATGATGCTTTCAGTGTTACTTCTGAAGACTGTAACCAGATGAAGTGGACAGAAGGTCACGCGATTGCCATGCTGGCAAAGAAAGCAAGGGATAGATATAAAAACTCTAAAATGCAAAACTAAATGAAGAACTAAAGGTGGTGAATGTTTCACTGGTGAATGTTTACAGCTCCCCTCTTTTTATTTAGGAGATAAACACTTCCTGATCGCATGTCCTGAGATTTTACATTAGAACCTGCAATGCTAACGCGTCTAGGGTCCTAACGATCCAAGGACATGTCTATTGGACAATAACATTCCTCTTAATGCGAAACAGGAAGTGTTTATCGACATTGTAGCATGCCATTTTAGGATTTTAAAAGACACTACCAAAACCGAGGGGTGTTATTGTTTAATAGGGAATGTCTAATTGACCAATCAAAACGCAAGATTTACCCTTAGGCATGTTACAATATTATATACAAAGTGGGAGTTAAAAGTTTGTATCATGAAATAAGACGAAATTTGGCGACAATGTATTGTTACTACTTTGCAAATCAGAATTTTATTTTGAAGGGTCGTTTATTGTGTCTATTGAAATAAAGATCGATTTTTATAAGACTGCCTTTTATTTTGGCACCCGGTGCTCGTCGTCAATTTGGTGTAACTTCAATGTAGGTTTGTCATGATTCGGTTGGTTCTTTTTAATTAATTAGCTAGCAGGAATTGTTGATTGGGTTATAAGATGATTTATTGTCACTAATCCACAGGCTAGACTCTTGGGGGATTTTTATTTCAATATTACAGGGTTTGTTCACTGAGAAGGCTCATATCACAATTGTTCACTGAGAAAGCTTTTTTTTGGCCATGCTAAATTTCGAAAACAGTCATAATTTGACTTTGATGCGATTTTGTTAAACTTGGTGATTCATTAACTTGCAACTACAGAAACCTTATGGAAATTCATGTTTTTATCATTCAAATTTACGAAATCCTTTGAATACTTGGTGAGTTTGGTCATTTTGGCACAAGAAAAAATATCGGACGCGTTTTTGGTAGTTATTATTTCGTATACATTTGACTGTTAAAGCCAGTGAACACGAAGACACAGTTCACAATGAGATTTGATAAAACCTAGTGGAGCATGAGGAACATGGAGGCAGTAGTTTGTGTCCTTTATTGTTGATTTTTGGGGTCTAGGTTGGCGAAGAGGCTTTGAATTAACATTTTCTGTCAGGTTCTGGAAAATATTCATGATTTAGAGGCGGACGGATAACATAATTATCAGGTTGGTTCAGGTGATATGTACGGCGAAAAGTTAAATGTTTTTAGTATGCGTCTTCAAGTTTGCGTATCTCAAAATTTTGGTTGTCAATCCCATACAAATTTTGATGCACAGACATGAAATTTGTTTCTCTGTCTGTATTGAAAAATATTCAGCCCGACAAAAATTTGGGGAAAAGTTGGAGTCGGACAAAGAGGCCAGCATAAACATTGAAGCTAAAGGGGATATGAATGGTGGTCTGCATCCATATTGATATATGAGTTATCCCCCTTTTATTATTCATGAATTATTTGAACGAGAGACAAGTTATTGCCAGAATTTTGTGAAACTCGACGAGACGACTCGGCGTGGCATTATAAAGAAACTAGATTCTATAATTTTAAGCGCATTCTAGCGTTTCTGTTGTGACTGTTAAAAGTTTGCTAACGCAATAAAAAAAAAGTTCTCGTCCGAGGAGGCTGAAAGAAAACGATTAATTATTCGCTACGGTGTGGGAGTTTAAATTTGTAAAGGACACTAACTTGAAATTTAAAAAGAATATGATTGGGGGTTGATCGAAAACAAAACATTGAAATATCTCATAAGTAATAAATGTTTTATTTCCGTTGTTTTTTTTTATGTTAAAACAGAACTTCAAAATTTCGTTTGTTTGTTGTATTTGTCATGACCGCCGAACACTCTGCTATATTTGTCTTTGTCTGAACGAATGTGCCTTTAAATACTAGTCATTTCTTTGCGTCACAATTGTAGATGTGCAGATGAGCATACCAATACAGTTCAACATTATATATATTTGGCCTACAGCCCTGTTCAGTGGGTAGCCTATAAATATTCTTGATATGCATGAGAATGGCCATGTGAATTCTGAATCGGTATGCTTAGAGCCAGACGTGCAGCAGTTATAGGGACATGTACGAGGCCACGGTTAGTCTAGAGGCATTCAGTTAGTGTGTGTGCGTGCGTGTGTATGTATTGGGAGGGTGAAGGGTTTTTACTGTTTTCACTCACCAACTTATCCCAATAACGGTTTCATTACCGAGGCATTATGGGGTATACCATTCGTCCTTAAAATGCTGGAGGCACGGTGACCCAGGTTCATTCCCTGTATTGGCCGAAAATGCTGTTTGAGATTTTCTGGCGTGGGACTTAGCAAGCAGCATCTAGTCGTTCGGGTGGGATGGGAGGAAACGATGCTGGAGCCTCGGTGACCCAGGTTTTATTCCTGTATTTGACGAAAAGGCTGTTTGAGATTTTCCGGCGTTGGACCTGGCAAGCAGCATCCAGTCGTTCGGATGGGATGGGAGGAAAACAATGATGTCTAGTGTACAAATTGGCATATACGCAAAATAATTAAATTGCTGTTTGGACAAAATGTCTATGATGTCACTCAGCAGGTGCAGAAATGTAGGATGTTAAACCCCATTTCATTCATTCACTTTTTACCATGCATCACAAAATTCCTCCCTTACCACGTATCATAACATTCCGTCCTTATTTTGTATCATAAATTCCTTTCTAACCACTCGATATTCCGGGCGTGGTTTCCCCTTGTCAGTGATGCAGAACGGAGGGCCTGACAAGGCAAGCTGTCTAGTCGTTCGAATAGGTCGGAAAACCGAAGTCCCGTGTTCACATTGGGGTGCACGTTAAAGATCCCTTTGCAGTTGGAATTCGATATCGTTAAAGATCCCTTGGCAGTTGGAATTCGATATAAGAGTAGGCCGTAGAGCCGCTGCCCAGGCAAAATTTCCTTTATAGAACACTGTATGGTGTATGCCCGTCTTCCATTAGCCCAGGTTAGGTGCAGAATATTGGGACGTTAAACCCCATTTCATTTCATTTCCTTTCCTTTCTAACCATGTACCATGCATTTCAGTAAATGCAATTCAGCCACAGATTACCCCACCGTCAGAATGGACGATTATAATAAAATAAAATTGCCAAATATAAATTTTATATAAACAAATAATGAGATGACAAGTTGATTAATGAAGGTATCATTTAAACAGATGTGACCGTGTAATTCATAATTAAAACTGTAATATGTGATTAATAATCTTCTGGAACAATCTGGGATATAGTAGCCTTTTCCAGCATCTCCTATACGAGTTCACTATATAAGATGATGATAAAGCTATCATTAAAGCGGAGGTAATTGTGGAAAAGATATTTCTGATGTTAATACTTTATATATCATTAATAATCCATTCTCTCCTGTTACAAGTTCTGGTATAATATCCTTTTTCAACACCTCCCATACTCCTTCCACAGCAAACTTCTTCCATAATGGTTCTAGTCTATCTACAAATTCTGGTACACGCTTTAGGTTGTTTTCTATCATTTCTATACATATGATACCACCTGCAAGAAAGAACAAAACCATTTAATTATTACAAAGGGCCCGATTAATAACAACAAGTAAATATTGTGCAACAATTTAAGGCCCACGTGCTTTCAAGTTGACACACATGGCTGTAGAGAAAAAATCGTCAAACAGGATCAAACAGGTAAACATGGCCCCTAGATTTTAAGCACGCCACCCCAATAAAGATAAAACGTCGCCTGGACCAACATTCTAGAACTGTTACTAACTCTCCTTCTTTTCCTTAATAACCGGGAAGTTTCTAGATATTTATGTTACCATACTTTTTTTGAACTGGTCAAAACGTAATTACAAAAGTAACAATGATCGGCCTTGATTGGAGATATTTATTGAAACAAGTAGATATTTTACAAATAAATGATTTAATTTTAATGCGCGCATCTTAAAAACATATTTAAGACCCAACAAAATCAGTCCAATTAAAATCATACCAAAATGTCCTTATTTTTGAGGTGTTTATTTTAGCCGAATATACGGAACGAAATTTGTTGTAATTAAATCGTTTTAAATAACTACCTGGTTTAACAATTCTAACAATTTCAAACAAAGCATTGCAGGGCAAAAAACTTTGTGAAAACCCACCGGATACAACAGCACAGTCATAGGTATCTACAAAATATAATATATATTATAATATAATTGAATTGGAATTAAAGAAGGGTCAAAAATGGATTCCAGTAGCAATGCCGAGTTTGAATTAATATACTATACGAAATTCATATTATGATATGAGTGCGTAATTGGTGTACTTTGTTTTCTAGTTACAGTGTCTAAACAGTGACAGTTTAGCAAGATAGTGGTCATTCCAGAGCACAAATTTTGAACGCTTAAGTGGTAAGCGACGGTTTCATTTTTGCGTTAGGCATATAGCTCGCTTCGCACTCTATCCAAATAAAGATAGTTCAACATTCGTTCCAAGACCTAAAAGCTAACCTGTTTCGATAGGAAGTCTATGACCATCAACATACTCTACATAGTATTTATTAAATATATTTCTTTTAATTGCAACTTTCATCATTTCTTCACTGGCGTCGACAGCATCCATTTCTTTGAAACCAAGTTTCTTTAGCTGAAAACGGAGAGATACGAAAAACATAGTTCTTTTTACAAATACTGTAGAAATAAATGCTAAGGATTAAATCGAAGAATACATAACTCAAAAGATATAATGGCGTATATCAACTAAACAGTAATTGTGCTATTTAATTTGGAAAATACCTTAACAAAGAACTGACTTGTGACTGCAGACATAATATGAGACATTCAGTGTCAGTGTCAAACAAATCAACTGCTTGCATTATTTTGTATTGAATCACAAGGCTTAAGTGGCTTGGTAATTAATATAATACTTATCATGCGTCCTGCGCAAAATAGGGATAGCTTGTGGGTGTATGTACTATGTAGCATTGTATTCACCAGACCTTTAGTAAACATTACTTACCTCCAAAGATACCAAGCCAGTACCAGCAGCGACATCTATAACTTTAATATTTTCTCGGTTTGTTTTATAATATTCTCCTACTGTTCTACTAACTATATGGTATCCTTGGTTGCCTATAGAATCCATGTCCTGCAAATTAAATCGGTTCATACATCATATCTGTTGTATAATATTGCCATGTAGTACACCATCTATATGCCAGTCCCTTACTGTATACATTTCAAAATATTTGTAATATGCCACAAAACAGATAGGCAATATAATTATAATGAAAGCATTTGTATCCCTATACCACATCATCTATTGTTTATGCAGACAGATTATAGTGGGTACTTAAATCTGGAAGAAATTGAGTAGTTTTCCACTTGGCCTGAGAATGCCAATACTCAAGATTTTTATGACCGGAAAATTATTTAAATTTCAGGCAATATGTTAACCAGCACATTATTCGTTAATGTGTTGGAAGGTTTTTATTTTAATTTTAGATAAAAGACAAATCAACTGCCATATTGCTTTGTGTAATAATTTTGAAAAATTGTAACAGTAAAGGCAGGCGTCTTTTTTCATTAGACCGGTTGGTTCAAACAAACCTCATTTATCAATAACAACAGACGGAAAATCGATAACCAATGAACCATGGCAACTACATCTTCAGTATATAAATAAGTATTATGCAAGAGCTAATTCTGCCAGTTGCGAGTATTTCTCTGACTTCAAATAGTACATAAATTATTATTTAGACACACTGCCACATTTGTAGTTGTAATTTGCTATTTGTAAATTCTATTTAAAGGCTAAGATGTCAACAATCTAATTAAAATATAGATCTATATTTCGTTTCGTTTTTTATACTTTCGATGGCCTACACTCATTTAGTTCTAACAAGTTATAGTGGGAGCTCACGTTCTATGACGTCAGGTATCCGCTGGTAATATCTACCCACAGTTCCACGCATGGAAAGGTCAAACGGTCGATTCGACAGACCATTTGATTGGTTGACCCCTCATTTCAGACAGAACACGGGTTAAATAACAAGTCCTCCAGATCCAAGAGTAGTAAAGACAAGTAAAAACGAAATTTTGAACTATAAAAAACGAAACGAAATTGGATCTGTGTTTTAATCAGATTGAGATGTCAAACGTTGGTAAGCAGCCGGAGAAGTTTACTCTACAGGATGATTTTGAAGAATCCCTATAACCAACACTCTAGACACTGGGTGGCTAAGATATTGAATGGATTAGACAATGTCTACCAAACCTTCGTTAACTGTTAATACGGATACAACTCGCTCAGACGGAAGATCGAGACTTCTTTTATTATCATTGCAACAGTACTTGACAATGGAGACTATTTAAGATATTTCTTGTCAAAAATTCAAACATTCATAACGTGGATTAACATGAGATATTTTTTTAACATTTCATTTTAGTTGATCATGAAGTGGGATTATTGAATCTGTCCATCATAATTTCCTAACGCCATACCCGAACTCAGGAAACTTTGTTGTAACGATTAGATTAGCCATAAAAGACAGTACAAACCCTGCTTCACGATACCCAGTAATAGGGAGAGAGGGGAGAGAAATGGGGTTTAACGTCTACTCGACACAAACAAGGTCATTTCGAGACTAAAATATGGTTTAATTCTATTTCAATAATTCGCTTGTGCGTAGGGATGTTTAGCAGTGGGAGGAAACCGGACGATCAGAAGAAAACCCACGAGATTGGACAGGCGACCCTACTCCTTGTCACGTACAACCGGGAATTCGAAACCACACCAGTTGACTCAATGACAGGCTTTATGATACAACGCACACGTGCAAACCATTCAGCCATCCCACCTCCATACCCAGTAAGGGCCAGGCACTAGATCATTTCAATATATAATAAAAACCTAATCAATTCAAACCAGGAGTCACAAAGCAGGTGAATGACAGGGGCGTTTTAAGGTTTATCATGGCGGAGGCTATACTATTTTGAGGGCCCTCTTTCGCGGGGGCCCGGAGTGTCTTGATTGATGATTATCGTACCAGTGCAATGACTGCCTTCTCATTCAGTAGTGGATTCGACAGTAACAGTGTAAAGAAAACGATTGACTCGGACTCGGGGGCCCTTTCCCTTGGCCAGAGGGGCCCTTTTGTCAGACGAGGGGCCCTTTTGTCTGCTTTAGGGCCCTCACTAACTAGGGTACATTTTATTTTTCTCATCGGTTTTAGCATTTTTCTCCCGTTTTATTTTTTTAACTTCGCTGATTTTTTTCGCGAGGAGGCTACCGCCTCCAGTGCCTCAGCTATAAAACGCCTTTGGTGAATGGACAAAATATGCGAAGAACAAGTGTGCCCCCCCCCCCCCACACACACACACACAAACACACCCGACACCCCTAAAATATTTGTATTTAGAGAAATATCGAATGTAAAAACTCACGTCTTCGTACTTTCCAGCTCTGACCCACTCGTCTATTTTCGCTACCATTTGGGTGGGATTCAATTTTCGTCTTTCTTCAAAATCATCTTGTAGAGTAAACTTCTCCGGCTGATTACCATCGTTTGACATCTTAGCCTTCAAATATAATTACAAATAGCGTGGTAACACCAACTACAAATCATAATACGGTCATTTTGACGAAATTAATTAGCTACACCAATAAAAACAAATATTAGTTGTATATAATCTAAAACCTAGTTTCAAGTCAAATGAATGATAGAAATATAAAACAAATTTTGTAAAAATGGTTAAATGTCATAATATCACTTGTAATACTCAATTTTAGCAGACAGACCATAAACATATTATAGTTTCATCTATAATATTTGGTTCACATTGCATGGTTAGTAATTGGATAAAATTGATGTGTAGGAATAAAAATGACGATTTGATCACGAAGATTAGTTCCACATGCTAATACGGCTTCTAAAAGCTCATGTCCTGTTAACATTCTGTGTCAATCCGTATGATGTTATTCAAATATCCTCTGGAATATTCGGGGCCAACATCTGGTTCAATTTTATTTCCATAATTCGCTTGCGTGTAGGGGTCTTTAGCAGTGGAAATGAAATGAAATAATGGGGTTTAACATCCTAACCTTGTACATACAGTGTGCTATGGGGGAAATTTTGCACGGGCAGCGGCGCTACGTTCTACTCTTATATCGAATTCCAACTGCAAAGGAATCTTTCATGTGCACGCCAATGTATACACGGCACCTCGGTTTTTCGCCCCATCCGAACGACTAGACAGCTTTCCTTGTCATGCCCTCTGATGGATGTGACAATACAACATATCCAATATAATCAGAAAAATATAAAGTAAATGAGAGTAAATTAAATATCAATGGAGAGTGTCAAAAAAACCCACCATTACAAATCAGTCACAAATTATGTTCTATGAATATGGTCACCTTGATGCGCTGACCATGAATAACCACCTAGTTTTCGGTATTATGCATGATTACAATATAAAAGTAAAGCAGATTTGAATGTCTTGCCTGTTGTGCTACACCCGCCACTACTATGGTTACTGTAAAATTTGATTTCGACAAATGTAAAGGCAACTCCAGTAAGACAAATGGAGTCAACATCCAATACCACCAATATTAATACCACCACCATCATAAATTCATCAGTGGTTTTAAAATTCTGGGTGGGTGCGTTGGGGGTGGCCTAGTGGTCTAGAGTGCCGCGCTTCGACCTCTAGCGGGCCGGTCACCTCCCAGACAGCCACTCAGCTTTGGCCCAAGTATGGCCCACATCTGGCAGCCTCTGGCTAGATGTGGCCCATATCCAGCCAGATGTTTCCAGATGTGGGCCATATCTGGCTAACACTTGGCAAATATTGGCTCACTACTGATGAATTAAACTTATTTTTGTAACTGATATCTAAGAATATCTTGTCAGTTTGTTTAACAGTTTTAAATCTTTTGTTTTATATTCAAAACATTTGAAAAAATAATATTATGCGAGAAGTTTGCCATATCTGGGCCAGAGATGGCCCACATCCAACTGGCCAAATGCCTCAAAATATCAACACAATATGACATCTAGTTTCCAGTAGAATTTTCCCTTGTTCTATATTAGTTTTATTACAAATAAATATTAAAAATAATATTTTTTGAATGTACTGTATATATAATATAAATGAAATCCTCTCACCCCACCCTCCCCAAAAGCCAGTAAATTTAAATCTTTAAAGCAAAAATAATAAATTATTCTTTAATGAAATCAATGAAATAAAGACAAAGTTTATTAGAACACAGTCTGAGTGTTGGGTGTTATGCTACAAAGTAGCTAGATTTTAATTACTATAGCAGATTCTGTACTCAGATTATACAATTTGTTGAAGCTAGCGGTCAACCATGTTAATCTTTCAACAAAGCATAATGAACAGCCCATTTACTATCTTGAAATCTGTTTCATTGGCTGAATTTAAAATTGTAAAATTCAGTGTACAACAAATTAATAGAATTTAGTACTAACAAGAAACTGAAGACATTGCAGTGGTATACAAACTGTGTATTATTTTCACAGAACTTAGTTAAAGATAAAAAGATAAGTACATTTTATTTACTTTCCCTACAATAATATTAAATTAGATAAGATTTTTGTGATTTCATTATTTAAATAACTTCATTTAACTATTCTTTTGCCTTGGCAAATAAGAATTATTTGACTTAATACTTTGGTACTTGCATTGACAGACCCCTTGGTCATGCTTGATATAAAGAAGGAAAAACATGTTTTTTATGTACATTTTTTGCATTTATTGCAGGTGTGATAAATAACTTCACCACAAGGATGCAATGGAAAATAATTTCAAAATTTTGTAAACAAAATGGCTGAATGGGGGAAGAACAAAAACAAGGGGAAGAGGAGGAGGAGATAGCTGCAGAAGGAAGAAGGGGAGAATGATATTGACATGGATAATTTGTATGCCTTATAACGAACAGTGAAATCTTGTCGAAACAGTGAAATCTTGTCAAAACGTTGTATGTATATAATATAGTGACTGTTATCCATAGAACTGTGCTGTGTTATATGGATGAATAAATTTTATTATTTAAGATTTTGCTTTTGTTGTTAGTGTATGTTGTTTGTGCTGCATGCAAGATATCCTTAATTTCTACTATCATTTTGGGACTAACATATGGTTCAACCCTATTTCAATATAGGTCCCAGAGATAACTGACGAAGTTGGACAGGCTACCCTACTCCTTGTCACATGCAAGCAGGGTTTCGCAACCAAGCCACTTGACTGGTGGACCGACCTTCTAATTTAACGAGCAAGTGTTAAACCACTTAGACCATGGCCATGCCCCTCGGTTTACGAAGAAGGGATAGGACAGGGAATAACGGGTTGCCCTCTTTGGCCCACATCTGGCATGGCATGAATTTCATCTGTGGGCAACATTTGGGCCAGTGATGGCCCAGACAAGGGCCAATTGTGCCATCTCTGGCCCACACTTGGCATGCCATATCTTTGCCAAAGCCTGCCAGCTGTGTGCCAGATCTGGGCCATGCAAGGCGAGCGTGTGCATTAGAGAATCTGGGCCAGATCTGGCTCTGATTGGGCCACGTCTGGCCCATGTCTGCCAGATCTGGCCCACATGTGGCATGCCATATCCGGCCCAATCATTTTGCCAGATGTTGCCTGATCTGGGCCAAATATGGTGTGCTGTCTGGGCTCTGACTTGCGGCTGTGGTTTCGATCCCTGGTGTGCGCGTATGGGGCGCCTTCTCAACCTCGTGGGTTTCCTCCAGGCACTCCGGTTTCCTCCCACTGCCAAAGACCCCTACGCGCAAGCGAATTAATGAAATAAAATTAAACCATATGTTAGTGCTGAAATGACCTAGTTTGTGTCGAGTGAACGTTAAACCCAATCTCTCTCTCTCGTTCTCTCTCTCTCTTTAAAATTCTACTTTAGAAACACTTACACTAGTAACATCTTACTAAAACAATTTTATGATATAATATTATCTGATTCTACTTCTTTTTTTTCAAAAAAAAACCCTTTTATGATATCATATTATCTGATTCTACTTACTTACTTAAACGATTTTATGATATATTTTCTAATTCTACTTTTAAAAAAAAAACGCTTTGACTAGTCACATCTTTGAAAAACGATTTTATGATATCATATTATCTGATTCTACTTTTTAAAAACACTTTCACTAGTTACACACTTAAACGAATTTAGGATATCAAACTATCTAATTTGTAGCTGAAATGATGTCTATGTGATGTTGATTGTTGTGGTCGTTACCTTTGTCGTTCTCAAAATACAATATAAATTGCATTTTTATAATATGAAAGATAATATAATGTATTCCAACCGTGACTTACCTTTTTAAAATTAAAATTTTATTTGAGCCAATAAACTCTAATTTCGGTCATCAGTAAAGTTATTATACAATATTTTATTCAGTATGTAAATATTTTCTCCATTGTGTTTATCATATTAAATAATGATCAATATCCCCCACCCACTCTAATGCCCAGAATACCACCATAATTTCAAGTTGACAAGAACATAAGAACAATATTCAATAGATAAGGTTTTAAGTTTGTTGACAATGCTGTATGTTGTGAGCAATATATTTAGTCAACTCTAAACTATACATTTAATTTTATGGATTTTGCCAAATATTCAGTCTGTTCAAAATTCCCGGTTGTACGTGGCAAGGAGTAGGGTCGCCTGTCCAACCTCGTGGGTTTTCTCTGGGTACCCCGGTTTCCTCCCACTGCTAAAGACCCCTGCGCGCAAGCAAATTATTGAAATAAAATCAAACCATTTGTTAGTCCCGAAATGACCTAGTTAAAGTTTGTGTCGAGTGGACGTTAAATCCCATTTGGATCTTGCCAAATATTCAGCCTGCAAAAGACGGTAAGAATTATAATTTCTAGTCTACACACATGTACTCCAAATCGCAATTTTACTCTCGCTATTTTAACCCTGAATATGTATTTCTATTCTTTTTCTCATGAATTAGGTTACGACTTGTGATGTCAGCGTTTTTCATTATGATATTATACAGTCCATGATGTTTTTGATACAACACTTTGCCATTATAATAATACATCAGAACTCTTATCGACCCTACGATCGTATCGACCGACGTCTGCTAAACATAAATAAAATATGTACTCACAGCCTGACCCAGTTAACCTATTTACTCCCTGTACCATTCAACACGATATTTTTCAAAATGTTCCGTTATATTTTTATTTTTTGGGGTTTAATATGCGAGATGAATTATGGTATGTTGGATGGAAAGTACACAGAACACATAATTTAATTAAAGGAAAGATTTAAAATACCTTGTTTTTTGATTTGTGGTTTAAGTACAGAATTTAACTCGCGAAAGACTTAAATTGATACAATTCTTGGTTACTATATCAGGTTACACGGCTTGGCCCGGGGCCATAATCGCAAGCGGGAGTTGCGCGTGTTGAGCGAACATACATGCACAGTATATACACATATTTATCCCAAATGTTGGCAGTATATCTTAACACTGCAGGTTTATGTTTTGTTAATTAAATCACGTTACCTTGGAAAATGATACACGTCCTCGTGAAGTATCCAATATTTGTATCAGCAGTGTTTTATCATATATAATGTAAAAAGGTAATGATTAACAAACAGAGATTAATATAGCGTAGTAAAATACGTCACACCCGCACCATCTCTCTTAATTTAGTAACAGTGTTGAAACAGGAAATAGTTCTTAATCGTTTGCAATTTATCGTGATCGAAGTTTGTATTAAATTGTTTGCAATATAATACATGGCATTATTGATTGGTATTTTGAATATAATAATGATAGTTCCCGATAATTTATTTACAGCAAAAGCTACCTTTGTCATTGTGACACAGCTCGCCAGAGCTATTTTTAGTCTTTAAACATATCTTTCACAACATTAATGTATTTTAAATCTATTTTATTTACCTAATTATATCTCATGTAAGATAAGTGTTGAATTATACAAACATTGGCATGAGTGACATATTGTCCTTATCAAAACGGATAGAGCAAAACCCTTTACAATCCAATACCAACTGGCCCCTGGCCTAAAGAACCTTCTTAATCCAGCCAAGGGCTATTACGTCAGATATAATTTAGACTAGGCATTGAAGTCTAACAATGAAAGGATTTAGAGTAGGTCAATAAACTATTGTTTTAGATTTCATCTTAGAGACCATATTTTATAGTTAATTGTCAATGTGTCATACTTGTCTATTATATATTTTGTAAGAACTGTATCTCAAATAGACAGAGTGAGCTACGGTTTAGAATGAATCGGATCTCTCTCTCTTTCTTGTAAATATTTGTTGATTTATCTATGTTTAATAAATTACATAGAAGTTACTTGGACTCAGTCTTGATTTATGCACCGGTCAATAGGAATCTTAAACTAACCCCCCCCCCCCCTCAAGCATCGACGGCTGTACAACGCCATATCGGCGTCGAATCTTGACGTCAAAATAGCCAGCTAAATGTGAAAGAGTTGTGAATCTTTGGTGAGAAAAAAATTTACCAAAGGTGAATCTTGAACAAAATAAAATATTACTGAACACAAATAGACGTCGAATCTTCAACCAACACATTTTTCAGTAAATAATGTATTTTTAAAAATGTGGTTTTTTTCTGAAAACGGACGTACCTCCGTCTGTTATCGTTTGCTGTCATACAGGAAATTCCACCTGTATAATTGTAGACGCGATTCTCTTTATGATGTTTTCGTGGTAATCTGGATAATCGTAGCTACAAAATGGTGTATGATTTGGCGGCTAGCTATTTTATTTGTACATAAATTTGCTGGATGTGTTTGATTGTGTGTCCGGTTGATATAGACTCCATTGTCCAGGTCTGAGCTTGCACGTATGTCTAGTATAATGAATGACAAGATAATCTGATCTCAACTTACGCCTTACGGACCATGCTCAATGTAAGTTAGTTCAAGCCGTTGATGTACCGTTTTGCCGTTTTTAAGAAATTTGCAAATAAAAGTTGAAATAAAAATATAATATTAAAATAAGTACTTTTATATTAGGGTGTTCAGTCACGTGACTTTAATGTGTCTAAAACAGCCTAAACCGACATACCCTTGCACGCTTTTCTCATTTAATGATCTTTCTGTTTAAAATAAACACATGTAAATTTTATATCGTTAAACGCAGAATTGGATCAGCTTTCTGGTGGTATAACTTATTGTATTAGGAGATTGTCCTAAATTGATAATACAAAATTATTTTTTTTAATCTACAGATAAATAATTGAACTAAAAAATGTCTTTGCCCGAATGGCGAAAAAGATCGGTTCGTAAAAAATATTTTTAAAATGTTGGTTAAAAAGGACGATAAATTTTCAAAGGTAAAAAATACCATCAAGGGTGAATGCTTGGGGTAGGTAGTTCAAGATGACTATTGCGTGAATCTTGAACTATTTTTATTTTTGGACCTGCGTTAGAAAGTGAATCTTCAGTGAATGTGTCTTGGCTTCAAGTGCATTGCGGGGTGAATCTTGACCCTAAAACATTGAGCTAAATGACAATCCGGGGTGAACGCTTGAGGGGGGGGGGAGTTCAAGATTCCTATTGACCGGTGCATTAATAAGACCAGAATAACGTGGTCACAATACACACATACACAGACACATATCACGAATTGTAAAACCTCAGTGGGTAATATTTCGGAATGTTGGCCGTATATCTTAATACTACAGGTTTGTTTGTCGTTAATATAAATAAAATTACCTTGGGCAAGGTACACGTCCACGTCCACGTGAAGTATCCAATATGTATTTAACTTTCAGCTCTGTTTTAATACAACTGGCGAGAAGGAGCAGTGGTTAAGAATCAACGATTAATAGTAACGTACTGAAAAATAGTATAGAATTCTTGGTTCGCTTCACTGAACTCGGGCAACGTGGCTCGTATTCTTCGCCTTTGTTATGGCTGGGTTACTTAACACTGATAGTAAGATCTCTCGTTGACTTGGTCGTGTCATGGTTCGTAACAAACAGAGGCGGATTCAATGGGGGGGGGGGGAGGGGGCTAGGGGCGCGGGCCTCCCTAATTTTCGACAATGCCCTTTTTACTGCTGAAAGTGCCTTTTCTCAGACCAAAATATGTCCGTTCCGAATGTTTACTTAGACGAAAATATTAGCTCTTGGAATGGCTACAGATGCAAAGAAATGACGGATAATTTTCTTGAAGACCCCCCCAGAGGCGGATTCAATGGGGGGGGGGGGGCTAGGGGCGCGGGCCCCCTAATTTTCGACAATGCGCTTTTTACTGCTGAAAGTGCCTTTTCTCAGACCAAAATATGTCCGTTCCGAATGTTTACTTAGACGAAAATATCAGCTCTTGGAATGGCTACAGATGCAAAGAAATGACGGATAATTTTCTTGAAGACCCCCCCCCCATCCAACCCCCGTCTCAGCGGTGTGCCCGTCTCCGCGGTCAGTGCCCTCATTTTGCGCCCCTCCTTTCAAAATTCCTAGATCCCCCCTGACAAAATTACACTGGAATACGTAGGTTGTGATACAGTGGTTCGCTATCAATCATTTATTATTAACAGATTTTGAACATTGGGGATATATATTCATAATTAAAGCCCCAATAACACTCTTGTTGTAACTGAATAATATGTCACAATCTTCATTCTGGTCAACAAATCGTATTATTTTAGAATATTCCAATTAAATGATGATATAAATTTCATCTTAACGTAAACCTTTTCAAATGTGACTTGGATTTTAAAATATTTTCGAACCCTCTGGACAAGTAAAATAGGTTGTAATGGATAATTTACACAACAGGTAGGTCACTTAAACATCTAGTATAGAGTGGTTCAGGCTAAAAATGTTTTATAACAAACAGACACTATTTCGGGACAGTAAAGACATTATATATGATAAGACTTACTATAAAAACTTCATTGATCAACAATGGAAGTCTGGCCACTTCTGATTTTTGAGGATATATAACCATTTGGACATATGTTATAAATGGCTCAAAATCTGCCCGGCTTCCATAATCAAAGGAGTTATCTCTTAGTGAGAATAAGAGCTATGTCCCTTGGTTGTACTAAAAAAAATATGCTCCAAGCTACGCACGGCCCGGAAACGAAATAACTTTATCGCAGTCGGAAAATATCGTTTATTTCCATACTGCAAAGTAACAGATTACACTCTATGAGACGATTGGATTTGACATATGTACGCATGCGCGAACGCTTAGTTGTTTTAACAGTAAACCCGCGCCTTCAAATGTCTTTATATTAACTGTGTTTATAATGCTACAGTAGAAATTAAAATACATGTTAAGCTGGAGATGAAAATATCGGCATTTGACATGAATTATTTCAAGATTAGCCTAATACATACATGTATATTAAAATGAACAGTGCGTTTACTTATTTATACCCAGACACTGGCCTATTTATAACGGCATGTTATACAGAGGGAGCGAGGGAGAGAGAGGGGTCGAAAAATCTAATAATGTAACACTTTAATGTGAATCTCAAAGATAACTAAATATTATATTGTGCAGTACGATGTTTGTTATGAAAAATAAATTGCCGGGTAAAGTACGAGAAAAATATAATGACATGTAATACGGGGAGTGAGAGAGAGGGATTACCCCCCCCCCCCCCATAAAACTATTAATTTAAGACTTTATTTTTTGTCCCTCAGATAAATAAATATATTGTACTGCATGATGTTTGTTATGAAAAAAAAAGAACACATTGCTGGATAAGTGGCGTATGCGCCGAGCCAGCGATTATTGCGTATGTACCGAATTTAGAGCCAAATTTTGTAGTTTCGTCTGTATAAAGGGTGGTATTTTTCGCCGACTTCAAGGTTTCCTAAACATTTGGACACCGGCGCGCTCACATGATATTCTTTGAACTGTAGATTTTGATGGAGTGTAATTAGATTTAGTCCCGCGAGAGCCAAACATGCGGTTATAACCACTGCTACGTTACCATTGGAAACGTTTAGATTTTTAAGTTTCATGACCAAATTATGGCATTCTGCTGTGTATCTTTTATTTTTGACATCATACAAAATTCCTTCGTTCGTCTAAAAAGGTTTGGACTTGCAACCATTCTTTTTACCTGCCAATTGTTTTTTATTTTCATTATTAGCCTTCATGCGAATCATTTCTTTTTTAGTCTTCCTAAGTTGATTTTTTTTTTAAACTTGGCGATTGTGCTTTTATGACAATCGCCGCAAATACTTTTTTTCTATCTAAATCAGTCAAGGTCGCATCGGCAGATGTCTGAGTCTCTCTGTTTATTAAATTAATTTCACTTGTGTCTGCCGATGGAGTAACGTAAACTATCCCGGAAAAAATGGGGTGTCAAGAAAATCGTCGTATGATTTCATACATTTAGTGGACTTAACCTTACTTTTACTCAACGTCCTAGTCTTTGTCGTCAGTCTGGCCAGTCTATTTTGAATGTATTTGTCACCAAAAGTCACACAGTCGTCATGTAAAGCAGTCATGACAGGCCGATGCTCCGAAGTTGTCGGGAATTTATTAACATTTGTCTAGCATAAAGCCTATTTGTGATTTTTGTCATAGGTAGTTTGTTACAGTTCCCAAATCATATGGGTACTTGTCCAATCCAATGCTGGATAGCAAATCATCCGTGGACGATATCTTGCAGGGCTCAGTCTCAAATCTTGAAAAAAATAAGTCCGTCGATCAAAGCCTATGCCTACAGGATGGTTAGATAATATACTATGATTATAAAAATAATTTACACCGTGTTACCGAAAAGGGTCTGGAAAATAAAGACTACAAATAAAAAGTTTGTTTCGGTTATTTTCCGGTCTCAAATAGTTCTGCGTATTTAGAGCTAGCAAATATTTATTTCCTAACCACGATAGATGCCAGCGTAAACCAAGAATGTAGCCACTTAATAAAAGTAAATCTCGAAAGGTTGTAGTAAATTTATCTGGGCAATCTCATGTGGTTGAAAGTTAGAAATGAGACGAAGCTATTACAGCTAGCTCTGTATTTAAATCACCAAAATCGCCAAAATCAAAAATCAAATCAAGGAGTGAAATCGAAATTTTTGCTCACGTTCGCTATTAAATAAACACGTAAGTCGAAGCCCGTAATGAGTGTATTTTTTACTCGGCGTTATATACCAATACATGTTTGTAAAAATACCTCATGTGACGTATATTTGCTGCGACTTCCTAAACCACGTGCGCGGCGCTAACTTCTGCTCACTTCAGAAGATTTCTCGACGGAGCAATCACACAGATAAGCGGGTCAGTTTTTATAAGGACAAATATTGTGTCTCTGAACCACTCTATCTAGTACTTAGAATAAGGGTATTTTTTATTTTCTGGAGCTACCAAGCCAGCAAGAATGTTATTGTCCCCTTAAATTAGAACGTTCAAACTTGGTGTATGTGTCTATTAGGCCAATGCCATGATGGGGTACGAAGATGAGAATTTTCTGCTAGGGTAGGCAGAGATAAACAATTTGATTAGTTGATGCTTTGGGACACGATAACTTTAGTTTTAATTATGTGAAAGTGATGAAACTTTGTGTATAGTTTCATTATATCAATATGAGCATATTGTTCGATACTGAGCATTTTCGCTCAGGGTAAGCAGACCGATAAGCAATTTGATTGGCAGAGACTTTGGAACACAATAACTCTCCTTAGAGTGCCGCGCTTCGACCTCTAGCTGGCCGGTCACCTCTGACTTGCGGCTGTGGTTTCGATTCCTGGTGTGAGCGTATGTGGCATGGAGAGAGGGGCGCGTTCTCAACCACGTGGGTTTCCTCCGGGCACTCCGGTTTCCTCCCACTGCTAAAGACCCCTACGCGCAAGCGAATTATTGAAATAAAATGAAACCATATGTTAGTCCCAACATGACCTGGTTTGTGTCGAGTGGACGTTAAACCCCATTTCTCTCTCTCTCTCTCTCTTTCTCTCTCTCTCGTCTTACCTAAGCCTCTTCAAGCTCTTGTCGTACAATGAGTAAGTGGCATACAGGTGGGTATTTGGTAACTATAGTTCATCAAGTGAGTATATATCTTATATGTTGGGCAGTGGTCGGGTATACGACCTTGCCATCAACATTTCTGAGCTGTAATTGCAATATGTTATATCAGTGTTATTGTGATAAGTCACGACCCGGGTATCGATGGTAAGTTACACACGTCCTATTCAAACAACCGACTCTGTTTCGTAATATCCAACTATGTGTAATGTGCGACCTTCGACCCTCTTTGGTGACCAAGGTGTTATCTTACTGTTTACATATGTAAACGATGTTATCTACCAAAAGTGGGGTTGGATGATCGAATGGTTAACGCATGCACTTTGTATCATAAAGTCTGCCGTTGAGTCAAATGGCGTGGTGACAAGAAGTAGAGTTACATGTCCAGCCTTGTGGGTTTTCCCCGGGGCCTCCGCCCCCCCACTGCTAAAGACCCTTACGCACATGCGAATTATTGAAATAATTTTGAACTGTCTGTCTCTCTCTCACCTAGATAAAGTTGCACCACCTCAATGATAGGTTACTAAATAATATGAAAATTAAGAATTATAAAGAAATTTCATTTGATTTCCAATTTCTTTGCAATTCTTATTCTCTACATCAACTGTGCTAATGCAAAGTATCATGAGTAAAATTTTGCCCTGGCAGCGACGTTATAGCCTTATCTTATTTTGGTTGCCAACATGTTAATGGGTCTTTAACGTGTTTTATACAGCTGTATTTACCTTGCCTTACAATTTCAGCTCAAATATTGAGTCATTTGCACCTGAACGTCAAAACATCTTATCCAGACACGTAGCCCAATTAAGATTTGTGGTCAGTTTTTTCATTGACTGACTTGATAATCCATTGCCATTCCTTTAGAGGTCTATACAGGGCACGGCCCACGTGCTGTACATGATGAACAACTGTAGATTTCACCTACACGTTATGGTTTTAAAATAAAAAACGATCTCCATTTCCAGATGAAGACTGGCGGGTTAAGGTTGTTTGAAAACATATCACGTATATTGAGTTAGTTCCCCGGCCCTTAGGTAGAGGATTTTAGGAGCGTTTAACACAAAATTTATTCTCCAAAATATAATACGAATTGACCTTTCCAGTAATTAGTGGGAATTACAATTAAACTATGGTGGCACATGTCGAAAACTGTGTAAAACGAGAATATATAATGGTTTTATTTGTCATAAAAAAACGATATCAGTGTGGATTACATATGTTTCAATAACGATAGTAATATACTTCAATCTACGTTAGAATGTGAATGAAATATTAATTAATAACATTTTACATACGGATCAATAGGTATGTGTTATTTATCGGTATATATACATGTAGTATATACAGAGTTCTGTATAGCGTCATTTGATTGAACAATTGATTATTAGAATGAAATTTCATAACAGCCCTTTTTATAGGCCAACATTATCATACGAACCCATTGTCGTCGCCCCCGTGCACCACCCAGACACCCATCCACAATTTGTTTGTGGACACTTTACAGCTCACACCTTTCACCCGATTTCAACATAACATATAGATTTAGCTCCCAAATATCTCGTCTCCTTTCAATATTGGCATATTGTAGCTTCATTTTTAGCTTATGGACTCTCTGCAGGGTACATTTTGTAATTTATTTTCATGAAACTCAAAATATACGTGTGTATCCCACTTATTTTGACGATAACATCCTGGATTTCGGAGAAAGCAGGAAACTATTTAAATTGGTCTGTCCGCCCGTCTGTCTATCTGTCTGTCTGTCACACTTATGGCGACACAATTTTCAGCACTATCACTCAATTAGAATCAAAATTGTTGATTTCAAAAGACTCGACCAATCTCATTGCTTACCCTAAGCTGAAATGCTCATTATCAAACTTAGTCAAGATATTGATCTAGCAAAACTATATACCAAGTTCCATGACTCTCACTTAATTAGAACCAAAGTTATCGTTTCCTAAAGGAGAACATCATCAAATTGCATTTTCTGCTTACCCTAAACGTAAAATGTCTATCTTCGAACTCCACCAAGGAATCTCCATCAAAGCATTCACCTAATAAACACCAACATTAATTTTGAACATTCTAGTTCAAGGAGAGTTATTGCGTCCCAAAAAGTATTGATAGCTGGGCTGAAGGACAGATACAGAAACCTTTACTCCCACCCTCTTTAGTCGAAAGGCGGGGGATAATAAAGCACTTTTTGTGTTTGAAACATAAATGAAATGCGGTTTGATATCCTACTGTTCTGCGCCGACAGTGTGCTATGAGGGAAATTTTGCCCAGGCAGCGGTGTATATCGACTTCCAACTGCCAATGGATCTTTTACGCACATGCCAATGTGTAAATGAATGAAATGAAATGGGGCTTAATGTCCTACTCTTTTGCACCTAACCTGGGCTAATAGAAGACGGGCATACGCCATGCCAACCTGTTTCACAGAGAATTACTAACGAAATATCCCTGTAACGGATGGCTGTCTAAAACACGTGCGTTGACTTGCACGCCTCGTAGTCATTGGCTCAACGGCTCGTGCAATGTTTACTTAACACCTAACTGCTTCGGGCAAAATGATGCATTTTACGCATTTTAAAACCCATTTACGCTAAATAGGAAATATTTTTTAACTACAAATACTTCAAACGTCTTTATTTATTTTTCTTTTACCTCAAAAAAATGTTTGAGAATTTAATTTGTCGGAGTAAAAAAGTTAATATGCCGTACTCATTAAGCCTCGTCAATGTCATGCTTATCAGTGATTGTAGCGGCCAAGCGAATATTCACTGCGGGATCAGTTTGACGCCATGCAGTGTGCTATGAGGGAAATTTTGCCCGGGCAGCGGCGTTACGGCCTACTCTTATATCGAATTCCAACAGCCAAGGGATATTTTGCGCACATGCCAATGTGTACACGGGACCTCGGTTTTTCGTCCTATCCGAACGACTAGGCAGCTGCCCTTGTCAGTCGCTTCTTCTGCATCACTGACAAGGGGAAATCACGCCGGAAAATCGAGATGACCTTTCTCGGCCAATGCAGGGATCGAACACCCGACCTCCAGGCTAGCGAACCAGCGCCTTATCCACTTAGCCACCGTGACCCCCATGCCAATGTGTACACGGGAATTGGTATTTCGTACGATGCAAATGATCAGAAAGCTTTTCTTGTGAGACCCTTCGCTTTGCACCACTGGCCAGGGGAAACTACTACGAGAAACCTATAAACATTCTCGGCCAACCCAATGAACAGCGACCACCACACCAACGAGCCATCGTCTTACTCACTGAGCCACCGTAGATGTGTTAGAGAACCACGACATTCAACTAATTAATCACATGCCCTTTAAGAAAAAAATATTGAAATGAAATGAAATGGGGTTTAACGTTCAACTGTTCTGCTCCTAAACTAGGCTAATGAAGACGGGCATACGCCACACAATGTGCTATGAGGGAACTGTGCCCGGGCAGCGGCGCTACGGCCCACTCTTATATCGAATTCCACTTGCGAAGGAATCTTTTGTAACAAAGTTGTCTATACCTTTCATAAACTGAGCATTCTGTTAGTTTTGATGTATTATAGTGGACGTTTCTTTTACTCTCTAAACTTAGTTAAGGCACGATCTTATTAACTATATAATTTATTCAATATGTTATCTACAAGCTACATATGACCTGTGCAATACGCGGCCGAACTTCCTTATTTGATGATCCCTCCTGTCCATCGTCCCTAAGTGTTGGAGGCTTTATATACAGTAGTTTACTCACAGTTAGAAGACAATACAAGACAACCAGAGAGAGAGAGAGATATAGAGCAGACTACGAGACGGCAGGGACCGGCGTATGGACTCGCCCGAGTCCAGCCGTTGAATTGGTAGCGGTGCAGAATGGTAGATACAAAATATAGTTAGATGTGTTACTGTCGTGTAGTAATTGTTCCAGTATATATAGACTAGTTCCTGTAGTGTAGATGTAGGCCTATTTGTGTAGTTGTTGTTATTCTGTTCCCGTTGTAAATAAAACCATATAGTTACGAAGCTAACTCTGTAATAACTAAAATACTGTTACACTTTTACGTGCACGCCAACGTGTTCACGGGAACATGTTTTTGTCCCAACCGAACGACTAGACAGCTGTCCTTGCCAGGCCTTCCGTTCGGCATCACTGAAACCACGCCAGAAAATCTTGGTGAACTTTCTCGGCCAATGCAGGGATCGAACACCGACCTCCAGGCCAGCTAGACAACGAGAAAATATTGAAATAATACCAGCACAAAAATGAAAATTATATATATTTATTGGAGATTTTGTTTTCTTCTAACATTTACATTTAGCTTTATCTGCTTGAGGAAGACTCTTCACGTGGACTAAATGAGCCAAACCTGAAAATATACACAAATAATTATACGTCAATTAGTGTTGCTAATCAAATATTAATATATTCTAAATATGGACATGCATTCCTGAGAAATCAATAGATAATTAAATCTCCAGTAAATGTTCAGAAATGATGACATTTACTAAGAGAATATTAGAAATCCAGAACAACACATCGACATTCCAGACATTGTATTTTGTTAAGATTTTATTCAAAGTTTTCGAACCTCATCGAAGGAAACGGGTGTGCCCAGAAAACATTCAACGCTGATAGGCATGCGACTCTACGTCTTGCCAACGCAATCCGGTGATAAAAACAATGATATGTATGCGTATAGTCATCCCTCCCAATTGACAATACTGATTCAGGTGGGACGAAAAACCGAGTTCCTGTGTGCACAATTAAGTGTCGGTAAAGTAACCCTTGATCTATTTTTCCCCTGGGATACTGCAAAGCATACATCCGCCCCATAAGGTCAGTCGGTGCACGTCTACCACGGTCTTTAATAATTTAGTTAAATGTGAAAATATGGGGATGCAGAGAAGAAAAAACGGTTGCGACTTGTATTCTAAACGGAAATATTGAAAATAATGCCCATTTGCATAAGCTCAGTCGGTGCACATGTCTACCACGGCTTTTAATGATTTAGTTAAAATATGAAAATATGAGGATGTTGAAAAAGAAGAATGGTTAAGAGTAGTATGATTCGGTAAGTATAACTATTCATAATGCAATAATCCTGAATACAGAGATTCACCAAGTCTGTTCTGTGAACCCAAACTATAGCCATTCTGTTCACATGTAGCTGGTATTAGCGTGCAAGCTATTTTTAATTGTCGATAGAACCTAACCTTTATATTTTGAGGTTTAAATTAATAGTATATTGAACACCAAAGGATTTATTATTATTTTAAACACGGTGATTACAAATGGCGATATATTCGAATTACCTTCAAATTAATTGTAGTAAGTGACCATGTCCCTTTACAGATTCTCACATTTTATGCCGACCTTGTGAACTTAGTCGGTAATGCGTGGACTAAATCCACTTATCAAGACATAAAGGTGACGAAGATTACCACAGAAAAACAATAGTTTGGTACGTACCTGCAAGAGCTGATTGGAAGCCCGAATTATAATCACAGGCGACTTCATTATGGACGTAATCTTCTCGTTTATCAGTATACTGATCTTTGGCATCTGGTCCACCAACTAGAGCTCCTACTAACAAATGGGGACTGGGACCAGCATTGTGAAGTACGTTAGGACTGCATGTTTTGGGTATATCAGGACACGATCTAAAATGAAAAATATTTATGTATTCAATAGTATTAACGTCCCATAACGGCCTTTACTTATACATTTACCTCTCCACTGGTCTTAAACAAACGGAACAATAGGAGTTTCCAGAACTCCGTTTTGAATGGGTCTGTTATACGTACGTCATTTAGTACGTCTTTAATTTAATCCGAATTTGCAAATATTACTACTTTCAAAAACATTTCTAGTATTTTTAGTACGTCTTTAATTTAATTCCAATTGGCATTATTTAAAAAATCTACTAAATATTTCAAGTCTAAATAAACATAAATTATACTAATAGCCCGTGGGGCAAATAAACCAGTTTCAAAACCCCAGCTCGCGGCCCGTCTTCGAGAAGGCTTTTTATTTTAAACTGGTACAGTAACATAAAGTTTCATTGACTAATCCCTCACACCACCCAGGACAACTCTTTCAGATTCTAGTGTAGTAAAAAGAAACGAAAAAGAATCTGTGTTTTGATCAGATTGAGTACGTTAAATTCCCGAGAAAATGTCAGGGTCAGGCTTTGCCACTGTTATCGTAAGCGTCCGATAATCGAATAAAAATAAGAAGCTACCTATTCGTAGTTATGTAACTCTTACCGAAGAGGTATATTTAAACTGGTTTGGCTTCTAGTACGTGTGTGCATACAATACGATCCTGTCTCAAAAACGCTGGCGATTTTGAGCTGGTTTAAAAATATGCTTCTGAACGGTATATTAGGGAGATTAACACAGCTGTGATTTTGCTGACCCTGTAGTGACGGCATATCCATCGGGGGCACTCGGGTTTAGTGCTGAGATATGAACAAATAAAATACTACCAAGTATTACGGTCAGTAGTGAGAGGTCAAATTCGAATGGCCTGGAACGAATGTTACCATATTTTGTTCATGCTGAAGATATGTGAATTAATTCTACTTACGCTGCTCTGTGGTGAGGTCTCAATGGATATTTATGACCGAAACCAATCATATAACTGAAACATTTATTGTTGTCACCAAGAATATAGTTGATCTGACTCTGGGCCCATTTTCGGTATTGTAGGGCGTTGATGCCATGATCAGCAGCCATTAAAGCAACGAATGCGGAGTTAGCTGCGAAAAGATTCATAATAATTATTACATACACAAACACACCATGGAACGTTATGATACGAATCAAGGGGGCATATAACATGATGCACGATATCAAGTCTTCGACAAGCATATGCGTACAGGGTCCAGACAGTATCTATATGTTTTGTACATACATTTTGTACATAAATAATCAAATGTACATTGAAGCCAAAATTCGTAGATGTAAAAGTTTTACAAATAAATTCTTCGAACTTACCTGCATATCTGGTGGAACCCCATTGATCTCTCCAGGCCAATCCACAGGGAGTATAGGTGATTGAGCCACCAGGTAGCCAACCCTTGAAGAACCCCTCTACTTCCGCCTTGTAAGCGTTGTCCTTTGTGGCTTCAAACAACAAGAGCTAAAAAAAATCTTATATGTCAACACACACGAATGACAAAGTTCTTCTATGAAATATGTTTATCAAATAAAATAGATGTTTTACAAAATCATAAACTTATAGCAATGTAAGTCAATCTACCTGGCAAGCAATTTTCTTATCATCCCAAGATAAAGCCCAAGCCCAGGCGTTTTCGTGATAACTTTTAGCTTCATTCAGGTATTTCTTATCTCCTGTAGCTTTATATAACCACATAGCAGCTTCACACAGTTCATCCTTGTAACCACTTGATCTGTTAGTGAACAAAATTATTATAATTCAATTTGTCAGTTATGTCCACTCATCAACGTAGTTAATAACGTCATTGATATTAACATAACTATTAGAATAGCATCACACCAGCTTCACACGAATCATCATATGGATACCATACCTAATAAAACCATTCCACTGTCTAAATTAGCGTTCACAAATACGTCTGCCCATTATCGGTGCCCTTCCATGTCGTCTCTCAAAACTGAAGTGGTATATAAGTAACAGAAATCCGAAATTGGCATGAACAGTAACATCCATATTATGAATTGGGATAGTACCACCCACTTCAATAAACTATTTGTTGCCTGAATTGGACCCAAGCGATAAGTATCATGTTGTTCATTTCAGGCAGATGCTGTTCGAAACAGAATCTATGGCTCCACCAATTTGAGTACGATCGACATGGAACTTGACATGTTTTTTTCTTGAACAATTGCACATCGATTGACGGACTTTGAGATGTAATGTTACAATTGAATCATAGTACTCCCATATTTTCAGTTACAATGTAAACCCGAAATGAAAATGTTAAAATCGTCATTAATCGCACCCATTGTTTTAATTCTATCAAACTTATTACAACTTACGAATAAAACTGGGCCGCATTGTGGATGCTCTGACTGTAAATTCCTTTGTGGGATTTGGCGAATGTGTACAGACTTTTGGCTGCAGTAAGTAGTTTTCCAGAATATCCATGATCTAATTTAAGAAAAACAATACTTTAAATAAATAACTGTGTTCGTTGGTTCTAATTTGTTTTTCTGCTGTGTAATCATCATATTATTTTTAGCTAACAGACTTCATTCTCTTTATTATGATAACAAAAAATGTAGTGATCTAAACTGTGAGACTTACTATTCTCATTGTGGACGTTTCCGTCGCATGTGCTCATTACAATAACTACATGTATATTGATTTCCCCATTTACTTTAATGTTTCTTTTCGTCTATTTGACTGGCTTCAACTTTTCCCAATATTGTCGTTGGGCTAACGCTTTCTACCACAGACAGGGTAACACGTGTAAGGATCGCCCAGGAAATCTTTTGATATACAAACATGAAGTAGCATATACTAATAAACGTGTAACTTTCCGCCCTACATTTCCCTAAATCATGAATACATTTAGTGTGTTGTTTTTCTGTGTTCTTGTCCGATGTGAGGTAGGATAATGTAGTAACGTTTCTACCCAATCGCTTTATAAAATCTAGGATTCTCTTGGACCAATATTTTACTAAGTTTACCGTGTGATTTAAAGGCAATGGATCCAGCAGCCAAAGCAGCGGCGGTTTCTCCGGCAACATCACTTCCTGGTTTACTTGCAGTTACTTTAAAGGCGGGTCTGTTCATTTTCATATCTTCTGGTCGACCCCAAAATGAATGGTCAGCATTTCCATCACCAACCTGACAATAACAACAATGATAATTAAATGAACTCCCAAGACCTATTATTCGACCGTGTTCTATTAGAAGTATTTCAGTCATAAATCACTCTATAATTGCTACAGTTTTAAAATGATACCCCTTCAAGGATGTGGAAAAAAATTGAAACTGTCGATTTTATAATATAATCGGTTTAGTTAGATGCGAACATGACTTCATTCAAAGTATTAAGTCAGTAATTGTGATCTATTCGAATTATTTTAGTCATAAATAACTATATAATTGCTACCATCTTAAAATAATAACACCCATCTATGATGCGACCATTTTAGAGGATAAATAACTGTCGATTTTATAATATGATCGGTTTGGTGGATTGCGAACATGACTTCATTCAAAGTATTGAAGTCAGTAATTGTGGGCATACAACCGTTTGTGTGTCATCGTGTCGACACAGTAATCCAAAATGAAACAATAAACCGATTAATCTTTCGAAACTTAAATTGAATCGTTTAGTTCTTGCACCAATATTAATTGACTGATTACACCAAATAAGTTCAAAGTCCTATGATCATCATAAATGGTTTCTTAATCATAGTAAGGTTTCATATCATTGTTTATTTCGTTAACTATATTGTTAAAATAGTTGAACAGAGACACAGGTCATTATCTCCCAAGGGTGGATTTACTAGACAATCAGTGAACACTAATTACTCTAATCTGACAATATTTTCCTATGATCTTCATAAATGGTTTCTTAATCATAGTAAGGTTTCATATCATTGTTTATTTTGTTAACTATATATTGTACCACATTTTTGTTATTAGTCATTATTTGCTTGAGAACGATACCTGTATGAGTATCGAAACGTAGCCTGTTAATAAATTCAGAAGTAGTATATCCATATAAGTGTTTTATTTTTAAGTTCAAAGTCGATCATTTATTTTGACTTAACGTTTGTCTTGTGTCAACCATATTCAGTTTGACAGTCTCTAAAGTTGCTATGGTAATCGTTGAGATGTGAAATTTTTCTGACTTGAGCGTTATTCTTAGAAGGTTGATTTTAACTGTGTGTTTAGACTGGACAAATACACGTATTTACCTGTGCATAATAAGTGTGGGTGTGAGGATTCCAGCACTTGAGAAAATAATCTAAAGGCCATTTTATCATGTCGTACATCTGGTTCAGTTGATTAGCTGATTGGTAGGCATCCTTCCATTGGATCATACCCCACAATAACACAGTAGCTGATGAGGCCATTGGAAGGTTAAACTTTACATTATCACCGGCTGGAATGAAAAGGCAAGTATACGATGTTTAGCGGTTCGAACGAAAGGGAAACAGAGTTTCACTACTTTTAAATAGACACGTTTAATCCAGATCTTCGTCGAATTGCAACTGTCAGCGGCGCTATCCAGGTTTGGAAACGTTAATTATAAAGGGAAATTCTTATGAACTGAATGATAGTTTGGCAATGGCAACACCCGGTCGTTAGAAACTACTTGCCAAACAAAAAAAAATATTTTCAAAAACATATTAACTCATCAGTAACGATGTAGAAATATTTACTAACCATCATACCATCCACCCGTCAAATCTTCACCATTATCACCTTTATCGTGTAAAGCTGAATCACCTCTCCAATGGATGGGGTTGTTATGGGGTAATTTACCAGAACGTTGGGCATCATAAAATAGGATTGATTTACCCAGAGCGTTAGCATAGTTGTGAGCTGGATGGCCACCACCTTAGTTTGTTGGTAAAAAATACAAAACACAGATTAACATAATTATATATATAAAAAAAACAATGTCAGTTTTGTAACTATTAGATTTAAAAACACCACAGTTTAGTATTAACATGTATTACGTGTAACCATGTGTTGTTTCGTGTACCAAAATCATTACTAAAATCATTGACAACCGTGGGTACTTCACAGTTCATCTTGATCAGTACAAATTAGTCAGACGTATGTGGAATGTGTTTATTGCAGCACGAGTATACAAACTCAATCTTCAATGCTTGCATTTGATCGCCAAATGCTTCAACATCGCCGATTATCTTGTAATAAGGAATTGATATATCTGTTCTTGTCCAACATAATATATGGGTGACCAACTAGCCCATGTTCTTCTAGCAGTAACCACACATATACAGCGAAACATATTTGGGTGGAACAATGTCGATATACATACGTGTTTACATACATGCAAATACATGTAATCTTAAATGTCCTATTAAATTTACAAAACGTTTACCTGTCACTGGCCCTGCTGCCCAGGCTGATGCGACCACTGCAACGAATACTAATAACTTCAACATTATCTGGAACTAAGCAGACAAATCCCATATATGGCATTGTGTATTTTATGATTGCCTTTATATAAGGTTAATTTAGTCAAGTCTGAAACCTGACAAAATGATTTGCAAATATCATGTCGAAGTCATTTCCTGATGACTAGTTTGAACCCGGATTTTGTGAATAAAAGATCATCATGATACCTTCGTATTACAACTGCACATTGTTGTTATCAGAAAACACAAATCGACGAGAAACTCGGATAAACTTCGATAAACAATAGACAACGAAAAGGGAACCTATTGATAATTTTATCCAAATTACTTTAGTCTGTCGCAAAATGGCCGCTTGAAGAATAGTATAGTCTCGATTGTTATTACCTATCTTCAATTATCCATTTTTTAATTAAATTATAAACTGGCGATCGTGTTTAAATGCGTCGAAAATCATAACCATCCGGTGGAGCGAAGAGTTGATTCTGTGTGACAAAGTCATCTCTACATCAAATTGAAATATACATATTATACAGATAGAACTTTCTGACCTCTGCTGGTTCTGATCATTGATGGTATTGACGTGTTTATCTCTACACCACTTCTACTAGGCAAGGACTTATTAAAACACCTAATGTGTTCAATATGTTATTTACGGACTACACACGAATAGCCTCTGCTCATTTTGATAAAAGGCACGATCTCATTAAACATATTATTTATTCAAAGGAAATATGCAGTGTAGTTACAGATACCATAATCTCATAAATAAACAATACCAAATATGTTCTTCGCTTGTGTATCGTTTGTCTTAATTGATTGTATGTTTTATAAGTCAGAGTTTACTGTTAGTTTCAGAATACTTGGAATGGCGCTCGCCCTGGAGTGTGCCTATTTCATGTTGTCAATCAAGGTCTATCAACTATGCTGATATTCTGTTATCTGTAGTGTTACATCAGGACTTGGTATAGGCAGATTTAGGTCTTACATAATTCATCGTTATTTAAAGCCAGCATTTCATATTTTCAAATGAAATGGGGTTTATCGTCCTACTCTTTTGCACCTAACCTGGGCTAATGGAAGACGGGCATTTTCTAAGAAAGTCAAAACATAATTATTTCAACGTCATTTGCTCAATAGGTTGTCAACTCACTATATACGATCATAGGTATCCCCCTCAAACCAAACATAAAAATCATTAACACCGGAAATAATAACAAATTTACTGCACGCCCCCCCCCTCGCACACACACGGTATTTGAAGTTGAAATGATATTTCTGTCAATTTCGTAACTGGCAATAGTGAATTATATGAATATATTGATTATGATTATTCTTTCACAAGGTAGGACTGTTTAAAGATACCACCTATTTAAAGGCTTTATTTTAATTCATTCTAAAATTCTCGCATTAAAGGAGGCTTGCATGCTACCATATTGACCAATAAATAAAAAGAATGTTTTCATACCTGCCTGTTTGGCCTTCCAAAAGTTTAGAGAATAAACATTATGATCGGAAGGTCGTTTTAAATAGCTACCTTATCTTCAGTCATCTGTTCTGTCCCAGGGCTTGTAGTTGACGAGGTTATCGTCACCAATACAGGCAGCACACACGCACCCACATGTTAGACAGTTTTTCTAACCTGTTTTGTCTCAAGGCTCCACATTGTGTAAGACAGTTATTACGACTTTCTAATGTAAGATTATGACATTGCTCTCGAAGATATAAGAGTTCTGCTGATTTCTTTTTTCTAATATAGTTATTTTCTTATGGTTTATATAAGTCGCGTGTACGGTGTGCTCAGCTATCCAGCCACCGCATCAGCGCCACAAATAACGGGTATGTCTTAGACCTTAAAGGCTACTCAAACCAGGAATTCAATAAATATCATGTCTCAGATCAGTGTAATTGCAGTTATGTTTTATTAGGAGAACGTTACACTGTCGTTTGTTTTACCGCAATAGATCAACGGAATATCCCAATGCTATTAAAATGGTCTAGCGGTACCGTTCAACTGGCAAATGTAAACCACATAAGCTGTTCACTTGGGTACATGTATATCACTGCAAGAAATTTAGGATAATATTATCCATAGAGAAAATTAAAATGATCGCTGTTATCTAGTTTGGTTATAGTTGTCCTAACATAAGAGTTCATCTTTTCCAAAATATTTCGTAAACGGGAGATGAAAGTCAGAAAATGTTTTGTAAATAACCCTTGTAAGAAGTAAATCTATCAGGTATTAAAAATTGAACGTTAACAAAATAAGACTATCAATTACTGGCATAGCATGTTCGAGATTTTGTAATTTGCTAATTCAAGTACCGAGTCAGACCCATGTTTAACATGCATTATGCAAGAGCAAAATCTGCCTATTGTAGGTCTTTCTTTAGGTCTGAAATGTTATAAAAACTATTAATTAGACATTAATATATTAACCTATTCAGATCATAATCAACTCTCGATGTAGAGGCTAGCATGAGATTTTTGTTGGATTGTGGTTCGATTCGCTGAAAAAATTTCCTTTGTGATTTACCAATAAAAGTGGATAACCGAGACTACTGGTTTTGTCTTACCGACTTTAGTAATGATGACCGAAGCTAAGCGGAAATTTCATTCGCTTAGTTCTAAGTTGATAGTGAATCAATTTGACTGAAATTTTCAGCAAACTGCCTTTACATTAGCTAGTTTTTAACTATTATAGTGAGAACTGCCAACTCGTTATCTAATCTCCCACAATGTATCTTTAAGATTGGTTTAAATTATGTGTCCTTACAGCGACGTACAAAATAGCCATTATTCAGAAATCAATAAGCGGTGCATCAAGACTTTCGAGGACTACCGATTAAGATACAATGGTAAGAAAAGGACATTTTGGAATTGCAAGCAATTAAGAAAAAAATATATTACATACAAAATGAAACTATTTATAAATTTGGATTAAACAATTATTGTCGTCGAATTTGGGGAATTGATAATTATTGTTTTCTGTAAGACAGTTTAATTTATTCCATAGAAACTGGTTTTACTACCATAAACGTTTCTTAATTATGTGGTAAACATTTTCTACATGGCACACATTAACAATAGTTAAACTCATAAAAAAACAATATTGACTATTGTTGACAAAGGTCCTTTAAATTTGGAACCTAGTCAACAGTGAATATTTCAGTTGGTCGTAATACAATTAAAGAGAAATTTTCAAACACCCAGTTGCTGGGGTTATACCCTTAACAAATGTTTTGTTTTTAAACCTGCAGTTGCGTTAACACAATGCAGAGGAGTTAACATAACGCATCGTCTCTACCATCTGTGGGTGACAGGCTTATACCTTGGACCCTGGAAGTGGATATTTTCTTAGATGCACAGGCAGCTATGCATGACTCTTGTTGATACAAAGCGTATTACTAAATCATTTATTATTTGTAAGTGTTTTGCACGGTCGTATTCTGAGACCCACACCCACGCCAAATTATTTATTTTTTTATATTAAAAAAGTTCGCAATGAATAGACAGACCAGTCTAATATACCTGTCTATTATTGAGACGAACGATATTACATTCATAAACACAGTTTTGTGGATTTAATACATATGAGTTTAGTTCATGTAATGTTTCAATACCCTTTCGTGTGTTTTTATACACCACGTTCGGTACGAATCAATTAATTGTAACAAAAAATAGTCAACAGAAGACATGCTTCATATCATGTTTTAATAGACAAGAGTACATGATGGCTGCTCTTGTTAATATAATATAAAAGGTACGTTTAACACATAATATCTATCAGACCGTTGAAACGGCTGACTTTGTAGACAGAATTGCGAAACCCTTTGGCCGCGATGAAATTATACAGGCGGTCACAGAAATTTGCAAGTATCAATATTAATTTAAGATACATTTTGGAAGGTTAAATAACATGCTATTACTTCTCACGATAATAGTTTAAAAAAATAGATGGTGAAAGGGGAACATGCTGACAATTTCTGTCAAATAGCTTGACTCTAAGCCGAGAAAGCTTTATTTTATAATCATTATAGCCTCCATTGTCATTGTTGTTCCTGTCACGAAAATTATCTAAGTCTCGATTATTCATTTTTGCGTTTAATCATCAACGGACGTTGGACAGCAAATCAGTTTCAAATCCAACAAAAATCGGACACCTAAGATGGCATCGAAAGTTCATTATGGCATTTTCATCTTAATAAGTGTCTAATAGTTTATATAACATTCCAGGCCAAAAGAACGACCTACTCTGGTGGGCCTTTGAAATATTTAGAAAAAAGTTACGCATCCAAGCGGAACAAGAATACATCATGCAATGTTTTGTTTTTTGCCGTATACAAAGACCATACATCACATACATCAGGCAAGTCGTCAAGTACACATCCAAATACGATTCACAATATCATAGAAAAAGTGATATGTGTTGGGTGTGTTCTAACTTGTGCGCTATAGATAACATCTAGGCAATGTATGGGTTCGCTCCCGTGTGTTATTGTGCTAAGTAAGGTGTTTTCCCTTACTTTATGTACAAGCCAATTATCGAAACGATTAGTGGCAAGTGCACATCCTCTCTTTCTTTCTCGCTCAATGTTATAAACTCCCGAACAACAAAACTTTTCTTAAGCAATTTTATTTTTACATTTATGACACAAGTGTTGTGTTTATCTTCCGGAACCACCACCACAAGTATTATAGCTGGTTGGTAATTTCTGTGTAATTGCGAGATGCTGTAAACCTACAAAATATTATGTTATAATGAGAAACAATCTATTCACCGTACCATTTTAAACTCTTACTAATTGTTTTGTAGCATATCCGTATGGCAATGCGATAACGTGATCTTCAAAATTTCGATTCCCCAATCCACCTATATTGTAACTACGGTTATATAGACTATAATAAACGTAATAAAAAAATATGTTATACCTGCTATAGCAGATTGAAAACCTGCATTATAATCACACGCTACTTCATTGTGTACGTAATCTTCTCTGTTGTCCGTATAATCATCAGATGACCCAGGTCCTCCAACTAAGGCGCCGTATAGTGTATGTGGATTGGGTCCTTTGTTCTGCTGTTCTTCCCAACCACACGGGGCTGGGAGAAGAGGACATGAACTGAAAACAGAACAGATTTGCAATACGTGATTAAGACCTTTGGGGTTCAAAATATATTAGTGATCTCGTATCTTGGTTCTAATAAGAACAGCATTTCTATGATTTGATGGAGGGTAGGGTACATCACTATCTGTAACAGTGAATGGTCGTGATGTATGTTTAAATAGAGCCTTAACACTCACGGTGACTAGTTCCTGTGTGAATAAGCAGGTATTACTTATAAATACTGGCATGACTGGGCACCAACAAACACTAGGGCTACCACTTTGGGAACTACTTCTATAAAACGAAACTTTACTTTCAGGTTCCACATACAATATTTATACTGCAAAGGATACTGCTAACGCTACGTCTGGAACCAGAACATTGATCAGACAATCATAGATGCATATCCATACCTTCCTCTGTGATGTGGGTTTTTAGGTGGGTTTGTTCCGAAACCGATGACAAAACTTCTACCGGCATCACCAAGAGCATAATGTAATTGACTCATTGCCCACTTCCGGTATTCATCTGCGTTAACACCAAGGTCAGCTGCCACTAAAGCCAGGAACGCAGTATTTGCTACAAAATATAAATGAGAGAGTAGTTGTATTAAATAAAACCCATAATGCACATAGCAATCAATTTCTATTTTACTAAAACGTTATGTGAGTCTTGATTGTTTCGGGTTGCTTTTATAGACCTCTGGTGAGATAAACTGTAAGGGGAAGAAGGACATCATCCTCGGTTGATTGTTGAAATTTCTAATTTATCTTTAAAGAATATATATAAGAAAAATGAGAGATTATATATACGTACAGGCGTACCGTAATGCTCCCCACTGAAGTCTGAAGGCTAAACATTTGGGAGTGTAAGGTACACTTCCTCCTGGCATCCATGCTGTCATTGTGGCAGCCATATCTTGTTTATAAATATCCTTCTTGGTAGCTTCATATAACAATGTCTGAAAAATAGAAATTATGTCCCCTGATGGTCAAACAAAATGAACTACTCAGTTGTTTCCCTGGTCTTGTACAGTTGGTTTCCCCAGCGTATCGACGATGACCGGGGATTATTGAAATATGACTATTTGTCTGTTCTGTTCGTCAATCTTTGGGACACAATATCTTTGTTTCTAATAACGCTGGAGAATAGTGTTCGTTAGGAAAAAATGCTTTTATCTGCCTAAGATAGACAGAGGTAGGTAGTACGTAATTTAATTGGCCAAGAATTTAGGACAAAACACCCCTTCTTCTATTTGCTTAGATTATTTACAGTGTTAATCAATTTCTTAGCTAGATACTTTACAAAAATATGAATGTGCAGGTAATTGGTGACTGCCATCTATTCATTTTGGGTTTGAAGCGGGGTACACCAGAATCACTGTTAGCTTGTTGAATGGCGAAATTGCACAAACTTCAAATTACAAATTGGCGGCACCTAAAGGTGTGGAGCATATCCATGATTCGAGAGCCTTGAAATGATTATGTAGACAAATGATAACAGCAGAGATGACATCATACTATTCGATTTGATAAGAAGTTTATATATAAATATATATTTACATTTGCCCCGCCTATCTTTTCGTCCCAGGAGAATCCCCAAGATTCACCGGGCAAGTGAGCAGCTTCAGCATCGGCAAGATATTTCTTATCTTGTGTAGCTTTATATAACCAGATAGCACCCCAACTATTTTCATCACTGTAATTCTGAGATCTAAATTGAATAAGAATATTTATGTCGAATAATTAAAAGTATGTGATAGAATATGTTTATTTTAGTTGACTTCTACGTCTTATTGGTAAAATCAAACTTCCATAATAAATGCGAATTGATATACCACTTTATTAACCAACTTATTAATCCCGAGAAACACGAAGGTGTACAAATCTGAATCAAATGTATTGCAGGTACCAATGATAAACAACATACTTATAGTAAGCTGCGGCTGCATTAACACTGGAGCTGTAGAAACCAGGGTGAGCTTTACCCATTTCATATAATTCTTTGGCATGACTCAACAGAGTAGCAGAATAGGCACTATCTGTCATAAAAAAATATATGGTAACTTTTAATGAATTGTTATAAATCCATGATAAAGTTCACAATAATAAACATTGAAGCCGCGAGGCGAGCAAGGGGGGGCTACTCTTTGTAATGTTGGCATTTTATACAATCGATTTATCTCGTGTGTGTGTACTGCTGAATGGCACCTTTTTAATACGGTAACAGCATAGTCCCACCATAGACACTTCCTTTGCTAGTGCGCAATAACGCTACTTGCATTGCCCGACATATTTGAACATGTAATTAATTTTCAGAACAATTTATCTAATCACAAGCACCGTTTTTTACTCGCAACAAGAACTAGTTTGTGTGATGTTATCAACCTAGTCATCGCATATATTCTTTTCAATGATACTAGACTTCAGCGACCCATGCGTTTTATTTCGAATTTCGAGCGGCATTTTTATTCTAACATAAATCAACAGGGATTCAGTTTAAAGTTTAACTAGTCAAATTGTGACTCCTAAACAATGCAAATGATGCATTATAATGACCTCTGTCTTTAAAGGCAATAGAACCAGCAGCCATTGCAGCAGCAGTTTCCATGACAACATCAGAACCAGGAGATGACGCATCCACTTTAAATGCTGGTCTGTTACCAGTCATACGTTCCGGGCTGGTCCAACTTCCATGATCAATGCCACCATCTCCTACCTGCAGATCGACAATTTGAATTATGTAAATACGAAAGGCCGGTCAACACTTTTATTTCGGGATTAATTAATATAGTATTTGATCATCTGACAATACCTTATATTAGAGCTAATAGGAGGTACTGCTTACTCTATATATAAACAAAATGTTACGTGTAATGGAGCAACTACCACAAAACCAAAACACAAACCGATTTGCAGGTATAGTAATAAATTAATGGACAGATGAACAATGTCAAGAAGACCACATCATATTTGAGTAGTCCCAACAGATTTAGTCCAGAAAGGTGCAAAACGGATCCTGCTAAGTATGATATACAGACCGGTTGCTATGCTTATCCTTTGATCAACAATTGAGGCTACTTTCTACTTGTAGTGTAGTCATCCACAACAGTTTTTTTGATTAACGGTTAGGATCAAATGTGTTTAATTTTTATTTATCAAGATATTAAAATATGACGTGGAATCCTTAAATATAACCCGGGGCCCAAGAGAAAATATAGTACCTTACCTGTACATATAGTTCGTTTTTCTTGGTGTGACATTTGATGAGATAATCTAGGGGCCATTTAATTGATTTGTACATATTGTCTAATTGTCCAGCACTATCATAGGCATCTTTGTATTGGATCAAACCCCAGGTTAAAACGGTTGTACTCCAAGCCATTGGAAAATTAAACTTTACATTATCTCCAGCTAGGAAGAGATATTTAGAAGAAATGATTAATATCGTTCTACTTCTTACATTATTCGGATATCTAAAATTACGTGCATTTTCTGGTTTACTGTAATATGGTGGATTTCCACGCAAGTAAATTAGGAGGGGGGGGGGGGGCAAAAGTGAATCGATAGTCAATGCATGTATTAGGTAATACACATTACAGATACACATTGGTTGTTACTGAAAGTACGTCTGCACATATTTACATTCGTTTTGTGAAACAGAGTCCTAAAAATGACATTCGTAGAGGAACTAGCAGGCGGGAAACGCTCAAATTATTTCATGAATTAAACAAGTAGTTAACTCCGGAAAAATAGAAAATTCAGTTATGTGACTACAATCCGCAAGTAACATACCGTCATACCACCCTCCAGTTAAATCTTCGCCGCCAGATCCTTTGTCGCTCAGCGCTGAATCGGCTCTCCATGGGATTCGGTTATCAGCCGGAAGTTTACCAGATCTTTGTGCTTCGTAGAACATGATAGATTTCATCATAACATCGGCATAATTATACTTAGTTGTTTGGGCGCCTTAAAGATAAAATTTAACATGTTACCCGAAAGTTTGAGTAGTGTTGGGGTGACTAATTTGCTTTTTAACTTCCACTAATCAAAAACAAACAACATCATTAGGGGACAAGCAATCGGAGAGGCACGGTGGCTAAATGAGTAACACACTGGCTCGCTAACCTGGCGATCGCGGGTTCGATCCAGGTGGTAGCCGACGAAGTTCATCGGGAGTGCACGGAGTATGGCGTATGTCCGTCTTCAATAGCCTAGTCGGAGCAGAACAGTGGGACGTTAAACCCCATTTCAGTTCATGTCTTTAGCAATCGGAGGATACGTCGCAATCTTGCTGTATCCAGTATGGGAAACGAACAGCATTCAACGCTTTTACTTCCTCTTGAAACTGTACAACTTGAAAATTTATAATCGACACCGCGCCCCTGCGGGTAGATAACACTAAAAGATTAACTTTTGATATAATAAAAATAAAATGTTAGAATAATTCTACATTAACTATGCACGCCTCTTCCTACAGAAGTTCATCGGGAGTGCACGGAGTATGGCGTATGTCCGTCTTCAATAGCCTAGTCGGAGCAGAACAGTGGGACGTTAAACCCCATTTCAGTTCATGTCTTTAGCAATCGGAGGATACGTCGCAATCTTGCTGTATCCAGTATGGGAAACGAACAGCATTCAACGCTTTTACTTCCTCTTGAAACTGTACAACTTGAAAATTTATAATCGACACCGCGCCCCTGCGGGTAGATAACACTAAAAGATTAACTTTTGATATAATAAAAATAAAATGTTAGAATAATTCTACATTAACTATGCACGCCTCTTCCTACAGAAGTTCATCGGGAGTGCACGGAGTATGGCGTATGTCCGTCTTCAATAGCCTAGTCGGAGCAGAACAGTGGGACGTTAAACCCCATTTCAGTTCATGTCTTTAGCAATCGGAGGATACGTCGCAATCTTGCTGTATCCAGTATGGGAAACGAACAGCATTCAACGCTTTTACTTCCTCTTGAAACTGTACAACTTGAAAATTTATAATCGACACCGCGCCCCTGCGGGTAGATAACACTAAAAGATTAACTTTTGATATAATAAAAATAAAATGTTAGAATAATTCTACACATTAACTATGCACGCCTCTTCCTACAGATGCAATAAAAAAAAGTGAAATGTGGCTTCAAGCAGACTTTTCTGCTCCAATCGAGCTAATGACGATCTTTTAACTTACCCGATTTTGTGACTAATGGTGGTAGGGTCTGGTGGTCATCAGTCAAATCTACGAGAGTAGCAGTTGCAGAAGGTGTGCCTTTTCCGCAAGTATTACCCATGAACTTCAGACAAAAGTTTTCGCCCTTTTCATGTATACCTTTATAGTTTTTATTAACCCATTTAATAGTGGTTAGACATTCACTATCGGTGGGTTTTTCAATCCAGTCAGCGTCCCATTGCTGTAAAAATGAACAAATTATCAAACCTATACCGAGAAATGGAAGGGAATCATATTAGTTGTTATGGCTTGACTCGATTGCAATTAGAAATGCTTTCCTAACAGCAGGCGCAGATCCAGAGGGGGGGGGGGGTCCAGGGGGTCCGGACCCACCCCCCTGCAAAGTCTTGAAAACTTTTTAGACCTGTAATTTTGGAATTTACCTTCCGGAAATACGTCAGAATGCACCAAATTGAATCTAATTTACCAAATTTTTCTGCGGGAGGGCCCCCAAACCCCCCGGTAATGGTGGCGGTGGCAATTATCAAACCTGGACCCCCCCCCCCCCCCTGCAAAAAATCCTGGATCCGCGCCTGAACAGTCATGCAGGTGGAAGCACTTTTTCAGGATAAGGACGCGTGATGTAATCGCGATACTGATGTAAGATAACGGTTGATAAGCTCATAGTGTAAGAAAAACTAGTGGCTTTAACCAATTTAATGTCAGATTTGGTGAAATGTTGATTAGTTGTGTGTACCTGAATATGCTTTACTGGAGAATCAAAGTTAACATCAACTTCCCAGCCAACAATATGGCCCGTTAAAGCAAAACAAAGCTGGCCTTCAAAATTATCGTCCCAGTGTTGCTTCAGTGTCATTTTAGTTGTGATGTCTCCTGCTAAACATCCCACGAGAAACGTTAACATCAGAAGACACAACATCTTGACGGTCTTCGGAAACTATCTATTCTGTTTTACAAATAATGCCGATGTATATATCTGATTCTTATCAAAAAATATATATTTATGTTTATCTAAGATTAGTAAATGTAGTTGTGTTTCTTATCACCCACCTGTCATTAATACATACTTCAATGTCATCGCCCACCCATTTAATTTTACCGAATGTCCATCTGCGAATTTTATACCCCACATTTTCATTTAGACCAATATTGTGTCGTCCCAGTACGTCCGTCCACAATTTGATTGTGGACAATCTACAAATCAGAATTTTTATCCGAAATATAAGTTTATCCTGTGTAACTCCCATAGATCTCTGTTCCTTTGAATATAGGCATGTATCGGATCGGAACTTCATAGGTTGCGTGGCCTATTTGTGCGAATAATCACGCTTTTAGCTTGTGTACATTCGGGAGATCACAATACGAATCCGATTTTGTAGAAACTTACAATGTATATTAATAACCCAAAGATCTCTGTTTCTGTCGATATTTGGACTCTAAAGACGGTTGAGTTCGAACTTCGTGAAAACGGCCACTCCTCGTAAGCAAATAGTGTAAAACTATGCAATACCAAGGTTAAGTTGAGTTCACAATTTTTATCCGAATTGGCTGACACTTACACTAAATATTTATATCCCGTGAATCGTGGCTCCTTTGGATATTCACGCATATCAGAACTTAATTTCCTGGATCATACCCCCCACCCCCACATACACCAATAAAAGAAAGAACTGTTCCATATAACACCGATACACCATAATGACGGTTGACTTCTAATTTCGTAAAAATCGGACCTAAACTGCTCTACAAAATAACCACTCCATGTAGGCAAATAATATTTAAGTATGTAATATCAAGGTTGTGGATTTTTTGCCCCTTATTGCAAGCAAGAACCGCGTTTTTTGTTGTTTATCCGATTTAAAAACGCATCATATATCACCGCTGCTCCATATTGATGTTTGAGTTCATATTTCGTGAAAATTGTATCTCTTGCCGACTGTTATCCTTGGTCGTACTCGTGCTACCTTTTGGTAATAAGCATGTATGGATGATTTTTGTCTAAACAACCTAATAATTACATGTGTACGGTCTTGTAAAATCTATGTTCACCAGGCATGTTGACTAGATATACTAGTGAACGCAAATCTGGCGGACTGTCCTTCTAATCTCCTTTCGCTCGTTCTGGTAACGGCATAAGTGTCTAATCTCATCGTTCCTCAGTGTATGTCAACTATTTGGTCTGATTGTCCGTTGGGAAAAAAAATATTTTTCCGATGCTCTATAAGATGCTATATTAGTTAATGGACCGTAAATCTGATAGCCCATCCTTCACTCAGCATGACAGTTTGTATGCAGTTTGTTGGTTGTCACCTTCAAATTCAAGGAAATAAAATAAGTAGAATTTCGAACACTCCTGGCAATCTGGCGCATCTATTTGGGGTTAGAATTTTTTTTAAAATCAATTAAATATGCCACCAGTAGCTTGTTCTGTATATTGTATCAGAAATTGAGGTCAATGAAAAATTTAAACCTCAAACCTCACCCACAAATTTATGTTTCACGGAAAATGACGGCCCACCTGCATTTTAGCTGGAAAAATTTAGGGTCATCCACTACTATATTGTGAGCTCCGTGTCATTGGGATGCATATTTGTGGTAATAATAATATGGGGACCTCATGGAAACGAATTACATAAAGCCAGGATGGGTGACTGGAAATATACTATTCAAAAAAAGTAGGGGATATTTGATTTTGGGGGCATAATACTAAAATATGCAAATGACTACGAAAAAAGTCACTATAGAACCTAACAGAAGAAACATTTCCAGTTACATGTGACGCCCAAACGCACCAATAGCTACCGCATGGAATGCAGGTGATGCTTGGGATCATCATGGGGGTCCAACCCAAGATTTGCACGACTCTGACTTTGAATGTTACAGTCATTGTGGCATTGAATTCCAGGGTGTAAACATCAGTTTAATTGTTTTAGTGACCAGAAAACAAATTTTGATATGCGTCGGCTTACCCAAAATGAAAGGTTACGTGCCCTTGGCATGCTACAGATCGGCACAACACAGGCGGTTGTGGCGCGGACGATGAATGTTTCTCAGTCTGTCATAAGCAGGCTATGGTCCAGATACCGTGATACACAATCTGTACAGGACAGACCACGCTCAGGTCGACAACTCAAGCCCAGGATCGATTTATCCGTACCTTGGCCTTGAGAAATCGTGTCATCACAGCAAATCAGATCAGCGCTTGTCTTCAAACAGACACTGGTGTGAGAGTGAGTGGCCAGACGATTCGGAATCGACTGCACAGGGGTCACCTTCGCGCCCGTCGTCCTCGCGTGATCCCTTATTTGAGAGATCATCACATTCAGGCAAGACGTCGTTGGTGTAGGGATCATCAACACTGGGATAATCGACGCTGGAGCAATGTGATGTTTTCAGATTAGTCAAGGTTCACTGTTGATTTTTTGGACAGACGTAGGAGGGTGTGGCGTCGTCGAAACGAGCGCTTCCAAGACGTTAACGTCATCAGACATGATCGATTTGGGGGTGGTTCTGTTATGTTGTGGGAAGGCATCACTGTTGCTGGAAGAACGGCTTTACATGTTGTTGCAGGGCGTGTTACAGGCTAGTACTACCGGGACAACATCTTTGCAGTCCATGTTGTGCCGTTCGCAAGATGTCATGGCCGCCTTTTCATCTTCCAGGATGACAACGCAAGATGTCACAGGGCCAGGATCGTTACAGGTTACCTCCAACAACAGAACATCACCACATTACCTTGGCAAGCACTGAGTCCCGACCTCTCCCCCATCGAGCATGTCTGGGACATGCTTGGACAGAGGTTACGTCAACGTCAACAACGTCCTGCCAATGTCCAAGAACTTGCTGCTGCGTTGCAATAGGAATGGGACAATCTGGACCAAAATGACCTTAGACGTCTCATTAGGAGTATGCCACGTCGGATCAATGCTTGTTTGGCAAACAGAGGAGGATTTACCCGTTACTGACTTTGTAGTGATGCTGTGGTAACTTTGCTATTTGACCCCGGGTATCAGTTTACCCTTATAATGGTCAGTCTGTGCCTTACTTAGTCTAACGATCATTTGGAATAAATCGATGAATGTGAACTTCATTTCATTTTGTCATTTGTTTCTTCGTCAGTTTCATTAGGTGACTTTAATAACACTTAAAAATCAAATATCCCCTACTTTTTTTGAATAGTATAGTTAAAAAGTGAAACACCCTATGTACAACGATTTGCACTCGATTTACCATACGACGCGTCTAAACTAGTAACCGAGTCGGCGTCCCTTTTATTTTTCGAAACAAAACCCATACCAGATTAAACCATTGCAAAATCTTATTTGTTTACGTAAATCAACGAGGTTTAGTTCAATTTACACTGGATTGAAGTCAGAAATATGAGTTAGGTTATTCGATTGTATGGTATAAATCAATGCCTGTCATTTGTGGCGGGAAATAGGGATGATGTGCTGATACCATGTAGTCGTGTTTTGTGTCAATGCATATGTTGATGGGAGTGCAGATTCGATTCCTGTCTATAACAATGACGTAAAATGGTCCACGACATCAAGCGCCAGCCATGCATACCGCGCTCGAGTCTAAGTCGTTAGTTTTGTATCTCTAAAGGAGAACATAATTTGAAATTGAAAGACTCGATAGCGTCATAAAATCAGTCCAACAACTATAAAACGCTATCCACGGAGTGTATAGGCTATTTTAAGGGAAATTTATATCAGCACAATGGTCAACTATATTTGTAGTTGGATAATACACAAAATGTGTACAACTGCATTCAGAAACCTTTTCAATAATGTGTTTAGAAAACGTCCGGCCACAAATGACCGTCATATTATGCCAACTTGATGAACATACGATTAATTTATGCAGTTGTAGTTGGCAGAAATTGAATCTGCGCCCCGGAAGCACCAGTTCATAATCCATCGTCATTTTCCCACCAGAAATGGCAGTCATAGTAGAAATATGCCAATATACATTTGTAAACGACAGAATAAGAATCTGTGCCCCGAAAACATTATAGACGACTTTTTAATCAATGTAGTCCATCCCTTAGCGTGTGTTGTGCGATGGGGTTTCCTGGCCTCTAAGCTAAGGAGACTGTGGGTATGACGTTTCCCTGAAGTCCCAATGGTGCCTTCTCTAGGATATCTCAGTGATTTCTGAAGGGAAAGTTAACACCACTCTTCTTATACATGCATAAAGAGAATACGTCATATATTAAGCCCGGGACATTGGCCAGGTACTTTCTTTATCGGATTGGTCAGCTGCATAGAAGCAAGTCTGGATTTAAACCCAATGCACTAATTTGGACACAAGGAGGACAGTTGCCCGCGTGGAAATACCATATTTGGATTAGTAGACTATGATCTCATTGTCCGATTTTAGTCTACCAGACATATTTTCTTGTTAGCCTAGTTCCTGTTGTCACTGTCACTAGCTAATGACTTCAATACGTCAACCAGAGCATATTATTTTATAGAGAACTCGGATAACCCAAAACTGTTTATAGGCCCTATAGTATTATACAAGGGGTAATAAAGATATCGCCATAATTTGAGTTTGTATTAAATGAATCAGCGATAGCTTATATATGGTTGACACAACATTTAAATAGTGTCAAACAGTTAATATCTATGAAAGTTTATATAACACGCCACGAGCGCATTTTGTTAGGTCATCATTCAGATTTATAGAATACGTAAACGGGCGACAATAAATTCCTTAACGAGGTATTACTGACAGCTTTGACGAATTAATGTTGTATGTAACTACTGGGTCTGGTTAAAGAAATGAAACAATATAAAATTGCAGTTGATATATGATGTAAGGTGATAAAGGCGGACATGGCATGTCTAAAAGACGAAGTCAAACCCACATTATGCAAGCGCTAAATCTGTCTATTGCGGGTCTTTCTTTAGGCCTGAAATAAGACATTAAATATCTCTCGATATCATCTTTAATCTGTGATCTTTAACGTAAAATGGACAATCAAGACTTCGTTTAGTATAACTCATCCTAATTAACTCTCGGTACCATCTTTAAACTGTGATATTTAATGAATTTGAATACATTTTGTGATGGACAATTTTACGTAAAAATGGATAATCAAGACTTAGTTTAGTATAACATCAACGTTAGTAATAATGATCGAGGCAATTTGACTGACATTTTTAGCATATTCTGTTTTCATTATCTTTTTTTTAACTTTTAACTATTTTAGTTCGAACTGTCAGCTCTTTATCTAATCTTACCTAATGTTCCTTTAATGGCTGTGTGTAGTTTGATCAACGGGTAAAATTGGTTTATCAATGGAATTTCGGTCCATAAGTTCCAATATTCACGGACATTTGCATGTACCTTATTAATCATGGTTGATCTGCACCAGGCCCGTAGCCAGTGGGTGGCAAGGGGGGGGGGGGGGCAATGCCCCCCTGAAAAAATGTCCCCCCCCCCCGCCCGAAAGAAAATTTGTCAACCATAACTCTAAAATACCTACTGTAGACTGTAACGGGTGTGTCCCTCCTAAAAACTTCACAGCTCCTCTGAAGCCAGCAAGCTAACTACGGGCCTGGTCTGCACCACATTTTATAACGTAATAGTTAACTGGTGTTTGATTTCCTCAACACCAATTTCACATTCTGCTCTTATCAACATTAACACTTAGATGCCTAATGGCTTGTAATTCGTTAGGTATATGGTTAAATCTTCAAATTAGTGGCTATCCAAATTTGAGAAATTTCTGCCTATCCACAGCTGAGGTACACTTAATTGTACGATTGTGCAAAATTTCGAAAATTCAATGTGGACAATGTCGTCACTGTGTATATCTGTAATTCGAAATACTCTCAGGGCGACGTTTCTCTGCTATGAACACGTGCTTATGGTAAAGCAAGGATTCGACAGCTTTTACAAAATTCGGTGTGAAGCGTTGGGTTCATCAGTTGAAACACGTTGAACCAATTTTAAGCTGCGAATTTTTAACTGAATATCTCAAATCTGTTTTAACCCCGGTTAAGGTGCTGCAAATGCATACCCACTGAAGACACAGGAGATGCACGAAAAAAGAAGAAACGCTAAACAAGTGCTTGTATTTCTGTAATTAATTTTAAACCAAAAATAAAACAGGTACATGTATTTTAAAAGCGATATTTACAAAACAAAAACCACCGTTTTGGATTCTATTCTTAAGTATTTTTATAGATTTAAATTGAATATAGCAACCTCAGAACACATACATCATAAGACCAATTACAAGCTGTATCAAACGGTAGCAAATGACGACTAAATAGAATTACACCATTTGGATTTAATTTCGGAGGTCATTAAGAATTTCTGTTCTCGCACTGCACTGGCTACGAGATATGGCTCAAAGAAACTCCTTGAACCAATCTTCATTGTTTCCTTTAGCATTTGGTGAGGTAAAACGTTATCCCCTTTTAGTTATGGCAAAATTCTTGAAGATCTGTCTAATGCAGATCTTTCGTTTGGCGTCAATTAGATATTTATTTACATGTCATGCCCATCGCCAACTCGCAAGTACTTCGGTGGTTTTGATTTTAAACAGATTAAAATAAGATTGGTATGGATAAGTGATATTTTGTTTGTTAACGTAACACGGAAGCAATGACAGTCGAGGTTACACTGTTATTCCAAAGACGATAACTTCATTATCTATATATTAAATACTATAGTGAGAACTGTCATCTCTATCTAAATTTTATATAATGCTTCTTTAAGCCGTTAATTTCTTAAATCTAGATTAGGATGTGCAGAGGTTAGTCATCACGACGTTTATAATATTTTCTTTTTGGGAATCTCAATTTCTTTATTTTACGTCTTGCTAGAGATTGCAGTGGTCGCAGGTTTCCTTTATCTGAAATAAGGTCTCCGGTAAATCTCGATTCAAGTGCAGCCAAAGAGTTCAACTGAAATATAAAACAATATGTGTCACATAAAATGTTTTAAAATAAATCATAATCTAAGAAAATGTTGTTTCGTGAAGCTCCGCAATTCCCAGACACGAGTCTTTTCGGTAACTAAACTTTAAAACTTCTGGTGAATTGTTTCTATAATACTAAGACGGCGATCCTAGGCTATGTTAAATCCAAAATGGTGGCCTGAACTGAAGTCGAGTGGTTTGCGTCCCGCTCTGATTCGAAAGAGTGCATGAAAAACTACCTATATGCCAACAGTGAACTACTGGAAAAATCTATTTGTTGCCAAAACATGCAAATGTCTTTATTTGTTTACAATTTTATGCAACTAGGCATATATTAATATAAATAAAATTGGTATTTCAATAAAACATTGTATGAATATCATTTTTTTAAGTTCTTTCAATGAATTTCATTTGAGATTAATATTTTCTAAAGTGTATTTAAAAGGTGACATAATTATAATATAGAGGTTTCACCAGTTTCTACTAATTAATCGACTTTCAAATAATAATGATAACCGAAAAGCTGATCTTTGACGTGTTTTGGATTCTTTATACCCGTGTTTTTTGCTACTTTTCTCTTTCTTGACAACCAACCATAAAATCACCCCTCATCGTACAATAACTATGTGCATGGTGATTACTCACCGTTTCTTCGCTTATTCTGGTTGGGTTTTCTGCAACGAACCAAGTGACCGCCTCGGAACAAGTTGGGGATGTTAGCGAACCCTCATAATTATAGTATATAGCGGATTTAGATAACATATCATTTGGGTTTAAAGTAACCTCTGCATGTCTTCCTGAAAATTAAATATATATTAGTTATTAATATTTTACACTTGGTTAAAGTTAAATAACAGATCCGTCTGTTCCACTCGATGCCGAGTATGTGTATTAGGACCAGTGGTATTGGATTTGATTTGTAATTAATGCTCCCGAGAATTATTCACCCGGTGACGAGTTTGGTATCTATTTTACTTCCAGATACAACATTTCAAGATCATTAATATCAGAAATGTTCGAGATCATTAATATCAGTGGCTGTAGTGGCTATGCATGTTTATGTTTGGATCAATTACGCATTTGAGAAAAAGAAGATAACCGTCGGTCATTTGAGCGGAAAATAAGTTTTAGTACATACCACATTTTGAATCTTTAGAATGCAACCTACATTGGCCATTTTTTTTTTCTCCTGGAAGCGGTTCAGGGAACGTTGGTGTTACCGCTGATCTACATCTTCCATCTCCGTCGATTTTAAATATTCTTTTAATAAAGGTGTAGATATTCTCCAAGAAACAGCTATTTTCTATAAATATCATAAATCAAGTATTAATCACATTAAATAAATTACTTATAATTTAATCAAAGTCTTAGTCGGCGAGAGAAGCAAAGCAGGGCTGGGTTAGCAAGCAAGTTTATCAGCTGTAGTCTAATGATTGTAGTTGTGTTCATGGTATACATTTCAGTGTTAGCGTACATTGTGAAGACAATATACGCTACGGGTTCAAAAGGATTTATAGAAACCGGTAGTGACGCATTGGTGTCGTGAAATGGCCTTAACACTACTTTAGTGATAAAGATCAGTTTAGTAAATATATTATTTATTTACATCAGGAGCAGGAACATACATACACAGGATCATAAAACAAACTAAACTACATCAGGAACATAAACAATTACATCAACACGGTACATTAATAGAGTATATGGCTATATTTCAACCATTTCGCCATTCTGCCTCGGCAGCGGCTGAACTCTGGTGAGCCCATTTGTCGGTCTCGGCTCCTCTCTTCTCACCCCGCCCATCTCTCGTCTGCGTCTCCCCAACTCTCGCACGTACGTACTTTTCCACCAAGGTGGCCCCAATTTTCAGCAAACGCTTGGTTACTTAGCATCCGACAATATATGGAGTTGTCTATTTATTAGATTATGGTATGTGGTATCATTAATTAACCAGTGGTATTTTCTTTGAAGTCATACCGAGGTTGTAAAGGACATTTGGGATTAATTATGTTTAATTACAACACAAACAGTCGTGACTAACAGAAGTTTCTACAGAGTTGAAAAAATATATATTATCAAAAACCAGACGGGGTCAATAAATAAGTTCTATGCACCTAAATGGCGTTCAATTTGGTGAAAGTTATAGAGCACTTTGTCACAGGACAAATCCTCGATTTCGACCTACAGTTCCGAAGACACGCATCAACCCTGTGAACGCAGTATAGACCATGTTATAATGGATAATTGGGAGCGGGGAATCACCATTTTGGTACTTTCTGTTCCAGACATTATATTACGTCTCTGAAAAGGCCTTTGCAAACGAGAGAGATAACCAGAGTTTTTCAAGGAATAACGGACCCTCATCCGCGTTCTTTCGGATAAACTGCTCTCTATGGCTATCTTTTTGTCGAGATGCCATGGGTAGCTATTATTTTATCCTTTAATATTAGTTTCTCCACATCACAGTGTATTTTAATAAATCTTGATATCAAATAACTTACCTTCGTTTTCAAACTCTGTAACCAGGTTGCTGAATATCTTTTCAAACGCTGGACTTTTCGAACCGTCTTCATTCTTTCAGAAAAAGAAAAGAACAAGATAACAATTTCATGTTTGGTAGACACGGCATACTATGATAAATGGAAAGTGTTCACTGAAAGTAGCGGTTATAGTCGAAAGTTGGTTTGTTTTGGGGTTTTTTGGGGGGGGGGGGAGGGGATGCCAATTTCCGAGTGACAGGAACTCATCTAAGGCTGTCATTCAAGGTTTGGAACAGTCCACGGACATGATATTTTACACAAACCACTATTAGATTTTTATAAATTAGCACCCTAGGCTGAACACTTGTGTATTGTACTTACCGAGAAGAAAATGGCTATGACTACAATACCACCCGGGTGTGCACTAGCTTCTGCCACATCTTTAAAATCGGAACGATAGTGGACAATATGAGCCTATAACACAAGAAAAACAGTTATAATACATAAGTTAGATTAATATAGCAGCTGTTATACTTTCTTGATATTATTGATTCAATGCCTTAATGTTAACATAGTTAATCGCTCTAATTATAATTAAATTTAACCGTCACAAGTATAAACAAACGTTTGATTTGGACAAAATGTGAGATGGCCAGCGTAATTTTCACCAGAGCATCATTAAAATTGAAGACCATGTTGACAAAAAATCTACAAAACAGAAGATATCTATGGTCAATTGTAAATTATACATAAAAAAAAGTTAACGCCCTCAACCCGCCATACTTGTTTCCAATTTGTGAAATAAGTACGGCGGACATGGAGGCTTATGGCCTGGAAAGGATAGCCGATCTCGCTTCCAGTTTGTTTCAGCCAGCTAAACACATCCGGCTTTATTCTCTCCACACGGTTCACTGATTGCTGTATTTTTCCCCAACAGTATACCAAATTATTAAAGATTGAAAATGTCTGATCAGGTAAGACTGTAAATAATTTCACAAATTGGAAACAAGTATGGCGGCTTGAGGGTGTTAACTTTTTTTTGTTTCATTATTTCGGTATTTTTGTAACCGGAATTCAGCTTTAACTGCACAAAGCATGCTTATTACTAAACCAGAGGATTCCAAATCAATACTTTCTTGATACGCTGCTGGATCTAGTGCATTGTCATTGTTGTGTAAGAAAGAGGGGGGGGGGATAGGATTTAGAATTAGACACGATTTAATACTAGATTTGCCATGTTTTACAGCTAGCAATATACCTGGTAATTATTAGCGAACATCAGTCTATAGATAACGGATGTCAGTTTATAGTAATCACCACTATTAGTAAAGATCATCAATTAATATCTGAAAGGTACAAGTTTCACAGTGATGCCGCCATTGTTCAGAAAAGACCCGACATTTAAGCTGCATTTCCTTTAGTACGGATCCGGTCCGGTTACGGAAAAATCACTTTCATAGAATTTTAGTAAGAGTGTTTCCTTATGTGCGGGTGCGGATACGGTTCTCTATGCGGCGTCCGGTGTGGTTTTTCGAAACGGACCATGTCGCGTTCGGTACGGCAACGCACGCGGAACCGTGTCCGTAAACACATATAACGCACGTAAGGAAACACAGTTTGGGTAGCCCGCACGGCAAAAAGCCAAAAATAGGTAGGGAAATTTCAATTTTCGCCCTTACTTAGGCACGTGCCATGTTGAAAAGAGAACCCTTCCGCTTGAAAAACCGCATATAAGGATACACAACATGCCGTGTGTCATGTCTGCTTCCGGACCGGAGCCGGACTGGATCCGTACTAAAGGAAATGCAGCTTTACGCTTTCGATACATTATATCAAAAAGTAAATGATTACCATTATTTTTTACTTCTCCCTTTACAATGTTGCGGCTATATCTCAACTTGTTCCTGACACGATACGTGCGCTGGCTTACTGGTATGTTGATTGGCGACTGGAATGAGTTTCGTTCGTCACAACATTTATTACGGGGATAATCAATCTTGAACCAACACTGGGGACCTATAAAAACATCCAGAGTTAATATTTATCAGTAATACAAACAAACATAAATTAGATGATTTAAAAGAGTGTGGGGGGGGTGTGGGTAAACAGCTGTCTCATCTACCCTAGATGGCTTCTGGTGACACTGCTTCCAAGGGTCATACTATTTTCTTTTTTGCCAAATCCCTTCCAACACTCAAATCTTTAAAGTTGCAATTTCATATCTTTAAAGTTGCAATTTCATATTTTTAAAATGTATTAAAAAAACGCCCTAAAATAGATTGTATCTATAAACAGTAATACCTTGTTAAAGAATAATCCTATTAATCCGATAATTCACTATTGCCAGTTGGGAAATTGGCAAAAATATTTTCAAATTCAAACGTTTGAAGATCGCCATTCCATGAGGGTGAATGGAAAAACAAGGGAGGTAATTGTGTTACTTTTTCTTGTGTCACTGATTTTTATGCCTGTGAAAAAAATTCCCATGGTCGTATAATAGTGACTTGATAACCTTTTGAGCAAAAGACATAGAAATAATTATGGTTTGACTTTGAATATGAAATTCCAGCTTTAATGTAAAGCATTTTCTTCTAATAATAGATTGGGTATATACATGCAACGTTTGATAAATACGCTGTTACTTATAATTCATTTACTATAATCAACAAATTACATCCTTTACATCTTCTCCAATCCCATCCCATCTATGTGTGTATAAAAACAATAAATTATATTCTTATTGTCGTAAGATAATAAATGACTTTTAAAATTAAATTAATTTTGATAATGTTAAAATAACACATTTATGATTTAAAGAGTCCTGCGGAAGAACGATCTAAGTTTTTTTCTTTTTTTGTCCTTTCGCATGAAACTCAAAACAGACTTTGGACAAGAATGTTTGACGCAAACAGAACAACGAGTGGCTTTGATTACAACATTAAAATGATGTTCACCACGAACCATAATTACCAGTACAACTGACATCAACTTTTAAGGTTAAATAAAGGGTCTGATGGACTTGTATTTGTCCCTGGGGGATGTTTGAAGGATATTGGTTCGATGTGACTCCGGTCGTTTTTACCTGAAAATGATTGTTCCACAGAAAGCGTATACAATTTGCTACCAGATGGCGGTATTAACTGGAGCTCATTGGAAAAGTGACGTGGACTTTCTTTCCCTGGACTCTTCATTTATTATTCCCTCTATCTTGTAGAATCCCAGCTAACTTGGAAAATTCATTCTTAATGTAAATAATGCACCGCCCAACGCCAAACAAACCGTGAATTTATCTGGGATTGATAGCAAATTAAATCATAGTCCCCAATCCATTTTATGGTCAAAGAGCGTAGCCTGGTTTCGTCTCTTGTGTGAAATAAAACCAAAATAGCTTGTTTTGTTATTGTGTGTAATTTTCTGGATGATTACTTTAAAAAGGAGAGTATCATAAAAATGTTAGCGGCATGAACATCCACAAAAGAACGGTGAAAGGTACACTAAAGTTAATAAAAATGCAGTGTTAATAACAATTTATTTTGAAATTATCGCGTAACAATAGAGTAACCTTATAACTCACCTATTCCCGAATCCGGATCATACGAAAAACAAGATTCCTCTCCTAGAGGACATAAAGCCCTTTCACCACGTGGTGTTGGACGCGGGGTAAAGTCGTTGTAGTGACCCGGTAGATAATGTGTAACTAATTTCAAAGCTTTCCTGACGTAAGAAGTGCTGAAATCAAAGTCATTTGCCAGTGTCTGCTGTGTTAAGCACACAACGCCCAACATCAATACCGCTTTGAATGCCATCGTGTATCAATATCTCAAACCAGAAGATACGCCTAAACTGATCGTTCAATGCCTGTCTTCTGCTATCAGGATAGAACACGCCAGCTATTTATATGGCCCTAAATCCATCGGAGTTGAAAATAGAAACATTGTCTGTACACCGTACCCCTCTTTAAATTTCATAGACACAATTGACTAAGTGTGCGTAAGTAGAAATTAAGCGATTGGGGTGTATGCAAACCCGATTTTAGCAAGTGTAGAGCCATCTAGATGTGTGAAAACACTGGTGAATAATGCAATTTGTTTGATGTTACATTAAAACAGTTGTTCGTACTCAGTGAGTAGGACGAGGGTTTGTTCCTTGTTATCCATCAATGTTCCTCCGGATTTCCAACGTGGTGCGAGGGTAGTGTCTAGTCGGATGGGACAAACAACGAGGTTTAGGGTACACACTGTCGTGTAAGTAAAAGGCGTTTACCTGTCTTCATTAAATTTGCTCAATCTGTGCAGAACAGTAAGACACTGGACCTCATTTCCTATTGCTGTTTCAAATGTAAGCGAAACCTAGTCGGGTTATTATCAATAGCGTAGCTATGATGTACTGTCAATGGGTGGAAATACCTATTGCAGACACCTCAAATAAATGGATTTAGACCATGATCAAATTTAATTTTTTCCCGAACTCGATAAACCAACCCCTAAATCAGGAATAGCATGGGACAGTTTAGTATCACGAAAAAGACCGCCAAAATGTAACATCGGGATATTGCAAAGTTATAGAGGTGACAAATTATGGATGGGAACAGAATCGCCAATAGATAAATAAAAGGGTGGTATGAGTACCCATGCCCACCTCTATATCCGCACTTATGGACTGCAATTTATACAATCTCATGAATATTTCAGTAATATGTCATTTTACCGCGTCGTGTCCGACACGTCATCAAGTTTATTGGCATTAAAATTGTCATCGTACTGTTGGTAGAGAGACACCTATTTACAGGGGAGTACATAACGATTTTGTTTAGGGGGCGGGGTGTGTTAAGCTAAAATTCGGCCGATTAATGCACATGTCCCTAGTACGAGTGACGCAGTCGGGAGCCGTGCGAGTTTTCTAGGGGCCATTGCCATTAGTCTCTATCATCCAGAAAAATATTATACGAATATTAGTCTGGATGCGTTGTCAGCAAGTTTTTTTTTAATTTAATACTTATTCGTCGTCACGATTCGTGTTTGTTTATATTAATGCAAGAATTGTAGGATTTATTGCGGGAAGGGGTGCACCTCATACTTGACTTGGCTACAAGATACTGGATAATCAACCACATTAAAAACCAAACACCCGGTTACGCATGGGCAATGGACTTTACCTTACAAGCTGAATGTGGAACAAGCAGGTGGAATGTTGCTGCTTTGGAAACATACAGGGGATGCTCGATTCACAGTCCTATTTCATTTGCAGCCATTGTTTTTATTTCAGCTTCATATCAAAGTCATGGATTGGCTCCTGATTGTAGGAAACGTCACGTTTTTAGCATGTAGACACTCTAGATTAGAACATTTTTAGTATGACTTTCGATATTCGCGGCGCAAATCGGTAACTTCCTAGTTTATGGCCCCAGATTGCACGAAAAATCACGTCATTTTGTTATTTTTTACGGCGGAGGGAAGGCCGAGTGGTTAGCAAGTGCGTATTGTATCATAGGGATTCGATTCCCCAGTTGTCCAACCTCGTGATTTTTTTCCGGGTCCTCTGTTGTCTTCCCATTGCTATAGACCTCTACGCGCAAGCTAATTATTGAAATAAAATTGAACCATGTGTTAATCCCGAAAGGACCTAGTTTTTCCTGATAGGACCCCCCCCCCCTCTCCTTCTCTCGCCCTCTAGACTTCATAATTTTGATCATATTTGGATGTAAATTAAAATATATGTTTATATCCTAAAGATATCGGATAGTAACTTTCTGGATTATTGCCCCCGATTCTTCGAAAAATATTGTTTTTATCTTCTTTGTGGACAATTATTCGTAACAATTTGTATCCGATTTATAAAACACGTTCACATATATCACCGTTACACCTTTATGAGGATTGAGTTCGAATTTCCTTAACATCGGACCGAAACTGTATGATACGATTTATAAAACACGTTCAAATATATCACCGCTAAACCATGATGAGGATTGAGTTCGAATTTCCTTAAAATCGGACCAAAACTGTACGACAAAATCACCGCGCCACGTACGCAAATAGTGTAAAAGTATGTAATACCGGTGTGAATCCTCTGGAGGTTACCATTTTTATCCGATTTTGATAAAACTTAATTACAATCTATACATAAGTCTTGCAAAATGTCGGCGTATATCGGCACGTAACTGTAAGCGCCTGTTAATTACCCTTTCCAATGTTGTATCTTCCATATTGTTTTTAAAAAGTCGTTAGGTTTTTTTTTATCTATAACCGATAGACAATGACAGACAGCATAGTTTGAAACTGAAAGTCTCGATGGCGCCATTACGTCATAAAATCAGGCAAAAAGTTTATATAACACGCCTACTTTTGTTATGGAAAAACCCGACAATTGGATTTTAATAGAAGTTTTTTTATATGTAAACATGATGTAATAAATTCCTTAAAGAGGTATTACTGACAGATTTGACAGAATTATTATTCTTTATCACCTAATAATACCTTATACTGGAGATATCGCTTTGAAAGTATTTTATTGGTCAGTTGAAAAGGAACTACTTATTTTCAAAGAACAGTCCATTTTCTTATTAAAAATATCTTCTTTTTTCGAAATAAAAATGAACTATTTTTATTTTTTTATGTAATTGACCTTGGTGGAAACACCTTGTTAATAGAAAGGACTTTGCTATGGTTGAATTGCTGTCAAAAAAGATTTATCACTACGCCGTAATGTAATCAAGTTCAGTAAAAGTGAAATCTATAGCAAAGAATTAATTTTATTTATTTGTTCATGTAAGGAAGGATTGGGTGATAAATGAAATCCCCTACACGGCAGAGCCTCTGGTTTATTTTTTACTTTATCGACTTATGTTGATATTTTTTTGAAAAAAAAAGACTCGTATGAGATTCTCTATATATAAATACTGCATTTGGTTAACAGGAAGGGGAAATATAATAATGAGATAGTATACAATTACATGACGTCATGGCGTTATAAATACATTATGTACATGACAATAATAATATTACAATATCAAAATACCATATAAAATTATGAAGCATTTAATTTAGGGTGATACTTGTTAATAAATGACGTTCTTTATTTTCTAGCAAATTATTATCCGACCAGTTGAGTTTATATAAGGGGAATACCCTAAATTTTTCCTTTCCACATGTATCTAAAGCGGTGGACACACTAACCGAATGATTCGGCCGAATCGTTCGGCCGAATCAATCGGCGTCAAAATTCGCCTAGTGTGCCCGAATGATTCGCCCGAATCAAACAGGTTTGATATATTCGGCCGAATATTTAATCGGCCGAATGATATTCGCCTGGTGTGTCCGCTTCGCCGAAGCATTCGGCCGAATGTAGAATTCATTAGCCAATCGTCACTCATATCGAGAAGTCACGTGATTGTTTGAAAACATTGACGCCGCCATGTTTTGATCATGTGAAAGGTGGCGTAATCGACTGGTGAATCGGGCGAATCATTCGGCTGGTGTGTCCACCCATTCGGCCGAATAAAATTCGGCGCCGATTGATTCGGCCGAATGATTCGGCTAATGTGTCAACTGCTTAAGTGCTCACTTAAAGGAATCATTCTATTTTTGGGATTAGCAATGTGGGATCTGTGTAGGTTCATCCTTATGTTTAGTTGTGATTCAGTTTTGCCGATATATTCTTCATTACAACCTGGACATATTATCAGATATATAACATTATTACTTTTACAGTTCATAGATTGTTTTACTTTAAAATGTACATTTCCATTAATTTTTACTGCTTTCCCTTCAATAATGTTTTACGTCTATTGTCACCACACTTTGTGACACCCGATTGTGTGACTTTAGAATCAAATTTTGAAGACGTAAGTATTCGTCGTAAATTTGGGGGTTGTTTGTAAGAATTGAGAATTTTTGTGGTATCTCATATTTCCGACATTTTTTGATATTTCTTAATAAATATGTATGTTTATTTATTACATCCCTGGCTTTTTCTTGAGTTGGATTATAAGTTGAAACTAATGTTAAGACATTTTCTTCTATGGTTGTAATCCTATGTCTATCCTTAGGGATTCTTAACTCTTTTGGATCCATTTCTAAGGCTTTGCGATTAGCTTCCTGAATGAGTTTTATGGGGTAATTTTGTTTAACTAAAAATTGTTTCAGTTCGTTTAATCTAACTTATTTGGTTTCTGGATTAGATACAATAGTGCAGACCCTTCTAGCTAGATTAAAGGGTATATTTCTTTTTGTGTGTGGAGGGTGACATGAATTAAAATTTAAATATTGGTGTGTATCGGTTGGTTTGTAATATAGGTCAGTTTGTATTATGCCATTATTTGATACTATAACTGTGACATCTAAAAAGTTTAAAGATATGTTACTATTTGCAATGGTGAAGCAAATATTTTCGTCTAGCTCGTTAAGCGATCAATGTAATTTATGGATTACTTCCTGAGCTGCTTTTAGGATTAAAAAACAGTCGTCCAAGAATCTTTTCCATGCTTGTTTTATGTATATATACATCTCGTGTCCCAAATCGATTATTATTTGGTTGTACCAATTGTTTTCTAAAAAAAAAACCAAAGCTAATGTAGCGTACGTAGGGCTTATCTTGCTACCCACTGGGCAGTCTTTCTACATTATTGGACATTATGATATCAATGGATTTTATAATAAAATAGTTACTGATTCTCTCGAGTATTTCGTCAGAATATTTAACTAACCAGTATTCTATAGCTTTAATTCCAAGTTTGAGGTCTATGTTATTGTAGAGATTGACTACATCAAAACTTATAAGTTTAGTGTACTTCCAGGAGCTACCTTTGGTGGTAAATGGTTAAGAAAATCTAATAAAACTGTTGACGTGCTTACACAGTGGTTTTAATAGAATATCAAGGAAATTACTGAGACGTTGTGTAACACTGTGAGGTCCTCCTACTGCGGTTGAGTTTTATTTCAATAATTCGCTTGCACGTAGAGATCTTTAGCAGTGTGGAGTTGAGGGGGGGGGGGGATTACACGGAGAAAACTAAAAAGTTTGACAGGTCACGGTGGCTATGTGGATAAGGCGCTGGTTCGCTAGCCTGGAGGGCGGGTGTTCGATCCCTGCATTGGCCGAGAAAGTTCATCTCGATTTTCCGGCGTGATTTCCCCTTGTCAGTGATGCAGAAGGAGGGCCTGACAAGGACAGCTGCCTAGTCGTTCGGATTGGATGAAAAACCGAGGTCCCGTGTACACATTGGAGATTGGAGTGCACGTAAAAGATCGCTTGGCAGTTGGAATTCGATATAAGAGTAGGCCGTAGCGCCGCTGCCCGGGCAAAATTTCCATCATAGCACACTGTATGGCGTATGTCCGTCTTCATTAGCCCAGGTTAGGTGCAAAAGAGTAGGACGTTAAACCCCATTTCATTTCATTTCTACTCATTGACACATAAGTTACAACCGGGGAATCGATCCACATTCTGCGATCCAATTCCAAGATTTATTTGCGATATCGTGTGAACATTTGGGCCATGGGATGAGAATAATGTGTTCAATAGTATGTCCTCATATTTCCAGCTTATGCATAACTGTGGTGTTTACTAAAGAGTCAATCTTATCTGAAATTAACTTTTGAACCCCAAAGCAATATCCACAAAACCAAAACCACAGTTTTGTATTATATTCATAACTATCTTTATAGTTTAAGATTGAATATAGTAACCCCAACACTACACATGCATTACACCTATTACAAACCTATCGAACGGTACCAAATGGCTATTAAATGACAATTAAATAGAATAACACAATTTTTGATGCAATATTTTAGGTGTTTGGAATTTCTGCCATTGTGGATTCTCCAAATTCATTTTTAAGTGATCCCAGCCATACTGAAAACCATATAATTGACATGTAATACACAACATGAATAAAATGACTATTGACTTAAAATCTACTGTTTGGATTTCATTTTGGCTGGCACTTTGAATTTAAAACCACATTAAATACACAGTAAAGTTCATATCTTACGACATACTGGCAAATAATATGGGGGGGTCACGTGGTTAAGACGCTGGCTCTCTAGCCTGGAGGTCGGATATTCGATCCTTGCATTTGTCGAGAAAGTTCATCCAAATTTTCCGGCGTTGTTTCCCCTTGTCAGAGATGGAGGGCCAGACAAGGACAGCTGTCTGATCATTCGGATGGGATGAAAAACCGAGGTGCCGTGTTCACGTAAAAGATCCCTTGGCAGTTGGAATTCGATATAAGAGTAGGGCGTAGCGCCACTGCCCGGACAAAGATTTCCGTCATTTCAACACTGTATGGCGTTTGTCCTTCTTGATAAGTCCTATTTAAGAGCAAAACAGTTGGACGTTAACCCCATTTCATTTTATTTCATGTGGGCTGATAATTTGATGGAAGTTCCATTTTATTACCAAAAGAAGCAGCAATTTTGAAAGCAATTCCTGGCACAATGTGAAAAAAGAAAACCAAGATTTATTTTGGTCAAACTCGTTTATTTTGCTTCTACAGTCGCCGTGGGTTTGAAGAATTAATCAGGTAATTATTTATTGTCGCAGCACTAAAACAAACTGGCTATGAGATATTGGATTATGTTTAATATGCAATTTCGCCATGGTCGAATTTGTTTAAAGTTGCCGTATATGTATCATTGAACTAAATTTTATCGGTTTCTTTTACTTTGTGTTTAAAGTTGACGTATATTATGTATCATTGAACTAAATTTTATTGGTTTCTTTTGCAATTTTGTTTGAGGTAAAATGTTATCTTTTTCCTCCTATTAAGTAAAAACGTCAAAATATTGGACGTTTAAAGATGCAGATCTTTGGTTTGATCAATAAGACATGTTAGGTCTATCACTAATTCTGGTGGTTTTGATTTTTAACAGATTTATATACGTTAATTTCTTAAATCTAGATTTGGTTGTGCAGAGATTAGTGATAACGACGTTTTCTTTTGGGGAATCTCAATTTCTTTACTTCACGTCCTGCTAGTGATTGTAGTGGTCGTAAGTTTCCTTCATCTGAAATAAGGTCTCCGGTAAATCTCGATTCGATTGCAGCTAAGGCTTTTAACTGAAATATAAAATAAAATTACTTGTTGCACAAAATCACATTTGTTCTCTAAGATATTTTACAACCTGTGTAACACACGTTTTCTCGTCAGACTTTTCGGTAACTAAAATTTTAATGTTAATAAAAGCACTTCTAGTGAATTGATTCTGTAATTCTAAAATGGTGACCCTGCCCAGATGCGGTCATTTTCAATCCAAAATGGTGGCTTGAACTGAAGTCGAGTCCCCTGTACCCTGCTCTGATTCGAAAGAGAGCATGAAAGATTACTTTTATGCTGCCAATATTGTTCTACCTTTGTCAACTACTGGGACATATTATATTTGTTGCAAAATATGTCAATGTTTGGTGTTTTTACACAATCTTTTTTCACAATTTTAACGTAGTCATAAATTTTGACTGATACTTGTCCTTATATGAACTATAGACCTGATGTCTACCTTACCTGTTGGTGAATACACCATTATATTTGATTTAATGGTCGAGAGCAAAACATTAAGTAATATATTGAAACAACACGAGTGACATAGTCACGAGTAGTTGTTTCAATATATTACGCAATGTCTTAAGCTCGAGACCATACAACATTATACAGTCGGACGTGCTTTGTAATGAAATATATCACACGTGTCCAAAAATTTAACTAGTTTCTACTTGTCTCTTTATTGTCAATCACTTAATGATTTTCTAAGTACATCGCATAATATTACCGTTTCGTCGCTTATTCTGGTTGGGTCTCCCCCCCCCCCTTATTCTTGCTATAGGTTGGGTACCCAACCCAAAATCGAAGGGGTTTGCTGTAATTGCAGGACTGGTGTTCTTTTCAAAATACCCGATACCACTTCTTTCTACAAATAGATAGCGATAAACTCTTCGCCATCTATTGTGAAATAGATCAATTGGAAGGGTCGCTTCAATATATGATATCGGCTGCTTGGTATCGTTATTGTTCACCCTGTGTAGATGTAAAGGTCACTCACCGTTTCCTTGCTTATTCTTGTTGGTTCAGCAGCAACCAACCAGGTGACAGCTTCAGAACAAGTTGGGGATGTTAGCGAACCCTCATAATTATAGTATACAGCGGATTCGGATAGCAGTTCATTTGGGTTTAAATAAATGTCGTCTGCATGTTCTCCTGAAAATTAAATTTATAGTTATTAATTAATGCTGACGATCAAATCATAATAATACACTACATATTGGTAAAGTTAATTAAAAGTTGCGTGTGTCCCACTCGATGCAGAGTATGTGTATTACGGTCAAACTACAATATTCTATTCTTTACTTATGTTCAAACAGCTTAGCACTATTTTACATATTATCAAACAGCTTGACATTATTCTATTCTTTACGAGGTCATTAATAGTTCTGACTCCCTTTTGGAACCAGTTCTTAATAAATCCAAATCTGAATATTTTATTATAGCAGATGGGTTGTAATAAAATATTCTCCATGTTCATATATTTGTTATCCTTTTCGAGTACATTCCCAACAAACTCAACCCATACTTTATAGGTGTCCCTCCAGAATGGGTTTTTCTATAACCCCAAGTATTTTGGAGTTTGAATTAGGTCCTATTCCAGAAATTTCAAAGGGGAGTATTTTCAAATAATGGTCTATAAATGGACTCCAATTACTGTTTTGACTATGTAACCTTGTGATCCAAGATATTTTCATACTCTTATTGGATGCATTGATATTAGTCAAATTTAGACCTCCGTTTTCGATTGATATTGTGACATCTGAGAGTTTAATTCGGTCATTTCCATGATTCCATCAGATCAGAGCATTCTTGGTTGGGTAATGCCGAGAATAAGTGATTGATTTTCGGTAATATTAACCTCTTAAGAATGGTGACTCTTCCAATTAAAGTCAGTTTACGTTTACTCCAAATATATGTTAGTTTCTCAAGATCATCCAATTTCGCATTAAAGTTAAGATCTATAATTTCATCTAAATTTGTACTAAAATTGATGCCAAGAGATATAAACTGATTTTCAGGTAAATTAAATTTAAATTCATTGCATATTTTTGTTTTTGAACCTGCATATCGGTCCATCCAGATAGCATCACTCTTAATACGGACATTCTAAAGAATAATTCCAGAGTATTCATAATTTCTCGCAGTGATTCTTCTGACCCATCCAAGAAAAGTGATGTGTCGTCCGCAAATTGTGCTATTTTAAATTGCCTACCAAATATATATATATATACACAATTCTATCGTTTTGCCTAATCATTGACCCAAGAACATCTGCGCATAGTAGAAATATACACGGCGAGAGCGGGTCGCCTTGTCTACAGCCTCTTTCCAGCTTAAAGAATTTAGACAGATGACCATTTTTGTAAAGTATTGAATCCGCAGACATTTTCAATGAATTTCCATGACACACTGTAAAATGTCTATTCGTTTCAAACAGGAGGTCGTAAGTCAACCTTGTGCATTCACCAATATATCTGTCAGAAAGGAAGCCTTACTGTCTTCATGGATTAATTTGGGTAGAACGGATTTAACATAATTGGCAATGCAGCCCGATATGGCTTTGTAGCAAGAATTCAGCAGCGTTATTGCCCTCCAGTTTTTTTAGAAGTGTTCGATTTTTCCATGGTTTCGGAATACATGTAACCACGCCTTGTTTTTGGGTCAGTAATAGTTCCCCTGTATATAGTGCACAGTTAATAGATCTCAGCATAATCTTAGATAAATCACGCCAATTTCTTGGATATTTTTGTTTTTAGAATTTCTCTTTTCTAGACTGAGGAAATATGTGGCATTTCTCTCCTCAGTTAATAGATCTCAGCATAATCTTAGATAAATCACGCCAATTTCTGGGATATTTTTGTTTGTAAAATTTCTCTTTTCTAGACTGAGGAAATATGAGGCACTTCTCTCTCCTTCCTCAGTCCATTTGGCCCTAGATCTAACAATGATTCCTTCAATTTTCTTTTTCCTCTGTTCCTCTAATTTTGAAATCAAATTTTACAATTGTTCATAAAGTTCAATGTGGTTAGGATATATTTCAGTTTTGTTTTCAATTTCTTGTATTTCTAGCATCAATTTTTTTTTCAGTCTCAGAATTCTCCTTTTCAATATGGTTGAACCGAATTTCCGAGGAAAGTTTGCTAAAAAATGATAATTCACTCAGTGACGAGTTTGCTTTCCAGGTAGAACATTTAAATTCGTTTGAGATTATTAATATCAGTGGCTGTAGTTCAGAGCTATAGATGTTTATATGTTTGGATCAATTACACATATGAAATGAAACGAAATGGGATTTAACGTCCTACTTTTCTGCACCTAACCTAGGCTAATGAAGGCGGACAAACGCCATACTAGTGTGCTATGAGGGAAATTTTGCCCGGACAGCGGCGCTACGTCCTACTCTTACATCGAATTCCAATTGCCAGGGGATCGTTTACGTGCACGTCAATGTGTACACGGGACCTGTTTTTTTTAGTCCCATCCGACTAAACGGTTAACCTTGACAGGCCCTACGTCCTGCATCACTGACAAGTGGAAACCGCACCGGAAAATCTGGATGAACTCTCTCGGCCAATGCAGGGATCGAACACCGGACCTCCAGGCTAGCGAGCCAGTGCCTTACCCACTTAGCCACTAATTTCACATATGACAAAAAGAAAATAACCGGTGGGCCTTCCAAAGTATTTGTGCTTGTTAGCGAGAAGTTGTTTATTAAGTGTTTGTACATACCACATCTTGAATCTTTTGTATGCAACAAACAGTTGGTGTGTTCTTTTTTTCCTGAAGGGGGGTCAGGGAACGTTGGTATCAACGATGATCTACATCTACCATCTTCTTCGAGGTTAAATATTCTTTTAATAAAGATCAAGATATTCTCCAGGAAACAAACATTTTCTATAAATATAATAATTCATGCAACAGTCACATTAAATAAATTGCTAATAATTTTATCAAAGTCTTAGTCATCGAGAGAAGAGAAGCCATGAAGGGCTAGGTTGGCAAGCAAGATTATCAGCTGTAGTCCAGTGGCAATTGATTTTAATTGTTCTCCACCGTCGATTGTAGTTTGTTTTGTTCATGGCATACACGAAATGAAGCAGGGTTTAGCATCCTTCTGTTGTGCCCCGACTGGGATGATAAGACGGTCATGACATCCACACATTTCCGTTTTGCGCGTATATTGTGAACGCGACTGGCGCTACGGGTTTAAAGGGATTTAATGAAACAGTACTGACGCACTGCGCCGTGAAAGGACACAGACTGTCGATTTATAGCGTTTTCGACCTTCAATTCCGAATATGCGCACCTTTTTCACAACCCTGTGAACGCAGTGACCAGATTTCTACGCAGTTCTTCTGCTGGATAAGCTGCTTTGTATGGTTATCTTTTTGTTGAGATTTATCTGCTGTGTGGATATATTTCGACGCGCCGTGCGTAGCTGTCACTTTATTTTACAATATTAGTTGCTCCCGCTATTAAACAGCATTGTCAAAATAGCTGTGTTTTACAAAGCGATAGTGTATTTTAATGAATCTTGATATTAAATTATTTACCTTCGTCTTCGAACTTTTCAACCTCGCCCAGTTCGCGGAATATACTTTCAAATGCTGGACTTTTTGAACCGTGTTCTGTCTAAAGAAAAAGAAACCCAACAATATAGGAAGCTCATTAGATGAAAGGAAATTAGCACTCTGGCTGCACATTTAAACGGTTTGCAACACTTTTGTGTATTATGATGTACTTACCGAGAACAAAATCGACACAACTGCAATGCCACCCTTGTGTACGCTAGCTTCTGACACATTATCAAAATCGGAACGATGGTGGACAATGTGAGCCTATAATATAAGAAAACATAATAAGTTAGATTAACATAGCAGCCGTTGTTGTACTGGTGTTTCATATCATTGATGCAATTCCCTGGTGTTTATCCACTTAATTGCTCTATATCAGAATTAAATGTAACTTTTACAAGTATAAACAATAGCTGCAAGACAAACTCAAGTGTGTATTTAGGCAAAAAAAGTAAGATGACTCAATTTAACGTCGGCAGTATCATCCCCGTTAAAAACCAGAATGGTTACTTACATTACCATTTAATACAGAAAATTATTCAAAACAGAAATTGTCCATAGTCTAATCTAAATTAAAGTAAGCATTATATGTTAAGCTCCTTATCAATGTCAGCCTTTAAACATTACCTCTGCGTCAAAGTTTTGGCCACCAATTGTATGCTCAGTTTGTCTGTCGTCGCCACGTGGCCCAAAATGTATGTGCACATTGTCCATGATGTACGATCGATGGGTTCCTGGTACGCCATACAGCCTGATGTTGTCATCCTCAGGTTCAAATTTAGGGTAAAAACCTAAAATCAAACATGAAACATTTTACGTGCCTTTTTCGATTGAGTTTAGAACTGGAACAATGAAGTACACAGGTAGTATTTTATGTAACCCCGGTGCTACACCAACACTGAAGTTTTCTATCGGTATTGAACATACGCTGGAATGCCGACATTCCTGCTGATTCATCCATTTCAGCAATCCCCCTTTCCATCCACACATTTAAAATGGCTATACTTTGCGTTAAAACCGATTTTATATTCAGTTATGGATGCCGGCAGTCGAATTGGGGCTAACAATTCAGCTTTATCTGTCGATGCATACATTTGACTGCACGGAGCATTCTCAATACTAACGCCGAATATTCCAATTTTAATACCTTATAAAGGTTTACTTTCTTTAAGTTACTCTTGTGGGATCTAGTGGTTTGCCCTGTGTAAAAATGGGGAAAATTGGGATTTAGAATTAGTCACGATTCTATAGTGGAATTTGTCATGTTGTATACACAGATACAGAGTTGGGATGGGTTTAACGTCCACAAAACACAGACTAGGTCATTTCGATACTAACCCACGGTTCAATTTTACTTCAATAATTCTCTTACGCGTTAGGGTCTTTAATAGTGGGAGGATACCGGAGGAATTGGAGAAAACTCACAGGTTGGACAGGCGACCCCATTCCTTGTCACGTAAAACCGGGGAATCGAATCTACGTTCTAACCATTCGGCCATCCAACCCCCGTCATGTTTTACAGCTAGCAATATACCTGGTAATTATAAGCGAACAATATTCTATTGATAAAGGATGTCATGTTACAGTAATCAGCACTTGTACCATTACTACAGATTGTCGGTTATGCCCCCGTCAGACCGGGTTGGCGTCCTGACTGCGCTGCAGCGACCTCACGACGACCGTAAAATGCACAAGGTCCACGGTAAACGTGAACGCAACGAGAGAAAATGTTCAAAATAATTTCAGAGCAGGTCGCAGAACCTTGGCGTTTGTTTAAGACCTGCTCAAAACAAACGCCGTTACTCGGCGACCACAGCACGATATCTGGCGCTTCCAAAATGCCTTTACCACGCCTATGACGATTCTGGCCCGCTCTGGGACCATTTTCCATTATCGTAGCTGGAAACGGACTTTTTGCGCTTTCGATCAATCATATCAAAATTTTAAATGATTACCATTATTTTCTATTTCTCCCTTAATATGGCTGCGTCTATATCTCAATTTGTTCCTGGCATGACGTGTGCGGCGGCTAACTGGTATGTCGATTGGCGACTGGAATGAGTTTCGTTCGTCACAACATTTATTACGGGGATAATCAATCTTGAACCAACACTGGGGACCTATAAAAAACATCCAGAGTTAATATTTATCAGTGATACAAACCAACATAGATGATTTAAATAAGTGTATTAAATATAGCAAATGTGGTGGAGGGAGGGGTAAAACAGCTGCCTCATCTACCCCAAGTTGCTTCTGGTAACACTACCTCCAAGGGTCATACTATTTTTTTTCTCTTTGTCAAATCCCATCCGACCAAAACCAGTTAATTAAAACATGTTCTTCTGATACATGACGGGGTATTTGTTAGGTTATACGTGTCATAGTGTATCTTCGTATTATTTTATTATATGATTTTAGGTAAAATAGTAAATGACCAATGTCCGCAATGATATCTCACTAATCTTTCATGTCTTTTAACTGTTTGAGTTTATACTTAATGTAACGATATATATATATATTACGTAATTATAGTTAACAAGCATTTTTGCTATGGTCATATCTTAATGTAACGATATATATTACGTAATTATAGTTAACAAGCATTTTTGCTATGTCCATATCTTCTTCTGTATTTAAACATCGGTTTCATATGTTCAATTTAACATCTTATCAAATATCATTATATAATTATTTTAATCCTAAGCTTGTATATATGTTCTATATTCTACTGTAACTTTAGTCTGGTGACCGGTTCGCCCTAGCGATACCTATCTCGTTACTGTGATCGTTAGCCATTTTTAAACATTCGTATATTAAAAGTACAATTTTAACTATTTATCTGAGTTTTCGTCGTTAGTATTGGAAAAAGCTACAAACCCCAAGAAAACAACACTTCGGCATATGTATAATATGCATCTGTACCTTTGGTAGTACAGTTTACATAGCCAACATTTAAAGAAATGGCTTGTAATTATACCTCAATTAATTTATAAATCCTTTACATCGTCTCCAATCCCATCCTATCCATGTATTTTCAATAAAAAAAACAAAAAGCTAAACACGATTCTTATTGTCGCAAGTAAAGCGCCCGAATCAAAACATACCTTGAATGATCCTGGGACTGATTACAAATCATAATCCCAAATCCATTTATGGACATGGACAAAGAGCATAGTAGCACTGTTTCGTCTCGAACGTGAAATAAAATAAAAATTGCCAAAAGGCTTTTATTTTTGCAATTTTGGGAAATTTTCTGGTTGATTTATTTCCAAAAGAGAGTATCATAAAAATCTTAGCGGCGTATATAAAGTTAATAAACATACCCTAGGCGATGCAGTGCTAATAACAATTTATTTTGAAATCTATCAAGTAATAATACAGTAAAACTCACCAATTCCCGAATCCGGATCATACGAAAAACAAGATTCCTCTCCTGTTTGACAAAAAGCTCTTTCACCATGGGATGTTGGATGCGGGTTGAAGTCATTGTAGTGGCCCGGTAGATAATCTTTAGCTAATCTCAAAGCTTTCCTGGCGTAAGAAGTGGTAAAGTCAAAACCAGTTGTCAGTGACTGCTGTGCCAAGAGCACAACGCCAAACATCAACACCGCTTTGAATGCCATCATGTATCAATGTCTGATATCACGAACCAGAAAAGAAGCCTAAACTGATCGTTCAATGCCTATCTTCTGCTACAGGATAAAACACGTCAGCTATTTATATGGCCGCAAAACCATTAAATTTCATAGACCTGATCGACTAAGTATACTTCAAAGAAAATTATGCTTATATAAGCTATTTTTTTTTTTTTCGATGTCATTTTTCTTCGGTGGTAAGAGACCTTTTATAAGTGCAGTTTGAAATTGGTACAATGACGTTTCTGCTTTGATCTTTAATATCCTTGGGATATTAAAAATAAATACACAATATGATACAAATGGGCATTATGTGAAATATAGCTCCAGTCCGAGAAAAAAAGACACCGGTGCAATTTGTTTGATGATACAGTTTATCGCATTTCTGTGGAGCCGCAGTGTCTCAGAGAGTAAGATGCGGGTTTGCTCCTTGTTGTCCAACAAAGTTCCTCGGGATTTCCAGCGCGATTTACTATTAACAGTTGTGTTGGGATAGTGTCTAGTGGGATGGCACAAACAACGAGGTTCCGTGCACTCATTGGCATGTACGTAAACAGGTATATGGCTATTGTCGAAATAGTTGCTCAATCAGTGCAGAAAAGTAGTATGTTACCCCCCACCCTTTCTCATTGCTCTTTCAAAATTTAAAGTTTGCGAAGCCAAGTCGGGTTATTATCAGTATGATGTACTGTTGATGGATGGATAAACCAATCCCCACATCCCACTACCTGGAATAGTGTGGAAAAATTTAGTATCACGAAAACGATAAGGACCGATAGAAAGTAAAATCGGAATATTGCAAATTAATAGAGCTCACAAATAATGGATGAGAACAGAATCGCCAATAGATAAAAAATAAAAGGTGGTGGGGGTACGCTTGCCCGTCTCCATATCCGCTCCCAGGGGCTGCGATTTATATAATCTCATGAATATTTCAGTAATATGTCATTTTACAACGTCATCTAATTTATTGGCATTAAAACCGTCATCGTATAGTTTGTAAAGAGACATATTGTTATTTATTTTGTTTACAATTTTATTTATTTTAGAGAAATAAAGTCGCGTGTAAATGACTAAGCGTCAGCGCAGTCAATCATTTATGTGTAGGAGACTGGGATGGTGCTTGGGAACGAAAGACCGAAGAAAATAGCCAGAGAAACAGAAAAAAAGAAGAGACCAGCACGCCGATGTCATTATTCCACAACATACTATTTTCTATTTATCAAATCCCTTCAGACTAAAAACATTAATTTAAAACATGTTCTTCTAATATGTGACTGGGTATCTCTGTTAGGTTATATGTATGTATGCATCTGTACCTTTGGTAGTACAGTTTACATAGCCAACATTTAAAGAAATGGCTTGTAATTATACCTCAATTACTATATAAATTCTTTACATCTTCTCCAGTCCCATCCTATCCATGTATTTTCAACAAAAAAACAACAAAAAACTAAACACGATTCTTGATGTCGCAAGATAACAAATGACTTCTTTAATTAAAAAAAATTGATAGTGTTAAAATAACACATCTGTACTTCCCTATATTTTGTTAAATCCCAGCTTACTGGGAAAATTCTTTCCTAATGAAAGTAAAGCGCCCGACTCAAAACAAGCCTCGAATGTGCCTGGGACTGATCACAAATCATAATCCCAAATCCATTTATGGACAAAGTGCGTAGCACTGTTTTCGTCTCAAACTTTCTGGTTGATTAATTTCCAAAAGAGGGTATCATAAAAATGACAGCGGCGTATATATTCACAGAAGAAAAGTACACTAAGGTTAATAAACATACCCTAGGTGCTGCAGTGCTAATAGTTATTATTTATTTAGTTCACAATTTTATTTATTTTAAATAAATAGAACTCGAGTGCACGAATGACTAAGCTTCAAAGCAATCAATCATTTCAGTGTAGGAGACTGGGAGTATGCTTAGGAACAAAAGACTGAAGAAAATAACCCGAGAAACAGAAAATTATTCTTCCCCAACATAACTGAAGTCGATGACTTTATCTTATTTATAAACCGTACGTAAAATGCGAATATCTCCGCATTCCAGTACGAAAACCCTTATATCATGTTTTCTTGTGGAAAACCTCCATGGAAGAATAACCCGTTACAGGTTTAAAGAGAAACTTTCGGAAGAATAAGCCCAAATTCTATTCAAAGCCGCCTACAGACTATCAGATCGCACTAATCAAACCCTTTCGATGTTCAGAACTGTTAACTATTTTAGGAGCTCTGAAACTTTCAGACAAGAACAGGAGTAACATAGTCACTGACTTTTAATCATAACTCGTCCTATACAGTCTTTTATTACAAATTGTATTCATTTGTACCATTATTATTGTTACCTTGTGTTGGATATGGAATACAGCACTCGGCAATCCTCAACAGATTTCGAAACCTACATCTAGTCTCGGCTGTATGACGAATTCCGCCCATGATGTCTTGGAACTACTTTAAAGGTCCCGGATGAAACATGGCTGCGCCCATGGTGTCTTGTTTATTTGTAATAGCGTCAAGTTTTCCCGTTAAAGTAAACCGGTAGCCATATCGCAAATGTATGGGCGTAGGTACATATCACGTTCATACAACCGAGACTGGATATAGGTTCCGGAATCTGTCGAGATTTGCCGAGTGGGAATACAGTATACTCCTTGGCAAGCCATAGTCTACCAGCCTTAAGAGAATATTGAAACCCCCCTATAAGTCTCTTAACTTAATATCAGAGATTGCCATTTGATTTAGATTTCTGGTGTATTTTGACGAACATAACCGATGAAAATGACAATTTTAATTTGTTTTTCCAGTTCAAGTTACGTGAAAAACGGAAACAATTGAATGTAAATCAATTTATATACATCTATATTACATTATTTTATGCATTGCAACCCTTTTGTGTAAATTTTTAGGTCTCAAATATAAGCTCCGTTTAAAGACTTGTCCATCACAGATCCATTTCGTTCGTTCCTATTATTTTTGTGGTGCATATATACTCAGCCAAATTAAAAACTTGACACTCCGGATTTTTGGGACTAGATTTTTAATATTTGGTTTAAGGCATCTCTTATAATGTTAGTGTTATGTTGTGCACAGACGACCTTGACATCAACAGAAAGCAAGAATACGTGTCGCCGAAAGTCCTTGACATTGATAACGTATGTGATGTCACAGTACCCCCCCCCCCCCCCAAATGAAATTCTCAGACTTGGAGAACAATCGGAATAAAGTGTTTAGTAACGGATGTGGCCTCCTCTAGCGTCTCGTACTGCCACACAACGTCTTCTCATGGATCTCAGAACATTAGTAAACACTACCCGAGGAAGACGTAGCCACTGCTCAGCAAGAGCATGTTGAAGGTCCTGCAACGTCAGTGGTGGATTCACTTGCTGACGAACACGTCGACCCAGTTCGTCCTAGATGTGTTCAATAGGATTAAGGTCGGGACTTGGACACCGGCATTTCTTATAAAAAGTCTGGGTAGCAATTGCCGTATGGGGTCGAGCATTGTTTTGTTGAAACGTTAGTCCAGGCCCATGTCTCTGCATAAACGGAAGAACAGGTTGCAAAATCTGATCCCTGTACTGAACAGCATTTAAGTTCCCTTGGACAACAACAAGAGGAGAACGTCCATGTACACAAAAAGAACCCCAAACCATGACGCTACCGCCACCAAATCGGTCAACTTCTCTGACGCATACTTGAGCGTAACGTTCATCTCGTCTGCGGTACACTCGGACCCTGCTATCGGCAAATCTCAAAGTGAATCGAGATTCGTCACTAAAGACAACCGAATTCTACTGTCTTTGAGTAAATCTTATGTGTCTTGTGGCCCACACAAGTCGGTTACGGCGATGAAGAGGTGTCAATATTGGTCCATTATAGGGCCTACGAGCTCGAAGACCAGCAGCCTGCAAGCGATTTCGAACAGTTTGTGCAGTTACCCTTCAACCAAACATCTCTACTTGTGGAGGTTGCAGTGACAAATCTGTTTCTAAGATGACGTTATCGTATTGCTTGATATTCCTGGAGTGACGTCACACGTGGCGCTCCCGCCCTTGGGCGGTCGGCAATAGTTCCAGTTTGAAGCACTCTCATTCTAAGATTAATTATTGTCTGGCATGAACAATTAAAGGCTCTTGCAACAGTGACCACAGACTGACCAGCATAGAGCCTACCTGTAGCACGTAGACGTTCTACATTTGAAAGACGCGGCATTTTCTAACAAAGATGAAAATGACAATTTTAATTTGTTTTTCCAGTTCAAGTTACGTGTGCGTGTTCAGTTTAAGCAAACTTGCATTGATTGACCTTACGAGTTTGTGTTTGCGCATGTTTTTCATGTTTATATGCTCAAAAGTCCCGTGATCCACGTGACTTTACAATTTTGTGAAATTAAAGGCTTCTTACTATACTTACTATCGTTACAAACACTTTAAAATTTATTTGACTTACCAGAAAAAAAAATTGTTGAAATTCATCAGTGTCAAGTTTTTAATTTGGCTGAGTATATTTCTGACTGATGTGATATAATTTTGTGTTCTTATATGCTTCTTTAGTTTCGATATTATTTTTGTTCTTTTATTTTTAAATAAAAGAAATATCTTTTGTGGTTATATATTTTGCATTGTTAAGCACATCTGTACACGTAATGTGTATGTGTGTATCTATGCACTTAGTGGTATATATTATATATTTAGTAAAGGTCTGAATCTGCACTTTGGGATCGGCTTTGTCTTTATGTAACCACTCTCCAAATGAAACCACGTTTATATTTCACACGTTACCTTTCTGCGCCACGTTACCTTTCTGGTTGATGAAGACGAGTAAATTTAAAATATCTGTACTTATTTTCATAAATATATACTACCTAGGATACATATAATTATATAATGTAGATGATGAAGACCGATAGATATAAAATATATACTTAAATTTACATACATACAGATTAAGAAGAAAGATGTTTTATTATCTTTCTACTTCGTCACCATTCTGCACCAGCCGGGCTGATGAAAACGGATAGATATAAAATACAAATTTCGAAGATATATAACATTACTTGATATGTTGTGGTACAATCATCGTATTTCCCATCTCTAACAGGTGGTTTTCGAGGATGGGAAATATTTGATGACTATATTGCGCTTATTTTTAAAGGCATTTGTCGTAGATCCATACAATACATAATGGGACTGTCAGACATTGACGTATATCATCAGCGTATGCCGACGTATGAGAATTTTAGCAAACACGCTGGTGTACGTTTTTAACATGTTACGAGCATGCTGAAATACGATGGTATAAGTTGCTGTACGCCGGCGCGGCCCAAAATTGTCTGCATGCGTATACCAGTTCCCGGTATTTAGACTCCGATTGATTTCAGCCAATAATCTTTGGATTTTTATGGTCTGATCTGAAGTTCATTCTGGTTTTTCTGCCGACCCCATGTATGATACACTGAAAGCCAAACGGAAGTGAAAAAAAAAACCAATTTCTGGTGTCAAACGGAAGTAGTTTTCATTGACTTCCGGTGGAAAATACCAATTTCTGGTGTCAAACGGAAGTAGTTTCCATTGACTTCTGGTGGAAAATACCAATTTCTGGTGTCAAACTTGGATTGATATCAGCCAATAATCATTGGATTTCCATGATCTGAATTTCATTCTGGTGATTTTCTCATCAGTCTTGTCCCGTCGATGATACACTCCAAACGAATGGAAGTAGTTAATATTGACTTCCGGTTGGACTACCAATTTCCAGTGTCATACTCGGGTTCGATTTCAGTTTAGAGAAATCTATCACGCAGTACCACTTTTTGTGGCATCTGAAGCATGGTAATTGTTTCGTGCAGTCACTTTTGAGTTATTGTAATGTTCTGTCGTAAGATTCAAAACAAATCTGAACACGCCAAAAGTCGCAAGAAACGAAATTCCTATCTTCTACACCCCTGGTTACATTGGGACGCTCCATATTAAAATCCTTGCACAGAGATGTACAAGGTCAACCATTATTCCGGAAACTGCACCGTGCAGGGCGGTGCAACCTGTTTTACAACCACTTTCTGTTAAAGCACGAGGGTCAGCCAGAGTAAGATTCTGCTTAGCTACATACATGGCTTTGTCCAACTGTCAACCACTTTGTTCAATGGCAGGAAGGTTCGGGGATAGGGTCGAGTACAACTTGTCGCACACGGCGGTGTAATTCACTAAGTCAGTAATTATCACACCTTCGAAAAGTTCTTAAAACAGTTGATTACAGGGTCGTCACCATCACGCTTAAGGCATGCACAAACTCATATTTTTTCGTGGTGCCCACAAACTTACCCTAGTCAACATGGGGATGTTGTGAAATCTATCAGGCTTTGACTTCAAATTACATGTACTCACTTGAACACGCGTATATCTCTGTATGTTGCGGCCACCGCAGTTAAAGCCTTGAGATGACCTCGAGAAACAATGTTTAATTGAATGGTGCGTGGACATCATCATAAGCTGCCGATCAAAGGACTTGGTGAGTTATGAGTGTGTCATTCAATTCGTGTATGGCGAAATTATGTGCGTCCTCAACGGTATTCAACTAGCATGTGCTTTATGAATGCTTCTTGTAGGCCAGAGAGTTTCTTAACGATAGATGGTTTCTTCATACCCTGACGTTCAACCATTGTAAAATAATGAGAACTGTGGGTGGTGTAGCCAGTTTTGTATCAACCAGGCTAGCATATGGCACTGGTTGGGCCTTTGCTCCTTCAACAGCAATATAGCCTAGCCTGTTTGGTACACCAAAAGCTTCATGTGTACCACACATAGTTCACATCGTTGAGAAACACCTAGATCTTGCATCTGTAGCTGAGAGTTACTGGCAGAAGAACGTGTTTGGTCACTGTTCTCATGAACCTTGTCTCAACATGACGCTTTTAGAGAGGTCAAGGGGTCGGAAAATTTGAACCCCGACATTTTTGCATCGTTTGGTCCCAAATCAACAAAAAAAAAATACCACACTACTATGTTTAACCAATGAATAACTTATCCATAACTTACTCCAACGTAAACATAACTTATACAAGCATACAAGCTTAACATTCGTTGGGCACACGCTGTCATATATTTGTATAAGCTATGTTTAGGTTGGGGATAAGTGATGAATAAGCTACTCATACGTTAAACATAGGTTACATATTCGTTCAGCGCGTTACAAGTACGTTATATATGGGTCCAAAAAGAGCGTTGTTTTTTTTTAATTTAACTTCAGCGTATGCCCTCGTGTTGGATAATTATTTCATACGTCGAAATGAATAAGTTACCTAAAATGTTACAGTGTGAAGGCCCAGAACTGATAGTTTTTACAATCATATTGGGTTTGAATGTAAGGTTCGTCCAGACAGGGAATGCCAGCCATCTTGTGACTGCAAGAGGGTGGGGAAAGGCTATCATCGACGTTCTTGAATTTCTAATTGTTTAGCGCTAAGATGGCACCACCCCCTTGGTTCCGTGAAGAGATTGGAATAGGTTCTACATCGTATATCACCAATTTACCTGTAATACACTAGAAGGTTTGGAACATTATACGAATTCTTTGCGGTATCATGTGGCGAGATGGTTTCTGATTTTATAAAACGAAATGGAACAAAACCCAGTATGATTGTAGCACATAATACACATAGTAGTGCGCAAAACACCCGTTAGTAGCCATTCTAGTTTTCTTGTGTTTATTCCGTTTGCAGTAATCCTACATGTATGTTATATCTGTATTTTATCCGTCATAGAAACTGGTTGAACTTTGTGCGGGGCTAATAATAATTATCAGTATATCTTCTTTCTGGGGAGGGGCGATGAGTGTAACAAGTCATACCCTAACCGATTCACTAATGTGATACAGACCATGATTGATTGTTCGTGCTCTCACCATGGGGTCTTCAAGAGAGGTGGCTATTCATTTTTGGTTTTACTTTGATGGACATGTCATTCTTTGGTATTAAAATTAACTAACTACAACCCAAAGCAGTAGTTTTCAAACTCCTTTAGTATCCAGTGTTATGGATGGCGTGACTGATGTTAAAAATATTACATTTACTATAAAATTTAGTAGGTGTGTCCCTGGCTGTACTCGACTAAAACCTCGTGGTCATCCTCCACAGTTTGAGACCAGTACGCACAAGCGAATTGTTCGAGCTTAACATTGAACCGTATGTTAGTTTGGGTATGACTTCTCTGTGCGCTTTGTATTACTGGGATAATCATATACGTGGTTAAACCGAAACGGCGTAGTTACTTTGACCGTTTAATAAACCCCTGTTTTTCTGGGATTGTACAGCGCTATGGCAGACCCCCACATCCATTCACTTAAATTGATAATTGTTGTTTATTTATTTGTAATGCATGTGTAGTTTGCTTAGCAGGTTTGTCTTTACAGTTATTTTTGCGTGTAAAGCGGATCTGATACAATGATTAGTAACCATGTGAATTTGACGTAAATGCATATGAAGGCAAACACTTCCTGAACCCTAAAAATGAATGAATGATGGCATATATCCAGTTGACTCCTAATTTTAAGCGTCAAACAATAAATATATACGAAAGTTATAAAACGAGACAAAACGCGCCATGCATACTTTTTGTTTGGTTATCTTTACTTAAAGATACATCTACGGTGTACATGTATGTTCATTACATCTTCTTCCAGAAACAATGCTTAAATAGGCATCATGGAAGATTAGATAAAGAGCAGGTAGTTCTCATCCAAATAGTCAAAATCTAGACACTGTAAAAGGATTATGTTCCAATCTAAACCGAGAAATCCTTAATTTAAAATCGCTTTAGACTCGATTGTCATTGTTGTCTATGACAAGGGTTGGGGGGCATCTGTGTGGAACTTTTAACCACAACTGTTTTACAAGATATTGGGTTTCAAACGTTACCGTTGGGTATAACAGAGACTAAAGGACATTACAGTATAAAATTTATGGGATTGTAGAAATTTTCAGTATTGGACAGTGAAGTTCAGTAATTGTTACCCATCACATTTCCCAGAAGCAACCTACGTGTAGTTGATTTAAAGTGGGTTGTCAAATCACTATTATACGATCATAGGCATTATTTGCAACACTTAAAAATCATTCACACAGGAAAAAATAAGACAGTTACCTTCCTTGTTTTTCTACCCCAAGCCCCATGGGGTTGTAAATGATATTCAATTTTAAGGCTTTATTTTAATAAATTTTAAAAATGTAACTTAAAAATATGAAATTGTAGCTTTAAACATATTTTATTGCATTAAAGTAAACGGATCGGACAAACATTGCTAAAACTTACAATTAATGAGTCCTAGCGGAGTTCACAACGTAAAATAGGGTATGTATTTTTTTTTTTTTTTTGTATTGTGGAATTTTTAACTACACATGCATCGGGACAGTAAATGTCAGTAGTTATCCGTCACATTTCTGACAAGCGACCTAGTTGAGTTCACAATGGGGAGATGCTGGTGTATAATTGTGTTCACTACAATAGAAAATTCTATCGGACTAACATCCGAATTTATCATTAATTGTCAATTTTGTAATAAAAAACTTGCAATATTATTTCTTTTTAAAGGGAACATACCGGACTTGGATTTTAACAGTCTCAGAAACATTAGTGTACGTATGAAATTTAAGCGCCAAAATATAGAACAATGGTATATTTACCTTGTCTCAAATTTCAGTTCGTAATATTAATTCGTTTTGACGTCAACATCATAACTGCTTATCCCTATACGTAACCCTTTTAAGCATTTGATAAAATATAAAAGAATGGTGTATTTACCTTGTCTCAAAATTTCAGTTCGTAATATTTATTCGTTTTGACGTCAACATCAAAGCTGCTTATCCGGATACTTAATCTTTTTAAGGATTCGATTCAATTTTGTTCGTTGAGTGATCTGATAATCTAGTGCCGTTTTTTAGAGATCTATACAGTGCATGATCAACATGCTTTACTTTATAACGTTATTATTATAAAATAAAAGTCAGGTTTTATCAAGACACCGTAAAATACTACTTTGGACACCGGTCTCCGTTTTCAGATGAAGACTTACGGGTCTAAGATAAAAACGTATCACTTATATTGAGTTAGTTGCTCGGCCAAGAGGTAAAAGATTTTAAGGACCTTAACGCAAAATTAAGCAGTTGTATTCTCCACAAAATAAAGTCGAGATCGATCCTTTAAATAAGAATATAGACGTAGGCTGGTTATTATAAAACATAAATTGTGTCTATTTCATAAGATGCGAAATACATAATGTTTCATGAGATACATTAAATGTTATAGCATCGTTTATTATATAAAAGCCGGAACAATCTATTATTTGTAATTATAAAGTTTCAAAGACCTAAAATATAATTATTCAGTTAGGGGTCGGCCTTGTTGGAAATGTGTGAAAATATGAACCTGCGACAAAGAGCTTGGCTGATTTTCATTTCTCACACCTCTTTGTTGAATTTTGTCCGGGCAGCGGCGCTACGGCCTACTCTCATATCAGAGTTCCCGTATTGGGCCCATTCTTTTACATTATACGCTTCTCCGAACCATGGCTTTGAATTTCAGTTGTATGCAGATGTTATAAAAATGTATATTACATTGTTAATACCAGATACGGTAAATTGAAAACTTGACATAAAAATGGCGGTCTGCTTATTTTCAGAACTTAAACAGTGATAAGAGTGACTACATTCTTAATAATCTAAGCAAAATATCTGATTGTAGATCTATATCCATTGTTCCGTCTGATATTCTACTTGTTGTTGGCGTAATATGAATATGAGTATAGTCAGATTAATAATGTATGTAAACGCTGCTATTTTCATATTTACAATATAATTATGTAAAATGAGCAAATAAATATCACAAGATGCAACTAAAAATGCTTGTACAACATATTAACTTATTTCTCATTGGTCACCCTGAAAAAGAGCACGATAAACTTTAAATATTTCAAAATTGTGCGCCTGGTCGCTAACTCTTTCCAAAACAAATGATCCCATAACCCCAATTTGGGTGTCTTCACACTGGTGACCCATTAAGCAACGCTTTTACATTTAAAATAATCTTACTGGTTAATCAATGTTTTAATGACTCATCACTCTCTTATACAAAAGATTTTTATACGTCCACATTATTAGCAACTATCTTTTGAGTGCGTGCCGGGACCACAAGGATTGCGCCATAACGCAAAGTAAGAATGTGGACGTCTTTTGTAGACGGAGCGATGTTCTAGTTATCATATGAAAATGTAGTTTCCTGAATGTAATTTTATCATGTAGACTTTTATGTACATTTAAATTTTATATTGTGTAAGTTTATGTAAAGCGCCTCTGAGCATTGTTCTGCAGTGACAGATGAGATTGTTATATAAATATAGTTTTCATAATAATAATAATAACCATAGGCTTGGATATTTATTGTAAATGGACAACAACAGCTACAGACTGGCAATGGATTCTTCATTCTCCATAGTTGGTTTGCAATTAAAATGTTTTGAGGGGAATTTGAAGTAAGCATCTTGTTAATGAATAAATATGTCTGATTATGTTTTTAGTGTAAATAAATGATCAAATCACCCAGCATTGAAAACCTATTGGGTGATAAATTGCATGGCGTTTTTCGTACACATTTTGATTGTTAAATATTCCAAACAGAATAAACCCATCTTTGCAATAAATCTTTACACGACTCAAAACGCAGACACTACCAACAACAAACAAGAAACACCAACAATTTGAATTGAATCATTAGCATGCCAAAGAATTCATGGGTGTAGGCACACGGGCCAATCTCAGTCGTGTGGGTACGTGCGTGTGTGTGGGTTGGGGGGATGAGCCAGTTTGTCCGAACCTCTTCTCAGACATTCGAATTTTCAGAATGAATCAATCATTATATAATACGAATTTTCCACAAAGCTGTGATGGTTGTTAATTTTTAATTAATTACACAACGATATAAATTTACAATAAATATGCTAATTAAAAAACAATGTATAATGTTCCCGATTCCCTGATGCTTGTGCCTGAAAAATGAACGGTTCACAGAATCCGGAGCGATGGGGGGGGGGGGTGCAGACGCCGGCCACCTCCACACACACGGCTCCTATGTCTATGTTCCTGAGCCAACAGTGTGGCAGATTGTCCATCGCCGAAATCTCAAAATATGAAGTTGACACATATTTATTAATCGCACATTTATTTATTTTTTTCTACAGTATCGGGCTATGAAACTATGCACTTAGTTTCATCACTCTCTGTGTCTATCAAGTAGAATCAAGGTTATCTAAAACGGGAAAAATTGTGACTACACTAAACGACGTTGTCTTTGATTTATAGGGGATGTGTTCTTAGCACTCGATCTTGTTGTAATACAATAGTCTTTCATGTTTTTATTAAAAAATTTAATTGGAGACATATATTAGTGATAAATGACAACCTCGTTTGTCTTAATTTTTATAGTGCAACTGAACGGTTAGTGAAGTAGGTTAGCTGAAGAAAGGAAAGTTCTGAAACTATTGCTGAAAACAATATGGTAATTCAGTGCATACTTTGTACCATCTAGCAACAGGTAATACATACATGAATAATGATCAGTTGATAGGATATGCGATCATCAGAAATGATTATGAAATGCAATGGTGTTTAACGACCTACTGTTCTGCCCGGCTGAGATAATGAAGACGGTAATTAATAATGTCCACGTTTATATGGTGTTGATGGCTAGCTGTTTCTATGAATTGCCCCAAACTGAAAGGTAAACTCAAATCCATCATTTGATGATCCAATATTCTTGTTGCAAGTACAAACTGGCTTGCGAAAATATGCAATAGAAAAAAGCTCAGGGAAGAGTCACTTTTTACATCAACTTAGTTCTGAACATGTATTAAGATAGACCTAACATTTTACTGGGTTATGCCAATATGCCGGCGAGGGGGTGGGAAACATAGGCTTCCGCCTGTTCTTGGATCCAGTTTCTGGGAATAAACATTGTTTAAACAAAATTGAACAAAAACATCTATCTTTAATTTAATACAAAATAGAAGTCATGTCAAGGCTCATTATGTTAACACTTGTCTCCACTAGATAGAGAAAAGTCGCCCACCGTATTTGAATTCACGTATATAGGCACGTGGGGGGGGGGGGGTGAGGCAGCTTGTCCGAACATCTGAATGAATCAATCATTATATACTACGAATTTTCCACAAATTTGTGATGGTTGTTAATTTTTAATTAATTTCACAATGATATAAATTTATAATAAATATGTTAATTAAAAAACAATTTATAATGTCCCCGATTCCATGATGTTTGTGCCCGAAAAACGAACGGTTCACAAAGCCTCCTTCGTTTTAATCACTGACATCACCGAATGTGAAAATGTAAAGATCAAGGCCCTTTAGCGCCTACTACTTATGTATTTGATCCAGTGGTTTATACGGAGAGTCAACTGTGTGGATCCATGGTAAGACAGTAGGGGACCATGTTGCAGTTGGTTTTAGATAGTCACACAGTGTCACTACAGCGACCAATGACTGCGCTACTACGTTGACCTGTGATTGTGCAAGGTGTTACTACGGTGAACTACAATTGTGCAAGGTGCCATAACGGTGCTCTATGAATGGCATGGTGGCACCATAGTGATTTAGGCTTCATCCCGAATGCCCCAGTATTGCCAGGGTTACTCGCGGTTCTCAATCATGCAGCTAAAAAATTGCCACAGCTGATCGACTTTAGGCAAGCAACACGAATCATCTCTTAGTTATTCAGCAGCAGTGAAGGGAAAAGAGTCAGATGACATAGAACTGTTTACTTATGGATACATAGATGATTCAATGAACCTGGAAATGGCGTGGCCATTTCGGGGGAATGTAAGACGTAGGTATTAGCTGGGACATTTTCAAATAAGAAAGTCTTGTTACAGATCTGCTTTTATCAATAATAACTGTTAACTTGCTTATAGATGGGTGCTGAGAGTGCTTGAAATGTGTGTGTACCAAAAGTGACAACACAGTCTCGACAAAATGAACCTTTTTTTGTCCCCCGCCTTTCGAAGAAAGCAGTGGACTATTAAAATGGGTCTGTCTGTCCGTCAAACTTTTTTATGACACAAGAACTCTTTTTTTATTAAGCTATAAGAATGTTCAAACATAACAACTTTAATTGAAGTAGAATGTTGAAACTTGATGTAGGCGTTCATTAGGTGAATGCCAATGATTAACAGTTCGGGATGAAGCTTATTAAGCAGGGCTAATCAAATTAATTGATCGGTTCTTTGGTACAAGATAATCTTGATTCTATCTGATACATTGCGTGATGATAGAGAGTACATACTTTGGTTGCTCGATACTTTTGAAAATAAACAATGTGCGATTAATTAATATGCGTCATCTATTTATTTTGGGATTTCGGCAGGGTGGGGGGGGCATCAGCCTCATTGTTGGCTTTTTAGCAGAATTGTGTTGACGTGTTTAATAATGAATGAAATTTATTTCCATACACTACTTCTATGATTATCATTGTAACGTTACTATATAGATGACCATTATCGTATTATGATTTGGATCTATGGGTCTTTGACCTAAATCCTTAATAAACAATATCAATATCATTCAGTCTGGGGACCTAAAGAGATATTTTATTCACTATAAATGAATCCGGGATCGAGAAACACGCAAAATGTCCATGCCAGACTCTTATCCCGATTTACATCATTGATGCACCATATACAAACACGCTCCTAGCTAAATGTACCTAAAGTATATCTGATTCTGTAGAGGAGAGTTTTGACTTTCTTATAGTCATTAGGTCATCTAATAGTAGTATTGAACTGATTCCAGCATTATGATGTTTTATTGACTAAAACGACAAATTGCTTTGTATATAACACGTTGTTTATTTTAAATGCGGTATTTTAAGATGTACAAAGGTGTGGCTAAACAATTAAATCATTTATGTTCACGGAAATTTATTTTCTCAATTTCACGCCCGCATATGTTCTGTAATGGTCTCAAGTTTCCATGATCTGAAATCAGGTCACCAGTAAATCTTGATTGAAGTTTTGTCAAAGCTTTCAACTGAAACATAAAACAAAGTATGCTTCTAAAACAAAACAATAAAAAAAACAAACAAAAGCTAGCCACATCGAATTTGAAATGGTGTTTAAACGTCGTACGTGCAATGTCTGGATAGGGCCAAAGAAGGTGGGCATAAGGAATTTGTAAACCGCTTGATTCCAGTGCTTGATATCCACTGTAGTCTCGGTCACCCAGAACCGCCTAGTCTTCAACGCAGACTGGGTCGGTTCTCAATTTTTGACGAAAATTACTGGATAATCTACCACATAAAAAAACAAACATTTAGTTACGCATGGGCAATGGAACCTTTTGGCTAAAGTCTCGGTAAGTGCTAGATCTTATGAAGCCGGGCCGATTTTGCTAGATTCTACAAAGCGTGGTTGAAATATATCCCACAATTCACTTGACACATCTATTATTAGAAACAAAATAGAGACGAGGAATCGCGATGAAGAATTAAAAAGATTGTGAGAAGCCATACGTCTGATTCATGACGAGAGAAAATTACCATTTCAGTTGAAACCTTTGCAAACAAAATTTTAAAGGGTGTCATCGTTGACAAGCGAGCTGTTTTGATAGCTTCAGTACGTGGTAACTTAAAAGACTGGATAATCCAGACAATGACCTATTTTCCGTCAAATTTTGAGGACCCATCCAGACTAATATTCGTAGAATATTTGTATGGATGATAGAGACTATATCCACTGCCACATGTTCATTGGTAAGCATTAGTTTGATTAAATAAATCCCTTGTTGAGTGTATACACCCCCATCTTCTCTCCGTGTTGTAGGTTGGGTACCCAGAATCGGAGCGTTTTGTTGTTATTGCAACACTGGTGTTCTTTTCATAACACCTGATACGACTTCTTTCTACAAATAGATAGCGATAAACTCTTCACTATCGCTTGTGAAATAGATCAATTGGAAGGGGTAGCTACAATAATATGATATCGACAGCATGGTATCGTTATTGTTCACTCTATGTGCGTCTTAAGATCTCTCACCGTTCCCCTGCTTATTCTTGTTGGTTCAGCAGCAACCAACCAGGTGACAGCCTCAGTACAAGTTGGAGATGTTAGCGAACCCTCATAATTATAGTATACTGGGGTGCATGATAAAAGTTCATTTGGGTTGATTTCGATGTCATCGGCGGCATCACCTGATATACAAACAAAATATAATCAAAGTTATAAATTTATACGAACATCTTCAACATTGGTAGCCACAATTAAACGTTTAGGTTATTAAGGTTCACTATAAAGTACTAACGCAAGTAGTTCCGCGTCCTGTTCTATCTGTATTGCAAGAAGGACAATTCGACTCCCACGATGGATTTATTTGGATTTTCAGCTTTTAAAGGGTCTTAATATGCACGCCAATATTTGCACTGGTTGAACGTCCTGGCAACCCTTTATTTGCCATTCCCCTTACGCTACTCCTGAAAAGTTTTTTTTTCTCGACCCACAGTGAGATTTGAAACTCGTACATGGTCCTAACCACAGCCCTCTAATCTGGTTCCCTACTAACCCGAGGAGAACGAATATGGTATTTTATGTGTGTGTACTCAAACCCACAATATACTCTTTGTAGAAGCTTGCAATCGGTACCCCCAGTACTCGACTCAATTACAGACCTTCTGAACTAAAGTAAACACATTTGACAGCTCAGCAATCCAACCCAAGATATTAACACAAATGTATAAACAGTTTATGTTTTTGTTAACCCACGAATGTTACCGAATACGATATCCTTATGTCTAATCGGTTTATATTGTAAAGGGCTTGTTACTTACCACATGACGATTCCATATTGTGAAGAAGACATTTTTCCATTTTCTGTTCATTTTGGCGCCGTGCTCTCAATCCTGATCTACATGTAGGAGGTTCCACAATTCCGAATAATTTTTTACAGATGTTATACATATTCTCAAGGGAGCAAGCATTTTCTGAAAATATAATCTTCTAATTAGTTCTGTCCAGTCATCAACTAATACAGGAGATACTCCGACTCTTAAATTGCTCGCCATTTGTTAATCAAAATGGTCCAAACTTAGTGACATACTTGGAATTGTCACCCTATTAATTCTCCATCGAGGATTTACGCCTATCAGTTCGATGATATTCATTATTCTCTTTCACATATTTCGACACTGATAATTTCCCAGGGTGTAATGGTATCGCACAAACCTGGTGCATTCGGTTAATAATGTCGCACGTTTGTTTTTCGATTGATTTCAGAGCTGTTTATCGCAAAACGAATACATTTACAATACCACCATTTTTTGTGTGTGTTTTGTGTTTTACTTGGTTACCGGTATGTTAATATCCCTTAAGAGATATTCATAGCGTTGCAAGTTTCCCAAAATATTCCTCACATCACAAATAATTTTCAGTATTAGATAGCATGGTAAAATTTTGGATAAAGGGTAAATATTTTGGCAATTCGTACGTGATTGTGATTGTGAGAACCCAACGCGCCCCCTTTTCTATTGGATTAAAATCCGTTTATAATTAACTGTATATAAAATCAGACTATTATTTTATCAAATGACTCCACACTGGTCTCGAGTAATTTATTTTTATCATTTAATAATGAATATGTCAGCTGTGGCGTACGTTTTCTTTTCAATTATAATAAATAATACACTTACCATCTTCTTCAAACTCTATAATTTCCCCCAGTTTGTGGAAAATGTTTTCAAAAGCTGGACTGATTTGACCAGTTTCAGTCTACAAAAAAAATTAATGTATGATCATATAATCACGCGACAAACATCCCATAAAGTGGAACTAGGTGTTCGTGAAAAGATTTACGTATACTTCGTCGACGTGAAACTAATTAACTCAATGTATCGTTCTTATTAGCAGGTAGTTGTAAATTTACAAAAATACAAGAAGAGAGACAGCAATAGAGAAATAGGGTTTAACGTCCACTCGACACAAACTAGGTCATTTCGGGAATACCATATGGTTTTATTTTATTTTTTAATAATTCGATTGCGTAGCGGTCTTGAGCAGTGGGAGGAAACCGGAATACCCGGAGGAAACGCACGAGGTTGAGAAAATACAACGAACTTGGATAAGAATACAGATTGTGACCTATAATAATGAAATAGGGGTTACGGTGGATCAATACGTAAGGCGCTGGCTCATAATCCAGGTGTTTGGCCTAGGAAGTTCCCCAGGAGTTTTAGCGTGGTTTTCCAGTGCCATTGGTGCCGAAACAGTGTCTTATCGTTCTTATAAGACAAAAAACGAGGTCTTGTGTGTGTGCACATTGTAACAAAATAATCCGTAAAAAACGTAAAAAGTTACTGAAACAAAATTTACCAGGAATATTTTAACCGTATTTGTTTTCCTGTAATTTTATCAATGCGCGTTCTTGATAATGCATGTATGGTCTTTCAACGGGCGGTTACTAATTTACAAAATTACAATAAATCGATAATATGAATAGCGAGCATATTGTTCAGTAGTAACAATGCTATAAATAGTATCTCGTTTTCAATTTTAAAACTGATTTTGTGTGAGACAGCAATGCCCCTCGACACTATTAGAGTAAAAACATAGAATGTAAAATGTTTTGTACATGAAAACGCAGAAATCCAAAAAGTGATCAAACTTAATAACCTCAATGTGCGCAATCTAGAGTTCATTGGAAGATTGGGATTACAACTTTATTGTATCCGCACAAATTCGGAAGCTAGTATGTTTTGTTTTCGAAGGGTACAGTAGGCCAATATAGCAATAAAAATGGCCCATATCTGCGTAAATTAAACGCACTTTATGAACTTACTGAGAATAAAATCGAGATAACTACAATACCACCCGGATGTTCGCTAGCATCAGCAAAACTATCAAAGTCTTCACGGTGGTGGACAATATGAGCCTAAAACAAACATATTGAATTTATGGTACAGCGAAAAATATAAAACATTTTGTTCCAGATAAGTAAGATTTAAAATATATTTGAGACACACCTATATAGGATAGCGTCAATAACTTTAGAATTTGTACATATCAACGTTAAGATTAACAGCTTAATGTGTTTCCTAGTGGGCACTAAATAATGTGACTTTCCATTGAAAGTATCCGGCGAAGCCAGACAAAATATAAACGAACAAAACACCACCAGAAAATTGACACTACTCTTAGATCGTTTATCATATTACAAAATATTATATTTAGTTTAACAAATTACAAATTTATGGTAACAAAATATGTTTCTTATATTACCTCGGCATCATAGTTCTTTCCACCAATTGTGTGTTCAGTTTGTCGGGCGTCTCCACGTGGACCAAAATGGATGTGAACATTGTCTAGGATATAACCTTGACCGCACGACGAAGGTACGCCAAACAGTCTAACCTTGTGACCCTCTTCCGGTTTAAAAATAGGATAGATACCTCAAATAGAAAGTGGTACAACGTAAACAGACAATTGGCATTCCTAGAGTTGTTAATTTTAGAAAAATTAGGATAGTAAGAAATCTTAAATGGTGAATGATGCTCTGAAAGTGGTACAACGTAAACAGACAATTGGCATTCCTAGTGTTGTTAATTTTAGAAAAATTAGGATAGTAAGAAATCTTAAGGGGTGAATGATGCTCTGAAACTCTGATATTTTCTATTGTTTGTGCCTCGAGTCCAGAGAGAAGCAATTCCATTGGTCGAGAGCGATGACGCACTGAACCATGTAAATTACAACAGAAATCTAAAACACTAGTTTTCCAAAAATAGTTCACTATAATCTGGGTTCAGTAACACTGCATGGGCTTAACAGATATTGGTTCAGTTTAGTTGCCGTAGGTATATAGAGTGGGCACCATCATGAGCATAATGTCTTTATTTTGGTGACCTTTATTACATTACGTGTGCAGTGACAAGAAATGATTGAACGTAGCGGAATTCCAGAAGGCCGGACATCTCATGTGGGAAAGAACTAATCATTTGAAATTGGCTCACATTTGTCTCGACAGGTCATAACTATTTTCCGAATTTCCTAAATCAGAAATATATGTTATATATCCCTAAGATATATCCCCGTCAGACCGGAGTGGTGACCCTACTGCGCTCTAAGACCGAACCGCGGCCTGGAAATACACAAGGTCGTCGGCAAGCGTGAACAAAACGCGGAAAAGCAAGTCGTACATGAAAAGCATGGTCGCCATAGGCGAGTAATGCAAGTTTGGTAACCGCGCCAGGGTCGTATTAAGAACTCCATACACGTATTGGTAACTTCATAACATCGCCATATAGTTATAGGTAGCCCGCGAGGTCGTGATGCAATCGCGCAATAGTGGTGGAATCATTGTAACATAGCCATGACAACGCCATAAGGACTCAGAATGCTTGGTGGGGTAGCGGCCGACACGTAAGGTTGTGGTGAAGACGTCATGAAGTCACCGTTGCAAATGTTCCAATTTTCGCAGCGGCTTTGCCACGTGTGTACTGCGCGTGTACTACGTTCATAGAGATGTTACGACGCTTATCCCGCGACCTACCACGTCCTCTCAGCTTTCCAGGTCATATGGGAGAACCTTTGCGTTTGCTTTGAACATACTCAAAGCAAACGCCGTGACTCAGCGATCATTGGCGACCATGGAGACCACAGCACGATACCTCGCGTTTCCACCACGTTTATGGTGATCTTGGCACGCTCTGAACCCATTTTGTGTCGCCGTAGCAGCGCAGTATGTATTTTTGCGACCCCATCACGTCCCCGCAGCTTTCCAGACTAACGACGTCGCTCGGCGATCATTGCCGACTATGGAGACCACAGCATCATATCTAGCGTTTCCACCACGCTTTTACTACGCTTATGGCGATCTTGACTCGCTCTGAGACCATTTTGTGTCGCAGTAGAAGCGCAGTAAGGACGCAACCCCGGTCTGATGGGGGTATTACACACATGTTATTTTAATACCAAATATATAATTACCGTTATTTTCTATTTCACCATCTAATTCATAGCTGTCGTATCTCAAATAATCGTGAATATGCCGACTCGATGAATTACGTGGTATATCGATGGGCGACTGAAACGAGTTTCTTTCATCACAGCATTTGTTCAGGGGATAATCAATCCTGAACCAACATTTCGGACCTATAGAACAAATTAAACAAGGGAAAGCTAATAATTGTTTTAGTTATTTAGTGTTACATACTATTTAACATTTGTGGTTTATAGCTGTGAGTTGTAGATAAATTACCATGAAGAATTTTACATATTCTTAGTATAAACTGTCACATTTGACGTATCACAGTACATGTAAGTATGAAAGCCTATAACCACCCTTCACAATTTGAACTTTTCATCCACTTCAGAACGCAATAATACAAGTCAAAATAGGAAATAAGAAAAAACACACCGCGATAATAGTGCCGCTCGTTTTCTCCTGCCCACGCAATCTTTAATTAATTTTGGAATAATATGACTGTGTCTTCCGCAGAACTGTAGGAATTGTACTGATGTTCAACATTCCCATGCTATGGAATTCAGTTTTGGTGAGAATTGGTGAATGTATGAGATCCTCAAAACATCATTATCACATGCTACCGTCATGATCGGATTATAATCATTCGAAAATCTATGATCAAAGTGGATCTTTCAAACCAGATTTACAATCTTCCGTTTATGAAAGTTTTCAATGCGGTTCAGCATATTTGTAGTATTCAAAATTTATTCTGTTTGACATGGCAAGGTTTGGGGGCGTTTTGGAATTTTCTGTTCATTCCTATCATCCTGTAAGCGAATTTCACAACATATTGGACATAGAAAAAAAACCACTCACTTTGTTCAGATCGGAATGGACCAGAAAAACATAAGCGTTATAAGAAAAACGAGTAATTTTGCTCGCTTAAACATGGAAAATTTATATGAATTGATGACTGAAAAGTTATCTCCCTTTTATTAATAATTATTTCAAAAAAGTGTTATCTACATACTAAATAATGTTTATGAATTCATACAACTTAAGAATCAAATGTTTGGAATACTAAATAATAATATATACATACAGAACTAGCAAATCGGGATTTAAAAAGACAACATAGTTTATATGGATAACCAATCACAGATTTGTACACATATTAGCACAACGTTTCCAACATATACCATTACATCTAACTGTTGTCTTTTGAAGCCTAGGGGCACAAGGTGGGTCTTACATACATATAGTCATGTGTCAAGAGAAGTCATCTGATTTGTCTCTTAGTGTAATATCCAGTTGATTCGAGCCGATTACGAACAGTTGGGGGGGGGGGGGGGTACCATTCCCATGTCAACATAGTGCTTGGTGCAAATGGATGACGAGTCCCAAGAACTGCATCAGGGCACTGGCAACACATTACGTCATCAGTCTGTTTGTTTTCGCAATCTATCCGTCTCATTTATGTTACAATATTCCAATATTATCCCCTCTTTTTGTTGTAGTAAGTTGTCGGGGACCCATCGTGAAATACGCTTAACAGTGCGATCTTAAACCTTTCTTCAATGCAATGGTTGATTTCCGAAACATGCTTACCACGGCGCATGGGGTTCATCCTTTCTTGCAGGTCGCATTGAGGACAGAATACGTCAAGTTTTATTTTGACTCGAGCATACACTTATTTACGTGATAAATTTATCGTGTGTATAAACCGTTCTCGGTAGATCGATATTAAAGAAGTTGCTGTTTTGTATATTAATACGCATGTTACTACATATTTATTTAACGAAAATATTCTCTAAAATAAAGCATTTAAAGAGGGAGAGAGAAATGGGACTTAACGTCTATTCGACATAAACCAGGTCATTTCGGAAGGGACTAACATATGGGTTAATTTTATTTAAATAATTCGCTTGCGCGTCGGGGTCTTTTACAGTGGGAGGAACCGGAGGACTCAAAGAAAACCCAAAAGGGAGGACAGGCCACCCTACTCCTTGTCACGTACTACCGGGGATTCGAAACCACAGCCAGTTGACGCAATGACATGCTTTATGATACACGTGCTAACCCTTCGGTCATACCCCCCCCCCCCCCGTGAAGTATTTAAAGGATTTTATGAACATATACGTAATCCATCACAATTAAACGTAAATTTTATTTAAACATGCATTATACAAGAGCTAAATCTGATTACTGCAGGTCTTTATTCAGGCTTCAGATGTCATAGAAATTATAAATTAGATTTTTATTTACACAAAATCAACTCTGTAGACCCACGGATGGCTTCGATTCAGCTTGGCTTTAAACAGAATTTCGTTGACTGATTTAATTATAAATGGCGTCGTGGGCGGAGATGAACTGTTACGTTGACGTCATACTCTCGGAAATTTTAGATCGAGGCTAAATAATGATAAGAGTGTACGAAGTGAGGCCGCTTTTGAGCGAGGCCTTAACAAATGACATCTAACTAAACGATTTAAAGTGCAATAAACTAAACACAGATAATGACAAATTATACAATTCCTGGAGACCGTGTGATGAATAATACAGACGGGCAGTTTTTCTGTCTTAATAATAACAATAAAAATATTTTTATTTCTCCAATAGGCACGATGCCACTGGTGTAAACCTATAGATTTATCATAATTGTATTATAATAGTATGTCCTATATCCAGTTGGTTTAATGCATGCCCAAAATACAAGTAGGAATGAAAATTTACCCTCTCACTCATTTTGTACATTGTTAAAACACAAATTCGGATATGATGACAGCAGACAGCAGGGATTATGTAGGTGGAGTTAACACCAGTCAATCAAACGATCGGCCATACTAAGAATCGGTAAAGATGGAGTTAAATACCATTTCTAGTCAAACATTATAGTGGAGATACCTATTTTCAGAAAAAAGTAATTTGACTGAAATTTCCAATATAGTCTTCTTTCGTCATCTATTTTTGAACTGTTATAGCAAGAATGGTCAACTCCTTATAAAAAAAAATCCCATAATGTAGCTTTAATTATGAAAGTATGACAATAAAGTCACGGCTGTATTTGTACAAATAAACATTACATTTATGGTGCATGAATTTGGGTTGTACGAATATATCATTTTCTTTTAGAATATAAACTCACCAATGCCGGAACTGGGATCATAGGAAAAACAAGATTCGTCTCCAGTTCTGCAGAACATCCGCCTGCCCCGTGGTGGTGGAGCCAGGATATGGTCATTGTAGTGGCCTGGTAGATAATTTTTAACCAACGACATAGTTTTCTTAAAGTAAGGGCTGCTGAAGTCATGATAAGTACCGAGGGAAAGCTGAGCCAAGTAGATAACATCTAAAATTATTACCACCTTGAATGCCATCCTGTAAGTGTCGAATAGTATGAAACTGAAGTCAAGGAAGAACAGCATCGACTATTTATACTTATTTGGTGTTCCCATACTTAAAAATGAAAATGTATTCCACGATCTGTTTGTACCCTGATTTCTTAATCACTCTTAGTATGCATTTGTCATCTTGCGTAATTTGAATTTTACGCGGAAGACTTCATAAATTAACTCACTATGTCAGTGGTAAATAAATCAACGATTGGCGAGTTATAATATAATTAAACTCATTTCAACATACAAATCTCAAGATTTCCAACAAGTTCTTTCTTGTCGCTGTAATAGTATTACCACAATACTAACTTGAAAGACGACGACTTTATTCGTGTTTTCCAGCTTCTGATCCCTGTCAGGACTAACCGACCACAAGAATAGACAATGAACGACTATAGACGAACTCAAAGAAGCCTTGGTAGTACCTCTAATTAAAAAGAATAATCTCGATCATAATATACTTAAAAATTATCGTCCAATCTAAAACCTATCATTTATTTCTAAATTAATTGAAAAAATTGTGTCTGTCCGCTTTAAGCATCACCTTAAAATGAATCAGCTAAATGAACCCTTTCAGTCGGCGTATAGACATAAACACAGTACAGAAACTGCTCTAACACGGGTTTATAATGACATTATGCTTAAACTTGACAAAAACGATGTTGTGGTACTAGTCATGTTGGATCTAAGTGCCGCTTTCGATACTATCGACCAAAATCTTCTTCTGAAACGTCTTGAAACATTCTTTGGAATCAAAGGAAAGGCACTAAATTGGTTTGCATCATATCTGAATCTCAGAAAACAATCAGTCGTGATAAATGGTAAAAAGTCAACTTTCGTTGAGCTCCAATATGGTGTGCCGCAAGGATCCGTTCTTGGTCCATTATTATTTACAGCTTACACAACGCCTCTCGGAAATCTTATTCGATCTTTCAATTTAAATTACCATGTTTATGCAGATGATACGCAATTATACATATCTATTAAACCACTTGATACATCACCACACATTGCTAATCTTGAAAACTGTGTCGCTGCCATCAAATCATGGATGAAATGCAACTATCTTAAACTGAATGATGAAAAAACAGAAGTGTTAAAAATTGGTTCCAATCTTCAACTCTCCAAAATAAAATGTGGTAATGTTAAAATAGGCGACATTTTAATCAACCCAGTTGACAGTGTTAGAAATTTAGGTGTGATTTTCGATAAAAAATATGAATATGAACTCGCATGTATCATCTATTTGCAAGGCGACCAACTTTCAGTTACATAACGTTGGAAAAATTCGAAATTACTTAGACGTTGATACTGCTAAAATGCTAGTTAACTCTCTCGTGACATCTCGTCTTGATTACTGTAATGCATTATTATATAACCTACCAGTCTACCAAATTAACCGTCTACAAAAAATTCAAAACAAAGCAGCAAGAATTGTAACTCGTACTAAATCAAGAACTCATATTACTCCTATACTAAAAGACCTCCATTGGCTTCCTGTGAAATCTAGAATCGAGTTCAAAATTCTTTCATTGACATATTGTGCTTTATCATGTGAGGACTGTCCAGCATACATTAAAGAACTAACGCGACGTTACCAGCCCACTCTATCGCTTCGCTCGGAACACCTATATCTTTTAAATGCTGTGAAAACGAAAACAACGTACGGTAAACGCTCTTTCTCTTGTGCGGCAGCTGAACTTTGGAATTGCAATAATTTTCCCATTGCTCTAAAAAACAGTAAATCAATTGACATCTTTAAACGGAACCTGAAGTCCTACATTTTCACTAAAGTGTTTTCCTAGTTTTATAGTTTTTTAGCTGAAACTAGTGTTGTATATGTGTTATTTTACATTGTACAAACTGTAACCAAAGAGCAACATTTTTTTGTTGGATAATTGGATATTATTATTATATTATTATTATTATAGTACCCCGTGTGATGCGATCCGCGGAATTTAAAATGTGCAAATTGAGACATTTCCTTACTTCTTCAAGCATTTTCACAAACATTCCTGTGTATGTTATATGGATAGTTCATATTTTTGTCTCATATATAAATGATATGGGTTTTAACGTCTTACTGTTGTCTTTTGAACTGGGTTAATGAAGACGGACATACGCCATACATTGTGCTATGAGGGAAATGTTGCCAGAACAGGACACTACGACCTACTCTAATATCGAATTCCAAGTATAAGGGATCTTTTACGTGCACGCCAATGTGTATACAGGACCTCGGTTTTGCGTCCCATCCGAACGATTAGACAGCTTTCCTTGTCTGACCATCCGTCCTGTATCACTATTAAGGGGGACCAACGCAGCAAAAAATGGATGCCACACCCTAAAATTATGGAAATAAAATTTATTTTAGTAGAAGTTTCATCTAATGATTCTCTGACCAAATCATCTAACAAAGTATTTAATGCGAGGAACACACTTAGTTCCTTAAGGGTAGACGATGTCTACTGGCAATTCCTATCGTACCCAACACAGCTACAATATGAATATACAGTAAAATACCGCTCTTCCGCACCTCTGTTCTCGGTTTGTTTTACAACCCAAACCTTTTATTCCAAAGGGAATCATTTGTCACTGTATTTGGCACAAATTTTTAATAATTTAACACCATTTTCAAGTAGAAATTTTACGAATCTCGTAATGGCTGTTCAAACGAATTTTGTGTTTGTTTTTAATCAAACAAATACGGATAAAATTTTCCTGGTAATTTTTGTTTCCGGAATTTTTTCCGTTTTTTCACGGATATTTTTGTTACGGTGTAGAAACCATGCACTATGTCTCTAAAACTTGCTATAAGATGCAAAACTACTCCGAAATACAATGAAACGCTGCTCAAACTAATAGGAAAATGTGACATTTTTAGTTTAATCGATGGTGTACACACAGAATCCGTATTTTGCCCGTAAACACAACATGCCTTCCAAATACCTTGTAAAAAAGCGGTGATTGATGGGTCAATATTCTACTTTTGTGGTATGTAATGTTCAAGTTAAATTTAAATCCAACGAAGGAATTAATTAGGCACTGTTTCTCTAACAAACACTGTCTTTATGGACTTTAATTGTGACTGATGATATGAATGAAGCCGGTTATGGTTGTTATTTCCTTGTTACAAAAAGCAGCATATCTGTCATTATACTTAATCAATCATTTTTATTAGCTGGGCCATATCTGCATATGTCACAACACATACGTGTTCTGTAAATCAAATCCGGTATGCAGAATATCATAACATTTACTCTTCAAGGAAAGAAACGCATAGCCCATTTTTCATCATGTTTGTGTGTGAAAGGGTTCGGTGTTTCCATAAATCTTAATCCTTTTTAATGTCCATATGTAATAAAAAAGAAATTCATTATCGGTTTTAAACGTACATGTAGGGCCACTAATTGTAACTGGTCACGCTTTTTTTTTCTTTTTTTTTTTTGCTTGATTACACCAAGACAGGTGAGTTTGACTACTACACTGTAACAAAAATATCCGTGAAAAAACGGAAAAAATTCCGGAAACAAAAATTACCAGGAAAATTTTATCCGTTTTTGTTTTTCCTGTAATTTACAGAAATTTCCTCAATTAACGTAAATTCCATATTCAAATACAGAAAAATAAATCCTGGTAATTTTTGTTTCCTAGACTTGAAAATGATCAATATTTCATAGAATGTGCGAAATAGCTTTATTTAACGTCCGTTTCCGCCGATGTGCTAGCGAGATTTTTACGTAACCTCTCTCCGCTAATATTTATTAGAATATCCTCATCGAGAAAAGGTCGTTTCTATCAACTAATAATGGTCAGTGTTAGGACCGGTTAGAGGCTTTCAGATGTAAGTTTGCGGTGTTATCAATTTACAGATATGTTAACTCTGCCGTTGAGACAAACCGGCTTACACTGGCCATTCGGTTAAATTATCCAGGTTTAAGCGTGCTTAGTTACCAGACAATGCAACCTATTCTCGCAGAGCGTTGAAAATTGTATTTACACATTTATGAAAATACTTACGATCTGATTACCGTATGATGAATGAGAAAACACTTCATAGATCTTATAAATAATGGAAATTAGATATACCATGACTATTAATATACAAAACTCTACACAATATGATCCTTCATATTATGGTTAATAAATTGAAATGAATACTATAAAATGATACTTATTAGGAATGATTATATATGTATATGATTTCTTATCGTTGCATTTGAAAACAGAAATAGTCCGTTATATAACGGAATGAAACATTATGTTCCTGAATTTCACCTAACTTTCCTGTCATTCCACCGTTTATTCCGTAAAATAACAGAATTAAGTCCGTTATAGAAGGGAATAAAATATTCTATCCCCAAATTTCACGGAAGTTTCCTGTTTAATACTGGATATTCCACAGAATTACATAAAACACGTAATTTGAAGGAATAATTCACTCTTTTAACACAATTTCTCAAAATAATCCACCAATTAACAGAATGTGTTAAACTACGGAATTCGGCGACATAAAAAACGGAATTTTTTTTACAGTGTACTACCTGGTAATATCACAGACAAGACATAGGAGAGCCGAGGCTTCTCCCTGATTTTAGAATATGATTTTGTAATCTTTCCATGTGTGGCCTTATTAGGCCATGGGGTAGGTTTATTCAATGAAAAACATATTGTTTGGTAGTTGATCTGTAGAGACAGCATCAAATATTGCTTTTAAAGTGTTTTATTGTTATCACGTGAATAGGTTCGAAACGTCTTGCTCAACCAGGCATTATTTTCCGTATGTGTTTATTTAATTCGCCAATTATCGTGTTTTGTTTTTGTAATCTTTTAATATTATACTTCTCGTTGTTATTATTATGTACCTTTGTAAATGGCACAATCATGCACAACTTATATTAATCTCAAGTTCGCTGACAGGCGTTGTGCTTGATAACGATAAAAGGATACTCATCGAAATGTCGTGCTTTTAGAATAAAACTAGTGGCGTTTACTTTAAAAACTGTGTTTTGTTTCTGTGTTTCCCCGTCGCTCAATACCATTCAAAGATTAAGTTTTAACAAGAACAAAGCCACCGTTGCATGATAAGACAGGCATTGTCTAATCTAATCATTATTTATTTTATCTATCGGGCTGTCCATAAAGTTGATTATGGGTTTGTCATGTGAAAAAATGTCTAAATAACGATTTGTATAACATTCGAAGCCAGAAGACAGAGCTGTGACACTCACTCTGGAGACACGTACTCTTTGTCAGGAAGGCCAAATCTTCTGTGTCACACTGTCATGTGTCTAGGTAGGACTTGACGTTGTGATAAATAAGACTTCGAACTCTTTTCTTAAATCTGGATGACATCGCGCCTGGTACGTTCGTGCATTTTTTATGCGCGAACTCTTAGTTTTTCTATTACTGGCACGCGCACGGGCACTATTTTTTTTTGTTTTCCATGTACCAAAATCGAGGGTTTTGCGCGGAGGTACTTTTGAGGTATTAGCCTGAGAAGCATAACACTTGCCACTGTACCTGTATATCGCTAATTATAAATCGAGTGTGTGAAGACAGTTTATATAGATCACGCGAAAATTTTTCAGTACAGAGTTTATTCTCGCTGTATTTGCAGCTAAGAAAACCAATGGGACTATTTTCTCAACAGTGTATGAACTTTTTCATAGGGGTAATATCCTTACACCGTGAGAAATTATCTAGTCTCGGTGAAAAACCATGATCATCTGGTAAAAAATTACTTTTCTATTTTTTGGAACGAAAAACAGTGTTTTTAAAAACAAACGAACCTGCCGCACATGAGGAAGTCATTATACTAATAATAACAGACGAGAACTCTTTTTGGGCACAGGCTTTCTTACTGAGTAGTAAATCGTCCACAAAAAATCATGAATGAACTATGAGTGGCGACGACTGTAGACAGTAAGTAGGTTATACACTATACTTTTGAGTCGAGATTACTCGCTTTGAGTCGAGATTACCAGCTTTCAGGTCACCGATAACCAATTATGTCAGAAATACCATACTGACATTCGGTTTTTTCAAGTTGTACGCGAACTAACAATCGGCGCCCTAACTGTCTTCGTCAGCTACTTTCAGTTTCACAATGGCGTACGACATTCGGTTTTTCAAGTTGTACGCGAACTAACAATCGACGCCCTAGCTGTTTCGTCAGCTATTTTCAGTTGCTGGCGTACGGCCAGTGCCGGTGGGAAAAGACAACATTAAAATCAGAAATAGTTTATTTATTATTGTCGGACTTACGGTATCAATCTTGTCGAACAAATCATAAAGCTGTGGTGTTACGGTAGCGGCATAGTATTTCAACGTAACACCACAGCCACTGTAACAATTCATAATACATCTAACTATCACTCCCTACACATTTCCCCTCGACCTACTTTCCCAAACGTCAACAACACATCTCATACATCCAGTTCACTGATTAACCCTTGTACCACGTCTACTGGATATATCTTTATAGGTTACAATAGTAATATTCTACAACATCGACACAACAATTGTTCTTTGGGTAGGTATTTAAACGTTAACCACGATTAAAACCTATGCTGTCTACCCTGGCTATTTCGCCCAACCTTCTTCCGTTAAAAACGCGCAAGTCTAATTTATATAAAAAAGAATGGGGGCGTCCACTATATTTGGGATAGTGCTGCAGTAGAGCACATTGTTACGTCAACCCGAATTTTATAAAATTGGGCTAATTGTGCTTTACCAAATGTGCGTAGACCTCTGACCTGAGGTCTGGGGTGTTAGCGTAATAGGAAGAACCTGCAGTACTCAATATACCCGTTTGAATTCCATGCATATGGGGGCATCATAATCGTTTCAGTGCAAGGGCCACCTTTAAAGATGCATTATTTAAGATTTAAATAAAGAGCTGGTCGTTCTTGCTTTAATGGTCTAAAACAAATTATTATATTTTGTTCCAAGTTATGAATGTTTGAAGTTTGGACCAGATTAGCTTAAATTATAGTCTCGATTGTAAAGTACCATTCCAGCTGTAATAACCCGTGTCTCGATTTCAGTATGTCAGTCTCCATCGGTATCATCCATTTTAGGTTGAACAAAGATATGACGACATTATTCAATTGAATCAATATATTGGACGTCATGTGTTCTATAAAGCTGATTACAGGCTTTTCATGTGAATAAATGTATAACTAATAGCCGGAAAAAATAGCTGCAAGAGTAAGAATTGGCTCTTTAAAAATACACCTTTATGTCCTCTATTGCTAATAAATCTATTTCAACAGCACACGTAGTGTGCCAGTGTTCTAATTATGTTATCGTCTTTTTAATCAGATACAGATAACTTACATAATTTCAACCCCTGTTGAAAGATGGTGTGCCGTTGAATTTTTTAACAGCAAGGCGTGATATCTAGAATCAAGCTAAGGTCTATACTGGGCTACTAATGTTCGCAATAAAACCGCTTTAAACTTTACAGCATCAAAAATGAAAATAAAACTTTTTTCTGGGCTGTAAAAGTCACATTGGCCATATCAGTGTATTTGTAAACACTTGAATGTTTGTCTAGTGCGTCGCTACTCTTGTAAATTTCTCCATGTTCATGCATCAAACTTAGTATTATATTTATTATTTGAAATATCTATTTGGATATATTATTTATTAGTATAGAAATTGTTGATCGATATTATTTTAGTAACATGTATTTATAGTTTTAATATTTCTTGATATTTCTTTACTTTTGACATTTCTTTACTTATTATTATGTTAACATAGGTGTACCTATTTATAATTTATAAAACTAAGAGAGAGAGAGAAATGGGGATTAACGTCCACTCGACACAAACTAGGTCATTTCGGGACTAACATATGGTTTAATTTTATTTCAATAATTCGCTTGCGCGTAGGGGTCTTTAGCAGTGGGAGGAAACCGGGGTGCCACATACGCTCACACCAGGGCTCGAAACCACAGCCGCAAGCCAGAGGTGACCGGCCAGCTAGAGGTCGAAGCGCGGCACTCTAGATCACTAGGCCATCCCAACCCCCTATAAAACCAAGACTAACTATTGTTTTCAGTTCAAGAAGATCCGTAGTTCAGTAATTTAAATATTATATTATACATATTAATACACGTCCATATGTTATACCCGCCCGACCCCTTCGTAATACATATTATGTAATAATAGAAATACAAAAAAAAAATAATACTATTAGTTAGTCATAAATTTGTTGGGTGTTGCAGGCAATGTTGTATGGGTGGTCCAGATTTGTTTCTCAGATATTGGTCATAGGCTCCCTTATTACGGAAGTACGGTTGTAACTCTTTATTTAATGCGAGAAACACACAAAAATTGAACACTGAGTACGACAACTAAATGAGAACTTTCGTATTTGACGGAAAATATTTTAATCTGTACCAACAGTGAGCCAAAATTCAAATTAGTGGACATTGTTTCATCTGAAACAACAAAAGAATCGGTCAAAATGCACAGGGACAGGGGTTCACCCGGTCCCCAATACCGATAATCTCAGAGTACTCAGACACTCACAAATTAGCTTGAGTGAACTGCAGGAAAGATGAGTTTAAAGGTTGTCAAAGACACCATTGTAGAACCCACAGTGTCTGTAAAACATAAAATATACTCCCAAACTAATCGGTAAATGGGACAAAGTTCGTATTTTCCCATAAACACAACATGCCTTCAAAATGCCTTCTAATAGTAAGTGCTGGGGGACTACACCACACACAATTCTACACAAAAACAAATATACAGATAAGACATCATACTAAGAGACCACAAACAAAAACAAATCAAAAAGAGTGAATGGATCCGGGGGCTAGCCGTAAGCGTCCACTGCGCTGTACAGTCCCGGGCCTGTGGTGACACAGACTTCACTCATATTTGAAAAACAAGTTGGGAGTAAAACCCAAGGAAACAGTTATATAATGTCAGCGTGAGTCATGATCTGTTATATGTTGCAAGAATTACGAATGCAAGCATATTGTTGTATAAATTTCGATTGACTGTAAATTGGGCGCCAAAAAGCGGTGACTGTTGGCTTATATTCCACATTTAATTTGTGGCATGTAACATTCAAATTTCAGATCGCGGATGAACAATTAGTATATGACACTGTCGTTGTGACACGGCAGATACAATGATGATTGACCCTATAAATAGATTATAAAGTCGTCCATGAATTACGGAAACTTATTCCATTCGTAGGCATTGGATCTTGTTCTTCATTCTATGTAAATATAAGTTGTCCCGTGATGTAGTACAATTTACATCGCTTTATGTCTCTTTTATGTGTGTTGGAGCCAAAGAGCACAAATCAGATCTATGTTGGAATTAATCATAATTAAATCTTTAGTTATTTTTTGTCATAAACTTTGACGCGACTTATTCAAGTCCGTGAACAGATATTATTTATCCTTCTGTCCTTCAGACTATTATGGACACTGTTTCTCTAATAGATGCTGGTTTTGTGGAATCAGTTTATGGTTGTTATTCTAGCAGATGCCGAAAACATGGAAAGTACGCCGTCTTATTTATTTGTAGGGTCGAACCAATATTCATGGCAATAATCACGAGGCTATATAATAAATCCAAATAATTTTTGTTTTCACCTCCGACTCAATTTATATCGGTGGTGACATTCTGGATGCTATATTAAATCCGTTACGGTTGTAGGTTAATTGGTTAAATATAATAATTTTAAACTATAAGGTATTAAAAGGGTCATTTCCTTATTCAAAAAATGTGACAAATCCGTCAGTGTACATGCTATTAACCGGGCCATATCTGTCATAACACATATTACGTGTTTTGTAAATCAAATGAGTCCTATAAACTTGTCGCCATACCAGAAAGTCATGATAATATATTATAACTAATATGACTATGTGTGTGTTTGATTGTATAAATGGGCGTATTCACAAGTTATTTAATCGCTAATAATGTAATATGAACTGATTTACATTCAATTCTTTGTGTTTTGACTAAAATTTTAAATCAGTTATGTCCAGCCAAATACGGCATGAGTCTCAACCGAATATAAATTTCTAGTGTCTGACTATTCTAGTCTATTGCGCATGCTCTCCAGATTAGTTATAAAGTCGTCGTTTGACATGAGCAGAATATAATGTCTAGCATCGTTCTTTCTGGTCACTTGTTAAAAATGACGCTGAAACGCATTATGGTACACGATTCGTGTACCAATGATAAAATGTTTATTTTGTCTTGCATATTGGATATCGCAGAAGCCTATTTTTTCAAGGTAAGATAACAACATCAATGTTGATTTGAATTGACAACTAATTCGCGTTTAAACGTGTACACCTTTGGATGATTAATAAGTTAGAGACTTAGCTACTTTAAGATCACGATAAATAAAATTATGAAAAGTTAGCACAGATCGGACAAAGTCACAAGCCCTTGATAAACAGAGTTGGGCCGGGCAATGAATGAATGCAATATATGAGACCAGCTAAATGGTAAAACATATCATTTTATTTATCGTGATCTTAAAGTAGATTATTATAACTTATGTGACTGTGTGTGTGTTTGATTGTATACATGTGCGTATTCACAAATTCATTAATCGCTAATAGTGTAATTCGAACTGATTCACATTCAATTCTTTGGGTTTTGACTCAAATTTCAAATCAACACACTGGAGCACGGACCAATCCATCCCCACACAGAGTTGTAGCAACCAACAGGGTAACAAAAATGATAATGGTGAAGACGAAAATGACAAACGAAGATTGTATTGTAAAATCGTATTTTTTTTCAGAACTCTTTCCTTTGGTGTTATGTTTTTGCAATATCGATTTTTGTAGTTCTAGTTTTGCAATATCAACCATTTTTGAAATAAAATTTCACCAACAAAAAAAAACCCTTGTAACTTTCATGAGCATGAAAATAAGATTACATTATTTTCTTTAATTTAGTCTTTGTATTAAATCTATCTTTTACTTCACATATCTCTATAAATCTAAATCGTTAAAACATTAGACATCTATCAGCCATAGGACCCCGGGGCGAGACATGAACGCAACTAAATCCATCCATGACTAACATAATATCCTATTTCTTTATTTCACGGAGTTTCGTATTGTTGCTCAGGAGTGGAATTAGGGAAGCACGGTGGCCCAGTGAGGAGGACGTTGGCTCGCTAACCGGCTGTTCCATGTTTGATCCCTGTGTTGGCCGAGAAAGTTCATCGGGATTTTCCTGCGTTGATCCCCCATGTCAGTGTCTGGCAAGGGACAACGTATGTCGTTCGGGCCGAAACACCGAGGTTCCATGTACGCACTGTTGTGCACGTAAAAGAACCCATAACGGTGTCGGAATTCGAAATAACAGGAGGCAAACGGGTCGCTGCCTGGGCAAAATTTACCCTTTTAGCACACTTCATTGGCCCAGTAGAAGCTGTAAAGAGATGGAACTTATCTCCCATTTCATATCATTTCTATAGCTCAATTAGAGCAATAGCGCTGACCCTTCTTAGTCTGAAATATTCATAACATATCTCAGATCATGGGTGAATATATTTTAACGAAGAAATAGTTAACTACTCTGTGCCGCTGATAATTTCAGACATAAAGTTTTATTTTTTCATATGATGGAGAAAGGTACATGTATTTAAGTCATTACAATGTGCTTTACACAAAATTTTCTGTGCGTTTCTGTTCCATTCCATACATAAAATTTTCATCGAATGTTTCATATTTTTGGTAACTTGTAACTCTCAGTGTTCCATCAATCGTGGCTGTGGCTGTAGTAGTTACAAACTAGATAATGTAAAGGGGATTTACTGAAAATTTCAGTCAAATTGTTCCACTGTGAACCGAGCACCGAATTCTCGGTCAACCAGTTCACCGTACACTGCAGTATATCTGGTCATCATAACACAACAAAGCGTGCTCAATACATCACAATGAAAGAAACTGGCACGATTTACTACCTAATCCCACACCATCCGTCTCACGAGTGACGTGTTCCGGGAAATGTAAGCATATTCTACACTTAAAATGATTCACACTACTTATTCAAAGTTAGGAGGGACTGGTTTTAGAATATAGAAGTGGAAATAGGTATATACCATTTCAAATAATATTTCATTAGTAATCGGTCTTTAATTATGCATATTTATAAGTTTTACCTCAGTTACAGAAGACTTTCTCAAATAATACAACATGAACATAAGAACTAATTGTCTATGTGAATATTATGCTTAATAACGACTCGTGAAATGTTGTGTAATAAACCATAGTAATTGGTATTCTATACATGGTGTGTAACGTCCTTAAATGTCAAGAAATGCAATTTTGATTGTCAACTTATTTAACTTGTGGGGTTTTCTAACAGTTAATTTTGGTTAAAATTAAAGTAGGCTGAAAATAACCATAATTTATTCTGTAAGCTGTAAATAACCATAAAATATTCTGTTTGATATAATTTGATTTATATACCACGGATTGAGACCTATATCAAAATGACATATGTTTTAATAAAGTAAGTACACTAAAATATTATGTTTTAAAATGTGCGAAAGTTGACATAATCTGATTTATATGGTACGGAATGATAACTATATCAAAATGATAAATGATGTAATAAAGTTCATAACCATAATATATCATGTTTTAAAATATGCAAATTATGGACATACTTTGATTTATAGGCTACGGATTGATAAATATAATATAATATATTGTCATTTTTAAGAACCTAGAGCTATTACTCAAGCAAAAACACAACCAGATTTGTATCAAAGCAACGAAGAACAGTAGCAGAACAATACAGACTTGGATTTTTTGTCACAACTGAATTTAAATAAAGAATAGGAGTGCATGACATTCGTTCTGATAACGACACGTGTTCATCATGTTGTTCACCTGGGACTTTAATTGTCTCCCTTTGCCTTCATCATGGGGATGCTCGATTCACAGTCCAGAACGTCCCGAATTGACAGAATTGCAATCGAGTGACGCAGAATTCAGTCCTGTCACAGCTCTGCCAGCCCCGACAGCTGAGGTGGAGTGAGTAGAATCGTGGCGTATTCTAATCAAAAAATATGTTTCAGCTGTCATGATTGGTTGAGACATTTTTTATGCAGTCGGCACTCGATTGACACCGGTTTCGGAATTCAATTCCGGAACTGTGAATCGAGCATCCCCCATAAGAAGTAATTGTCAAATATCACAGTGCGAGTAACGTTTCATAACACTAATATACACCTGTTATGGAATAACTAATAAACCATGCTCTTTATACACACTTTCTGTTATATCATATATAGGTTGACCATAGGAAATGACGTCATCTAGCAGTTCCATCACGCGACTGTATTCGTGTTTACACATGACGTCAATCAGTTGTTTTTTAGGCGGAAGCAAGTGGACGGCCAATAACGCCATTTTTTGTACTGGCCAAGGATGATGGTTACTCAGAGTTTGGTTGTAAACTTCCGCCGCTATTTTTGATGTTTTCTCATTTTCTGGCCCTTCTCGTACTCTTCTCATAAATGCTATAATAAATTCGAATGCGTTGTGTAGTCTCAGTAACGTTCTTGAACCAGATGCCAACGGAGATTTGATCTTGGCAATACCTTTACTCGATTCATATTTAAGAATGGACTGAACTGATACATAATTATTGTCTTTATCCAGGTTCCTGTGTTTTTCCACGATGGCAATTTTACCTTCAAGATCCCGTGCAACAAAGCTAAAAAGCCTACCCGTCAGTTTGAAAAACCTGAAAATTAATAAAAAAGAGAATATTTAAAAGAAAGCTCTTTCACTTAGAATGCCATTAACCTTTAAGCCAATGGGCCCCAAGTGTGACATGAATGACCAACATTACCAGGTCGTAGTGTTCCTAGAGGAGGCATTGGCTTATACATAGGCCATAGTCCAAATTTAATCTATTTATTTGCGATAGACCATCCAATATATTTAATCAATATCGCTGCTCATTTCTGGCGGTATTCAATATGCTGAGTTTAAATCACGGTAAATATGCAATCTGTTTTGATGTTGATGATTATCAAAACGACATCTATCAACATATATATAGCCTTACCCTGGATTGAGAGCGGCGGGGTTCACCACAGAGTTTCTTCCAGTATTGGATATGCCCCTTGGAATTGGATATGCCCTTTTCAGTGCAAGGGGCCTCTTAAAGATCTTAAAATTGTAGCTTATATATTTAAAGATGCATTATTATAATTTCTGCTGAAATTACCATTGCTAATGTAATAAACTATGTCCCGGGATCATTCCTCCAGTCTTAGTGAGTAACGTCCATTTTAAAGGGCTAATCCCGATAATTTTTTAAGAATATAACTGCTAAATTTGTTTTAAAATCCCCTACCGAAGGGCAAAGCAACTAACTTAGTATTTGTGATACGTTTTCAAACAACTTAAACACATCAGTCTTCTGGAAATTGAGACGGGTGCCCCAAGCTGTATTTTGCGGTGTCTACGTAAAACCAGGCATTCTTTTAAATAAAAATAATGTGTAGTTGAAATTAGCCTTTCGCTATCAAGTACAGCACATGGGCCATTCAATATAGACCTCCCAAGGCACGAGAATCGATTATCAGGTCACCAACGAAATGATTGACCCGAAATATTAAAAGGGATAAGCATATTTGACGTTCACGTCCAAACGACTCAATATTTTGATCTGAAATTTTGAGACAAGGTCAATACACCATTCTCATATATTTTGGCGTTTAAATTTTATATGTACTTGGACTTTTATTTTTGAGATTCTGTTAAAATCGGGACTGTCCCTTTAAGTTTAATAAAGATGTGACAGACATTGTCTAATCCAATCAATACCTTAGCCATTGGGTGATTTAGAAAGTTGATTTTGGTTTTGCCATGTGAATTAATGTCTAAATAATAATTTATATAACAGGCAAAGCTAGAAGAAACAACTACAATAAGCAGAATATATAATGTATCTTTAAGATCTATTTTGCTGATAAGTTTATTTCGACATCACACCTTGTGTGTCAGTGTTCTAATTATGTTATCGTCTTTTTAAATCAATAAAACATGTAACTTATATAATTTCAACAAGATGTGATATCTAGAATCAGGGCTATTGGCTATGTTCGGAATAAACCACTTTAAACGTAACAGCATCAGCCCGAAAAAGAAAAACAAACAAAAAAATCGTATTAAATGAAATGAAATTTGGGTTAACGTCCTACTTTTCAAGCAAATTGTAAAAACAAATCGTATAAACCCCAATTCAAGGGGGGGGGGTTATAGAGATTTTTAAGAGGAAGCCACGAATTTGGACGAAATTATTCTTAAATGTTTTATTAAATAGGAAGGTGAAAGAAAATATTTTAAAAATGTCATTTTACATATTCGGCTTAATTTTGATGTGCAAGCAGGTGAATAAAGAGGACGCAGTCCGCATATGCTCAGTGTAGTTATATACCGAGGAGCAAAAGAAACGCCGCAGATTTTACAAAGGTTACAAACTAAATTATATTTCAATTAAGCAAACATGCATTAATGCGGCGTACCTTTTGTCGTTCAGTAAATAAAAAAATGGGTTATATAAACGCAATCCAATTAAGCTCTATTACAGATCAACGTTATGCAATACTGAAAAGTGGTTATTCATATAAAAAAATAAATAGACCTCGTGGTCTATGTAATCGTGTAAAAATGTGGTGTATTATATAAAATATGCCGTACTTTAGTATATTTTATATATAATAAATTCATAGGTTACACATACATTGACCTGTATTTATTAGTGAGTAAATGAGGTATAACTTAAGTGAATAGTGCTATACAAACACAAAAACACACCCATTATGACTCATTTACTAACTAAATACAAGTTAATGTATGTGTTACGTATAAATTTATTATTTTTTCCTTCTCCAGGGTAATATAGGTCAATTGGTTTATTAGTCCCGAGAGGTTAAAGTCAACCCCAATACCGAAAATGATAGGTCAGCTGTCATACATTTACATTTTATTCGTATTGACAATGTACCTAGTAGTTAAATCCAATATAAAGGTATTTATACCTCTTGGCAAAATGCATATTAATATTTATATATAGATACCAGTCGTGTTAAATAATATAGTTAGTTATTGGAACTAATTCAGCGTCAAAAATCATTTACACGACAATTTTTTACCTGGTGGACTTTCTAAATTTAGACTATCTAGTTGTAAAATCCATTATACGTTTCTATACTAATGAGGTATTTTCATTAGTATCCAGTCCAATATTAATACGTAGGGTTATAGTTCTTTTCATTAGTTTATTAACACGAGATTCGTTGTCTAAATATAAACTAGTTGTTAAGTCCTATCATATGTATTTCTATAGCAATTAGGGGCCAACTATCTTAATTAACTTGCTCTACGTTAATGCTGCATCAGAATCATGTCGTTTTGACAGTGATTACCAGCTACGACTGGAACTAAGTACCATTATCACGCTACGAGCTTTATTTTCTACACTAAAGTCTCCAAAAAAATCGAGTGAAGAAATAGTTTCCACGAAATCAGAGAGATGAAATTGGGACATAACGTCAATTCGACACAAAATAATAAATTCTGAAACTAAATTTTGAGAGCAACTCCCCTAGTTGTACAATACGTGTCGTCACCTAAAGATGCATCATGTAAGAGCTAAATCTGCCGGGTCTTTGGTTTGGGTTCCAGTGTTATATAGATTATTAATTTGACATTTTATTCACATGACAAGCCCATACCCAACTCTCTAGTCTATCGGATGATCGTGATTTTGATGGATTTGACACGATCGCCATTTAATCATTTATGGACAATCGAGACTTTGTGTATTATTGTAACAATGGAAATCGAGACCTCGTATTCTTATCTAAACATCCAACATTCATAACTTCGCTTTGAATAAAGTAGCGTAGTTTGACTGACATTTTCAAAATTTTCCGTTTTGATTATATTTTTTAAAAATATTATAGCAAGAACTATCGGCCTTTACCTAAATCTTCCATAATGTACCTTTAAAGCCCCAATAACACTCTTGTTGTAACTGAAAAATATATCCCAATCTTCATTCTGGTCAACAAATCGTATTATTTTAGAATATTCCAATTAAATGATGATATAAATTTCATCTTAACACACCTATTTTAAAAAATTGGAAAAATTCAACCAATTGATTTGAAAAGTCTAACGTAAACCTTTTCAAATGTGACTTGGATTTTAAAATATTTTCGAACCCTCTGGACAAGTAAAATAGGTTGTAATGGATAATTTACACAACAGGTAGGACATTTAAACATCTAGTACTTAGAATAAGGGTATTATTTATTTTCTGGAGCTACCAAGCCAGCAAGAATGTTATTGTCCCTTTAAGCAATATAAAACCTATATAAGAATAATGTTAACTGACGCGTACATTCAATTAAATAAGTATTATAAAAACGTTCTGCTTCAAATCAATTTATATTTTGGCGGTAACAGCTGACCCGGTTCACACTTTTTGTCGAGTCATAATATTTTCATTGTAGTTTATTCTGAATGGAATTTAATAACGGGTAGGCATAAGTTAACGCTGAATAATGAATAACTAAATATAATAAAAAGACGTATATATTGACCCGAGGTTCACTTCAAGACGGCATAAAGCACAACCTCACTAAACTGTCGGTATATGACTTAACAGTCCATGGGATTTGGACAAATTCTAACTCTATAGTACAGACAAAATTGGTCATCTGGTTGTAAACAAGATATCTGGTTGTAAACAAATCAAGAATAGAATAAAATGGGGTTTTGTTGGCACAAATGCATATTTTTGTAATATTCAATTATAACTAGTCTTTTTTTATTCTTTGTTCGGGATCTTTATAAATACATGTAGATAACAACTACAGTTTCGTAAATAATATTTTGCTTACATTTTCTAAGTATGAACTAACAGCTTGTTTGAAGAACTGCCAGTATTGTTGCTTTACAGTCTACCCACCCTCTTAAACATACGATAAGTAAGATAGGATGGGATTGTATTGTATTATTACATCCATCAAGGACAAAATAAAAAGTCTTCGATTTAAACAAAAGTTGATCATACAAAAAACATATTAGGTGATCAATTATGGATGTGCTATTTTTCACAAAATAAGTAAAAAACACCAAAAGCTTGTCGGCATAATGAAAATCAGTATACAGCTAAAACCAATGAATTATCTTACCCCAACTCTACCTCGATAATTTATGAAACCCAGAGGACATGTGTACCAGGGTTGAGCAAGGAGACCAAACACACACAACGGAATTTAAAACCACACGAAAGAGAAAAGTGCCAAAACTAAAAGAACAAAGGAGATGTCGCGGGATGTTTAATTCCTTACAGATTACAATATTGTGGAAGTTGGGACACTAAACGAAATATCAATTCAAACACAGTCCAATTTTTTTCTGTATTTACAAACCAACGACGAACTGAAAAATTATCAATCGTCTGTATTCCTAGATGACTATATATTAACCCGCTATGGTCAAATCATCGAAACTCTTTGATGGACCCCCTTTTAATCCAGCTAATTCCAAACCATAAGCTTCTATCGTTGATATAATTAAACCCTCATTATCCAGCTGAATCCAGGCCAAGGGATTATCTACCTTTGATATCAGTGAAAAAAATATATTTTCGGAAAATCTCAAGACTACCCATGACTTATACCCAAGCGAATTATTGAAATAAAATTAAACATATGTTAGTCCCGAAATGACCTAGTTTGTGTCGAGTGGACGTTAAACTTCATTTCTCTCTCTTTCTTTCTCTCTCTCATTATTATACTAAACATTTTACAGGTAGTACACCGCCGTCGGCAAGGGTTAGCTTCATAAATATGGTCATTTGTTGGATAGAAGCTGAGATCAAAGTAATATCTTTTTTTATAAGCAATATTTTTATTCATATTTGTATCTGAATTGGGATTGGGGAACAAACATAGCCTATATTACCCCCCCCCCCCCTCTCCCTGTACTGTACAATTTACACAAGCTCACATCTTCACAACGGTAAAACAGTTATAATACCTAAGTGACTGTACATGTATATATCACGTTTAGCTTGGTAAGAAGGTGAAATTGTTGTCAGTACGACTCACCTGCAAAGTTCTCTGTAAGCTCGGATATATTCTGATAGTAGAACAGTATCATCATTGAGTCGACATTTCTTTAAGGCATCGAGAACAACTTCTAAATCAAAATCATGTTTAGTTTTCTTGTTAAATTCTTCCATGTTGACTCCCTGTCGATATAGCTTTCAATAAGCTGAGTATAGGTCAATGATTGTTATTGTATATACGCATTATCTATAAATAGCATTAATAGACTTGTTTATCCAGATGGACATTTGGCTTATCCTGGTCAAAGCGGATATGTGAATGACATCATTAACTTGTGTGAATAAGACGTAGACTACTTGAGATATATTATTATAATATCTACTAATTTGGTCATTCATCACAATAGGCCTACTCTTAAAATGGACATTCAATGATATTGCCTACTAAGTAAAGAATCTCGGCTAAAGGGATATAAATAACCCATCTGGGTTAAGAAATGAAATGGGTTTTAACGTCCTACTTTTCTGTACGAACCAGAGGCGGATTCAAGGGGGTGGGGCAGTGCCCTTTTTTACTACTGAAAGTGCCTTTTAACTAGCTTTTTTGCTCGATTTTGAGGCTCTTTTTCTACGATTTCCGAACGTTTAGACGAAAATATCAGCCAAATAGCTCTTGGATTAGCTACAGATGCAAGGAAATGACGGATAATTTTCTTGGGCCCCACCCCCTCTCGGCGGTGTGCCCCATCTCCGCGGTCAGTACCCTCATTTTTCGGCGCCTCCCCCCCCCACTTTTCAAAATTACTAGACCCGCCCCTGCGAACTGAGCTACTGAAGACAGGTATGGGTTAAGACGAAGTTAAATCATTATCAAGTAGCTTTGACCCGTGAAATCTTATAGTCTAAAGTAACGAGAACTTGTTTATTTCAAAATTCAATAATTATCTGTATAAATGTAACGTTTATCCTGGGAAAAACTGTCTGGTAAAGCTCGAAATATCCCATTTAAAAAGTTAATGTCTCTTGATACGATCAAGGATGTAGTGTTGATATAAGTAATCTAATATTTACTTTGTCATGGTTTAAATTGACCCCATTCATGACGTATTACTTTATTCCGTGTTTGTATGTAGTGAACCCCACCAATTGTCACCTACTCATTCTTAACTATTCAGTAATTAAATTGTGATATTTTTAGCTAATGGGGTTTCTGCACGAGGAAATGATAATTGATTATAAAAGTCAAACGCAGCGGATCTTTACCATCCGCACTTAACATGAGGTATATGAGACTATTTCCTGTTCGCTGAGTCAACCGATAAATAAATTTATTTGCATCCCCACCAAATGAAATTTAATATTTTGTTTCCGACATATAGTGCTCCTTTAAGCGAATTTATTTCTGGATTTATTTGATAACATACACTTATCACTCATCAAATCACGTGTACGATTGTTTAATGATCATGAAACTTTCTTTTTTCAAACATTATTTCTGTTCTGGATAATAATGAAACAGATTACATAAATTTAATATAATCAGACATAAAATGTTATCTCAAAGTCGTAAATAAATGGATCTGCGATATAGCATTGATTCTTCCAAAAGAACAAGAACGAAAAGAGAAAACAAGAGAAAATGTCATTGAGATAATCATCCCAAAAATATATTAATTTTCTCTTTATATTATACTAAAGATATTTGCTTTTTAAATACATAATAGGAAAAAGGTACACTAGTATTGTAAAGGGCAGACCACAATCTTTTGAGAAAAATTAATGTTATCAACATCTTTACTTTTTTAAGTTTAAAATGTCTACTTTAGTGGGTTATATAAAGAAACGGGTTATGCGCATCTAACTTTAACCTAAAGAATTAGAACAAGATAGAGTTTTGAGCTTAAAATATGCCTTGTACATGACATTGTGATTTCAAAGTGCAATTGTACTATACTTGCCTTGACAGTCCCTCAAGAAGAATGTCTACGTTAGAAACTTTGAAGCACGTTTAAAAGTCACACTATATTTTCACTGTCTAAGTATCTTTAGATTCAGTGCTCTATAATTTAACATACTTTGGAATGTGTCATTATTTAAAACCTGTTCTAAAAAAATATGTTTCAGTGAGTATCGGGAATTAATAACGTGTTTCAAGGTGTCAACTGTATTATTCTCTGTACAAATGCTGAACTGGATCAACCTATAGGTATCTGTTTACTTTCGTATTAAAACTGTGCTGCAGAAGACAATATTGATAACGTGAAACAATCATACACGAGCAACACACTCCGAGATTCAGTGCATACAATTAGCCTACGACACATTACTGTCGTGCGATGCGTTACGATAGGATCGTTACTATTAAGTCCACGACCTGGTAGGCGCCGATGCTATTCGACACGATCAACACGATTCCTACGCCTACTCCACGAACACAAAATTAGACCACTATAATAACAATGTGGATCTGGTTCGAACACTTACTAACGCGGAATAATCTGGGCTATGGAGAAACGCCCGGACCTTAAATGAAAGTATGCATAATTATTTCAGCAATTCGCTTACGCGTAGGGGTCTTTGGCATTAGCAGTGGGAGGAAACGGGGTCACCCAGAGAAACACCACGAGGTTGGACAGGCGACCTTTTTCCTTGCCACGTAAACCGGGGAATGCAACGCTTATGCACTAACCATTCGGCCACCCAACTCCCCAAACCCAACTTTAAGCACTGAACATATAATCGTAGGCAATCCAACCACCACACAAGTCGAGCCGAAAGCACCATTGCCCTGTTTTATATAAAGAAAATAAACCGTTTGGATTGGCTTGCCTTTATACTTTTAAACACCTTTCTTTCCATTCCATCATTTATTCATAAGCTTTGTTATTAAATGTATTGAAAGACCGTGATCTTGGTTTTTTATTAATTAGAACCTATATAATAGAGAAACAGATCTCGTGCCATTCAATCAATGTTGAAACTGTAACCTGTCCCAGTCAATTTTACTTGGCAACTTTTCACGGCTAAACGGTCGCGTGTCAGTCCCCGTGAACGCCTGAACAATGTAAATGAACATCTTAGTGAGAAATAAGACCTTGCTTACCTAGCTAGAACCAGTATGACCGACACAACACGCTTTTAAAAAATACGTCTCCGTCTGCTCGACGACTTGGTCGATGCCATAGATAGGCTAACGCACAAATTTACGAACTCGGCCATATAAAATGAAACAAAATTTTGGTAAGCCTTGGGGGAAAATTTGAGATTTTGGCTTTTCTCTTTTAGACAAACTCCTAACCTTGTCCGATGAGAGTTATTTCTCTTTGCCAAATTCTTGTTCAATTCGCAATTTATTGAATTGGTCGATAAAAAACAATCATCAAGGGCGGATAACTTGAAAACGTGTTTCCCCCATAAATTAAACCATGAGTTAGTGGTGTAGAACGGAATGAAACACTGGGGACACCGAGGATGGTTAGAAGTATGCCACTAGGTCAATTGGCCTGGCGAGGTATCGATTCAAGACGTGTACATTGCAAGTGGGGGAGTGGCTCGTGGGTTTTCGCTGGCTTTTCCCGTTTCCTCTCGCTTTTAACTACCATAAAGGAATGTACCATTTTGAGAGATGGCCTCATTTGACCATACCTTATTGATTAATTAGATTAAGATTATAATACATGGATATTTCGGAAGAATTATATTCTTTACTACTTAACAGTCTAACATATATTACCTGTTCTATTACATGTACTAATGCAATTAACGCCATATTTTACAAAACATCATGTTCCAAACCTCGTTTTGGTACGCAAGAGATTTTTTACGTGCATGCCTATGTGTACACTTTACTTCGGTCTTTCGTATCACCCGAAAAGCTTGAATTCGATGTAAGAGTAGGGTCTAGTGCCGCCATCCGGGCTAACTTAACCCAATCGGAGTAGAACCGTAGGGCATTAAACCCCATTCCACTTCACGGAAATTGTGAGAAAAATTAGATCCAGTCAAACAAACAAGTGAACATCAGGGTGAGTGGAGAAATTAATCGTGTACTGTGCCCATTTCTGAATGAACCTGACACTTGAAGGGGAATAACTCCACACTCTGCACGATATGCCACGGTTGTCGTCTGAACACGTCTACGCCATCACCCATGCAGGGCGAAAGTTATTTTTAGTCTTTCACTCCTTTTCTCTTTTCCCCTTTTGCATGGCGATTTTCTGTCAGGTTTTGGTGAATATTCATGATTTTGAGGCGGAAGGATACAAGAGTTGTGAGGTTGGTTACGTTGAAGAGGGGGGGGGGGCGTAAATTGCATGCTTAACTGTCTCTACTTCCAGCCCGGTATCTCAAGTTTTTCATGAAGAACCTCATGCATGATTTTGGGCAAGAGTTTGCCACATGTTGCTCCATCTCTGGCAGAAAGCGTTCTACCCAACGACTATTTGGGGAAAATTTACGCACAGCCTAACAGACGAGAAGTCAATGGGGAAATAATTAGTGATCTGTGGCCGTCTGCTGTTGTCCCCAAAGTTTGTCTAATTGTGTTGTTTTAATATGAGATATATTATATTGGCTGGCTATTAAAAACTTTTTTACTTAACCATCATGGAACCGTTTTAAAAAGAGCTTTCGCATTCACACTAATGCTATAATTGCCATATTATAAAATGCAAACACACTATAGTTAATTATAAACATGAAAAACATATCACTTCAATACCTATCAATTACCATATCCTTTCTTAAAGCTTATATAAAACATATGGTGTTATCGAATCGTATTATCAATTTTGTTTTGATTTGCAAATGCAAGTGAGAGATAGGTTCTTTTAATATGTATCGTGTAAGAATTAATCAGATAAATAAATATTTGTATAGTTCTAGATACAAGTATAGGACACTGTAAAAATAATTAATGGTACTGTACAACATCGTAAATATGAGCATAAAAATTATCGGAATATTTTGTCAGCACAAGAGCGGTTGTCAAGCAAGATACGACCACATTTTACAGAAACAATTTTTCGAACAAACAGGGGTCATTTAAAGGTTGTTACGGTCCGATATGTGTTAATACGAAATCGTGATTTTGGGATATACATGTATCGGGTAAAACTTATGACCTCTAGGGGGTCCATAACCTTGGACATGCTCATTATGCTATTTTCGAACTCAACCGTCTTTACGGTGAAATATTTGAACGGTTTTTTTTTCAAACAGGACAAAAATGTCAAGTCTACAGGGTCAACAAGGTTCATATTCCACATATCTCGATTCCTTCATAGTTATGTCTTATCGAAATTCGAATTGAACCATCTTAATGGTGAAACATTTGGACCGTTTTTTCAAACCGGAAAAGAATGTCAAATCTACATAGTTATGTCTTATCGAAATTCGAACTGAACCATCTTAGCGGTGAAACCTTTGGACGTTTTTTTCAAACCGGAAAAGATTGACAACTCTACAGGGCCCACAATCCTAAAACACAATATTTCGTAAATTATCGAAATAAAAGATTCGAGATTTTTGGAATATGAATCTATAATTATGTCTTCAAAATTGTAACCCGTAGAGTGTCCGCAAACAAAATGTTAACGGACGGCCGTCCGAAATCAACAGGGGCAAGACAATATAAGTTCTTTGGGGTTTTCCAGTGTGTTTTTCACTTTTCATGGTGCAGGATGGGGAAACGTCCTTCAGATAGTCCAAAAATTCAGGTACCGTGTACAGATTCGTAAGCACTTAAACAATCCCTTGACAGTTGGAATTCTTCATTGCACATGTACTGTGTGAAGTATGCACTCTTAATTAACACGATAGGGCGTTAACCCACACTCCATTCATTCACAACCACATTCATTGCAATTAAAATTTGGACTGATGAACTGTCTATAAATATAATACCACTATGTATATAATTGTTTAAATGACCTTTGGTTGTGGACAGCTTTTTTAATGGCCTTTAGTAATGGACAAGTATTTGAATGGCTTTACACGTCTAATCGTAAATTTGAACAGCAATACGTCCTAAGTGGGGATAGTACGAAGGACACCGTTCTGCGGAATACAACTAATCTGTATTACTGAGCGAAGTTTCGAGTATAATTTTCTAGTCATGGCTTGATAAACATCTCAAAACGTCACACAAAAATAAACAGTAATTGTATTCGGTTTGTAAGCCCAAATAGGCGGTAATTTAACATGTAATTTCACAGGGTAGTGTACAAAACAGAAACTATTGTTATTTGTTTCTGTTTGTTCGTACACTAAAAAAATATATCTTTGGGGCACCAGTCATTTCGCCTGATTGACCAAGCTGATACACCTAAAAATGCAGATTCATTGAACGTCATCAAATCTCGGAATGTATTTCCCACACCAGCTTATCATTTTACTGGTAACACGAATGGTTCCATTCACAGGTAAGAATGCATCCTTGTATATTATGAACACTGCGTCCTCAAAATTAAGAAAATGATAATGCAAATTAGAACGATTGTCATAACTTGCAAACATCCTTTCAAAATAATTTAGTACTGATTTGGCGAAGTATTAACAAATATCTAGATTCTGACTGAAGCCCATTAACAAGACTTCTCTTAGTGCAGCAGATAACTGAACTATCTTTGAAACACATAAGTAATTACAAAAATGCAAAAAGGTTACACTAATTAAATCCGAATATTACAGGTCTTTGTTTTGGCTTTAAATGTTATCTAAATTTTTATTTCGATATTTATTTACATAAAAGGTCTATAATCAACTCGGACGGAGATTTACACGGATTGAAAGACGATCACCATTTAATGATTTAATTAAAATAAATGGTGAATCCAGGCTAAAGTATCGTTGCTACGATAATAAACAATCGATGTTAGATCTTATTAACACTCCAAACAGCGATAACGTCGTCAGAATAGAGTAATTTGAATAAAATTCTCGTTATCTTATTCTTACATATATAATCTTTTTTTCGATAACGTTATAATTTGAAAGAAAATGTGAACAATAAATGTTTTATTATTATACTGTGGATCATAGTGAAATATGTCAGTCCAATTCGACAAGTACCTTAAATTTATTTCTACTTAATCATTTTTTAGACAATATGTTTAAACAAGAGATCTTATTTTCAAGAATATATATAATTGAATTTTATTGCGGGCCTTTGCACCTCTTAACATCAACATATATTTGCATCGTCTGGTCTCTCAATAGTTTCCAGATTCGAAGAAATAAAAACATGGAATTATTTCTGACTTTTCCTATATTAGCTCAACGTATCTATTATATTGTCAACATGTCCGCCGATATCCAACCAATGTGACAGTTGACCTTATAGTTAGGATCATCAGATTCTGCTGTATCCCGGAATGTCAATCAAATATTGTTTCTTGTACTTTAGGTAGCTTTATAAATACTGGTATTTGATTGAAACATGCGATGCTAAAAGGGACGCTTAATTGTTTACATTTCGAAGCAATCTAAATGGAGTCTCATGTTAGTGAAAACGGCACTGTACCGATATCGCCGTTTCATATAATTAATTATCGCTTCCTCACTTTAAACTGATATAAAATTATTATTCTGCAGTCGATGCAATTAATTAATTTAGACATACAGTAAATAAATCTTGAGTCTTGACTAGGAAATCAAAGGCATTAATTATTCAGGTAACATGCGCTTCTACTAATTGTTTTTCTGATCAGCATTGATTTGCAAAATAAAACATTCTTGAACGAAAGTTGTATTCATTAATTAAATGAACAATTCAAGGTGCAAACGTTAGGTTTAATTTTCCAAATTGGCCAAAAGTTAAAAATGCGCTTATTGATCGAGATTGAAAAGAATCCACAAGGAAATGTAGCCAATTTCACTATTTGTCGGAGTAAAAACTACTGGACGAAGTCGAAATCGACAGGGATCCTCTCTGTATTATTGGTTTTGACCTTCAAAATAAAACTGAGAAGAATCCATGAATAGGGTGCCGTTTCTTAAAGATATCGGATATTCACCAAAACAGATCGGCATTAACCGTATAATAAATTTGAAAAATAGACATACATAATTTTTTTGTCGTAGAGTACAGAGAAGCAATTGTGGATGTGAGATATGACACACGGTTGCAACAGGTTGTGTAGCAACCGTGAACACAGTCTTATCTATGTGGTATACTCCCTTTCAGATAGTGGCAGAAGTGAATCAAACGAGTTTGTATTTGCTTCAAGTGAACAAGGTGGTGATCAAACTCTGGATCTGTGTGTACAACTATTGATGACCTCAAGAACTGAGAATGATGTTCCAGTAAATATGACATTTCCAGTATTTGAACCTACAATTAAAGAGGTTATTTTAATAACGTTTATTTTCTAGTGCAATGTTTTTTTTATTATCTTAAATACTTTTTTTAAAAAAAGAAATTGTAGGGCGCAAAGTCCTTATTGCGAAATATTAATCGTATACTTGGACAGTATTATCTACTCTTCATTGGCAAATATTGTATAAATTAAATTCCCTTCTATAATTAATAGACCGTGGGTACAATACCTAAATATGGAAGTTTGACAATGGCATTACCAAAAAGCGTACTGGGAATAAATGGAGTCGCAGTATTATCCAACTACCCAATAACAGTAACATCTGTCCGGAGACACGGTAAAAATATTGAAACGATGTTATTATTACCACGTGACAGTCTTGGTATGGATTATAATATAGCATCATGGCCACCAGGAGAAGGCTTCTCTCAAATGGACACAGATCACCAAATATTCATGGGCAGTCACCCACGAAACAAGGGCGAAAGTTATTTTTAGTCCTTCTCTCCCTTTCCCTTTTTCCCCCTTTTGCATGGCGATTTTTGTTGAATTTTTGGTGTAGAATCGAAGAAAAGGGTTTGAAAATACATTTTCTGCCAGGTTTTGGTGAATATTCATGATTTTGAGGCGGAAGGATACAAGAGTTGTGAGGTTGGTTACGTTGAAAGGGAGGGCCGAAAATTGCAAGGTTAGCTGTCTCTACTTCCAGCTTGTCTATCTCAAGTTTTTCATGAAGAACCTCATACATGCTTTTGGGCAAGAGTCTGCCACATGTTGCTCCATCTGTGGCAGAAAGCGTTTTTCCCAACGAATATTTGGGAAAAAGTTACAGCCGGTCTAAGAGACGAGAATTAACATTAAAGTCAATGGGGCAATAATTAGTGTTCTGTGGCCTGTCTGTGTATGACAAGGCTGTGACTGATATGCCTTAGTTTTGAAAATATGATGACTAATTTGTCAGAAAATATGTATAAAATGACTTGACTACAGAAAAACTAAAAAAAATTAAATTTAGAAAAAATTTTATCAAAGTTTTGGGAAAAATTGTGATTTTACTGCAAATTTTCCAATTTTCAGTTTTTATTTAATTTCTAACAGTAAGAAAAATACTTCAATGTCCAATTTTGGTGTATTCAGCCTCAGAAAGCACAGATAAAGTGAACAACATTGTAATTTCACCTAATTTTGTCTAAAAATCAGGAATATTCACAGAAAATCTCCAGATTCTCCCATTTCGATGTAAAAATTAATGCTTTCATACCTACTCAAATGACTCAAAATTTCTTAAAGTGCCCTTATTTAAATTGCTAATGTAACTTAGATGGGATCTATAAGTTTGTCAAGTTTAGAAATAGCTCCAGCTTTCCTACAGAAAATGGAAAATTGGCAACACTGAGTTAATAATATACAGCAGATGGGTTTGTACAAAATGTTCAAAACAGGGGTAGGCTCAATTTGGCCACTATTTTACCCAGAACAAGCATTTTTTTCTTCTTTGAAGCATTAAATTCTTGCATTTTCTTCATGTAGGAAGCAATATCCCAGTCTTATAGACATTTTTCACCCCATCTTTCTGTTTAGAGGGGCTATAAATGCCCCACCCCACCCATTTTTATTAATGTGTTTTGAGAGATTTAATTGCACCAGTGTTGACAATTAAATGATAATAATTGGAATTTGTTGTTGAATTACAGATGGGAATGTTATTTTTTGCCAATAAATGGTCATTTTGTACATTTCAAGGATTTCTGACCTTTTTTGTTCATAGTCAAACTTAGAACCTTGAGACATGTCAGGCCAGTAAGACCACACCCTGACACAGAACTGGTGTAGATGTGTAAATGTCAGCTTAATGGTCAATATTTTCTTATCAAAATCTAGGATTTGTGGTGTTTGTTGCATTTATGTCACTTATAGAACAGTAAAATGTTAATTTTGCTCCTTTTCAGGCCTCTTTTATGTTGTCAACTATGTCATAACTACCTTTTTGACTTCATTTTTTAAGGCAATTGATGTAAAGGTCCAGACATCTTGCTTCAGTACAATAATTGCAATAAAGATTTGTATGATGCCTCTGAGGTTTGAGATGTTGAAAACATTAAACTATTTCCAAATTTGTGAAAATTGTGTATTCTGTGACTCTTTTGTTAGAGAGGGGTGGACATAGGCCAATTATGGCATTTTTTTCTTTCAGCAAGGCCTATTTTAACCATAATTCACATTTATTGCACCTATTTTAGTTTTTATGTTCATATATTAGCCAGGGATGGTAAATCATATCTGTTAGACAGATTCTTTTGGTAAAGTTGGCTCTGCAACCAAAGATAAGATTGATTCAGTCATTGACATTTTTAGGGGGTGGGGTTACATGTTTCAGTACAGACCTTTATGATTTCAATCAATGCAACAGTTTTGTGATTTTTCTGTTTGCATATTGTCCAGGGTTTCCAAAAATATATTACTTGCCAGTCTGGCTATCTAAAAAAGTGGAAAATTATTGGTTTTTTGAAAGATGCTACATGTAAATTTTGTACATTTTTCATGACATGGCAGTAAAAAAAATATATTTTTGATAAAAATTCCAAATTATGAGTGTTTTCTATGTAGTTTGTTTGCAACTTGTCTAATTTTTTCACAGAGCTCAAATACTGCCTCTATTAAAAAAGATTTTTTAAATTTTAGCACAAAAGGCCCAGGGACCTGAGATGCACCACTGTACTTAAAGCAGCATGTATACTTAAAGGGCCATCATTTTTGCAGTTATTCTTTGATTTTGATTTCCTTTCTCCAGCATGTTGCCAGAACATATGGGAAGCAAATACAAAAGGCCTTTTGGTGATATCCGAAGTTTCACCCCTATATAGGACACAGATCACCAAATATTCATGGGCAGTCACCCACGAAACAAGGGCGAAAGTTATTTTTAGTCCTTCTCTCCCTTTCCCTTTTTCCCCCTTTTGCATGGCGATTTTTGTTGAATTTTTGGTGTAGAATCGAAGAAAAGGGTTTGAAAATACATTTTCTGCCAGGTTTTGGTGAATATTCATGATTTTGAGGCGGAAGGATACAAGAGTTGTGAGGTTGGTTACGTTGAAAGGGAGGGCCGAAAATTGCAAGGTTAGCTGTCTCTACTTCCAGCTTGTCTATCTCAAGTTTTTCATGAAGAACCTCATACATGCTTTTGGGCAAGAGTCTGCCACATGTTGCTCCATCTGTGGCAGAAAGCGTTTTTCCCAACGAATATTTGGGAAAAAGTTACAGCCGGTCTAAGAGACGAGAATTAACATTAAAGTCAATGGGGCAATAATTAGTGTTCTGTGGCCAAATAGGTAAAGCATCTTCCTCTGAGATACCACAGTTCCCTCCCTTGTACCGGTTTTATTTTCCTTATATGATTGTTTTAGATGAGTCGTCGCAATAATATACCCAGTATTCTTAAAATGCCCCAGACCTGGTTATAAAAAGCCAAAATACTGGAATATCCTTTTGTTGTCATTAACATAAATGGCAGTAGGCTTTTAAACATTAGATTGTGAAAACGCGTGCCAAACCATAAATGAATCCATCAAACCCCCACCCACCCCGCTATCTACTGGCGACAGGTACGCATGCCTGAATTAACACTGTTAATACTAGTATCTTTGTAAATTTTGTATTATCTTGCAATACTGCTCAAGTCACGAGACGACAATAAGAATGTGGCCAAAGTTTCTCTGAAAATTCAAAAATAAACATCCACATTAGGCATCACAACTGTCGGAAAGACAGGTTTGCGCTTAGACCCCCTTTCCAACATTATGTACCCATCCCTGCGCGTAAGCACACATTGTATCACAGCAGTATGTCAGCTATGTAAATGCAAATACACCTGAAATAATGCAAGGTAGGAGTTAGTTATTGTGTAACACTGTTTAAATTTTGAAGGGTTAAACGACAAACACTGTATTAATACTTTACTTTCAGGTATGACGGGGACAGAAAATCAAACCGTTATTTTATTAGTTGTACCAGCAGGGGCTTTAATAGAGTTTGATGGTCAAAATTATACGGAAACAAAACTGATTTATATGTCGTTGAATAAATACGAGACAATTCAACTTCAGAGTAAAGATGATCTGACAGGGACTTACATAGTTTCTTCTCATCCAATTGCCGTTATATCCGGTACGGAGGCACCACATTACAACACGGGTACGAGAATGACGGTGTCACCAACTTTACAAAGAGAGGAAGCTTTTTTCACAGTTGAGATGATTCCACCAAAGGACACTTGGGGCAAGACATTTGTTTGCATTCCTCTTCCTAATGCTAACGTAACGACTTCATACAGAGTCATAGGTGAGGTTTAAAAAATGATTTAGTGTTCAGTACAAACGTTGAAACAAATAAAGACTATAACCAACTTTATTACAGCCCACCGTACATTCCCTGCGTTTTAAAATATGTTTTAGATTTCAGTTGAAACATACAACTCGTCAGTTGCCTCTACTAGGAACCAACTTTGTTTCAGCCCACCTTGCATCTGCACCAAACATGGTTACACCCTTTGCCTTATATCGTTAGTGGGGGGGGGGGGCTAGTGGTCTAGAGTGCCGCGCTTCGACCTCTAGCTGGCCGGTCACCTCTGGTTTGCGGCTGTGGTTTCGATCCCTGGTGTGAGCGTATGTGGCATGGAGATAGCGGCGCCTTCTTAACCTCGTGGATTTCCCCCGGGCACTCCTGTTTCCTCCCACTGCTAAAATAAAATTAAAAACCATATGTTAGTCCCGAAATGACCCAGTTTGTGTCGAGTGGACGATGATTGGTTTATCAACAGTGTTACTTTAATAGAAATAGTTAATAAATGGTGGGGTGGGTGTATAATTCTATTATAATATATGCCTTCACATCACTCATCTCAAAGGATTGTTCACGTATTTTCCAATTGCAGTGGCAAAGGTAATTGTCATTATTGTTTTATATTATATCATGACCATTATTGACAAAGAATATTATAATAGCAACAATGTACAAAATTGGTGACTTTATTACGGAAGCATCATAAAACACACGCTTCAGTTTTATTTTTATATATATTTGAAAATTTAGGTGGGTCACAGAATACCGAGATAGTTATTGAAGGTGATATAACAGAGAATATAACTATTCAAAAAGTTGGTGATTTTATAACCAAAACATTGCACACACCTGTTTATGTAGTCACGTCACATCCGGTTCTGTTAGTCATATATTATTCATCACAAGTATTACAAGGTAAGATCAGTCAGAAATACAGGAAGACCTTTATTTAAAATGATATTAAATTCAACATGGATCTTGTTTTACATAAATGAAAATCAATTAGTTAAGAAAAAGACTCGGATCAATTATAATTAAAATACTAAATTTAATCAAAAGAATAAGACTCGAATCAGTGTAATGTTGTGATGCTATTACTTTAATTAAGTTTTGGAATGTTTGTTTTTGTAGATAACATCAACATGTCGCCGCCCCCTTCTTCCATGATGGTAGTTCCTCCGGTAGAACAGTGGCTAAGATTCTATAAATGGCAAACCCCTAAGATTCCTGAATACTTTCATTATATTTTCATCTTCGCGAATACCAATTTCACAAATATCTTCTTCTTAGACTTTCAACCTTTGTTATCTAATTGGACGTCTGTGCAACAGTCTGGTATTTCTGCTACGTATGTTGTAGTCAAAAAAGATATACACACTATCAGCAATACAAACCCCGACGTTCAGTTCGGTGTCTCGGTATGGGGCATTAATAACAACGGGATGACTTATGCTCATCCGGCTGGCATGAACTTGGCCAAGCTTTACTCAGCATGCAGCATATCCCACAATGTGAACGACGATGGTGACGATAATGATTGTGATGGCCGTGTAGATGAGGAAGTCGACGATGGCTTTGATAACGATGGCGACGGACGAATTGATGAAGATTGTTTTACAGTTTTCATTTCTGGACAACCACCTAGTTCTTCAACACCGACATTGCCAGAAGTATCATCAAATGCACATGACTCAGATATCCCATACCGGGTTAGACAGTTTCGTCTAGCAACTGTGTTATTGTGTATGTTCTTGGGACCAATAGTATGTGGCATTATCTTTACAGCACTCTACATACTGTTTCACCGTATTCATTTAATTTTTACATCAAAATCGCTGAACCATGTTCATGATGTGCACACTCCCCGTAATAGTTTGTGTGGAGTTGAAACGACAGATATACCTTCCTTAGTTCGTGTCCAAACCAAAAAAATTAAACGCATTACAGTGCAGACCGCATGACAATGAATTACACAATCTGGAGTTCTATGCTCCGCTATTACTTGACGATATTATCATTATTTCGTTTTTTTCATCCATGACTAGTCTTTGAGTATCGGTAGCACAAACGAACGCAAAATATAAACACTGTGAACAGAAACCGAAATACTATAATTTTGTCAGTCCATATTAACATCGTCTAATATAAGGTCAATTTCGAACACCCTCCAATTAATATGCTTTCTTGACCACGAAGAATAACTCTAACTGGTTGATTTCATGTATTGCTCTATAATTTCGGTCGATTTATCACACATCACAAAAGTCTTAAATGTATTTGCATCATTATTTATCCCACGACAACAAATCGGCAATTTTCGCTCGTGATCAATACCAGATATAAGAGACGACAAGCAAACCTCAAATATAGATCTTATTGGACGACTGGAAATAGTTAAACAGTCAATTAATGATCACGTACCATGGATAATTTGTCTGAAGCTGAGAAAAACAGAGCCATGTGGTTGATTATTGTTAATATATTATGATCGGTCAGTTTGAAGTATGTTTTACACCTCTAGCTGACATGATGAGAAACGTGTTACTGATGATCACCGAATGAGCTATTGAATTGTTTTCTAGGATACAAATAAACAAATTCACCTACTGTTGTGTTTTTGGCTAATCAAACGAATTGGGCTTTACGGATCATCCGAACGTCTGCACCGATCCCTGCAGCCAAGATCTCGGTCCTGTGCCAATGGGAATGGGAAACCGCACTAGAAAGTTTCAATGAGCGTCCTCTGCCATCACTTGTTGGCCAGCCGGCATCCTACTCAGTCAGAGGCGGATTCAATGGGGGTGCCCTTTTTTTTTACTTCTGAAGGTGCCTTTCAACTAGTTTTTTTGCTCGATTTTGAGGCTCTTTTTCTACGATTTCCGAACGTTTAGACGAAAATATCAGCCAAATAGCTCTTGAATTGGCTAGAATGGCAAGGACATGACGGATAATTTTCTTGGGGCCCCATCCCCCTCTCAGCGCCGTGTCCCGTCTCCGCGGTTAGTGCCCTCATTTTGCGCCCCCCCCCCCTTTTCAAAATTCCTAGATCCGCCCCTGTCAGTGAACCACCGGGGCTCCAAAAATTACTCACATCAAAATGTTCCGAAAGGTGGTAAATACACCGAGAGTATAATAATGTATAATACAGGTTAAAACTATTTTTTTAAAGTACTAAAATGCAAGGGAAAGGTCACAATATAAATTGTACAATAGTAGAAGCATCACAATAATTGTTGATTTGACTCCAGTATCTATTATTGGGGATTTGTTTTCATTAGATAATACAAAATGAAAGGTTCTTATATCAGATCTAGCGCATGCGTAGTTTCTACTTACACAAGGCATGGAGTAAGGTCGCATGACTGACCTGGCTTTTTATCCCGATCTTTCAACTAAACCCAAACTAAACGAAAAGAGAACTGGGAGATCAACGTGGATATCAGTCGTCTAAATCATGGAATCATCTCCCATGTGTGGTAATACAAAACATCCACGTGGTCATTTCTCAACACGTTAGTGATTGATTCATCAATAATGTATCTCAATTTATTGTCAACACTTCCAATCTAAAACTGGACTTACAATGTACATCATTAAATCATTTATTCCTCAGCTTGTTTTTACTGAGGCACGGACGGCCAGTACAAGATATATTAAGCTTTAAGAGTAATTTACCTTCAGTTTTCACCCCCACATCTCAAAATTACTTTTTGTTTTAATGGTAAGTTGGAAAACTACGTCGCACCAGGATCGGTGTTAATGTTAGGTCAAACTTCCGCTGAGATCGCATATCAGACCAACACATTTCTGGTCTTTCTTTGTCACATTTTTGTATTTGAGAAAAAGTGGTTGCCATGTATGATACGCCCACATTTTGCAGGATGGTAAGGTTTGACACGCGTCAATGTCCTAAGGAATCGAGATCTTTGGGATGTATACATATCATACAATTAAACTTAAAGCCAACGAAAATTAAAATCAACTATGTCACACTGGGGCTGACGGAGGGGGGGGGGGGTGCTGGATCCGCGCCTGGACACCAATATTAAAATCGGATGCAGTTGTGACTTAAAGATGCGGTCCGGTATGCATAAACGTCGACAGGAACCGAGATCGTAGGGTTATGTTGTAAGTTTTATCAAAATGAGAGGGTATGGAACCGTGGTATCATGTGTGAATGTCGAAACGAAACGGGATCTGTATGTTATAAAGGTAAAATTCAAGTTTCAGCAAAATCGGATAAAACGTTAGACATCTATGAAGTTACATGTCAATATATCGATAGAAACGTAGTGCTTTTGTATAAAAACGTATATTTCAAGTTTCGTCAAAGTCAAGTAACTGTGACCTGTAGAGTGTCCATAAACAAAATATGAACAGACGGATGGCGACCACAAAAAAATCAAAAAATTTGTGATGTGAATTTTGTGATCTCTGGATTTGAATCTCATCTTTTTTAATTTGTTGGTGCATTCGTGGGATAGAACTGAGGCAGATCGAACTTTATTTCATGATTTGAGCGGTTGTAAAAATATATGTCCGTCTGATGGGTACAGATAATTGGCCTAACTGTTGGCTCCATATACGATACTAGATTGGTTTCTAGACGAATTGGTCTGATCACACAATCTCTTTGCTTTATATACATTGAACGACTCTCACGTTTAAGAGGATATGACTATTACAATTGAATAAGGATAACAGTTCTTATCATTAAGTTGCAACTTTCGGAGTTTAGATTTCAGTGAAACCTTTGCAGGGATAATTGGTTGGGATATTCTCAGTACATTTAACCTATACATATACTCAAACATGAGGTTCTAGAGAGCCCTGCATTAATTTTACTTACCTCTTACAGGCTGTTATCAGAGAGAAGTGGGCTTTAATTCCGAAATTGGTCAATGTTTACTGCGTTTCGCAAAATGTGGCTGTGTGTAGCTTTCTGTGTTATAAGCCACCTAAAATTGATGAAATGTTAACACTACCATGTATTTCTTTGAAACAGGGTTATCATAATATGATGGGAGTAGCTGATCTTTTTGTTCTTTGTTATATTTCCTAATGATAAGATCGAATTTGTACAGGCAACTTATTCGAAACTGTAGCTTAAATGGTTTGAAAAGTGTCATGATAGTTCGTGATCAGAAAAAAATCGCTATAATCCGGCATGCTGTTTCAATCCAAGTCACCTGCTTTAGTATGGTGGTGCACCTGCTGGGTATTTTGTCGACAATCAAAGCTAAACCAGTAATTGCTAAATAAATAAGGTTTTACCAGATTAGCTATGTGTGTCACAGTTGGTCAAAGTTATATTGACTCGATCATTGTCGAATATTCTTTATCTACTCTTGGCCATGCATCCTACATTTCTAAGGGGTAATACCCCAAAGCGACATAATCTAGTCTTCGGATACCATGGACTTCCCCCCCCCCCAACACTACACAAGGTTAACTTCTTAACTCAAACCTTTCAATTCTATATTTACAAATGCTACAGAAAACTTGTTTGGGAACCTTTCTAGCAGTAAATGATTAAGGACTAGAGTGTGGCGACAGAAATGTCATAACAGATTAGAATTGATAATAAATTAGTAATGAGGGAGACAACTCTGGGGATTTGCTGTCACCATCTCTACTCACATGATGCCATAATCTATTATACGTATTTATCAACAAACTTTACAGGGCATTGTTATACTATACATTACATCTTGTAATATATGATAGAATTAAACTTTATTTGGTAAATGTTGTGGAAACGCTGGTAACGATTCCTATATAAAGAAAGAGAATATTTAACTTTTGCCAACTTGTATTAATTGTGTTAAAGCTTTTGTATTCTTCATTTAAATTATTACTTATAACCAGGCATGTGTTATTAGCATCGTGTAATCAAGGGCAGCAAACCAAACATGCCCCATGCATACAAAACAAACATTATACTACATTATGCCATTAAAAGGAAAGACGACAGTTATCAAAAACATTATGTAATTGAGGACAGCAAGCCTAACAGAAAACTAATACATGTATCATGGTGTATATTAGACGAAAAAGCGACAGTTTATACGAAATATCACAAATATTACTAAATTTTTATTTCTTAATACAATGGTGGTTCAGCTCCCAGAGAAAACGTAAAATTTTTGAAATAAGAATAATTGTCTTTCCTGGCAGCCCATATAGGTTCACCACCCCCAAAAAATGTCGAGAAGAACAGACCATTGATTTCTAATTCATCAGTGACCCTCCACATTATGTCTTCAGCAATATAGGCTAGTTTTCCATTTAGCCAGATTTTAGCAAAGCCATCATGGAAACCGACAGTGTTCAAATGGATATGCTCTGTTACTGTAGTCCAAACTCCACGAGGAAATCGAAACATTCCTCTACCCAACGACGTACCTTTCAAAGGAAAGCAAATTACATCGACGCGATCGCAGAATCCTTCGCCTTGATCTGGGATGTACGTGTAAATCTCTCCATAACCATCTGCTCGCCACATTAATCGAGCACTGAAACATGTATTAGAGTGACGACCTCCTGAACAGATCACCAATCCACCCCCAAACATCCCCGGTAGCTTTCCACCCATCGCAAAATCAAAGTTCGGCGCAAAATAAATATCGTAGGTTAATGTAAGAGCCAATTGTGGTTGTGTGGGTTCGCTGTAGAACTGGAGACCTTTGGAATAGTGATCCTGGGAGTATGTTCCATTCTTGTACAACACTCTGATGACGTTTTGACCAGATCCCGCTGGATCTTTGACACAGGATAACGAACCGTTGGTAAATAGTCCAGTTGACGCTGGGTTGAAAAACTTTAGTGGGTTGTCTACAGGAAAGTCATTGTTCTTCCATAAAATAACTACAATAAAAGAACTGAGGTAGATTAAACAGGCTGCATTATTGGGTTTGCGTTCACCTAAATGAATGGAGTTGGTTGGTAGGTATTCGAGTCATTGGATTATAGTCTATAGACATTACTCGTGTGCCCAAGCAGTGGGTGACATGTGTAGAAATACTGAAAGGGGGCCGAGATGAATTGGACCTGGGGGAGGGGGCGTCAATGAACGTGATTACAATGTGTGTGAGTGCGTTGGCGTCATTGGTTTGGAACTCGTTCGGTTCGTTGTTGAGTCGTTAAGTTGAAGATAAGTGATATTTAATAGCAGTGAGTCACGTGGGGGAGAATCGTAAGAATGAAATGTTACGATGTGCGGCTGTCATGTAGTTTTAAGTATAGAATATTATAACCTACCCGAGGTTGATATGATAAAAGAACACGCCTAATAGGTATTGTCGCGAAACAGACGGCCGAATTCACCTTCACGATACATTTCTAACCGAATGCACCAAATTTATATATATATAGAGAAATGGGGTTTAACGTCCACTCGATACAAACTAGGTCATTTCTGGACAAACATATGATTTAATTTTATTTCAATAATTCGCTTGCGCGTAGGGGTCTTTAGCAGTGGAAGGAAACCGGCGTACCCGGAGATAACCCACGAGGTTGGACATACGACCCTACTCCTTGCACAACCGGGGATTCGAAACGACACCAGTTGACTCAATGGCAGGCCGTATGATTCAGCGCGCGCACGATAACCATTCAGACACCCCCCCCCCCACCAAATTTATAAAGTACCTATCTATCCTAATGCGATATGCAAGTGTCCCATTTTACATACGCGCAGTCGCAATGTTTATGTTCTGGGAAAGTGACAATGTTGAAATATATGAAATTTGCAAAACAATACTGGATTTTATCGGACTTTGAGTCATTTATTCTAAGGGGAAAAATCAAAGGGATGACAATTCTAGGTATGTCACAAAGTTTTAGCCATTTGTATTAAAAATTAAAGGCATGGCACGCCTTCTTCGAGCTGTAGTATCACCAGAAATTGGTGCTGAATGATGCTACACACCTTTCCATGAAAACATTTAATTGTCAAAAGAATAAAAGTGAATGTATGTCTGTGTTCGTTGTATTATTTCGATCATCAACGTCATCATTGGTTGATATGAGGCGAATATATCGACCAGAGATGACGTAATTAGCGGTTGATACATGATGTCATTAACGGTTGATATGAAATACGAGATATAACTGCTATGAAATATAACTGCGATGCACATCAAAGAAAAAACTGCCGCCAGTTGTATTTAATGTTATACTTACCTGGATCATCTTTTGGCTGAGCATTCCCAATTGCCACGCAAACACATAATGCTGTTATAAATCTTGTCATCTGTAAAATATTATTATATTCTTTGATGGACGCTTGTCAATTCTGGAACATAAACTAATTTTAAAACGTTGGTTGCGGCTGAAAATAAAAGAATACGACTATGAATAATCATGTTCCCGAGTATGCTTACTATTTCCTTAATAATTCATCACAAAACATTGCCGCCAATGCATACAGCAAATGTATTTACGTTGAGTTTGGGGGACCAATTTATTATGCCACCCACTGACGTCCAGAAGACACTATTGTTAATATCAGTTTGGATTATGACTTAAAACGGTGGTCAAATTCGACCAATATCGGATCTGTCATAAATTCAACAGTTTTATCGAAAGTTGTTCAATATTTCTTTATCACTCGATCTCTCTTTGCGTTGCAGTGACTAGTTTTCCAAAATAAATGCGTTCAAAATGTGGAATCAAGAATGTAGCGCGTGTTGTTTGTTCCAATGTACACTACCGACTGTTACGTTCCTGGAACATATAAATTGCCTAGCTATGGAATTTCAGGATTAGCACTATATGGTAATTATATATTCAAGGCGAAGATACAGAGCACAATGCCTAATGATATCAGTATATGCAGTAATTTGCATGTTTCAGATTACTTACCCTGTTCTTCTAGATATGTGTTGTGAAGTTTTAGTATTTTCAACCGTAACAGTTGTCATGTTCTCATGATATAATTTTATCTTTGGTTTGTGGACCATGGACTATAAATCGCTCGAACCCTCTAAACTACTAAGTAGGCCAAAATTTCCACAATACTATATAACCGGAAAACACCGAAAAACTACCGGAAAAACACTAAATACCGAAAACACACAAATAGGTAACCCAGAGCCTGGTCCTTTGTGTGCGGAAAGTGGGGTGGGGGTGGTCTTCCGGTGTTTTCTAGAAGACCAAGACCTCTATATGCGGAGGGTTAGGTTTTTTCGGTGTTTTGCGGAGGACCAGACTCCGAGTTGCCAATTAGGGTGTTTTAATGTTTTCCTGGTGTTTTCTGGTATTCAGTATAATATGATATTTAGTGTGTTATCCAGTAGTCTTTCGGTGTTTTCCGGTATATAGTATTGCCGAAATTTTGTTATTGCAACACAATCATGTATAACGTCTGAGATATACACCAAACAATGAATAGATAGCCGTTATGTTTATGTTATAACGGCACATAGCCGTTCAACTTTTGATAGCCATAGTTTTAAAAGGTTTGAAACAATCATTCACTCATATCGACCTTGGCAGTTTCTTGTAGCACATCGAATGGTAATGTATAGTTTTACTCCTATGTAGATTATCAAAGAAACAATAAATATGTAGTAAATCTAATAGTATTTTAATATTTTGGCACTAACAAACATACAGCTATAAACAAACACATCAATATATCTCAACGTCGAATGTCGTTACGACGCGGTTGAAATGTAGAAAGGGGTTCACTAGTCCGTGGGTGCACTAATCCATGGGTTCACTAGTCCACGGGTGCACTAGTCCGCCGCTATATAACAAATACGGTCACAAAACAACCAGCAGATATGGTGACTGATTGGTATCGTGTGATGTCGTCCTTCATAGGACAGTCAACCCTACGTACAACCGGGGAATCGTAACCACGCCAGTTGACTCAATGACAAACCTTTGGATACAGCGCCGATAATTTGAAAGGGTATAGTGGGGTTATTATCGTAATTTGTACTTTCCCCTGATGTATATATATATATTAGTAATGTTTTCAGCATGGAACGCATTTAATTTTTGGTGTTCATAATATTTTTATTATATATTACGGTTAATATCAAATGTATACAGTATGTGTTAAATGATTTACAAGAAGTAAAAGCGCGCTGTATAAGGGGCTTATAAGCTGGACTGGGCCCATTTTTTATGTCGACAAGTGACGGTATTAAAGGGGGTAAGTCACTCTAACTCATTATCACCAACATTAAAACCACGCCTTATTGGTCAATTTAAATCAACACTGATGCTATTATATTACCATTAAAAGATAGGCTTCTGGTTTCGAGCACCATTTATTATGAAGCAATCCGATAAACTAAGATAAACATACGCCACATGAGAATAACAAGACGCTAAAAGATTACCATTCAAGTCGAAAATAACTGATTAGAGTAAAGTAAAACAGAAACAATTGAATGTTAATCAGTTTATATTAGTTCAAGATGTATGTTTTGTGAATTCAATTATTGATCAAGCTTACTGAAACTCTTCAGAATATCGCCAGTGATTACTCTAATTATTGACCAAGCTTACTGAAACTCTTCAGAATATCGCCAGTGATTACTCTAATTATTGACCAAGCTTACTGAAACTCTTCAGAATATCGCCAGTGATTATACTTATTGTGTGTGTGTGTGTGTGTCGGGGGGGGGGGGGGCTAAACGTTACGTTAATGATTAATTAGGCATTTATAAGTGAATAATGTTTATTTTCTAAGCAATGATACTCCCCAATCGAGGCCGTATGTTCTTTTGCTTGTCTGTCACACTTTCTAATTGAGCTAGAATGTTCACACTTGGTGTGGGTGTTTGTTAGGTCAATACTGCGATGGATTTTGAAGATGAGCAATTTCTGTTTAGGATAATCAGAGATAAGCAATTTGATTGGTTGATGTTGATGAAGTGAGAGCAATGAAACTAGATTCATTATATCATTACCTTGACTAAGTTCGATGGAGCGAATTCTCTGCTTAGGCCAGTGAGCGATGAGCAATTTAATTGGTCAAGATTTTTTAACAGAACAACCCTGCTTTTAATTGGGGTAGAATGTTTAAATTAGGCTGAACTTAAAAAAATCGAGAATTGAATGATATGGGATTCCCTAAGTCTGCCGCGGTTCGATCTGTCTTTCTAGGTCTATTAAAACATGGCCTACAGGACAAGGAGACGACACGAGATCTTGCAAATAATCAATTGGAAGTAGTTATGAATAACGATGTGCACATCATACAAATTACCCACGCTGATGTGTGAGTAATCATTACTTAATCTCATATCATCCAGTCGTACCAATACTCGTTCAAGCTTGAAATACAATTTGTCTAAGGCGGTGTTGATAGATACCGTTATTACTTGAGTTGATATAAGAAACTGATTATGCTGAAGACAGGAAATGAAATGGGCTTTTACGTCCAACTCTTCTGCTCTGACTGGGCGAATGAAGATGGACATACCCAATACAATGTACTATGCGCGAAATTTTTCCGGGCATTATCGCCTACTGTTATATCAATTATGGAATTCAACTGCCATGGGGTTTTTTACGTTCACGCCTGTCTATATCCGAAACCTCGGTTAATCGCCCAATCTGAACGATTGGACAGCTGTATTTGCCCGGGCCATTGACAAGGGAAATTATCTGCAGGGTTGGAACACGCGACACCAAGGCTAGCGAGCCGGCGTCTTAACCACCTAGCTATCGTGGCCCCTTAAAAAGGCATGAAATGGAGGTTAACGTTCTAGTCCAAACAGTATGCGTCATGGTATATTTTGCCTAGACAGCGGGGCTTCTGAGCTTAGCTTCGTCGAATTTTAACTACCAATGGTTTTCGAAAGTGCGCGCTTGTTTGGGCCAATGAAAAGGCGGGACTTGGCTATTGAGCCAACCTAATACTTATACTATTTTTATAAACCACCCGTTTTCTTAGTATGTATGCGAATGGTATAGTTGGGTCAATGCTGTGAGTATAATATTTCTTTTATTCAGCAATTCCAGTCCATAGCAATGCTTCGAACGTTGCATTGAGTATATTATCTTCTATCCAGCAGCTTTATTTAGCTTATTTGGATTGTTCACATAGCTAACATTTTTATATTTCTTTATGCTAGTTCCAGAACTATTTCAGAGTTCATGTGAACTATCATATCAGGTTTGAATTTATATAATAATTTATAATTTTTGTAGTACTATCTAACTTTATTCAACCAACTAACGGTACTTCAGCACCCATTGATATGACAAAGTCTTTGAAATATGAGTAACAGTCCATTCTCGAAGCCCACTGTGGACTTGCGCCACCAAAAAATGTTGAGAAGAAGAGACCACGAATACTGATGCTGTCATTGATTCTCCAAATTAGGTTCTGTCCATTATAAACAAGTTTTCCATCAACAAACAATTTAGCGAAACCATCACTCTTTCCCACGGTGTTCAAATGAATATGTTCGGTAATTTTCGTCCAAACTCCAGTCTTAAATCGAAAAGATCCACGGCCAAGGGAATTGCCTTTAGCAGGGAAACATTCCACGTCTTTCCGGTCACAGAATCCAGGGGCTTGATCAGGGAGGTAGACATAGATCTCTCCGTCTCCTTTCTCTCTCCACATCAAGCGGGCAGAGAAACAAGTGGTGGAATGACGTCCACCGGAACAATCGGCTACATCTCCACCATACAAACCAGGCAGTTTCCCTCCCATCACAAAATCAAATCCAGGACTAAAATAAACTTGATAGGATAAAGTCATGGCAGTATGAGATGGTGTGGGCATACTGTAAAACTGAGCCCCTTTCAGACCATGAATTTGTGAATAGGTACCATTCTGGTAAAATATTCTGATGACGTTTTGGTCTCCACCTGCAGGATCTTTGGCAACCGTCAAAGAGCCATAATTAAAAGAGCCATGTTTCAGTGGATTAAAATTCTTCAATGGATTATCCGAGGGGAAATCATTATTTCTCCATAAAACACGTGCTGTAAATAAATATAATTATATTAATCAAATGTTTGCGGTGATAATATAAATCCTTAATGTCGAGTACAAATTCAATTTTTCCCTTTTCTTTTCGGGAACAATCATTATTTTCCCCGAAATTATGTAAAAAAAACGAAAGACAGGAAACAGAAAAACGAGCAGATACCTGCGCGTCTTTGGGCTGAAATACAAACTGCCAACGCCACCAGTCCAATTAATAACCTCATTATCTAAATTCAATACAAAAAGGTTAGAAAATATAACATTTATCGAAACATAAACGAAAAGGACATAAATGACATTTAAATTCTAAGTATTACGTATGAAGTCTTACATACTCTAGGACGCTATGAGACGTTACCTTTTTGATGCCTGGGGATCTACCAAATAATATGTTTTAAGCAAATAGATATTCTTATCTTTCTTATATTGGTGGACTAGATTTAATGTGAAGGACGTTATAAATACAGCCCGAAAAGAAGATAAGAAATTGTATCAGATAAGACAGACTATATGTTGGAAATGTGTTTTAGTTGTATTATATAACATGTGCTAAAAGCTTCAATTTTAAGTACGAAAATAGACAAATTTAATATTTCCAAACATATACTCAATTTGGTACTAAAATGCAAGATGGAAAAACGGATTATGAAATTATTGTCACATTTTCCGGGCAGCGACACTATTGCCTACTCTTATATGGAATTAAAACTGCCATGGTATCGTTTACGCACACGCCTATATATCCGAGGTCTCGATTTATCGTCTCATCCGAACGACTAGACAGTTGTATTTGCCAGGACAACTGGAAAGGGAAACTTCCTCGGCCAATTCAGGGGTGGAAGACCTACATACAAAAAAAAAAATGAAATGGAGGTTACCGTTCTAGTCCCAAACATTATGCTTCATGGTACATTTGGTCTGGAGAGCAGCGCCCCGAGCTTATCATCGTCGAATTTTAACTTTCAGTGGTTTTCGAAAGTGCTCGCTGCTTTGCCGACCCATCCGCCCAGTACCAATGAAACGGCGGGACCCTTACAATCCCAAGCAACTCTCTCCGTCAACACCGATGTGGAACCAGAGACCTGGCTAGTGAGCCAGCCTAATACTTACATTATATTTTGTATGGTCAAACTATTTCCAAAAACCACCGTATATATGCGAACGGTATAGTCGGGCCATTGCGGTGAGTATATATATTACATCTATTCAGCAGCTCCAGTCCATATCAATGCTTCGAGCGTTGCATTGAGTATATCATCTTCTGTCCAGCAGCTTTTTTATAGCTTATTTGGATTGTTCACATAGCTAACATTTTTACACTTCTTTATGCTAGTTCCAGGAGTATTTCAGAGTTCATGTGAACTTTGATATCAGTGTGGATTCAAGATAATAACATTGTAATACAATCTAACTTTATTCAACCAACTAACGGTACTTCAGCACCCATTGATATGACAAAGTCTTTGAAATATGAGTAACAGTCCATTCTCGAAGCCCACTCAGGACTTGCACCACCAACATATGTTGAGAAGAAGAGACCACGAATACTGATGCTATCATTGATTCTCCAAATTAAGTTCGGTCTCCATCAACAAACAACACCCATAAGACAACCCAAGTCCGTGTTAATGAATTGCTAACGCATCTGCTTGCACTTACTTATATGGCTCAAGTCGAAGTGACAATATATCGTCTATAATATATCATAGCATAACACAACTAGAAATGACGACGGTTTATCCCTTGGGTTATCCCCCTTTACTACTTCTACGTTGACAGGCTAATTTGTTGTGACACTTGTGTTACATCGCTCAGAAATCTTTTCTCGAGACTTGACATTTGTGCAAAACCTTTCCAAAAAATTCAAAATGTCAAGGATTTATATTAATTGACTGCAACTTGGACATCCCATTAGGCTTACGATGCCGCTAATTGAGTGTATTAAGGGTCATAACACACTTTAATAGTGTGAATGAACCCACACCGCTAATTGCTATCCGGAATGTATCTTTAAACCACTATGTAGTATATCTCTATACTAAAAAAAATGTAGTCATTCCTCCGTATCATTATTTGCATTATTTGTTTGGCAAAATGTATACTTTTTTAAAATGGACCAAAGTTGATAAGCCTGTACTAAACTCTATTTAAAGAGAGAAGGCGTGGGCGATACCCTTCCACAGAACATTGATTAAAACACTCGCATAATTGCTAGAAAATCAGACACAATTCGAGGTCTTCGTCATTAAAAGCTTAAATATTTGGTCAACCACAATAGATTACAACTATATAAATTTGACCGGGGACCTCTCGAGGGCATAATACTTAATTTTTAAAAAAAAAATTCGAATACTATAACTTGGGACTGTAACGGTTCAACTTAAGACACGCGCCCGTCTTAATCAGTTTTAAACAGACAAAAGAATTGTAGAGAACTGGTAAATACGAGCATCACGTTTGTGTTAAATTGATGTAAATCTGTCCTCGGTTCATATGTATATTGAGGTCTTTATTGAATTTACTCTGGATTTGTGATCAATTAAAATATTTACCTTCCCGCCCTCAACAAATATTCTCCTGACCATTAACGAACACAGAAACAAGGACAATATTTAATTTACGTCTATCAGTGTTTAACTTCGATAAATTGATCTTTTTCATATGCTGTCGACTTAGTGAACAGTTGGTATATATATTTTCGTGATTTTAGTCTTATCGTTACAGGGTTTATATTTTAGCTTACAGCTCTTCACAATATCGCCAGTGACTGTCCTGGCAATTAAAATCGACAAGTTGTGAGTTTTGACTAACTGTTATCAGCTTTTATCTCAGTTCAGTTGTAATAATGCTCTCTCCATCCTTCAATATAAATAAAGCATAGAAACTGCCAGATCAGACCAATTCGTCGAGAAACCTATCTGATCATCATGTGTATGTATATACTTGTACTTTATCTACTTTAATATACATGTATATATATATATATATATATTATATGTGGAGAGTTAACATTCAAATGATTCATCTGTGAAGGACCGTCAGTAATATATTTACAATTGTTCAAATCATGATTTTTTTTCAATCACTTCTGTTAGACCCTTAAGTCAGTTCGATCCGTTCCAGTTATGTGTTACTATCGCCTTGCTTATTACTGACTGTGTCTATTTACGTAGCCTACAAGGCAAAGAGACCACAACAAACGAGTCGATCGTGCTATATCTTGAATATAATCAACTGGAAATAGTTATGAATAACCATGTGCGCATCATACAAATAACCTGTGTGTGGTTAATCATAACTTAATCTCATAGCATCCAGTCCTTCCAATATTCATTCAAGCTTAACATGCAATCTGTTCCAAGGTGGTGTTTTGTTTTAGCTGCTTATATTTTGGAAAATGAGAGAATGATTAAACTAGAAGACCAGAATCAACCTCATTGGTTAATTGCAGGAGCAGGATAGCAACTGGCTTTTGTCTTCACGAAATATTTTACGAATTAGGTATTGCGGTTTTAATGGCTTTGGGTGTAATTTGTATTTAGATTTCTTCTTTCATTCAATTCCTTAAAATACTACCTACCTGTTTCAATTTAGCCACAACCTTCAACTATGCTCGCTCTGATTATACTTACTGTTCACAATTGGATTTGAAAAGGAACAAAACGATAGTACAATGCAATTCAGAAATTAGTGGTTCTTATGAATTATCTGTCGTAACTAATAGGTTGTGGTGAGTTGTTAGTACTATTTACACACGTTCTTGTTATAGAAAAAACGTTTCTCAAGTCAGAAAAGCTAATTATAACCTAGTGATTGAATAAAAATACAAGACCTGAATTTAAAATTAAACTAGCGGCTGTCAGGCAGGTTACGCCCACATATTCGCGAGATGGATAGAGAACAAACTAAAAAGAAAGTGATTTTTCCTACAATCAAGGGCCACAATTCATGAAGTTATAATTCGATATGCGCAAATATCTAAAGGAACCAAGAATCTTTATCAAAATCGGATGAAAATGGTCACCATACAGGCTTAACAACCTTGATATACCCGACTTTTACACTATTCGCGTACACGCGGCGACAGTTTTGGTTTGATTTTCACGGAATCCGAACTCAACCTTTCTTACGGTGTAACGGTGATATAAACCAGACAATAATTGTGACCTCCAAAGGAACCAATTTTTAGGAAAATCAGGGACCATGTGAGGAAGTTACGATCTAATTTGTGCAAATATCGACAGGAATCAAGATCGTTAGGTTACAAACATGCATGTCAAGTTTCACCAAAATTGGATTGAAGTTGTGACCTCTACAGAGTCCACAAAATTGATATACCATATTTTACACTATTGTCCGGCAATGTTGGTCCGATTGTGACGAAATTCGGATTCACACTTCATTACCGTGTAGCGGTGATATAATCAAGCCGTATTTCAAATCGGATAATAATTGTGACCTCCAGAGGAACCACAAGCTAAAAAAGACGATTTTTCGTACAATCAGGGGCCATAATTCAGGATCCGATGGGCGCAATTGTCGAAAGGGACCAAGATATTTAGGTTATAAACATGCAAGTTTCTTCAAAATCGGTTCAAAGTTGTGACCTCCATAGGGTCTAAAACGTTATTTTTCGTACAATTAGGGCCAATAATCCATGAAGTTTCGACCCGATACATGCCAATATCGAAAGCAGTCGAGACCTATTCATTGGGGGACGCATCACTTTCTCAATTGCCTGGCGAGACTTCCATGTTGAAACCAGTGCTAGCTGTAGAACGTGATAGTGAATACACATGGCTCTGGAACAGCACACAGCCTTCATCCTTGCTTGAACGCTTATTTTTTTGACAGAAAGCACCGACGCTCCATGGTCAACTTGTTTTCGAATCTTCTGTAATACATTTTACAGTATTTGCTTGGAATTTAACTCCAAGCAGAATTTATTTTGAAAGACATGTACATGAATACAATACCTTTATTGTCCGGGAACTCTATAGCCCTGAGGAATCACGGTGGCTAAGTGGACAAGGCGCTGGCTCACTAGCCTGGAGGTCGGGTGCTCGATCCCTGCATTCGCCGAGAAAGTTCATCTCCATCTTTCGGCGTGGTTTCCTCTTGTCAGTGATGCACAAGGAGGATCTGACAGGTGCCTAGTAGTTCGGATGGCACAAAAAACCGAGGTCCCGTGTACACATTGGTGTGCACGTAAAAGATCCCATGGCAGTTGGAATTCTATATAAGAGTAGGCCGTAGCGCCGCTGCCCGGGCAAAATTTCCCTCATAGCACACTGTATGGCGCATGTCCGTCTTCCATTAGCCCAGGTAAGGTGCATAAGAGTAGGACTTTAAACCCCATTTCATTTCTATAGCCCCGCTGGATGTATGTCTTTTTCATATGAAGTAAACCAAGACAGTGTCCCAATGGGTGACCGCCGGAAGTTATCCAACGTACACATACACTTAGCTCGTCAACACTGAAGATTGCAAATGCTTTCAGCGAAAGGCGCATACCATCTTCAAATTACAACTCCATAATAACCTGAAAACAATAAAAAAAAACACATCTTACATGCCCTATTCTGAATATAATATGTTGAATCCGTTTGATAAAATCATTCAAACCAATACAAATTTTGAAGTGATGAACAATTCACTCTGATATCACCTGATTGGATGTATAGGAGTGTTTGCCAGGACGTCACGAATGTTCTGTAGCTGATAGATATCCACGATTGCATCCCCAAATACTGGCTTATAACTTCGCAAAGATAGTATGCAGTGCGCAATAACTTTTTTGTGATCGGTGGCCACTTTGCAACACATCGCCAGTTTTCCTGTGCCTGCTTGGAGGCTACACCTCCTGAACCAAACACTCCTTGTGAACATCCTCATTGAAATGCTTGTCCATCTTTTCAACTGCGTAGTCACACGGTGCAAATCACACCAGTCTGCTATGATTTGCCATGTTTTTATTTTGCAAAATTCAAATATTTTTCATATTTTGCCAAGTGTGCCGCTATTTGTTCATGTGTTCTCAGGTGTGCCGTTGGCAATAATGTTTCATAACCACTGGTTTAGAGATTCATTGTGAATCTTGAGTTGTAACTTTCAATGCATCAAGAAGAGAGAACCAATAACCGGGAATGCAGCAGCGCAGTGAAACGAGCACAATTGTATTTCTGGACCTAGCAGCGGTATATGAGAATTTAATAACACCAAATGATACGACCATGATCAGAGGAAGTAAAAAGTAATATCACTCCCAGCCATTTATTTATAATAACGAGCTGTACTATAGAATATCCGATTCTTTCCTAGATCTGTGCCAATTTGAATGGATGGAATGAAAAAAAAACGTTTGGCTGGAGTCTTGGACAGTGCTCAATCTGTGTTGCCTTTGAAGAGTGAATTTCAAAAAGACGTAAGATACGGAGAAGAATATCGTCTGCTGTGTTTCGTAATGACAAGTTATAGATAATCAGTTTGAACTGAAATTGGGATTTACATCATACTCCGACTGGGGTAATGAAGACGTGAATACGCCATACAGTGTGATACTGATATGGGGGAAGTTTTGCCCGGACAGCAGTGCTACGGCCTACTTATTCCAACTGCCAAAGGATCTTTTACGTGCATGTCAATGTGCACCGGACAAAAATTTATTTTACCCTTTATCATAAGACAGTTTATACTTGCACAAATTCCAGATATCGTATTCGAGAGCACAATGCCTTGACACGGACACAATGTGCTGATCGAACTCAAATCAACTATCTTCTATGTCATTTCTCTTTACTTAGAAATTATTGATCACTTACTTAAATTTACTCAAGATTTTTGATCAATTAAAATCTGTTTATCTTGCTGTACTCAACATCTGTCGTCCTCTACATTATCGAACTCAGAAACAAAGACAATATTAAATTAACGTCTTTCAGTGTTTACCACAAGTAATTAGGTGTTCTGTCATAGAAATATTTCACTGACTTGGAAACAATTGGTATTTAATTTTCATGGTTTCTATTAATTTTACTCCCATAGAATCTGATATCAAACCAACGACTTTATATAGGAGATCTAAAAAAAGTCGGTGTAGATATTTATTTCGCCTTTTGTTAATAATAGCCATTCAGCAAAAAGCCCCACCCCACCACAAATACAAAATACACATCCAGAATATTTGGTAGGGTCGGGGATTGCAGATCATATTTTAAGTTCAATGCAAAGTATATAATTGAGTACGATCTTTGTTTTCATAATGGCAAAGTATGGAAATTCTGTAGATCGTGGACTGTAAATGACAACCAACGCCTTAACCGATTCATTTCGTATTCAGTTTTCAAATTCAGTGGTTATAACAGGACGAACACCATCTTTGCCGAAATCCCATCGAGTGCGATGAGGGCCATAGTTTTTAATGGATGTTCTACAGTTTTTTTTTTGATGGGAATCACTTGGGTCTCGATAGGATGAAACCTACCGATATTCAGCATTCCGTGACTTGATGTTCCGAAATACCCCCGCCCCCACCCCGATATTGCTGTGATTCTTTTAAATTAAAATTTGACAACGGCTGTATCTGTTCATTAGAGGCAAGCATCTAAAAGCTATGCGTGAAAAGAGCATTTCTCCAGAACTATAGGTGTATTAACTAAAGCTTCGCCTCTACCCTGCAGGAGACGGATATCCCAGCAGGATCTACTGTCCCAGGCTACTACTGCGGGACAACACGTTCGCATGGCCGCCTCGACAGGATGGTCTTACTTCTGAGAATCCATTTTCAGGTCATGCCTCAAGCTCAAATAAACAAAGTATACATTGCGTCAACAATATAAATTCAGCATTATCAAACAGATGGACACAATGTGATTTATGACAAAAGTATAATTTAGCTATTTTAAATAAGTCATAGAATATGCATATATATTTTAATTGCATGCTATATATTCACATTCAGCTATTTCAGTAAATGGGGTAATAATAAATGATATGAAATGGGGTTTAACGTCCTACTGTTCTGTTCCTGACTGGGCTAATGAAGATTGTCATACCTAGGATTTACTTAGTCTAAGCCTGTTTCCCAATCCCGTTAAGACTGCCCGAATAAAAATATTGTTGATATAATATAAAAAAAAAAATTTGGTACATTTCCAATTAAAATGTGGTCATCCGGTTTGGACAGATGGCAGTATTTAATTTTAAAAACAAGTAAGAACCTTTTTCAGTTTCCTATTTTTGTATCATTGATATCCGCTTGTCTGTGTGTGTTTTCGGGGTTATGGACTTTTTGTTCAAAAAATAATACATTGCTTTTGTCAACAAAATATTTATATTTTCACATTGTGGAGTAAATCAATTTCCAATTGATGGTTCTGTATTTAGAACTTAACTTTTCTGTATTAGTAGAGTAAATATGATATTTTAAAAGTGTCAAAATTAACAAGGCTAAAATAACAGAATAGTTGGCTTCAGTAGAATTTATTACTTTAAGAGTAAAAAACAATCAACTCGGGAAAACTTGTTCTGGTTCACTGGTTATCTTAAGCTTCTCGTTAAACTATGATCGATTCTTTTCAGAACACATGCAATGTTTCCTAGATACCCTGGTGGCGGCACAGACTAAATAGGTGAGATGCTGACTCGCTAGCCTGGAGGTAGAGCATTGGCCGAGAAAGTTCATCCGAATTTCCCCGCGTGGTTTTCCATAATCAGTGGTGCAGCACGGAGGGACTGATATAAGGACATTTGCACAGTGGTCCTGATACGACGAAACACCGAGCTCTCGTGTACACATCGGCGTGTACGTAAACGATAAGATCCCTTGGCAGTCGATGTTAAGAGTAGGCCGTAGTTCCGCTGCCCGAGCATAATTTCTTTCATAACACACTGTATGACATATGCCGGGCTTCATTAGCCCAGTTCTATGTATGCCTAAATTACCAATCTCCCAAACAGAGTTGTCTTCCCTTGCAGTCCACACTAACCTCTGCTAACGGCTCAATTGACTACGCCACCAAGATTCTTGGTGTTGATGGACAATGCTTAATGATACGATTTAAAACAAATAAATGATAATATATTTCATACTATCACCATGTTGAAATAGAAATGTGGTCACAATTGCAAAGTAACAATATATTTACAACTATTACACAGAACTCTTTCGCGTAAGATCACAGGTTAATCGGTCGGAAATAAGAACTGCGCATGTCGCCGTGCTAATTTTAGAATGAATACACGTGCGTCTGTTTGTTTGTACAACGCGATCGATAGGCCTAACAATCAATTTAGAAATGTATGTGGTTCTCGGTATATGTTTAAAATATGATCGAAAAATCATCAAGTGTTTATAGCGCCTAAAATTGACTAAAATTCATAATATCATGAAGTGTTTATAACGCCAAGTACATTTCTCTTACAGACGCCATTTTTGATCATAGTAAATCACGTGATCGATGACCTCCGGGTCAAACCTATATAGTACGCGAGCCGACGGCAGAGTCGAATGCTTGATAGAGCGAGACTTGCGTGGAGAATGCTAAATTACATGTAATTTCATGAACAGGTAGAAGTTTTAAGACAGTCTAATGTATTCTATATACTATTGCCTTTCTTATTACTAAAGCTAAATATAATAAACTTTGGGGGGGGGGGGGCGTATAATACTCAATCATTTGTGTTTAACAATTATATACGAAAAACAAGTAAAACATCACAGGACGATAAACTCCGGCCTTGGATTCAATAGGGTTAAAAAGAGGTCCATCATTTGATTTAGTAAGTGCCACAAAGTTGTTGTGAATAAATACCGTTTAACATGTCTGCAGGGGAGTCCGAACGTTGACAAATTTTCAATTCAAATCTTTGTGATTACTGAGCACAATTGGACTAATATTTCTTATAGAGATTCCCTCTTCACAATATTGTTGATTAACTAGAGATAGTCAAGAATAACCACGCGCAAATCATACAGATAACTCCATGCTGATCTCTCGAGTTAATCATACTTCATGTCTTGACACTCAATGATACAGGAAGCTTATTCAATAACAGTCATGTACATTGAAGTAGCGTGTTAGTACGGTTAGAGGAGTATTTACAAAATATATTGGCAGAGAGAGATCGAAATAAGGTTTAACGTCTACTCGACACAAGCTAGGTCATTTCGTGACTAAATATGGTTTAATTTTATTTCAATAATTCGCTTGCGCATAGAGGTCTTTAGCAGTGGGAGGAAACCGGAGTGCCCGGAGGAAACCCACGAGGTTGAGAAGGCGCCCCTATATACGCTCACACCAGGGATCGAAACCACAGCCTTAAATCAGAGGTCACCGGCCAGCTAGTGGTCAAAGCGCGCCACTGTAGACCACTAAGCCATCGCTTCGACCTCTAGCTGGACTCAATCTATGGTGTGAGCGTATGTGGCATGGAGATAGGGGCGCCTTTTCAACTTCGTGGATTCCCTCCGGACACCCTGGTTTCCTCCCACTGCTAAAGACCCCTATGCGCATACGAATTATTAAAATTAAATCAAACCATATGTTAGTCCCGAGGTGACCTAGTTTGTGTCGAGTGGACGTTAAACCCCATTTCTCTCTCTCCACTAGGCCATCCCAAACCCCGAAATGGGCTGATAATAATGTGGATCCCTGCTGTTTGATAACCTGACTACGTTAAGTTGACCAAAAGGTCAAAGCAATGTCATCTATATCATGCGGGGAATTAGACACTGGTATGTTCAAGTTACTCGCACCATCTCCAGCTTTTCATCGTTGCAGTTACACTGTTAGACAAACTGACATAATAAGCATCGCACTCAATACATCACAAGCAATACAGTTTGCAAAATGAAACAACGATAATCTAAAATAAGCAAGGCAGTTAACGAAATAACAAAATCTACTTTTTTTTCATATTAATTGTTTATTTTTTTCCAGGTTTCTTCGTGTAAATTTCTTAATATGGCACCGATTGCCAAAACAATCAATAAATTCACTCATTAAGTGCCATTAAATTATAATTTGAGGGTCACGGTAGTCGCAGACAAAATAAGATAAAATGAAATAGTGTTTAACGCTCCACTTTTTTCCCCAATTGGAATAACGATGATAAACAATGCATTTTTAGAGTGCATGCCAACCAAACCAAGCAGCTAGACATTGTTCCGTGCCAGGCCCTCCGCACCGCAAAACTGACAAGAAGTAATCACGGGGTTTCTACTCTGTCGACAGACGAACCACCTTGTTTAGTGAAGCAGAGCTGGTTGAGCCACGTGGCTCATTTCTGAACCGAATCTCTGAGATTTTTTAACGCGATTGACAAGACTGACACAGATGTTATCAGTAGTTGGAAAGGGCCATGTTAAGGGGTGTTTATACAGAGCGCGAACCCGTACGCGACTTTTTCGCCCTGGAATACTCTAGTCATTTTTAGAGGCCCCGTTCATACAAAGCGCGAACCCGAACAAACATTGGTTCGCGCGAACAACTGCCTTGATTGCCTCCCGAGCGAATTTTTCGAAAGTTTGCCAATGAACCAATCAGCGAGCACTTCCCATGACATCATTTCCACGAATAGAAGCCGCTAGACCTGATCGCGCGGATGGGAACGAATTGTGCGAGTATATAGAAGGTAGCAATCTTCTACTACTCAACGATAATAACAGCGAACCAACTTTCGTAGGGAAACAAAGTAAAAAAGGGACCCATATAGACTTAACATTAGTCTCGACGAGACTGTTTCCAAATTGCAATTGGGAAATAGGAAACGAAACTCTAGGTAGTGATCATATAGCCATCCATACCACTATAGCTTGCAACATCAACACAGAAAACACCAAGTGTCAAGCTAGGTGGAGAATGGAAAAGGCTAATTGGAATACTTATAAATATTTGTGTAATCTCTGGGATTTTGAGTCAATAAGACATGACAACATAGACACCTTTTCAGAAAACCTTACTAAGGCTATAATTAGCTCAGCAGAGCAAGCTATCCCCCGATCTAAAGAAGCACCAAGGAAATCACCCAAACCTTGGTGGTCGGATAGATTACAAATACTAGTAAACACCAGGAAATCGGCACTACGAAGATACAAACGTAGGCCGAACGAAGAAACTAGATCCGACTACCTTGAAGCAAAATCCTCAGCAGAGACAGAAATCAAACAAGCTAAAACAGAAAACTGGCAACACTTTTGCAATACACTTAACGATCGAACAAGTATAAAAACAGTATGGAACAAAATATCAAGCATAACAGGAAAAAAAGTACAACAAAACATACCTCTACTAAATTACAAAAACGACACGGCATTAAACAACATACATAAAGCAAATTTGCTAGGTCAGACATACGCAGACGGCTGCAGCAATAGCCAACACAATGCAACTTTTAGGGATAACAAAAACAAATTCTTAGAAAACCAATGTCATATAGAGCACGAAGAAGCAGATAACGAATTAGAATTCAACAGTCCAATTAGCATAGATGAGCTGAAAAAAGCATTGTGGGCTAAATCTGACAGTGCAGAAGGGCTAGATTGTGTGAAATACTCTATGCTAAAAAATCTACCCGAGAAAGCGCTGGCGTTAGTCCTAGATATCTTTAATCTCTCGTGGTCAAAAGGCAAAACTCCGCAAGACTGGAAGACTGCCTCAGTCATCCCACTGCATAAACACAATAAAGACAAAAATGAAACAACGTCATACAGGCCAGTCAGTCTCACATCAACCCTGTGCAAAACATTAGAAACAATAATCACAAACAGACTCAAATACCACTGTGAAAGCAACAACATCTTTACAAATCAACAAAGTGGCTACCGTTCCGACAGGTCTACTACAGACCACATCATTAGATTACAACATGATATATCCAAAGCATTCACTGCAAAACAATACCTCTGCTCAATTTTCGTCGACTTGACCAAAGCCTTTGACCTAGTATGGGTGGATGGTCTTTTGCACAAACTCCACAATGCAAAAATCAAAGGCCGCATGTACAAATGGATAGAAGATTTTCTCAGAGATAGGCATATCAGAGTAAAAGTAGGCAACTGTTTAAGCGAAAAATTCAAAATGGAAAACGGCACGCCACAAGGGTCCGTCATAAGCCCAATACTATTTAACATAATGATAAACGATCTTCCGAGTTATGGGGGGAAGGACATAGAATCGGCGCTCTTCGCAGACGACAGCTCGTTCTGGAAAGCGTCAAAGGATATAGGTAATATCAAAAAAACACTTCAACACACACTAGACCAAATTTCTAAGTGGGCAAACGACTGGGGCTTCAAAATATCCGAAGGGAAAACAGTAGCAATGTTATTCCATCCGACCGATAGTAATAGGACAATTGATTTAAAATTAAACAACACAAAAATTGAATTCAAAAAGGAGGCTAAATTTCTGGGCATGACATTCGATACAAAACTAACTTGGAAGCCACATATAGATAGCATAATAAGCCGCACTTCTAAAACGCTAAACATGATGAAATACATCAGAGGGACTCACTGGGGCGCAAACAGAAGCACATTAATGTTAATGTACAGGTCACTCATCCGCTCGGTTATCGACTACGGATGTCTGGCGTACGCAAATGCAGGCGAAGTTCAACTAAGCAGGTTAGACAAACTACAGTCCAGGGCCATAAGACTAGCAACTAGGGCAGCCATAGGAACAAAAACAATAGCACTCTTACATGAAATGGGAGAGCTTCCGCTTGATCTCAGGCGTGAAGAACTCTCACTCAAATACTGGGGCAAGCTGCAAACTCTAAAACAACGATGCCCAACATACAACTGTCTCAACAAATTTCAACGAATAGGGCTTAGAAAAAAGACCAGACCAGTAACATTTGGGCAAATGTCAAATGATATCTTAAACAAACATAAGCTAAAAGACACAATAATCGAGACAAAAACCTTCCCCGATACTCCTCCTTGGCAACTAAATAACCCAACAACCAATTCCCAACTAAGCCAAACCACTAACAAGCATAATAACCCAACAGAAGCAAGAACACTAGCAATGGAACTTATAGACTCAAGATGGAGTGACCATCTCAAAATATTCACAGACGGGTCCAAGGATTCCACGAAGGGAGCCACAGGATACGGAATCTACATCCCAAAAGAAAAGCTAAACATCAGGAAAAGGCTACCAGAACACTGTTCGGTATACACCACAGAACTGATGGCCATTAAAACTGCACTCGAATGGCTAGCTACGCAGAAGCATCAAAAATCCGATATCCTGTCGGACTCCCTGAGTTGCATCAAATCAATAGAAACAAATTCCACTAAGAACAGGCAGATTATAATCCACCAAATCAGGGAAATCATTCAAACAATCAAAAATAGGGAGAGAGAGGTGATCCTAGCATGGATCCCCTCTCATGTAAACATCTTAGGAAATGAACAGGCCGACAAACTGGCCAAAGAGAGTTTATCATTAAACGAAATAGACATTCTAGAATACAGCAGTCAGGAATTTGCAAGCATAGCAAAAGAGAAGATTAAAAATGCATGGAAAGCCCGTCTCAAACAAGAAAATACACACCGCTATCAATTAGACAGCAATCTTGTTGACAGGGTCTACATCAATCATCCTTCTATCAAAATATGCAAACTCATCACGAGGCTCAAAACAATAGAGGTAGTCAAAGATTACACTTATACACCAATCAAATGCCCGTGTGGACATGTTGCAACCACTTCACACCTGTTAATCAACTGCAATCAACTAAAAGCAGAACGTCAACCGCTAATAGACAAACTGATAGAAAGGGGGAAATCACTTAATCTCAATTCCCTACTTTCTCCACCACCAGAAGACAGATACTGGACCTCTCAGCTCATCTGGGACTTCATACAGGAAATAGGTTTAACAAAACATATATAGCACCATGCGTAAGCCAGGTGGAACGCAAAAATGTCTCCTAGAGAGAAGCGTAACCCATCTGGCAACTTAACTAATCAATTAAAAAACACAATGCAGGACGGTGCGCAAAAATGTCCCCTCGAGGGAAACGCACCGTCCTACAGAAATAAAATTATTATTATTATCGTTTATCATCAATTATATACTTAAATCATGATTGATTGTACATCCATGTAATTTCACATAATGTTGTATTGTAATTACAAATGGATTTGAAATAAAGAATTATAAAATGTATTTATGAATATACTATGCTTTATTTGAACCTTATGCCTACTACTACTCTTACCGGACTCTATCCAATTTATTTTAATTCTACCTTTCATTCCATTCCATTTTTTTTTTTTTTTTTTTTTTTCTTTGCCACCATCCCCCCCCTCCACTGAAGCCTTATCTCAGACGAAATAATCCCAGAACAGCTGTAAGACCAGACACTCTTCTTCTTTTTTTTTCTTTTTTTTTTTTTCTTCTTTCTTTTCAGGTGCTGGATTCTTCCTTCAGAGAACCAACAAACAAAAGGAATGAACACAAAAAACGAAGATGAAACAGAACCACCATACCGGACAACAAAACCAAATGGAAGGAAGAATGGATCAGGCCTATCACTCACCGACAAGCCCCAAGGAAGAGTTGCACCGCCCTGCCATTCTACCGAACAGAACGACCAGACCGACAAAATGACCAAATATATATATATGTACATATCATGTCTCTGTATGTAAATGTTCTTGTCTGTTCGTAATTGTCCATTTTGTCTATATGTTCGTCCATGTTTATGTATGTCTTGCACTGTGCTCATCTGTCTATGTCTGTGATCGTCTCAAATAGCACTTTTTTACTTTACACCAATGTTTTAGTCAATGTTTTTGTACATATATATATAAATATATTCAATTATCTATTTTCCACTAATCACTTTGTAAATATTCTCACCATACACAAATAACATGTTATTGTCTGCGATATCACCTCGGTGGAAGCGGACGTTAAATAAAGCTATTTCACACACACCTGATCGCGCCCACCAGTGTGCAAAATTCAGTCTACTTGTAAAAGCAGGGACAAGACCGTAGAAATGACCATAGAAATCGACAGGAATGCGATTCTATATGATAAAGCAGACATTATAAAGATATCGACAAAAACTAGACATATGGAAAGTAATTGGACAAAAAAACTGTACAATTTCATGCACTGATATTTTCCTCTTTCTCTTCCTTCGTTGTTTTACGTACAAATTCAGTACCAAGATCTCGTCTCTGTATGATTCCACCAGAGCCATGATAGCAAATAACAAAATTTATCTCTCACAGCTAGGAAAAGACAAGCCATCATGAACGCCGTCGACGGTTTTCCGCGTTCGGGTTCGCGCCCTATTTGAACGGTGAAATTGCTCAAAAGTCGCCTTCGGGTTCGCGATGGACGCGTTCGAGTTCGCCCTCTGTATAAACAGAGCTTTAATCCGTCTTCTATACCCCTTTTCTGCGTTATTGTAATCAACAGCAGTAAACAGGAATTGTCATAGAAGAGATTAGTGGAATGTCGATGAAAGACATAAATGCTATCATCTTGTTTTAAAATTCATCTCACAAGCTCACACAAAACAAAAAGACTTAGTTTTTCTTTCAATTACGACCAACTCAAATTCCAAATCTACATTCTCCCACTTCTCTTACCAAAGAATGCAATCGATTTATTCCTTTTTGTGGCCGAATCCATTTGAGATTTTTTAGGGAATGTGTTCTAGTCGTGTTTAGAAGTTAAATGGACTGATTTGTTTCGTAACGATTTATAGAAAATGCGATACCTTGATGTCAAACATGAGCCTCCCGGAGAAAAAAACTCAGGTTATGTCTTTATGTTACCAGACTGATCAAGTGTATGTGTAGTTGAATATAATGGTAAAAGAACCAGTAATTTTTTTAGAACAAATCTGTTTGAACAGTAAGAGTTAAACCTGCCTGGACATGCCCACAATTCATACCCGACATATTCTATGGTGCAGTTTTTGACTAAAACATAACTCATAGAATTTTACTCGACTTCTTACTACATTTAAAGAAAACAAGTTGTTTTCATTCAATTTGCCTTGAGATTTGATGTTGCAGATAGCCTATCAAGACCCACACTAGTATAATGCGTTGTTTGGGAAACATTTCGTGAGTTATGTCCCTTATTGTTAGGCTTTTAATTCATTTTAAGGGATAGGCCCCACTCGGCAAATCTCGACAGATTTCGGAACCTACATCTAGTCTCGGCTGTATGACAGTAAGTGATATGTAACTACGCCCATACATTTGCGATGCGGCTACCGGTTTACTTCAAAAAGAAAATTTGACGCTATTACAAACGATCAAGACACCATGGGACCTTTAAAGTAGTTCCAAGACACCATGGGCACAGTGATGTATCATCCGGGACCTTTAAAGTAGTTCCAATATGGCGGAATTCGTCATACAGCCGAGACTAATTGTAGGTTCCGAGATTTGCCGAGTTGGAGAGGCCCAAAACTATACAGCACAGTGGACGCTTACGACTAACCCTCGGACTCATTCGCTTGATCTGATATATTATGGGTTTGTTGTTTAAGCTAATCGTATATTTTGTCCAGTACGTGGATGTGTCTTCTGAAATTATTTGTGCGCACTTACCAATATCTCCAAGAACCAAATCAAAACATATTCACCCAGTTTGAATTTAAATATCATCAGATATTCTTACACCCCCCCCCCCCCCTAAAAAAACAACAAAAAACATTTTGTCGATAATTGTGAGGAGAAACATTTCGTTACGATACTGATATCAAGCCTGTTTCACATTATGGGTTTGTGACATAAACCAACTAATTCTCAACAGAAAAAGAATTATCGAGTCACTGTGAATAGAGGATTTAAAACTCGGATATTGAATTAAGGATGCGTTTTCTTGAAGTGAATGCGAGCTAAATTAAATCAGACTTCTTTATTTTAATTAGGGATCTGCTAATTTATATCCTGTCAAATTAGAATCCAAATTTAGGTATAAAATCCCCCTATTTAGATCTTAGAGGACTGTTATTGTTCATTTGATACCACAAATGGCGAATCTAATTGTTAAACTCGTATAACATGTTTTTCTTATTGATTGTGGTGGTGTAGGTTTGTTTGTTTCATGTGTCTTAAGCTCACAGATATGGAGATTAATTATACATTAAAATTCGTCGAGATTTCGTTCCTTCGTTTCTGGAGTTTAACGGCCACTTCCACTTTCGGTGATGGTCGAGATTGGTTGGAACCAAGTTTAAAGGCCTCAGATTTTCGTCAATGCCAAGGAAATGTTCAGGCGCAGCTAGTCGCCAACATGAAATTGAGGGGATAGTTCGTAAAGCACATTCGGAGTCACGGAATCCAATAGATTTCCATTTTGGGTCTATCGATATAAAATCAAAATCTGCGCATGTTTGCTAATCACACGGCATGACCACGTGGATATTTTGGCCATCACATTTAGGCCCCGGGCAAAGCTAGGTATCCTGCTAAAACATTATAAAATGTGTAAAATTGGACCCCCAAGATGAAAAGCATCAAGGTTATTAAGCAAAATTTGATGAATCGGGTTTTGGATACAGATCAATCAAACACATCCCGTCGTGGCTTAATATTAACCTTATCATATATTCATTAGTTTCTTCTTCTAGAGGCAATAATTAAAAACAGGAAGAAGAAGCGTGCTGAAGGGTTATTAGTATAAATAGCTTCCTGTAATACAGAGGTACAAGAAAGAATTGTTACTTTTGTGAACTCAAATGAAGTGGCACCTCGCCGCCTCATATAAGAAGTTTACTTTCTTCATAAGAAAATATTTTTATATTTAGGGTCGCCACAATGTTTCTTTGGGTATTGATAATACAATATACAAAGCTTGGTGTTGTTATTTGATACTATTTTATACATTTATTTGCGATCACGAAAATGTGAATTTCTAAGATCTGTTCTTGCTAAACTTTTGTTCTATGCAAGTAACACAACAGCAACATATCGATCAATTCAAAGTAGAAATTGGCTAAAATGTTATTTTCAACTTCAAATTCACACGGTTGAAGTTAGCTATTGCATCGGGGAAATAGAAAAACAAGGGAGGTAATTGTGTTATTATTTCCGGTGTTAGTGATTTATTAGAGTGGGAAATAATGCCTACGATCGTATAATAGTGAGTTGACAACCTATTGAGCAAAGGACAAAGAAATGATTATGTTTTGACTTTCTTAGAAGATATGATATTAACGTTTTAATCATCTCGTAATGAAATAAAATCAAAAAGCCCAATCATAAACACACCACACCATATGTCAAAGGAAGAAGTTGGTAACTGATGATATACCAACCAGCATCACTGTTTTGGTCCACCCACATGCAACACGTGCTCTTGGTGTTTTAATATGGTAATTAAAGGCGAAACAGTACGAGCTTCGATTGAACATAATTAAACAAACGTCACGATTGGATTACCTTAGTGGTATTGTCTTCGATATGACTAAGCGAATTTAGTATACCAATAGTAAAATGTTTTTGTTTTTTTTTTGTTTTTTTTTTTGGGGGGGGGGGGTGTCTTAAATGTGTAGCACTATGCATGCTCCAAGTCGCTGGTTAAATATGAAAAGACAATAGCAAAACTCCCCACACCCAACGCTTTACTCATACTCACTTCTGTTACATATCTTAATAGCTTTATGGTCGTCTAGTATTGGTAATTCTCTTTGGATTTCTTTTCACGTTGTGTATTTTCTTCTTACTATTGCAGTAGTTAAGACGACTGTCTTATCAGGAATAACAATGCAACTGTTTGTTTCTACATTATTATGTCAAGCTGAACACAAATGACTACAATGCCCACTAGATTACATTGGAATACTTTAAAATTAACAACTTTCTCTCAATCCAAACTCCTGTAAAAGTCAACTATTACGGCTAGATTTGGGAAAACGTTACATCGTATGGTCTTCTAAAGAATCAAGGCGATCTCTCTCTCTCTCAGAATTCAGTGGCATTCTCTATGGGACTCGCATGTTATCTGTCCGGAACCCAATTACGTCTAAAATATACCGGACTTAAATCACTCTTATAACATAGACAGTGTTCTTGAGACATCTCTGTCAATTATTTAATAGGACAAATATTACGTAATTATTTATGATGACTGGTTACTAAGCCACATGCTGCAATGGGAATTTTCCAAGACAACTGATAAACACCATATTATGTGCTCACCTAAAATCATCTGTGTTTTAGTTTTATAAAAAATTTTATGTGTCAACTACATTTAATTTGAGTGTGTGAGATATGACTTCTCTATAATATGTGACTCTAATAATTAATTAAAGAAACAATTTGGTATAGTATTACAAATGTCGTCGAAGACTGTGGATCAAATTGGGTTAACGACTTTGCTATTTTAATCTGTAGAACTTGTAATGTGTTGTTATTAATCTAGAGAGTTATTTTGTCGTTTGATTTATTCGCCTATTTAAAGCCGGTTGTAAATAAACTTTCCATTTTCATAGACACACGATTTATATCTATGGTTCTTCCTGTCGTAAACTTGTAGAAGCTTTAAGTCAGTTTGATCTGCCCCAGTTCTATCTAATATTGCCAAATCTATTAAATTAAGCCTACAGGGTAAATAGGCGGGAAGTGACGAGTCGATCGTGCTGCAGATTTTATATTAACGTATTTGGAATAGTTAACTAGAACCAGCTATGAATAACCACGTGCAAATCATACAGATGCTGATCCATCTATTAATCATACTTCATCTCTTAACACCCAACAGTACGGACAACTCATTCAATAACAGTCCTGTCCATTGAAGTGATCTTAGCCGACTTGTTAGAGGAGTAAAGCAAGTACATATTTACAAATGTATGGGGCTCTAATTTGTTAGTGATGATTTAGCTGACAACTGGAGTTTAATGACCTGCATTAAATTGACAAAATCGTTTTATTTACTGCCAGCATAACCAGCGTCGATTAGATCCAGTGACGCCAGGGACATCTGGATCAGTTTTATCCCAAAGCGTAAAAATGAATTATCACTTCCAATGTGACTCTATAGCATGTGATTTTATATCGTGTCCTGACTCGGCGAGTTATTGCAATTGACAAGTTTGTCATTGATGTAGAAAATTCGTAGACAAAACAAACATCTCATCACAAATAATACAGCTTATAAAACAATTTTCATATTCACCGAGATTTCAATGTTGACAGGTTTCTTACATAAAAACAGCTTCGTGTTAATTTCCCGATATGGCAATACATAGCAACGGTTGTCAAAACAGCCTATAAATTCACTCTTTAAGTGCCATTAAAATGAAATTAGTTCTTGTATTTGCAGTAAGCAGGAAATGTCCAATCCCTGAATAATTCACTTGCTCCTGTTCGACTTCACTATCAATTCAAAATAAACTTTGCTTTTGAACAGCTAAACTGTAGTGGAGCATGCGTTTAATGAAAATCATTTTTTACGGAAATGAAAAATGTGTGTTAAGGGTTGCGGTAGTCGTGTGAACTGTTTTAGGATGACACCGGCATACTTTCAGGCCGGGTTTGCATTTGTCAAGGATCGCATACGCATTAGGTCATAACAGCTAACAAATTTGATCATAGCGGCCAAACAATATATTTTACAAAACATTATTTACCTTTGATAAAAAAAAAATAACAACTTAATATAATCCTTCGACAAAAATAACAATTCACTTATAACGTTATCATTTAAACATGGTTTTAACTAATCATCTTTTTGATTAGAAAACCCCTTGATAATTTCTTAGGAGATAACTACGAAGGATTAGTGGTGATTAACTAGCAACCCTGGCATCACCAGAATATGTATAAATGACCATCACAGATGTATCTATTAATTCTGATATGCAATAACCTGTTTTTGTTTGTAAATAAATCAATTAAAGCAACCTGTCCATAATTCCATATGATATATTAAGACTTTAAATTTATCATAAACAACAACATATCTATATTCGGGTGGCCCGGAAGGAGTTGTTTCATTTCTGGGAAGGCCAATGGCACGACAACGCCTGGTCCTTTGAATGTCAAATTAACCCCCACTACCAACCTTAGGCAAGTCTATAGTATTGATGGTGCCAGACTGCGTGCGCTTGCCATCATCTTTTACGGTTTCGCATAAGACAACATATTAGTAGTACCCGGGGCAACTCCTTTGGGTGACATTTACCTTGGACCCTATCCTGCAAAAGGCAATGTAACCATATTTAAACTCAAATTGTGCAACAGCTAAATCTGCCCATTGTAGGCCTTTCTTTAGGCTTGATTCTGATATGTTATATAAACTATTAATTAGACATTTATTAATATAATCAACTCTTGGTACCACCGTTTGTGACCGATTTTCGTTGGATTTGAAACTGATCTGCTCTTCAAAGACCGTTGATGATTGAACGCAAAAATGGATAATCGGGACTTTCTTAATTATCGCGACAGCGGTAAAAATGGCAATTGAGACTACAGTGATTTAAAAATATGGTTTTCTCGGCAAAGATTGAAGCAATTTTGCAAATTTCAGATATTTATAATATATATTAAGCCAAGATGTGCCGTTGTCATAAAGGTTGAGAGCTACAGGAGTTGATCGTGACGCCACTGTTCGAACAAAACTTCGGTCAAAGCCCACTCTATGGCCTATGTACGTCTTCATTATCCCGGTCGGAGCAGAACAGTTAGGCGTTAAACCCTAATTCATTTCATTTATGTTAATACATGAAAACCAATTCACCTACGACTGCCCATAAGCCGAATGGACTAAAATTGTAAATTTATTTTGGGTATTATTAACCCGTATCTTTAACTAGCAATAAATAAATAAATACATAACGATAAACAGATCTCTTCTAGTAGCCAGACAGTCTATTGTAATCAAGAATAGAAAGTATGGATTGGTGGAATTACTAAGAAAGACGTAAACGTCATCATCATGTTTTAAAATTCATCTCACAATCTCTCAGAAAACAAAAAGCCTTAGTTCTTTCAATTAAGACCGATTTGAACTCCAAATCTACATTTCTTCAAATCTCTTCCAAAAGACCTCAAATCGATTTTTATTCATTTTCTAGACCAAATCCAGTAGATAATTATTTGGGGGAATGTGTTCTAGTCATGTTTAGAAGTAAAATGGGCTGATTTGTATCTTAAAGGTTTATAGAAATGCGACATTTATAGAAATGTTGAACACAAGTCACTTAAGGAATAAGAGATTATTACGATGCGGATCAGGATGTGTTACTGAAAATAAAAGTGGGTAAGTCATAATGTGGTCTATTGTACGATCGGTGTTAATTTTAAGGGGTATTTATGTTAAATTAATGCCACCTTGAGATAATCGGATAACCACTGACTGACACTGCCATATATTGTCATTCAGCAAATATATAGTTATACGAGGCATCTCAACTAAGTGTATGTTTACTTGGAAGTGATTGCCAGCGAAATTCTATAAAATCGAAATCTGCTAATTACAATACTGTCAAATCAAAATATAATACATTATAAAATCTCGTGTTCCTATGCGCTCGATACCCCCCCCCCAATCACATGGTTGACATCAATCGGTTTAATCTTGTTTACTTAAAGAGTCGACCTATAAACCGGGTATTAATAATACAATGTCTAGACTTCGACGTTGTTTCACATTATACACATGATTAAGGTCCAGAAATTGTGAAATTCTAAAATCCGTCAAATTCCCTTTCTTGTCTCAATACTACGGAAGCGTATAGGGATCAGCACTGCGATAGATACCGCAATATTAAGTTGGCGATATGTCAACATATTGTCAAAACGGCCAAATGCCAAATTTCACATTCTTTTTATCGAGATTGGGGACTTTGTTGTTAAAAAAATAAGATATGTACGTCAAGATTTACTGGAACGAAATAACGTTTCTTATCTTCTTATTTTGAGCAAATAATCTAATAAAATCGTGAATAGTGTACATCAACATTTTCATTGCATGAAAGTACATACATGTATTTGCCAACACCTTTCCTGGAGACTAAATTTGGAATTTATTCTTGAGGTAGACTTATAGTGCACTCTCAAGCAGTAAAAGTGATCGATAATGAAAAAAAACATTTCTGATTTTATCACATTTTGGAATTATCTTATTACGTTTTGACAGACCTCAAGTTACTCTTGGCTACAGGCCTAACCCGGGTGACATATTAAGTGGATAGAATATATTTTATTTCGTTGCAGTAAATCATTTCTGATTTTTAACGAAGCCTCCAATTTCAATCAAAAAGACGCATTTATAGCAATTGGGCCAAATGAGCCCAGCGACATTAGCCATAATCCTAGAAGAATACATAGTTTATCTTATATAAGCGCAAAACGGTACTCGAGGACAAAAAATCTATACACGAATTCAAAACCTAAAGTAATAGAAACTCGAATTCGGGGATGACGTATCAATGTAAACTAAGACTGCCGGGGGGTTGGATGGCCGAATGGTTAGCACGTGCGTGCTGTGTCATAAAGCCTGTCATCGAGTCAACTGTCGTGGTTTCGAATCCCCGGTTCTACGTGACAAGGAGTAGGGTCGCCTGTCCAACCACCTGCTAATGACCCTTGCGCGCAAGCGAATTACTAAAATAAAATTAAACCATATGTTAGTCCAGAAATGACCTAGTTTGTGTCGAGTGGACGTTAAACCCATATCTCTCTCTCTATTTATAGACACTCTACTTGGTTTCAATTTTGCAAATTGTCTTAGACTAATTGGAGCTTACCCACTTGAACTGTGAAATCAAATCTCGAAGTAATTACCAATCTACGACAAAGTAAGGATGCATCTTTAAATAATTCATGTGCAAAACAGAAACTTTAGACTCACTGAATATTGAATAAATATATTTCACAGCTTGCCCATACTTGTCAAAAATAATATAAAGTAATGATTAGATCTAACACAAATTGTTAAGTGCATGGTATTCCTTCCAAATATGGAAGAACATTCACAGCCGTCTCTCTAATAGCAACTGTAAATTTCATTACACTAACGTCTCTTGTAATAAAGCAGTCAAACCGTATGCCCATTAAACTAAATCTACGGTCAATTTCTACAACATTATCAAATCGAAAGTAGCAAAACCCGCTAATGAATAAATGGACAAAATAACTATATTATTCCACCCCGTCGCCTTCTGATATGTTTTTGTCTACTTGAACAATATAATCATTATTATCTAGATAACCTTCAAACCTTATGTATGACGATGAAAACGGCGAAACGTTTTATGATTCCTTTAACACTAAAATGTAATGGATGAGACTCAAAATAAAGGTTGTAAAATGCACGAAGCGTCACTGGATATTTTGTTTTATCATGTTGGGGACATTAAATCAGGAATTGTAGCAATTTTTTCACGCTTGTTTGGGTAGGTCCTATAAAATACGCCATATACACTAAAAGAGTGAAGTTTCTAACTGATTGAGCCTGGATCCCACCATGTTCCCCATGAAGTGGAATAAAGTTACCAGAAACGTTTGGTTGGGTGTCACCCACAAGTCGTACGTACATCATACGTTGTTTCTGGAACTGCCGTCTACAATGCTCGTCAGTTGACCCCATCATGTCATCCCATGGCAGCTGTAACATTAGCTAACTTTCCAAGACTTAGATTACGAATGACCGGACTTATTCTTCTCGTTACGCTGAGAGTAATTCGCTGATGTCGTTACTCAAATAACTGAATGTACTTTAGATTTGTCTGCGTTGTATCTGGCATTCCACAACAACGCACCGGTATCGTGCTGGTTCTCAGTCTTTCAGACTGGATTATAAATTAATGATTTGGAAATATTATTATTGGGTTAGTTTTCTTGTTTACTAATTTACATGCTCTATGTTATGATATATAGCTGGTACGTTGCATAGTCTTATTGAATCTGATTACAATTTCGGTTCGTCTATTTCTACACAACAGTATTGTACAACAAACAAAACAAAACGTAATTTACATCCGATTTTAACAGCAACGGCGTCTCGTCTTCGATCAGAACTGCGCCACCACTACGCAGCAGGTAAAGCCATTACCGTGGTATGCATGATCTTAGGAGAACTAACTTAAAATCGGATCGAAATAAAAAGACATGAAGTATCAATAATACACCTAAAAACTGTATTAAGTCTAGCTGAAATTTGGTATGCCCCTTGAAATAAAAAGAAATGAAGTATTAATAATAAAGCTAAAAACTGTATTACGTCTAGCTGAAACTTGGTATGCCCCTTGAAGTTTGATATGTGCCGTATAATTGTGTGTGTGTGGCTGTAATGAATACCGTCCTTACGGGTTTATACCAAGCGTCGGTTATTGGCAATTTCTATTTTCCCGTGTTTCCAGAAATCAATTATTAACCATTCATTATCCCAGTTCCTGTTGTGAATATTTTTTTAGCGATTTCTCATTATAGGATTTTCATTTTTTTTATTCCTTTTCAATCTAGATTGACGGAAAACTACAATGGTCTTGTGACATGTGCCGTATTTCTTCCGCCTTGTTTGATTCAGCACGGAGATTGGCTGTTAACTTTTGCTGATAATTTTTTGCTTTATTGCACCCGAAGAATATGATGTGATGCTTCATTACTGAAAGTAATAAAAGAGTTTTTTTTATCTCTAACAAATGGGTTATTTTAATGGCGATCTTTTGCAGCTATAAATATCTAGGGGTAAAGGTAGAAATAAAACAATATATCACACAAACTATCATATTCCTGAAGCAAAGACCCGCGAAATCCCTCTCTGGCCATTGCTCGATTAGCGTCTGATTCTTGACCTTTTGCGGGAGTATGTCTATTCTTCCCGTTCAATCAAAGCTATCATGACAGTCCTTCGTTTAATCTGGGTCTTCCCTAAAACTTTGGACAGTGATTTAAGGTATTAGAAACGGTGAAAGTATATTCGTTTCGAAACAGTATTGTTTACATTTCATTCGACTTGATAGCCTCGTTTGTCACGCAATTAGTTTTACTACAGTATTCTGCTATGCGCGGGTAAATGGGCATAATAAAATCGTTAACCATGACGTAACGTTATGTAAACATATTTGGTCCAATATAGTCATTGGTTGGTAGTCGGACTACTGACCAATCAAAATTTAAAACAACAACATCCACTCACTACAGCAGTGAGTAGTGGGATTACTTCTAATCAAACGAAACACTGCGCGGAGTATGACAAACTATATTAATAAAAAATGCTATTAACGTTTCACAATCAACAGTTTCAAAGATTACCTGTCGTTAGAATACGGCACTGGACTCGAATGTGCGGGTTCGAATCCGGGTGTGTATTGAGAAGGCTCTTCGGGGGTTTCAGCAGCCCGTCTAGTCGTTCCAATGGAGCAATAAGCCTAGGTCAACCCGTGTACACATTGGGTGGAACCATAAACATTCCTGGCGTTTTTAAAAATATCAAAGAAAAGCATGCAAAAACGGCGTTGGCCGGCTAAAAACTTTTCCCCTCGGGTAGTCTTATAAATAGAAAATACATTTTTGTCGCAAACTGACCGAATTATTGTGTTGACAAGATATATAAACACGTTCCATTTTCCTTAGAATATGTAGCATAGTATCAAGGAGGAATCTAATATTAACAATAGTACAGGAACACAACATTTCATATTGAGTAGTCGTTTTGGCCATCGTCTTTAGTTCACATCTGCCTCCATTGTTGTGCACCCTGGTTCTGCCTTGAGCTTCCCAGCTCCTAAGGTGAGCATCATTTATATCATATATACCTAAGCCAATTTATACTTATTCAGTTCATATCAGTTATTAAATTCAAATTTAAAACTATAATTGTACATGCATAAATGATATAATAAAATCAGATTATCCCTCGATAACCATATGACGGACTACATAACAATGGATGTGTGATAACTCATTTGAACACTACATGTATATATAATTATCTAACTTGACCATTTACATACATCAGCTGGACTGATTTTATCTTCCACTCGTGAACTTAGATATAATATATTTGTATATTAGTCGAATTCCGCATTGATCACACCCGTTCCCGTAGATATCGTTAACCATGATGATTTAACAGTATGGTGTAACAGTTATCCCCCATAGCTTGTCGATCAATACGATAGCGGTAATTAAAGGAGTCGGATGAATATAGCCGATTCCTCATATTTACACGTGAGTGTGCGGTATTACGGCAAGTATGTGCGCATGTTTTAAAGATTCGATACAACAATCTTGAGTTACGATTTGTTAAAGATCAAGTTTTGGGTTCCGTTCACACCGATTACCTGTATTTAAGGACCGTAATAGTATTTATATGGAATATACCTGGATTATATAGTTAATAGATGCTACAGCAATCAGCGCTACCCACAAAGGTAACACTTACTTAAATGATCTTTGTTCCATGTGGCCTTAGTTTATTAACAACACTAAGTTGATCATTTGTAATTCGAAAATAGCTGTATCTCCAAATCAATTATTATACAGCAATTAACGAGTTATCATATCCCGAAACAATTATAAGTGGTTAAAACAGCAGTATGAAAACATTGGATAAGAATTGTGTAGTGGTCTTGGCTTTTTTTATCGATATACATCTTTCTAGACATGTTTAATACCAGGGGAACAGGGGTATCGACAATATAGTGCATGTGAATGATACAAAATAACAAGATATTAACGTTTCTAGATAAAGTCATCTTTGTTTGATATATTACTAGTATTTTTATGTAAATTCAATGTAAAATTAAATCAATATATTCCTTTACCCATTTGCCATTCCACATTGCTGTGCACAGACAATATCTTTCATTCACAGTGAAAATTCTAATTAAGGGTCATATCATCTATAATTAATATTCCGTGTTCAATATATCTCCATCTTAAGAACACGTCTAATCCACAACTACACCTGCGGGGAATGGTTTAAAGGCGACATCCCAGCTGTGAATCTTAGCTTCATCGTTTATCAACCGATGCTTTTTGGAACTAGTGCGATCCCTTCGTCATCTGATACCGGGACAGATACCAGCAACAGATAGCACAAATTGAGTTTATATGAACTATATCACAGAATATAGCAACACAGCCTAATGGGTCGGACAGCTTATGGTAAAGCTTTCATTAGTTAACGGGTCTCTATTGATGCTTACTCTTTCTATAGGGAACTTGCATTATGAATGCAATACATCATGTAATTATTGCGTTTAACACGTTATAAATAGTAATAAATAACCGACAACAATATGTGCCATTGTTGGTACGTTCATCGTTCTAGAAGTAAGTCTAACAATAGTTCAACGAGATGATATATTATGACAAACGCAATCATGCTGTTGTTTCTAATGCGATCATGATTTATTAATCATTACTATACTATTTTAAACTTCACAATAATATCACCTGATGTACATTGCGTAAAAGAATGGATTCCATTATAAAATCAGGTTATGCTTGGGTAATTTCAGCCAGAAACATGTTTTTGTTCGATCAATAATGATCAATAATTCTTTTGGAATTTGCAGTTTTACAAAACCTGCTCAAAAAGAGCCCAAGTGGTCTTAACACTTAAATGCCAATCGAGTTTAACAATGAATCCATCAACTATCACTTGTCATTTTGGATCTGAGCGTTTGCACCGAATACTCTCACTGTTTTTATTTTGCTTTGGTTTGTTGTTGTCTTCATTTTGCTCTGATGTTCTAGGGACATAAATCGCCGTTACTAATATTTTGTTCGTTTCCATATGAACTACGTAAGGTGGTGAGACGTTAAACCCCATTTCCACATATTCTCGAGAAACTGCTGTCCTATACACTGTGAGCTCCGCTTTTAAATGTCATCACAAATAGGTAAATGATAATTAGTCAAACTCTGCGGATGGGTCATAAATAGAATTGCCGATTTTGTTGGATTTTATGCGATCTGTCATCATGGAGATAGTTACGCCCATTTGAGATTACGAGAAGCAAAAGAGCCGAATCTAATGACGTAATAACATTTATTAAAATGCCAAAATTCAGAGTTGGCTGAAAGGTGAAATTCCCTCAGGAGATCACCATCTTACCGGCAAGTGATATTAGATATCCCACCAAATGATACACATACGCTGCTTCTAGTACACTCATCGCACATTTCCAGCCTAAAGAAAGATGAAAACATATGGGTTACGAATATAACTTTGAAAGGTGCTATGTTATTTTTAGTGAAAGTATACACAAAAATTAGTCTATGAATAATTTTTACGTCTTATCGACCATTATTCTTTGCTCCTAATTCACAAAATACACATAAATGAATCGGCGACCTTGGACGTCGCAAGAGTCGTTAAGATATAATTAATGAGTCCAGGTCAAAGCGACTCTACCCAAAGTCATTTATACTTCGATACTCATCTTATGTATTTAACACCATTCTTGCAATAACTTTGAATGTCCTTGACGAAATTAAGTGTAAAGGGGATAATTTTCTATTCGCGAATAAGATACAGCACAAGACTTAATACATTCTCAATAAAATTACGTCTTCTAAACTGTATTTACCAATTATATATTAACATCTTATCCACGTATTGTAAACAAACAACTGATCCGTTTATAAACTCTTTGATGTCTTGTGGAAAACATAGTCGGGCATTTCGACGATTGGAAGATACTATGTAGTTTAGAAAATCATAATAATAAAGAGAACACAGAAAAATATATAAGATTAGTTCATTAATGTTAATACAAACAAAATCTACAGTTATGCGGGCTTCCTATATGCATGTGTCCAAATTACCAGATACCCCAACAAATATAATTGTTTTTATGGACCTTGTGGTTGTAAAATAAAAGCGAAACGCGATATGAGCCGTAGATAAAGTAGACACAGTCGTTGAACAGGGATGTGAGAGACTACGACATGGACGGAAGCTAGCCTTCTTGAGTAACATCTGACAGCCAGAGCTAAGTTTTCATTGCAACACCTCCATTATTCACCGGTTCACCTGTACAAATAGTTAAGTCAACAAAATTGGTTAGGTATGTAGATTATCTAATGATAAATTTGAAATGTAAAAAAAAAATGCGGTGGATTATTCATCCATGTACTGACAAACATCCATGAAAAGTAGCTATGTATCACTTTTCCTTGATACATCTATTTGCAATATTGTAATCTTGGCAGTGGGCTGTTGGAGTTTCTGTGGGTTCTGATAGCGTGTAGAGTTCAATCATTAATATGTCTGATAAAGAAACTTGATATATTATCGTGCATCCTGGTCTATCAAAAGCATCAATGGCTATCATTTATTTACTAGAGTTCTGACTATTGAAATATATGTTGATTGATGACAATGACCAATTACTGTTTCTGACATGAGCTGCTCTCTATCCTCATTTTAGTACAATCTATGACTGTTGACGTATCAATCATTTACCATCTCTCTTCCATCCACTTCATGGTCATTGCACTGGTTGATACAGTGTGCTTAATCAGTGAGTGTGGTATTAGTACTGGCAATATAGATGATCTAATATTAGATTCAGTCAAAGCGTCTGTATATAAAAATGATATAAAGTAAACATTAGAAGAATGGAAAGGGATAATTATGTCCGATATGATCGTGTCTTTAATATATTCTGCATCTGAGAGGCTATCAACAGTGTAAATGATCTTTTATAATGTTTGCTATCCTATCAGCGATAGTTCTTGTTGTGAAAACTACAAACATTGCGGTATCTGGTGATATAAATCCGTAAACAGCAATATACCCTCCTTACTTAAAACTACCTTGGGTGAAAGCTTGAAATTAGAAAGTAACCTCGGGGCAAACGATCATCAACAATGCAATATTGGTCAGTTAGCCCTTTAACGTATATCACTATGCCAAACATTCTCATATCTGGGATTCCGAAAAGTATTCTGTTGGAAACCTGGCATTGAGGTTTCATCTTATATGAAACCCAATTTATCACTTCCTCTTTGATTTATTGTTGATTTGGATAAAACAGAAATTGGTAATGTTTGTTTGGGTGCGACAAACTGCGTTGAAAAGGTACATTTCTAGTTAAAACTACAATTGGGAATTTGGAGAGGATTCGCTGGTCCGTTTGTTCAACAGTATGTTGGTATATAAAATACTATAGAGATATCAAAAGAAACAGCTGGTTCCATTGAAGGTTTTAAACATTTTGTCATGGTTACCGGCAGAGATCAGAAGACCAAGTGACGGTCGAACCGCCACAATGTCCCAAATTCTTACTCATGGACTATTGATCATTTGTCGAAAATCTGTTTTCGCTGTCTAAATAAAAAGTTAAATGAAACTTAAAAACATACGCCATACAGTGTGCTACGAAGAAAATTTTGCACGGACAAAGGCACTACGGCCTACTCTTATATCTAATCATAACTGCCAAGGAATCATTTACGTACAATGCTGGGATCGAACACCCGACCTCCTGGGCCGCCTTCGGCTCGTCCAAATGTTCGACCATAGTGCAACTATGTCTCGACCATGCACACCCGAACTTGAAATGTAATGGTTAGACTATAGTCGCGACCATGCTTAACCAACCTTCGAGGTGGGTTGAGGCTTGTCAAGTCAAGATTAAAAATGTGTTGTGTTGGAATTGTTATTTGAAGATAGAACGTATACTACCAACGTTGCTCCAGAACCAGAAAGCTATTTAACTTTATATAACATATTTAAGTAGATTCCATATTATATAAAGTGGATAACCATGTTTTGTCAATCAATTCGAACAAGACTGGTGTCAGACTGAAATTGTGGAAGTGACAGTATTCCTATAGTAAAAGTATTTCACCTATTTGTGAATTTTATTTGGAAAAACAGAAACGCAGACAAAGGATTTTGTTCATAGATATACATTGTAAATATAAATTATGTAACTGTAAATAAACTCTGGATATTTTATTGATTTGTTTTGGGGTTTTTTTTGGCCGGGGGGGGGGGGGGTTGTTGGGATAACTCGGTCACTAACTTAACTGTAAGTAGATTTCTTGAAATTGTCGTTACCATATTCTACCTCTGGTATAGCATTTTCAGCATAGTCTTTGGCAAACGTTCGGGGAATTTGTCTCCAAAGAATGATGTGGTCATATGAAAGTTCCCATTAAGCAAACTTGCGTTTTCGTTAATTAAAAGGTTTTGTGGCTGTCCATTGAAGAGAACGGCGTCCATTTGGACGACTATGGTCGAACTAGCTTCCGTTCGGGTGTAGTGAACTATACTCTGCCGTTTAGTCTTGACCATACAAGCGCACCCGAAGGCTACCCAGGCTAGCAAGTCAGCGTCTTTACCACTTATATATAGCCACCGTGATCCCTTAGTTTTACAAACATGCTGCCTTATCATTTAAATCCGGATGTACGGAATTAAATGACTTCTAAAGGACGTGGGCGCAGGTGATTTAATGGTTGTTTTTTGGTGGCTTCTATTTCATCGATTATATTCTTAAACAATATATTATTATGTTTAACCAAATACAGACTTTAAAATAGCCATGGGTATCATATTATTACAACAATAACACTCTATAGATCTCAGCACCAACTAACAGCGTGCCAATTTTCGATACGTTACATGTAAAAAGATTATCAAATTCCGACGCAGTAATCGAAACAGCAAAATTAGTGACACGGCTTCTTTCCCGTTAATGTTGTTTTACTCGCGGCATTATGTATTTATAATGGCCTTAAAGACAAAGCAACGTTCAAGTTACACGACAAGCAATAATTTGACATTTAAATTCAACGTTTCTCAAGCAAAAAGTGTAAATCATTTGACACATTGGTGTGATAAATAACAACGAATGCTTTGTATAACTGACTCACTTCCCTATTTAACATAAAAGAATTTGATTGAAAAGTTGGTTATTACTTCAGCCAGTAAATTTCACAAACGGATAGTTATAGGATTTCTATCAAACTTCTATTTTCCGATAATATCCATGTTATATGTTTTACAGCTCTGCAATTGAGGATAATGTTTGGGTACAATGATTATATTTAGTCAGATGTATGATCCGCCAGTTTTTAAACATCACAGTTAAAAATAATTCTGTAAAAAAACGACAGAAACAATTTTGGCAGGAGATTTACCAGGTTTTCTGTAATTATTATTCTGTTTTAACAGATAATTTCTGTTAAGTCACAGAAGTGTGTTCATTAAAATCTGGTAAATATGCTACCAGAAGATTTCCTGTTCTTTAACATAATTATTTTGGTTAAATATAAAACAAAATCATCCGTAAAAAATAATGTATTTTCTGTAATTGTAATCTTTCGGTCATGAATATACAAAAATATTAAAAATGGATAGAAATTAAGAACAAGAAATTTCTAGAGGCCAGGTTACTACTGTCGGCCGTTTCTCTGACAGCGTGCAAATTCTGTTATCTACAATACAAAGCTGAAACAAAATGATGAAGCACATACAGGACATATGTCATGGAATATTCTCTGTTTAGGGCTTGAGGTTCTTTAACATGTTCAATAACACACAAGGTCCAAGTTCGTTTAGTCTAAACTGAACAAATTAGGACCCGCGCCATTCACAAGACAGGGCAAGTTACAAAATAGGCACGGGAGCTTTCTTGGCTAATGTTAATAATCCAGCATCATATTCTCTGAACCATCGCGTTTCTTACACTTTAATATTGTTTACATGGTCGATTTCATATTCATAATACAACATTTGCATGGCCACTATGTGTATTAATCATTGATTCTAAACATAAAAACGGCAAACTAAACAGACAGTACAGAGATTGTGTCTTTGAATCCAATAAAATACTCAATATCTACTAACATATTATTAGGGGGGATTTACCTTCACATTTTAGTGTTCAAGGGTAAAAACACGAATTATTTATCTCAAATCACATATATATCTGTGATAATTTTAATACGGATAATTTCCTTCAAAAAACAAAATGTAAGGTTGTTAAAAACTGATGGTTTTTTTACAGTGTACTAGGCTGTGACATTTATCGGAGAAGTGTCATACATTGTAAATAGACAAATCACTGAATAAATTCAGACTGAGCTGCTGAAAGATGTCGAGTTGTGTTTATTGTATAGTTTTATTCTATTCAATGGTATATTTTCCAAACAAGTGAAACCCATCAACTTCAAAGCACGTCGTTAAAGGCTTTTTACCAAATATTGGGAAAATTAATTGTTTATCTTTCTATTGTATTCAGGTATTAAGATCTTGTTTAATAGAATATCGACCTGACTACTGTTTTGTTATGTTTGCATACTCGGAATTGCAAACGTATACTTTACTTTTGGTATACATATTGATTACCTAAAAGGTCAGATGTTATTGCTTGTTTGTAATTAACAAACTTTTGATATGATCAGATCTGATACCCCGTGTAAAGTCATCAACTTAACTACGTCGCCTTTTACTATCTAACATTTTGTATTTCTATACTGTTATGAAATCAGAAGAGGATCTTCAAAGAACTACAATTCATAATTGATTCATTTTAGAGCAACTAATATTATTCTGCATTCTGGGGATATTTAATTGCATTTAAGTGAAATGGGTTTAAAGTCTCTACTTTTATGTTCCATCGTGGCTAATGAAATGGGCATAATGTACTGTGCTATGAGGGAGAGTTTTCCCGCACAGTTGCTAAGGCCTTCTATTTCGAATTTCAACTGTCAAAACCAAAACACATAATTAAAGAAACGAGTTACTAATGAATTTAAGGCGACGTTTCGAATAGTGTTCTCTCTACGTTATCAACAGTCAAATGAGAGAGAGAAATGGGGTTTAACGTCCACTAGACACAAACTAGGTCATTTTGGGACTAACATAATATGGTTTCATTTTATTTCAATAATTCGCTTGCGCGTAGGGGTCTTTAGCAGTGGGAGGAAACCGGAGTTTGAGAAGGCGCCCCTATCTCCATGCCACATACGCTCACACCAGGGCTCGAAACCACAGCCGCAAGCCAGAGGTGACCGGCCAGCTAGAGGTCGAAGCGCGGCACTCTAGACCACTAGGCCATCCCAACCCCCCAACAGTCAAGTGCTTTTTAGGTACATGACAAAGTGTATACGGGACCTCGGTTTTTTCCCATTGTACCGACAGTAAACGCTGTTCTCCGTCGGACCCTCCATCTAGCACCACTGCACGGGACCCAACCCAGGAACTCAGCCACTGCATGGCTCCTAAACTACACTTGATTTGATTCACTCACAAATCAGCAACATACCTAAATTTGGTATTTTGTTAAAATATCATCTTATAACCTTTAATATTTCTGAAAAACACATGGTACCTTGACATTTATTAAATGTTGATGAGAGAGTTGAAATATATTCGTCACTATAACATAAAGTAAAAGGCGTTCATCAAACAAAACATCTGAAATAATAATATAATATAAAGAACTAGGCGATGTTGTTTCAAATAAAATAGTAATAACAATTAAAATGCTTCATTAAATCCATTATGAACAAACACACCAGAGATCTTAAACGTCTGCAGCCGTTTTAGAGTCAAGAATGAATAATGATGTTAATGCTTTTTCCTTAAATGTCAAGGGATCAATTTCTCGCCAATTCAGTTTGTTGTACCACCCGAACGACGAGGCATTCTTGGTGTCGGTTGCCATTACAGACATCATAGGTCTGATGTCTAAACTACACGAATTCCACGGAATAGTAAAATGAAATGAAGTGGATGTATGAATCCAGGCCAAAAAACTATCGTTTTGTTTACGAAGCTAACACTTTTTATTGTTATTTTGTATCTATATGCCAGTTTTCCTATATCTACCTTGGGATTCGAAGGTTTTCGAAGTCTACGATTAACCGTCACAGAGAGAAAAAGTCCTTCATCTCTATAGGAAAGCTATTTTTATGATGTAGCTATTTCGAGATGTATTTTGTTCTTTTTTATTCCTATGCCAGTTTTCTATATCTACCTAGGGATTCGAAAGTTTTCGGAGTCTACAATTACCCGTCACAAAGAGAAAAAATCATTTATCTCTCTATTCATAGCCTTTTTTATGATGTAGCTATTTCTAGATATATTAATGTGAAATTCGTATAAAAATTCATTATATAGTCTCAAGTTACGGTAATTGTTTGGTTAATTATGATTGTGTGTGTCTAACCTCTAGGAATATCATCATTTTATCTATCAAGTCTAATATTCAATTCTTTTTATCTTTTTCTAGGATCGAGAATGGTGAAAGCATCAGTGACGTGAAAACTCCATTTACCAATCAATGCCGGGGTTATGTCTTAGTGGAGGGAATTGAATAGCTAGACGAAGACACGCTGTTAGAATGGAACCTTTTGTTATAGAAGATACCATAGTACAGATGTCTGGTTGAGAATGCGTCGGAGTTTTTTTTACCTTTCTTATATACAATTTAGATTTAATTGAGTAACTATGATAATCATGAATATCTTTTGCCAGGCGAAAGAGGGGCATTAATGTGGAACGTTGTCATAGAATACTTCATATTGACAGCGATGTCAACAGCATATTAGAATGTTTACAAACTTTTATTGTGTTGTATATGGATTAAATATTTATATTCATCTACATTAAACGTTGATCAATAAATATGTCTATGTGGACGTTTCATCTACATTGTCATCAGGAAGTTTGTGACATTCGACTATCGCACAACAGAATGAAATAAAATACTAACAGAAAAATATTTCTAAACGGAAAAGTTAAAGTTCGCCTTAATGGACGACGTCATCTATCAACAACTCGAGTTTATAAGTGGACGAATGTTTGCAGAAATAGTTTTATTTACATGTTTAGAAATTTGGAAATAACGAGAGAAATTGCAGTGGAACTGTTCAGCAAAACACAGAAGACAATTAGTGACGGTACTAATGGAAAGAGATTTTATGATCACACTTTATCTTAATTGACTAAAATATTATGTTTGGTGAACAACAAGTTTATATCCAACGTTTTGCATAGTTATGATCGCAGATTACTTTACCGTTTGAGACGATTTTCAGCTTGGTGCACACGTGTATGACGCATTATGAATATGCATGAATCTAAACTGCCGTTTTTAATCCCAGTAATTGTTCAAGACAATGCGTTTTAATATATCATCCAATTTTACGTGTTTATTGTGCAAATTTCTAGGGGTTGGATAAAACATACTGTATACATTGCCACAGCCGTTCAGAAGAATTTAATAGATTTGTATATTGAAACGGGAAGTGTTGAATCTATGTGTGAATCAGTCTGACCGGTTTCAATTTTAATTGCCTGAATAGAAGACACCCTGTGAGTTAATTTATTTTACAACGACGCGTTCTCAGCAAGAAGAGCGTTTTTCAATTACATTCTCCTTTCAAACCATGCTTCTGTGGTCTTGGTCTAAACTAGTTAGATTTTAATTATCTGAAATCGAAGAAGAGGATGTCCTGACAATTTTGTTAGCCTCCACGGTAGAAAAGAAGTAAGTTTTTATGGATACTTTAATCAAATCTTCCAGGAACTATACTGTGGGTAATGGTAATTTTAATCCGCCTTCTCCAATTTCAGATTTGAATTGTTCGAGAGTGAAAACATGGTTATTTAAATGCAATATTCCTTATATTTTATACCATCTGGTTTGGGGTAACCATACTCAGCCATTCATTTTGTCTTTAATTTACAAATTAATACACCGGTAGTGAGGCTGGAGGTGGGGGATATATATCCGCCGCCTTAAAAATATAAAGCAGCATACGCATTATGTAAATCTTCGTTCCAATGTACGTTTTTAAAGTGTATTCAACATAGTGCCGTGCCATACATACAAACAGTAGCCATTGTTAGATTATCAGGAGGATTTGTTTATAAACAGCGATTGTCAGTTTGATTTGTGGGTCTGTATAGTGGCAACTACTTTAAAGGGCGTGTGGCTCTAATTTCTAATCAATTATGTTCAGTTGAACTACAGTTGTTTACGCCCGTAGTAAATTCTACACATTTTTGTTGTTTTTTTTAAATTATTTTGGGGTTTGTGGATCAGCTATTACTAATTGCGGATCACGTGGATAAGACGTTTGCTCACTAGCCTGGAGATCGGGTGTTCGATACCTGCATTGGCCGTGAAAATTCATCTCGATTTTCCGGCTTGGATTCTCCTTGTCAGTGATGCAGAACGGAGGGCCTGGCGAGGACAGCTGTCTAGTCTTTCGAATGGGACGAAAACCGAAGTCCCGTGTACACACTGGCGTGCACGTAAAAGACCCCTTGGCTGTTGGAATTCGATATAAGAGTAGGCCGTAGCGCCACTGCCCGGGAAAAATTTCCCTCATAGCACATTTTATGGCGTAATGTCCGCCTTCCATCAGTCCGGGTTAGGTGCAGAAGAGTAGGACGTTAAACCCCATTTCATTTCTATTACTAATTACTTCCAAATTGTCTTATAGGATATGTTTTTGTTTGGTAATTAAAAATGGCACCTGAAACAATAGAATACACGATATTGATTGAAATGGGCAAATATAATCCATGGTTTTTAATTTCAAACATTGTGGAAAATACTGACATACAGGTTAACCTCCTTTAATTTAGACACGGAATAAAATATTAAGAATCTGTAAGGGTCTCAGGTGTTGTAATTTGTTGTAATCAAACGAATGTAGTATAGTTTACTAAAAGAATAAGTTGTATATTGGCATTTTCTACATCTACGTATACATCAACTTCATTCGTTTATCTGATTCAATAAATATTATAAATGAACAGGTGTTCAATCTGAAATTGAATAAGACGATTCGCCAATAGATATGCGCGTATCTACATCACTTATTTATTTAATTCGTGTCCTAGCGTAAATGAAGCTGTCACAGTTCGCAAACGAAGAAGGGGCTATAGTGTTCATATTCAGTACTTTGTGCCGATAGTCATTCTACCTTATGAATTCTTTAGGCTTCAGAGTTAATTTATTTAGTTTTAATGTTGTCTAGGAAATGCGTAAGACAGCGGAAGAATCGATCTATTAGTTCACCTTTAGCATACGTGCATTGTGTGATATAATATGCCTACAGGAATACATCGATTAGTGATTATGTAAATATGTACGTGCATTATTAACCTGATTAGTTGTAACGGAAGTTTATTAGACAAGGCTATATGTATAATGAGCAAATAAAGACCTCAAATATCCTTTAGGACATTACTATTAGATGGATATTGTACTCGACTTAAATGGTAATTATTGCGTGATAAATACGGTCGTGTAAACACTTATGGCTCCGCTATTTAAAGAACAATTAGACGATACGAACGATCAATGTATAGATAGTATATATAGAAGATATTACATATACATTTGCATGCATGTATATAAAGTAACTTTAAAAAAATATATTGGTACCCTGCCTTTTCCGGTGGTGCAGGGAGCGCCCTTAAATACATGGGGCGAGAGCGGAAATATATTTAACTCGCTAGTAAGCCAAATAGTGTAATTTTTAGACAAAATGGTATAAACATATATCATTAGTAGTGGGTATTGTGCGATTCGGTGAAAACTAACGAGGCCTTGACTCAGATAATACTCCTTGTCCTGTACCCCGATACTGTATCGATTATAGATCATACGCCAGGAAGCGCATGAGTTCCATAAATGACCCAAACAACCCATTAGAATTCCAACAGAACACGTACTTTAATTTTGTAAGTTTGGATATAATAGACAAAGCGAACTATGGAACTGTCATTATTTCTTTGATTATATATAATTGTAATAGAACCTTTTTTTGCATTTGCAGGATACCATTTTGGAAACGAGGAAACAATCACTTGCCCCGTCCTGTTCCGATTAAATGGGTTTTCAAAAGTCGGTGGCAGTATTAAGGCGAACACGATTCAACACATGTGAAAACCCTATCATAATGTACTTTGTTTCTTTGTGGAAATGAGTTTCGGTGATCGCCTACATAATCAAAAATAAATGGAAATGTTCTAAAAGGATAAATATTTAAATTCAGCGTACTCTCAGACTGGGGATAATGTATATCAACATTCCTTATCGATCAACTGGAAGTTTGATGAAACTCTCACACTCTACAGAGACCAAAAAACATTTTAGTTTCTTGTGTTACCTACCGATGCACTGTTGCTGTTCTATTAACCGTATCACATCGCTATAGAAATCCGATAACTTAATAAAAGACAGCCCGTAGTGTTATATCTATAAGATTAGTCATAGTCAATTGCGTGGCTAAAGTTCACAGTTTTATATGTTTGGATTGAGAAATGAACCAGTGGGCTTTCGATCGCCTCATGCTGTCCAGAATAGTTACAAACACGACGACCATTCCAACACTTCAGCGCCGATAGACAACCTTTTACCCCTTCCCAATTGGCAAACAGCAAAGCTATTGTGGAAAGGTGGTTGGCAAATCCATATTTATGGATTTTCAATACTTTTTTTTCTTCTCTCCCTCTTCTGTGCTTTCGTTTGTGTGCGATTTAGACAACGAATAGGCCGACTAAAAGCGGTACTCAATATTACCATTCTTTTGTTTGTTGCCGGGATGTTGCGCGTGTTTTATTTGTCTGTCGATCCTTATGGATACTCTAAAGTTCTGTCCCCTGTTTTAGTCGGAGTGTTGTCCCAGTTGATTTATCCACTCCTTTGTGCATCTTACGCTCTTATTCAAATAATGTTATTACGAATAACACGACTTGATGTTGGAAATAGCAAACTTCGTAATTCAACTCATCTCTTCGCGTCAACATTGACTTATTTATTTAGCATCGTCTTAATAGAGGTGATTGTTTTCTACGAAAATAAGGCTAAAATCTTGTTAATCATAGATAACGGTTTGTTTATCGCCATGGCTCTTTATTTGTGTATTAGTTTCATTTGTAATGGATTCCGCTTATCACAGTACGCGACAGAGACGAGGCGAGTTCGAAAGCAGCTAGATCAATTTTGTGTTAATAAAAAGACGCATCCGAAAATCAGTTTAAGTCGTTCGTCAACGTCTTTGAGATTAGCTCGACCTCGTTTGAAGATCACTGATGAGGATCGAATGACTATAACAATCGCGACAGATGCGGACACGTCATCGACCGATGGCGACTCAACGAGTAATTCGTACGTACGTATACGGAAACGCCGCCATAAAAGATCTTCAAATGTACGGAAGTTACCAACATCGCCATCTGGTACCCGAAGTGACCTGTTTGATTCGACTGGTTTGATGTCTGACGAGTCTGGAATGGCGGGGATATCCGATACTTCTAATGGATTGGATTTTCATATCCCTACTTCCGTAAACAAACTTTATATCGATTTTAAACAAATGGAAGATTCGAATGAGATTTCCCGTCAATTGATTAGTGAACAGTCGGCAGCAGAAACTTGTTTACAAGAAGGAAGCGATGGCGAATGTCCCGCAGCAAGCAGTGAACTGTATCCGGTCGAAAATGGCTACTTGGCCGATACTGAAATAGTAATGAACTCCCCGAAGCTATCAATTCAGACTAATTTCCAAATTTCGCAGGAAGGAGATGATGTTAGTTTGGACCATAATAATATTAATTCTATTCTAGGGGATAATTTAAAATCTCAGCCATCATCGATAAGTTTATATCGTATTAGACAGGGCTATATGATACAGAGAGCTATACAATTAACATACTGTACAACCTTTATGTTTTTATTTGCCATATTACTCCAGTTGTATACGGTGTTCGGGGTTTATGGTGTCCTTAACAGAAATTATCAGCCTGAACCTTGGCCCTGGTTTACATTCCAAACTTTATTCAGGTAAGTATATCATGGCATTTATTTGATGTACAGCCGAACCTTACTGTAATACAAAAACAAACATCCATGGAGAATTCGGGACTACACAAAAATCAAAATTTACAGAGTAATGTATAGTATAATGTATCTGAATCTCTCGTGGTGTTTAATTATAGAATACCATTTCAATAAAGTAAGTGGATGGAAATAAACATCTCAATGAGGTATGGGGCAACTTTGACCAACATAATTAATATCATCATCAAGTTGGTCAAAGTGATGATATTAATTATGTTGGTCAAAGTTGCCCCATACCTATTGATGATGATATTAATTATGTTGGTCAAAGTTGCCCCATACCCCATTGAGATGTTTATTAATCCATTGCCAATCTCTCTTTCCTTCTTAATCGTGTATGGTCCGACTTTGATCATAATAATTAATCTCTTCATGATCATCATGAATGTAGAATATAGTCAACTGTTGTCAATCTTCATATCTTTCTCAGCGTAAACGGTAATATCCCGTATTAATTTCTTACCTCATTTGATATTAAACAAATGTAATTCTACCTATTGATTGCATATCACTTTCGTGGAAGGGGGCATTATTCTAATAAAACTGAGGAGGGGTGCGCATTGTATCATAAGGTCTGCCATTGAGTCAACTGGTGTTATTTCGATTCCCCGGTCGTACGTGGCAAGGAGTAGGATCGGCTGTTCAACCTCGTGGGTTTCCTCCGGGCACTCCGGTATCCTCCCACTGCTAAAAACCCTTACGCACAAGCGATTTGTTGAAATAGATTTTGAACCATGTGTTCGTTCCAAAATGACCTACTTTGTGTCGAGTGGACATTAACCCCCCCCCCCCCCCCGTTGTTGGGATGGGCTTGTGATCTTGAGTGCCGCGCTTCGACCTCTAGCTGGCAGGTCACCTCTGGCTTGCGGCTGTGGTTTCAATCCCTGGTGTGAGCGTGTGTGGCATGGAGATAGGGCCGCCTTCTCAAACTCGTGGGTTTCCTCCGGGCACTCCGATTTCCTCCCATTGCTAAAGACCCCTACGCGCAAGCGAATTATTAACATAAAATTAAACCATATGTTAGTTCCGAAATTACCTAATTTGTGTCGAGTGGGCGTTAAACCCCACCCCCCTCGCTAATAAAATTAGTTCACAAGGGTACATTATTATAATAAAACAAGTTCACATAGTCCACATTACTATCCTGGCATCAACCCACAGAAAGGTACACCTCGGTATACATTGAGGCTGGGGTGTGGTTATACTGATCAGAAATCAAAACATTCTTTATATGAGGTTTCCATTAAAAGTAACATGAGTTTGGCCATTATTATTTAAGTCCGATGACCATCTTTTGCATAATATTTAACATTTAAGTAAGAAAACAAATTCAAAATATCAAACATATGTAATTTAAGTCGTTTGTTTTGAATATATCCCGTTTATATCCTCTGCAAAAGATGCCGGATGTTGCTAAAATTTTCAATTCATCCTATCAAAGTAATGAACGGTATTTAAACATGTTACTACAAAAACCAATCAACGCACACAGATTAGCAATAAGATCGACCTTGACCCAATGGTCTTGCCATATCAAGCTAGAACAAATTTGTAGTGTTTATGATCGACAAAGAGAAGAGAGAGAGAGAAATGGGGTTTAACGTCCACTCAACACAAACTAGGTCATTTCGGGACTAACATATGGTTTAATTTTATTTCAATAATTCGCTTGCCCGGAGTAAACCCACGAGGTTGAGATGATCGACAAAGAACTCGATGACGAACATTGCTTATTATACAAAAACAATAGTTTCATAAGGTTAGAAAGAAATTCAACCGTATAAATAGTAAACGTGAATCGATCTTTTCAAAAAGAAATATCGAACATGACTAATTGTCGGAAAGCATCTTATTATTTCGGTATCCATATTTATTTTACAAACTCTATGTGCAACAATTTTGCAATCGCTGTCGTCTTTGTTTCTCATATAAATTACTTCACATATTCTACCTTGAATATAAACTTATTTATTGAGATTAACACTACCAGTGTAAATATTTAATTAGAGGGTAATCCTGTTATTCAGGCCCAATTATCACTTTATGCAATAGTTATAGTATCACTAGGTTATATATGATAGTGTAAGTTTATTTCAAGTCAATCCGGGAAAATCTAAATGAAAATCCACTAATCTCTGCTTCAAGGCATACTGTGCCGTTATTATATTCCTGTAGCGTGAACTCCTAAGACGACAAAATATCAATACCTTAAAGAGCAATAGTATATAAAGAAATTCCGATTGGGATGCAAATCAGTCAAACACGTCTAAGTAATGCTATAAGAGTGCTTACAAATAGGCGTTGTTCCTTTTCTTGTACATTTCTTTTATATTTAAACTTAAGCAAGGTCTAAACGAAAAGTGCGTTGTCATAGGCAACAAAGGTTTGGGTCAATCACATGTTTAAATAAGATTGTAAAGAGAACAAAAAACCGGTAGACCAACGACATATTCAAGTCTACTTTCTCCGATATTTATTTTATTAGATTGGGATTTTTGGATTTAGTACGAATCGGGGCCATAAACATTTCACGAAAAACCTCAACTGTGTATAACGATTGATGACGAAATCCACATGCAGTTAAAGAAATCACCCCCCCCCCCTTTAATTCCCGAAATTAGCGCCTGGCTATTTTGTAAGCTGAGACTGTCATGTGCTCTATTCCTGAAACAATCCTAAAAATCAGATTGTATTTGTGTCTGTCGTGATTATTGTGTTTGTTACGCGAATAGAATTGGGAATGTTACAAAAAGGGTATGAAACATTTTTTTATACATGTATAACATATTTTATTGGGATCCATTTTAAACAATCATTGATACCCACCAAGTTTAGGGTATTTAGAACTATTTGGCAATTACTCAGTTTTGAACTAAATTGGCATTCAAACAATCATTGATGCCCCCATGTTCAGTGGTTTAGAGTATTAGAATTGTTTAGCAATTACTCAGTTTTGAACTAAATCGACATTTCCGATTTCTAAATTAAATCAGACGGTCATTTAAATTAGATTTGTTATATTAAATACAACGAAAAGAAAATACAAATATGTGTTCCTTTATTTCAAGAGACTGCTTAATATCAGTGAAATGCATCTGGTAACCAATTTCATTTTTGTAAAAGTAATCTTGAAGATTATCAGCTGATATCTTATAACAAATATATTGTCTTGTTTTGTATTTGCTTTATCCTCAAAAGGCATATTTTTGTCGAATCACTGTATAAAGATTGTATTAGACGAAATTACATTAAGAAACTCGATATAGAAGAAATTAAATAAAACCAACCGTAAAGAAGGAAAAGGACATAAAAAAGTAAATTGTTTTACTAGAACGTGCCGTGTTTTTCAATTTCTTTGTTCGGTTTTAATACAACCACAGAATACAGTATGTATTGTTATTAATGAAGTAAGTCCCGCAGATGTCTCATAAAATTTGATTTTCCAAATTGCATGCGATTTAATGCGAAGGGCTTGTGTATTTTATTTTTTTTTTTTTTTTTTTGTTAAATCGTATGTGTAGCAAAACTGCACTTTTTGAAATGGCTTGTGTGTTTAATGTATTTTAATACACAGGTACTGCTTGACTACATGTATATACTACAATAACAACAAAGTTTTTCACCCGCCATATTGTTTTGACTCGTTGGAGACATTTCGTCTGCTATCATCTCTCAATACTCACTAGTTCTAAACTTTCTGCCGTTTATATTGCTACGAGATGGTATTTGATCATTATACACCTTCCAATGTAATTAAATTGGTCATTTTACAGCTTTTTAATTACAAATCTAACTTGAAGTGCTATCACTTGGCGATTAGCATTTTTGTTGGACCGCAAGTTACATGAAATGGCGTCAAAAGAATTCCCTTTTTGGTTAGTAACAGTCTGTATCACCCAGTGTTTCCATTAACTGGTACGTTATACGAGAATTGCCTTGGGACTGGGTGATCCAGACTGCACAAAAAAGATGGACTTTATTTCAGGCACTTCATTTTACCGACTAAAAGGAAAAATATTTTTCCAAAATAAATATTATATTATTTTTTTATCACTTCACCTGTCTGCACTAGAGATTGATTCAATTTTCTTAAGTATGTTACATACCCATGAGAGTATTCTGCTGTCATTCTGAGATTCTTAATGCGCGTCTTAATGTTAGTTTTAGTAACATGCCTTAGATTTTGAACATTAAAAAAATAAGGGCTTCCCCGACGCGATGTCATTGACCTCATTTCGTGTTACTTCCGGTCCAACGAAGATGCAAATTGCCAATTGTTTGAGCTTTAAGTTTGATTTGTAATTAATAAGGCTGTAAAATTAAATGACCAGTTTAATAATACTGAAGGCTGCATAATGATCAAATAAAGTCTCGTTGGCAATAAAAACGACGGGAGGTGTTCGAACTAGTGCGTATTGTGAGGTGATAGCAAACGAAATGTCTTCAACGAGTTTAAATAATATGGCGGGTGATACCCTCTAACAATAATCCTACACTTTGGTTTAAAATGGGGGCTAGTCGGTGAGACATCAAAACCAGAAATTGGAAAAAGAACATATAAATTAAATTTGCAATAAATAAAAGGCCATACAAACTCTACGTTAAATGCTGCTGAGTGACAACGTGGCGTCGAAAGAAAGGCCATTCAAGATAGACAACTCTTAAATTAAATTCCGATTGCCTCCCCTTACCCAATATGATTATTGTGATAAAATGATTTAACCTTTTAGCGATTAAATCTAATTATTGCAGTATATAATCAAGCCGTAGTAATAAATTGTATTTTTATCCCCCAACCCATGCCTGTGATTTAATATGGGTGAACTGTTTTGGTACCAGACACGAATTTAGACACGCTGGTTAAATCCACACCTTGCTTTTGTGATCAGTTTAAATACTGGCGATTACAATTATTTCCGCTGGATAAACTACACCTATAATTGTTCCCCTTATAAATGAAGGTTATATTATTACTATTTTAATTAATGTATTATTAATTCAACCCGTCGTTCAACAACTGGTCATCTATCTATGGATCAGTGTATTTGTTCGTTGGGATTTTTTTTTGGGGGGGGGGGGTATTGTTTCATTTGTGAAGCCAAGAACATGCATATGTTATCTCATGGGTTTTCTCCGGGTACTCCGGTTTCCTACCACTGCTAAAAAAACCCTAGGCGCAAACGGATTATGGAAATCAAATTAAGTCATGTGTCAGTCCCAGAATGACCTTGTTTGTGTCGAGTGGACGTTAAACCTCATTTTTTCTCTCGCATATGTTATCTAGCAAACAATGTTTCTTATTTGACAATCTTTACACACAAGGTATTCATTCTTTATTATTTCGTGATCCAGCTCCGAAATTAAAATACAAAACTAAAAAAGTGTTTGGTTTGATTCCCTTTGATATTCTTTGCTTGACAATTCTATTGATGATCACATTTTAAAATCATTACGGGGGATTTATCAAGTGCTGATGCACAGCAAATCAACATCTCTTTTAACCAGGTCCAATTTGCAGACTTGTTACTTCTGGAAGGTCATTGCAATGAGGGGTTTATTTCAAACTACTATTTTAAAGGATGTTTTGTGGTGAATCTTGTGATTTTAAACATTTGAGATATATCGAGTGTTTTAAGCCATGTTCGAATTCATCACTAGTGTGCTTTTGATGCCAGTTTAGCCTTAAAACCCACTGTTGGCATAAACGATTAAGATGTTTGCTCGAGGAATTTTATTATAAGAAATCAAAAAGGCTTTGAGTGACGCTGAAGAATATTGACTGTAATGTAATACTCTAAGCTTAAAATAAGTTGCAGGAATTTTCAGATTCGAGAAATCCTTGAATAAACATTGGATTGCAAGCCGATATTCGAGAGCAGCATTTCAGCAATAAAAAGTGGTTGGTATAAATGTTCTTGATTTAAGGTTGCGTATTTTGTTAATGGAAAAAAATATACCCGTTGAAAACGATATTGACGTTTTGGATTTTTATGACTGTTTTACCTAATTTTAATTTTGACATACATTCTTGGCAATAAATATAGGTTTCTATTTCCGATACACCTTTATTGTTTACAATCATAGACAATTACAGGAATTCAAAATGTGAAAATTTACCTTTAATTTAGATTCATGGGTGGGATTATGGTAGATTTTATTCGTGCTCTGTCCGTATCGTTTATTCAGATATGGGGAGTGTATATAACAGTACACCACACTCTTAACTACCAGTTTTCTCTTTGATGTACGTTTTTTGTTTGTTTGTTGGGGGGGGGGTAAATTTGATTGCATTTGAATTTATATTCATTGATCAGTTTGGCATTACTTGGTGTATTTATTTTCCCGCTGTCCATATTGTTTATTTGGTTCTCGGGAAATGACTACGATGCGTCCTAGACTATGATCCGACCAACCCCCACCCTAACACTACGTTCTAACATCTACATTACTACCAATCTGCTCCTTGGCGTGCGTGTTTTGGAGACCTGAGTGCAGAAAAAAAAACATATTCAAAATACGTGAGACACTATAATTGTGAACATGAATTTCCATAATATTCAAATTGTGGTAAATTCAAATATTATTCTTCAGATAAAAAATCTTTTTGTTTGAAAATTAATTTGAATGTGGAATGTGTTACTGACATTTTTGTCCAGAAATGGTGTGATTCCACACAAAAAACAAGTACAGTTTCATGTCACCAATGTTTTGTCCCGAAACTCAATTTGAAGGTTTTTTTTTAAATATACCAGATCTTGACAACTCCGCTACAATCCACATCAAAATGTCAATTTGTCGAGAATTATTGGCACAGCACGCGATTATATACTTCAAGTTATCACTTCATATATTCAGTGAATCGATCATATTTAAATGGAAGTATAATTGCATGTCAATATATTTATGCCCTTTCCATTTCTATCTAATTTTAAAACATGTACAATTATGCTGAGTGGTTAACACATGGGGATGAATTTAAATTGACGGATGCATAATAAAGCGTCGTAAATCATCTGGGCAACAAGTCCGTAAAATCTGTCGTAATGTACCGGTGATGGATCAGACTTTTGCGCATTTAAAGTCACAGTTTGAAGAGCTAAAGCTTTTTGATTTAGGTAAAAAAAATGATAGTATAAAATTGCCTTAATCTGATGTTACAATACAATGGCGTTGTATTTCGCACGATTTAGCCCCATCGACTTGTGCTATATCACAATATGACTTAACATTTTCAACAAAGACTGTCCGCCATTGTTATTCCAGAATGCAAACTATAAGTAAGACAGTTTTATTTTATGTGCATGTCTGATAGCGAAAAACTCTATAATAATGTATTGTACATTTCATCTTTTCGCGGTGAAAATATCACATAAATTGGGAATAATTATATCAATCCAGAAACTAGTACACTACTTGAATGAGTTGGGATGGGGTACATGACTCTGAATAGATCACCAGAAAAGCTGAATCTCTTTCCATATTCGTTTTTATGTGTGGTAATTATTTAGTTATTTCTACAAACAAGACTCTGTGAACCTTCTCGACCATATTCCCATCAGCGGCAAAGAGAAAGTGGAGGGGTCGGTTGAGTGACTTTTAAATTATTTGCAGTCATCTTATCTTTGCTTTACGAAATAAGTTTATTTCCTCTCTTTTTACGTCTTTAAAATGCCTCCCAATTATCAAATCTCCAAGTACTAGTTTAGTTTAAATGTATTCGACTCTTGGACGCATGCAATCAAGGAGTTAGACCTCGGTATGCTACTAATTCACGTGTTTACTTTGAAACAAACCAGCCATTGAGTTCCTAATATGGAGATACGATACTGTTCTGGTCAATTTCGTAATTAAGCTGTCCGTGATAGTTCAAGTATCACAAAAATAACGAAGTAGTCTAATCAAATGCTTTAAAAATAAAGACCCAACGCACCAACTTCTTCATTAATGAGACAACCTAACCTTCTCGTTGTCTCTATATACATTATTGTTGTTGTACTCTCCAACCACTTGTATTTTGTAATTAAACGGTCCATTTCCGATTGGTATTAACGTTCTTAGTTTGAATCCACTGCTTATCGATTTTTTCCGTTAATAAAACTGGTATCAAGCGAGGTTAATGAGCTAGCGGAACCTATCTTTGATGAAGTTCATCTTGTCCTTATATTCAGTACATCTTACTAATTGTGGCCTTGTCAGTTAAATAAAATAACATGCGTTGCCAATCAACGAAATTGTATTACTTTCAAAAAGACAAAACGGAACCTACTTCCAATCAGAGAGGGAGATGGGGTATATTGCTGCAATAATTCATATGCACAGAATAGTTCTTCTTTACTTAACAAGCACTCTTACCCATAATGTCACAGCTGAACTGTTAATTTGTTTTAAAGGCAACTTATGTCTGTATTCTTCAACTAGATCAAAATAAAATGTAAAAATTTGCAATCATGATAATAATATTATGCCCAACATTTAAGTGGCTTGTAATTCATTTTTTTTTATTTTTATATTTTCAGATTGACAGAGTTATCCATAGGATTCCTGTTAATGGCCGTTTTATATTTAGTTTTAAATCACAGAAACACGCGTGGACGTAGAAAACCACACAAAAATATAGCTCGGAACTGCGTTGTGTAAACAAGACGAATATAAAGAGATAACCCATGAGCAGGTGTACTGTGATTGACGATGGTTGTAATTTATTTTGATAATGGCGCCGATAAAGTTAACTGGTTAATTGAATATTTTGATTTACGGCTAACCTTTACTTTAGTACTATTTAGGCAGCATAATCTGCGACAGTGTGTAATCTTTCGTTGCATTCCAGCTTTTTTTTGTTACATGACAAGCATTTACTTACGCAGGCTTTAAAACGACTTACAAATAAGTAAGCGCATCATCCTTCGGCAACAAAACAGCTCTGTATATAGTTCGTTTTGAGCTTGCCGTCAATGTAACAAAACTGTACGGTTGTGAAATATTCGAAATCGAAAGTGGTTAGGCGCGTTTGTAACAGGTGAATATTAAGCGCGTGTCTGTGGGATGATTGATATTTTAAAAATCAGTTGGGGCACTTACAGGCTTACCTGAACTCATTGCGTAAAACGGATTACATCTACGCCCACCAGTATAAAACAGGGCGTACTTTCAGTCCCACAGTGTAAAGTTACTGGATTTTTTTCTGTTGTAATTCTTGATGATTTAATGGTTTGGACACAGATTTAGAAATCGTTAATTTACATCCTGGCTGTAATTATCGGCAAACAGAAACCATTTGTTATTTATCGAACTGTTCTAAAATAATCATTCCTGTGTGTTAAATGAACTTGAAATTGTTCAGTGGGTTTGCGTGTTTCAAGGAAATCCCAATTAATATATGGATTTGTTACACGTTGTAATTTAGATTTTTAAATTCGGAGATGATTATTGCTATAATAATTTCATCTATAAATTGATTTGTTATGTAATTACCATGTTTACAAATCTGTTAGATCTTCAATTAGTGTAAGCAGTTAGATTTATATATAGCTCTGTCCATGGATTGATTTTCGATTAGAAAAGTCTAACACAAGTTTTTTTTAAATACTTGATTTGGGCTCTGTGGATTCTTTTTTTTATATTAATACTGCAATCGGCAATTCGCCGTTGCAACAATTTACAAAGCTTTCTTCCTGTGTCATAAGCATTGTTTTTTGTACAAGATGTCATATTCACCTAGTCGTTCAGTATTTTAAATGAACATCAAATATAAATGCTAAAGGTTCGAATTAAAGTCAACTATTGTTTCCTTAAAATCCTCGATATTTTATGAACAATTACAGTAATACTGGTTTTAACTTTATATTTTATGAGAAGCGAAAACATATATGGAAGTAACTTTCGAGTTCGTTGATAGTAAATACGATTTGTGACAGCATTTGCACCTTATTTTCCACTAATATAGCACAATACAAGACTAGAATATTGTACGAATACGCCGGTTTGACGGGGTGTACATGGGAGTTAAGTCGCCAGGCTAGACACGATGATTTTCTCTGGGTTTCCGCTATTGCAAAAGTGTACCTTGAAGCAGAGTAATAAAATATCATTTCTGTTACACCACAAATAACCCAGCTGTTCTATGTAGGACATGCGTTAAACCCAATTTACTATCTTCTTGGGTTATAATTTTGTGAAATTATATTTATGTGTATGCTACGGTTGTGATTACATCATTATTGTAACAAATTATGAAACTTGCATTACTTGATTTTTATTTTTAAAATATGCAATAAAATGTATTTTATAAACAGAAACTCCTTTATCAATGTCACAACAGAACAAGCAATAATTATTATGGATACTATACAACTAGTTCATTGATTTAAGATCTGAAACTAGCTCGCCATAGATATAATATGCCGACTCCATCTAACACAACCTTACGTATTATCAGGTTACGGTTTCTTCAAAATTCTTACAACCAATTGCCGAACCTGGATGTAAAAAGGTGTCTTGAAAAAAGAAACCTGCAACAAGCATCTAATAAATCACATAACCAATAACATTTAAACTTATGTTAACCAATTTAATACAGCCACTTACACTGGCTTTTTAAACGGAATTATTTCAAAATCAGATCACGAAACAGTATCGACCTGTACTGGGTGCCATAGAAAACGCATCATTTAGTTTTTCGTATAACAAAATGATCCTGTAAAGATATCTTATTTATGTTGCTTCTTATTCTGAACAATATTCAAATGGGAACACATCAATAACAACACATTTGTACACTTATGGATGTTTAATCTGTATTCAACGGTACAAAGTCACAACCAAAAGTACGACAAAGATGGTTAATTGTGCTGCACAGCGTGCGCAAGAGCCAGTGGAGGACACACGCGCTACTGACAATTAACCATCTGGATATTTACACGTGCACTGGTGTTGTAGTTCTACATGACGCGTTTCTATCCATATTTCAAACCATTCAAAACGGTTCTTTTTGATCGTCTCGAGTACAATATTTTTCCAAAAACGACTGGTCTTTAATTATCCTATGGGATAGTAACATTTATGTCTGGTCGTCTGATATCAAAGACTCTTTGTTTGGATCTAGTCGCAGTATCGGGATCAAATAGCAGTATCTATCAAACCCATGTGTAGTTACCGTTCTTCGCTTTAAATATAATGCCGTTACTTTCCTGGGTGTCATAAAGATAAAACGGTTGTTCCAGATGATTGGGTTTATATACAATTGAAAGGCATAAAGATAATAAAAGGTAGACGAAGTGTAATATATCATGATTCTAAAAATATATTCGTCGGATACGAGTCTGAGTGACATTTTTAAACTGATGTATAATTGTTAGAAAATGAGACTGGAAGATAAAACTCTTGATTTGACGATTTCCTATCTTTTGTTGTGTGGTGTGCTCCTTAAAAATATAAGTACATGACAAGGCGATGCAGAGCTTTAAATGAACCGTCTAGGATGTGACGATACAACCTATTAGTCATGTCTGAAACTACACCATATAACCTAATGCCAATACCTGAAACTGCAACCCTCAAGGATACATTCTTAACATCATGACTAAAACACCATCTAATGATACAGAATGTTGGCCATGGGTGAAACTACAACCTATAGGTCCTGGATGCAACTAATTTGTAACGATATAACCTACTGGCCAAGTCTGAATATTTAGGGTCAGAATATTGAGTCGTTGGGAAATTGCGTACAATACCACATGAAGGTAAATAGTAATTTAGTAAACAAATAAAGAATTGCAAAAGAGTCGTTCATGAAACATTGCCCAGTTCCATTCACAAATATATATTTGGTTCGAATCTCTTCAGACACCCCAGATCGAGCTGGATTTTACTTTAGTGGCCATGAAATGTCAATGCCCATCTAAAATCACAATAAAAGATAACAAAACCTGTCAATAAGGCAATTCATGCACAAGGTGTTTATCCATGATTAAGAAATCCGATATGTCGTGAACCCAGTCAAGTAGATCTAATTCTGTGAATTCAATACAACTTACAGTAGACATAATCGATCACTAGAATAGCGGAATTTAACTACGAATTGTTACAGTTAAACTACTGATGAGGTTCCTATATGTCCGTCATTTTATTAGAAATAACTACCTTAAATGAAAACAGTCATCTTTGCCAGGGTTGAAGTCTAAATTAAAGGAATATATTTTTAAATATACATTATGTAAGAGCTAAATCTGCCTATTATTGTTTTTTTTTCTGGATGAAAAAAGTCTCGGTTTCCAAGTACCGTTACTACGATAATGAACGGCCCACACCAAGCCTTTAAAAATCAGAACTTTGAATGAAATTTTCAATATATTCATTCTTCATTATCTAGTTTTGAACTATTATAGCAAGAATGGTCACCTCTCTTTCTAAATATGAACATAATGCATCTTTAATGAACCTCAGTGTATACTTTTCATTTCAGCACATACCAGTGGTAATAGCCCTTAATATGCCATTTAGTATATGAATTAAAGATAATCGAAAGTTTATCCACATTGAATCAATACTCGCAGATGGGTGGCGCGTTACCCAGATATGCTATGGCTCTATTTCAATAGATAAAAAAAATTGTTTACGGTTTACAATGTCTATGTTTGTTTAGTGTATGGGGTGTTATAATTACGTGTAAGATAAAGCATGAGGCTGGGGTAATGCCGGGGAAAGAAAGGCTGAAGAAAATAACCCGAGAAAAAGAAAAAACCAGCATAGTCGAAGACTTTATCATGTGTACGTGTACGTAATATGAGAATATACCAGAGTTCTAGAAAGAAAAACTTATATCATGTTTTCTGGTGGAAAAAAATACTTTGGGAGAATAACCCGTTACAGGTTTTTAAAAAAAGGCCTTTCAGAAGAATAAAGCCAGGCTGACACTTGCACGATTTCGTGGCACGCATTGGCACGACTCGAGTCGGCACGACATCGTCCGAATTGCGCAAACTCGTCGTGCCAATGCGGGAAGTGCGTAAACAATGCGCAAACTATGCGTGAACTCGTCGGGCCAGTTCGTGTCAATGTGGACACTGATGGGCACGACAAAATCGTGGCCAAAGTCGTGCAAGTGTCAGCCTGGCTTAAGCTCAAATCCCCCGTATATATCCAAACCCGCCCGACTTTCAGACCGCAAGTCATTCTTAGCATAGAATATACCCCAGAGATTAAGGGGATTTACCGTTATAGTTTTATAAGTGGTTATAGTAATGAACACTGGTGAAACAAGTGGTAAGTTTGTTTTTTACCACATTACACACACGGGACCGTAGCAATATTTAAACACTTGCGTCTGAACCAATAACCCACCGAACTGTATGGTGTGCCAAACGACACCGCGTAGAGACAATGCTCCATGAAATGTCAATTAAATATGTTAACCCTTGTGGATGCACGTGGTGAGAATCACATAGCAGGTAACAAGGGGTCCGTATGGACCCCAGTTGTAATTCAAAGTTTTTACGTACAGATGTATTTGAATTTAAAAGCAGCGGTTAAGTTTTTATTTGCATTTATATTTGACAACTGAAAAACAACTAAATTATTATACAAAAACATTTAAGTGATATTTTGAACAGATTTAATAATACTCACAAAATTGCTACTTTGTGTACTATGTTATAACGAGGTTACTATGTTTGCAAAATTCCTACTGCGAGTTGTAAGTTTGGGGTCCGATTGGACCCCTTGTGCCCTACTAGCGTTGGGCCTGTTTGGCATGTAACATAACTCTTCATGTGGGAAGCAGATGGATACCGATCTATTCGCTATGTTTAAAAATATATTGGAGACAAAGTCACTAAATTTCAGAAAGCAGTGCCCAGTAGTTATCACAAAACACTATAAAACAAGTGCATGGGGTCCACGGAGACCCCACGTGCACCGACAAGGGTTAACATTTTCTTACTCCGTCGGCGTATATGGGTAGTGGCGCATGTGTTGAAACTTTGCGACGGTCCCTGACCAAATAGATATCGAAACAGATGAAACTTGTCCTTTTTATGCCTATTACACTCTACATCCATCGACATATGCGACTTTTAAAACTAACCAAATATTGAACACCACAAATAACATATATGTGTTTACAGTATGGTATCAACTAATGATGTCTTCGGGCTGGAAGATATTAAACACGTTAAACCTGGGATTAATCTTAAAGCCTGTATTTGTATGATTTGCTCTGTGTAGTTTCCTGTTGATAAATATCAACCGCCGCGAGGGCTTCTCTATGGAAGCGTACAGGGGTCAATAGCGCGATAGATACCACAATATTAAGTCAACATATTGTGATTTTTCTGACGATTTTATCTCTTGAAAGACAATTTTTGTCGAGTTAATTGAATAACTCTCTATTTTGCACGTCGTCATTTCGTTTTAAATGCACACATCGACATAGCGCATGGCGAAATTTCGCAAACATGTCGACATATGCTCCGGCGACATGGAATATGTCGACAAAGGTTCAGAATAGCAATATCTTACCGCAAACGTGCACATTTAAAACGAAATGGGGACATATAACATAGCGTGTTGACTCAATTAACTTTGCAAAAAATTGACTTTTCAGAGAAAACATCAGAATAATCACAATGTGTTGAGATATTATTATCTTTATATTGCGGTATCTATCGCGCTATTGACCTCTTTACGCTTCCATACTTCCAGGATATCAACAACCTTTTAACACAAAATAGTTGTATAATTCCGCCAGGCAGATATATATAAGACTATTCTATTATTCCAACTGTTTGTAAAGATGTCAAATCTAAGGGGGTTTTCCTGTAAATCAACAGGCTTCGTACATCTTTTAATCATGTCTATTTGATTGGAGATGTCTTTTCTTCATGTTGAACTTTAAAACCTAGCTGTTCGACCGGCTATCGATAACGCTCAATGACCAATGGCAATGGAGAAATGTATAAACCTCTACGTCTTTCTATTGATATTACGTGAATAACCAGTCTGTTTCCGTCTTGTGTTATTGTTCCCATTCATTATCTTCGTCAACAGACGCAGTCGCCATATTTAATCGTATTCGTGATTGCAGTAATCTGGACACTGATATATGTTTAAACCTTATCTCGAAATTGTCCAGAGAGCTTACGGCGTGGAACTTTCTATCTGGATGACAGTTGAATCAATACATGGTGCTAAAAAGGTGGTCCACGAAACTATTAGGGTTTCAAAGACTATCAAATTTAAAACGGGATCTTCAATGATATTCAAAAATGAGATCATGGTAATGTGTTCGGCTTTAAATGAAAGATTAACAAAATAATGATCTTCAAGTATTGTTACCCGCAACCACTGAAGAAAAGACAATTTTTATACTTTTCAAATAACTTTATTCCGAGCGGTCAAGGATAAAGTATTACAAAGGGTGGATAAGAATGACATCGACATTCATTTACCTGCACAATCTGTGTAATTTCTACTTTAAAGTTAAAATAGATATAACTCATAGAACAACCTTCCTTAATAAAACACCTTCCTTAATCTTGAAACAGGTAAGGCTTCTCTGTAATTTTAACACAGAGGTAGCTTTCCCTGTCAAAAGGTTACCCTTACTTGACTAATCCCACTCTATATATCTGATACCGTGACAAAATATATTAATGATAACTATCACTGTGAATTAGCCTAACAGTAATTAAAAGAAAGTAAACTTTTACAAATTACATCATTTCACTATTACAACATACATATGCCGAGATTTTGATATACAAATAATACATATACTATTCAAATTAAATTTGAATTATACAAATGTAAATATTTAGAAAGTAAATTACCTCCCCTGATACTTCAGACTTAATTGAAGAAAATCTTACAGTAGGCATAGAAATACTGACTAAAATGAAGGCACGGACGGTTTAACATAAAGGCAAGGTGTGTACGTTAAAGATTAATAGTTTCCCTATTAATTAATACAACAGACAAGTTTTAAAAGTGTTTTGCCTTAAAGTAAGAGTAACAAAATCAGTGCCCCCTCCCACCATTCATTAAATTAGCAGAAAGTATATGTATTAAAATCAAGATTGGTCACACTACCCACCCCTTCGAAAGGCGATCGTCCTCGATCGAGCTTTAATCATAATAATACAACAAATTATTAATGTACAAAACATTCAAACATTCTCATTATAAAAACTTTCAAAGTCAACTTAAAATATTAAAAATCCCTGATTTAATCAAAATAATCTTTAACATATAAAACACAATAGAGTCAAACTCCCGCATCACTTTGAAGGTGTCCCCGAGCACTGGACTCTTGTCTAAACAAATGGTCCGCCAACACGACACTTGGTATTTTGTTCCATAGGCGAAGTGTTCCCGAGCACCGAACACTTATAACAAATGAACTAATGATATGATACATAACGTTATATGAATGTCTTCTTCATACTTCTTAATAACCAAAAAAAAACGCAAAGTTAATTCCAAATAAAATTACTGGAGTTATGAATCTCTCTTCCTCAACCTAAGTTCTTCATCTTCTTCTATAGGGGATGGTTCGGGTTTGTCTTTTGGCCAATAGAGAGAATGGAGAGTAGTTGTGTAACTCGTAACTTTACCTCCTTTGTCAAAATGTGCTACCTCTTTACCCCATCGAGGAATCATTTTATAAACTCGTTCACCTTCCGATGAAGCTAAACTAGTTACTGTAGCAGTAATCTCATGAGTAGACGGTTTATCTTGTTGTGGTTGAAGTAAGGGTTCACGATCTGCATGTTCAACAACCCTGAACATAGACAACATACCAGGGTCTGCAATACCCACATCAGGCTCTGGACCAATATCATCATTTTCTTCTTTAAGACTTTTCACAATAAAAGCTTCTAGAGCCTTGTTTGCTTTTTCTGTTCTGGGTAGATGCGTTAATAGGTGTCTTCTCCAATTATATTCATTAGAAAGTACTTCCAAACATTTTCCAATAGAACACTTGTAAGCCATCTCACGTTTAAAGGGAACTTCTCTACCTGTAGAAGAATGAAACGTGGTTTCGTGCAGCCTTAAATCTCTCCCATCAGTGAATGATGCGCTACATTGATTACAATTATACTTCGGGACAGGCTGTGGTCTATACTTGTCCTGTCTTCTAGGGCTAAACTTCCTTTTCCTATCCATCTTCAGCTGCAATATGAGTAATTGATAATTAATATAGAAGCCAACAAATTGATTAAGTCGTAAAACGAGAAGGAGGGTGAATAACCCTTGTCCTTGTTCGCTTTACAGCCTCATCATGATTAGACAAATTGGAATCACCAGACTTGTCACCTTCATCTTCAAAAGACTCAACTTCATTATGCTCTCTAGAATTAACCAATTTCAATTTATCATGGTGAATAACGTAACACACCCCAGTAGAATCTATGACAACCTCATACAACATATCAGCTATCCGTCTTAACACAGTGCAGGGACCGTTCCAAAACTTCATTAGTTTAGGAGAGAGCCCTGGCACTTTTCGAGGAATATATAACCAAACTTTATCTCCTATTGAGAACTGATTTTGTGTACAGTGCTGATCATATCGTTTCTTAGAACGTAGAGCGGATTTCTTCAAATTGTTCCTGGCATATTCATAAACAATATCAAATTTACGAATAATATTGTTTACGAATTCAACAGGTGTAAACAAATCACCGGGGGGTCTTCCGGCTACAATATTTAGAGGCAAACTAACCTCCCGCCCTAACATCAATTTATTTGGTGTGTAACCAGTACTGTCATGTGCCGTAGCACGATAGGCAAAACATACTACGTCCAAATACAAATCCCAGTCCGTGTGATTCGTATTAACATAATGACTCAACATATTCTGTATTGTGCGATTGTACCGTTCGATCTGTCCATCTGAAGCAGGGTGGTATGGTGTAGTTCTTGTTTTAGTGACACCTAATAAACCACACAAATGACGAAATAATTCCGATTCAAACTGTGCGCCTTGATCGGAATGAATACTTCCGGGAACCCCGAAACGCCAGATCATAGTAAGCAAAGCATTTGCAACAGTTTCAGCTCGCATATCAGAAATGCCTATTGCTTCAACCCACTTAGTAAAATAATCCTGGGTTACAACAATATATTTATTTCCAAAGTCAGTTTCAGGAAGTGGACCCATTATATCTATAGCGATACGTTCCATTGGGAAACCACTAACAGATGGTTTTAACGGGGCTTTACCACGTATTACAGGATTCTTCCTTCGAGCACAAGACTCACAAGAACGAACCCACTGTCGGACACAATCTCTCATGCCTGGCCAATAGAATAATTGACTAAGTTTAGAGTGTGTTTTCTCCTCCCCAAGATGTCCACCGGAAGGAATATCATGTACAAGATGCATTAATTCATCCCTTTTATTAATGGGCACAATAACTTTGTATAGTTCTTCGTCCCCTAAGGATACCCATTTTCTGGTCAAAACACCATCCTTCATCACCAGTAACCGCCACTGTGACCACAAGGCCTTTAAATGAGGGTGTTCACCAGAGATTTCATCCCATGAGGGTCTCCCTTGATTGATCCACTTTATTATCCTACTTAAAATAGGATCTTCCCTCTGTAATCTTGCCATATGGTTCATATCTGGAATGATATGAAGGAAGTAAACATATCTCTCATCATCACCTATACGGTAGTCATCGAAACAATGACAAAGTTGGCAATGTTTTCTTGATAAGGAATCAGCATTCTGGTGTAATTTACCAGGACGATGAATAACATTAAAATCATATATTGCAAGAACTTCAAGCCAACGAGCCAGCTGCCCATTTGGATTCTTAAAATTCATAATCCACCGGAGGCTGGAGTGATCTGTCCTTACAATAAAATGCCGACCATACAGATAAGGTCTAAAATACTGCAAAAAATACACTACAGCAAACAGCTCTTTTCTTGTTGTACAATAGTTTCGTTGAGAGCGGTTTAAAGCTTTACTGGCGAAAGCGATGACCCTTTCTTTCCCATCATCATCTATCTGACTCAATACACCACCAATCCCGGTTTCACTCGCATCCGTATCCAATATAAATTCCTTCCCCATATCTGGATGTACCAGAACAGGTGCAACTATTAAAGAATTCTTCAAAGCATTAAAAGCCTTTTCACATTCATCAGACCATTGAAACTTAGACTTCTTATCAGTCAGTCTATATAGTGGTTCGGAGATTTTCGCGAAATCCTTGACAAATCTCCGATAGTAGCTACATAGACCCAAAAAGCTTCTAACCTCAGTAACACAGGATGGCGTCTTCCAATCTTTGATACATGAAACTTTACTTGGATCAGTTTTCAATCCATCACCACTAACAATATATCCCAAATAAAGTACTTCGTTAGCAAACAATTGACATTTTTTAGGTTTGAGTTTTAACCCAGCACCTATTAAACGTTGTAATATTTCTTCCAGTCTTAACAAATGCTCCTCAAAATTTGAGGCGATTACAATTATATCATCTAAGTAGATGAGACAAGTCCTCCAATGAAGACCAGAAAGAACACGTTCCATAAGTCGTTCAAAGGTAGCTGGACTATTACTAAGGCCCATTGGCATGACTTTGAACTGATATATCCCAAACGGGGTTGTAAAAGCCGTTTTAGCTTTATCTTCTGGGTTAAGCTTGACTTGCCAGAATCCGCTCTGCAGATCAAGACAAGAAAACCACTTAGCACCATTTAAACAATCTAAAGTCTCATCTATCCGTGGTAAGGGGTAGGCATCTTTAATTGTCACTGCATTCACCTTCCTGAAGTCAATACAAAATCTGGTTGTACCATCTTTTTTTCCAACAAGCACAACTGGGGAAGCCCAAGGTCCAAAACTCTCTTCAATTAAATCACGTCGAGACATTTCAACTAAGTGTTTTCTAACTTCCTCTCTTGAAGAAAACGGCAATCTTCTCAAGGGTTGGCGGATTGGTCTCGATGAACCAGTATCGATAGAATGATGAATTAAATCTGTTCTACCTAAATCATCATCAGATTTTGCAAATACATCCTTGTTTCGTGTCAACACTTTAAGAGCTTCTTCATACTGCTCCTTTGATAGATCCTTGCAGGTTTGTAGAAGGTTTCTAATCAGATCATTATCATCATCTTTACACGAGACTGTAGAGCACTCATGAATCTGAGATGCAGTTTCCATAAGGCCAATAGTGTCATGCTTCTTCATCAATTTCTCTTCTGGATAGGGATTTATGACTCTGATGAACACAGTACCATCTTCTGCTGGTCTCACCAAAGTTCTCCCGACAATAGGATTGTCTAAGTTTGATTTCAGTCCCTCTACTACCCCCTCAACAGGAATTATACCCTGGCCTGTAGAATTCACTTTAGCAGTGATTATACTCTCCTCCCCAGGTAACACCAAACAATCATCTGTCATTCGAACCCGAAAAACACCAATTCCCCCTTTTAGTCTACAAGGTAAAACATTACCATTATGATACAATTCCCTCTTAGCTGGATCAATGATAATGTCTTTCTCCATCAAAAAGTCCAAACCCAAAACAACATCAGTAGAAAGCTTTAAAACAATACATTTGATTTGCATATGTATTTTTCCTATAGTTACAGCAAATATCCCTTTACCCCGTACATCCATAGCAGAACCATCAGCCTGTTTCACTGTGTAGCTCGTATTGGCTAACGGGGGTTTATTTTCGAGCTTATCGTAAAATTCAGTGGATACCATAGAAATACTGGCACCAGTATCAATTAAAATATCTGTCGGTAATCCCTCAACAAAACTGTCCAGAAATAATCCATTCGAATTTGGAGTCATCATTCCGACACTCCGTTCAGCATCGCTTCTTTTAATATCTTGGGAAATCCCTGTCCCTGGCGGTCCTTGCAACGAGCTCCTATTAGAACATGATGACGCATAATGTCCCTTTTCAAAGCAAAGCCAGCATGTAATAGACGTAAGAGGCGGCTTAATTCTTGATTCCGTGTTCAGTTTAGATGAGAGAGTTGTTATGATCTCTTTCATAGCCAGAATTTCATCCTTCAGCATCTTTATTTCAGCTGACTGATCAATATCCTGCCTACCAGCCTTTGTTGGCTCTGAATCATCCTTTTTCCTAGCCTCCTTTTTGTCCTTGTGAACGTCACTTCGAACCGTTTTAGCGGAGGTCACAAAGTAAGCTGATTCCTGAAAACTCTTCCTATTCTTATCAGTTCGCTCTATAGCTTCTATAGCTACAGCATGGTGAAGAGCACTATTAAGATCTGTTGGTTTAGCTTGACTGACTAACATTCTCATCTGTATATTATTCAAATTCTCCAAAAAAATGATCTAAAGCCAGAATTTCCCTCATTTCTACGGTGGCCTGGGGATAAGCAAGACTCACCATTCTTCTTATAGCTTGAGCAAACTCTCGAAGAGATTCGGTATTACATCTCGTTCTTCCACGGAGCTCAGTTTTGTAAACCTGTGTCAGCTGAGGAGGGGCAAATCTCTGCCGAAGTGCATCAACCATCAGCTGATAATTACCTATGACATGTGGACCCAAAGTACCAAGTAATTCTTGGGCGGATCCGACCAAACTAACCGCTAAAAATTCTGCTTTTTCTTTATCTGTCCAACCATTAATCCTAGCAGTTACTTCGAACTGTATAAGATAATCACTAAGTCTAGATTTACCGTCAAATTTATTAGGGGTAGATATAGGCTTTCTATAAATACCAGTTGCATTAGTATCAAAATTAACATTTCTGTCCTGGTCATCCTGATCATTGTGTGTAACTCTTCTTTGTCCATGATAAGGCGTTCTATCAGTGACAGCAGCCACTGGTGTTGATGTAGCTAGATTGGGTAGACCGATCGAACTTGGGACTTGAGAATTTGATCTCGACGAAATACATGGAACCGTGGAAGCATTCAGACATCCCTGTGTAGAAAACATTGATGGGGTAAACTGGTTCACCACATCTTGTCTCCTTTGTCGTAAGTATGTTGAAGAAGGTGAGACATTCAGTCTGCTCTCCTTTATTCTAATCATCTCCTCTAATCTACAAAGATCATCCTCAATGGAACATTGTAGTTCACTTACAGCAGACTCAAGACTCTCTATGGTCATTGAGGCTGGCTGTGATCTATGTCCAGTAGGATGAGTTCTAGATGCCATGATATTTATTATTATTTACAGTTTAGCAAGATAATCCCACCTCTGCCACCAAATAAAAATATATATATATCTATTTCTTTAGTGTTACCCGCAACCACTGAAGAAAAGACAATTTTTATACTTTTCAAATAACTTTATTCCGAGCGGTCAAGGATAAAGTATTACAAAGGGTGGATAAGAATGACATCGACATTCATTTACCTGCACAATCTGTGTAATTTCTACTTTAAAGTTAAAATAGATATAACTCATAGAACAACCTTCCTTAATAAAACACCTTCCTTAATCTTGAAACAGGTAAGGCTTCTCTGTAATTTTAACACAGAGGTAGCTTTCCCTGTCAAAAGGTTACCCTTACTTGACTAATCCCACTCTATATATCTGATACCGTGACAAAATATATTAATGATAACTATCACTGTGAATTAGCCTAACAGTAATTAAAAGAAAGTAAACTTTTACAAATTACATCATTTCACTATTACAACATACATATGCCGAGATTTTGATATACAAATAATACATATTATTATACTATTCAAATTAAATTTGAATTATACAAATGTAAATATTTAGAAAGTAAATTACCTCCCCTGATACTTCAGACTTAATTGAAGAAAATCTTACAGTAGGCATAGAAATACTGACTAAAATGAAGGCACGGACGGTTTAACATAAAGGCAAGGTGTGTACGTTAAAGATTAATAGTTTCCCTATTAATTAATACAACAGACAAGTTTTAAAAGTGTTTTGCCTTAAAGTAAGAGTAACAAAATCAGTGCCCCCTCCCACCATTCATTAAATTAGCAGAAAGTATATGTATTAAAATCAAGATTGGTCACAGTATATAATTTGGCAGGGTCTTTGATTTTTAAAAGAAACGTCGATGTTTTATGGTTATTGTTAAAAGCATGTCTGCAGTTTCCGCTGAACTAAACGTAATGTTCTGATTTATCTAAGTCAACCATTAATTCTCTATGGGAGAAACAGTGCTGCTTATTTTCTAAGATTAATTCTAAATGTTGAGAAAGTTCAGCCAGGCATGAACATACTAATGGATATTTGTCAGGGGGAATGTTTGATGAGAGATGAGTATTTAATCTAAACCAACATCTTACATGAATAATTCATTATCAGGGTTTCCTGGTACGTTTGTTTCTACTTGGTTAAATCTGGTGACGGATTATCGCCAATTATCTGTTCTTTGCGACTATAGTTATTGGACATTTTTTGCTATTTCTTGTGAAGTTGACATCAACGGTTGATGTCGTCCAACACGGCAGCAACGAAGAATCTTGTCGGGGGTAACCTTCCATGGAAATTTTACCTTATCGATCGAATGGAAAGAGCATTGAGTTCCTGTGTGCTAAATGGTACAACACGAAAAAAGATTTGACGGACTAAAGGCCAGGTGGAACGCTGCTGACAGGTCACAATTTTGATTCTAACCATTGTACACGTCACTTGTCACCCTTAATCAATTACATCGGTTGATTCTTTAGTTAATTTCGACCGGGTAATAACGGGTGAAATATCTAAAACTTCCCTGCAGCACGTGGTAAATGACATCACGTGGTAAATCACAAACCTCGATGTGTCGTGGGCATTCACCTGAGCTTATTTATATAACTTCAAGATTTAGTACTACTATATCTTTAGTAAAATTGGAGAATGTGCGTTCCAAAGTTTTTAACCCACTTACGGATGATTGCATGATCAACGAAGGATTGAAATATAGCCTATAAATGTCAACCACCAATACTGTTTTCCAGATTGTGACATAACATATTGATATCACTTAGCTTATTGAAATGATATTCGAGGTCGACATCTGCGACGTCCCTTTATATCTGTTTTACAAGGTTAATTATTTATAATATGGGATGAATACCACTGCCCGGGATTTTTTGTAAACAAACATCTCCCGTTAAGAATGAGCTGGGTATGGTTTAATTACATCACCAGAAACTAACTGATAAGGTCCATTGATGACAACTCCGACAATACAATATCTAGGTTGAGATGTTTGAAGTGACTAAAGTATATACAATGTAAAAAGCAGCTACAACAGGTATAATGGCGGTCGATTTATTCCGACTTGATAAACGCAAATGGTACTTACATCATTACCAAAAGAAACTGCAGCATCAACAGAAGTGGTAAGGAATTTAGACCCACGCGGTGGTTTTGTATTAATAAGTTAAAATTCGGTCAACCTTTTGATTGGTACTTATCAAAGATCCCAATTCTTTCACCAGTTACTTATCTACTTGATTCTTATCTATTTATAGTAACAATGTTATTGAATCGAAGAAGGTCAGTTAGCCAGACATTTCATCATCTTTTCACTCCATCTCTTGATGTATTGGAGGGTTTTATGTCTTGTCCGAGTAATAATAAAAGCTGGCCCCAATTACAAGCTCGACGTTTAAAGTGATCAGTGATTTATGGCTTTTTACGAATAAAAGTTACCACATAACTACTTTAGCGTTCCCACAAATGAACAATTCCAGTAAAAAAAAAGTGAACGTCTATTAATTGATCGGCTGTCTGCCATCTGATCTATATCACCAGTAAGTATATTAATGGAATTCGCTGTTTAACGTTTGTGTTTTGTTTAATTGATACAAAAACATTTAATCTAAACACTGTACGTGCTAAAAATAACGTTAAACAAGCTCTTAGAGATGCATTATGTAATATTTAGATACAGAGCTCCAGTTTTTGTTATAATAGTTAAAGAAAAGATAATGAAATAGGAATAGTTTGAAAATTTCAGTCAAATTACTTCATTCTGAGCGGAATTATCGTCGATGATAATGAACAAGTCTCGATTATCCGTGTTTAAATTAAATCATTAATTGCCGATCTGTTGAAAATAAGAACCATCCGAAGTTCTACAGAGTTGATTATGGGCCTGACTTGTAAATAAATGTCTAAATAATGATTTATATAGCATGAGGACAAACGTAAGATGAATATTATGCGGATTTCGCTATTACGGGGTTCAATTCAATAACGAAGAATAAGGGGATAAATATCAATCTGATCTTCACAGTAAATACTTAAATGGTATTATGATTAAAGACCCGCTTGTTATGAAAGCTGTTTTCTTTGTTTGTTTCAATCGTTTCGTGGTGTGTTAGCTGCAGGAAACCAAGCGGTTGAACTTTTAAACAACTTCATAACATAATTTCGTTACAGAACACCAATTATGATAACAACAAATTCGTTTACAATGAATCCAATGGTGCTATTTTACTTGGTATAATCTTTAATAATTTAGTTTTAAATGATGTAATTCATAAAATAATTTATTGTTGACAATTTTGTCCGAATGACAATTTCTTCAACGGGAAACACAATTTTGAAATAATGGGCCGTGGGAGTTATCCACTTTTCATATGATCATCCCAAACTCGAAGCGGAAATAAGTGATTTGAAAATGTCCTCATTATAGCCAGGATTTATTTTTACAAGACGGTTGATGTTGTCGTTTATTTTGTGTTTGGTGCATTAATATAGTGATAATGTTGTTAGTTATTGAGCTATTAGATGGACAAATTCGTGCAACGTTGGGTAATGCTGACAGTTTTAGTTTACGAGCTCGAAGAATGTCTTGAAGGGAGAACCACTGTCGTTGCATATTTAGGTGTACAAAACGTAGTTTTGTATGTTAATCAGTACAAGACGACCTAAGAACCTTGAAAACTGGTCTGAATGCTGACACCATAGTGTGAACTAGGAGTTGATCTGAATTGAGGGGGGGGGGGGGTTAACGTCGACTCAACACAAATTAGGTCATTTCGGTACTAACATATGTTTCAATTTAAATTCAATCATTCGCTTACGCGCATAGGAGTCTTTAGCAGAGGGGTGAAACAGGAAGACCCACGAGGATGGACAGGCTACCCTACCCTTTGTCACGTACAACTGGGGGATCGAGTTGACTCAATGCTACCTTTTTATACAGCAAGCACGCCCTAACCATTCGGCCATCCAAACCCCTGATCGGAATTAATATAAGACGGGTCGTAGTGGCACAATTTGAAACCTATTGACGTGGTATGAAACATACTTCTCCAGAATTAACCCGTCCTTAATTATCGTTTAAAAGACCAGATTTAGCTGACCGTAGTAACACTTATGTCTGATCACCTGATATCAAAGACTCTTTTGTTTGGTACTGTTTACCATATCGGTATCAAATAGCTGTATTTATGAAACCCATTGTTTAGTTCCCGTCGTGAATTATCCTTTCTATGAAACTTAATTTTGGTTATTTTCCGGGACGTCATAAAAATACGGCGATTTTGCCAGATGACTGGGTTTAGATAAAGGTAGAAAGTGAAACGATCATAAAATATCAACGAAGTGATGGGAGATTGAAATACAGCGATGATGTATAATAGCTCTAAAATAATCTGTGGCGGAAAGGTGGTGGTGACATTATTTTGATGAAAGTACATTTCTAAAAATATAACTTTCTATAACAGGGAAATGTTTTAAGATAAAATTGACGCAATAAGAGCCAAACAAATAGAATCCAACAAATTTTACCACTACAAATAAACAAACATTGGGTATAACGTCCTCTCGAGACAAACTGCGCCATTCTGTGACTAAAATGTAATTCTAAGATACAATTTATGCAATAAGAGTACAAAAATATCACAACTAATAAATGATTCAAGTAAATTTCAATGTATCACGTGTGGGTAGGAAACTTCAGTAGCAGTGGGCGTGGGTGTGGGTGGTGACTCGGAGGTCAAATCCCCCTTCATCGCTACTTAGACATAAATAATTGTACATGTATGTCATTATAGGATACCGGCACCGTGAGAACAAAATGCGCCTGCTTTAGCAATTTAACTGTTTACTATTTTGCCGGCGATCTATTATTGTTTGGGGTATTTTCCTCCTTAAGCCAATTTACTCTTAAGCAGAATCCACACATCAATATATTTCGCGAACGCATTCATCTGTATTGTTGTCGCCCGGTCTCCGGGAACTCGCTCCTCGGTGTTTAATTCTTAGGTTTGTTGTTCGTTTAATTTACCGATACGTTCAATTTGAAATGCAAATGGGAAGAACTAGTCCAAGGACCCAGCTTAAATTCCCATCGTGAACATGCCAAGTTTAACGGCATTATCTGCATGACCTTGGCGAACTGCGATTATCTGGTATGTGAAATTTCCAACTGAAAATAGGCCTAGATGATATGCACAGGTTCAACATTTTGAATTTTATCGCAATCAAGTCTTGACCTTGTATTGCACGCTTTATGGAGGCCCAGTAGATCTTTATATAGGTTGACATTTAACAAAATCTTGTATCTGTTTTTCGTATGCAAACTTCTTTACTGCCTATAGCTGATTTGCTTAATACAAAATACGTTACGTATGTAAACTCCACAGTGGGAAGTGGTATTTGTTAATGGTTTATATAATTCTTTAACAGGATATTTATTGATTTTGAGAGAAGTTTTCGAATACATGTATTAAGGTGGTAATGGCAAGGAGAAGCTGTATCGGGTGTTCGAGAAGCAGTTACCACGCCCTGTCACGTGTACGATGCGCTTATCAACCTATTGCTATCTGTATTTTGTGAAGATAGCCTTGTGACCAAAGTGCAACAACGTTGTGTTAGTCTACATCTTCAAAGTTGTGTTAGTTTGCATCTTCAACTGCTTGAAAATAACCTCACAGCGGAATTAGTTATGATAGTTCTCAATGAAATGGACATTCTATAGCTGCACAGCGATTCTTTGATTTTAAATATGTTAGTTACAGACACTGAAAACAGGTCTTTTAATCGATTATTCAGTTCAGCGTTTGATTCCTGTAACCTTTCTTTGAGTGATAAAGTTCTGCAATTTTTTCCACGGAAGCAGTCCTGCATCTATTTTCATATTTAACAATTTAAATAAAACATTTTCAGTTTACTCTTATCCAGATAAAATACCAAAAGTGAAGCATAAAAACTGACTGTTATTGTCCTTGTTTCAAGACATGCCTACGGATAGTAAACAAAATGTAGATTTATTAATCTGCCTTAATCACCATGCAACCAACACTACAGACAATTTATTCGCCCCCATTACAGGTCTTTTTGAATTGGCCCACGTTATGTGAAGCGCTTTGATTCTACCTATTTGCATTCAGTAATCGTATAACACATCAAAGTATAAACTGTAAAACTTGAATTGAATGGAGTGAAGAGGATGCAAATTGTCTCTCTAGTTGATCTTTTCCATCCAGCAATACTCTTCTACATATAGAATCAAGGAGATAAGTAACGGTTGAAAGAAGTCGGGTCTTTATATGTAATTACTAATCAGAAGGTCGAAAACTTTCACTGCGACATTTTTATTTAGAATCTCTTGTCACTACATATCGATCTAGAGTGGTACTCAAATTAATGCAAAAATCTAGTGCAGTATGTCAAGAAATTATCAATTATTACAAGACTGAAAGTTTTTATAAAAAGAACAACGGCATTTTTATACGTTCACATTTAAGTATCGGTGCATTATGTCCATCCCTCAACAATTGGGTTTAAAACACGACAGCCGCTTCAGTGTTTGGCGGATTAATTTTTAATTTGCGTCATTTTAGTTGTTTTCCGTTCCCGAGTTATCTCGTACTCACTTTCCGAAAACCTTGTGACGGTGATAGAGGTAATTTTAGCACGTGTTTTCTAATTTGGCGTGGTCATCACTGGAGTCATCGATATGCAGCTTTTTGTGATTTCCGTTACGGAGTTATCCCCCTTTGCAAAGATATAAATTTATCAAGAGCCTAATTCCACACAGGTCTGCTGTCTATTGGTGACTTAATATCTTTATACCGACCCGCCATGTCATTAATCACTTTATGTAATGTTTCCGAATAACCCGGTGGTGGTATGCGTCTAATTTTACTGGTAAAATCAAATAAAAGAAGTAGTAAGAATCTTATAAAACTCCCACCAGAGGGTGATCAAATGATATAATTGATTAAAGATCGCTGAACGAGAAGATAATTCGTTTGTCGTGGTATTGGATTGGAGAGTATTAGTACTAATAAAGGATGTGTCCAGAGCGACAAAATTTTATTAAGGACAAATCCTTCCTATCGGTTAAACATGTATCCAATGCTATTACCTATAAGGTTAGACAGCTCATCTATACCCAGTGATTTGTTTTACAGTGTGTCATAGTTCCAGCTCTACCATGTCAGTTCGGTTTCTGAAATCTGAAGTTCCAACAATTGCCTAATAGAGCTACAAGCAGTGTCCAGCTATGTATACGTAGGAATTTTAAAAAAAAACAACTTCAGTTGTGGCCCACTAACATCTTTCTGTCATTAATTACACTGTCTCTACACATACAGTAGTTGTGGATTGAAGTGAAACCGGTTTTGTCGTTGATATTCTTTGATGTAGGTTTTCAAATTGTTTCAGATATTTTCGTGGTTACACAGGTCTGGTGATTATTATGACGAAAATAAGAGAGACTACACATTGGTTAAGTCAAATATAAACAGATTGATAAGCTACCTCGGTCATGAATATTCATATGCTTGCGACGGAATGGCTCATAAAATTGACCACTATAAATTGACATCGAAAGTGACCGGGTCTACATAAAGACTAGCAATTATCGTGACAGTTGTTTAAATAATCAACGATAATTTGACAGAAACTTGACTGAAGTGGAACCAAATTACAAAGCGGGGTTTTAACAAAGACAAGGGATGTTGTTTAATGTCTAGTGAACATGTTATTTTTTTAGTATAGTAAATTGTGCTGCAAATGTTCCAATCCTGCTTTTTAAATAGATAAAAAAAAAAGCAGCGAGGCAATGCCAATGATGTTTCATTCGCTTTTTGTACTATTTGAAAAAAGTGCAAGTAGCATAATAATTTAGGTTGACAAGCAGGGATTTCACAATAATATGAAAATGTCGCGCCCCCTCGATACCTCGCTAAAATAAAGTGATGACCTACCAACTTAAAGGGCAAGCAGACTGGTGTAACCGAAGTGACGATGAAACCATGCCAAATGGGCTTTAATGACGTGAAAATACCATGAACACTTTAAATTGAAAAATATAAAGTATCACTTCTATATAACTTGATAACACTCAAATAACATGTTATCTACACTTCTCGGCCAGTTTGATTTATATAGAGTGCTTATCAAGTGTCTGTGTTTTAACATGTTTACTCACCGGTGGGGGGGGGGGGGCACGTACGCGCTGTATCATAAGGTCTGTCATTTAGTCAACTGGCATGGTTTCGATTACACGGTTGTACGTGACAAATAGTTGGGTCGCCTGTCCAAGTTCGTCAAGAGTGTGTTCGTTAAGTACACCTGGAACACGTTAAGTAGCGCATGGAGCTAATTTCCACGTATCATGGTTCACAATTCAAATATAATGAAGCAGCGATAAGGAAAAGAAATCAGCTGAAATTAACCGCAAGCTTCGTAGATTTTTTGTTATATGTAGTATTATGTTTGGGCTGGAATTTCTTTTCAAGCTTCTATATCAATGATACACAATGGCAATGGAGAACTATTTCAATCTCTGCGTCTATCTATTGAACTCACCTTTGGCACATTCCATTCTGAAGCAATATGAACAATGATACATATTTAAGTCAGGAGAGATAGTATACCATTCATGTGACACCTTGCTACCCAATTCCCAGTTAAGATTGAAATGAAAGCTAGATAGTACTCAGAATAAAATCATATCGGGACTAAAACCAAAAGACTGCTGTACATAAATAATTCGTTTACAAGTTAAATTAGGTATAGCTGCGTGCAAATGCTTTGCTTTTCATCTATAATTGTCCCATACGCTTTGGTATGTCAGAGGATATTAATTTCACAGATTGCATTTAACATATTTCTCGAAATTGGCCACATGGTATATTAAGATGTCGCTGATTAGCCATCGCGGATCTTGAATTTAACAATCTTCAAATAGATGCTGTTGGTCAGATCTCTGACAAAAAGGATGTGCCAATGTTTTATGGTTACTGTTAAAAGCAAGTCTGTATTTTCCGCTGATCTAAACGTAATGTTCTGATTTATCTAAGTACACCATTAATTCTCTATAGGAGAAACAATGCTGCTTATTTTCTGAAAGATTAATTCCAAATGTTGAGAAAGATCAACCAGGCATGGACATACTAATGGGCATTTGTCAGGGGAGAATGTTCGATGAGGGATGAGTATTTAATCTAAACCAACGTCTTACGTGAATAATTAATGGCATTTTTGTTTCTTTTGGGTCAAATTACCTCCAATTTATATAACCCTTTATGGCTTTCGTAGAGATACCCACCCGCCTTTTTACATAATTTAGAGACAATGTTTTCATAAGGTGAGGGCCAACTTCTTTCTATACATGTCGGTATAGAAGAACCATCTGGTAATTCACCCCCACCCGTTCCTGTTTTCTGGAAGAACATGCGTTACTGATAAGCCAACTTCCTCTTCTACTTCTAATGTCGAGGTAGAGAGAGAGAAAATGGAGTTTAACGTCAACTCTACACAAACTAGGTCATTTCGGGACTGACAAATGGTTCAATTTTATTTCAATAATTCGATTGCCCGTAGAGATATGTAGCAGTGGGAGGTAGCCGGAGGCCCGGCGAATGTTATTCCTTCTACAGAAGGTATTGGATCCATTTTGTGCGCTTCATACACATAAAGAATATGATAAAAATAATACATGTGTGCGGACGACACAAAGCTGTATGATTATGTCGGAAAATTAATGATGCCAATACTAAGTATCGGGAAATACGCGACGAAGACATTCAAAAATTGCACCAGAGACCGTAACTGAAAAAAAACAGTTTGTAATATCGACTCTTATCTGAACATATTAATATATATATAGTGTAACACATTCGTGCTACGCAAGATGGGTCAGATCCAAACTTATCTGACTGGGGAGGCAACATCGTCATTAGTGAGATGCCCAATATTGTCAAAACTGGACTATGCTAGTGGCCTGTTTTATCGTCTTCCTGTTTCTCTCCTAAACAAACTCAAAACTGAGCAGCAAAAGCAGTGACACGAAAGACGAAATATGACCACATGACTCAACTACTGTACTGGTTGCTTGTTAAACATCGGATCATATTCAAAATTAATATGATAACATACAGGGCACCCAATAATCAAGTACCAAATTAGACCAAAGAGATGATATCAACATACAATCCAAATCCACTAATATTCTTGCATAGAAACTCTCCAAAACTGAAATGTAGTTGAGATCGAGCCTTTTCTGTCTCGGCACAGAAATTATGGAATGTGCTACCGGAGACATTAGATCAAACAAGTCCCTAGAAATGTTCAAACCGAATTTAAAAACTCATTTATACAACCAAGCTTATCGGTAATTACATATATATCATGATTTGACATATGCCTCACAATGTGATATGATTGTAAAAGGCTTAGGGCGTCTTAAAACGACTTGGCGCTATAAATGTCTTATTATTATCCTAAAATGAATTATTCGCGTGATGCTTTCGTAGTTCCCTTGGCACGTCGATTCCCTTTATTAGAACTGGAACTTGTCCCCACGGTGCTTTCTACCTTGTTGGCGAGAGGGGCATTTCTCAGAGAAGGCTTAATTCCAAGATGGCTACGCTTACGTCACAGTCATTTCTTGGTCCATAGTACGGTGATACTTGTTTGTTTATTATTAAGTTGCCCGATGGGTAGTTCTGTTTCGTGGCAAAAACTGTCACGATGAATAATATAATAAGTCAAATACAGATGTGATGTCATTATGGTTCGGTCCACCTGTCAGTCATTAGATAAATTCGGAAGTCCTAAGATGAAATATACTATTCAAAAGAAGTAGGAGATATTTGATTTTTAAGTGTTATTAAAGTCACCTAATGAAACTGACGAAGAAACAAATGACAAAATGAAATGAAGTTCACATTCATCGATTTATTCCAAATGATCGTTAGACTAAGTAAGGCACAGACTGACCATTATAAGGGTAAAATGATACCCGGGGTCAAACAGCAAAGTTACCACAGCATCACAACAAAGTCAGTAACGGGTAAATCCTCCTCTGTTTGCCAAACAAGCATTGATCCGACGTGGCATACTCCTAATGAGACGTCTAAGGTCATTTTGGTCCAGATTGTCCCATTCCTGTTGCAACGCAGCAGCAAGTTCTTGGACATTGGCAGGACGTTGTTGACGTTGACGTAACCTCTGTCCAAGCATGTCCCAGACATGCTCGATGGGGGAGAGGTCGGGACTCAGTGCTGGCCAAGATAATGTGGTGATGTTCTGTTGTTGGAGGTAACCTGTAACGATCCTGGCCCTGTGACATCTTGCGTTGTCATCCTGGAAGATGAAACGGCGGCCATGACGTCGTGCGAACGGCACAACATGGACTGCCAAGATGTTGTCCCGGTAGTACTGGCCTGTAACACGCCCTGCAACAACATGTAAAGCCGTTCTTCCAGCAACTGTGATGCCTCCCCACACCATAACAGAACCACCCCCAAATCGATCATGTCTGATGACGTTAACGTCTTGGAGTTGGAAGCGCTCGTTTCGACGACACCACACCCTCCTACGTCTGTCCAAAAAATCAACAGTGAACCTTGACTCATCTGAAAACATCACATTGCTCCAGCGTCGATTATCCCAGTGTTGACGATCCCTACACCAACGACGTCTTGCCTGGATGTGATGATCTCTCAAACAAGGGATCACGCGAGGACGTCGGGCGCGAAGGTGACCCCTATGCAGTCGATTCCGAATCGTCTGGCCACTCACTCTCACACCAGTGTCTGTTTGAAGACGAGCGCTGATCTGATTTGCTGTGATGACACGATTTCTCAAGGCCAAGGTACGGATAAATCGATCCTGGGCTTGAGTTGTCGCCCTTGGTCGACCGGAGTGTGGTCTGTCCTGTACAGATTGTGTATCACGGTATCTGGACCATAGCCTGCTTATGACAGACTGAGAAACATTCATCGTCCGCGCCACAACCGCCTGTGTTGTGCCGATCTGTAGCATGCCAAGGGCACGTAACCTTTCATTTTGGGTAAGCCGACGCATATCAAAATTTGTTTTCTGGTCACTAAAACAATTAAACTGATGTTTCCACCCTGGAATTCAATGCCACAGTGACTGTAACATTCAAAGTCAGAGTCGTGCAAATCTTGGGTTGGACGCCATGATGATCCCAAGCATCACCTGCATTCCATGCGGTAGCTATTGGTGCGTTTGGGCGTCACATGTAACTGGAAATGTTTCTTCTGTTAGGTTCTATAGTGACTTTTTTCGTAGTCATTTGCATATTTTAGTATTATGCCCCCCAAATCAAATATCCCCTACTTGTTTTGAATAGTATATTTGGACTTGCGTGGTGCTTTCAATGAAATGTACGTACGAATAGTATATTCATTTTTTAAGTTGGTAAATGAACTCGAGCAAGACATTGCATAATATATTGTAACGACACGCGGTCTGGCGCTCCTGTGCAGGGATTATATACATGTATATATTACTTACTGTCTCGCTCTTGGAAATCTAACCTACACTTGATGAACTTCTTGGTTAGGTTTAGGCCTAATACGTCTTCATTGCGTTGCAATTTCTGCCCTGTAACCGGGCATGGTTGGTATAAAAAATGGCGATATAATTAAAAGTAAATGTCTGGCAATAAAAGATATATATATCTATGATAAAAGATCAGACTGCAAGAATTCCCAAAGGGTTATAGTTTACATGACCGTGTGGTGTATATTACACATATGTCTTTTATATGTATTATAATACATATGTTCTTGAGTCTATATTGTCAGTGTTGCGATGAAGTCTGTATACAGATGTATGATTATGTAGTTTTGTTATCCCAGACGAATATATAACATTTTATCACCGAACGCTAAAAGAAGTAACTCCTCACCGTTTGCCAATTCCGACAATAACTGTTTTATCACTTGAATGAAATTTGTCACAAAAATACAGCGCATTCCTAGCCAGTAAAGTATATTGATATCGAGCAACGTATACCGACAGGCAATATAGGTACAATCACCATACACCTTCATTTGCATGTTTTGCTTGAAGATCTATATGTATTTAATACTTGAAACGAAATAAGTCTATGTCATTGACAGGTTACCTTCATTTCCAGGTTTTGCTTGGGGAACTTTATTTATTTATCAAGTCTATGTCATTGACAGGTTATCAAATAGTATATAATATTCAAATTTAAAAAAAACAAATGTTATCGCGTACTCTTCAGAAAGTTTGACACAATATGAATATTTTATTTTTTATTAAAATTTATCTATACAAACTCCAACCGGGGATTACTAATAACAATATCTACAAACTCCACTCATCAATTACTTACAAGTAACAACATATTTACATACACCACTCGGGGTTTACTGATAGCACATCTACAACGAACAATCAAAACCATTTGACAAAATAAAAAAAACACAAGTATTAAGAATCCAAACCAATAGACAAAATTCGAAGTCCTAAAAAACGGTATAGGTTAAATAGTGTAATCAGCAAATACTAACAACATATCTATACCCACCAGCAATTATAGCTAATAACATATCTACAAACACCATAGGATGGGTTTCTTAGGCCTATGCAAAGGTTTCTTTCGTTCACCCTCATGATATAAACAAACTAAAGCCCAAAAAGATAGAAAGAATGACAAGAATCAGTAGATTTAGGTGTAATAATAGTAAACTATAATTTTTACATGGTAAAATAGTAATTACGTTTCTGTCATATTCATCAATTTTATTTACAGAAATACTACTTAATCTTATCAAAATCCGACTTCTCCCCTCGTTAACCCTACACTACATTCTAAAATATTAATGAACTAGCTTTAAAAGGTATACTTTGATTTTCGTAACTCGGTCACTATGACTTGCTGTTTAAAAAATTGGTTTTAATTTAGCATCGGTACTTCTAGATTTTATTAGACTTGGTTTTCAGGTTTTAACGTCTCCATGTAATACTATATCAGAATATAGTTCCTTTAGAGTCTTATTTATGAAGCACCGAGAAGAAAAAGTGCAATTTAATGACCATTATTTAAACCATCCACATCAACTCCTTCATTACATAGTCTGGTGTCTTTCATTTAACATCAATATACACAGTCTACAATCATTATAGGAACAATTTAGCCAATCACGTCATCACAACGATATGTAAATCTCCATGGAATAGAGGGTTACTTCTCCTCAACCCTAAAATTAGTTAACGGGGAGACTATCAAAGTCTGGTAAATTATATTAGTCCTATATCTAAATGGGAGGTGGTAGTCTTCCAAAATGTCACGAATTAGAAACCCAGCGTGAACTGCAACGAACCACTGGATATTTTTCAAACACTCTGACATTTGTCTTCCATTTCATCAACGAGAATTGTCACGAAATGACACCAAATAATAAAAGATTTTCCGAAGTATGGGTTTGATAACAGGAACTTTATGAGACACTGTAACAATCATTTATGTGTAAGATGTTCAGTTAGGAAATGAACAACTGGACGAATCCTATGTTCAACACCTCGGGGGACAGATGGTTTTCCATATTAAATCCACAAAATTCCAGAATAAAAGGCCAACACAGACATTTAAATCATACATATTAAATGTCAGACGAAAAGGCATATTGGTCCATTATTTTGTTAAAATCGATGAAGCTTAATGTAACGTATAACCATCAAAAATCCTGTTTATTTTATACATTCATCTTTATCGCCATCTGTCAACTACCGAAGAATAACCTATTTTTATTCATAAATATCAAACTAAGGATATTTCTTCAATTTAAATATGGAAATTGATTATTATCTTTCCTTGTTGTTTGTGGTCATCAAAATTTACATTATTTTCTGTATCACCTCAATGAACAAATACAATGCACCGGGATTGAGCGTTCGACTTTACTGCATAACCAGGAATAATGAAGGCGGTGTGAACAACCCAAGAATAATAAAGATCTATTCATAAATTCCCATCTCAAGATTTTTTTTGTTCAATTTAAAAGTGGGGAAAAGGTTATTCGCAATCTAGTGCACTGTGACATTAAAGTACACGTTGCGGAAAAGTTAAATTAGGATGCCGCACGCAACTCAAATAAACTTTCGCAAGTAATAGATGTTGGTTGTGAAAGGCAGACACCTTTTTTTAAGTAGGCTCAAATTCACAACATATGAAGAACATAATTGGTTTTTAATAAGCTGCACAAGAATTCTTGAACTACGATCTCGCTGTAGCCAAATCTGAAAATGCTACGATGACGTTTTTACTCTGAGTAAATACATGCTACAATATGTATGTACCCTTACAGCCATTGGTTTATTACAGTAATATCTGAGGAGGTGGTCGTGTGACGTGACATTACACGAACTGCACATTACCTCATCTGAAATACACCAACAGCTGGTATATTATTATGTTCTCGCCGTTCGGTTAAAATATGCATTATTCAAGAGTTAATTCGTCTGTTGCGTGTCGTTTTCTGGCTTGACATGATATAAATTATTGTTAAGACACTTGTTCACATGACAAGCCCATAATTTAAAAAAAAAAGGAAATTCTCTAGACCAGGGGTATCATGAACTAAAATTCTACATCATGTCGGCCGGAAATATTCAAAAATATCAAGATAAAATCAAACGTCTTTGAATTTTACTTAAGTTGTAAAACAAAAACAAACGTCTTTGACACAAGTATTTTCCCCCAAATTGTCAAGTTGTGATTTTGAACACAACGTTCTCTGGTATTACATACAACTATGATTTCCACCGCTAGGTTCTAAGAATTCTCGATACGTACGTTTGTTGAAATTTGCTCAACGAACCACATGTAAACCCTTGGCGGGCTGGGCTGGGCTGGGCCGGGCCATTGGGCCACGTGTTGGACACGCATGCTCTATACCATCGGATACTCGGTTTATTGTTTACAATCACACAGATCATTATCATCTACTCTTCATCTAATGAGCAACTTGACAAGAAATTGTCTGGCCATTGGTCTACATAATAATACTGATATGCTTGTTATTTCATTGTCAATGTCTGCAGAAAATGGCTTGGGTCGCATCTTTTAATGCGAACTACGGGATATACATCTACTTGAGTTAACAAACTCGTTTTACTCACCATTGGTGAACCGAACAAGAAATTACATGGTGTGTAGTCTGTGTTGAAGAGGCTGCTATCACAATAAATGGATCTCTAATCATCCAAATAATATCATTGAATCCCATCTACATATATACTAAACTCATAATTATAGACAAGATCTATAAGACCATGGAAGTCTCGAAGGCTTGTTGAATGACAAGCCGCTTGTAGCATTGACCAATGGTCAACAGAATAACGAAATTACACGGTGTTTATTTCTACTCGAAGTTACTATCATCACAATAACAAGCTATTTATTCAACAAGATAACCTTAGTGAATGGTATCTTGATTAACACTAACCGATGACCTACAGCATTACTGGATTCACTAACATGGGACAATTATAAGTACTCGGCATTTACAATACCTTGTTATTCAACGCTGTAAATCAGCACGCGTAGGGCCATACAGACATAGTGCTGCTGTTCGGACAAACTTGCCTCATTGCACACTGTATGGCGTATACCCGTCTTCATTATCCCAGCGGGAGCAGAATAATAGGCCGTTAAATCCCATTTCAAATCAGTTTCTTCCTCTTTTTTTTGGCGAAGAAACACGGGTTATAGTGGGTGACATGGTGTTCTTCTGTGGAATCTAATATTGGTAGGTGTTGTACTCCAGACATGATATACTGACCCGTTCCTTAACCATACATTATGCAAGAGCTAAATCTTCCTATTGTTGGTCTTTCTTTAGGCCCGAATTGTTATATTAACATTAATTAACTTATCCAGTAGACGTGGTACAAGGGTTAATCAGTGAACTGGATGTATGAGATGTGTTGTTGACGTTTGGGAAAGTAGGTCGAGGGGAAATGTGTAGGGAGTGATAGTTAGATGTATTATGAATGGTTACATTGGCTGTGGTGTTACGGTGAAATACTATGCCGCTACCGTAACACCACAGCTTTATGATTTGTTAGACAGGATTGATACCGTAAGTCCGACAATAATAAATAAACTATTTCTGATTTTAATGTTGTCTTTTCCCACCGGCACTGGCCGTACGCCAGCAACTGAAAATAGCTGACGAAACAGCTGGGGCGTCGATTGTTAGTTCGCGTACAACTTGAAAAACCGAATGTCGTACGCCATTGTGAAACTGAAAGTAGCTGACGAAGACAGTTAGGGCGCCGATTGTTAGTTCGCGTACAACTTGAAAAAACCGAATGTCAGTATGGTATTTCTGACATAATTGGTTATCGGTGACCTGAAAGCTGGTAATCTCGACTCAAAGCGAGTAATCTCGACTCAAAAGTATAGTGTATAACCTACTTACTGTCTACAGTCGTCGCTAGTCTTATTTTGTGGACGATTTACTACTCAGTAAGAAAGCCTGTGCCCAAAAAGAGTTCTCGTCTGTTATTATTAGTATAATGACTTCCTCATGTGCGGCAGGTTCATTTGTTTTTAAAAACACTGTTTTTCGTTCCAAAAAATAGAAAAGTAATTTTTTACCAGATGATCAAGGTTTTTCACCGAGACTAGATAATTTCTCTCGGTGTAAGGATATTATCGCTAATGAAAAAGTTCATACACTGTTGAGAAAATAGTCCCATTGGTTTCCTTAGCGGCAAATAGAACGGGAATAAACTCTGTACTGAAAAATTTTCGCGTGATCTATATAAACTGTCTTCACACACTCGATTAATAATTAGCGATATACAGGTACAGTGGCAAGTGTTATGCTTCTCAGGCTAATACCTCAAAAGTACCTCCGCGCAAAACCCTCGATTTTGGTACATGGAAAACAAAAAAAAATAGTGCCCGTGCGCGTGCCAGTAATAGAAAAACTAAGAGTTCGCGCATAAAAAATGCACGAACGTACCAGGCGCGATGTCATCCAGGCCATAATCAACTCTCGATGTCAACGCTTGCCTGCGATATTTGTTGGATTATAAACCAATTTGTTGCATAACTTTTCTTCGCGATTTAATGATTAAATAGATAATCGCGATTATGATTTTTGTCTTACCGTCTTTAGTTATGACAATCGAGGCTAGTCGGAACTTTCATTCGCTTAATTCTCGGTTCATAGTGGATCAATTTGACTGAAATTTTCAGCATATTGCCTTTACATTATGTAGGTTCTAACTAGTATAGTGAGAACTGCCAACTCGTTATCTAATCTCCCATATTATACATCTTTAATCATGTGGCGTTATAACAAGATGACAATGTGTTCGTCATTGTTTATAAGATAAGTTATTCGCTTCATAGCGGTAGGGGGTATCGGAGGACACAGCGAAAGCTCGTACGGCTGTGCGGACGAGGTACTCCTTGGCGTTTGCAATCTTCGAACCCTTGCCGCTTGACTCAATGACGGGTCGTATGATATAAACCATTCGACCACCCAGCCCATTTTAACAACCACTCTATAAAATGAAATTTTATACGATTGGAATAATTTTTGAGCGATTGCAGAATCTACCTACCTGAACTCTATCCCATGTGCACTGGAAATATTCTGGCGTCTAGCCAAATTGTTAGCATGGTCTTATCCATTAACCAGGGATTTGGGTTTTTTTTTTCATTTATAACAAGCATTGGCACAATGTTACTTTTTGCTTCAAACACGCAATAAAATAATCAGTGTGTTCAGTAACAAACCTGACAGAGAAAATGATTTGTGATCATATAAAATATAATATAACCATATAGGTGATGAGTCGTTGTGTCCAAATAAAGCCGTTCAATGATTTCATATTTCAAAATATATTCTCGTCGGTAACTTCGTAGTCCTCGCTTCTGACCTGGATGATAATTTTTATTTTAAAAATGTTTATATTTTTTCCCGCCAACTGGAATATTTTACCTGCCAACAATGTGTGTATTAAAAGACATGTAACTTGTTTTTCTCAGGTAGGCTCCACTAAAAATAATAAATACCACTATATACAACAACTTAAATCCTCAGTCTTTACATTTTACATTAGTTTTGAGGTGGTTTACTATGTGTGGTGACTGGGGACCTATCACTTTATACAGTACTAATTAACTACCATATCCACGTTATCAATTATACATATTCAGTTCAATGACTTCGTGATCCCATTACATGGTAGTCAGTACCTTCACAATCCAGATTCTCTCGTAATACAATACCCAATAACTACCATATTCACGTTTATCAATTATAAATACACAATTTTCATTAACTTCGTAATAACAGCTGATCACTTGATAATTTGCCCTTTACACCGGCAGCTAATATTTACAGGTTGTTATCATCGAACTTTTGGATTAATTTATCCAGCTTTGGGATAAAACCAGTAGGCGACATTTCCGAATTTTTAAGGTTTTCAAATTCCTTTATGTCAAAATCAAATATGAACTTAGCTGTGCATGATACTTTGATATTGATGTGATGTCAGCATGGTCGTAAAATTCTCTTTTGGGAGTGGTATGCTTATTTTATGGTTGATGAAGTTCTTCTTAACCATTCGCAATAACCAGGTCGCTATTGCCTTTAATTCAAGTCTTAGTATTAAGGTATTAAGATAAGCGGATAGCGTTAGACAGAATGGGTGGAATTGGCTCCTAGGACTCATAGATCAGCGTTATTAACAGGTTACTGAAACAAGTTTCCATCTTAGGTGCGATAATGACAGTACTGGGATTTTAAAGCATCTTGTATATGCACAGTGGTTCAGTGAAACTTGCGTGCTGAAGCTTAATTTTAGGACCAGTGGATGGATATTTCTCCAATTTCAAGCTATTAATTGTTAGTTATGTTTTCGGGTTTCTATAATGGAATGACTTGTTATTAAACTACATTGATTTTTTTTTTCAAATTACTTCCTTACAGTTGGAGTGTTGACATGGTGTTGACAAAAACGGATAATTATTGTTAGCGGAATCAGAAATAACTCGGACATTCAGTTAACTATTTTGTTTGTCAAAATAAGATACAAAAGTACCGGCCCCACAGGGCAATCGGCTACGTTTTCAATTAACTTCTCTCTATTAATGGAATACGAATTGTATTCGTCTGGTACACATTCGTATGTAATATTAATGTTATGCCAATTTTATTACCTCTGGTATACACCCGCATATACTTTAGCCATTTTGGTATTTCTTGAAGGCTTTCTTCTCCAGTGACCCCCTGTTGACATCTTACTGAAGCACGAAAACCCACCAGGTTGATCGAACCCCTTGACGGAATACAAATCGGGGGAAATCAGTAATTTACGTACCTATATTATAATTATTAAAGCTAAAAACCACTGCATTGACTTGGTGATCACCCATTAAATACAATCCGAACTCCCAAAGACAGTACATGACCATCACTCCGCGTTCATATAGATTTTGGCTCAAATTTATGATTTGCTTTCATATATGTCATACTTTTTGACGCACATCAGAAAGAGTGTGTTGCATATGTTAAAAATTATTGCTGAAGTGTAAAATTGCTGTACTGTTGCCAGTCGTTGCAGAAATTCCGGAATTTGGCAAGAACGCTTTTAATTTGAATAATAATTGTATTATAGATTTTAGCGTGTGAAAGATGTTTCTTGTACATTTTTCATTGATATACCGGTTCATTTTTGTTTTTATTTAACAGAATTAGAGAATATAGTCTACGCAGATATGGTAGACATACGCTTTAAACTTGTCAAATTTGACAAATGTAAGAGTATAATTAGGATTTCTTTGGAATTTAAACCAGCATTACAAATTATGTTGAACAAAATAAAACTAGCTTCAAAATGGACCATGAGGTCAAATTATGTGAAAAAAAACCACTCAAAACATTAAACATTCTTATTCAAATAAAATACGTGATTTAAAATCCACCAAAACGATGGAATGAACTATCCACATTGGTAGCTGTCCTTTTTAAAATTCCATATCTAGTCAGTAAATTTATATTTTTGGCAAAGTGATGAGTGTTGGTACACGCATGACGTGCTCACTCTGCCCAGAGCCCCATATATCACTATTACATTTATATCACTATTACATTTAGAAAATGAATTGAAATGAATACCCCGTTATATTATTTGTTATAATCTTTTTCAAAAAATGAAAGGATACCTGTCTAATGAATGTCGGGAACTTGCCCTATATGTGATAATTGAATGGACTTTCTGCTCATTTTGATATTTGATTTGTACACCTAATTCCACACTCCTTAAGTTGATCTGTGAAATCCATGGTCGATCTTTATTTAATGGGAGCCAATCCTTCTTTTTTTTATTTTCTAGACGTTAGAATTATCTTTCAGTTATGAATTTTCACTATTCCTACACAAAGATTTCACGAATAGCTACTCTGGTCGGAGCAGAACAAATATTCAAGAATGTTTTGGATTCCAGCTACCACCGCAACCTTACCAGTGAAATGAAATGGGTTTTAACATCCTACTGTTCTGCTCCGACTGGTCAATACATCGTTTTCTTTGATATTTTGTTCCTGTTATTATGAACCCCAGATTGTATAACTTAATATCTTTTTAATGGATTTGGCATTGCTAACGGATGTACGTATCCTTTGACATTTCTGTTGTTCATTCCTCGAGATTGTTTAATTTAATTTAGTTTAATCCGAATAGGTGGGTGTGTATTCTCGAATGCCCAATAGCTTCTGTTTCACCCCATTGCCCGCTAACAATAACTTGTGGATTTGAATTGTCATGCAAACATGCGATGCAATTACCTTTAGAAGCCTGAAGGAGAAAATTATTCATGCGAATTACAAACGAAGTAATTAATTGATACTTCTAAGAAAATCGTTCGATGATTTCGTACTCCAACACTCGACTAAATAGCTACAGGAATGTAAATGTCTAATTGAAATTCTCAAAAACTCAATTCATGCAATGCAGTCACCAGCGGTACAGAAAAAGTCTCAAAACAGACAACCATTCAAGTAGAATTCCAACAGTGGATCATTGGTTTTTTTTGTTTTGTTTTATTTTGTTTTGTTTTCTTTTGGAAATCTTATCGATCATATGTTTTCCTGCGTAACTAAGCACATAGCCCTGTTAACAAATATAGTAGAGATTATATCGATTACATCGCCCTCCATTACTTTACCGCCCACCTGAAACCTATTCAATTAACAACAATAAAATTAAAGAATCTTGAGTAGATATTTCGTTCACGTTTATTTGAAAGAAACGGACTTTGTGAAGGGTGCGCAATGCTGCATCAGTGTCATTGGTTAAGAGTTTTGGCGCCACTACTCAAATGAACGTGTTTTCAATGCGGTTTTTAACGCTACTGGCACGCAATTTCCATATCTATTTTCATACAGATGTGAAAGGACCTATTCAACTCACAGACGCCATATGATGTATGATAATGATTGAGATATTCGTATTCAAATTCAGACCTCCATTACTGCATAATTATGTTGTTCAATCAGTGTCAATTTTAAATCGTGGTTAATACTACATGTCAACTATAGCATGATCCAAACAGCCCAAGTGAGATGTTTTTCGAAAGTTAAATCAGCGCGCACCAAGGTTGAAATGCCGCGCATTTTTGCTACTATTGCAATAAATGAGAGGGTTTTACAATTAACCCTAACCCTTAGTAAATAAAATCAACTGGTTATAAGAGTCTCTGTCCCTAACCCCTGGATAGTGAAAAAAATAATTTGTGGAAAATCCAATCCTTAGTGGGAATGTGACTCTTCTTCAAAAATCAAAATACCTGACTATCACAAGCGACATCTAAGGGAGACCATCAGTGCCACCAACTCCAAAAACAGAAAAACCAACTGTGTATATTAATCTAATATATTGCATGTATTTTTAATTTAACTAGTAAATATCACCAACCAAATTTCAATCATCCTATATTAGTGCTTATGTAGACACTTGACCTCTCCCTTGAATTCTTAAACCTACCCCTAATTATAGATATACATGTAGTGAGCATTCCCCCCAAAAAACCTTTATGGTTAAAACCACTGTTAAAGTTCATCTTTTGCCAATTTATACGCATTGTTATATGGAACAGTCTGTCTATTACCTTCAAAAACGCATAAAGAATCTTTAATCAATTTAAAGTTAACATTTCTATGTTATATTCGTTTCTAAATCAAACCCTATTGTATGTTTTGTAACATAAAAGGGGTATATATTAGAGTGTCAATTTAAATGTAACAGTTGAAGTAACCTATACAGCCACCTAAAAAGACAATACTAGTCTCTTCTTTGATCTAATTACCCGACTGTAAAAGAGGGTTCATTTCGGTATTTTTATCCGTCCATGGTATCACCCGATTAGATTTCAATTGTTCGAAACTGTTGCCAAAATTATAAAATTACTTTAGAATTATGTTACAGGGAGATGAAAACTTATCATTGGAATCAAATATAAAATTAAAGTCTTCCATCATTTCATCAAAAACGGTTAAACTTTATTACTTTTGCTCAACCCCATTCGTTTATGAAATAGCTCATCTGATCAAACAGTTGATGAAAAATCAAGAAACCATTCAAAGACGAATTGGGATAATTCATTCTGACATGTTCGAGTATTGAAGAGAAATATTGAATTTAAATATTTCTTTAAGCTAGCTCGACCTACTCTGAATTCTAAGTTAAATTATTCAACAATTCATCAGTCAAGATGGTCGACTGAATGTCATATCTACGATTACATACATAGAATGGTTGCAATTATAAAATTCATAGAATTCCATAAAAAGGCAAATGGTTTTTTTTTGTGAGGGGGGATCGATATGGTGATCACGCGGTACTGCGTTCTTGTTTATCATGTACGTAATAATATATATATATATATATATATATATATATATATATATATATATATATATATATGCAATGTGGAAATGAATGCAGTGTATTTATTACCGAGGCCGTTTATATTCCGTTGTCTATAAACAAACCCAAATTAACATACAAGATTGTTCTAGAATGTCTTGCCGTGTACATTTCAGTAAGCATTTTGGTGAACGAAATATGGTCTCTGAACATATCACCCACTTGTTGACATTACATGGTGTAACGAACTCTTCGTAAATCTGAGATCTGATTTCATATTAACACGTGCTGTAAGAGCAAAGTGAATAGGTCAGGTTAGTTAAGATGATATATTCTGTTTTATGTTTATTCTAATATGTATGTCTCAATACAACATTCAAGTTACAGAGCAAAATCTTCCTCCAACTGCTAGATAATGTATAGCTCAATCAAAATGTTTGGAAAACGTAGAGCCGAGCAAAGATACAAGAATTAACATTGAAGTCACATGGACTAATCTGTGGTGGTGCGCTTCCATGTTGCTTTTCATGAATTATCTCCCATGGCAAGCAATTCTAATGTCCGCGTTGTTAATTTAGACAATATATAGGACACAGATCTCAAAAAATTCCTACATGTAGTTCTGAGCTAAAAATAGCCTAATTTTCCCTTATTTTTTTCTCCCTTTTTCAGGCGTTTTTGGGGTTTTGTTTGGATATGGAATTGTTGGGAAGGTTTTGAATTTTGAATATTTTGCCAGTTCGGGTGGAAAAAGAGGATATTTGTGCGGAAGAATAAAATGGGTAAAAGGGCTTGAAAGACGTCTCACATTGAACCGGGAGTAAAGAATTGACCCCATTCTACTTTAACTTTTACCGATTTGAGATTTCCATGGTGAACCTCATACATGCTTCGGAGGAGATGACTGCCAGGTGTTGTTCTTTATGCCTTATGAAGGAATTAGCTCAACGAATATTGTGGAAAGAGTTATAGCTTGTGACATGAGCCGGAAATAACATTGAAGTCAATGGGACAATAATTTGTGTACTTTGGCCATACAATAGGTACAGGAAATATAAAGCTTGGATATTTACTTTATTTTGAAAATATCGTTTCTAAATGCAGTTTTTAATGAAGTTAGTCGAGATGTCAGCTTGTAAGGGGTACCACCTGTGGAAAAAAAATGGTAAAGAATGCTTATTTACCCATTTGTAAACGTTAACGCGAACTTGAAATATCTACTTCCATTCCACACGTTACACATAGGCAGTAAAATAATATTCCAAATGCTGCACAGGAAGGCGTGTTTAAAAGTAAAATGTCCAACATAACTAAGTATAATGCAAGGTAATTAATTTGACCATATTTAATTATTATTCACTTTCATTGTTTTTGTTTTTTAGATATTTAATCGTATATTACTAAAGCGTGTTAATAAAAACTTCATCAGTATTAAAAGTATTAAAGGGAAATAAGTCTGCGTTTCTTCTCCTACGACATGACCATACAACACACGCAGAAATCGATTTTGATATCTCATCATTTGGGCTTGTGGCGTGGATAATCAAGTGGGTAAGACGCTAGCTAGCTCGCTGGAAGTCTCTTGTGCGATACTGATATTGGCTGGCAGTGGTGTAGGACGAAGGTCTAGACGTTCCGGTGTCGCTTACGCCGAGGTCGCTTGTATACATGGGCATTTACGTAAAAAAAACCTTGGTAGTAGGAATTCGATAAAAGGGTGGGCCATAGTGCCGCTGACCGGGCAAAATGTCCCTCATAGCACACTGTCCAGTCGGGGCAGAACTGTATGATGTTAACCAATATTTCATTTCATGTACTTCCGCCTATATTTACATTAGGGGATAAATTTCTCTTGAGCGAATAAACATTCAGGTGTCACAATGCCTTACGAAACAATAGAGACTTTTGGCAAGCGGAATTTTTTCATATCCGTATTATCACGTATCGTATACTAAACGTGATACGTTGCGTCAATATAGTTTTAGAGTTTGGGCAGATTTTCGCGTCGCGTCGGGTCTGCATGATAGCAGAATATTCGACAACTCAGCTTCCTTTAAGGATGAGAAGAAAAATGGTCGGTCACCTAGAACCTCTCCTCGCGACGATGTTATGATTCGGAGGATAGTTGTGAGATCCATAATGAATTCTTGTAAAAAAAATTCGACCTGTACTGCTACGAACTGGGGTAGAGGTGAGCAGAAGAACGATCAGTAGAGATTGGTGGACCGTTTCAATCTAAAAGCTCGAAAACCTGCACATAAGCCTCGTCTTGCGCCGGCTATGGAGAGGAAACGACTGGAATTTGCCCGGAAACATGCGAATTGGAGTATAGAGGATTGGAAAAATGTACTTGTTTCCGATGAATCCATCGTTCAGCAGATTGGATTTTGTCAATAGTATGTGAGGAGACCACAGGGGAAGAGATTTCTTGAGCGATATACGGTGCCGACTGTCAAACACCCCCAGTGTCATGATTTGGGGTGCTATGTCCAGTAGAGGAACCGCGGAACTCTTCTTCCTCCTGACTGGAACCAATATGAATGGAGCAAGATACCTGGACTTGCTTCGAGAGAAATTGTCACTACATGTAATATGGAAGTGCACGGTTGTACAATATTTATGCATGATGGCGCCCCATGCCACAAATCGAAGATTGTGACTGATTTCTAAGGAAAAGGGAGAGCGAGGTGTTGGCGTGGCCACTAACAGCCCTGACCACAACCCAATCGAAAACTTGTGGACAGTACTTAAGTACAAAGTAGCAGACCTCCATCCATCTAGTGCAAAGAGCCTAGAAGATGCCATCAAACAGGTGTGGATAATCATATCGAAAGACTACTGCAATGGGCTGGCAGAGAGCATGTCGAGACGCATGGCGACTGTCATTGCCAGCTCTGGGGGGACACACGAAATATTGACTAGTACTGATCGTTACTGATGTTAGTTGATATGTTAACTTATCATTTAGAAATGAAATAAATGGTCCTTGACTGAATTTAATCTCAGTTTGGTAATAATTTTCTACTACCATCCCATGTTGCTAGCTGCTAAATCTTTGATACAATGTGATGACGCCATAGCTGTGATAACGTCATTTTTCAAACATGCATGTCATACGTAATGAACATACTTTACATAACCTATCCATTGATACCTCATTTGTTAAAATCGGCCTTCAGGTGGCTGAAATATGATCAAATGAATTTACATGTTAGAAATCCAACCATTTTCAAGCGTGGTCCTATTCTTTTGGCCAGGACTGTAGTATGGACTTCACCTTTCCCTATACATAACACACGACTTATCCCATTGTTTAGCAAAGCACGTCATTGATTTTGATTCAGAAAAGTAGAACTTTAAACCGATATCATTTTTATCACAGAAGTTATTTTATTTCGTAATTCGCATCTCGCATTTGGATATATTTCCACCGATTGTTCATTTGCCAAATTTGATCGCAAATTCAAGCTGTGTGTGCAAATATATTTTCTTTATTTTTTTTCCTGACGATATTTTATTTCTATTTAATCAAATCTTATCTTTTTTATGAATGCACCAACGTGTTTACGATTTCAGCGATCTTTTTTAGCTTCGTGCTCCACACGTGTTAATTCATTTATATCAGAATTTCGTGACCTTGTATCGTTTCTAATAATACTGTAGTACTTTAATACCGAGATTGCAAAACACCGAATCTAAAAATGTCTAGTGCCACCCACCTACCTTGTCCGTTTCCACTGTGAAATATATATGACGTATTGGCTTCTATATATATATTAAACCAGTGAATTGGGGATTCCCCCCAAAAATTATATAGCGCACTGGACTATTTATCTTGGGACCCCCGCCCCTGCCGCTCTCCCCTCCCCGCTCTAAGATTTCTTAATTCAAATTATAATATTTCAAAACATAAGACACAGATCAATATAAGAGGCTTAATTTAAAGCCGTAATTATGGTGTCCTTTATATCTGAAATAGACACACTAGATTCCACTCTTATCAGCCTTTTTGAACAGTTATTACTAAATGGATTGACCTTATATTCTGTTTAAAAAAACAAACCTTGATTAAAGCGTTTGGTGATAATATTCAATAACGCTACTGGGAATATTACATATGCTGATTTGCGACATGTGTACAGAAAAACACAATGCTTTGTCTGGACTTAATTATTTTATAATGTATTAAACAACCACTGGAGCCACATTTATGTCGATAATTACCAATGTCGCCAGAAGATTAATGGGATGTGTGCATGTATGCAGCGAACAATGAATCTTACAGTACATCTTCTAAAATTCATTTTTGGTATCTTGTAGTTTCTACTTAACATCTGGTATATTTTTTGAATACAGAAATAGAGAGAGAGGGGGGGAGAGAGAGAGGGGGGGTTTAACGTCCACTCGACACAAACTAGGACTAACATATGGTTTCATTTTATTTCAATAATTCGCTTGCGCGTGGGGTCTTTAGCAGTGGGAGGTAACCGGAGGAAACCCACGAGGTTGAGAAGGCGCATCTATCTCCATGCCACATACGCTCACACCAGGGCTCGAAACCACAGCCGCAAGCCAAAGGTGATAAAAGGTATACTAAAACTCAATAACAACCGTCTTTATAACGACGACTTCCATGTAAATAGCCGAGTGACCTGTCATTCAAGACAGCTGGTAAATACTCCATTATCTCCAATGATATTAATTAATATCTCAAGGTAGATAGCAGCGAGGGAAAGAATTTACGTTACCATGCAACGCGTGGATGCAACCACCAGAACAATTCGATTCAATATTCCATATTAACATAGTCCAAAGCTGGGTTCACACTAGGGGTTTAATCTGAATTCAATTCAGAATAAAGTCTTATTCCGGACTTTGGCCTCACACTCAATTCGATAAAAACCGAATTAAATTTGAATTAACGAATCCGTATATTATTCCGAATGGGGTTATTCGCAGTCAAGATTTGAGTGTGACACGCTTGATTTAGAACAAACTGGTGACCGCCTAAGTCTAAATTTCTATCCCAGAGTCTTGTAACTGTTGCCAGTTTCCAAAAATGTTACAGTCACCCGTGGTGAGGCAATGGCATCCGGGGTCTTGTATCTTGTTTTTCAATGGCTGGTCTCAACAAATTGCAAATTATCTCAAACGTAGGTTCTCTCGCAATGATAAAATTCGTGCCAATAATTCCAAAGACGATATTTCACCCAAAAGCGACGGGGATTACGGCCCGGGCTGCATGGCAACGTGTCGAAGATGTAAGACCCGGCGTCGTTGCTTGTCTCGGGAAATTAAACATAGTAATATTAGACCACCAATACGAATGTTTGGCGCATCCCTCTTGAATGTGGATTACCTTCACCGTGCATTCAGTATAGCGCTTTTTATTCTGAATTCAGGACGAATAACTGTAATGTGACGTACCGCCTTTAGTCCGGGAAAAACCAATCCGAATTCCGGAGGCCGGTCTGTGGAATTCGCATTGAATGCGCATGTAGTGTGAACGCAGCTCAAGAGATCTATATCTTTCACGCCGATTCCCAATTGGTGAATGATATTATTGTCAGTGGACCGTGTTTATAATGAAGATTACAGACAAATCATAAACGTTATGATTACAGGGTACTGCAACTTAGACGTCCGGAAACTGGCCAGTATATTTTATTAGCCCGTTCCAATAATCACGAGTTACGCTTCGGCCGCTCAGAATGGAGTGTGTCTTAACTAATGTCTATCCACATGCACCTTAACCTAAACGTAAAGGATCCCTCGAAAATTGAGAATTGAGCTGAGGCATAATCCAATTGCGCAAATAATTACCAAAGAAGATCAAAATAAAATGAAATGAAATGGGGTTTAACGTCATACCCTTTTGCACCGAACCTGGGCTAATGTTAGCTTCAAAGTGACATTGATAAATTAATTGTCAAAGAGGCGTTCAATCCGATTTGATTCAGATCCCCTATAGTGTATACTATGAAATCTGTTTAGTGTTTATACCTGGGGAAAATGAAGTATGATTGAAATAAACCAACTTCATGTATTAAAATGCAATATATGTTATGGCACAGTTAGCTTAAAGGGGCGTTATTACTTCAGCAATATGGATTAGCAGATTTATCTCTACTGTGAATAAAATTTGATTCCCACACCCGAACGTTATTCTGTACAAATGTCAAGATGCACAGTTGTACCATTTTTTTTTTTTTTTTGTTGTTGTTGTTGTTGTTGTTGTCTTATTAAGCGCATGATGGGTACACTAAATCTACATCATCGTAGAATTATTTAATTATTCCAGTGAGGTGTACAATCAGTAGAAACCTTTAAATGACCATTACTTAGAATTGATCGATTACATAATTATTGGACCAATATTAGAAATTGATTGGTTATTTATAGTAATTTAATATCTGACATTTCATCTAGCTTATGGTCTCTTTAATCCTGTTTATTTTTGTTTCTTTAAGAAGATGTAATGTCATCTTAACGAAATGGTTTTACCGTACCAAGATATATTATATAAATAGACACGTTAACCTTTTACCATCTGAAGAAAAACATATCCCGCGTGTACAGGTGCTCCACTGACTTATATAAATCGCACCTTTAATTTGATTCAAGCATAGAGATACGTAACACTCGTATTATTTTGATACCTGGTCCTAAATAGACACGTTAACATTTTACCATCTCAAGAAAAACAGATCCTGCGTGGTACTCCACTGGCTTATACAAGTCTCGCCCTTTAATTTGATCCGAACGCTTTCGATTTGGTGGCATTCGATATCTTGATTCTTATATGTTTTAATTTTTTGAATTTATCATATATAATGAGACGTTAAGCTTTGACTGTATTTAATTAAGGTGTTTTGAAACTAATATAATATGTACAGATTAAATGATAACTTTGCGGTTGGGTAATACCCCATATAGGCTCATATTATGCGGGTTTAATTTAAACTGTACCATTTGAACATTCTGATATGTCTAGAACAGTCAAGGGTAATAGTACAGGTTACTGCAATTTTTCTTTTCATACATATATTTTGATATACTCGTGCAACGACAGGACCTAGCATAGTTGGTGATCATATTTGTGATTAATGCAATAACGACAAAAAAAACCATTGCATTGGGACTAAGAAATGAGACAATGTGTGCCACAAAATATTTTAAGTGAAAATTCGCTATATTTATCAATACAAGTATGGATACATCTACATCAATGTGTATGTTGAGGTATTTAACACCAATCCTTCCTAGTGAAGTAGTATGGTGGTGATATGTAGAATAGCCATTGAACTTCGCTGTATGTCTGTTTCATGCGCTGTATGTCTGTGTGAATTGTGTCAAAATGTATCATATTACTAGTTGATTGATCGGATTGTAATATTCTATTTAGTTGATCCTACTTCCGTAATTATCACCGTGTCAAATCGTGTTATCAGTTGCATAAGCCGAGTGCAACATTTATTTAGTTAATTATATTTCCGTCAAAATGTCTGAATCGCCGTTAGAACTCAATTCCCGTGGCTTTATCAAACACCGCCAACCTAACACCGTTGTTTTTTCTACTGATCCAGAGCCGAAAACAACGAGACATTTCGTAACTCATACAGCACAATGTTCGAAATTTACGAATGCAACATGGATGGAATTTACACAATCGACTTCGTTACATGGATTGCGGTACATCTGGGATTATGAAACATTCACGCTAAGAAGGTAATAGATTTTCTCTTATATCACTGTTCGCTATTGTGTTCAAACTTAAATTGCTACGGAGTATGTTTGCTTATTATAATTTGTCTTATCACTATCAGATAAGGGGAGGGGCCGTCGTTACAAATCCTATTTGAACCCAGTAAAAAACAACACTTCAATTTGAGACACTTTGCACCAAGGCCTACATATCTAGCGGTAAATGGTATTGTTATGTAGCTACCTTGTATTTCTCTACCTTTTCATCGTATCATTTTTATGGCCAAATACTATTAAGAAGACCAGTTCACTTAAGTTAGCAACATCCTCCATCAGTTACAGCACGCGCATACGATTCCTGTTTGCCTTAAGGCGATCGCGGCGTGCTTGCAGCTTACCACCTGTGAATGAGTTTGAACTATTCCATTTAAATGTTTCTAGTCAACATTTAGGGTATTTTGATTGACTTATTTCTATGTTTGAAATAAATAGGGTTCTTCTTTGCAGTAAATAGTAATTGCAGTAAATAGTAATTGCAGACTGGAACACAATAAAAGTCTCTATGGCACTAAGGAGATTTTATAAGAAAGGAGAATACCTCGAGAGGTTATAAAAGAAAATCCTTGATAATATTAAATTCCATAACGACATGTTAAAAATTGCCGTCTATTACAACGAGGTATGATCCGGACGGGATTATTGAAACACGTTGAAAAAATCCCAGGAAGAATCATCATTTCAATGCCCCTGTCTATTTCAAAAAGATACATGAATTATTGTAGTCTCAATTATACTAACAAGAAGTATTGACCACTGACAACTTACGTTCAGATTGGGTGAGTCAAATGCGACCAGTTTTAAAAGCATGAAATGAAGTGTTAATATACGTTATGGAAACAGTCGGTGTTTAAAGCTGAATTTATGTGCATGAACGCGCTAATTAGTGGTTATACTAAGTAAATGGCAGTATATCTTGGAAGACCATTTATCATTATGGGTACTTTCATTTTATAGCCATGATCATGTCTAATGGCATTTCCATTACTTATTCTTTGCAGACAGTAAACACCAAAGTCAAAGAAAGTAGGTCGAATGTAAACATGACTAATTTACTATAACTAGATAATCAACGTATACATTGAATGAAAATAAACAGGATATCGTTTTTCTCTATGAATCACTTGTAAACTACTACATTCCGAAAGATGAATCGCTAATATGAATACCAGTTCAAACATGGTTCAATTCCGTTCAGTGTTTAGATTGGAATTGAAATTTCGTCGATTTACGCTGCTTGTTATGCAAAAATGTAAAGATATGCCCGTTTTAAACTGGATTGAATCCCAGCAAGGAGATTATGTAGGGTTAACATTTTGGCTTTGTCTCCTTAATTAAATTTTAAATAATCTGACTACACATTGTCGTAGATTAAGCCGTGGCGAATTTAATATATTATAGCGACAAATGCCAATGGACCACTTCCTTCAATTTGGAAATCGCGAAATTAGGCAGAGGGTAAAAATATGCTTGGTATGAAATAACCCACTTCCGCTTAACCGTTTAAAAGGAACATCTAGCCATTACTAATACAAATGTCAAGTCAGATCATCTCTTAGATGGATGCCATCGAATTAACGTGCTTAGTGTTATTAGAAAGCCAGCCACACTGAATAAACATTACTTAAATATGCTTTGTGATTGTTCACTGTGTAAATGGCCTAAAAACAAACGTGACAGCGACCAATACGCTATATAGAGTCAAAATGATAACTGGCACAAACGCAACGATATTCCGAATATTATAGTCAACTTTTAACAAAGACATGCTCGCTAATGTTACGTTTGTTCACCTTTACAACTTCACTGTAGACCATTTTATCAACGAATCGAAAATAGATTGTTATGACTACCGCCATGGAGACTATCTATCCATAGCGATAATTAAATTAGTACGCATGTGCAGACAAGGCCTACATTAAGGCATAATTGCCGCCAGCATGCATTTGTCAAGTAAAATTTACATTGGACTTGTTTTATTTCCGTTGCTGGAAGCTAATAAACTAATTTATATTGGAAACAACAATGGACTCCACCTTGTCTTGAAATAGGAATTTCCATCATTATATATTACTGTACTGTAATTCGATGTCTGAAATGGGACTCATTGTTTGAAAGATTAATTATCAAGTCTTCAACGAATTATGCTGAATACCAAAAGACATGTCGCTTCGCTTTTTCGAATCCAACCTAAAATTAGTGTAAATTTACTTGAATGTCAACGATATATGTCAACACAAAAATCAGTGTCCAAATACATTTCATCAAACTGTTTACGTTTGAACGGGTTTAGACTTTCGTGCCAAAATGGGATATGCCTTACGTGTCGGAAAATTAAACCTACATGCACCTTTTATTTGTGCATGAGAAAGGATATAGAAGGGCCAAAACAGTAACGGTCTGTTGATAATGCCATTAATGGTTTGGAAGTAATGCCACTTCACACTAAGTTAACAAGCCATGGGCGCATGAGTGCGCAGTGATCGCCAAAGGGTTGCTACGCAACGTCACGATAGATACATCCATGCAGCCAAACTGATCCCGCAGTGAATATTCGCTTGGCCGCTACAATCACTGATAAGCATGTCATTGACGAGGCTTAATGAGTACGGCATATTAACTTTTTTACTCCGACAAATTAAATTCTCAAACATTTTTTTGAGGTAAAAGAAAAATAAATAAAGACGTTTGAAGTATTTGTAGTTAAAAAATATTTCCTATTTAGTGTAAATGGGTTTTAAAATGAGTAAAATGCATCATTTTGCCCGAAGCAGTTAGGTGTTAAGTAAACATTGCACGAGCCGTTGAGCCAATGACTACGAGGCGTGCAAGTCAACGCACGTGTTTTAGACAGCCATCCGTGACAGGGATATTTCGTTAGTAATTCTCTGTGAAACAGGTTGCCATGCAGCACGTAAAAAATGCTTTGAATCAGCCACTCAATCTGTGCGACAAACCACAGGCATATATCCAAAACGTATAAATGCTCATACAATCCGCCGCGACTAGCTGATCCACCACATGATGGTGGGGGGGGGGGGGACCAGTCAGCGGACCCACCCTTGCAACTCGTTATCGTTGTGATTGACTGTAGTGGACTTTACGTTTTCAACACTGTAATTTATTCGTTAGTATTATTTCGAAATGGATTTTCGTTATAAATTTTAGAGCCCAAAATAAAGATCTATTCTCTGAACGGTTTGAAATTTTCTTTGGCTGTTCGGTATATGGTTTCCAAACATATTTATTTTGACCATACCCTAGCTGGCAACAATAAACGTGTCCACAATTAAGGCCATGGAAGAAGTCATAACAGGTTGGATTATGTATTTAAACGGTTGTGTTACACTACAGATAACAGGAGATCAGCATAATGATAAGACCTTTATAAGAGAGAGAGAGAGAGAAATGGGGTTTAAAGTCCACTCAACACAACTAGGTCATTTCGGGACTAACATATGGTTTAATTTTATTTCAATAATTCGCTTGCGCGTAGGGGTCTTTAGCAGTGGGAGGAAACCGGAGTGCCCGGAGGAAACCCACGAGGTTGAGAAGGCGCCCCTATCTCCATGCCACATACGCTCGCTCACACCAGGGCTCCCTTAAAAAGAACATGAAATAGACATAAATCGAAAGGGGCTCTATTCCACGCCCGACTGTAAACTCCTGCTTATATAGCATACAACAATTAGTAAAAATGGACAAGAGTGACCATCATATATGGTATTGTTTATTTATCTGATTTTGGTATCTGTAACTGCACTGCGTATTTCCTTTGAAGTTATTATCATGTCATGATATGAATGGTGCACTGACCACTACTACCTAATCTTTGAAGTCCTGTCGAGTGTGTAGCGTGTAAAGGACATATTGAATTAATTACCTGTTTAATACAACACAGACGATCGTGACTTAAGAAAAGTGCATACAGAGTTAAAAGGTCAATATTATATACATTATCAAAACCGCTGGAGATCAGTTTGATAAAAAGTTTTAAATCACTTTGTCACAGTTGTAGGGGGGCGGGATGATTTTTGTTACAAAGGGAATTACCCAGGGTATGGTTCTGTTGTTTTATGCGACAAAAGTGCCGTGTTACTTACTTTGACCTATAGCTTACTTATTAGAACCATTTAACCGTCAAATTACCCGCATGCGATCTTCCTAACATACATTAATCATGTAAATACAATGTACTGTGATAACTGTCACGCCTAAATTATACACATTTGTGACTCATGCTTAATAACTTTTATTCGGTGCTAAACTTTGATATTACTAAATTAGTGTGTACCAGTTCCTATAATTAACCATTTGGTTGGTTATTACGTTTAAGTAGGTCTTTGGGATTTACCAGGTATCAAATACCAATGCTATACCTAAGTCGAATTCTGTACCCTTGCCTTGGACAGGATGTACTTGATTTAGTTATCAAAAACATCAAAGTTTTGTGTCTTATAGGCCTACAGACTTAGATTTGAGCTTTATCTAGATACGCAAGCCAACACATTCGGGAGAAATTATGTTAACCGCAATCAAGGTTTGCATATAATCTGGCCCACAAACCATCATACGTGTTTTAACATGTAGGGTTTTGGACGTAGGGTTTGGTAGCTCGAAACAAGGTAAACAATTTGTATGTGCAGGACCAAAAATCTCTGCGACCAGTCTCTGATCTTCTACGGTGTCGAACACACGCAAATCACGTGTAAGTCTCAACACGGGTTTACTCGAATTCCCCCATAGACAATACGTAATAGCCCCTACTTTAACTACTTCTAACTTGTAGAAAAATCTGGTTAGGGTTATAGTCTCAGTGAATGCCCCTCTTTGCTTGACGATGGTAGCTTTGTAACTCTAATCTAACTTACTCATGTGAAATTCATTATTTTATAGGTTAATGTTAGAACATATTATGTAGGTTAATAAGAATTGTTAATGTCAAAACGTCTCGACCGTTTTCAATGAAAGATTACACATTAATATGTAAAAATATAATGTCATGAATCAAATACGATCACCTATCCGTTGGTAATGTATTACAAGTTTGCTGAATTCTAATTGTTCTGGGGTTTTGCCAGATTGGTTAGTTCAACTTTTTCTGAAACGAGAAGGCATTAGTATTTAAAATTTACAATCCTAGTGGACTATGTATACAAAGAAAATTATTCGCATTGGCAAATAAATGTAATATAAGCCTTTTCAAATCGTAAAATATTTCGGTGACCGGCTTAGTTTCAATTTATAACGGTAGAATATAAGCTTAATTACACCATTAATGTGTATATTCATGAATAAATGATCAACTTTTTTCTGATCGGATAATGGCTGTTATCAGTTCTAATTATGTATTGTAGTGCACACGGAAGATTATATATTTGATAATCCAGTCAATAAGGCGTCTATTCACACGAGGGAACCGACACATAGCAAATATGATATCGCCTTTCAATTAACTTTTGAAAACATAATTTGTCACAGTCGAACGGACATTGGATATAAATTGGAAGAATATAGGGAATTATTAAGTCTCCATTGCAGCTCGTACTTAGTTGCAAAATTATTGCAAAATCCGACCAGGCCACGTTTTATTGTTAGGTTTTGCACGACAATATCATCTAGGTTATTTATATTCCCCATGGTTTTTACCTAATATTAGATTTCTTCTGTTCAAAATGCCAGATATTTTAAACTAGGTTCATCCTCCCTGTTCTTTATCTTATCGACAGTACTCAAATAACAGGGATTTTTTTATCAACAGTTCACACAGAAAGTAGTAATAATAGAGATTCAAGTTCACTGCTTAAAGCTAAAAACAAAAAGAACGCCTTTTTTTTAATTTTCAGGATTATATGGTTGTTATTGGTTTTAGGTGGCATTGGTTTGATGTCCTTCCAGATAGTCGACAGACTTTTATATTTTATGGCTTTTCCGGTTACAGTCAATCTTCATGTTAACTATAACAAATCTCTTCTCTTCCCAGCTGTAACATTCTGTAATCAAAACGCCTTTAGGTAAGATTCTAAATAGAAAGTTTAGTACATTTTACCACCCAGACCCTCTTTCAATATAGCAAAACATTGTTTTGTGACATATATTATGCATATATCTACAATAATTGCAGATAATGTCTGTTGGCATTTATGTTGTGATATATGATATTATACGTGTGGTAAGTAAGTCCATAACCTTATTTTGACCTATATACGAGATGTTGGTGTCTTCGGATAGATTTGTTCATATTAAGTTTTGAAAATCATCTTATTATGTCAGATCAAGTGCCTCAGCAGAACACGGTAGATATCAACTCATTAATAACATGTACACCAACATGCATAATTTCTCACTGGATGACCTAGACAAATATAATAGCAGCAATATACGTCTGGACGATCTGTTCTTATCATCTGCTCACAAGATCGAAGATATGATAGTAAGGTATGGTATATGAACAATAAATTTATTTCCCATTAAATTTTCTTGCCCATCCGCATAATGCACCCGAAATGACGTATGCCGTGCGGTTGGACTCTCGCGGCTTCTGGCTCTTTAACATAGAAATGATATTATCACCGTGAACCTCTCTACCCGATTACAGGTAAAATCGGTGTTTATTAAAGTATCCAATTCCCTTTACATTTTGAGTGAAGTGTTGTAACCCAGGTATTAAATTGGTTCCTTTGAAGTTTAAAAATATATACTGCTTGATGAAAATTAACCAAACAACTAACATAATGTGTGTAATACATGGCGAACTTCATCGTGTACCATTAATGTATTAATAGGCATTTCCGACCAATTACTACATTGAATTTGTTGAGGAAATATAAATGTCGCCGCATTGTTATTACAATTTTCAGGTTTATAAATGTCTGTACATATGCACAGTAAATGTATTAAATAATATGTTTTTGTTTTAAATAATTGACTCCCCGAGAAATGTGACTGTCATGAGTACCAATCAAAATGAACACGGTTAGACGCGAAAACCTACATGTGAGTTTGGACCCATGACACTTCACAGATAAAGTACACATGTTTTGATCAGTTTTCAGAAAAAGAAGTTTGGGCAATGCCAGCAATTATCATCCAAGGTTGAAACAAAGTAATGGTGTCGTGAACAATGCATCAATTTATACTCTTTACCAAACACCAGATATCATTTTAACTCTAAGCGCTATTACAATGTTTAGTTTTGTTGGGTGCTCTTTAGGATCGTTAGTGTTATATTTTATTTTAGTTTGAAAAGTATTGTTACCACATCCACAATAAAAAGAACTGATATCGATATCTATTGCATGACCGATCACGCTATGTTAATTGTATGTATACTCTTCAAAACATTAAGAATTTATTTCATTAAAGTTTATTAAAATCTATGGACTATTATGATATGACAAATAATATTGTTATTTATCATGAGGTCATATCACATTCACAAAGGTTTCTTTTTTACTTAAAATTGTGTATAATGGTACTAATTCCAACTATCATGATGTTTTTATTCTTGGTGGAAAACATAATAACCTTTCTTTTCTGGGAAGGTAACATAATTGATAAATTTTGAACTTATCTCAAAACTAGATGCAATGTAGTTAAAACTGTATTTTCCCAGGTGCAAATGGAGAGGGAGTGATTGCGATGGGACAAATTTTACAAGGAGTATATCCGAACGAGGGGTCTGTTTTACTTTTAATGGTGAAAATAATCAACATTTTAATCAACTTACTGTGGACTCGGTTGGTAAGACAAATGGATTTCCAGTAGGGCGTTAAAACCCATTTCATTTTATTACAAATGACAGGCATGATATAACGAAGAAAATAAACTTCTCTAAATACGACTTGGTTTATTAACATAGAAAATTTCATAATTATTCAGTTACATCTGTTACATATTTGATTAAATGTTTCCCGTGCCATTAACATACCCTCACATAAATTGTTTGTTTTTTTTTACTTTTCTTTTCATTTATTTTGATCAGGTTCTGACAATGGCTTAGCATTAACTCTAAATATAGAGGACTATGAGTATATGCCTGGTCCTAATGATGGTGCTGGAATCAAACTATTGGTACATGACCAGAAACAGTTTCCCAAAGTACATGAGCTTGGAATAGCATTATCTGTTGGGTTACACTCATTTGTTGGTTTACAATTTATTTCGGTATGTATTGTTTGATATGATAAATAGCCCAAATTATCCCCTGTTGGCAGATTCCCATCTTCTTGCTTTCTCACTGCCTTGTACCCTCTGTTAAGTTTATCAGTTACCATATCATTCTCAAATTTTACACTTGTGTGTCGTCTAAATATAAAGCGAATACCATATTCTCCATTTGGAATAACAAATGCTCCAGTTTAATTTCAGATATTGGTTTGCAAGGATGTTCACATAATTCAAACCAGTTTAACTTTTGTAAACAATGAACTTTTTTTTTTCAGGTAAGCAATTTGCCCAAGCCCCATGGTCATTGCAAAACACCCAAATTAAAATATTTTGACTACTATTCTCCAGATAATTGTCAAATAGACTGTTACACCTCCATAGTTATAAACCACTGTGGCTGTAAACTTCACTTCATGCCCCATACAATTGGTAAATACATATATATATTTTTTATCCCCGCTTTTCCAAGTAAGCAGAAGACTATTTAGATGAGTTTATCTGTCTGTCCGTCCACCTGCTGTCGGTCTTTCGGTTCATTTATGATCATTTCTAACTAGATATTATGCTGACTTCCAGGCGTTATGTTTCTATCTGCAATAAATTTATAAGACGAGAACTCAATATTAAAGGAGAAATGATACTCTGGGGGTACATTTGATGGTCCTTTTGAATTAATTGGGCCCTTTCCCCGGACCGAAAATTAGACAAATTGCCCTAAATTTAACGTATGTTGACATGGTAACTTTGATTCTAATTGAGTATTACTTTCACAAAATCAATACCTTGACAAAATTCGATGATGAATATTTTCTGTTTAGGCTAAGCAGGTACTTCGATCTGATTGGTCGGGCCTTTGGTACACAATGATTCTTCTTCTACTTGGCGTAGAATGTTTAAACTTGATGTGCGAATGCCTTATAACACGTCTCATTTTATTTGGGGTAGAATGAAAGTCTTGGTTCAGTTCGATGATTAACATTTCCGCAGCTCAGCAATTCCTTTGGTCGATGCTTTGGGACAGGACAACTGTGATTCTAACTGATGGAGAATGATAACACTTTGTGTATAGTTTGACTGCCAAATGCTTCAAAACCTTACTCAGTTTGATCGTGGACATTTTATTAAATATGCAAGTAGTATGTGTCATAATTAATTGTGTTTTATTAGACTTAAGAGTAACAGTCGACTATCGTTTGCTCGTTTGCTGCTATTTTTAAATACAAACACTCGCACGTGTTTTACAGTGAAAGGCGTCACGCGGGTCCATAATTGCAACTAGTTTAAATAATGGTACGCCAACATCAAAGGGTCACGTCACATCTGCTTTTTAAAAATATATATTTTCATATTTTAGGTTCCCCGAACGTGTGTTCGTTAAAGCAATATTACTCATGTTATCTTCCACAAAAAGGTAAGATGTAATCTCAGGTGTTCAGGTCAGTACTCCAGATTAATGTTGATTGCCGCTTGTGTACTATTAAATTGAGATATAACAGTGATCTAATCCAATGTAACGATTTCCTTGGTCTCTGAAAGTGACCTGTGATTCGCAATTCATGTGTTATGAAATAGATTTTTTTTTTACCAGATGTGCATATTGTTTCGTTTTATTTCGGGTGTTACAGAGCAAAATGATCGCATCTTTTGCCTGATTTTAAAATGAATTGAATCTCACCTGAATAAAATAGTATAGTGGGCTAAAGTGCTATTATTCGAACACAATGGGGATTCGGCGCTATACGGCAATACTATACACCGAAAAACACCATGTTATACTAAATACAGGAAAACACACTAAATAGTTAACCCGGAGGCTGTTTTCCGGTATTTAATGTTTTTCCGGTGTTCGGTATAACATGGTGTTTTCTGGTAGTTTTACGGTTGTTTTCCGGTATATAGTATAGCCGACGCTACTCAGAAGACGCCATGATACACAAACAGGCAGTAGGCGATCCACTCCCTCGACTAGAATACACAGGAATCGGATCCAGGAACGAGTGACTGTTACGTGTCAGGGGTAACAGCTGCAGTCCACTCCCAGGGAATTGTTGTTGTCCGGGCTAAATTATCTTGCAGTTTACACTCAAGGGTTGATGGAATGTTAAACATTCAGTGCCAGTTCTGGCTTTCTAGATTTGACGCTCTGTTTCACGAAATTTGTTTAATGAGTAGGATTGTAATTTTTGGTGTGCAAGAGCCATAGGTGTAAACATATTTAATTTCTTTGTTTTTCCAGATCATTTTATTGATGAAATGCATCAAACGTGTTCTTGTCCAGTTTCTTGTGATTTTAAAATTTACGACCCTGCACTATCATATTCGTCTTTGTCAACCATGGTTCAATCCCGACTTCTTGACGGGGTTAACATGTCAGCCATGACCCGGAATTATAACCAAGCAAGGGAAATAACTCACCGCCTACAAAAGGAATACGCAATCCCGTTCAATATGAAGTTGCGGAACGTAAAAATAAAATATGTAACATTAGAAACAGTTGTATTACAAGATTTGTTAAAGCAGCTGAACGACCAAAGAAACGCGGTGATGAGTGTTTTTACAGAAATCGACAGAGTCGGAAATAAAACGAAACATTTATATCATTTTCGTAAATATATGGTGTCCAAAAATTTTGTAAGAGCCGGTTCAGCAATGGAAGAGCGGTCGTTTTTCTCGGTGACAAATGATATGCAACAATTTGTGTTTCATGCGAAAAGCTTAGTTAACATTATAGCTTCTACAAATGCAACCACAAAGGAATCACGAGACTCATTGTTTGTATTCATATCAACGATTTTGCGAGCAAAAATGTTTATGTGCGATAACGCCATAAGTAACTACACGGAACTCTCTGAAGCGTTTCGAATGGGGAAACCCATATTTAATTACTCGTATCATGACAAAGAATGGCATGAACGGGAGGCCATTATACCAAAGGTGCTTCTCCAAAATGCTTTCAGTTTTTCAAGAATAATACGCAATCGCACGGCACGGATACCTGATGAACTGAAACAGATTAAAACGTATTTGCAAAAAATGCTTGACATGACATCAGAAGCTTATTATAATTCTACATTTAATGCTACCAAATTCCATATAGCCACTGTTCAGTATCTATACTGGTGTCGCAATTTCCTTCAGGGCAAAAGTCACCTTTTAAAAGAAGGCTCTCATTGGCCAATTACTGAAATGACTAAACAACAAAATAAATTAGAATTAATCATGAATCAAATACGCTTTTTGAAAAATAATATTTTGAACTCCTTGTCGAGTTTAGCAACTAATCTTGAAAATGTTGAGAATTTATTTTTAAAGCGGATTAAAGATGGGTTGGATATGTGTGACCAATATTTAGAAGATGGTTCTGTTAGGAAATTAGACATTGCGAAATTGTTCGTCTCGAATACCATAAAAGAGGGTTCCAACTCTTTAACTGTTTTATTTAATGAAGTACGAACGCGGGGTCAGATAATATTCGACTATTGGGGCGATTTGTTAATGAGTTCAGATGCTTTGTGGAAATTAGTGTTATCTGACGTTGATATGGCATCCTATTATAAACGCATGAAGATGACAAAATATTTACAGGATTATGACACTGTGTCGGAGAGGCTTACCAAAGAATACGAATCTTATCGCGATTCCCTGGATCTGAGAAAAATAGTCCAGCATGTTGATGATGATTTCCTACGCGAATTGAAATCACTGATCGCTGAGTTGGAAGATTTCAGTGAGTCTGAAAAAGTGGATCATAATTTTGTCAGGTAACGTAGATACTGTCAATGAGATTGACATGATATCTGTTTGTTATTTCTTTCTTTTAAAATTCCCCTTTTTGGTGGTGGGGGGGGCGCACAAAACGAAACTAAATAAAAAGATTGTGGAGAGTGGTATCATTAGTGGAGTTTGTTTGTTCACCGATTCTTTTTATTATTGCTCATTTTTGTTTAATAGTCCGATAACGTTTGATGTTCATAGTAGTTGTTATCTTGCAGATCCTTTTGAGGTCAATACGTGCCCTATGTCATAAGTCTGTTTTATATATATTTGTAAATAGTATATCCACAAAATTACATGCATTGCCTATCGAACGTCAAAATAATTACTAGTTAATTTTTATTGCAGGTCTAATTTTCTACTGGTTAATCTATATTTCAAGGAGTTAAACTACGAACAGATCACACAACAAAAAGCTTACGATGTCTTCGCTTTATTCTGTAAGTTATCTTAATCAAGTATTGTTAAAGTCGCAGTAAACGATAGTCGTATCGAAAAGTATACTGGGGTGAAATCAATAGAGATATAATCATCTAAAGTTCATATTTACTGTTCTTAATGAATATGAAAATTTGCACATACTAGAACTCCACTCCATTATTGAAATTCAGGCTATTAGACAGATATGACTATGACACAGTTATGTTTCAGAATATTGTCTTTGTTGAGTTAAATATTGGATTTTAAAGTTATAAGCAATGCTGAAATTTGGTATCTTTTAAATGCGATATTTGTGGCTAAGTGGATAAGGCGCTGGTTCGCTAGTCTGGAGGTCGGGTGTTCGATCCCTGCATTGGCAGAGAAGGTTCAACTCGATTTTCCGGCGTGATTTCCTCTTGTCAGTGATGCAGAAGGAGGGACTGACAAGAACAGCTGCCTAGTCGTTCGGATGGGACGAAAAACCGAGACCCCGTGTACACATTGGAGTGCACGTAAAAGATCCCATGGCAGTTGGAATTCGATATAAGAGTAGGCCGTAGCGCCGCTGCCCCGGCAAAATTTCCCTCATAGCACACTGTATGGCGTATGCCCGTCTTCCATTAGCCCAGGTTAGATGCAAAAGAGTAGGACGTTAAACTCCATTTCATTTCATTTTTGTAAAAGATAAATGTTAATATTTCCAGGTGATATTGGAGGATCTATGGGGTTATTTATAGGAGCAAGTGTAATGACTATATTTGAAATAATAGATCTTCTAGTTAATAGTTGCGCTGTAAAATTGTTTACAAAACGAACAGTAGCGGAAACTGCTGTATAACTCCACCAGGTTGATAAAGTATGTTCGGAGTTGGAAAATATGTTGCATTGTGTTCATGTGATGTGTGATTGTGATTATTAATAGAATAAATTCTACACCAAATGGGATATTCTAAAGGAAATGGAACAGTATAGTGTGTTTATAGTGATTTGGTGGAAAAAGCATGTTATATATTTTGCTTCAGAGAATAAAAAAAACTTTTTTAAGCTGTTGTTGTTATCCTTTTCATAAGGAAAATAAGTTGCCTTACTATTACAAACATTAAAATCTCATCTATAGATTGCTGTACATAGTCTGGAATGTAATTGTAGTGTTCGCATATAAGAGTATTCTAAAATTGCACCAAATCTACAATTATGCTTTTCACCGGCTGGCTAAATTATGGTTGATTTGTTTTGGTTTTTTGTAATCAACATTAGGCCCAGGGCCAGCCTCTTCTATTCTATATATCTCTTGCGTCCGAACTAAATATATTCGAGGCCATGTCTTTTCGTTATAATTTACATATTGCCATATCTATATCACAAAGCTACTATATGAACTACCAGTGTTTCCTAAACTGGCGTTTATGAAGTCCAAGATTTAGGTGAAACTGGAGAAATATTATTAGTCCGTGAGCGTCTGAACGCATATTTCTTCGAAAATATTGATCGACTTCTTCCAATGGTATGTGCGAATCTAAATGGTAACTCTGATACTATAAGGTTTTACATAATCTGGCGACAACACAGATGTAAAGCACGAATATTTCTTAACATCTACAAGAGAAACAATAGTCTCTCCATCACATATTACCCTGACCACAGAGCCTCCAATTAAAGCGTGTGTTTTCTTTAGAGTCAAAACTAGAATAACACCACCGATCAACAATGTGGTCAGGGCCACTTGGACTTTGCTGTATATGCATTTGGTATAATATAATATGTCGTTTGTGTTGACTATAGGAAGTTATTATAAACTAAGTCTCCATCGTCCTGGGCCATTTATGTGTAGTTTTAAATGGGATATATCTGGGTTTAATATGGCAAAGTAATAACAGGTAGTTTATCTTGCTCTCTTGCAGTTACTATAACACGTAATTTGGGTAAAAAAAGATACATTTAATATATCTGGGGATTTTTTATTTCATGAAGACCATATAATTTTTCTAATGCAGTTGGATAGTCCGGTACACCTACCCCAACCAAGCTCCACAATCAATAATGTGCTGTTTATAATTATATGTATTGTGTGCATGCTAATTTCCTCTTGACACTGCCGTCGAAATTTATTTCAAAAATAAAAATTAGACGTGTCCGAATTTTTAATCAGATCCCATAACAAATCTATCGAATGCCAGACAACATCCACGTGGTTACAATGCAACATCTTTTAATAACAAAAACTAACATTCATTGTTGGTAGTTCCATCCTCCGGTAGATATTATTCTACTAGGATTAAAGTCTATTAAATGAGATGGCGAGGATGAAAGTGATGATGGTGATAATGATCTATGATTTCAATTTTCACTGCGTTAAGTAATTTATTTGGCAGTTTTCAGAGACTGTTGAATAATTAAATCCAGAAGTTCGAACACAGTTAAAACACTGGCACCAACAAATAATCCCATAGAGCCACCAAAATCACCTGAAATAATACAGATTACATGTTATAACTAACTTCAACAGATCAAAACCGTTCGCTTTGGTTCATTGCGATGGTAACTGCCCATGGCTATGTTATGATAGACATTAAGGGAGGTTCAGATGAACTCCGCGATTGAGGACAAGAACGAGGCGATTCCCTTTTTGAATTTTGAATACTATGTCCTCAGGTCTCGAGGGCTTCCATTACGACGGCAGCGGAACTCACTGGTGAAAACGTCTTGGACCCTCTGAAGTCTTAAGTGAATCGTCGAATAAAAGCGAAATGATAGAATGAATCGACATTTTCAATGTGCACTTTATATATCTGTTTGAAAGGCATTGTTATCAACAAAAGACTACCACTTACAGAAAAGGGCGAAATTATCGTATGCTATTTGTTGCGTTATTTCTTCATAACTTTTCTCTCTATAAAATATATCTAACTGCAGAAAATTCTCTCTGAAATAACAATCAAATCCTATTGATGAATCACTTAACACCCAACGCTACCCCCGTTGGCTCAAAATGTGTGAATACACATGTCTCTGTAAGGAATCAATTTAATTAATCAGAAAGGTTTAAGACATGCTCCAGCAGCGCTAACAATTAATGATAAGGTGAGGGGTATATCTTACAGTACTAAATGCAACACGGGAAAGGAGTTAAGGTATATTTTCAGTTAGATTGAGTCAGTCATTATTTAGCTATCGAACACCTGGGATTTAATCAAGAGTAGGCGGAAGCTCCGCTTTCCGGGAACAATTTCCCATCAGGCATTGTCTTTCAAGTTGGGGTAGACGTTAAATCCCGTTTATTTTCATTTCGGCCATCACCAAAAGAGGACAATAGAGAGGGGTAACCATAAATGAATCCTACTTACTTGATAAAACTGGAATCTATTTTGCCTTCATCCATAAACATTTGTAAGTCATACATCAAATCATCTAAACTTTTTAAAAACAGACTTTCTATATTGCCCACAGGTGCGAGTAAGTCGTGTAATATTCTATACTGAGTATAATTTTGTTCTATTTCATATTTCACATCAGTAAAATTTCGTAGGAAAAGACTCATATTTTTATAATTAAAATAGTCTAACATGTCTGCATCATTGATAGCCACGTCCCAAACAGCAGTCGTAGCATCGGCCAGCAATGACCAACCATCAAAAACACTTTGCCCACGTGACCTTAAATCTTGGAAGAACATTTTTAAGTTTGATATGCCATTAAAAATATTACTCGACGTCATTTCCTTGGCCACTGCCATTTTTGTAATGTTTCCATATATAATAAAATCAGACGCACACCCCAAACCATGCTCTAGCTGTTTAATTAGCGATGCTTTTAACTCTTCGAGCGATTTTCTTAAACTGGATAAATGTTGTTTAATTGAATTAACAACTGCCTTGTACTGTCTACTGAGCACAGAGAGGTTGCTGATTCGTTGTGTAATTATTCGCTTTGGATAATCAATTGTTTCAAAATAAAACGTACTTTTACTGTGAAAATATCTCCGGCCTGAATGTAAGAAAAGGACACGGGCTTCATGGAGTTGCGTCTCATTTAAGGTTTTATTATGATAAGCCTCTTCTAATATGGCGGACAGATTTTGTAATTTGGATTTATACAGTAGTATATCATCGCCGACTCTTATTGAATACGTTTCAGCGTAGACTGAATGGTTTAAAGAATGTTCTAGAAGTGGTTTCGGAATTACAAATATGTTATCATCGCGTGACTCGTTTTCAAACTGGTAACGAAAAATTGGGTTTCCCGTTGCATATGAATTATACAGATCCGTGTAGTTTGCAAAAGCTCGATCAGCAAGGTCAATTCGTCCATTAAGCTGATTCAGTGTCATGATATACAGAGTCTGCCGCATGCTAAAATTCTGAAACTCTGGGTCAATTAGTTGTATAATTTTGGTTTCTATTTGGTACGAGAACTCCTGAAAACCCATTGCCAGAAAATTAAACGTTCGCTCCTCCATGGCATCTCGTGCTCGCGCAAAGTTTTTTACCACCATATATTGTTGATATCTGTACAGAAAGTCTTTTATATATAACACATCTTCAATCTCATTGGATACTGTAGTTAAAAATTCCTCCTGTTCTTGTATTGTAGCTTGGATTTCGTCTACCATCACGTGCTTCAACTTCTGTAACTGTAAGCTTACGTCTTGCTCCAGGTTTTGGAATCGCTTAAACTTTAACTGGTCCATTCTGCTCGTCGTTTCCCGTGCATAATCATAGCGTTCCTGGAGGTTGGAACCAGTTGTTGCTGCCAGTAGTCGATCCGTTGCGTATGTAGACGTAGCGGCAAAAGATAGAGATGGGTCAAAAATAAGAAAATGACATGGAACTGGACACTCGCATTCTGCATGTACCTTGTTTCTGACTTGACCTTAAAGTAAAAAGATTACAAGGGAATATTTATGTTCTCGCCATACATCTGAGGAAGGTGTGGGAGCAATCAGACACCAACCTCTGGGAAAGTAAATGATTATATAAGAAAATTTGACTGATGTTGGTAAAAAAAAGTTCTGATCAAGGTAGATATGAACACATATTTCTAATAAATCAACTTTCCATCAGATTAAAATGTAGCACTTAGCCATATGAAATACCAAATTCAATATGTCACGAGCTTTGACAATAATTTTCCAAATAATTAGATTTTTTATAGTTACCAATGTATTTTAGGAAACATCCATAATACTGTTGTAATGTGCAAATCTGAGGAAGGTGTGGGAGCAATCAGACACCAACCTCTGGGAAAGTAAATGATTATATAAGAAAATTTGACTGATGTTGGTAAAAAAAAGTTCTGATCAAGGTAGATATGAACACATATTTCTAATAAATCAACTTTCCATCAGATTAAAATGTAGCACTTAGCCATATGAAATACCAAATTCAATATGTCACGAGCTTTGACAATAATTTTCCAAATAATTAGATTTTTTATAGTTACCAATGTATTTTAGGAAACATCCATAATACTGTTGTAATGTGCAAATCGGTGGTTTACCTTAAATTGAAAAAGAACGATTAATGCGGTTTATCCATCTGACCGTCCACACAGGTGATAGGTCCTTTAAAACTACCCGTTGTAGCGCTTAATCTGTTATTGTTTAATTTGAGCTCGGTATACTTTTGGTTGATGACAGGGTGTTTAGTCTAGTTGACACTTATAGCCAGGTCACTATCTGGGTAGGGGACGAAAATTTACGACCAAGACATTAAAATAAAATCTTATTGTTATTTCCTTGTAGTTTTTATGACCACCAAGATGCTATAACTACACCCAAACGCAGTAAATATCATTTTCAGAGAAAGGTAATACAATCAGAAGCAACTCTAACGCTGACTTCAGCTGAACAAAAATATACATAGGTTGCCAGGCAACAAAACATACATCCACATAATTTAAGTCGTCCGAGCAGCCAACAAGGGTTGTCGCATATTTTTCTTGGGTCAGTAATGAAAATACTAAGTGATCATTAGACTTTGTTTTTGCTTCTAGTTCTGTCGCATGCTAACGTTAAGTATACCAAACATGTGATGTAAATTTAGCTGTTCCATTGATCAAAATTCGTCGAAAATCAAAAGCCATAACTCAGCGACTATTTATTTGAATGATTGGAAATCAACACGCTTTCTTGATCCATGCGAATAAATCTAAAGTTTATTGAATGATGACATTGGTTTAAGAGCGTCCAAAATATTTTTCAAAGTGACCAAGGTCCATAACTGCCACAGTTATTATCGGAAATTGTTAGTGTTCGTATAAAAATTGATATGGCACAGTTGATAATAAATAATCAAGGTAGGAAATACATACCTTTAATAGAAGGCATAAAGTGGTGACGACATCCACAAAGTTCATTCATAAACTGCGTCATGCACGTCAGTCTACAGGCATCGGGCGAATACCGTCGATAATACGGCGATTTGTTCTCAGCACAGTCTCCGTGGGGCTTCGGTAAATTGGCGATCTGAAAGAACAACAGAATGTTACATAAGCCACCAAGGTCTTGTTGAAACTAAAGACACATTTTATTATTCTGTGAATGGAGCCATACTTAGGAATTTCTCCATTCCGAAGGTCTACTTATTATCTACTTGTCCGATATCTATTATCTACTTGTCCGATAGATCCAAAAGATTGAGGCAAAACACAAATGCTAAATTCACTGATTCTTTTTTCGTGGTTCTTTTTTATTATAAAGGCTAGAGTCAACAGAAATGTCTAGATTTGAAACTTTTAACAAATGTGTATTAAAGACATTTGGCACCAAGTGACGTCAACATAAAATGGATTGTGATATTTATGCTCTGTGTGGGAAAATGTTGGTACTAAATTGTCCATGTTCCTAACAAAGACAGGACTGGTTAAACAATCATAACCCAACATTGTGGCTTCAATTTTTTAGATAACCGCCTGAGCCTTTAGAGAATTGGTTCGTTAGACATACACGTGTATAGTTATCATACTAAAACCAACGTCTATTTAATATTTTATATATCGATTCTTTGCAAAGAAAGGAAGCGAAAATGTGTAAACAGGTCGACGTTCGTGTTAACTAAACACATTTAAGAAACAGTTCTCGTTAGCCTGGTTTATGCAGCAAAGGAGACGCTAAACCCCATTTCATATTAAATGAAGGTTCAGAAATATCTTTTGGAGTAAAGGGTCTTTTTGAATCTAACCGTGTCTGTTTTCCTTTCAATCCTTTTATACACTTGTGTTACTATTCGAAATATCACAATATATCATCCAATTTCAGAAAGCTATATTGATCTAAATTAAAGTGCACTGGCTCCTTTAATATTCGTGCTCCACAGCGACCCTCAAACTTTCTACATCAATCATAAAATTTGGCATCTACATAAAAGGCTGATTCACCGATATTTTTTTGCGATCCGTTGCGCACTATTATGAAGGTTGATAATAAATAATTACGTTTGATTTTATTACATGTTTCACTGGGATATAATCATTTTATTTAGTGCATCACAAACTACCGACCGAATACAATGTCACATTTAATGAAAGGTTTTTTTTTTATGAGAGGATGAAAGATCAACTGAAACTTCCATTGCTAATCTAACTATTACTTAACCGAATTTTCTCTAATTGAAATATGAGCTAAATAACATCCGAGTTTGTTATTTTTGTGGTTTTTGTGTTGGAACACTATATGAATGCAGTGTGATTGATATACAGGGAGTGTGGTAGTTGTGTTTAATTGCAAATAGATCTATAGGTTTTAACAAACACAATCGTCTCTGAATACAATTAAGTAGTTTCAAGCAGTTTTCGAATTCAGTTAATTGTTAGCAGTTCAATGCCTACATGTAACCATGTCTGAAACTTCATCCATACTTGATTAACCACGATAATTTAAATTCTAAAGTGCAGAAGATGCTTGCCGAAAAGATTAATGAAACGTTGTTCATTGCGAACATTTCGAATCAAAATATTATTACACCTTACCGATACAAGCTGCAGACCTAAAAAAGCGTGTGCTCCTGTTGGTATTGCCAACCCCAGTTCATGTACTTTAGGGAACTCCTTTTGGTCATGGAATAATAATTTAATGCCAGCTGCGGTATGGGGTCCTGGCATATATTCGTACTGTTCTACATTCAAGGTTAGTTTTAAACCATAATCGGAACCTAAAAGACATAAATACTAAATAAACCATAGCCAAAAGCTCTTAACATCACAGTATTCTTCAACATTCTACCTCATGCCAGCCAGACAACTAATCTTCAACGAACTTTCTTAACATGTGCCCCATTCTGACCGAAAAAATTGTCGGATGCCCAAAATTCTTCAATTTTTGTATTTTTCAGTCAATTTGGCCTAAGAAATGCCCCTGCAGAACTGGGCATACGAAAAAGTGAATTATTGTCCCAACCCTCCTTTCATGGTGACTATTTTGGAGTATTGGAAATTAATATTATTTTAAAAGTAATCTTAAAACTGTTTTTACCAAACCCGTACGAAAGTAAGATAACGGAGTGATCATTTAAAAGAAAAATAAATAACCTGCCTCATGGCTTTTCATAGTTTTAACTACTGCAAAAAATTAAAGAGGTAGAAACTAACTAAGGAAGTGTTTAACTCACCAGTTGATGTGACAGCGAGTGCATTGTGAGATTGGTGATTAAAGCTATAACACACACCGTGATCTGTAAATATCTCAGTAAAATTGTCGGGTCCACATTGCTCATTCTGCCATTCACATCTTTAAAAAAAAGATTTTATTACTAGGTGGAATCTATGTAAACAGAAAATGAGTTATGTCTGTTGCTGCCAGCATCAACAACAATATGTTCATCTGACTATCACTATGAAAATGGAAATCTTTAGACCACTAATACAAATGGGATTTAGTCCATTTACTGATGTACACTATTTTGAATACATATAGTCCATAGGACTTTTTGGTTTTTTATGACTAATTTTGCTCGATCTGTTTGTTCGATCTGAACAAAATCAAGGCATGTGTATGTGGGTGTGGACTGAACAGGATCAGGGCATATGGGTATGGTTATTGTTACGTGTAGTATGGAAAAAAAACTTATTTTGGAGACATGAAATGACAGCTTTTATTTCTAATCTTAACCAAGTGACGAAAGAAATTTATTCACAAATTTATCGGTGGAATAAATAATTTAGCTGAAAGGATTCTAAAGGCATATTGTTTTATGTTTGGTATGTAGCAACTAAGATAATGCCGACTACAACCAGATGAAACGTTAAATAGTTTTTGAAAGGGTAGTCGAATATATTTCGTAATCCCTAAAAGGCTTATACTACTTGACATGAATCATATGAAATGAATGTCATAACCCTGGGTTACTACATTTGTTATATCGTTCAAACAAATTACCCACGTATTTAGTTCATTTTGTTATATTAATAGATGGACATTTCACAATTTGAGAGTATCAAATAATTATTCATAATTGCATATAATTTAACTTCAAATACTTGAAGGTCAGACTGTCAAATAAATCACCAAATATTACTATAACATTAATAAAGTAGCAAACATTTAAGTTAATATAGATATTCAGAGAGCTAGTATAGGACTATAAGTGCTTAAGGCCAGAGTAAATACGAGGAGTCGGGTGCATAGCTGAAGTCGTAATTTAATAAAATGTATAATTTAAGTTTAGTTTTGAGAACGTTACCTATGGCTAAAATCTTTAATATGCTCAGAAAAAATAATCGACAAAGACAACCCAAGTCTATATTAGTTTGCAGAAGTTATGTCGTTCAGAAGCTTGAGTAAAGCTGGTCTAAGAAAAGGGACCACAGGGCTTGGATATTTCATCACTATCAGCTTTACTTTAAATCAGAAGTTATAAATGGAATATACACATGTGTAATTAACTATAGCCAACTAATCAGACGGCAAATATTTAAATCGCTGAATTTCAAGTTTTGCCATGATTCACACAATTCACAACAAATAAAATACTTGTATATCCATATTAAATTAAATGGTAGTCTATTATATTTTTTTTAAATAAAGCGACTCTTCGATTCAAAGACTCGTTTACTATACCTTATAATGAGATCTTCTTTGGTATGGGCTGTTTGATGAAAGAAGTCATCTAATGTAATATTTGTAGAGTTATAATACTCTAGTGCTTGTGTAGAGAAGTTACTAGATGAAGTAAACATCTGATCTATTAGTTCATACCTATTTAACTTTGTTGCTGCTGTTGACCTGAAATTCAAACATGTATTAAAATATACATTATTACATCGTCGTTATAACATATACAGTTGATTCGGTACCTAGCTCTACACTAAGAGTAGTTTACATATATCATAGTTGATGACAACTACAATTCCTGACACCACTAACTCTCTGTTAGAGGCATTATGTAGGAGCTAAACTTTCCTATTTCCAGCCGTGTATCTGGCATCAAATATTAAAGGGACTATCCCGATAAGAACAGAGTCTCAAAAATTAAAGTCTGAGTATTTCTGAAATTTGTGGACCAAAATATAAAGGCATAGTGTATTTACCTTGTCTCAAAATTTCAGCTCGTTTAGATGTGAACGTCGAAACTGCTTATCCGGACACGAAACCCTTTTAAGATTTCGGGTCAGTTTTTTAATTGGATGACCTGATAATCGATTTCCGTTTCTTGGGAGGTATATACAGTGAAGGTACCATGTGTTATGCTTGATAACAAAGGGTAAATTTCACCTGTTTTATCCAGACAGCGTATAATACAACGGTCTCCATTTCCAGATGAAGACTGTCGGGTTTAAGTTACTTGCAAGCGTATCACAAATATCGAGTTACTTGGGTAGTGGGTTTTAAGGGATTTTAACACGAGATTAAGCAGTTTTATCGGGATTGGACCTTTAAATGAATTAATATTTAGACAATTATTTAAATGAAGGTCAGTGGGGAGAGGTAGGGGACTTAGATATTGAGGGGATTTTAATGTCCGCCATATCTACGTTAAACGCTACTTAAAATTGACGATTAAAGGACTAACAATCTAGACATTGTTGTTTTGTTTGGGAATTTTTTTTGTTTGTTTTTTTTTAAACGTAGAATAAAAACATTCATAACTTTGGCCAGAATAAAGTAACTTAAATATTTAATGTATTCATATTTTAAAAGTTGCATATAAGACATTTTATAATCTTTCATCATATCATTACCCTTGAATTTACAATCGCTTGGCTGTTTTAAAAAGCAATCAAAGACTCATCTTTTTCCGAATGCTTATTAACATTTGCGGAGAGCTAATAGCCCCTTGAGCATTAACTTTAATGGATTTGTGCGCAATATAAGAACTCATCATTATTATTATTTCAAATATGCATTTTTTTCACATTAACACGTTTTCAAATATTTGCATATCGCCTTTAGCAATTACTGTGCGTTGTATTATTTATAAAATACATAGTAGTTATTAATTCTAGATAGGATACTGTTTTTATAACACTTTGATACACGACATAAATATTGATCACATCCTTTATATCTTTATATATTAAATTCATTAATGTGAAATATTTACCGCATTCACTAGAAATAGTTGGAAAACATGTTACTTTTAACAATCGCTGCTCAAGATCACCACACCAAACTACAGCATCTGCTGGAAAGGGATCGTTTCAGGGAGGTGGCGTCATAGTTTGGACCTCTATCAAGGTCAATTTCCAGTCCCAGTTGGTGGTGGTCCAAGGCAATCTCACCGCGTAACATTATGTTGACGCCATCCTTCGTCCGGTGTTGCTTCCATTGCTGGTTGAACATGGCGTCCGTCGACGGGTGGTTTGCCAGCATGACAACGCACGACCCCACACTGCGAGGTGGACGAGAGACTTTCTGAACGACGGGTTCGAACTCAAGCCGTGCCCTACGAACTGTTGCAGAGTTGGCGCAGACAATTCAAAATCATTGGCAATCAATCCGTGCCAGTCCATGCCAAGGCGACTTCAGACATGTGTAAGTGTTCAGGGTGGACATATACGATATTGACTTCAGCTGACCTGCTTTGTCCATGGTTCTCTGAATTCTCTCAAGGCATTATCCACAGATGATTGTAATCTCGATTTTGAAAATTGTTACGTACATTTGTTAAAAGTTGTTACGGTAAATAAACTTTGAATTTGGCATTGCCTTTGAATGGCTTTGAGTGCAATTTAAATTTAATTATGATGTGTTTCTGTATCGTTTATGGTGTGTTAATTCAACATAAGCCATGAAACACAAGTACATGTACATATTATATTCATCAACGTGGCTAACGGGTTTTATGTAAATTCGGATTCAATACATGTATATGCATAGTGTGTAATTCCAAATTAATTATTGTTTCTTTACTGTGTTTGTTTAGTTTTTATTCTCATATTAGATAGAATAAATCGCATTAAATTAATCGTGCCATATGACATGCTTTTAATCAAACCCATCCACCATGATTCGCATTCCTGAAGCCATATCAGCCATTAACAGCTTAATGAAACATTTAAACATAAAATCGATTTACCCAACAAACGATACACAATTAAAACTTCAGGCTTTGTTACGCCATTGATTACAATTAGTTAAACCCATTGCGTGATGTGTATATTTATGTATAATTAGATTTGACGTAAACTCGATAAGAAAAAAATGGTTGTTTACTTTGAGAAATCGCATGTTCTTGGATGCATTCAAGGGACTTTTAAAGATGGTTTGGTGGCAGCCTGAATTAAGTTCCTTTCTGTATTATATTCCCTTATTATTGACAATATTAAAATCATTAATATATTCGCTAAAACGCGCTAAACCGTTTTAAAATACGATGTACCAAGTTGTAAAATCTTAAAATCTTGTTAATTATGCCACGATATTCATGTACTGCACACGACTCTTTGTCCATCAAAATTACTACATTGACATTTTGTATATATCCATTTAAAAATACCCTAAACTATCACGACTATTTTCTACGAAACGCAAATGAAAAATGCGTGTAGTATTCTATTCTTGTCGAATGCATGATCTTCGCAGATCTAAATACTACTATACCAAAGCATGCAGCTCTGAACGACATGGTCAGTATCTTTTAAAAAGCAACTTTAAGGGATTTATATAAAATGAATTTGTGGAATTTGCTCTATAGTAGAAGTTTGTGTTGCTATAACATTAAAGTACTATTTACTTGTTAAAAATATCAGATTATTTTTAACCATGTGGCGTTCGTCATTTTAAAAATATTTTAACGAGTGATGCCACTTCAGACACTTCCGCAACAAGGAAATTGCATGTCTCCCAGCTGTATCATTAAACTTGGTGAACTGATTATGAGATAAACATAGTAATTCGTATAATTTAGGGGAACATTGGTGTTTCTGCCAGGAATAACACCTGCCTAGAGACTTTTAAAACTTGTAATTCAGTTCAACGGTTTCTTATTCACGGAACTTAAATATTTCTGCACCTACATGATTCATTTCTCTGCTTATTTATCTAATGGTCCGATCTGGGGTTAATTATGTTCCAACCTTAGATATAGTATTGTATTAGCAAGTTGTTATTGGGCCTAATGAGTACGGTACTATATAGCATATACGTGACTATCAATTTTCTTGAAAACATCTGAATGTTACGGACATTTTTATAACTAATTAACGTAAAGTATAGAGCCGAATCTGGTACCAACCTTGTCTAATTTTCTTTGGTGGCCACAGGATTCTAACCGCGAATTTAGTTGGCTACATGACTTGCTAAATCTATTTTTAAGGCGAACTCATGGTCGCTCAGTTGTACATAAGGGCTAGGTCCAGGTTGGGGTTACATCCGTCAGCATTCAGCTGGAAATGGAGAAGCTGTACTGTACGGTGTCTGGATAAAGCCAGGTGAAATTTACCTTTCGTACCAGAACGTGGATCATGTACTGCATGGACCTCTTAAGGAACAACAATAGATTACCAGGTTACCCAAGGTAAATAAATACACCATTCCTCTATACTTTGACCTTTAAATTTCATACCTACTTAATCACAATTAATATACTGTGACATTCCAGTCACTTACCATAATATATATAAAAGATCACCATATTGATTAACCCACCTGAAATTATTCTGATTACACAGAGTGACAGAAGGGAAGAGCATTGTTTTATTAAAGTTGACATGGACATTAACTGTAACTGGCCAGGAATAATAGTATATAATTCGATCCACCAGCTGAAAGGCCAGCAATCCACCACAGCCCAACACTAATAAAAACCAACATATCCTGAAATAGACAAACCAATAATGGAATGAATCACTGGGGTGCTGCCATTGTCCCCGTTGTTACCAAAAACAAAGCTTCAAATCCAGACACAAATCATTTCTCAAGATAGGTATAAGTGGTGACGAGTGTCGTGCACCAAGTCGGTATACGTACCTTTTCCATAACAAATGGTATCACATCGCGTACGCGAAATTATATACATAAACACTTTTGTTTCATTGAGACCTCTGGGCAGGTGAATCTACTGGTGGGTTTTGTACACCAGGCTACCAAAAACCCAATAGCCCTCGACGTCAAAAGTGCAGGTCCAAACTACCATTTTAGATGCTTATATTTGTGTCGTGGGTGTCCGGCACAATGGAGCGTATGATTATTCCTTCTAGAATGTCGGGTACCACTTCTAATATGAGCAGTTCAATATACAGCTACTTTTATTGTGTAGACAGAACAACTCCCAGATAATAACATGTAAAGAAACGCAAATTAATGCACCACAAGAAAACAAATGTCAGCCATCTTAACAACAAACGCGAAAGGTGTCTTTGTTTATTAAGAACATGGTATAACAAGATGGGAAATTAGATTTTGCCTGGGATGTTTGATGTAATTAATCTATAATATGTTTCAATTATTCATTTGATATATCAAGTTGATCAAGTAGGGAAAATTACCCTCGGTCGCTATTATCACTGATCCTTAGTAACATCAGAATAAAAGACGAGAATTATTTATTATACTATGCTATCAGCATGACGATACTCAAGCATACTCTGAGAGCAATGGCATCATCTGCAGATATTGGCGATGAGTAGTTAATGCCAAGGTAAACAGTAATAATAAGCCGTTTAAACAAGATAATAAAGTCGCTTAAAAGGCACTATTATCCCATTTAAACGACTTTACTATTTCGTTAAAGGCTTAATTATTTCGTTGAAACAAATTAATTCCGTTAATTATTTTCGTTTAAACGACTTAATTATATCAAAGCTGCTAATGGAATCAATATGTGGTTAGTTACCTGGTAACACAGGATTTCCACATGGGATTAGCATTTTAACGTACAAAATAATGCAAGTGTGGGTCCTAGTGGAGTTAGAGCTATTGGTTGTTGCTTATATATATAGTAAATATTAGAGATATGGGGCAGGGACAAAACATTTCTCACACAATGACAACATTAAGTCGTTTAAACGGGACAATTACTTGGACTTAATTATGGCGTTTAACCCTGTGTAATTATAAACCACATATTTCTTTCTATTTATTTTCCCATTCCATTTTTGCAATAGACAATTAGGCATTCGTCGTTATAATACATTAATTACGTAATATAATCACGAATCTAACAGTAAACTGATAGAAATACAGATACATTTTTTTCGCTTATTTACACATTAATTTGATGGCCTCCACCGATCTATTGAAAACAAGTTAAACGGAATTTTCAACTATAAAAAAACGAAACGAATTATGATCTCTGATTTGATCCGATTGATACAGCAGTGAAGTTGGGCAAATGTTCCATGGAGGTAATTTCGAAGCATTGTAAAATTATCATAACACTTTGTTAGAATTCTACAATCGCACTGGGAGTTGATTCTTGACATTTTAGATAATTTGTGGGCGAAAATGACTTTTGTCATAAAAGGTATAATGAGTATGTTGAGTATTGTTATGTCACGGATTTGTCTAGTATGACAATTCAGACAATCGTTACGTGTTTAAAGGGATATATTACACACTTTAAGTGTTTATTTAGTTTAATGTCCATTGATTATATGTCGTCTGTAGAATGGAACAAGGGTTATTATACTAAATCATTTGCTGACAAGCTATTTTATCATAGTCGTGTTGCGGTTTGTGTTTACAATTTTGGAATTGAATATATTCTAAGTAGCAAAAGAAACGTCAGGTTGGTATAATATTACTCTGAATGGTCGCATTGCATAAAACGTGCCAAATGTTGTTATTGTCTATGTCATACGACACACCTGTGCTTGCCTACTCCATGATCAAACACGATAGCAGATGGCTTCCATCTTGTTTACTGACGGTACTACTTATTTTAAGACAGACTCGGCTTTCCAATTTATAATATCTACGTCATTGGGGATTTCCAATTTATACTCACTGGTTGCTATGACCCGCTATGGCGTTGTCTAGAAACGCGCGTGCTCGCGTTAGTTTAAAATTTTTGCTATACGTTTAACATGGACTATTTGATGTAATTTGCCTGATTTGATTTGGCCCCATTTCCATAAATTTAGGTTGTTTTTTAGAAATTTTTAGCAAATGTTAATCTTAGGTGTTTTTTAATTCTAGCCGAAGTAAATTTTTTTACAATTTATAGCGAGTTAAGTTATCGTCTCTAAGAGGCGGGCGTAGTATTTTAAATGGCGGCCATTTGCCATCATGTGTATTCTTGAAGTAGGTACACATGATGTAATCGTATGTGTCTATGTGTGACCACTTCTCCAGCTTTATCTGAGCAATAAGGCCCCTTCCAAAACACAGAATTATACCGAGGGAATGTTCTCAAAAACGCAACCTGAGATGGTTTTCATGTAATCAGCCCTGTAAAATTTAACCACAAACCTGGTTGAATCATTCACACTACAGCGTCAGCAGCATGTCACTACTCACGACAGCTCCGAGGAACCAGGCGCTTGGACGAAAAGACGCTGGCGATACTGCCTATGTCGTTGCCAATTACTTCCAAGTCAGTCTTCGGGTCAGCTACAGGCTTCAGCAACGCGTTCGGGCCACTAACACCACGGATGATCGCCCCCCCCCCCCCCAAAGTGGTAGACCAAGGGTTACCCCAAGGCGACAAGACCGCCATGTTGTGTGACAGCACGTGCAGAATCCCTTCACCCCAGACAGTTAAAACACGCGGAAGACCCATCAGTACCAATACAGTGCGTTGATGTCTCACCAGAGATAACATCGATTGCCGTAGACCTATACTCACCCCTCAACATCGATGTTAAGGTCTACAGTTTTCCCAACAACACCAGAATTGGTAACACAAACAACGGAGAACTGTTCTGTTCACAGATGAGAGTCGGCATTGCGTATCAACTGCAGATGGCAGGATCAGAATATGGCGTCGACGACATGGCCAGCGTTAATTCTGACCAATGGAACGAGACTCATGGGGAGGTCCAAACATAATGGTTTAGGGTGGAATCGGCCTGAACCTGGGAGTGAGCCCTGTAGTGTTCAAAAATCTTAGTCCAGGGAGAGGAAGCGGGCAGCATGACAACGCCCGTGCCCGAACCACTAGAGTTACTCGAGACTTTTTACAGCAGAACGGTGTCAACGTGATGCACTGACCAGCCATTAGTCCGGACTTAAATCCGATTGATATTCAGAAGAGACTTAATAACGTCGTACCGAGACAAAACCCAGCCGATGGATTGCGCCAGGCTTTTCTAAGAGTGTGGTTCCAGGTGCTAATGGCGTTCATCAATCGTCTGGTCCACTCCATGCACAGACGATGCACTGCTGTTATTGAAGCAGTGGATACAGCAGATACTGCTGTATAGACAGTTTACAGGCTCTAAACCTTCTCGTAATGTTATGGAATAGTGATGAATTAAACACTAATGTGCCAACACATTGTTCACAAAAAATTGCTTTGATCCATTTAGTAAGTCGTTTTCTCTGGTTTTGAAATCGTACTGACGTTTTTTGTTGGGTTTTTTTTTGGGGGGGGGGGGGGGTTGGGGGGGGGGAATATAAAATGCAAAACTAACTGTATATGAATACTGGACTTTAATGAGCTATGCCGTTGTATATATCATCGATTAAATATGTGCAAATGCTCTGGAGATTGTGCGAAGTCGCATTGTTTACTAATTTTTGTTTGATTGCTGGCTCAGGAAATTTCCAGGTGGTTGTTCTACAGGCATAACATGCTCAACATATATAAAATCTAATGACTTTCAATCGGATAATTTTGGCGGAATTAGCCACACTGCAATAATTATCCGAACTCAAGGTGAAACATTTAGCCCCCGAAGGATGATAATACTATAAATCATATTTCCATGAAGTTTTCAATAATTTGCTTGTGCGTATGTGTCTTCAACATTGGGATAAAATCAGGGGACCAGTAAATACCGAAAGAGGTTGGATATATAATCTTTGTCACGCACATGTGTGGGATTAAAACACAATGGCAGGCCTAATGGCCTTAAGCGCACGCATTAGACCACTCAAACCTCCAACCATCCATGTGAAGTGCACGGAAACTTACAGATAGCAGTGGTAATTCATTTGTTTCACTTGGTAAAATTAGTTCTTCTATTGCTTAACCAACTACAGAAATTTAAAGTAGCCTTATACTGAACCTATTCAATGTTCTTTCACAATATAATATTTAATGATAAATCTATTATTTTGTAATAAAATAATGGCGTTCAGAAGTCCCATAAGATACCAACGTCATTAATAATCTACCATACAATCTACCATGACTTTATAATAACTATAATAGTGTTTTTAATAATGAATACCCAGGGTATTACAAACAACCATGTTCAACTGTAGAATTCGCTATTAAAAGCTGATGATATTTGTAGAAAGCGTGGTATTAATTATTGATGGTCGATTATTTTGACACATGAATACAGTATTTTTATTCATATTTAATAATTTATGGGTATGCATTAACGAAATGGTCATGAGGTATAGATTTTTAGCACAGGTACATGTGAAGGTAAATGAAGTTATGTGAAGCCACGTGTTTAATGAAGTTACATAAAGATAAGTCGCGCCATGAAGTTATGTGAAGTTACGTGTATAATGAAGCTATGTGAAGCTACTAGCACCATGCAGTTATGTGAAGATACACCCACCATGAAGTTATCATAAGATGCAATTGCAGGAATCAATGGAAACTAAATACACCCTAAAACAGCTGTGTGATAATGTAAAGTTAATCAAGAAATTAACACACATAATTTATGTTACACTTTTGCATAAATCTCTTTATAACATAAAACATAGAACACGCCCTGCCACGCCCTTTTTCTTGTGAGCAACCCCTTTCGTTCTTTATTGAATATCATATTAATAAACCACTATCAAATACACAGACAGACAAAAGAAAAGTCACACAAAGTGAACGATTTGTAAGCTAAAACCTTGACGAATGGACATTCTTCATAGTGCGTACAGCTAAATACCTGGGCTTATATTGCAAAAATATTCCTCAAAGATATTCTGAGCGATGTGGATTAGCGTACTGTGGGTAAATATTTATGTCCGATCATTCGAGGACTACTATTTGAAGACGTCCAAGGCCAATCCCATCTTAATGATCTATAAAAACTAGAACAAGAAGGTACATGAGCAATTATTCCGTTAATGTTAAGGTCATTGTCTACGGACAACATGCCATGGCTAACGTGAAAACCTGGTCATCGTTATAGAATGCTGTTGGCATTTTACACCCTTCCGCATTAAACAGCATTAACGATTCTGCATTAAATCGTCATGTACACACGCGATTCCTGTAAAAATCTTTTCCATTAGTTTTCTTTAAATTTAATTCATACTTTCACAGACATTTATATGGCGGTTGGTGTACATAATTAAATAACATCATATTTACCTTCTTAATGGAAATGCATGATCCAGCCATATATAACGTAATCCATGAAAGGTTGTTGACTGTGTAAATTCTATCCAAGCGCTTTTCCAAGTTGATTTATTTTTAGTTGGTGCTGGGTCTCCGAAGGGGCCGTTGGTATTAAAACCAGTATCCGTTTTCATGCCGTTAGCTTCACATCTACAGGTAGAATGGGAGAAATCACTTAATGGATAGGATTCCATGATAAACCTTCCTCACGTTTTATTATTATTAATTGCTTGTTAATCAATAAGGTTACTGGTTTTTAGTTCAACATGTATCATGCATTATCTATCAGAACACACGAACAAAAGGAATTCCCACACGTGTATAATTGCAAATTTCCCCAGTCTATGTGCTTGAGTGCGATATAGATCTCTATCAAGAAGCGTCGGCTTCTGAAATATACGCAAGAATTATTATAAGCAGATACTACAAAGTTCTTTCAAACTCCCAATACTAGTTTTTTTTCTTCTTTTATTTCAAAAGTTTACATTGGTCACAATTTCTATTATTCTCATCTTCTCGTGATCTTCGATTGTTTCTTTGTCACAAAATAGTCTTTGGTAATATTTAATAAAGTGTCGTGTCATCAACTGCTTTATTAATGTGTCTTGTACTAATCTGGGTGATAGTAGTAAAATGACTAGCTGTAATTTCCGGCATATATTGTCAGATACACTTTTAGATAAATATCATATCCTTCTTTAATGCGTCTTGTTTTAGAATAAACGAAACATATTTTAAACAAACAATATGGGATGATCTAAAATTATTCCAATCTCAAGAAAATCGTTATAAACAAATTTTACTGTATTCAATGCAAAATTTCCATATGCTTTACTGTAACTAAAAACTATCATATAGTTGGCGTATACTTTCTGTCGTTCCTTCTAAATATATTTTTGTAAATATTGTAAAATGACTTCCTACTAAATAAAAAGCTGAACTGAAAAAAAGAATAATAGTTTATCAGTACCAAATGCTTCAAGAACACCTAAGACGAAAGTGCATTATAAGTACAATTATTTGCAAATCGCTCGAACTTTCGGTTATTCCTTCTACATGTATCCTGGCATTGTTCCAATGTCAACTAAACGAAATCTGTTAATATTAATTTTGAAAGGTCATGGGTCTTGCAATTAATTTAAATTAGGGTGCAATCCTGGTATTGTTAAACTGGTAAAACATTAATGCGTTAATCCATATTAAGAAAAGAAAATACAATAAAACGCAAACACACATCAAAGCGCCCAAAATACATGAAATACAAATGTCAAAGATAATTAACAGCTTTTGGTAACGTGTACCTATCAGACACGGAACTAGCAGTACAAACATACAAAATGGAGTACACCATCTAAATTGATATTGCCGGTTTTTCTTGGGGTTTTTTTTTAAAAAAATAATTTACAGCTGTCAGTAAAGTATACCCATCAGATACGAAACCAGCAGTTTCGATATTTCTAGCGCTACAGTTTTCGACATTTTTAGCACTTTAAGCATGCAAAATGTGGTTGTTCTTTATAAATGGCTATTTGCTCTAGCTTTGGCACCAATATATCCCATTACTATGTTTACTTACCAGGACGAAGAAACAACCATTTTCTTTAAAAATAAAACAATTATCCCAACAGGAAAATAGATCTGCCTGAACTGAAAACTCAATACTATACTATTAAGTCAATTGACTATCTAATTAATCAATCAATTTGTTTCGGAATATAAATACACACTTATGTATTCTATCAGTATTGGTCCACTTAATGTTCATTAGTGTTACAAATTGCTTAAAAACAAACCACCGACCAACAGACAAACATATTACAATAAAATAATTAGGCATTAAACCGTTAGCATCGACCTAAGATATCCAGCTATATGCGCAGTGGGATGTAAATAATAACACCGATCTATGCTGGCGCCTGAACGAAACCATTCACACGAAGAATTAAAGATGTACCAGAGAGGATGCAAGATGGAAATATATTTATAGACATACAAAATAAAACAATTTTAAAATCACTGCATATATTGGTTGTATTTAGACAAATTTAACACTTCGCCCAAATTATAACAGTATTCAATTATTAATTTCTTGGCATAGTTTCTTTACGACATCAGTATATCTACTTTGATATACCAGAGTGTGGTATATTCACCTAAATAATCATTTCCTAAAACACAAACCTACAACTACAGCTTTCATAAAATCATCTAAATATAACCACAGTGAATTCATCAGTTTAATATTAGCGCCACAAGCCAATCGGTCTTTTCCTCTTAAATACAGTCCAATGGTACACAGATATGTCAGAAGGTGCCATACATAAGTAACACTTTACTATCTCGTTAAACGTGACTGTACCAGAACACTTTCCAAATGGTACGTTATATCCTATTCCCTATACGCCTAAATCGCACAATACCTTCGAAATAAAAGTTGTTAGACCATATATTACAAATTGATTTATTTCCTTGGTTATCACGCTTTACACATCAAACTTAATATACGTCAGTTCAGAAATACAACACCAACAGTAGCTATACTGATTGCAAATGTCTATAATATACTATTTCTGAATGCCATTAGTTAATTACAGTTCGTCGTGTTGATATTAGCCATTATTAAACTTTTATTTATCACTGCATCGGAACAACGAAGTATACTATATAGTAGTATAACCCCTTGTGCAAGATCGGGACCAAAATAATTTGATTGGCTGCAGTGGCTGATCTAATGGCCTACTATGTTAAAGAAGCTAACTCCGTTTGATATATACCAAATTAAAGTTAGCATTGGTTGTTTTATTTTTATCACTGGTGGTAAAGGTTGGTTATAAACGATTTAAATCGTTCAAAACAATTTTTTTTCCCAACAGAATAGGCGGAATCAGACTTGGTTACTAGAAGTTTTAGTTTCATTCTGAGCTAACCGTGTCGACAGACGAACACAGAACTGATTATATCTCCAACATTGGCCTTATCTGTGAAAGTAAAATTTTAACAAAGACAGATTATCACCATTCCACCAAACAAACCCAATTCAAAATTGAGCAAGTCATTTTATAGCAGTGTTTTGACATTTTTGAACACTGAACAAGAACGAATGTCGCGATAAAGAGACATAAACGCTAAGTAGAAATGACAGCTAGACTGATTATTAAGTTTCAATCACCTGGGAGACATTATTGAAAATATATTGAACAGATATGTACGTAATGCTGGTGTCTACAATTTGGGAGGGATTTTGATATTAAATTATATTCATTTGACCTTATTTTAGGTAGCTGTATTATTGTTATATGTCTGTTCCGTGTTGACGCAGCATTGCTTTTGCATATAATTAAAGACTTATTTTGTTTGGGGAGGGAGGTGGGGGGAATACCACGGGTATATTTAACTCACACATTGGGTCGTTTGTTAATGACAAGATGCTTAAACCGTGTGCCAAAACAAACCCCAGTATATAGTGGAAGACTATCTCTTCAACCATTTAAACCAAAATCTATTTATCTAGTGGCAGTATAATAGATGTTCTGGTGCATATGTTAACAAGTCAAAATAGTATCCTGGCTCATCCTATGAAAATGAAACTAGTATCGGAACGATGCTACTCAGTTATTGGACTAAATAATATTTTCGTAAATATCAGTTTTCCACTTTGCGTTATTTATTAACTACATTTAATTGGTTAAATGTTCAAGTAACTGATTGCTAATGAGTGCTAAATGAGATAAAACTTTATGTACATCATGTAGGAGTAGCAATATCATATAGCATATTGATCAACTGGATCAAATAAGTCATATATACCTATTTATAACCGCTAACCCGTGATTTAAATATTTAAAGTGACATTGCCCCGACACTGTAACATTGGGGTATTCTACAAACGATTTCAAGCTATAAAAATAATAGCTAGTAAATTTCGTTTCACAAATTCGGCGTTCGAAAAATAAATAATAATATAAGGGGTAGGAAATCTGGTCATATTTTCGCACGTCACAAAGACCAACCATAAAATAAAGGTAAAACCGCCAATTATTTCACCTCGATACTCAAAATGTCTAACCTTTGAAGGCACAAGACATTGCCAGATGTTGTTTTGTTTATGGCAGTGTGAGTTTAAATCAACGAAACTTTGGGGAAAAGTTGGAGCAGGGCAAACAAAAATGAATTGGCAAAAAAAACCTTTACACCCCTTACACCCAAAGCATCAGCTTTAGGTGGACATTTTGGCGGCCATCTTGGATTTTCAATTGGCCAATCGGACAGATTTGATTAGTATCCCTTGGAGAAGGTGCCAAATTTGATGCGTGTATCATCATTTGCACGATTCTGCTGTTATTTGTCCCACTAATGTACCTTTTTGATTTAAAACGCACATATGATTATGAACAAACAGAATTGGTTCTTCTCGTACTGCAACCTTGAAGCTTGTGATAAAAGGGGTGACTTACATTTTCCATTTAGTAATTGCCTCTTTTATGTGCCAACTACCTATAAGTTTTAATTTCTCAGTTGTTCGATATTATTGGTCAAGGAATCGCATCCAAAGTCAATATAATATCTAATATACAATGTAACACAGCTGCTGATGAATATATATAACACAAAATACAAACAGAAATCTTAAAGAGAAATGTGAATAGTACATACTTGCTATTTTGCTATGCAGTTTAATTACTAAATGACAATAAAGGAGATCACAGGAAACCTCTTTCATGAACAATTCTGATAATACAGTATTGATATGATTTTATAGTTTTCTCGGTTTTCAACATCAATTCCAGAATTCACCATTCGTTACATGTTTGAACAGTTATACATTTCTTCAGAACAATGCTAATATGAAAACGGTTTGAAGTTTATTTAATTCTTATTTAATCCTAACTTTACATCGTTCTATATGCAGAGCAATACAAATTAGTTTCCCTAGTTTTAAAATAACATCTACATAAAAGACGAATACAATAGCCCAGCACTTTACAAAGAAATGGTTTAATTAACCATTTAATAATGGATCAGTAACGTGTTAATTTTCAGTAAATTATACTTGTTCAAATAACAAACACCATGAAAAAGTTAATTTCTAGGAGGAAGGGTAGTGGGTGTATATAACTAGACAAAGTTTAAAGTTTGCGCATCCGGGACCGTACTGGAATATGGAGCAGTATCTTAGATCTGGGCCTTTGATATTTATCTTTTCTCTGAACGTTGCAAAGCAAAATACTTTGACACTTCTTTGTTTCCTCATAACATGTTCTTTAAATCTAATGTGTGTACATCCTTTAAACATATTTGGTAAATAACATACTTCTCTGTATTATACCTTTGGATCTATGGAAAGAGCTAATATAGGCGTCAAGTCTGTTGCTCAACCCCATTCGTTTAAGCCCCCGTCAGACCGGAGTGGTGACCCTACTGCGCTCTGCGACCGAACGGCGGCCTGGAAATACACAAGGTCGTCGGCAAGCGTGAACACAACGCGGAAAAATGTCCCAAAATTACAAACTTAAAAAAGTCGCGTTCTTACTGCGACCTGTGCGTTTATATAGCATTCTCGCGGCGGGTTCGTCACGATCTCTCCGCGCTTATGGCGTTTCGATTGAGATCTATAAGCTTGGCAACGGCGGTCATCACGAACCCGCGTCGCTCAACCACACGTCTTATCTGGACTACACGTGCGTTTCCACCACGTGATCACGGCGACTATGCAAGCTGGTTCGATTTTTTTTTCGAAATTTCAAGATGACCTTTGAATCGTCCGTTTTCAAAGCAAGTCGTGCATGAAATGCATGGTCGCCATAAGCGAATAATGCAAGCTTGGTAACCGCGCCATGGTCGTATTAAGAACTCCATACACGTTGTCGGAACCTCATAAAATCGCCATATCGTCGCTGCGCTTCCAAATTCTCGTATCTCGAACTTTGCTACTTTTCAGGAGACACAAAAAACTTTACAGATCTAATAATAACTGGCGGATTGAGTGGTTCCTTCGATAACATACATGCTAAATAAGACTACCTTCAAGGGTGTATGAGTGTGTAGCATGTACCTATAACACCAAATTAAAAAAACGAGATACGATATTTTAAAGATTTTTTTTTCTCCAAAATGAATGAGATACGATATTCGTATCTCTACTATATTAAAAAAAATGAGATACGATATTTTAAGGAATTTTTTTTCTCCAAAGTGAATGAGATACGATATTCGTATCTCTACTATATTAAAAAAAAAATGAGATACGAGTTTTTAAAAGTTGTATGGCCAGTAAAAGATTATTTTAATAAAGCACAATCACGAATCTGGGAGAGTGGATGAGTTACCGTAGGGCGTGATACTGGATAACTTGATCAAATACTGCGCGGTGAGTTAGTTACTGAGTAAGTGGGTGGATGGGTGGGTGAGTTACAAAGTGGGTTAGTGAGTTTCTGAGTGGGTGGGTGGGTTACAAAGCGGGTTAGTGAGTTTCTGCGTGGGTGGGTGGATGAGTTACAAAGCAGGTTATGAGTGGGTTTGTGAGTTATAAAGCGAATGGATGAGTTTCTGAGCGGATGGGTGAGTTCATGGGTGAGTTTATTGAAATAGGTTGGTTATAAGTAATTTGGGATGTCGGTGGGTCAGCGAATGAGTGTGTACATGAGTGCATATTTAGCCTTACAAGGCTTTAGGTAAGTAGAGAGGTATCAAAGTGGGTATTAAGTCAAAATTTACGTTTCCATTAATAGAACACAACCCTTATTGTTTCCCCAGTCTCTGTTGGTTTTTAATTCAGACAGAAAATAAAAGCGGAGAGTATGTTGTTTAATACATTGTATATTTATACTTGTAACACAATTCTATTATTGTTAAACATGTAATTAAACCAAATCAGTTTTCATGTGGTAAATTATCATAAAATGTATGGTAGTCTTTGGGGATGACAACCTTAAGTTCCTGCAAGTGGCCATACTTTTTCTTTTTGATTGGTAGAGGATCTTCGTGAAGTTGAGGTACTTCATCAACTGGTGAGGGCTCTCCTATCTTGGCTCTCCTTGGTAAGGGGGAAAACTCGTCACCATAATTTAATTTATACTCAATAACTCCATCTGGATTATATCTTATAACTCGTAAATCAGTGACTACTGGTTCTCCTGTCCTTGTTCCTGGCCTTATTGAGTTATAGTATTTTAGCTTAGAGTACTCCTTGAAAAACTCGTGAGTGAGAAATTCCACTTCATAGGGCTGTTTGGGTCTAGCTTCGCGGATTTTATCCACGTAGTTCTGGGGTGAATAGATTGGCTTTCGTTTTATAGCTCTTTCAATGACACTGTGAATGGAGTCGCACTCCATTTGTGTATGACCCCTTTCAAGAATCTTCTGAGTAATAACAATATTTTTTTTGCGAGAAAGCAGTAGAAGAGCTTGAGATACAATTAGATTTCTGTTTTGATATGTGCAGCCATCTGTGTATATAATAACTTCCGTGATTGAATCATCAATGGCCACTTCTAGATAATCAGACAAACAGGAAGCGAATGAGTTGGCAGTAAGGTCTCCCTCTGACTCAAACCAGAAGTAACATTTAACTTGACGAGTGGCTACATTGAAAATAGTGTAATTATGGCACCCTAACTTAGTTTTATAGTAGAGTGCACTAGCCTCTAACTTAGGACACATGAGTAAAGCCTGTAAATCCAATGTTAACATTAATAACGATTTATCTTCTAAGGCTCTTTCTTTATCTCGACCCTTTTCTTCTCTGGCAGCTTCTTTCTTCTCAATGTGCGAATTATACTCCTCTTCGCTTATGTTCTTGGTTTGATAAGCAATACACGTATCACACTGATCTTTCTTGGGTACATATAATGACAAATTCATTTCGTCAAAAATCTGAAAGAATAATTTACGGCCACAAAATGTTTTGTTATTGGATTCACAATAGGTTCTATACACCTTGTATATATCGGCTCTTGTTGAAAATGTGGGTTCCAAATAAAGTTTGGTGCTTGTTGATCTACAGTAATGGGACGGTAGTTTAGGGATGTCGTTGAGAAAATCTCTGGCAGTATCACCCTTTGGCTTTAGTATAGAACGTGCTGGTTTTGAAATTGCGTTGTCTGGAAATTTGGCTGGTATTCCATACTCATTACAGTCCGCCTTCCACTGGTAAACAGTCTTTTCTCCAAGACAGAGTGTGCTCAAAAACATGGATTTGCACACTTGATATCGTTGATTATTATATTTCAAATAATATTTAAATGAACTTTGTCGTCTGCTCGCCCCCTCGGTCGTTCTTTCCTTTACCTCTCCACTTTCAACCAATCCACATACATAGACCCTTTTCTCTTCCCAATTCATATCATTCCAAAACCCCTTGAAAAAACCCTCTCTTGATTCTTCACTTATTTCATTACATTTCCGTCCAAGTTTCTCGCACCTGTCTGTACACTCCCTTGGTCTCAGTTTTCTTTCTTCTCTGTCAATTTTAAATTTATACTGCCCATCTACTTCAGTTAATCCTTTATACCTCTTTCCTTCCATCCTTAAACGCTTGTTAACCTTTTTCTTCCAGTAAAAACTCTTATCATCTGAAGTACGTCTCTTCTCGCCAGTTCTTACATGTATATCATCACTGTTTCCATCTTCATCATCTTCTGTGCCAGAATTAGGTTGCCAATCCGGATCTTTCACGGAGTCATCAAGATCCATTTCTTCTATTAGTCCACCCCTGTTTACCATTGGTTCTTTAATAATTATATCCGGCTCAATATACACATCAGTAAGATCAGTTGCAGGATTGCTCTTGTGGCATTGTTTAATATTTTGTGTACTACATGTACTAGTACTCGGTTTGGAGACAACTTTATCATTTACAGAATAATCTAACTCTATGGTTGCTGTTACGTTTTCGGGCGGTGCTTCAATTATGCTGGTTATAATTGAGTCTATACCAATATCTCCTATATCAGATATACTAATTTCACCAATATCATCTTCGACCTCAATATCGTCTAAACTAACAATGGTTTGAGCATTATCATCGGATACCAGAGGTGATGTTTTGAAAGAATATTCAATAGAATTTTCATCTAAATTTGAACTTAGTAAATGGGTTGGTTTGTTGTGGTTGTTGGTTATGTTCTGTTGTTTACCATTTCTGTTTATATTACCTTCATGTGATTTATTAGCTATTGGCGGTCTTTCTAAAGACGAACCTATGTTGTTGAAATTGGCATTAGCAAGTTTAAGAATCATTTTCCCCCGAGAAAATGGTAGTAAAGGCCGTTGAGACATCTCTAAAATTCTGAAATGTAAAATTATAAAATTACGTCAAAATATCGTATGTCGTAATTTTTTTTTCCAAATGTTTTATTCCAAAATGTCGTATCTCAAATTTGGAAGTGTTGGCGAATATAATAGACATTGTAATACTTTAATTAAAATATAAAAAGCCTTAATGTACTACGTTGTTGTTTATTTGTCAATGTGGGAATAAAATGACTAATTTCTAGGCAATATTAGCTGAGCTGACCAAATATCTACATTACATACCTAAAATTAACTCCAATTGCTACTAAATCACATCTAGGTAACTTAATTATATATAAAATATTAATATTATTTCTTGTTGTTGATTTATAGAGGTTAAATATCCTAAAAACTTACCGTATTAAACAAATGCAGGCTTCTGTTGACGTCGTTTCGACGTGGTTTTGAGATACGAGGTTTTGACGAAAATATTTTTTGTCCAATCGAAATACGACAATTAGTCACAAGCTAAAATAAGCATCTCTAATTGGTTTAGAGATCCGAGGTTTTGAAAGGACATGTATCAATGAAATGTGAATGTAATAAGCCCCCAAAAAGTTTTTGGCTAAATCCGAGATACGAGGTTTTGGAAGCGCAGCGACGATATGCTTTAGAGGTAGCCCCATGAGGTCGTGATGCAGTCGCGCAACAGTGATGGAAACATCGTAACAGCGCAATAAGGACTTTTGCGACCACACCACGTTCTCGCAGCTTTCCAGATCATATGCGCATGTTCAAAACAAACGTCGTGGCTCGGCGATCATTGGCGACCATGGAGACCACAGCACGATATCTAGTGTTTCCACCGCGCTGTTACCACGCTTATGGCGATCTTGACTCGCTCTGAGACCATTTTTTGTCGCAGTAGAAGCGCAGTAAGGACGCAACTCCGGTCTGACGGGGGTATAATTAATGAAATATTGCTTAAATCAATATTAGTTACCCAAATGGCAAAGCTCACATATTCTGTAGTCCACAGACTGTGCTGTAATCAACGGCACAAAGTCAGAGGGGTCAAAACCAAAAGTACGACAAAGATGGTTAATTGTGATGCACAGCGTGCGTAAGAGCCAGTGGAGGACACACGCGCTACTGCAGGGGCGGATCCAGAGGGGGGTTTGGGTGGTATAGCCCCACCCCCCCTGCTCAGCTACATAAAAAAATATAATGCCTTGCATCAATAAAATTACATCACAAAGTGATCCTACATCAGTATAAAAATGATTTCTTTGTTTAAAAAGCTCAATTTGTATGTATGCCTTTGTATTTTAGAGACGGTGACAGCAGATTTCCGTGACAGAAACCTAGCAAACCCCCTCCTGCAAAAGTTCCTGGATCCGCCCCTGCTACTGACAATTAACCATCGTTGTCGTACTATTGGTTTTGACCAATCTGACTTTGTACCGTTGATTACAGATTAAACATCCATAAGTGTACAAATGTGTTGTTATTGATGTGTTCCCATTTGAATATTGTTCACGATAAGAAGCAAAATAAATAAGATATGTTTACAGGATCATTTTGTTATACGAAAAACTAAGTGATGCGTTTTCTATGGCGCTCAGTATATTTAATGATGTTAACATAGTATCATTTTATCCCATGTGATTGGAACGTGATACATTTATCAGTCTAGTTGTCATATCTAATTAACAATTACCTTTCGTTATGTTATTGTATTCTTCGTGTCTAGTTATCTTAAAATACCATTTATAAAAAGTACCAAAATGTTCTGATTCGCTTTTACATATTGTTATATAATATGAAATAATTGCATCAACTATATTTCGTACATATCATTTCCACACGAAATTGCGTATATATGTCGGTTTTACAATTTATTATATTTAATCTTATTTTTATCGTTTATTATTTTCTGTATCCCTTGGTAAGAACTTACATTTTGCCCGTTGTTCCATCCTTTTCAAATGAATAAAATTTGATTTTAGGTCTTGGTTCGTTTGGCGAAATGACAATAAAAGGCTGGTGTTAAGATCATACCCAGTTTGTGTTCAATTGTCAACACTGTATGCCAAATTTATAAATAAGCCTATTTCTGCCTTATATTTAGAAACAAAATTGTATCACTAATAATATTTCAATAAAATACAATTTTGGAAATCATTATTTGTACGAATGGTTCCGTTCTCGTGTCCTTGAATTATTCAAGTCTGCTATATGACAACGGTATATACGGAGGTGCAAGGTAAATCAACTGTAGCCAAATAATTCTGTATAATATAGATCAATTATGAACCTCGAGCTACTCCCACAGTCAGTTGAACATAACGAGATAATAATAATAGTAGATAATCTCAATAATCATGATGTTATCGAATGCAAATCAAATATATTTTAATTACACCTGACATATAGATGGAATCCTCAAACGAATAAAACTTACGTGAAAGTTGAATAGTTTTTCGACCGTAATAATGTTTTCAGTATTTGATTAAGATACCTGTCATCCATTAAAGTGTCGATCCCGCATCTTTACGTGCCAAGAAATGAGGTCTCTGACTTACACCCTTGTGGGTTTTCCTTAGCCAAATTTGGGTTGAGTTTACACCACCATCAATCACAATGCGACAAAAGTCTTAAACATTGACTGCATTAGCTGGTTTTCCGTTGAAAATCCAATTACTCCGGTTTCCTCCAACTGCTAAAGACCCCTACGCGCAAGCGAACTATTGAAATAAAATGAAACCATATGTTAGTCCCAAAATGACCTAGTTTGTGTCGAGTGGACGTTAAACTCCATTTCTCTCTCTCCATACCATAGGAATTGTACCCACGTTCCTCGCGGCGGAGTAACGTAATGTATAATCAAAATCGTTCTAATGGTATAGCTATATTGAAATTAACCCGAAGCTGATGTGTTGTAGAAAGCAGAAAACACTGGTAAAACAGGTAAAATGGGGTGCATGCCGTCTTCGTGATTCTCCAAAAACGGCGAATGGCGAACGCCAAAAGAAAAACAGGGATAAAACGACTTAATGATCGGGATTCCATTATTAACCGCTTATTTTTATCAGTTGTAAAAAATAAAACTACCGGTAAATTCACAAAGAAATGAAGAAATGCTATGTCTTGGTATTACGAAATAAAAACTTATATTTTAAATGTCATTTAAATAAATGCCTTAAATTCACCCAGTTCATTAGTTATTTGCAGTTTTTGGACCGAAATTATATTTCAAGATAATTAATTATTTTTATTTTTTTTTCAAAAATTCGCTTGCGCGTTTGGTAGGGGTCTTCAATCGTGGGGGAGGGGCCGAAGAAAACCTTCTACTACTCCTTGTCACGTACAACAGGAGAATCGAAAACACGCCAGTTGACTCGATGACAGACTTTCTTATACAGTGCACACACGCTAACCATTCAGCCATCCAATCTTCCAAGTGAATAGAAGACATGTCTTTAAATGGCATTCATCACATGTATTCTCGAATTATCAGCACATAGCACTTTTTCGTTTCGTTGCGAATTTTCCGTATTTCTAATTTTTACAGCATAATAAAAAATAAAAAAATGTCGCAATATTACTATCACAGCTACCGGGGTTCATGGGTTGTCTCCCATGTCTATCAAACAATTTGCATCACATATTTAAGCTAAGTTCCAAATGAGAAGTAGTATCATGTGTTCTAGAAAATGTAATCATAATAGCCTACACCATGCACGAACCCCATCACTAATCAATGCTAAACGTGGTTATTGTCTTGACTTGAAATTCAGAAAAACCAGTGTATTGAATTTGTATTGCTGTAACAGTTCTCGTAAATATCCCAATCAGTGTTAACGTTTGTAACCGAAGGCGTTTGGACTCCTGCAGAGATTCAGCTTTTGCCAGACCACGAAATTTTAGCTAAGATAAAATCTAAATTTTAGTAATTTGATTGGATAATATAAGGTTGATTTTAGTACTTAGCCAATCAAATTTAAATATCTAATATAATTTAGATTTTATCTTTAGTTAAGATTTCGAGAAACACGGCTCGGGGAGTAATTATAATGGAATTGAAATAATAAAGGACTGGAAAGAAGAATAGATTATAACTTACTTGATCACTGCGTCTGGGTTATCTGAAAGTTCAAACACTTTCGTCATTCTTTTCTCAGGGATTTTTCCTTTTTATCAGACAATTCGATTCTATGTAGAGTAACCTGCCTGAAAGAATAAGGAAGGGTATATAGACCAGATTCTGTATTAACCACGTTCGATGTAGCCGAAATTACAGGCCCGTAGCTAGCGGAGGTGGGGGCAGCACCTCGTCTGGTGAGGCACCTTATAATGACTCACGCAATTAACACCACAACTTGATTGATGCGACGCCCAAATCGGCCGGATCTGTTGGATGCCCTATTCTGGGGTGGAGGTTGGGGATAGGGTGTGACCCCTTATAATGACAATATATGATTGTCGGGCGCCCATATCGGCGAGTGAGATTGGTTAGACGTCCACGAATGAATTGGGCTACTGTTCTGCTCCGAACTGGGCTAATGAACACGGGCATACGCCATACAGTGTGTTATGAGAGAAAGTTTGCCAAGGCAGTGGCAATACGGTCTACTCATATCGAATTCCAACTGTCAAGGGATCGTTTACGTGCCACCAATATGTACACAGGACCTCGGATTTTCGGACAGGGAAACTTTGCCGTATAACGGCACTACAGCCTACTCTTATATCGAATTCAAACTGTCAAGGGATCTTTTACGTACACTGTACCACTGTGTACACTAAATATAACTTACCTTACCTGAATGCAAATCAGTCGCTAAATCAGATGAGGTTGTTCAGCATGTATGTTTATTTCCAGGGTGAATATATAATATATGGTGCACTGAGCTTGCGTTTATATACATGTTGGTAACCAGGTCTGATTTAGAGCGTCTTAAGATTAGCTCATTAAAGATACCTTATGTAAGATTTAGATAAAGAGGTGGCCATTCTTGCTATAATAGTTCAAATGTAGATAATGTAACATGAAAATATTGAAAATTTCATTCAAATGACTTCATTCGTGGCGGGGGGGGGGCTGTATCATAAAGCCTGTCATTGAGTCAACTGGTGTGGTTTCGAATCTCCGATTGTACGTGACAAGGAGTAGGTGTTCGCCTATCCAACCTCTTGGGTTTTCTCCGGGTCGCCCGGTTTCCTCCCACTTCTAAAGACTCCTACGCGCAAGCGAATTATTGAAATAAAATTAAACTATATGTTAGTCCCGAAATGACTTAGTTTGTGTCGATTGGACGTTAAACCCCATTTAATATAACATTCCAGGCGTAAAGAAAGACCTGCAATGGTCAGATTTAGCTCTTGCATAATGTATAGTTTTCTGGACCAGTTATGATCTAATCGTTGTATAAGAGTGCAGTTTGAATGAGCTTAACTTATAAATCTTAACTAGTCTATCCAGTTCGAGGGTTGATTAACGTCTACAACGAATGAACATGTGCATTAATAATAACATGTAACAAACTTTGAATACATAATATTTCACAAATAATGTGGATAAACACGGGAAAACAGCAAGTAGTGCTAATACAATTATAATATTAATCTGTTCACTCTATGAATGGGCTCTTCGAGAATTAAATTATTTATCATAGCGAGCGCACCAATGCGCCCATCAACCGTACCAGTGCGGCTATTTGTAGATGCCCTCGTGCTACCTGTGCCACTGTGTTTACATTGCCGTTACCTCAGTAGTATAGGTCTTAATGCATTTTGCAATAATTATGGGAATGTTGGAAGATTAACATTTTACGAGGTACTCCTGCAGAATGAAAATGATTTATTGGTTGTTGTAAAATCAACTACCAGAAAAATAACATTTAGTGTGTTTGGGGGGGGGGGGTAGACGGATTTGAGACATGAATGCCTCTTTTGATATAACGCCAATATTCAAATCAGATTCAGGGGCCTATTTCACGAAATTTTAACTAAGATAAGATCCCAATTTTAGTAATTTGATTGGATAATATTAGATTGATTTTAGTGCTTAGCCAATCAAAATTGAAGTATCTACTAAAATTGGATTTTACCTTAAGTTAAAATTTCGTGAAACAGGGCCCAGGTATATATGGGTATAGGGGTTTCTTTTGCAAAAGGAAAATCTCAAAATAAAAAAGTTACATATTAGTCTTTTAAATATATTGCTGTATGGTGCCGTTCAATTTATTTTGGACAAGAAGAGGAAATAATAAGTAAGGATATTGCAGGGGGGGGGGGGGGGGTAATGATTTGTACTTTTTACCTGTTGAAACCCTTCACTTTTAGTTCCGTTAACGACGGTCATTTATCACCGTAACCATGATCCATTTGAAATATTTAGTCCTAGAAATAAACCTTCATTTATCGATCACCATAGCCGTCTATAAATAAAACAAAAAAATGCGTGTATATTTTGGGACTATCTACATACAACATAAGAACAACATACCTTTCACCCTTGATCCCAATGAGAACGGTTATCAATCTGTTACTAAATGATCAGAATCCGTGTCGACAGAAATTAAACTCTGAACCATGACTGCTATAAAATGTAATTAATTATGTGCTCTTTAAATTTATTCATTCCCTCTGAAGCAAACGACACACGAGGTGGTACACATGCGAGTACTTAAATTAAAAATCAATATTTCCCAATTTAGAAAACAAAAATAAAAACAGATTACATGTAGTTATAAAACAAAAATAAGATAAGATCAATTATTTTAGAAATTCTAATTTGTGATGAATTCTTCCAAGGAAACTGAATATCCTCATGAACTATGTAAAACTTTTTAATCTTTTGGTGACTAATATTTTCCTATATGAAAATCTGTGGTGGCATGTCAGTTGTAAAGAAGTGTTAAAGCGCTCAACAAGAAAATAAATGTAGCTTATGTAATATATATGCATTACTACGTTCAACAAGAAAATCAATTTCATTATTCATAATAAAACACAACACAAGGTATATATGGATATAAAATATAACTACTTCTCTATAATTTAATAACGACGTTTCGTAACACATACAGGTCACGTTTTCAAGTTAATGTCATTTAAAGAATTGAATCAATTTCATGCATGCTGTAAAAATTCTAATTACTGGTTGGTCTGCTTACATTAGTATATCACCACATTCAAAATAAATATACATGTAAACATAATTAATTTTATAATTACTATATTTCGAAAAACTAATTACATGTCTATTTACCATGTTCAACATAAATGTGTATGTAAATTTTGATTTTTGATTTTGTATATTATTATAATGTTAATATCATTCTAACTACTGGCTTACTTGCATACTTGCATTGATACCAAAGTATTTTGCACTGGTTGAACTCCTTGAAAGCCACCTTATTCTGTAAGTCCCGTGGTGAACCTTAAAGCGCCCATATCTCGGTGAAGTAAAGGTGGCCCCATGAACATGAACACTGCAAAACACTCAATAATTTGACCTTCCGTCTATGATTATTGTCTATCGTTTAGCTCTTCTGTTGTAAAAACTCACAACTGATGATAGTTTCTTACCCCCGTTAATTGTGCCACCATATTAATCAATTCTATAGAGAAGAATTTATTTACATGTGTATAGTTTATCGATAATAATATACAATTTTACAATAGATAATTATATATACTTACAAACCGCTATTAACACCTAGCCAATAATTACGATGATATATACTTAATGTTGTCTAGTCTGGACTGATATCGATAGGAACCAAGGTCTGGGGCAATTAGAGGTTTTGTCTTTATGAAAGGGCGACTCGGGCTATGTCGTCATTTTACTATTTTAAAACGGCCTACCCCAACATCAATATAATGATGATTTTGTCTTAACGATGTGCCTGTATTTTCTATTCATGATGCACTATGTTTAGAAGTGTAACAAGATTTATAGATTTAAAACAAATATTAATAATTTTATATTAAAAAACTGAGAAATGGTTTTACCAGTAATGTCGGACCATGGAGATCTGAGTGATCAGTAAAAGGGGGAGCGTAGTTCTAAAGGTAGTTACTGGACTAGCGAGCGAGCTAGAAGATCCGATCAAAACTATCCAATATTTTTTGTGAATATATGTTTAAGAAAGTAAACAAAACATCAACTAACTCTGCACTAAAAAGTGTCAATATTTCGCCTGACTTCGTTCGCATGGACAGAAATTTAAACTTTTACAATTATTGGTGTCGTATTGAAGGGTATGACTGATGACAAATAAAATATCATAACGCTGATAATAATGGTATCAAAATGTCTCTTATGATGAACAAGTCAAATGTAAAAGGTCACATATGATGGGCCGATCATTACGCGTTTATTATATCGTGAGTATGTCGACATTTGGTGTAAGTAAATTCATCTACTATAATACGGTTAACATTTACACTCCACTCTTTGTTCGTTAAGCTATCATTGTAGCATCTTTCTTATATAATATGTAGCAATAACTAGAATATTATGAATGCATAAAGGGTTGGCCTGGCAGTGACCAATTACTTAATTATATTAACTGACAACAGTGGTCCCACTGCGATCGTATATAGCTTATATGATTCTGTTTGAATATTTATTTCCTACTTTGATGTAAAGGAGGATACTGATTTATCTAAATATTGAGAGTTACATCGTCACTACATTTCTACAGACGATTTGAGGTAGTCTTGTCCCCATACTGTTTTCAAAATACATAATACCTGAATGATTATGAACTGAATTTTGTAAACAAAAATTCTTCCATACAATGGAAGTACATAATGATTCTGTCTTCCTCTTATGTATCCAGATAATATGGTCATAATGTCAGAAAACCAAGAGGGGTAACTTAATGTCAGAAAAAACCAAGAGGGGTAACTAAGTTACCGTAACTTATTACTGTATATCAGATATTATATGAATGTGTGCACATTTCATTATTGAATGTTTGCAAATGTACGGAAGCCCATAAGGGTCAATCAAATGAGAAAAAAATCTGACTATCTTGTAATTACAAGATACCGAGATGCCCATGAGTGACAATTTAAAGGTCACTATACACCGATTTCATGCTCCCATAAATACCGTTGACTTCATACACCCACCAACTACATATTTATATCATGACTCATCAATTTTAATGCGCTCTTTGAAGCCACAGAACGCTATTTCTATTTTTCGGGAAATTTCTTTAAATTTTGATTTTTGGACAGTAAGTAAGGAAAAGGATATTCTGAAAAATGGACCCTCCCTCAATGAAATGAGCTGACTGACATAGCGTCTAACAGCAGTTTATTTATAGCTTGCGGTATCTCCCGACGAATACAAAGTTTTGAGAGGGATTTGAAGCAAACGTTTGATTGATTAATTAGTTTGAATATATTTTTAGCCCAAAAATATAATCAAATCACACAGTTTGTACGCGGGGAAGGTATCTTTAAGGAGAACATGAAATCAATGTATCATAAATGATATTAATGAGGGAATGAAGTTAATGAGAGTATGAGTAGTATTTAATGACGGCACAACCTGATGATGCCAATCCCGTAACATACAAAAGTACTTCGTTGGGCTGGAGCGTTGAATGGTCGATTTGTTAGCACGTGCGTGCTTTATCCTAAAAGCCTGTCATTCAGTCAACTGGCGTGATTTCGAATCCCCGTTTGTTCGTGACAGACTTTACGTTACAGCGCACACGTGCTAACATAATCGATCTGCCAACCATCCAGCTCAACGAAGTACTTTTATATGTTACGGGATCGGCATCATCAGGTTGTCTGTCAGGGGGGGGGGGGGTAGTTGAACGTCCACTCGACACAAACTAGGCCATTTCGGGACTAACATATGGTTTAATTTTATTTCAATAATTCACTTGCGCGTAGGGGTCTTTAACAGTGGGAGGAAAGAGAAGGACCCGGAGAAAACCCACGATGTTGGACAGGCGACCCTACTCCTTGTCACGTACAACGGGGGATTCGAAACCACGCCTGTTGACTCAATAACAGGCTTTATGATACAGCGCGCACGTGCTAACCATTCGCCATCCAACCCCCACCCCACTACTAAATAGCCTACGCACAAGCGAATTATTGAAATTAAATTAAACCATATGTTAGTCCCGAAACAACCTAGTTTGTGTCGAGTAGACGTTAAACCCCAACCCCCTCTCTCTCTCCCTCTTTCTCTCTCTCTCACACACTTCTTTGACCTATAACTATCCGATAAATCAGTGTGGGACGACCTTGAAATAAACTAGTTTTTTTTTTCATTCGATTGACCCTAAAGGGCTTCTCCGTATCTTGTAATACAAGAAAACTGCCTTGTAATTACAAGATAGCCTATCCATGACAGGTGGGCCTAAACTTATTTTTAAAAAGTGGGCCTACGTCTATAATGAAAAATGAAAAAAAGAAAAGAGAAAGAAAGGGTAGGGAAAGGAGGAACGAAAGAAAAGAAAGAAAGAAGGAAGGAAGGAAGGAGAGGACAGGACACTGGACAGGAGATCTCAAATTCATCTAAAAATAATGCTCTTAGGTCATCCTGTTATCTAATTGTATCAGAAAATCAACAATTTGCCTTCTTCTGCTTTGGTCTGAAATGCTTGGAAAATGGGTTTGCTGTTGTCAATTTTCAAAATCTGGTGGGGGGGTGGGGACGTCCCATTTCTTTCTTTCTTTTTCTTTTTTGTTTATAAAATGGACTGGTTAGTCAATACGTGTTGAAGAGCCTCAACAGGTCTTGGATTAAAATCCAACCCCATTACATAAAACTTTACGGGTGGGCTGTATCTTCTTGGAATTATATGGGTGTTAATTTAACAAATTTAAAAATCTGTTCACCGTTAGAGCTCAATTTGATGGTTAACATTTTTGACATGTATAGTAGAAAAAGTCTGGTGAAGTGAAGAACCAGAGTAAATATTTGCTACCAATTAGTTATTTGGTCGAGCGAATCGACGAGAGAGAGAGAGAGAGAGAGAGAGAGAGAGGGGGGGAGGGAAGAGAGAGAAAAATGGGGTTTAACGTCCACTCGACACAAACTAGGTCATTTCGGGACTACGAATCGATGAAAATAGACTAGGTTATAGACATTTTTTTGTTGAAAGTATCCAAGCCACAACCTGCAGCGGACATGCACTCAGCATTTATTTCTTTCAGATTTATGTAAAAACACTAGAATGGAAAAACCAATAAAACAAACATATATGACACATTACATTCCCACTGTTAAGCAATGAAATAAGCGAGGTCTGATATCAAAATGAATTCGAGAATAATAAGTTTACAAAGTTCAGATTGTTTTTCAAAATATTGTTCCACTTATATATTTCATTATATCGATTGACGATTGTAATGCAATTTGTTTTCTTATATATTTATTTTAAAGAGAGAGAGAGAAATGGGGTTTAACGTCCACTCAACACAAACTAGGTAATTTCCTGAATAACATATGGTTTAATTTTATTTCAATAATTCGCTTGCGCGTAGGGGTCTTTAGCAGTGGGAGGAAACCGGAGTGCCCGGAGTAAACCCACGAGGTTGAGAAGGCGCCCCTATCTCCATTTCACATATGCTCACACAAGGGCTCGAAACCACAGCCGCAAGCCAGAGGTGACCAGCTAGAGGTCGAAGCGCGGCACTCTAGACCACTAGGCCATCCCAACCCCTATATATTTATTTAACCAAATTTTTCTAAAAATTGGTTTCACTTATATATTTTATTATATCGATCGAGGATTGCAATGGAATGTTTTTTTTAGACATTTATTTAATAAAACACAATATATTCCTCGCCTCTTGAAATGAAAATAACCTGGATCCATTGTATCATAGCCTGAAGCTGACAAAAGAATAAAATAATAACGTATCATTATAATTAATAGGTGATTGATTTCTAAAACAATATGTTTTCAAAATGTCACATGAGATATTTATGTTTCAATACAACAAATATATCACCAGTCATATTTTTGTTTGTTTATCACTTGATATTTAATTGTTAGATACGCGAACATTTGCAGAGAATTTTATGAATTTTGACATCTTTACAGGGGTAAACAATGTACATGTATATGTCCTTTTAAAGGAACAACGATCTAGATCCTTTTCATGTACCGGAAAAGTACACAATGTGTACTATCTTGTTTGTGTAACATATTTTTCAAGAGGGAAGGGTTGCCGGAATTATTATTACTACTAGTATTTCTAAGAAACATACCGATGATAATGAAAAACAACAGAAAACAATGTAAACTTGAATTATGTCCATTACTTGAATTGGTCAATTTGAATAATTTTGTAACATAATTATATTGTTTTGAAATAAAAGTGTTTTTGATTATGTATGCTCATATCTTTGATCTTAAGACACCCAAATCGCTCTATTCCTGTGTGTTATCAAATCGTGGTGGTTTGCTTCCTGTTTTTTATAATGTAGTTATCTCCCTTCCATTGTTGGACGACGATAAAAAAAAAACGAGTAATAGATAGAGTTATCTCCCTTATACTGTCAAGCCGCCTGATGTTTTTATCATCATTATGAATGGAAAGAAATGAACACACGTGTGTTCGTGAGTGAGTTCAATCAATGAGAGTTTCAAGAAAGAAAGAAACGTCATAGAGGTAGTGTTGTTTTCATTTAGGTTATTTTGTTACCGATATTACAAAATGAAACGGCATTTCTAAATGTTTGTGCTAGTTTAGTGTCGAGTGTCGGAAGTTTTTAAGTTTCGTCACTTTCGACTTGTTTCAGCATCCAGAAACTTCCCATCCATCGATGGTATTTTAGAGTCAAAGTAAGTAAGAAATGGTAAGAATTTATGACAGGTTGAATTGTTTTCGGCAGATCTATGACTATTCTTTGTGGCTATTATTATTAGTCTGACGGTGTGGTCAATGTCATGACATAGAATTAAAAAGATACTCTGATTCAGCCCATGATTCACATGCCTAGGGTTTGATGTCATTTCAATATTCTATCACAATTCACATGAGGTATGAGCAGTTCTTGGAATTATTGGTTTTACTTGGTAATGTTATTTTTCATAACACTTTTCGAAATAACTTCTTTTGTAATTTCTGTATCTATCTGCTTTACACATTATTTATATTTATAGCAAATGCAAATGTCATGTATGTTTCATATCTCAACTAGACTCAACTACCCAATTATTATTCAGTATTATATTATTCAATCATGTTGTTTTGAAATATTTTTGTTTGATTTATGCTTATGGTTTTAAAATACCTGGTAGCTTATAAATAAAACATTAAATTTCAAGTTAAATTGTACATTTTATTCAATGTATATTGTACCTGTGATGGAAAGTCGCCAGCTCCATCAATTTTCTATGTTCAGTAGTCCTACTGTGAGATGTGACTGTGAGGCAACATAAATTTTTAGTACCATAGTTATGAATGGTATGATTAAAGTCACAACAATAAGGATATTATTATTGTGATAGAATTGTTTTGCAGCCCTGAAAACTTTTGTTTGTTTCTATTAAATGTAATACTAATTCCAGTAAGTTATTTTAATAACATTATCAGAATTCATTGATCTCTCACTGCGGGCCTCCTGTGTTCTTATATTTCTAAAAAATATTGACAAGTAGGCAGCTAAATATCAGAGCTAAAAGCCTACATTGACTAAAATGTAAAATTTAACTGTATCTGCTAAATATAAGTGTGCTCAAAGCCTACAGAGTACATAATTGAATAAAATTTAACATTTTATTCAATGTAGGCTTTTAGCACTGATATTTAGCTTTCCACTTGTCAACATAAGAACACCGGAGGCCTGCAGTGAGAGATCAAGGAATTCTGATATTGTTTGAAATATGTGATAAACAATTGCCTGTATTAATGTCAATATAGGTGAATCAGGATGAAAATAAATGAACTAAAAAAACATATCCTATTACAGTAGTTTTGTCCTGCTCAAAGCCTACAGAGTACATAATTGAATAAAATTTAACATTTTATTCAATGTAGGCTTTTAGCACTGATATTTAGCTTTCCACTTGTCAACATAAGAACACCAGAGGCCTGCAGTGAGAGATCAACAAATTCTGATATTGTTTGAAATATGTGATAAACAATTGCCTGTATTAATGTCAATATAGGTGAATCAGGATGAAAATAAATGAACTAAAAAACATATCCTATTACAGTAGTTTTGTCCTGATAATGAATAAAATAAAATTTCATTTGTAAAACAAGATAGAAGACTTCAGGATGATTGTGCTCCACTAGTTTGTAAAATGTTATTTACATTAATGGTGTCATAATTTATAGAAATGTGACTTATCAGTCATTGTTTTAGATGAAAGTTATACTATAGTATTAGTAGGCTGTGTGTTTAAATTGGTTAAGTTGCACACTAGGTCTATGTTAAATTTGTTTCATTTAAAGTTGTAGAGTAGGCCTATGATTACCAGTAAATTGGTTAAGATTTATGGTTGTACTGTATGGTTAAATTGGTTTTAAGTTAAAGTTCATGTGGTACCATTTAAAGTGATAAAGATTTGTATGGATTATTCAATCAGACAGTTTAAAGATACATTATGGGAGAACTCTCGCTATATAGAAGATATTAGCATTTGAATTTAAACTTAGCTTTGATTCTTTATCATCATTACTAAAGTAGTAAAGTCTTCGAAACGTGGCCTAAATAAATCAGTAATTGTTCTTCCATAAGTATGTGTTATAGTTTAATTACTAAAGTCAGTAAGATATAAATATATAGTCTTGATTATCTATTCTTGGATTTAATCATCAACAGGCGTTAAGCCCCAGATTAAATTCCAGTCCAGTGAAAATCTGACACATAAGATGGCATCGAGAGTTGATTATGGTTTGGATCATAGTTAATTACATGTCTAAACAAGACCTGCAATAGGCCGAATTAGCTCTTTCATAAATTCATAATGTATATATTTAACCATTTTATTATATCACATTAAATCTGCTATTGTGAAAGTAAATTATCTGTACTAGAAAAATAATTCTATTGCAAATACTGGATAATCAGACAGGGATCTGTTGGTTTGTAAAATGTTCAATATAATTTCTCCAGCATAACATTAATATTTACATCCAGGTTCTATTTTTTTACCCACAAAAGGGTCATACTTTTTGGCATCTGAAGTGGCAAATCTGGCCCTTTAAATTATTGGATGATTGTGATATGGGGTCAATGATAACAGAGAGTTAATTCTATCACTACAGCTGTCAAATAATGACTGGGATGTTGACACAAGTCTTTAAATAGATAGATATTTCCCCCTCACTGCACAACAAACAGTACAGTCACAATAAGCTCAACTTCAGCAAGAAATTACCTTGTTAGTGTAAATATACTGCCTGATATTGTTATTTATTCGATAAAATGTTTGTCATATTCTGAATGAAAATAATTTGTTTTTAAAGGTCATTGTGCTACAGTGAATTTAAAGAGGCATTGTGGTTTGCAGATCTTTAATTTTTGATTTGGCAGGAATTTTGTCTGATCTGTTATATTTCTAGCATCTTTGGGCTGTTTAAATCAGATTTTCTGTAAACTTGATGGCAGATTTGTCAGTTATGCATTTTTAAAATGTAGTTGTTTCAAAAGTCTTACTCATTGTAAGCTGGGGGTCAGGGCATAACTAGAATGTCCCAACTTAGAATTATGGTGTGTGCCTAGAAAAAACATTAAACATTTCAAGCAAGTCCTTAGCTTGTCAGGGAAACAGTTAGAAATTTAAGGAAAGGAGTTGGAAACTTTCCTACTTCCGGTTACACAAGATCCCATATAAACAGAGATTAACATGATCAAAATATTATGTTGACTTGACATTAAATCCCTTTCTGTTCCATAATAGCCTATCAATATGGTTGTTTTAACTTACACTAAAAGACCTGCACTTATTGAAGTTTTGATAGTCAAATCTAGAGTTATTTTGTAAGAGGAAAGTTATTTTAAAGTAAGAAATACATGGTGAGTTTGATCATTTACAGTAACTACATGTAAATATCTTGATTGATGGTTCAGAATAACGGTATTTAAAACCACACAGACGATACAATTAAAAGCAGACTTAGAAAGATAAAAAACGGAAAAATGTCAAATGCCACCATCTATTATAGATGAATTGAAGACTATAGTGAGAGCAAATGGGATTTAATATGTTAACTAGACAGTAGAACTATGTATCTCTGTGTAGATAAAAACATATCCCAATACCGATATAAGTAATGATGGCTGGTTCACAACAAACAAAATAATAATTACAAAAACCTGTGTAGAATAAGTAGGCAAAACCGATTCCTATTAAATTTGGCTTGTTCACATATTTCACCGCTGTAATTTGTTAGAAATTAAAATGAAATGATTAGAAATCGGATGTAATATACACAAATACGTATAACAATGTGCTTTTGGACAGATTTCCATCTTTTTGAAGATTGCAAAAAATACAGCTAGCTGTGTGTCCTTCAATTTGTCTGGACACTTACACAAGAATGTAACTGTTGAAAGAAAAGATGGTCAAGTTCTGTGTGACAAAAATTTATTTTTTCGATTGAAAGGAGCTGAATTTGTTCTCATACAGTACTACATATGGTCAGCTTAGTTTTGTCCTAACACTTGAATGAGTACATGTAGTAGAGATGAGATTTGAGTTTATCGTTTGGAGGAAATATTGAAGTGTTTATCAGACATGTGATCAGTAGTAATGTGAATCTAATACCATATCCTTCACTGGGATATAACAACCATCCTTCTACTACATGTTGTACACTACATTTAACTTGAGACAGCTGCTAGTTGGCTACATACAGAGAACTGGTGTCTTTAGTGGGGGAACCAAGATCATTATTTAAAGGTAAAATCCATTGAATACAACTCACAGATTATCACTCCCATTTAGCTATTAGGTGGCTGTTATGCACAAGGTCAGGCCACGAGCTCATAAAGCATTCTCAGACTTGTGTTAACAGAAATATAGCCCTATATAAAACTTTTGTTGTTTTAATGTATCAGATACATGTATAAAACTTGCAGTGATTGAAAGTTGAGTAAATTCTTAACGCAAGTCTGAGAATGTTTTGTGAACTGGGGGCCTGGTGGAATATGCTTACTATTTCTAGAACACCTGGTACCTCCCTCATGTATTTGCTAGGTCCACATATCTTTTTTTTTTGTTGAAGACTTGAATTGTTTTGTTAAATTGTTAATCCATCTGAATTGATCTATTTTAAAGTAACAATGAATCATTTGCAGAGATCAATTATTTAACATTTAATTACGAAAACCAAAATACAAATGCTAGATTTAAAAAGGACCTATCATTTCTGTTTGAGAGAGAGTGAAATGGGGTTTAACGTCCACTCAACACAAACTAAGTCATTTAGGGACTAACATGGTTTAATTCTATTTCATGAATTTGCTTGCGTGTAGGGGTCTTTATCAGTGGGAGGAAACCGGAGTAAACCCTCGAGGTTTCACAGGCGACCCTACTCCTTGCCACGTACAACCAGGGATTTGAAACCATGCCAGTTGACTCAATGGCAGGATGTATAGTACAGCGCGTGCACACTAACCACATTTCTGTTTGTCCACAATGAAATTAGTTTGGGATTATTACATAGCAAACAGCAAAGATCAATGAAATTTCAATTCAACAAAACTTTGTAAATACTGTATGGAATTGGACCAATATTCCATTCAGTAGAAATGAATTATTTTTCACAATATTGTAGTTCGAAAGGGATTCTTATTGCTTTTAATGATGCATCAACAGAATTAGCTCAATCTGTATCCAGCATCTTTTAAATTCCCAAGGCGATTATATACTGTACAAAAAATTCACATTGAAGTGAAATTAAACCCTTGGATAGACTTAGTAGTTAACAATTTTTGATAGAAAATTTGTTCTTGATATTGAGATAGAAAATATTTATATGCGGTTAAAGAAACTTTGTAGGTTTGTGTTTATGTAGTGAACCTGTATTATTGGTATAATACCAGTAGAGTCTATATTTACAGGTGTTAGACTCGAGGTTATTTTAGCCTCTGATTGATGTAAAATTGATGATTGAAATGTTTACTTGAGATTAACAAAATAAACTAATTAGATCTGATTTAATCCTCTATGAAGAAAGACACTGTTTAATTCTATTTCTTTAAATTCTACACATTGAAATTAGATCTTTTTGTTCACAAATTTGATGTAGTTGCCAGCCCCCTATCTTTAACATCTGTGGGATAGTAAAAGTGAAACCCATTAGTATTTATAGTAGAAAATATGAATAACCTGTTTCAATCATAGCAATTTGCTGAAGTTTTTATTAATAGTTTACTTTTTATATATATTGGGAAGAGCAGGACTGGAAATTTGAAACTTACATTTTAACATGTAATTTTAGATATCATTTATTTTAGAAACAGCAGTGAATAATTGATATTTTAAAAAAACTGAATCCCTCAGAATCTTCTCAATAGTTTCTGGTAGTCATATCTTATAAAATAAACTGTGGAGATATGAGATATCTTTAGAGATAAATATTAATAAAAAGATGAAAAGAAGATAAAAATGTGATATCTCAATATTTATCTGAATTATAATATTGTTATTTATGTAGATATAAAGAGTATAGAGAGGTCTATAAGTACTAAAACTGTTAACAGAGATCAAATGACAAAATGTTTTAACATCAACTGGTCACACATACTATGTCATTTTATAAACATGGACAGTAGTCGACCTGTGACCTGGGGATTGTACATCTTTCAAATTGAAGGATAAATTCAGCTCCCACAATTGAACCCTTGTAATCAGTTGCCAATATTTTAACTTTTAACTACTGATTGATTGACAAGCATTTTTGCTAGCTAATATAATTCTGCAATTCTACACTGTAGTTCAACTTCCGGATACCAGGATTAAAGCTGACAAACAAAGAAATAAAGTGATGATATTAGGGTAAATGTGTCCATTTTGATCCTTATCTATAGAAGATGGGGATTGATGATTGAGGTTCATGGACTAAAGTGGACACACTGTCCAGATAAGGGGTTAAATAATTTTGTAATTGAATAGAACAGCCTATTATTCTGATATTATGTGGAATGTTCTATTTGACTGGTTTTCAACTATAATACAGACATTGATTAATTATTGATACAATCTTACAGCCAATATAATATCTAAACATATGTTATTCAATGATAATACTGAAAAAAGTAATGAAATATGCATGCCCTAGACAAGCTGTCAAGGGTAACCTGTTGCCTGTGTTTCAAACTGCCAATATAAAACAGTTCAGAAAAAATGCTTTTTCGAAAACTGGTACTGAGCTGGGTTTGCTAATCTGATTTTTTTTTATTTTACCATTCGCATCCCCCCAAACCCTTCTCATATTTAACTTTTGGATGTTAAAAAAAAAACACATTTACTCCTGTCTTGAAATTCAAATGAACTTCATATTTCTGTTTTATTTTATACCGCTATCTTTTAGAATAGTCCTTAATAAAAGTCTTGATTTACCACAAGAACCACTCATCTCAATACCTGTTTTGTTTTTTATGTGATATGTATTTTATTACGTGGGTACCCTATCTATCTTCCCTTTAATATAAATGTACCTACAATTAGTCTGATACATTCCAGAAATAAAAACCAACCGGATACTTTTTCTGCTTAGTTTCAACATAAGAAGCACCCCCCACCCCCATATTTGAATAACATTTTAAACTATTTTTAAGTTCTGTACTTAAAGATATATTTGAACTTTTTGGCATGTTATAATTAGGACTTGGCTATTACATTAAAACAAATTGATCATATCCAATACAATAAGATACATTTCCCATTTACACTCAATAGCATTGAGGAGAGATTAATTGAATTGGAAACTGTGGTGTTCAGTTTATCTCTGAAAAGATCTTTTTCTACATCTACTCCTTACTATACTCTTGACTGGCAGGTTGTCCTTCTCTACAAGCTTTAATATTTATGGAATAATGTCTCTGCCAAAATGATAAGCTAATAATTGTAGTATTTCTTCTCTGGCTGTTTTATCTAATTCTTTGTTTCTCCCCGAAAAATCTGTTTTAGTATCGTAAATGGTATTTTGTTACACATGATAGCTGAACATGTATACAGAGTTGTAAGGAGATCTAGCTTCAACAGACATTGTTCATTGTCAAGTAATGGGGAAATTTCTGTGATTTTGAGTTTGTGTATTTTTGACGTTATTTCTCTCCATAGTAGTTTTAACTGTGTATGCTCTCTAGGGCTATTATTGATGTATTACCACAGTGTGTCATATAACTCCACTCTACAGTAAACAAAGACTGACTTCCACACAGCCTGCTTTACTATAGCAATAGCTGTATCCTACAACTGGTCATGTACATCTAACATTGGAAGACAACACAACCAAGCACATGAATACAGCCAGGGTAAGACAGATGCAGGGTAAACCTCCACTCATAACTTTTGTCTTGTAAATGTTGGTTTTAATATGCTATTTAATCAGCCATTCAGCTATTCTGCACACCCTTTAGAATGTTGTTTATTTTGATGTGTTTTTTATGACATCCTGTGATATTTATTTATGAGGTGGATTTGCTTTCAGTTTATATTTCATCTTCAGAAGATTTAGATATTATTTTGTACATTTAAAGGAATAAATTTGATGTCCATGCTTTAGAGCCATACTTAAAAGGGTCAGCTATCAAGAGCTATAAAAAAGGAGTGGTTAAAATAGTTTTGTACTGTCCTTTTAAATCTTACTCCTATCTGAAAACATTTCACAATCCATCACTGTTTATTTATGGGATGATTTAAGTATATAAGTATGTAAGAATTGTATACTGGGTAAGATTGATTATGAACCGTTATTATTAGGTGTTCATGAATTGATATATCTGACTGAAATTGCAGATGACTTTTGATAAAGATGTTTTTTATTTGTGTAAGCTTACAATATTTAACTGTAGCTCTTGAACTTTTTGAAGTCCGGTAAATATTTCAAATCTATCAACACAACCTTATTGATTTATAAGCTAAGGAAAAGTTTTCAGTCAGACTTAATATCCAGACTTTCACATGACCAGCATCTTAATCTCGTAGGTAAATTATATTTTGTTGTACATGTATAATATTACTGTATAGTCTTTGATGCAGTAATTGCTAAGGCATGTTAAATATTTTGTCCTATAAGTAAAGGGGACGGAGTATGATGAATATGAAACAACAAAAAAAAATCTGAAGTACATTTACCTTATTGATTTACAATTGCAACATTTGTACTTGTTGTTTTACACTTCTTTTAAATAAGTTGTCAATATAATTATAGAGAGTGTCGACACTCATTATATGGCTACACTGGATTCATTATATAATGTAGTTACATTTCCCATGCCACATTTTCAAGATGAAAAATTTATTAAAATCTGCAGAGTAGGTTGAAGTTTAAATTCACTCTTGGAAGCCATGCTGAAATGAAACCAATACTAATAGTAATAGCAAACAGTTCTGTTGTCGGTCCATTGAACTTAAAAGTAAAGAACACACACATATTTATGTTTCAATCAGTTTTCGGTCAAAACATCATTAAATTTTAGATAACCTAGTTATCGGAGTTAATAAGTCAGCTGAGAATTTAGATTTGTTTATATCATGTTTAGAGTGGAATGATAACACAAATATTCATAATGATATTTATTAACCAGTGTTATTTCATTTATTTCAACAACCCAGGTTTTACTGAATAACTATATAGGAATAAACTTAATATCACACTATAGGCTAATGAAGATGGCTGAACAATTAGATCTTGGGATGTGTTTTTTTCTGCTACTTCATTAATTCTAGATGATTATGCTGCATGTTTATGATGATAATTTCATTCAAATAATCTTGCTTTTTCCTTCTGTATCAAAATGTGTTGAGTAACTGAATGGTCAAAGGTTTAATCACATCTCTGTCTCTCTTATTTTTGTGCAATTTGCATTACTTTAGGTTGATTTTTTACTCTACAACACCAGGATACTACTTCATATCATCGTGAGAAGGGACAGGGAGGTAATAAGTTGAGGTTACTTTATGCTGTCAGTGATGTTGTTTTTAACCTTTTGTTTTTTTCTGATAATATTTATATACTGTTAGTTATGTCTAGTATTTTGTACAAGCGGGTTTAACTTGAATTGTTTCTACTTCATACTGTATATTCAATTACTTAAACATACATTATGCAAGAGCTAAATCTGCCTATTGTAGGTCTTTCTATAGGCCTGAAATGTTATCTGAATTATTGATTAGACATTACTTACCGTAACTTATCCAGACCATGATGATTCGTCAGAATGGATAATCAAGACTTTGTTTTTTATCATACTGACTTTAGTAATGATGGTCGAGGTACATGTAAGGCCTAAAATTCAATCACTGATATCACAGTTCAGAGTGGACCAATATGACTGTAATTTTCCGCATATTCTCTTTATGTTACTGTATCTATTTTTTTATCTATTATAGCAAGAGCCATCACCTCTTTATCTAATCTCTCTTAATGCCCCTTTAAAGATCACATAAAGTTGATATGTGCATTAAGCCACTTTCACAATATGCGCTACATGTGTCAATTCCACATAAATCTGATAGAAATTATCCAACAGGCTTATATGTACGACCATTTAAGTATGTGATAGAAGATAGATCAAATTTATTACATTGTGTGATGAAGATTATAAAACAGATTGTCAACTTGTTTCATGATTTACCTACTAAACTTGTAAACAATCAGGTGTTAATTAATTGGTGAAATTAAGAGAGCAGAACTTATTCTCATAACCAGTAATAATAAATAGAAGGAGATGTATGTGTGTAACAGGGGTTCTAAATGTATGGGATATAACTATAACAGGCCATTGATTTGTTGTAAAATATGACCCTGTGATTGGAAATTATATGCCCTCAGTGTGTGATTGAGTTTTATGGTAGTTCCAACAACGAAAAACGACACACAATAACTCGTCATTTCATAGATCTCTAAAATGCAAATCGCTATGACAAGAGGTGAACTGTTAAAGGAGCATTTCCAGATTTGACACAGTATTTGCATATAAAAGGGAATGAATGTATGGAAGTCAATCACAAAAATCTAACAATAAAGAGGATTTAAGTGAATGAAAATATCAGATCAAACTATTACATACTGCTCAGCTACATAAGAAAAATTGTAAAATAACACTTAAACAACACTTTTTATGTGATACCACAATTAATGCTTTGCATCTGAAATTGAATCACAGTGTGATCATATTAATTCATAATAACAATTGCCATCAAAGGAGTTGTTGGATTTCTGTCTTTAAATCGCTCAATGTGTATGCACACTGTATGCCAATGTAATTTGGAGATGACGATGGCATCTTGCATTGTCAACTGGCAAATCCCCTTCAACAAAATCTGGGATTCCACCCCTGTACATGTAATTAATTAATGCAGATAAAGATATGTAATTACCACATTTCAGCAAATTTATGGACTAGAACTGTACCACCAGGAATTGTTAAAGCTGAACAAAAGTCTTTCAAGGAGTGAAGCCGGGTCCAAGCTAGCTTAAAAATAGTCAGGGTTGAAAAATGTATCTTGTTTAGTCTTGATTACCTACATGTACATGTATGTAGATGAATTGTTGTATTAGATGTCTTACTTATTGAGTATATATTTCATTTGAGTACTCAACATTTTACTGGAAGGAAATACAAGTCATTTGGCACTGAAGCAGGGGGAATGCTGCATCAAAGCTGGGTAAAAAAAAGAACACATTATAGGATCCAATACTGCAGTTGTTTTGGAAACTTGTCATCACTTACTCAGATCAAATTGTAAGACAACATTTCTAAAAGTTTTATTCATTAAATTATATCTTGGACAGCTCCTTTAATAATATATAATTTTGATATACCAAGCATGCCATTATTTATTAATGTAGATCTAGTCAAATAATGTCACTTTGATATAGAATATTGGTAATTAATTCTCCTGTCAAATTATACTCTTCTTATCAAGTAATGATTTGATGGATCTGTATTAGTTTTATCAATAATTTACCTTTCTCAACATAATTTGTAATCTTATACATGTGTGTATTTAATAAGGATGTCTTTTGTTCTTTGCCAGAAATCTTTAAAAGTAATTCATATAAATAACATAAGAGCAAAATTATAATAGCAGTCATTGGCTCAATGATTATTTGTGGACAATTTGTGATGTAATCATGTATGTAGGTATTTAGGAAGATTATATAAGAGAGGGTACAAACAATATAGCTTTAAAGTGGGAGGAAGATAGCTCCAAGTGTAGTTAAATTTGGAAGTAAAGGATTCTGGTTACTGTCAATGCTAGTTGTTTAAGTGTCAGTTATAAATTATTAGATTTGTGTGTGTGTGTGTGTGTATGTTTTTTATGTTTTTTTTACCACATCCTTATGCAAATGACAATAAATATGACACATGATGATGTCCTCATAGAAAATTGAAAAAGAAAATATATTAATTATCAAAACAATTTTTGTGTAGGAAACAAAAAGAAACCATTTAAACTGTAAAACTTGTTTGAAAATAGTTTTTTTCCCTCATAATTTAAGCAAGATCTTGATCCATCCTATATACATGTACAAATGTACATACCAGTTTAGTAGTCTATATTATCCAGATGTTTCTCATTACAGTATTATTGCTATGTCTGTTAATACAAATAGTACCCATACTTCAGTTCTTTTCACTTTATAGCTGGTTTAGTTTATTTATTGTTGGAAAACTTTATTTCTCTTTCTCTTGTGTTAAGGAGTGGTGGTAAATGGACAAGACAATTAACTCCTGACCTTACTTTCTACATGGGGTATTGTAATTATAATCCTACAATAAATATTTTATTTAAATTTCTTTAGGTATAGTTATAGTAGCATAACATTTTAGAAGTATTAGGAAATTTTTATTTTCTTATAATCTGCTACAAAATTCATTATTTCCATAATTACCATGAAACTCATTCTCAACACTTCCCAATCCTGCTCTGGGGGTATTTATGATATAGGTATTATTTTAACAGGTATTATAAGCAAGAGGTAAATCTGCCTATTGTAGGTCTTTCTTTAGGTCTTCAATGTTACATAAACTATGAATTCGTCATTTACATGTATTAACATGACAAGACTATAATCAAAGTGGCATCGGATATGTCCGATTTTAAGTAGATTATAATAACATTAACAAGACTATAATCAAATCTAGGTGGCATTGGATATGTCTGATTTTAAGTAGATTAATAACTAATAACAAGACTATAATCAAGTCTAGGTGGCATCGGATATGTCCGATTTTAAGTAGATTATAATAACATTAACAAGACTATAATCAAGTCTAGGTGGCCTTGGATATGTCCGATTTTAAGTAGATTATAATAACTAATAACAAGACTATAATCATGTCTAGGTGGCGTTGGATATGTCCAATTTTAAGTAGATTATAGTAACAAGACTAGGTGGCATCCAATATGTCCAATTTTATAACGATTCAGACATTTAATGATTTAATTTAAAAATAGTAATGCAAGGCTAAGCTTAGAACAACCAGTACACACATCTTGTCAAACCTTCAAAGCCTAATATTTTCGCTCAGAATAAAGTAATTTTTAAATTATTATAGCAAGAATGACTAGCTCTTATCTAAATTTAAATATCGTATCTTTAACTACCAATCAGAATAATCTTCAAATGGGATTGTGTTATTTGGTGCTTGAGGGGCTGACATGTGTGACCTAATGTGTGTGCTTTAGACTCCAAAGCCTGTCATAGATTCAGTCTTATATGCTTGCCTAAGCCTGTGGGATTTTTCATGTTTCAACCGAAACTAAAGACTGCAAAGTGCATTTCAATTATCAAAATAGTTATATTTACCATATGTTAACCCCCCAATAAAGACTTAGTTTGTGTTCGGTAGACTTTAAACCCAATCACTCTATATATAAGTAGGGTATTGCCAAAAATTCTTAGAATGTAAAGTTATCAAATAAATAAGATGTACTAATTCTGTTTTGTACCCATTTTCCGCATTTTCATTGCTGAACCACTTGAAAAAATTTCTTCTAGACCCAGATATAACCTGTATAAGACAGACATCGAAAAACAAAACAAAATTAAAGCGGGATAATCTTGACTCTATATAATCAACAAAAAATTAGGATAAAAATTGGGTAATTTAATCTATACCCCCCCCCCCACCACCACCACCACCACCACCACCCCCCAAAAAAAAAAAAAAAAAAGAAAAAAAAAAAAAAAAATTCTGAACCAGTGTTATGGTTTCCAGACCATAGGCACTAATACTAACATGTGTATATTATATGTGTTGAGTTATGTCATTAACAGCCAGTCTCAGTATGTTATAACACCACATGTACTGTAGATATAATAAATGTATACTATAAGGGTTATAATACTGTGTGTAAATGTTAATTCAGGATATATGTTATAGGTGTGTAATATTTATGTATAATAGGATATTTATGGTATGAGACTTTGATGGTATATCAACTATTAACATTAGATTAAATGTAGTATAAAAGCCTGTTATCTTTGAACTTATTTAATGAATGGCATTTTGTGCTGTCATATTTACATGTATGTGTAATATTGTTTAGATAGTGAATATTTTGTTAGCTTTCGGTTTTATCTGTGTTACTTTGAATATATCTAAAAGTTTCATATCATGTAGAACAGAAAGTTTTTGTGAATACCAGTAAAAATTGGTATTGACCCCCAGTGGTGTGCACATAAAAGAACCCTTGACAGTTATAATTCAAAATAAGAGTAGTCCATAGTGCCGCTGTCCATGCAAAATTCCCACACACTTCACTGACTGTGTGTCATATGCACGTCTTCAATAGCCCAGTCAGTGCAGCAAAGTAAGATGAATGTAACACCAATTTATGCCTGTGTAGGACATTGGAGAGAGAGAGAGAGAGAGAAATGGGGTGTAATGTCCACTCAACACAAACTAGGTCATTTCGGGACTAACATATGGTTTAATTTTATTTCAATAGTTCGCTTGCGCGTATGGGTCTTTAGCAGTGGGAGGAAACCGGAGTGCCCGGAGGAAACCCACAAGGTTGAGAAGGCGCCCCTATCTCCATGGCACATACGCTCACACCAGGGCTCGAAACCACAGCCGCAAGCCAGAGGTGACCGGTCAGCTAGAGGTCGAAGCGCGGCACTCTAGACCACTAGGCCATCCCAACCCCCGTAGGACATTGGTGATGAATTTACACTAGGTGTGGAGAGTTTAAGAATTACATTTTATGAGTTATGAAAAACTTATTTAGAAATTGAAAGTTTTCAGGAATCCTTTCCTCGAATCAATTGACTCGCCCTCCAGCTTTTGATCAAGATGTCCAATTATAATAAATAAGGGAAATTTGAGATAGCCATGTGTGTCTTATCTAGACTGGTTACCAGGAAATTTACTTTTAAATTAATTTTCAGGGATTTCATTAACTTCTGAAGTATTTTACACTGATAAAAACGGCAAAAAAGTCTAAGATTAATCTTCTATCACTGCCACAAAATGGGTTTTAAATTTGAAAATAAAACAAAAATACTTTACATAGTTTGTGAAATATTTTGCAGTTGGAAGATTTTTTTACGAAGTTGAAAATGATAAAAGGACAATAAAAACCAGACATGTAACTGATGATTTTTTGCTTCATGCCATGATTTTGACATTTTAATAAAATGTCTGTTGTTTGTTTAATCATTTACTGAATAGTCTTAATTCTGTATGGGGAATATTGTTTTTTTTAAAAGAAATGTAATGTATTTGATCAAGATTAGAAGATTATATACAATCGATTTTTTGTTAACTCGTCTTTTTCTAGCAATGTTAGTTTTAATCTTTTTTATTTATTTTTTGTGATATTCATTATATGATAATAATTGAGCTTACTATATTACTTCTTGTTATTTTATTTCATTAATTTTATCAAATCAATCCTAGGATCATTTGTCTTATGGGAGGTTGAATATATACAGTAATTACTGACCCATGGATTGGGGTAAAACTACAATCTGTTATATTAGAATTAAGTATTAATATTACACAGATTATTTGAATTCAAGACAAAATAATCTGAAAATATTTGAATTAAAATTGCTTTCATCATCAAAATGTCTTATAGGGGAAAAAAGTGGAAATCTGACTGCCAGCTGACAGAAGGTAACAAAAGAAAACCTCTAGTCAACCATTAGATTATGAGCTAGAGAGAGGGAAGGGGTGTGTGTGTATGGTTCCGCTCTAGTGACTCAAAGATTGGGACTGACCATTGTGACAAGGTTGAGTGAACACAGTCTTCTGTCAGCAGTTAATCAATGCACCACCACTGCTCTATTCCTTTTACAACTGTTGTGCTTCTACATCAAGATTGGTAGCTGATGGCAGGATTTGAAATTTTCTCATTTTACTAAGGGAGACTGGCTGTCTTCCATGTCCCTTCACTGAGACTAGGGGAAAAAGGGATGGTGTATTTGGAAAACTGAGTAAAATACATATTAGAATTTGGATTAGCTGTTCATGTAGTGAAAGGTCTGTAAATAATGAGTTTAACTTTCACTTATATTTACCGCAATGTTATTTATGATTATTAAGTAAGATTTCAGAAATGAAACCAGGATTTCAACACATTTATTTAAATATAGGATGTGATTGTTATCAACTTGCATAATTATATATCGACATAAATTACTATTATATGTATAATATAGTTAATCTAGTAATTCACACATTTTGTTTGAAATTCAATCAATTTTTGTACTTTTATATACTTGCTACAATGTATATAACAGGAAAAACACATACAGTAAATCCTAACAAAATATGTAGATATATATAATTTTAAAGAGATTTTTGAAAAAATAAAACTTGAGATTGTTCACATACATCTTACAACATGTCAAAAATGTGTTTTATTTTTAAAAAAACACTGTTTTTTTATGTAATTGAACACATTTGTGTATAGGCTTGTAGGAAAAATAATTATATTTGTCTATATAGAGATAAATGTGGTTGTGTGAAATCAATACAGACCTAGTTAAATTACCATAACTAAGTTAGAATTGATGATTTGAATAACCTTTGAATTGTATGATTTTTTATACAAGTAGGCCTGTTTTTGGTTGTGTACCATATAAAATTCAGAAGTAGTACATTGTATATCCATACAAGTGTGTTTATTTTTAGTGAAATCTATTACTATATGTCTCTTATGATTATCAATATATTCTTGATATCAATATTCAGTGGTTTAGTTTTAGGATTCAATTATCTTCTAAACAATTTGATAGAGTTATCAATAAATGAAACGTCCTACTATTCTGCAAGTTATAAAAGAAGCTTTATAATTTAAAATGAATGTAAATTTAAGTGATGTGACTGCATTTGTATTCTGATTTAATCGATTACGGTGATGTATTAGGTATACGTTAGATTTCAAATAAATATTTTCTAGTAAACACTTATTAATGTCGCAATTTACAGTATCATCTTCATTAAGGATTAGGTTTGCATTCACATTGGGATTAGATCATTAGTGTTCGAAGTTAACTTTTCACATAAGATCATTCAGTGTTTGTCAATTCAGCTATTTTGGGCAATAAAAAGTATCTTGAGCTGAAGCTTTAGGCATAAACTCCTTAATCTATATTGAAGAGTACTCTGCTTTTCAGAAGTTAAAAATAAAACAATATTTCAACATCAAATTGGCAGTCATTATTCTCATCCAAGGTCATGGGACTTATTGCATCACCACCAAACAGACTACCAGTAATCCTTTCTTAAATGGACTAATAATCCATTCCATCTGCAACCCAAATCTAATCCTGTCAGTGGGAAATGTGAAGACAATGGTTGTTCAATACCAGTTTGCTTCTGGTAATTTGTGTTCGGTAAATCAGCATGAAAATAAATCAACTGTGGTCCTAATTGTCAATCATAATAAAATGAATTTAAATAACTCTGCTAGTCTCAAAACTAGAACACAGCAGAGTGTTAATTGAAATCCATGAAAATTTATTGTTAGTTATACTTGTATTTATGATGTACATGTATGTATCCGATATAAAACACTTTTTTTAAAATTCAACTTGTATAACTGTACATAAAGAAACGTACCACAGGACTATGGAATCACGAAAAATCTGATTTAATGATAGGTGCGCATGTATTTTTTGGAGGATTTTTCTTGTAATTTACCCTAATATGTATTACATTTCATTACATAGGATTTGTCTAACTACCATTTGACAAACTACAAGGCAGTTGTCGATGATTTTGTTGCTTTTAAAACTGATGGAGATATTTTTCTTTAAAGAACTGGATTTACTAGTGACATAAAGAGCCAGTGTGTCTCCATTAGTGGCTTTACAAATTTTTAATACAGCCTTGTGTGTCAAACAAACTTATTGTTTACTAAGTGTTATAATGCTGTGAGGAAAAAAAACTGCTGAGTTTATGATTTGTATAGTATCTCTTTGATTCAAGTCTCTAGTAATTATATCTATATCTTTTTCAAAGGTGTCATGATCACTTTTAAAGTGACAAAGTCTTCCAGATCTGATATGGATTGAAATTTATGCCAATCCTGTGCATGTAGCACTCTAGCTAGTCAAACATCAATAAATGTACAACACCATTATATCTCCATGTCTCTGGAGGCAGGCTACTAAAACTACTAAGCCACACAACTAAGCCTTTGTTCTCACATCAGCTTTTAAATTTCCTTATGCAGTATTAATGAATCTTGATTTACATGTACATTTTCTCTGCCTTTATAAAAGAAGGACTTTTTATCAGCTGTGTAACATGTAAAGTAAGTTTGACATTGATTTCCTAAACATTTTATAGTAATGTTGATATTTGTAAAATTATATTACAATATTGCTATACATTGTAGTATACTGTAAATTTATATCATGATATTGTGAAAAAAGATATACCTTACAAATTAAATATGGGCAATAGTGGCAGTCATGACAGTGACACTTTTTGTGAAAGAAGAACTAATGGACATATTTATAAAGGATCATTTGGATAACAAGACATGATTTACATGAAAACATTGACCTGTTCATCTGTCTAGTCAATATTTATAAATAAAACTCAGCATGGCTGTATTTAAGATGATTGACCATATTGACAATATTAATAGTTTTGAGTGTTAGATTAGTTTTATATTTTGAAATAGTTGATTCAAGTGTATTTTAGGTTTCCTACTTATATGGGAAGAAAAGGGTTATTTATGGTTTTTATTGAAAAGCCTTAATATCACCAGCACTAGTTTCAGATTCATCGATAGGATTAGAATTGCTGAAGGACAAAATGAAGTTCATGTAGAGGAAAACAACATCCTGTAACATTGATTAATGATTATTCTATTATAGTTACTAATGTTAGTGCTCACACAAATAGTTATTTTTAGTAGTGAACATTCAAATATTTTCTGAATAATTGTCACACATGTACATGTATGCACATGTGAATCTGCATGACATGCACTTCATGTGATATTCATAATACTTTTTACTGCACCTACTGTTAGTTAATCAAGTACAAATACATAACCACCTTCGAAAGCCCAAATTGGGCACAACAATAGGACATTAAACCTTATTACATTATAAAATGCAAAGCAAATAATATAAAAAATAGTCAACTAATGGAATTCACACGATAAAGGATTTCTCTAATCATACTGATCAAATGACATACTTGTATATAATTTCCATTATGTGACAGTTAAAAACAATCCATTTTAGATAATATCAAATGTAATACAAATTTTTTCATCTTGTTGAGCAAGAAATTTTATTTGAGTGTGTGTGTGTGTTTGAACAGCACTTCATAAATTTATGTAATATTCGGTGATCTAAAAAAATGCATATAATCATATCCTGTATTTGTGTACAGTAATTAAGCTAAATAAAACTAAAATGTAACCATTTGAATGATTGGGTTCAACGGTCATTAAATACTGTGATGTAGATGATTATGAAGATTGATTCTCTTGGGACTGGGATTATTAAGTCAATTTACCTACGTGTTTGTCCCAAAAGAAATTTTCTAAAATGGAAAATTAACCCTGTTTTTTTATGTTAAGATCTTGTAAGTATTACTAGTAGTGAAATTTGATGTAATAATGTGTAACTATATGAACAGTCGTGTTGAACCTGACCATTGTAGATACATGTACAAAAGATCAATAGGCTTAATCTTCTCATTTGACTTTTATAGGTCAAACATTGTACAAGAGTAATAGATAGATTACAGTGGACCAGGAGACAACTCTCTAAATTATGTATTAAAGATGTAGGTCTATTTCAGAGCCCACTTTGAGTATAAAAACAAAAGATGATGTTTTTCATAATTCCATCTCAATTGAATCAAAGATTGCATTTTAACAATCTTTTTTTTGTGTGTGTGTGTGTGTGTGTGTGTGTGATATTCAAGAACATGTACATGTAGCTCAGATCACCATAACCACTCATGTGGCACTCGGAGATGTTCGGTTTGGTTTTTATATAATAGGTATGGATTTTATTACCTACATGTATATACATGTGCATGCATTCAATTTAATGATATATAATGGTACTGTCATAGTACATTGTACTTCTGTTCAAATGATTTCTCTGAATCTCTAACTGGTACCGTAATTGATACACAGTACACGTTACCCACAAATTATTTTCCACTCGCACAGCTTGTGAAATGGTACATGTACCAAAACTTTAAATTTTGACTGAGTAGAGTTTTCAATTATAAGAACTTGTATTTGCGATACTATAATTAATATGATAAATGCTAATGAACACTCAAAGAGATTATAAAATACTCAACAGGGAAGTAGCATCAGATCCAACAAGTATAAACTCATATTTAAGGTCTAGTGAATTAATGTAGAAACCTCAATGTAAAAGAGGGATATGATAATGTCATTGACATGTATTAAAATTAGTCACTTATATGAATAAATGTGTTCTTTCTTCTGTCAGTTAAACTACATGTATGTACAAAATCCATCTAAAACTGTTTACTTATTAAACAAGTAATATGAGTTTGCGTAAATAAATGATTTCATTATTATTATTATGGAAGGATTAAACAATTTATAATAATTAGTTTATAGATCTATTTATACTATGTGATAATCTATACCTATTTGAGATTCGTGTTGACTACACTATTATATCAATAAGCCTGGTTCATGTATTTTGAGATAATATAATCCTAGTTGATTCATACATGTTCATGAAATATCAATAATATGACAGGAATTAGTATAATATGATTCAGTTTATTATCTTGTAATCTGTGTGTGTGTGTGTGTGTGTCTGTGTATTACGTGTACATATAACTACATACATCCTCATGTACTGTATTCAATTCAATGCAGTAAGTTACATGTACATGTACATTACACATGGCTGACACAAGATTTGTAGCTTGAAACAATTTGCCCAGATGTTACATCCAGTTTTACAATTTGTCCTTTTGAAGTTCTAATTCAATACCCATTTCTCTAGAGCGCATTTGGGATTAATGTTTATTGTTATGATATGATATACTTGCTATCTCTAAATATGTTCATTATTATTCAGGGTAGGTGGGGGATGGTTAGCGTGTGCGCACTATATCATATAAGGTTTGTCACAGTGTCAACTGACGTGGTTTTGACTTCCTGGTTGTACCCGACAAGGCGTAGTGTTGCTTTCCCTCACAGTTTTCTCCCACTGCTAAAGACCCCTATGCACAATTAGTGAATTATTGATATAAAATTGAACAATGTGTTAGTCCCAAAATAACCTAATTTGTGCGGAGTGGAAGTTATACCCCCATTTCCCTCTCTATCTCTCATTTAGTCATTATTCAATAGTTTAAGTTAATTAAAAGGAACATAAAAATCATTTACATGTACCCATGTAGATTATAGGGCTTATTGATAATCACACCAAAACTTGTTACAAATCAATAACAGATAACCTAGAATTTGATCATTTTATCTCCACCATTAATAATATTGTATTATTTTTTTCAGGATGAGTTTACCATTTGAACTGTGAATGTAAAAATATTGCTGTCTTATATTTGTTGGAAATATAGAATGAAGTATAGATGAGAAACCATGACCACCATGTTAATAATAGTTTCAATATAGATGTATCCAGACATTTTATTAATAGACCATGGCTCCATCACAGAACAGTATATTGAATGACAGTTTGTGCCTTCTTTTCAATGTAATTCACTTCTGGCAGTCACGAAATAGATGACATGTTTGCTATTATTTGAAAAGGAAAGTGATGATAAATAATTTATTTATTTTATGTAAGCTCATCACATGGCAGTTCTATTAAAATAATGATTATCAGGTTTGTTTTATGTGGCAGAATTGGCTAATAAAGTGGAGAATAAAATGTGTTATGCCATGGATTATTCGCTTAGATATAAAGTCGATATATGTTTATGTCTCACGAATTACGAATAATTCTTTAGTTGACAGAATGTCTTGTCAGTATTAATGGGACCAATATATTTATTTCAGCAAGTCTGAAACGATCAACAAAAAATAATTCCTTCGAAATATGAATGTGCATAAAAATCTAATATTCCGGCTGTGAAACATTTTCAAACAAATTGTAATTGTTTAGCAAGGAAGTCTTTATACAGTTTTCTTAACTGCTGTCAGTTCAACATTTAAAAAGGTTAAATTAACAAGACACCAAATATATTCCTTATAATTAATTATCACCTTTGAAAAACTGTGAACAACATTCCTGGTAATATAAGTATTATTTCTTTTAGCTGTGTTAGTGAATATTGTATTTTGTGAATTGTGGTTTAAAGAACACTTTCAAAAAATTAGTTTGAAATCTTTACCTAATTCATTAATGTGAATGCTGATATTTGATATTAATACAAAAACAAGTTCTGTAGATTTAATTAAAAATCTACTATGTGAAAAAGATATGATCAACAAGCAACATTAATACATATTGGCTACAAAGTGTCTTATGATGTTTATCACAGCCATTTAATCTACATGTAGTGTGTGTAGAGTATCAGTGAAATGATTATACTCAAACTGTGTTCATTTGGTTTGAAGAATGCACCAGCTATATCTTCCATCACAGTGTAACTGGACCCTGTTGTGCTAACAAAGAAAGTGTGGGGAATTTCCTGGTGCTCATTTCTAGTCAATCAGGAAGGTTTGGTGTATTGAATTTTGATTGCCATATATTTCTAGTCCTGATAAGTGGTTTTATGATATTGGATCTTTGTGATACACATTATTTGAACATTTGTTATAAATTTTGTTTTTCCTGTTGCATAAAATCTTTAAATAACTAGAATTAATTTGTGGAAATTTGACTTACAGTATATAAGCAAACATTATATCACCCCAAATATATAACATTTTAATAGTTCCTCTCTGTAAACGATCCTATTTCTGAAGTGTTCTCCCTTTCAAAAGACCCTGATTGCAATAGTAGACAATTTCTTGATTGTTAACGGATATATTTTGCCGTTTAGACGAAGTGAACTATATTAAAGATGTTGTTATATCAAACGGGTAAAGCAGCTATCATTGAAGTCAATGAGGAAAATCAGGACTTTATTTAGATATTAACCTCAGGTATATTATGTGATTAATTAACATAAAATTTGTGATTTACTGTATTATGATATAGCGCCTTACTTGATCTCGTATTTATAGGATTATTAAGTGTCTACAATATATCTAAGATTCTAAGCTAACTAATAACCAAACTACCAACAAGATGCAGGACTCTTTCCTGTCATTTCAAATGTGTGTAGGCTTATGTTAGTGTGTGGATGCTTATTCTGTTGAGAAAAACCTTGTGAGTTATATGACACAGTAATTCAGCTGTAAAAAAAAGTGATAAACAACGTAGGTTTATCTATTAACACAACAAATATTAATACTCATTCTTCAGTTAATATACTAAGTTCTAGTCTTAAAGGATCTTGCCAGTAAATGGCAGTGTTTTTCCTGTGATTAAATAAAAGTAGTATTTCCCTCGTGATTAGCGTGAAAATGATATTTATTCCGTTGTGTCTGTCAAGAGGATTTTAAAACCAGTACTTGTGATGGTAATTAAGCTAAGTTATTGTTCACTTCATATTGACGTTTGACTGAAACAGCCATAAAAATCGTGACAACAGAAACAACCAATGGTGGCATATTTTGCTTTATTTCATTCTATTTCTGTGTCCAGTTTGATTAATTGTGACTGTACATTCTTGGAATTTGAAACAAAATGGTTGAATATTACTATACGTGACAACTGCATTTTGTACAAATAATGAATATACATCTTAATGGATATTTATAAGTGGAATTCTCAAATTACAGAAAATAATTTCAAGTGAAAATGTGAAATTTACAAGATATTATTTTTTAGAACATTTTAACATTCAGATTTATTCAAGTCACAATGGAAAACGTATTAAAAGAAAATGTGAAAAACAGTCCCGTCAAAAAACGTAAAGATCGTGAAAATAAAAAGCTGAAAGAAAAGGATAAAATTTTGCCGACTATAACAGCTAATGATGTTCACAGGGAGCCTGGAGAGGTGGTGTTATTGGCCCCTGCTGGGAGGAAAGGTACAAAAGGGCGAGGGTCTGGTTATATCACAATGAACGAGGATCAGATTACGTCATATACAAATGAAGAAGGGATTTCATTTAGAGTCAAAGGTATGTCATGAATAAATATTTGATTGATCTGATATAACAGAGGAAAGTGACTTGAAGTAATTATTGATATTGATTACTTGTAATGTCAATAAATCACACTTTATTTTATAGTTTATCTTGAGTAGCTTGAACGGATACATGTAAACCATAAACCAATACTATTACATCAACTAGTCACATACCACATACATTACTGTGTGTTTGTATAATATCTTTTGGGGGAGATCATAAGGTCTGTTCTGTCATCGATTCAAGCTTTGTGGTTCCCATTTGGTCATGGTATGTGCCTAGGAATACAGTTTTCTGTCCTAATTGTATGGGCTTTGTTCAGGTCCTCTATTCTCCCCACTGATAAAAGTCTCATTTTACAAGTGAATTTTTGAAATTGAAATAATGAAGTGCTATATATTTTTGGAGTGGCTATTAAACTTCATTTCTCTCCTTTATGTCCGTCATTCGTCATTGAAGTCACACATTATTTTGTCAATCGCTCATGAATGTTGATCCATCATTCCACAAATTGCATGTTTGCTACAAATGTTTGAACAAATTTGGTGTGAATTAACATTGGCATTGGGGTCAAGAGAGGGGAAACATTATCGAATTTCACTGCCCAGCCTCCTTACTGACCAGAGTTACCTCCCCTGTTTGGCGAAAACCTTGCTTACCGATAGTACCTACAGTTTTTGACAGATTTTTTTTTTTTTGATTTGTTGTGAAGCATTAGGACATGGTAGAGATTAGAATTTTTTTTTTGAAGGCATCTGTATCAAATTTGGTCAACATCTCAAGTTTTCCTTTTGATAAGCTCTGTCTATTGCGATATGTTTTTCAAGCCAAAGTGGCTTTGTGGCTATCTTTCAACTGTACACGCTCTCATTCTAGAAATTAAAACAGATAAATTGCTCAGTTACATGTACAGATAATTATGACACCTACATGTACAACAGGTCAACTTTTAGCAGAACACTTTAGATGCTGCCAATCAAGCCCAATTTTAATTAAAGAATATGTTAATTATTGAATAAGTCATACCAGATCTGTCAATACAGTACATGTACATGTATTGTTCCCCCACCCCAAGCTTAAAAATATATTCTGTGTTGATATGAACTAATATGAAATTTGTGTGATTACTATCTTTCCGATTGGCGGTTACTAGTTCCGATTCCACCAGTGACGCTGTTTGTACAGTCTGAACATGTAGATTAGTATGTAATTTGAATAGTTATTAAATCTTGACTCAAGTAGCGTCATAATCTGTATATCTTTTAAATGCAAAGATAGATTCAACAGTGATGTGTATATTTCTTTCAGATTGTGTATATATTGAAAATAAAAGACCTGATAATCCATTCTTTATATGTGCTGTTACCCAGTTTCGTATGGTAAGTGTAGAATTATTTGAATTTTTTTTATTCTACTCTCCCTAATCTCAAATATTTATTGTTACAGTTTACAGAAAGAAAATGGAATTTATGATTTGTTTTTTGGGATGAGAATCTTAATCCCCCAAAATTATGAGTGAAAACAAATGATACCAATAATGATAAGATATAACTGGGTTTTTTTTGTGTGACTGTTGACGCAGTTATAAATAGTATCAGATGTGGTTATAAGCATAGAATCTAGCACAGAATTATATTCATTTTCATATTTTAATATATTCTCTGCTCGTGAGGAAGGTACATGTACTTGAACATTAAAAGACAAATTTATTTTCTGATAAATTCACTTAAAGCATCTACATTATAATGATTTTTACAAGTATTAACAGTATTGTCTTATCGTATTAGTGATAAGTGAGTGTTTTATATACCAACCCAAAGGCAAAGATTTATAATGATTTAACTCCCAATCTCTCTTTCTCTATCTCAGCCTTGACATAAACACACAAACTTAATAACATCAAATCACTCAGGGAGTATCAGGTGAACCATCTTATATACTTTATGGTTATTGTTGTGAAAATTGGCATTGATCTCTTTCACGGGGTCACAATCAATATCTGTAAGAATTACACTACTTTCTTTATTGAGAAAATATTTTATTCATGTGTTCCATGTCATCAATGTAATTATTACAATTACTTCCCCATATTAGCAGTGTAATCAATTACTTTTTCTTTATGAATATGTAAAGAAATGCTATAAGAGTCATTTAAAAGACAACCCTTTTTTCTCTCAACAAAATTAGACTCAAATTAATCTTTTAATTCACAAAGATTTAATTGTTCTGTTATATGAACTTTTCATATCAACATATGTACATGTACAAGTAAATTTTTGGGGTGCTCGTGACAAAAACTGTTTTAACTGTATGGCTTTAGTGCTTTAGGGGATGAAGTGAAAAAAAAAAAGTTCCATTAAAAGTGGCCATTAAAATTGATTCTTTGGTTTGATGAGTGACATTGAGGTTAAGATAGTTGAAAATAGGACGATCTACAATGTAATTGTCTTTTGAATCTAACCAATTTCATTAGTACTAATCTGTTATTACAATCTCCAGCTAATGTTTACTGTCCAACCTTGTGGGTTTTTTTTCATGTTCCCCCAGTTTCTTTCCACAGCTAAAGACCCCATGAGCAAGTGAATTGAAATAAAATTGAACCATATTTTAGTCCCAAAACGATCTAGTTTGTATCGAGTGGACGTTGAACCCCATTTCTCTCTCTCCAGCTATTGTTTAAGTTTACATGTCCAAAAAGGCGTCCAAACTAACATTAATAATTGTAACTTAATTGCACTTTCATTAATCTTTGCTTTTTATTAGTCATGACCATTTATACGATTACACTTCCTCATTTCAACTTGTGAAGAAAAGAAGACCTTACTACCATTTGCCAAGTTAACCATAGCATATAACAGTGTTTATATTATAGGAGCCATTCACACCTTTAAAAGAATCTTACACCTTCACCATTTCCAATTTTTGTAGATGTATTATGGTATTACTTGCATTATTCTGAACAGTGTGGCACAAGACTAAAATATAGCACCTTCAAATTAATATTCTAGAAAAAAAATGTCGCAAATTGTGTAATAGTAATGTACATGTACATGTACTTGGAAAGGAAAGATGCCAAATAATTGGTATACTGATGTCAAAAGTACATGTAGTAAGGGGATTCAAAAATCACACAAACACAAATTCTAATAGAATCTAAAGATAAAAATTGTCCTTTTATTTAGCTATACCAAATTGTATCGCTAACTTAAAATAAAACAAATTATACCATAGAGATGGTCTGATCTGTTGTATAAACTTATTATTACTCATTTGGATGAAGAACTGGTCAGACCATAACAAATAAACATTATCTCCAGCTATTTTGTATATGGAATGTATAAATCAGTAGAGCATTGCCAACTTTTAATAAAGCTTTGGTCTCTGTGAAGGTATATCATATGATGCATGTACAAAATTTAGAGTAATTTAGGAAACTGGAAAAATTGTTTTCTTGATTAGAACATTTTTTTTAGTTTGAGTGAATATACACACATACACATTTCTCAGTGAATTATTAAATGATTACATGAAAACATGTAAGATGGAACTTGTTTTGGATGAATCGAAACACAGGACCTTCAAGCAAGTAACATTTTTAGGCATTACGTTCATGCTCTTTAAGTTCTATGTTAGTGTTATGCAACATACACACAAAATCTTAAGTTAAAGTTTAAAAGATACTGTCATAGAGTATTTGATTGATTAAAAAAAAGAATGGTTTAGAACCAACAACATGGAATAATTAAATAACATTTATAAACGATAAAAATTTACGCAAGTATTTTTTAGACTAATAAAGATGTACGTATAGGAATACTGTCACAAAGCTAACTGAATAAATACTTGAGTGGAGAAAAACTGTCAGTATCATAAGTTTGCGAACTGACAGATGGTGGTAACTTTATTGATTTCAAGAAGGATAATTCACCAACCAAATAATGGAGAAATAACCATATTATCACTAACACTGATAAATTTGTGCTGTTAATTTGCCGCTAACGATCAGCACACATTGTGTATCCTTTTAGTAGTGTGAAGACTGATGATGTTGAATGAATAGCTTGAAGGGAATGAATTAATGTAAACACAACCTGAGGCCTATCATATATTTATACATGTATATGTTCATCTAGATGTTCAAGTTGATATATTTATGATGACTTACTATCATCATATTTTACAACCTCAACAACAGTAATCACAGTGTTTAGATATATGAATTGCTAGATTTTCACAGCATGCAATCATCATGCATATAATCAAAAAATAGAATTGAATTAAGTTGTGTCAAAGCACAATTTTACACATGTCTAGGCATTTTTTTTGAGCTATTATATTGGTATAATTTGGGACAATTTTCATGAAATCTTATGCATGTAATTTGATTGTATATTTTCCAAAAATTGATATGCAGTGATCACATTGAAAATTGTGAAGGTTGTTTAATAAAACTAAGAGTGAACTGTAACCCTTATCTTGAACTGTTATTGTGTAGGAAATGAAGTAACTAATATAAACAAGATTTATTTTCATAAATATTGGAAATACATTTTGGTCCAATACATGATCATTGATCACATTACTACATTTGATTTATTTATTAGCTGGTTACTGAATTTTATAGTATCTTATCTGTACAGTATAATGCTTGCCCTGAAAAAAAATCGAAAAAGAAACAAAAACAATAATCCAAATGGATGAAACAGTGTAGGTCAGATGTACATTGGTTCACCACTTGTTGGTCGGATGGGGTGGGATATTTTCTAAATGCAGTAGGATAATTAAAATGAACATGATATATGTATGTTGTTGGGAGTGAGAGAGAGAAATGGGGTTTAACGTCCACTCGACACAAACTAGGTCATTTGGGGACTAAAATATGGTTTAATTTTATTTCAGTAATTTGCATGCGCGTAGGGGTCGTTAGCAGTGGGAGGAAACCGGAGTGCCCAGAGGAAACCCACGAGGTTGAGAAGGCGCCCTTACATGTATCTCTATGCCACATACACTCACAACAGGGATCGAAACCACAGCCGCAAGCGAGAGGTGACCGTCCAGCTAGAGGTCCAAGTGTGGAACTCTAGACCACTAGGCCATCCCATCCCCCCATATGTGGTTGCATATACATGTATATGTAATCCAAATGATCATTTCATTGCACCATTCCTACATTATACAATGAATTGTCCTTTCCACTGAATTTTGTTGCTCTTAATTTTAGACAAAGAGAGATACTTTAGTAGTGGATATAAAATGGTATTTTCGACATTCCGAGGTTCCTTACAGTGTTTATACCCTCCTAGTACAAGATCGAACGACCGAAAACAGTGAGTACATTTTTTTTTATTTTCAAGACACTAAAAAACTTACATATACATTAAATAAAGTGCGGACGGTATTGTTTAAAATTCAGGACGATAATAATAAAAAAAAAAGATGCACCAATATCAAGAATACAAATTTTTTAGGTCTGCAAGAATCTTCACCTAAATCAGATTCAGCCTTTTTTTTTTCTTTTTTTTTTTTTGCAAATTTCCATACAGAAAATAATAATATTCATTCCTTCAAATTTACAATATTCATTCATGAATAAAAGACAAATTTAAAAAAACAGAAACAATGCCAACAATCTGATGTCCTATTTTTCTGCACAATATATATTATTGTATCAACAGTGTTTCATTACCGATAATGCATGTTTAAATATGTATAAAGTATTATTTCACTTAAATGATATCAAGTCCCAAAGTCCTATGTAAAACCTGTGATATTCAGAACACACAGCATGGCATATGTCTGACTTGATAGCCCTGATGGTGCCGATAAATATGATGTTATACTCCATTTCATCAAAAAAATAGATTGATTATCTTCAATCTAAAAGGGATTCGAGTCCCATTACAAATATATTACACACATCACTAATGCATGTATATACATTCAAACACTAGAACTTCATGGATAGACATGATTGTTAACTACCCAATAGTGGTGATGTTGGTTTTCATGTCTTGATAATTGAGGTTCGTTTTATGGGATGTTTAAGCTTACTTGACAATGATTATAAAGAAAGATACAGTGTACACAAGCCTGTTGAGGTGTTGTATTGATTTTCTCTAGATCTGTCTCTGGTTTTTTATGGTGAAACCTGTAAGGAGGAGATAAGTTCAACTATAGACTGATATCTTTGTCTCATTACTTTACTTCAGTTTGAAGATGATTTTATCATCATTGATCTGGGGGAAAGACCTAAATAATCTATTGACTTCCTCATTACACTGGGGACTTCATTCTAATTCTAATGTTGAAATCAACTGGCTACACCCATATTATAAAGACTCCAGTATACGATAATGATGATGGTTGACGATTTTTGTTTTCTGGTCCATTTCGGCAAGTTGTAACAGATGGTTCAATTTTGCATGCATTCGAATGCTAACACATCCAGTTTAAGGTTCCTGTACGTCATTGTATATCCTCACTATGGTCATTTGTAACCATTTTACGTGCAGTAAAAATAAGATTGAAATCATGTACATGTACAGTAAACGGGCATCATTTGTTAATATCTTTAAGTGGGAAATATGTGATCGGTGACAGCGAAATGAGTCTTAATTAATGACCAAAATTTCAAAAATGAGTTATATATGTCACCGTAAAGCGGGTGTCCTAGGCTGTCTAATGATACCAAAATCATTTCTCTACCTTATTCCATAGTCGAGATATTCAAGTTCAAAGTCCGGGAGTCCAGAAAGGCCTATTTCGAGAAAACTTTGTTTAGAGATTACGTTCAAAATTTCTGCTATGCATGACAAAAGTCATGGTTAAAAATGACAAACAGCCACTAAACTTGACACTATTCAACATGTTAAAGTATTCAAAAATGGTCAAAACCAAATTTTGAACATTTCTGTACTCGGACACAAATTAGCGTGTAATTAGAAATCTACTTAAGACTCATTTAGCTATCACCAGTCACATATGTTACGTGCCCTTGGTTATAAATTAGTCCAGCTAAACCACTGTACTCCTGGTTCTACTGCTTCTCATACTATTAACAAGACTAATGAAATTGCAAATCTTAATTCTAAAATTTTAAGCTCTCCCAAGAACTATCAACAATATTAAACCAGCTTAAACTGTATCATCTGAATAGTATTATTGGGAAGATTTTGTTCGATAAGTGGATTTACTATAATCACAGAATATTTGATACCAATCAGATATTACGATGTAAAACTTATTTTATTTTAAATGAATTACAGTTTATACTGCTTATGGCTCTGTATCTGCGTGGCTAAACGTCTTTTTCTTTTCTGACTTGTACTGAAAATTATAGATTTTTGGAGATCGATGGATGGGAATTTTTTACGGGTATCAGCTGTCGACTGTTCTATCTTGTGCCATCACTCTGTAAAGGGAGATAACACAGTCCATTAATGGATTATTACAATATCACATTGGTTCGTTTATTGAGTGGGAATTGAGAATGACTAATTCACGTTAAGTGGCCACAAGATTTTATAGGTGAAGGGTAATTCTGTGATTATGTTGTAACATTGAATGGTAAGTTATATAAATCCTTGTACTCCAGTTAATTTCATTTATTGATGATTTTGGTTAAACTAAACCAATATACAGTATCCTTTTTAGTTGAAATTTAAATGAGTATAAAGATTTTATTTTTATTTTTATCAGCATTTCATAGAGGCCTTAAGATTTTGTAGGGTTGTGCTAGTCTTAGAACTTAATAAATATGTGCTAGACCTTGGACGATCTGCTACTGCAGTGCTAGTTTTAGAACCTTTGATATACATGTGCTATTCCTATATCTTGGGAAATCTAGTCTAGTCCCAAAACTTAAAGAGATCTTTGCCCGACCTAGATCTTTGGAGATTTGGGCTAGTTGACAAAAGCTATGTTTAAATTATGTAAAATTATAGTCTGATCTCCTATTCGAATTTGTTAAAATCAAGCAGTTTTCTGTTAAGAAAACATACACATTTTCTATATACCCAAGATTTCTTGAAGCTTGTAGAGTTTATTGTTGTCACAGATGTGTATGTCCTCAATTCTTGTAAACTGCTCTATCAAATTTACTGTGATTTTTTGACTTGGAGGAATTCTATTGAAATTGAAAGTTGCAGTACAGTTTTAAACATAGTTATTGACCTTTTCTCTGTAATTTTGCAAATGGTCTTGAAGTAAAAGTAATGAGATTTTTTTGTTTAGCCAGTTGGAATTGTTCAGCTAGTTGGAAAAAAAGGAACCTTGAACATCTCCCTTCAGGATTCTGCCTTTTACTTGGTAAATAACACCTGTAACAATTTGTAAGCTTAGTATTTTCTCTTTGAATGCGTTCTATATATTCATTATATAATTATAACTCTACATGTACTTTCTAATTTTGAGGCATGGTTGCCTTTGTAATTCTTGACTGATTTTGTCCTCATAGCTAGTAATATGCTCAAGGCAGGGGATGCTTACTATTACTCTACTTTGTCACTCAGTTTATCTAGAGATCTCTCATGCCAGTTACAAATAAATAAATTGTAGCTGAAGGCTTTCTATTCAGCTTTAAATTCAATTTATTTGGATACTGTTTTGTGTGATATTCTGTCTTGCTGATCGAGCAGTTATTATATTTTGAGATGATCTATCTACAAAAAACAAACAGAGACTGGTTATTAAAAATCATTTTATTTCTAGTACAAAACATGATGTAACATAACTACAAGTATTTGGGGTCAATTAGAATCACTGTGTTATAGAAAGCAGCTAATAGTGAACATACTCACATTCTAGTATTGATCGTAGGAGAGCTAAGATCTAAAAAAGAACACCATCCTCACGAAGCTTCTGTTGTCATTTAAACAACAAATTAATACCACATAACAACTCTTACTTTCTATTCATCTCCGCTCGTCTCATGATAAAAACCTTTTATAAACACAATACCCTCTTCTCATCTAACAGACAGTATATAATAGAAAGTTATTGCATGGCTGGAAGACATTGTATTAATGCATTTGATTGTCCAGTTTTATATCTTCTAGCAATAAATGGTATAATGATTGATTAAAATGAGCTTGATTTGTTTATCCATACAAAATTATTTACATGGAATTCGATCTTTTGTTTGGAAAATTCTCATCTATTAAATTATGAAAAGAAAATTTGAAGAAGAGCATCATGAAATGTTCTCTTATCATTGATGACAAGGACAGCTGTTCATTTGGATGGAACAAAAATCAAGGTCCCATGTACACATTGGCATGCACGTAAAAGATCCCTTAGCAGTTGGAATGGGATATAAGAGTTGGCCGTAGCTCCGCTACCTGGGCAAAATTTCCCTCATGGCACACTGTATGGCGTATGCCCATCTTGATTAGCCCAGGTTAATAGCAGAACAGTGGGATGTTAAACCCTATTTCATTTCATTTCTAACATGACATACATGTACACATAAACTAATTATTGCAATATGGTCATATGTTAATCCAAAAGTGAGTAAGTCACAAGTTCATGTTAAGCACCATTTTCATCCTCTCACAAATAATATTAGCAAAATTAAAGTTACATTATTTTCTTTTTATTTGAAATTTTATACTGTGCTGATTTGCTATTTAACACATAATGGTGTAATATTGATTGACTCGTGTATAATTTGCAGTAATTTATTGTCACAATGTTGTATATTTTATTATAAATAATTGCCATGGTTAGTTATTGGTAGTTATTGTTGCATGTAGTCATTTATCATACTGTATATTGTATACATATTGATTTCAAATAACAGCTGTTGAAATAGCCATATAGATATATAGGCTGTCTACAAATTAATTCTGCTCAATTCTAATCTCAAAATTTAGAAATTTCTGTACTGCAGGTGATACATGTAAGTGAGGTGGTAAGTGTTCATTTGATACAGGTATGGGTATAAATTTTAAGAAATAATGAGATTATGATATAACAATAACATTTTATTAGTTAAAAATTTGTCTTCTTGGTGATGGTCCGATAATCGGTTTCAACCCGGGTAATTGGTCAATATTATGTTCAATAATTTAAGTGAAAATCTTTAAGCAATTTCTAACCCTTTTTTCTTCATAATTTCCACCTAATGGCAGCTGTTAATTTTTGATCATTCCTGAATTGAAGTTTCTTGAGTAAAGCGTTAAATAGAGTTGTTCCCCCTATTCAAACCAAGACTGATAGTATTGGATATTTTTTGCTCTATATTGATTAATGATGTGCAGTAATGTGTTTCAACATTCAGTCTTCTGTACAAGTGATTTAGCATAGAACTACAGGTTGGTATGTATTAGATCCTATTTCAAGACATCATTTTCATTTACATGCTTCACTAAATTGTTTTTGCGATTAGTTTACATGGATACACATTGTAGCAAAATCAAAAATTGAAAAATGTTTGTTTTTGAGATAAATTGATTTTTTGGCATACACATTAGTTGGGAAATTCTTGATAAAGCGATGAGTTGCTTGGTGTGAATTAAGAATACTAATAGACAGGCCTGGAGACCTGTAAGGCTTAAAATTTAATTTGTGGTTCTGTAGGGTACAATTTCTTGTTGTCATTCCAGACAACTGTATATTGTCTTTGACTACCTCAAATATTGACAAAATATTACAATAAATGTCTGGTGCCAGGTCATGCTGAGAATCTTAATTTTTTGAGAGGAAAAATGACTTTCATATTGTTTATGAAATCGTTGGTAAACAAAGTCATTATTATATACAGAAATTTATTTTCTGGAAAATTGTTCTACCGTGAAATTTGGAAAGTGCATTATAGAATTGATACAGTAATTATTTATGTAAGTTACTGGAAGAAGCTGTGCATAAATGTAAGTGACTGTCTAACCATGGTTACCTGTTTTATTAACCACGAGAGTTTAAAAACAAAAAAGGATTTATAGTTTTAAAGATGTGTATTAATAATGTGTATAAAATATATTATTTGTCTGCTCTAGAGAAACATGTAGGGGTAGACATATTATTTTTTATTACATGTATTAAGGCCATGTATTGTGCTTGATATTTGAACTATCTGTGTGTATTGTTCGAGTGGCGAGGCTTTTGTTCGATGCTATGTTTATAGGTTTGTAATGTCACACTCTTTGTCAGTATAATTTACCTAACGAGTCTGGGATCAATAATTTCTAGCGGTAATGAAATTTGTCGATAACGGAACTCTCGTTGAGTTGAAGCTACAGACAGCTTTACTGGTCGTGAAATTATTCTATTGTGCGCGAGGCTTTGACTACGTATCGTATAACATGTTTAAATCTCACTGTATGGATTTTTCTGTCTAATCATCCACTAATATGACTCGCTTCTTTCAGCCATTTTCAAATTTTATAGCCGTAACCTGGTGAAGATGTATTAAAGATTCTGCTTTATTTTACACTGACGCATTCATGCGATGTCATTTTTTTTTAGATTTTGAATGCATGTGATCTTGCAATTTAGAGCAATAAAACTGAATTGGAAATCAATGTTGAATTTGAATGCCTTTCTTTATGTCTTTTTTTTTTTGATAATTGACTTGAAAAATACAAATCGAGAAAATTTACTAGATCTGTAGTTTAATCATATTGATAAGAAACTGTTAAAAAAGTAGGTTTTACTGAAAATAGATGTTAAGATTGGTCTTTTTAACTTGTTATATTAGTATAGTATGAAATATTTTTGAAAAGATTTTCAAATTAGTTAAAGATTACTTCTCACTATAATAATTAAATGATAGATAATGTAACAAGAATACTCTGAAAATTTTAGTCAAATTTCTTCGGTCTAAGCTGGGAAGTACTCATTTTAAACACCTTGTAACCTGGATTGTCGTTGTTGCAGATTTGACGAAAAAAATAAAAAGTCTTGTTTATCCATTTTTGCATTTTAATCATCAATGGCTGTTGAACGGTATATCCAATTGAAATCTAATAATAAAATTTGGAAGTATCAGATGGCATCAAGAGTTTATATAACATTTCAAACCTGCATAATGACCCGCAATTGGCAGATTTAGCTCTTACATGTAAACAAAGTGGATAAGACTTTCGAATCTTCCCATAAAGGATTGAATATTTTGAACAAAAGGGATTAAAATGTAAAAAAAAAAAACATTTGCCAGTATTAGAAACAATAAATTCCAAGGTCAACTGGATAAATTGTAAAAACATTTCCAATAAATCGTGAAAAAGCTTAAATGTCTCAAATAAATCATCAAATAAACTATTGGGAATATTTCCAATGAATAACCAGCTAAAATTAAGTTTTCCAAAGGATAAAGAATAATTTCCAACAAATGCATATCAAAAGTCTGAAATGTGGAAAGAAAATTTGAAGTTTCAATTTGTTGAGATTTCATCATTTAACTAACAGCTTTATAGTGTAAATATTCTACGATTGTTAAGAAATAGTCGTTGGCTTGAAATGTAACTTTATTTCGTTTGAATGGAGTTCAAAATTCTTTCAGCCATCTTATAACCAAACATTTATGGCTGTTCTGTTTGTCTTTGTGAACACATGTTCTGTTTGCTTGTTAAAGTAAAAACCACACTCAGCGATTATAACAAGATGTTTTATTTGTGACTAAATGCACCTCACAAGTTAGAGAAGTATGAAATGGGTGAACGAGTTACTCGGTATGTTTACGTTTCAAGTGATGGGGAGTGAAGATGTTTGACCTGCTATCAATACAAGTTGAAAGTTTATGTTTGTTCTGAAGCTTCTTTGCAGATCCACACAATAAAGCCTTTTCTGATAGATATGAACTACTGTGAAACCTGCAAATAGATACAGAACAAAAAATCCTACATCTAGGTGAATGACCAAATGTAGGCCTATGTTTTAAATGAATTATACAAATCTCATACTACAATAATTGTTTACTACAGTCGTTAGACAAGTCGGTCTTATCAATATAAAACCAACTTTCATTCATTTGTTTGTTTAACATTGATCAGAATGGACAGTATTGGTTTCAGCCATGATTGAACCGTTTAAACATGTTCCAAATATAATTTCAACACAGAGATCATTGTTATGATAGATGCATAACAAAGATTTCAAGAAACAGAAGTGAGGAATGCAAAAGGAAAACGTACAATCACAGATACATGCGCGAATTTATGCTCTCTGATAATTCCAAAAAAGTTGTTATATGAGACTGTGAGAGGATATCTGACTATTCCAAAAAAATATTTGAATGTCACTAGATAAGAGAAAACCAGAAAAATAAAAATAGCCTGTACATTCTCTTCTTTTTATTTATTTTAACTTTAAAAAAACCTGATAATGCTAATATACTGTTTAGATGCTTACATGTATTTTAAAACAGTTTAAAATCGCAGTGGTTTTTAAGCCAACCCATCCAGACTTAGCGATCCCCAGGTTTTTAAACCAGTTTAACTTAAGCCTCTAAACGGGCTAATAGATTTTTTTCTATTTTTCTCGTTTTCTCTTTACAAGTGACACTCAGTTTTTTATAAATTGTCAGATATCCTCTCAGTCGCATATGATAACTTTTGGTCTTTGAAGAAATTATCAGTGAGCGGAAATTCACCTGTTCATCTGTTACCACTCGTTGCGTTGACAGTCAGTTATAGGATAACCTGTGTGTTCCTTTTGCTTTCGTCACTTCCATTTCTTGAAGTCTTCGTTACACATCTATCATAGCAATGATCTCTTGTGTTAAAATTATATTTGGAACATGGTTAAGTAGTTATATCACATATATAATGACAGGCACAAATATTGTCCGTAGTCTTTTAATGGCATGAGACTTACCTGTCGAATACTACCCAGTATGTGATCATAGACATGAATTACCAATAAGAAACCCAAACTTATATACTGTATTCATTTTTTTTAATAAATAGGATCTAACTTGCTATATTGTATTCATTATAACAGAAAGAGGATCTAAAGCTTATTTGGTCCTGCGGGGAGAAAGGAGTTAAATAAGTGTAAAATTTTTATTATCTCTTTGAAGTCTTTATGTAATGTTGTCTTTTCGTCAAAAGTTTACTTGACAATTTTTTGAAAAATATTATGATAAAACTAATGTTAACAGGTCTGGTGAAAATCATTTTGAATGTCTCAAGAGAAAGTTTAAGATGAGAGCAAGATGGCTGAGTATTCTATAAAAGATAGCAAGCTGTGGTATTGATTACAAATAGTCGAATGTCAGAGTAAGGTCTAATATTGATGACTTGAAAACATGGCTGACTTGCTCGCTGGCTAATCTACCGGTTTTGATTCCTGATAGTTCCTTCAATCGAGTGTTGTGTTGAGCAGATTGTGAGATTCCGACCTCGCGATTCACAGGTCCCGAGTTCAGCTGTGAAGCGTTGATAAAATAGTCATCAATTATTGATCAGCGATTGGTTTACAATCTGCGTAAAGCAAACAGTCAATCATGAAAGTGAATATGTCAGAGTTAGTTGAAGGAGAGGGTGTATTAGCCGTTGAAAGACGTGTTTGATTATCGTTTTTCGACTGGACAATAAAAGCACACAGTGATTAGTGGTGAGCTACAGTATTTGATTATATTAGATGTAGTCTTGGATAATAACATGATGATTCATTAGTTAGAAGAAGGTAAAGAAATATCTGGACCTTTTTTTTAAACACCATTTTGTGGTCATTGCATTGATTATAATAATACTTTGTCATTGCTTTTTTGTATGTTGTTTCTTAAGAAGCAGTAAACAAATAATTATTAGTGAGAAATAACTGGAGATGATTTCTTGCAATGGAGCATGCAAGATCATTAGATTTAATACGATACATTTGAAAATGCACTTTTAGTATACCATTTATGAGTAAAGTTTGATGTTTCTTTTCTTAATCACTGATTTAATTAGAATTTTGACAAAGAAGAATTTAAAGTTTAGTTATAATAGTACAAATGATCCATAACTATAAAAATAAAAATTAGTAGTCATATAAAAATTGGACAGATTCTGAAATTGCTCCAGAATATTACTTCATATTGGTTTCTTGCTGGCTTACTACTTTTAAATCTCCAATAAGAAGATTTATGATTTGTTAGTCTGAAGTTAATTTAATAAGATATGGAAATTGTCTGGAAACGTGAAGAAATCATGGTATCAAGGATCTTACATATGGTCCATGATGGTACTTTACACTGACAAAAGATGTGTAATGATCTTCATATCTCATGGGAATATTTTTTATTTGAGCTTACAGACAAACTTTATATTTTATGAGTAAAATTTGCTAACCAAATAACATATAAATTTATATGGAGTACTAAAATCTGAGCGTGTTTAGTATTTCAGAAGTACTAAGTCAAAAGGTTGAAATAAAATTACAATAGTTTAATATTCCATGCAAATCTGTCTGATTGAACTTTATTCAGTTTAATGTGAGGTTTGGTGTTTATTTCAAATAAAGGTTCATAAAGCTATATAAATTTGATATTACACACTCAATTTTTCGTCCTCCGCCTTAAACAGGGGACTTTTTAAATGGGTCTGTCTGTCTTTTTGGGACACAATAATTCCCTTTCTAACTGAGCTGGAAGTAGAATGTTTAAACTTGGTGTACATGCATGTGTTTATTAGGTCAATGCCTTTATGGAGTTTGAATATGAGCATTTTCTGCATAAGGTAAGCAGAGATAAGCAAATTTATAAGTTGATGTTTTGGGACACGATAAAGTTTTTAAGTAAGTGAGAGTGATCGAACTTGGTACATAGTTTCATTACATCAATACCTTGAGTAAGTTCAATAATGAGCATTATTGGCACATGGTAAGCAGAACAATAAGCAATGAAGGGGGGGGGGGGGGGCATAAGCCTCACTGTTGGCTTGTTTTTTTTTAGTTAATATCCAGAATCGACATTGTATTATGAGCACATGCATCATATTCTAATGTGGAGATGATTGGGTTTCGGGTCCCAAAGCTCTATCACCCATCTAATAGACTAACAAAGCGTGGGCAGGCTTTTTGCAATATAAAACAAAAAAGACCGTCTAGAAAAGTTTAAGAAATTGGAGAATTACAGGATTACAGACTTTCATAATGTTAATCATTAGAATATTGATTCAAAATAGTTCATTTAGTTTTAGAATATACCAAGAAAATGGATTTCATTAAACACGTTATAATTCTGATCAGAGACACTAAGTAAATGATTGAACATGTCTATATTTATATCTATCTTGTTAAACGTTAAATTCCCTGGAGATACGGTAATAATAACCAACAGACTAGCTGGCAGACATTGTGTGATATTATATGAATCTCAGACAAGCTCCACTGTTCAATAATTAAATTAGAGTCCAATATGCTGGCCTCGCGGCTTTAACTATGAATGTCGCTGTATTAACACATGGTTTAACAACATAGACCTTTGAGATTAGATGATATATTTCACAGATTGTTATTATTAATTTGACTCATTTGTTCAGTACTTATCTTTCATAAATAGGTACATTAGGTGAGGGCCATTGCACTGTGGACTATTTTGATTTACATTTACGGGAAAAAAAAAAATGTTTTCCAGCGAAAAACTCTTTATTTTGTAGAGAAAGAAATATATAATTTTGAGCCTAGTTCTATTCTTTGGTCGGTTTCATTGATAGTCTTTTGGCTTGGATTTTCTCATTGCCAGCTACCTTTGATTATGAAGGCTGTACACTTTTTACCCAAAGTTGTCAAAATTATCCCCAAAATTTTAACTGTTCGAAAAGTTTGTTATTGCCCAAAAAATCATGTCTCCATGCCATGATTTGTTGAGGTGTTGGTGGTAGGGCTTCAATCTCTCCCTTTCCCGGCCTTATGAGCCTGTGTATTTTTTATTAGCATATATTCATGATTAGAATCGAGAATGTTATAACCTACACAATATACACAAGTCAAGTAGTGAATAAGTATAAAGAGATTGGTTTATTATCCCACAATAAATATATTATCCTAAGTCTATCATTAAACACTGTTGTATATAGATAAGGGGTTTAATATCTATATTCATGGGGTTATTACTTATCATGCTTGATTTAAGTACATAACGATATCAACTGAACTTATTACACATGATAAGAAAACCTTGTATTAGAAACTGTTCAAGCAGATAAATTGGTTGTTGTGTATAGAATAGTCGTTGTTCAAGATTAGATTTTTATGTTAGAATAAAAAATTGTTTGCCAAAAAAGCAAAAAATTGTGTGCATAAAGAATTTTTTATGCGTTTGGAGAATTATATCAAGATCCATATGATTATTGAAGAAATGCATTTGAGTGTTTAATTTAAGAGAATTTTTTATTTTTACTTATCCCAGTTCACTTTCGACTTATTGACCTGTATGGTGGGTGGGTGGGTGGTGAGTTCGATGGCGTAGGACAAGGACGTAGCAGAGTGAAAGACGGAATGGGGTTTATTGAATGCAAACTAAGCCATTTTAGGATTAACTTAGTTTTTATTTCCATTATTTGAGCAGAATAGGGACCATGAGAAATTCAGGTGTTTAGACTGATCACATAGAAATCTTGTGATCTATAGTTTAGGCAACAATCCTGAAATAAATCCACTACTGTGACAGTGTACTACAACATTTACTAAGTAATTAAGTCATTTGTATGGGGCAAAAACCTGTGGTTACAGGTCCCTTACAGGCAGAATTTGAGTCTAGGCACACACTGCATGGTGTATGCTAGTCTTTGTTATCCCAGTTGGTGCAGAAAAGTGGAATGTTAAACCCAATTTCGTTTGAGTTATAACCCCCCACGGATTTAATAGAGATGTAAGGAAGGCAGTAAGATAAATTGAGACCTAGAGAAAAAGAGAAGGGTGATTCCAATGAAAGAGAGAGAGAAATGGGGTTTAACGTCCACTCAACATAAACTAGGTCAGTTAGAGACTAACATATGGTTTAATTTTATTTCAATAATTCGCTTGCGTGTAGGGGACTTTAACAGTGGGAGGAAACTGGAGTACCCGGAGAAAACCCACAAGGTTGGACAGGCGACCCTACTCCTTGCCACATACAATCAGGGATTCGAAACCACGCCAGTTGATTCAATGGCAGGCCGTACGATACAGCGTGCGCATGCTAACCATTCGTGCATCCACCACCCCCCGACCCTAAAAAGAAAGAACATTTGTATTAGTTTATATGTATACTTTCTCTATATCCTAAAATAGGATGTACATGTAGCTATGTTGTGTATATACATGCCTTCTACAGCTTATCTCACTTCACTTCTATAGTCATCTGTTTAACATCACCCATCATATAAACTATTCTACATGCAGATCAACATACATATTATATCAATTATAGTCTGTAAGGAGAAAAACTACAGCTTTCATCATCTGGGCTATACTTTTACTTGCAGGCATTTCATTTATATTATACCATGTGGATTACATGTAATATGGCACCCTGCGATTCACATTTTATTGACGATCTATTGTATATTTTTACTTGCAATGCAATTCATGCCTATGCAAACATTTATCAGCTTTAAAACGTAAAAGCTGGCAGATATTCGCTGTAACACATGCACATGTGGGATCGTGTTTTTGTAATTTCTACTTATTGGCATTTCATATGTTTGATACCATACGGAATACATGCAATCCATTTTTATTGATATGTTGTATACGTTACCTTCGTAAGCCATTGATTATCTATGAATTTTTGGGGGGAGAAAAAAGAAAACGAGCATTTTTCTATGAAAACACCATAATAGCATACATGTACATGTATACTTCTTTCTTTTACATAAATTGCAATCTTTTAGAATTGTTTATACAATGGTTTTAACACATATGCTACATCTAAGGGGGTAACAGTATGTGAATTGTTTACATTCCGTGTTATTTATTATCTGTATTCCTACACTTTTACTTCAAGGTAATTTGTTTATATAGAATCTTTAGAAACATTTATTTTGAGACTCTAACATGTAAGTTTAAACATAATATCATATACATGAAAACAAATAAACCCCAGTATTATTTATTCACTTACATATGCTTTAAAAATGTCCATATGCAGACATTATAAAAAGACCAAATGGTAATTTTATACATACATAATTATTGGATTTATTACTGTATTTATGTAACAGGTCTCATGTACCGCTGGACTGTGCAAGAATAATTTTCTACCGCTCTTTCAAACAATAACTAATGGAATGAGTTTTTAAAAAAAATTCTCGCTAAAACCATGGAATTATGAGATAAAACTCTTACCATGTAAACAAAAATGGTAGGGGCCTTTGGTTATCAACCTCGTTTTGGGGTTATTGAAAGGTGTAGGCCTAATTTAGCTAATAGATTTGTAATCAAAAAAGTTTTCAACACATTCTAGAGTTATTGAATAACATAACAAATAGTGACCTGTTTACGACAGCAATGGCCATGGCCAACATTTTTGTTTGAGCGCTTACATCATGACTTTTTTTTTTTTATATAAGCAGTATTTTATTCAGATTTGTATCTGAATAGGGATTGGCCTATATTAAACCCCTCTCCCTCTCATCATGATGTATATTATAATTATATTTGACATTATTTCTTTTAAAGTATAGACATGTAATTAATTACATAAATTTAATATGTTTATCATTGCATGTATTGTGTTATTTTATACATATTAACCATTTATGCGAAAAAAAATTAATAGATTTTTGTGTTGTTGTGCCTTCTTGTAGTTCAGTCCATCATTTCTAAATTAATTACCCTTGGAATTGCGAATTTAGATACTTTTGGAAATCTACTGCCAAATCATGATTTCTACACTACCCTACTGCATTGCAGATCTCTAAGGGGTTAATGGTTCTGGCGGAAGCCAGACAAACGTTGTGTCAGAACCATCTTTTCTGAAGTTTGCAATAGTTAAGTATGAATTGAACATTTCATTATATTTTTTACACAATCAATTTTAGCTGATAAAGCAACCAGTGATCAGCCAGTAAATGTTAATTATGGAATGTGCATAGCAAAAACATATTGATTATTTATTAATGTTTTTGTCAAACCTAGGAATGTGATGTCGTCCATTTTGAGTGAAAGCAAAATGATAGGGTGTCTTGTTTACACAGTATTGAGAGTGTAAGTAGCTTCGTATGACACTACATTGTAGTAGAGAAATAGGCAAGAGTATAAACTTCTTTTAAAGGTATATCATGTCTTTTGTGACTTGTTAAAAAGATTTGACGAACGTTAGGTCACAGGTGACAGCCAAGACAAGTAGATCAGAGATGTGAAGTTTGTGTCGTTATTTGCCTAGAGGTGTGTCAACTCAACAGGTAATTAAAACAGCAATAAGCTAAGTCATCGGTTATAAAAAGTCGTGTTTGCCACTTAAATCTCAATTATGGTGTCTTGAAAGTAAATGGTTAGAACAGTTTATGGGCTTCGTGATTTTTTTTTTTTGTAAGATAGGTTTTTATTGTATGGAAGTGTTGAAATGTTTTCACACGCATTTCAGATAAAGTTTTTGAGCATTTATAATTCAAGTGAATCAGAGCAAGAAAAAAATATTGGAAAATGTTATAAATTGTAATTCAAGGATGTATTCAGTTTTAGAATAAAAAAATCATCGTACTTATATTATACTTCTCAAAAATTTATTGGTCTTTGATTTCGAGTAGTTGAATGACAATTAAGAAAAATAATAAATGAAATGTACTACTTATTATGAAAAATTAAACCGTAATTAACCTTCTTGAAAGATTAAGAAATTTAACTACGACTCTCATTAAAGAGTTTAGAATCTGGTTCATTGATATTCATCATAGTTGTCAACATTGGACTAATAGTTTTTCTTGAAGAGTAAGAGTATGCCTGATTTAATTTAGGTTTTGAAGATTTAGCACAAAATGTCTAGAAAAGATAATTTTGTTTGGAAAGAATACGGTATTAGTTCAGTGTTTACCAGGATAAGTGTTTAGAACAAACAGGCAGACAAGTCAGTTATTTGCGTAAACAAAATAATAAAAACAAATCATTTGAGGGATAACTAAGGTACAAACCACTCTCAATTCTTTGCCAACGTTACCGTGTTGACTGTTCGTGCAATTCGCTTGTTAAGACGAGGAAGACATGTTTTGTAGTAGAGGATCGGGAGTTGTAAGAATTTCTAAAATAAAAAAAAAATAGTTTGTGTAAGTAGATCTGTAAGGATTAAATGTTTATATCCTTACAGGGTGTGTATTTTGTTTTCTTTGGTGTATTTGATTTCACGCTTCTGTGTAGATCTGCTGTAAAGTTTTTGAAAAAAATGTGACACTTTTTATTTTGATGATTTGTATTGATGATGATGTTGTTACTTGACAGACGTGGGGCTGTGAACTCGTTACATACATAAATCAGACATTTTATTATAACATTTGTTGTAAACTATCAAAACCTAAATCATGATTGTTAATGCAATGAGTAATGTCGTCATGTAGAAACCAACATATATGTCAAAAATTGCTGATGGTATGTTTGTTATGCCTTGATCTTAATTAATAATTACATTTTGTTAATATTTATGGTCAATTAGGAAATGATGATTTTTGAAATCCCTTTTTAACTATTTGTACCCATATACATATAACCCACCTCTGTACGAATTTGAGAGTGGATCATTTTTATTAATTTCAAAACATTAGCTTAAGCTTATACAGTATAATAGCAAATATGTTTTTGTCTGATTACTGATAAGATGGGGTTTTCTCTATGCAAAATAATGTTATAAAATCAAAAATATACTATTCTAGTTAGCTTAAAGTCTCAGAATGTTGTTAAGGAGATCGTGGAATCCCTAATATTGTAAGATTTGAATATCAGTCTACAAATAGTTTAGTTTCTTTCCTTACTTACAGATATGATGAATTAAAAATTCATAAACATTCAGCATTACCTGTAGACAACATAATGAAATGAAATGGGGTTTAATGTCCCACTTTTCTGCACCAATTTTGCTCTAACCAACATTACTATGGTCTACTCTTATTTCGAATTTACAACAGCTAAGGGTTCTTTTATGTGCACGCCAATCTGTACACAGGCCCTATGATTTTCCATGCATCCAAGCAACTAGACACTGTTAATTGTCAGGCACTGTCTTGCACCTTTGACAAGGGGAAACATTGTCAGAAAATCCAGAGAGTAGCTTTCTCAGCCATCATCAGGAGCAAACCTGGGGCTTTGTTATTGAGCTAGCTTCTTATTCACTAAGTTCGCTCAGACATGAGAAATCGAATGTGGTAAAATGTCTGTGGCACCTGAAAAATTGGTTAAAATCATTTGATAGGTTTCTTTTGTAATTAAATCCAAGCCAAGAGAATCCCTACCTTGAAATTTTGACTGCGTATTAATTTGATATTTTCCAAAAAATACAAATGATAGAGAGACTTTAACTGACTCTACTTCCCATTTTTCAGATAACCAGATCGCAAGACAAATATATCTAATATATAGTCTGGGTGCTTGAGACTAATAAAACGACAAACCATTCATTGCGTTTCACAAATGACGTCTTTATTTGTGCATCTATTTATGTAGAGCTCTACAAAAGAATTCTTGTTACATTAATTTTTATATTATAATAATATGCTCTTATGATACATAAATTTATTCAAATAAAATTACATAATTGACTTATAATAACATAAAAATTCAAGCCATCAACATACAGAATGTATTATACAAGAAAGATAACTCTATTTTTCTTTGTTTACCTGGTTATCTCCCTTGAGTCCATTGATCCAATCTGCTTGATGTTCATCTAATTACATATTCATGAAGTAATTTACAGTTTCCTTATACTGACTTAGTGTTAATAGATGTCTGGGCCCATTTTATGGTGCATTATCAAAGCTTATTGAAGGTAGGTTAAATACTAAACTGTGTCTAAACTGAAAGAACAAGTCACGACTCTGCATTAATATCCCTAAGGCTAGTGGATGCCATTTTGTTGTACTCGAAAGTCTATCACTCAGTAGTGAAGTTACAAATACTAATGTTAATGTGTTTCTAACGCAAGAATGTTTGACCAACTCAGTCCCTGCTGAGACCAAAGGAAAGTGTTTTAGATTTATTTCAACTTGTAATAGAGTGTTTAAGCCTTTAATATATCATGGAGGAAGTATTAGGAAGTAATTTAAGGCCACTATAATTGATCTTGAACCTGTGATAAATCTGTTCAAGCTAGGATCTATCTCTGTCTACAAGAAACCAAATGAGTGAAATTCTGAGGAGATAATGTAAGTGAGATTTTTTTGTGCTAAAACTAAAAATGTTCACCAAATTCAAAAATGTTAATGAGGGATGTATTGGTTGTCTTTAAGATGTTTCCTTTGTTATGAATTTGATGTGTTTGTAGTAGGATATCAGAAGCTGAGATAATGAAAAAGGAAGAGGCTACAACAAAGTGGGTCATTGGTTGGTTTGTGCATTTTTGTTGGGCCTTGACTGTGTTAAGCCATTGTATTGTGAATGGCATGCTGTGAGATGTCTATAAATAGGTTGATAGGATACGGTGTAGAATACCCCTAGGGGAGGGATTTACAGGGGTTTATTCCCACTGTTAATGTAGACTCATATTAACTCATTATTATCTTAAGGAGATTTTTATCTGTTGATCTTTATAGGTAGATCTAATGGCTAAGGGAGAAAGACAAGGCAGACATTTCATTGGGTTTTATTGCTATGTTGCTGGGATTCAAAAGGCAATTTGCTTGAAAGAGAAATAAAATGTTTAGTGTGGGCTGGTGGAAAGTTTATTTTGATTTGTGGAATGTTATGTTTATGAAATTGATCAAAATATCTGAGGGTGTTACCGATAACAAATTAATTTTTTACCTATTTCAACTAATGGTAGAATTACTGTCTGGGGATTTTGTGATGTCATGTACAAATAAGGTTGTGGTTTATGATGCACCACCATGCAGTATGTGTGTAAACGATTGTTTGAACTTTTGCTTGGTTTAATAGTTATTTTCAAATACAAAATCTGCCCTATATCCTCTGCCCTCAAAATTCATGATCTCCCATCTATTTGCAAAAACAACCTACGCAATGTGTTTTCAAATAAATGCTCAAACTAAAATTATTTGCAGGTTCTTTACCTCATATTGTTCACAGTTGTTTAATTAGTATAAATGGTTAAGACTTAGATTAAATGTGATTAAGATAACATGTATTAATTTAGCCAATTTCTCCTGATCAACTGATTATCACCCATGTAATTAAATTCTATTGTGCAGTCATCATCAGGTTGTTATTCTTTTACTAATAGAAGCTGTACCAGTAATTATTTTATTTATTTGTTAAGCTAGAGGCTGCCAAGAAAAGTGTTTTGAATTGGTCAGATGGGACGCAAAAAAAACCCCAGATTATGTAGAAAACCTCACTAACCAGGCAAAATGATCCTTTTTGTACTGATGTAATCAAAATGAAAATAAACACACGTTTGTCAATCTCAAAATTTGGGGTGGGGTTAGATGTTCAAGTGGTCTAACTTATAGATCTGAAAATAATAGGAATATAAAAAATAAGTATGTCTCATAGATTGGGGGGGGGTAAATCCATAAGATCTGTCATTGAGTCATATGACAAAGAAAGATTGCATATGTCCTTTGGTTTTCCCCCATTGCTAAAACTTCCAATATGCAAGCAAAGTTTTGAAATAAATTGGTGCAATGTCCTGAAATGACCTATTTTGCGTGGAGTGGATGTTAAACATCTTTCTCTTTAGCATCAAAAAGTAAAGTTTCAACAAGCTGTTAAACCCCATTCCATTCATGTATATTAACACGTGTGTACCGATACTCTAATACATAAACTGCCCAAGGATCTATTACATAAATTTTTAGTGATCTACAGTTGATTTTGATTAATTTTCACCATCAAATATTGATTCTGCATCAGCTGTTGATTTTCTTTTTTTTTTTTTTTTAAAAATTAACTGATTCTAAATGGTAATATAAGAGTGATATGCTGATAAGCATTTATCTAAACTGTGCACATTGTGTACCAATTTATATTTAGATTTATGTTAGTTATTTGCAAGTTACTTATGTTTTTTGATCAACATACATGTATACGTAAATGTATGTTGGGAGGTACATGTAGGAATAGCTAAATTGTCTTAAGTATTGCGAGAGATATAGAATTAGAGGGTTTAATTTGATAAGCACTCAACAGACCGAAGATTTGGGTAAGAAATTTTCTTAAGGGTAAAGTGCAGTCTGAACGACAGACTCACCCTACCTGCAGAGAAGTGACTCTGACACAGTGAATAGCCATGATATCCATATGACGTTATCTAAACGTCACAGGTCATGAGGTCACATAAACAAACAAAATGTCAACATTACATGTACAAGACACAATGTTACATTGTCAACAAGCCTTCCTGCAGCCTTTAGGGACTTATAATCTGTACAGCCATAATGTCTTATCGCTTCTTCCAATGATTTTTCACAGAAATAACATCTACAACTCTAGATTTGATGTTGGCATATTGGCACTATTTTGTGCTTTGGTCGTGTCTATTTCAGATATACACAATCAATTCTGTTAATGTTTTTAGCATAGGGATTGACTGCGAACATCGCTATACATGTAGTTAATTTATTTCAGTTCTAAACCAAAATTAAAGAACTTTAACACAATTTAAAAAAAGAATAGCCAAATTCTGGCTGGGATTACCGAGCAAAATGGCCATTCATTGTATACGTGCAAAAAAAAAGCCAGCTACAATTTAATTTTCATAAGTTAGTTACGTACTGGTAAAGTGCTGCCCTGGTGATTCCGCATATGTAGGACCGTCCACATAGTACAATGTACATGTATTAAGAGGGAAGTGGTGGACAGATTCTGTATTTGAGTGATAAATGATCTACATCGGAATGGTATGATGTACCTTATTACTCATGTTATTAAATCTACATGTACTGGGTATTATGTGATGGGTGCATGATCATGTTAAGTTAATGTAATTTGATACCTCAGTCAGTAATTAGTAAAACCATGAAATCATTAGAATCTGATTGGTTGGTGCTGTTCACACTTGTTCTGTTTTCATAATACAAAGGAAAGGTTAACAGTGAAATGCCTACATGTATCTATCATTAAACATAGTATTGTTCATTACTGTAAAGAACAGTATCGTAAAGTAAACAAACAATTACTGTTGCATGAAATTATTGGCTTAATGGCAGAGTACCAACAATAGTATGCCAAAGATCTCCAATCTGTCACTCTTATGATTATAGTTTTTGAGTCGGCAATTGTTATGGCAAAGTTTAGGAATATCTGCATAATATTGTGGGGGTTTTTCACTTAGCTGTCACTGTTAGTGTTAAAGAACTCCAAGCCTAATTTACCATGTTAGTCTCAAAATAACCAATTTGTGTATCAATGGACTGAACCCCATTTATCCATGTACATGTATCATATTTAATAATATCTTTTATTCAAATGTCTTGTTCTCCTATATTAGTACTGAGAATCTAAATGAACAAAGAGTAGACTAAATATCATAATAATAGATTAAATATTGAAACATTGCCAGATGCTCTACATATACCTTATGAATATTCATTCATAAAATGATGAATATTAAAATTCAATTATAATCCAGTTAATTGCCTGTACATACAGATTAATATACACAATATTTATGAAAGAAAATGGGGCTTTACTTCCCACAGTTCTTCTATAACTGGGCTAATGAAGATGGGTAATACATGTACTCCATACAGTGTGCTATGATCTAAATTTTGTTTGCCATGATGGCTCCCCACAATATTGATACCAACAGTATACTGATAATATTATTGGTGTAAAATATGCTACAGATGTACTTTGTGATTATAACTTATAATTTGCTGCCATATTTTAAGGAGAATATTAGCCATTTCAGATGTGTTTTATATTTTATTCATTATATAATACAATCTACTTCATCAAATATATTAATACCAGATGATTAAAATATATGCAATGACTCAGTTCTCCTTGAGTATATGTCATGTGATGTACAGTGTTTGCGTGGACATGTATTCATATTTCATAGAGTGAGAATCTACTTTTCGTATAGTGCTAAACCACTTGTTTTGAGCAAGTATCGTCAATCACAGTCACATACATAGATTATAACTGATTTATTCAAATTCAATTTTTATTCTGTTTCAGAAACTGGTTGTGATATAGCATTAACTGATCCGTCGATCAAATCTCGAGAATTATTTATTTCCGATGCCTCCGACACATATCCTGTTACCTCATTAAGGTGAGATAAAATTATTCATTGAATTTCAATCCATGTGCATGAAACAGATTTTGCTAAACATGTTACTTAAGTTGATTGCAAGAGTAAAAGATACAGTTCAAGGTTCTGTATTCAATTTTCCATAAACTTTGTCTGTGCTGTTTACAATTTCTTTGGCAAAAGGGAGTCTTGCTTTACAAAATCAAGTAAAGTACTAAAGATAGAGTTGAGCATAAAAATGTTCCATAATCTGATTTCCTGGCCAGATATCAGGATGGCCAATAACAACAAGAAGAGAGTTATTTCCCTCTATTTTTACTTTGTATAACTTGTGGAAATAGTCCATGCATGCTTTGTTTGTTGTTCATATTTTTTTTATATTTTTTTTTGACACAATGTTTTAAAGTCTGTATAATGCTTTTGTCCTCAAGCAAACAGATACTCAAATCTGTACTCACTTGATAAAGGTAAAAAAACAAAAATAATGATGCTATTTTAAATTACATTGATTACCTTAAGTGTTGGATATGTTTGATTGAAATTAGAGTAAAACCAGAGTTTTGTGGTTCTGGATTCTGTTTTATTAACCACATGTAAGACTTGAACATTAATCAAATACCAGACCTGTAACAGTGTAACTTAAAGTACCTAAGTCTCTAACTTAATATCATCCAAAATCTTCAACATTGAAAGCACAAATTATTTGTCAATTCAAATCAACATTGATGCTGTGATCTTACCGAAAAAAGATGGGCTTTTGATATCCAATATTTAAAACAAAATATATATTTTACCATTTGTACACGAATCGTGTACCATAATGCGTTTTAGCCCCAGTTCTAGCAAGAGACCCAAGGGACGAGGCTAGAAACATTGCACCAAATCAAACGGCGTATGTAGACTGGAATAACCAGACACTCGAAATAGTCACTCAATTGAAACTTCTGGCGTATTTCGCCGAACATAGCTGATTTGAAATTAGAGTACAAATGAAAACGATTGAATGTAAATCAGTTTGTATACATTCATATTACATTATTATATAAGTTGCGACCAATTTGTGTCAATTTCTTGGTCTCAAATATTAGCGATTTAGCTCCTTTAATACACTGTACATATACATACATGACATGTATAAGCCTTGTGGTACATATCCCTTGAATATAGAAGTGTTTGGAAATGAAATGATATTGAAATGTTCTGTTTTTCAGGGGGAAATGTAAAGTTATACATTACCAAGATATTTATAAAGCCAGGAATTTTAAAGCGGGTCCTGATACGTATTTCTACGTTTTAAGTTATAGTCCAGAGAGTAAAAGACTGGCGAATACTCAAGGGGAGATTCGGGTAGGCGGGAGCCATCAGGTAAGAAATCACTCCAGAATGCAATATCCTAATCTATGGGAAGCCCTGTCCTTCTCTGGAGATGGCACTATAGGTGTATTAAGTGTCTTCATTAAAGATGGGTTCCCAGCAAAGTATTTATCGGCGGGGTTATTGCTGATAAAAGTGTGGCAATTTTGGTATATATATGGAAAGTAGAGATATCCAGTCTTACTAGAAAAATATTGGATTCCCTGAAAAACATTCATTTAGCGTATACAGAACAAAAATGTAAGGGTTCCCCTAATCGACAGTCCGACGATTAGGGCTATACCCACGCGTGACCTCGAATGCTGCACGTGCACATTGAGCGTTTTGTTTACATGTTGATAAACTCTATAAAGAGTTAGACCTACAACATTTTCTGAGATAAAAATCAAGGAAAAAGACACAGGCAGTGGATAATCCGAGAATTTAATTAGGATTCGATATTTGTAATAAATAGTCAGCGATTACAGACAGCAACGTTTTGTGTATTCAATGAATTCTCACCCATCTCCGCCCGCGGTAGCCATAGGGACAGAGAAGGGTAATCCCCTGATGCAAACATGGCCTCTTTTGATCGATTTTCATAGCGGCGTATACTTGGCAATTACAGTGTTTTGAAGAGGATTTGAAGCAAAATTTTGTACATCAATTTAGAAATATTAAAACAAATCAAAATAATGTCCAGATTATTTATTCTTTTTAAGAGTACATTAAAGTAACATTGGTATAATTCTTTCTAGGCCCGCCTACCTGAGTACAAGCCTAATGTCGCGACCAGTGATATGCCGGAAAGGTTGGACAAATGGGAGGTTATACGATGGCGACCTCAGTATGTCATGGACGGGGACCTTGTCATGTATCTACGTGCTGCAAGGTACATGTAACCATTACTATAATTCAAATTCCATTAATGCTATATTTTGCTGTTTATTATTCTGCAGGATTTGACTGTCAGTACAATTCCGAGACTTATTTTGTTTTACTTAAAACAAACATTTTATGCTTTCAATGAGCCAATCACTCATAACATTGCATCGATGCAGTCGTTTAGAAAAATTTAGATTGTCTTTACTGGAAATAAACAGGAATTTTTGAACCTTGAAATATAATAAATGCAGTTAGATTGGTTGGATATACATGTATTAATTATTAGCAGATTGATTATGAAAATGTTAAAAATATTCAGCCAATCTGTGGTACGCAAAATATGACAAAAATTGTCCAACTGGCAAAATTGCTTTCTCTTTGCAATTTTAATGTCTGTCTGAAAATGGCCTTGCTAATGTTTTGAAGAGCTACACTCAGTTCAAAATTCTAATTTTCTTATATTTGTTTTAATTAAAGGAGTATTGCAGCATTTGCAGGGTTATGTGATGGCGGGTCAACCGAAGATGGTTGCCAAGCAGCCTCCATGGATGAAACAACTTTACAAGCCATGGATGTGGTAAGACTTTAGTTACTTTAATGGAGTTTTAAAAAATTTGGTGACCTTAAGATACATCACTGTAGTCTCGGTCTCCCAGAACCCCCCTAGTCTTCAACGTACGGAGGGTCCGTTGTCAATTTTTGACGAAAGTTACTGGATAATCTACCACATAAAAAACCAAACTCCCGGTTACGCATGGGCAATGGAACCATTTGGCTAAAGTCTTGGTAAGTACTAGATATTATGAAGTTGGGCCAATTTTGCTAGATTCTATAAAGCTAGTATGATATATATCCCACAATTCACTAGGCACATCTATTATTAGAAACAAAATAGAGACGAGGAATAAGCATGAATTAAGAAGATTGTGAGAAGCCATACGTCTGATTCATGACGAGAGAAAATTACCATTTCAATTAAAACCTTTACAAAATTTTTGAGAGCGTCATTGTTGACAAGTGAGATGTTTTGATAGATTCAGTACGTGGTAACTTAAAAGACTGGATAATCCAGACAATGACCTACTTTCTGTCAAATTTTTAGGACCCATCCAGACTAATATTCGTAGAATATTTGTTTGGATGATAGAGACTAAACATCACTGTTGATATCACTATCAGGCTCTACCATTGAAACATTTATTTAATATCAAGACCTGCAATGCTGCCATTAATAAACAGAATAATCAGTTTATATATTTTTTATTACACTAAAATCATGATAAATTGGTTATAAAAAAAATTCTGAACAATAAATAACAGGGTTACAAACTTTTGCCTCTTTACTTCTTATCAAAATATATTCGCAAAAGAAATTGATTAAACTTGTCACTTGAAATTTGCCTGGATAATCAGGGAAATATTCGCTTTTTTCTGAGACCTACCTTAAATATAATCTTGATTTAATTAATATTCCTATATTTTTATTTTGTAGCTCCATCGTCATGACTACGATACAGGCAAGGCATTACAAGCTCTAGTGAAATCTCCAGCACTACGAAGTATTGATAAGAAATGGACAGAAGATGATTCGGTAAGCTATTGTCTAATCTCAAGGCTAATCTAAATGCCGTGCGACAAAGACATTGATGTGAAATTCCACTTCTATTTTGTGCAGGTTTCATGACGCAGGATCGATGCCCTATTTTTAGACAGTCGGTTACCATTTGCTTCAATGAAGAATGTAAACTAAACCAAATGAACGTTTGTTTTGACAGATCATGTTGAAACAAAACAACCAAATTGTCAATCACGAAAAATATTTCCTTCATTGATATCATGAATTTATGAAGTTTTATCAAATGTTTTGCCTGGTGTCATCCAAAAACCATGAATTTTTTGTCGCACTCCATGGACATTGCCCTTTAAGAGTATGAATTCCAGATGTATTAACAATTTAAGGAATGAAATAGTATCGGGTTTTTAAAATATGTCGTCAACACAGTACTTTGGTCATGTTTGAGACAAATAAATGGTAATGCAAGGTAATAGAGCCTTTGCCCACACAGCAATGTCGAAGGTTCTTTTACATGCATGTTTTTGACCCATCCAAACTACTTGGCACTATAGCTTTGTCCTCGTTTGCAGACGCCACAACCAAAAAGTGTCAGATTTTGACCATTCTTCACAGCCCACGCCGGGATTCAAGCTGCGAATATTCTAGACTTTTCTGCTGGATACCAGTAATCACTCTACTACAGAGTAAAGACACATGAACGGTACAAATCAAGCATGCTTGTTTTTATAATGCATTGTTTATCCTGTGTATATTTTGTTTAAATATTGAAATCAGCATTTTGCTCTCAGCTGGTAGATTTAGTTTATTCATGTTTCTTGTTATTTTATCATTTCAGAAACGTTTTGTGAAGGGCTTGAAGCAATATGGGAAGAATTTCTTTAAGATCCGGAAAGAGCTTTTACCTAACAAAGAAACGGTGAGTACTTCTAAATTGACTTTCATAGTAAAGGATCATGAACAACCTTGCAGATAACCGTGATCTAGATCTTTCCAATTTTCCAATGATAGAGAATTTAAATCATTCTCTGCTATAGATCATTCATACATATCTTGTTAGAGTTCAAACCCAGTTTTGAACTGATGCTAAAAAAATCCAGAATGACAAAAATGGTCTGTATTCAATACAGCATCAGACTTGGGACAGTGAACAAGTCAAGAGATCCTATTTCTAACAAAACAATGTTGTTTTGTTGTAATTAGTACATTCCAGCCGCACTTAGTGTTAAACTATTATACTATAATGCTTTTGTAATTCAAATTGATGGAGTGTGATAAAAGTAACATAAGGTCAGATATTAAAATTAGCACACACACACACACATCTAATTTTACATTCTAGTTTACCAAAACTATTGTATAGTCACTGTTGTTTCATTCTTCCACATGATAAAGTTCTCAACAAAAAAAGTTTTTAAAACAAATTAATTTAAACATCTGCAGACAGCAGGTTGTGTGTGTGAGTCAAACTATCATCTTGCGGCTGTGCGATTAAATTTGGCAATGTAAATCTAATGGAAGACTTGATACCACATATGAAATTATAGTTTAATTTTTGTTTATTACTTGCATAAAAGACATCTTAAACAATGTCTAATAAAATGTTTTTCTTTGTGATCAAAAGTCGCTTAAGATGTATTTGTAAGCTTACACGAAGATATAGTTTTTGATCCAGAGTTAGCACACACACACACACACACACCTTTTTACTTTATTCTGTAAAACAGCTGCTTTATCTTAGATTACATTAAACATTGTCTGTCTAACATTCGAACACCCCAACATACGAAAACTATTATTAAAGATCTTTGTGGAAGGATAATATTTTCACACGACAAGCCAGATAAAACATATCATTTACGATAGATACTTATACACATGATGGTTATAGTTTGATTATGCTTATACTAGTTACAGCCAACAAAACATAATTCTTTTCATGCATGTAATATTGTATACACATGTTTGAATATTTTGATAACATAAGATATATAGCGGTAAGACCTTTGATAAAATATTTATTAGATGTCTTTACGATACAGTAGAGAATATCCATGAAACAAAACAGAAAAAAAGATTTTCATGCATGTAACATTTTATGCAGATGTTTAAATATTTTGATAATGAAAGATGTAAGACCTTTGTCATTTAGACATGTATTACTATATTCGACGTAATACACTTGTAATACTTTGAACATTTTACTACGATTTATTAGGGTTTCTTTAAACTGTTAAAAGTAATCCATATCTAATAGTAAACAGTCTACACATTTGATCTGCTGAACTTTAAAAATTAAATGATGATAATTTTCAGTTGCTGAGAAATTTTGTGTACGTTCATGCTTTAAAAAAGTGCAAATGGCAGAGGATTATTCATATAAATGATACCCTAGAGTCTACCACCCCCTGTCTAACACTAGTCAGTTATTATGTTCACTACCCAAAATGTGCATACCGGTATTCTATTCAATACAAATCTGGCCAGTTGGCATTTGTAGATAAACCATGTGGATGTGAAAGATTAAACACATAAGTGGTGGAAATGTTAATAGTATTACATGTATGTACTGCATCAAAACAATACACTATTACCTTTTATTTTATCATTTATGTACACAGAAAAAGCATGTAAAAATAGTTCTCTCCCCTATAAGTCCCCACTCCCATTTTTCCATCATCTCCCCTTTAGATCTTCTCATCAACCCCCAGGGGGTGATATCGCCCACTTAGGGAAACACTGATACAGATTATATCAAGTATCTCTAGGCATATTATCAAATTGATGATTGAACACAGCTGCAGTTTGACTATAGTTAATAAACATCCAATTTCATGAAGACTAGCTCAAAGAACAGAGAAAACAACAAATAACTTTGAAAATGCTTTAGAATAAACAGATTTGTGTAAAAAGGAACACCCTATGTGTAAAAAGAAGCATATCCAAGCCTTTGTGAAGTGTTAGATGACCTATAAACCTTTTGTCTACAGCTACTGGTATGTTTGTGAATCCATGTGGCAGATGGCTGTCAAAGAAACCAAAGGGCAAACAAAAACAAATATCTGCATAAGTTTTGTACAAGAATAAAGCAAATGTATTTTATGTAATGTATTTAATGATGATAAAATATGTGTTAAATAACAAAACGACTATAGACAGTGCCACCATTTTGGGGTCCCAGTTCTTAATTGAACCTCCTTTGTTAATTACCCTATATTTTGTGGTGATACAGCCTCATTTTATGTTCAAACCCTTTATTCAGTAACGTCTTACTGTGTTTGGCAATGCAAAAAAGGTTGTGTTCTCCATTAACCATAGAGATGATATAATATGAGTAATGAATATATGGATTAGAGTGTTATAAAGTGTTGAATGACCTTTACCTTTTTTACCAGTATCTGTTTAATAGACCATGTGTGTACATAGTGTCTGTAGCACCCCCCTGGGTTATGAAATATAATACCAGTAACATTTATACAGTTGTAGTATAATTTACATGTTACCTTTATCACCATATAAAACTCTGTACAGATATCATCTAAACAGATAATCTACCACATAGAAAAATATATCAAAATTAATATCCTGTACAGGGTCCTGTTTCATAAAACACATCTAAGACTTGTGAATACATTAGTCATTAACTGAAAATCTGTTAATAAGAAATTGCTAAATACAACTAAGTGAGTAAGGCACTTGCTCGCCTACCAGAAAGTTTCAGGTTTGATGTCCATGTTTGCTAGTTAATCAAGAGTTTCCAGTCCTGCTTCCCTTGGCAGTGGTGGCGGATGGAGGGCTCAGCAATGAACCAAAGTCATGTGTACTAATTAGCTTGCGCATAAACATAAATGAATATAAGTTTTTATTAATATTTTTAGTCTTTTTTTTTAAACCCTCACTAAACATACATTATGGCAAGTATTTAGGCCTGAAATGTTATGTAAACTATTAATTAGACATTTATTAACAAAACAAGACCATAATCAACTCTCGGTGGCGTTTAAACTTTTAATTTGAAAATGACAAAGCGAGGCTAAGTCTCGAATATACTAGTCCTCTGGTTACCACAATGCACACATCTTGTCAAAACTACGAGCAATGGCTCAGAATGAAGTAATTTGAATGAAATTTTCATTTCTGAGCTATTATTGGTAAAATGGTCAGCCCTTATCTAAATCTTACATAACGTAACTTTAATTTATCACATGATTCCAGTAGCATGTAACATTTGTACTTGTGTTGATGTCAAAAATTTTCCTCTTTTTTCCCCCCTTTTATACACAATATTTAACATCAACACATTGTATTTACAGTTTATTATTGCTTTAGGTTTTGTTAACTTTTTAAAAATGTCCATCATATTTACATTGGAAACTCTCTTATGATATTGTCTGTATTCATGTGTTGAGCAAGCTTTTTATTTAGACTAGAAATAATGTAACATGTGTGGGACATGTGTAACAATTGTTTCTCAAGAACACAGTTAAATATGCTGTGTGTGCATGTACATAATTATGTTGTAAAATTTTACCAGTGGCATGGCAGCCTCAATAGTGTGGATATAAGTCTGGAAGGTAATGGCTTGTATTTAGTGTTGAAATAATTCTTAGTCTCCTGGAAAAAGAATTTTCTGCTCCCAGAACCAATCTGTAACTGTATAATAAAACTTAATCCAGTAATCAATTCATCAAAAAGCAGCTAATGCAGAAATGAAAAAAAATATCTTTGTTATATGAGGAACGGCTTAAGACACTTCTGCTTCCTCTTGGAGACTCGGCTGTGTGTAGTACATATAAAACCTATATCCTGTGGATCATTTAGAATTATAGGGATAGAACACATTTCTATTTTTTTAGGTGCATATTTTAGTTTTGTTAAAACTGTAAAATAACCGCATTGGTTCCATTGGTCTAGTTAATTTTTTACAATGACGCCGACAACTAGATTGTTCGTTATATTTTAGAATTAGTTTCACATTAAACCACATTTTGAAAATATTTCATACCCATAGGACATATAATAAAAATTTAATATTTTTTATCTAGGCGTTGTTTTATCAGATTTACAAGATATCTGTAAATGGTGGTACAATAAAATTTGATGTGATTATATTATCTTTAATTGCTACACTAACAGTATTTAACATTTCACTTCTGACACCAATCTTATTTTTAAAAATGACATTTATGATTTTTGACTCAATGCAATTAAATATTATCTGTGTAAAGCAATAATAGAAAATAAATCATTATATAATCTAAATCCGGACATTGAAGTCATATTATTGAAGCTTTTATTGTTTCTGTTTAATTAATCTTTCAACTGATTCCAATTGTTAAATAATCCTCACCCGTTCTAAACACAAAATTGATGATTTGGTAATTTTTGCACAGAAATACATGGAAGGGTTTTATAATATAAATACCGACTTGTAAAACCCTTTCTTTCTAAGCTATTGCAGACAGGTGTGGATTTTAATTGCCTACAACATGCCCACCTGGTACAATTCTTTAACACAAATATTGTACAGATTATTGTACAATACAGGGCAATACTGGCTTCCTCCGCATAGTTAATACACATATAAATTATAAGTAGACCTAACTGTCAAGTAGTTTAAACAGTTAATAACTAACTATAAAAACACACAAAAAAAAAATTTATATGAAATTTATGCTAACATCTGTTAATGAATATTCATATGTTTGTTGCATTCAATGACTTATTTTGGGGTTTATCTCTGAATAACAGTTAAATGACTTTGTGGATTGGAGGGAGGGTGCTCTGAATAAACAGCTCAATGACTTCTTGGGGCTTTCAACTCTGTTCAGTGACTTATTGCACTTGGAGGGGTTTTTTTTAGCTCTGAATAGACAGCTCCATCATTTATTGGTAGTTGTCATTTCTGAAAAAAAAAACAATTAGTGTAATCATACTCATAAATGTTGAATAACCAAGTATTAAATGCAAATGAAAACTTTTATTGTGTATAAACTGCTAATTCCTCAGTTTTCTATTCTGGGTGAATCTTTAACATTGTGATTATACCCTATAGATCACCTCAGTTACAACAAATGTTTAAATTTACCTTACACCGTCTAACATTCTATCTCACTAAACTCAAAAACATGACTAACATTTCTTCATTAATTCTATGTAACAACAATCTCAAAGATTTCATCTATCTTCATTGCCTGGCATTCTGTTTGTAGTTGAACCCTTGATTAGAATTCAGAAATAATGTCTTTTCATTGGTCTACTATTTGTCAATGTTTTATCTTGCCTCTTATCTGAGACATCACATCCAGACACCTTAACTAAAACATAATGTTCCCAGAGAAAAAACAAATCTTAACAATTTCTCCAAATGATCAGCATTTGACATTCAGTCTGTAGTGTGAAACCTACTATCAAAATTCTTATAAATATCTGCACTGTCTCATTCTTCTGTTCTTCTATATGACAGACAGACTGTTTATGAAGATATATCCTTTCTCCTACATATTTGTCTTTATCTGTTATAAATGAAATGGGGTTTAGCGCCCAACTGTTCTGCTCCGACTGGGCTAATGAAGACGCGCTTATGCCCTTCTGTGTCCTATGAGAGAGATTTTGCCAGGTCAGCGGCGATACAACCAACTCGTATATCGTATTAAAACTGGCAGGAACATTTTGTTCACATGCCAATGTGTACATGGGACCTTAGTTTTTCATCCCATCTGAAAGATTAGACAGCTGTAATTGTCAGACCCTCTGTCCTGCACCTCTGACTTGGGGAAACCATGCTGAAAAATCCTGAAGAACTTTCTTGGCCAACACCGGCAAAGAACACCAAAACTCCTGGTTAGCAAGCAAGCGTTTTACTCGCTCAGCCACTATGGCTCCCTTATCAGTGCCTAGATTTTGCTGATATGAGGTAAAACAATTTACCAGTATCAATCATTTAAGATGGATGGGGTTTTTTTATTATTATTTTTGGGCCGACCAAGAATTTATTTAAGAAGAAACAGCAATTTTGTACTCAAATTTAAGATTTTTTGCTCTTACAAACTTGCATAGTCGTAGGTGAAAATTTTTGGACTTGAGTTGGATGCAGGCAATGTGCAAACAGTATTCCAAAATATGTCTATCAGTGGTTCTCCATCTCTTTAATTATAAAAACCTTTGGTGATTAAATTGTCTGATGTTTGGTGTTTAAATCACCTGGTTTTTAGTGTTTAAATTACTTTTCTACATACAGGGTATTTCTTTCCTCCCAAAGTTGACTTGCCCAAAAGCTCAATTTATTTCACATATAGTCTGTAATAGTCATCAAGAGATCTTATCATTATTGTTGTTAATACTTGAGTAGTAAATTGATATACCCTACTCTTTAAATTGTTTTTATCTTCTAACAGAAACAACCAACATGTTGACTCCAAGAAAGTAAGCCATTTCTATCGACATATTACATGCTCGACTTCAACCCAGGTCTTTTTCGCTCCGTGCAGCTAGGATTGAAACTCTTAGAACTAATTTTCATGCCACACTCAGTTAGACGGCAAGTTAATCTCCCGCTTATATACCCATTAAGTGTAGCAACATGTTTAACTGTAATATGGCGTGCGTGTGTGCATTTCATGTACATGTGTTTAAGTCTTTAACTGGCTGAACAAACCCTTGGTTTTATTATTGCCATGTAATATACTCGCAAGCACGGCTCAAAGCTTCTCTTACAAAATTGATTGTTCAATGAGTGATATACTTGAGGAGATGCAATAATGTGTTTTTGGAATTAGGTTACTTTGTGTTGAGCTTCATAAAACAGTGCTGCTATCCCTATTCGATTTCAAATCCTGCTAAAAGCCCAGATGAATCTGAAATGAAATTTATAAAAAGTGTCTAACTAAATTGTCCTTTTTTGGGAATAGGCAAGATGTATGTCATTTCCATTGATTGAAATTGAAAATGCACCAGTGAAAGATTATGGTGATTCTGATAATAAAAGATATTTAATTTCTTAAAGGACCATACACAGATAGTTATTGAAAGTTTTATTATACAAAAAAATGCTTGAAAACATTGGAAATTTCAGTGGTCAAGATGTCACTGAAAAGATTGATCCACTTTCGTTGTAATTGCAGGGAACTTTTCTACAGACAAACAAAACAAAAAAGACAAACTACACATACAGGCACTGCAATAATTTAATATTGAAAGTACCAAGCAATGAACTCGGAAATTGAAATTTAAAATGTCTACATGTTCCGACATAACTGTAGAGTCTAATCACATCAAAGTGAGAATCAGTTTTTACTGACTGTTGAATTTTTTTTAATCTAACGCCTCTTTGGTCAAATGGTGTTCTAAGACATGCTCTTCAAATCACAAGAGCTGTCATTGTATCAAGTAGTGTTATTCCTATTAATTGTTGCCTGCACATACTAATGAGGTCTCAGATCTGCTGCCACTGCTAAAGACCCTGACGCTTAAGTGAATTAATAAACAAAGATTTACCATTTTAACTATGTTGAGTTATGCTAAAACCCTATCTACTCACAATCAGTTTCATTTTTTGATAAATTAATTCCTGTCCCATTTGTCTTCAAATTGTCATTTTGTTAAAATTTCACCTGTTTTATTGTATGTAATTTGGTTACATAAACATAAAATTTTATGTAAATTATATCTTTTCAAACTAGACAGTTTGCAATAAGATATAATATACCGTTCATATGATGTTATCAACCTGTATGATATATTGCTCTTTTGTTCTATGTATTTATTGCCGGAGATGAATTCATTAGCCTATAACGCAAAACAGTATAATGTTTTAATTTATATTCATTACTGGTTATTGTACATTATGCTCATCTTAACTATGTAATATGGATACACAAGAGATTCAACAATTAAATACAATGGCAGCTCTCTGTTTAATTTGTATCTGTGGTCTAATTATTGTTAATAAAAATACACTACGCCACTCATATCACTACTACTAGAATGTAGCTGGCCTCCTAGTGTGCTCTCTTAAACTCCGAGTGAGAGATGTACAATCATTGAATGCACGCTTTGTGGATCTTCACACTAGCTGACAAGCTCGCTGTTCTAACCCAATGTACTGCTACACAGTGTTCTAGTCCAGTGTTAATACGGTAGCTAGCTACTGTCGACCCTGCCAAGCTTCATTCAATATCTCTCACATACTCAATGTTATGTGTGCTTTCAAGGCGGCCATCTTTGTTAGGTCTTAAAATAGTATCAAGCTTGTAGGTTAAATGATGTCGTTTTGAAGCTTTCTCTACTGTTTGTTTATTGTTATGAAGAAAATATTCAGTGTTGTGTTATTGTTTTACGACAGTTAGTACGTTTACCAAGCGGTAAGATTTTCTCTTTTACTCATTTTGAGTGAAATGCTTTTATTTGTGTTGGTTTGTTTGGAAGAGAAGAGTTTGACATACATCGATTCAGTACGAAAACTGCTGGTAGCATACACATTCATTTTGTTATTTGTATTGGATGATGTAACGTTTGCAATTGATGAAAACAATTGTCAAAATAAAAGATTATCAAAATTAAGGATTTAGAATATGATATTAAGGACTAGTTTAAGAATTGTCATTGCCTTTATCTGGTATAACCAGTGTTGTTAATGTCAAAAATCTTTGAGCAACAAAGCCTTATTCTATCTTTTGTATTTAGTCTGTTTACTCGTACAATGCACAAGTACTTGCATGTAATATGATGAGCATGATTAACAAAGATTATTGCATTAAACATTGATTATATGGAAGTTAAAAGGTTTTTCAAATGTGATTTATTACTTTAAGTCACAGCAAACCAACTTGTTCACATATATTTCAAATTAATGTAAAGACTGTTATTTTCTAACTTAACACATCTAAATATAAAAGGCTTTCTTGAAGAATGTAAATGGCTGGGACGAATAAGGTAGCAGAATTGTTAATACTATATTTGTTGACATTTAAGACACTAAATAGAAAGCAGTGTAAACATTAAAAGCCCAAACTTGATTTTAATGATATTTGGACCAAATCTTCTTTTTAAATAAAGTTCTCTTGATGGTGTATGGCCTTAAACTCTGTATATCACCATTTTATAGCATGTTGGCAAGTCTAGAGATAAGGCACCTGTAACAGACATTGTCAGGCTTACAATACCTTTGCTCCTATTCATTACTTTCGGCTCTTGATTTATCACTGTTTGTGTTTTATTGATTCATTAGAGTCTTGACACATTTCGTGAGGCACATCTAAAACCTTCTTTCCAGAACTATGTTGGATCTGGGACTTCAGTCCAGATACATTTTTGCTCAACATTTTTTTGAGTTTCTGAAATCTTTGATAAACTGGTCTGAACTATTTCATTAATTTATCTTTGTAATATTTTTATGTCAATTGTAGGAAATGCTATTGCTTCAATTTTCAGAATTATCATGTTGACTAGGATCTACATAATGCCTGTGATCGATGTCTCTGAATACTGCAACAGACTTAATTCCAAATATTACGAAGCTTGTTGTCTGGAATAATGTCTGTAGGTCTGGTAATAAAAACCAATTGAGATGAAATGTGTATATACATTGACAAAGCAATTATCGATACCTCTAGGGTGTTTGTTGAAAATTTTACCTCTACAGATAAAACTAATTTTGCGACACTAAAACTTGAACTTTCTAAAGAAATATTGAACTTGAAAGGGTTTAATCAAATTAAAATATCAAATTCAACCAATTTAATACAGTTTTTTGACTTAAATCTTCCTTTGTACCAGCGTTAAATTTTTTTCATTACTTCATATTTATAATAAGGTGTTGGATTTTACTTTTACTTATTCTGTAACTACTATTTCAATTTATTTTGAAAGAAAAACAATTGGATTAACTTTTATTAGTAAAAGATTTGGGTATGCCTGACCTGAACTGGCTTGCTGTCATTGGAAATAGTAGTTGTCTCATGACAGTGTACTAATTTTTATAGGTTTAAAGAACCAATCTTGATTATATTATGGAGAATAAAACTGCTTAACTTTGTATTAAAGGCCCTTAAAATCTAATAACTTTGGGGCCAAGCAACTAACTTAATAATAAAATAAGTGATACGTTTTCAAACAACTTAAACCTGTCAGTCTTCATCTGGAATTGGAAACCGGTGTCCCAAGCTGTATTATACAGTGTCTGGAAAAAATTGACCGAAAATCTCAAAAAGGTTATGTGTCCAGAAAAGCGGTTTTGATGTTCACGTACAAATAGCAGAAATTTTGAAACAAGGTAGATACACCATTCCTCTGTATTTTGGCGCTTAAATTTCATACACAGAGTTTTATTTTTAAGACTGTTCAAATTGGGATAGTCCCTTTAAGTCTTACTTCATAGACTGGATCACAGAGGGAGCAGAAATCAGATCTTTAGTAGAATTTCCCATTAGGGTTGATATTTCATCAGATGAATCCTTTGTTCTTCTAACCTGACAAATAAAAACAATGAAAGGATCTCAATTCAAACAGGGAAGAGGAACCAACGGCATAATTTCAACTAAATCAGAATGTAAATCCCACCATGCATAGTGTGCTACTTTATAGGGGGGCTGGGATGGCCTAGTGGTCTAGAGTGCCGCGCTTCGACCTCTAGCTGGCCGGTCACCTCTGGCTTGCGGCTGTGGTTTCGATCCCTGGTGTGTGCGTATGTGGCATGGAGATAGGGCGTCTTCTCAACCTCGTGGGTTTCCTCTGGGCACACCTGTTTCCTCCCACTGCTAAAGACCCTTATGCGCAAGCGAATTATTGAAATGAAATTAAAAACCATATGTTAGTCCCGAAATGACCTGGTTTGTGTCGAGTGGACGTTAAACCCCATTTCTCTCTCTCTCGCTACTTTATAGTAAGAACTTAAAATTATAAGTGAAATGAATGTAAGTTTTACTAATACACTATGGACGGACATTGGCAACCTATATATTCCCTGATATCCCTAGAATATACCTCGGGTTTATTTAAGTAACATAGCACACAAGTCCACAGTGAAAAAAGACCCTATATGTTAATCCTTTCATCTCATAATAACCTGATTATTGTGTAAAATTCTTTCTTTTTTATATTGATTCATGAACTTGTTAACCATTGTTCAGCTTACCAATTCTAACTATTTATTAATTATGTCTTGTTGCTTTTGGTGGTCCGTCTGATAGATTTATCAAGGATTTCCGTCTTAACAGAATGATTTTGTGTTAAATGTAGTGAGAGTGTTGTTTATATTATTGATTAAGTTATAGTAATAATCAATTAAATAGCCTAGCACAACTTAAAGAAGCCGTCTAAGCTATTTTTTGCTGGATCAAACAGGTAAATTTAGAAATCCTTAACATCAATCTGAAGCTATGTGATACCTTTTTGAGTAGATGCACTCTTTCATTTTTAAGGTAGTCCCCAAATTCCATACTATTCCCATGTACCTGGATAGTCATGTCTATTGAACTTGCACCCATTTCATTAGCCAAGTCGGAGTAGGACTGTAAACCCCATTTCATTCCTTTTGATATTGAATGGATATAAACATGATTTCTTGTTGGATAATCAAGACTTTGTTTATTACCGTAAATAAAAAATGGATAATTGACCTTTGTTTATGATCATAACATTAGTAGCAATGAAAATCAAGACTACACTATTCTTCTAACAACAATAATTCTACTCAAAATGAAGTAATTTGACTAACGTTTTCAACATATTCAGCTCTAAATGCATCTTTTAAAAAAAAAAAAGACTGCTCCTTTAAGAAAGCCTTCACTCAGTGTTGAAAAAAGAAAGAAAATAGCTCAATAATTGACTACTATATTTTCTTATACTTTTTGTTCCAAGCTACATGTTAGCATTGATTGATTAGACTTCTCGTAAGATGAGGATTTTCTGATAATTATGTGCATGCATCAAAAAAGTCTTTAGTGCAAATTCACAGAGACAACTTTTATACGCCCACATGGAAATGTGGTTGTATATATTGCTGTCACCTCCATACTGCACATATTTACGTATGTATATACATCCTTGTCCACAACCTATCTTAGAATATCTTTAAGTAGTTGTTTAAAACAATAGACTGTTGTTAACGAGTTGTACTCTAATTAGCTGTAAGTATAATAATGAATGTCATGTTCAAGGCACATTGATAAAAAGGACAAACACTTAACATTTGCGTGGAAAGTTCACATAACTTAATAAAACATAACATATTACATTTGATATGGTGCAGGTTACTACCATGCATTCATAAAGTCTTACACAATTATTAAAGGAATGCTTTATGGAAAAACCATGTTTGAGTTTCTTTTTAAATTCTTGTTGCAGTCTGACATTGTTTTACACTTTCTGGAAGGGTATTCCAGAGCTGCAGTCCTAACACACTGAATGATCTGTCTGCAAATATTTTGTTTTTAGTCTTGAGTAATAATACCATATATTTTGATGACTATCATGTATTGCATGACGAGGGGGGGGATGGCCTAGTAGTCTAGAGTGCCGCGCTTCGACCTCTAACTAGCCAGTCACCTCTGGCTTGCGGCTGTGGTTTCGATCCCAGGTGTGAGCCTATGTGGCATGGAGATAGGGGCGCCTTCTCAACCTCATGGGTTTCCTCCAGGCACTCCGGTTTCCTCCCACTGCTAAAGTCCCCTACGCGCAAGCGAATTATTGAAATAAATTTAAACCATATGTTAGTCCCGGAATGACCTGGTTTGTGTTGAGTGGACGTTAAACCCCATCTCTCTCTCTCTCTCTCTCTCTCTCTGTATTGCATGACGAAGTTTGGGACTAATAATCCAGAAAAGTAGGCTCGGGCAAAGTTGTGCAAACAGCTTGAATTGGAATCCAACTTAAATTGGCCATACACTGTATATGAAGTTCTTTCAGAGCAGCAGTCGATCTATGGCCATACTTAACACCAAGAATTAGTTTTGCAGTAATATTATTGGCTATCTCATTGTTGGAAACAAAAGATTAGGTATGTTTCACGTGTATCCATTTAACTCCATGGCTAAAAACCATATCAGTAATGGATTAGTATATTTTTTTGCATTTAGTCTCCTTGATACAACTGTCTGTAAATCAAAAATTAATTTATTACTAACCAGCAAAGTTCACAAAAGTGTTAATGCTTCTTCAAATCTTGAACCCTAACCATGACAATTTCCTTTGTAAGTCATGACCAATTATCAAGTGGTGTCCAGTATGTAGATCAAAGTTTCAGATAAAAGCAACAGACAAGAAAATTTAATATTAGTCAAATGACCTGTTAATGTTTATAATTGCTATACAACTTCAAACTAATTGTTGGATTAATGATTTATTGATAACCATCCACCAAGTTATTAAATTTGATTAATGATTTATAACCAACCAATTATTAACTTCACTAGTGAATCTATTTGCTTAACTTGAGCTTTTCTTATAGAGTATAGATTAGGGTGATCCTAAGTTTTCTGATGTATGTACCGTGGTAGAAAACCAACATGTAGGCCTACTGGCATCTATATTTAAGAGGTTTTATCACCCTCATTGTATTCAGATAGAAAAAGATGTTGATTTATCAATATGACAATAAAATTGTTTATTATTATATGTTGAGTAAGTTTTCATAATGAATAATAGCCGAAAAATCATTAAGGTAGTGTTATGAAATTATACTCAAGAATTTACTTAGACTGTTGAGACGAGGTATTTTAAACGACATGTGATCAGCAACCCAGTATTAAAACAAAACCTATACACAAATTTGACAAAATAGTAGGTGCACATAAAAAGATCAGGTAGTTGTATGTGATCACAGTCCGTGATCGATTTTATTAAAGGTTAGGACTAGACCTCATTTGATCTGGTTTAAACATAAAAGTAGATGATTTCATTGAATTTAATGTGTGGATTTGTTTCTTGGGATGACATTATGACCTCATTCAAAATTGTTACCGTTGATAAAACCTGTATAGAGATATAATCAATTGTGTGTTCCTTTGTCAACACAGTAAGCCAAAAATGAAAGTAAAATTAGTAAGGATGTCAAACTGTCTTATTACTAATAGATATAACACATTTGATCAACCTAAATAATAACTTTATTTCAACCTAATACAAGGCGGTTTATCTTTTATAAACTTACTAGTCTATAAACTGGTGTAATACAATACATTATTTGTTTAATAAACATGAAAACTAATCCATGTTAAATGTGCCTTTTGAAGGAGAAGCTGGGGATTAAAGTTCATCATAATATTACCCTTCACCAGCATGATAAGTCACATAAATCTGATATATACCCACCAAAATAAATACTTACAAAGAAAACGGGCGCCTACAGTTCTTTATGTGATAAATGTATTTCATCAAGGTTGTGTAGGAGATTAACATCTATTTCTGAAATCTCGTAAAACTATTATCATTACAAAATTATGGAAGAAAAAGTTTTATGTAATAATAATATGTGCATTATATGAATTTATGGAAACACTCAGCTCATTACCATAGCTTTCCTAATTATACATAAACAGTAACACACAGTATTCATAAATGCACATAGTATTTGTATTCAGAAAAAGTTGGACGTAAAAAGTAGCCAGATTATTAAAAGAACTACATGTATGAGAATATGAAATACTTTAAACGGATTAAAAACTGAAAAATACATGTAGAGAAACCTTATATTTCATGCTGTATAGTAGACATAAAACAGTTATTATATTAGCATTTAATGGACATGTTGTTGATAACATTCTGTTTGCATCAGTGGTAGCAAATTGCAAAGCATATCATGTTGTATTTCAGACAGTTTATAAATGTCTCGATCTTTCCAATTATATTATCCCATCTGAAGGTGGATTTCAATGCATGCATTATTCAAACATTAACAATTGTTATCTGTTTATTTTCAGGGTGATTTAGTGGAATTTTATTATTTTTGGAAGAAAACGCCTGGTGCAGCATCGAATCGTCCTCATCGAAGACATAGACGTCCAGGACATAAACGACAGATTCCAAGATCTAACAACCAGACACCAGGTAAGAATAGTGAAATCTATTTATAAAGATCAGATTGGTCAATAAAAACAATTGGGTGGCTTCTTAGTGTTGCACAATCAATTATAGGGCTTGTGGATTTAATCCAGAAAATGGTAACAATTTTCCTTCCCTTGTTAATTAATATTGTCCTCACTCAAATTATGAGAATATAAAAATTGTTATCCCCGAAATCACCGGTCGTTAAAAAGTTAAATATAAGTGAGGGATTTGGCGACTAACAACAGTTTGACATTCGTAAAAAAAAAAATCAAGTTTCCTCAACCTAATATCAAGATAGTTTTCAGGTATTTTCACCTTTCTGAAAAAAATTGATAATCACAATTACATGTAGTTGACCTTACTCCTTGCACATGTGCAAGCTTAATTCAATGTGTGTGACATATGGAAAAGGTTTCATATTTGAAAGAAAGCATTTCGATTTCCAAAATTGCAAGCATAAATCTGATAAAAAAAAAAAAGTGGTCTTAGAATTGGTGTAGAGTTGTTTCCCACCTTCATATTCTACTGGTGCCGCATCCAATTTTCATGCTATTAAAATGCTTGGCTAACTACTGTCTTTGACCTATAATCCAAATTTTGAGCATGTAATAATCCAAGTCGGGTTAAGAGGTTCATTGCCAGTTGGGTGTCAAAGAGGAGTAGGTGGAACGAATGCTGTCCTGACAAAATTCTCTCTTCAGCTGTGATTGGTTAAAAGCTCAAAATCAACCAATCTGCTTTGTCCTTAATTATTCTAGCATTGGGAAGCATTAGTAGCAGTTTGTCACAGGATCCATGGTTAAACTCATGTGACAGCTAGAAGTTGCAGGGTAGTCCTATTATTGACAATCTGTCAGACTCCATCTTATCAATTATATACTTACTTGGAATTCATGCACCCAGAATCCTATCCTACTCCATCTTATTGATGATATCTAGATAGAAGTAAAGGTCATTAATCTTAGAGGTCAGAAGGTCAGATGGGGTCATACTGTATAGATCTATTAGTAAATGCCTAATGTTTACACAGTGAGATGTTCAGTAGATCTAATTATTTTGTCAATTATACATTGTATATATGAGAGTAATTTAATAACGAGTTCGTAAGAATAAATTCTGATTGTGCTTTTAGACAATAACACTGTAAGGAAGTGTTTATCAGCAGGGATAACATGCTGGGTTGAAATTTAGATTTTCTTTTTATGTTCACTTTGGCACATATGCATGTAAAAAGAAAGAAATGTAAATCTTATTTGAAGTTCTTGGTCTTACTGAAGAGACAAGTTTAGTAAGCAAATCAAAGCCGAAAATGAAAAAATAGCCAATTTACATTGTTTCAATGTTTCAGCTTAAAATATTAAATCATTTTGAATGATCACCAAAACTGGTTATGGGACTGGCCTCCAATTTCGGACTGAGTGACCTGATAAAGCAGGCCATTCAATATCCTTTGTAACTTCTGTCAAGAAGTATTTAAAGTAGTACAGCTGTGAAATTATATTACAACCCAAAAATCAAAGTATAGTGGAAGGAAAGTTATCATAGAGCATGTATATAAGTTATTGACAGATTTATCCAAACACAAGATGATTGGTAGTGATCAAGCTCATCTCGAACTGCACAGGATATCTTGATGCTGGTATTCTTTGAAAATATACCATTGAGTTTAAGATAGTTGATTGGACCTAAAATATTAGGTTGTAAGACCATTCCACTATAATTAACCACTTTTATGTAGATTTGTTCTTTGAACACAACTATCTGGCAAAATTCTCCTCTCTCACATTTCACAAACAGCTATCAATGAATAAAAACAACCACAGCAGAATTATACCCCATTCCATACCGTCATTTTATTGATCGATTGGTATATGAAGAGTTATTATAGCCAAAAGGAGATATGATTGACAGGTGATTGACAGCTTGTTTAATCAGCGTGTGTTGATAATAGTAGTCATATTATTGTTACAGAACTGTCAGTTATCTTGAACTCGTCATTGATAAATATTAGGTTAAACCGGACAGTGATTCACCACTATTAATATAATATCAATAGAGTGATGGGGTGGTGTGAGTTGATCTCATATTTGTGGTTAGACCAATCTTAACATAGTGATAGGCTTTCCTACATTATGTTCTTGTCACACATGTGACAGGCAAAAATATGTAAAATAAGTTTTAGTTATGACTGAAATACTTATTTGTTAAGATTTATTATTTATTTATTTATTTACAATAAATACGGGCAAGATTTTGGCTTTTTGTAGATATAGCATGGTTTAATACTGTACGGTATGAAAAAGAAATACTACAACAAGAACAGTATTATATCCAGCCTATATTCGACTACTTCTGACTTCACTTTAATTTACAAATCTTTAGAAAAAAATTCATAAGATTTTGTAACGATTGTTGAGAGAAAATTTTTGACTTGTTAATGTTGATGAGTAGACCTACATTCATACTGAGTAACTCCGATTGACTACATTGACTACTTTTCTTAGTTTATAAGCAATGTCAAGAGGTTTTGGCTTGTGTTGAATTTTATAGTACATTCTTTGAAGTACTCAATTTAGTGACTCCATTTATACCAAGCTCTTCAAGTGAACCATTTTTTTTTACGTTTATTTACTTTCTTGTATCGTGTAAACATGATACTTAATACTTGTATTGTTCTCAGTAGCTCTTTGTTAACTCGTAGGACCAATTGGGTTTTAATACCAACCAATGTTAGGAATGAATTTTAACCTTTTCAGTCTTCTATAGTATTGCTGGCAATGTTTGTTTATACTCTTCGCATCATCTTTGTTTATTTTCCTCGTCACTTTGGTGGCAATGACGGGTGCGTATTTGTCGGTTTGCCTGTAGGGATAAACACCCAATGTTTATGCAGAGTGTTATCAATGCTACGAGCTAATACGCTAATAAAACAAGTCCGCAGAAATACATTGGAATCTTCTCTAGATACAGAATCCAATCTTTTAACTTGTTTTGCGATCTATAAAACGTGATCTGAATTGGTTGTAAAAGTCACATTTTGCATCATTCGGAACACATTTTGAGACAGTATTGTATTTAAAAGTAAATAGTTTTCTAGCAAGTCTTAAAGCCTCTTAAGCCAAGCATACCTTGTGTAAAAGAATTAGAGTTTCAAGATTTGTTTCAATATTCATTAGAAAGAGAATGAAATTATTAGTAGAAACAGATAAAATTCTTTCAAATCCCAGTTTCCCTTCTTGTCAAAACAAAGATTGGAATTATGTCGTGTTTTACAGAATTGACTAATATGATCAATGTGTTTATTAATTGCATATGTTTTCTGTAACTGCCAGTGAATATCAGGCAAAAGCTGATGTATTGTTGACAGATCATACAAATCTTTTGTTGCCCATCATTTCTTCTGCTACACATTTTTCTGTCTTAACATTAACAATTTTTATTTGGCAGATATAATTTTAATAGTGCCTGGCAATATTTGATGAGGATACTCTCGACGTTATCAAACAAATAATAACGACGAGAGTATCCTCGTGGATATGTGGCTTCTTGTTTTTAGACAATACATATATCTAATTGGCATGAATCTATCAGTATTATGTCCATACCTTCCAAATATGTCAAGTATAATTAATTTTAATATGTTTCTCGTTTCAGCGGATTTGAGTTCAGCAAGTGAATGTTCTGATAATGATTCTGATTATAGTATTGAAGGCAGTGGTGGTGGGGGACGAGATATAACCAACTTCCCTATTAACCGTAATACCAATAATTATTTCTGTCGTCACTGTAATACTACAAGTAAGTTGATAATCCATTTTGAATTGATAGTATGTCTTCTTTCTGTGACTAAAAAACTTTGCACAGTGCAAACTTAGAAATTTAAGTATTGAAAAGCTTTCTGTATGTTAGTTCACAAATGTAAGTTCTCTCACTCAAATTAGGCTGAATAAAGATAGAAGACAAATTTTTGATGTAATTAATTACTGAACCTCAAGATGCTCAGTCATTCTAATACATATTATTAGGATCGAAAATTGAAAGATTATACATCATTCAAATAAAAAATTCTGAATATTCTAAAGTTTTTTTACCTGGTATCTTGTTAAGAAGACATAAAGACAGAATGGTGATTAATAATCTTCTAGATAGTCATTCATTCTGCTACATATACTTACTTTCAAAAATTATAAGATTACACATAATAAAACAATAAGACCTTGAAAGTTCTTATTGTTTTGTCCAAGAAGACTTTATAAAGTGTGCCTCCTTTAACTGGTAGATCGGATTCTGACAATTACTGTCTTTTAACTAAATGGAAAATGTTACTGTAGAATGTTAAGAAAAAATTCCTTTTTTTTTGGAGCAAATTTTAATTGGACATATTTCAACAAACTTTACTGAGATAGTGTGCCTTATTGTAGTGTTTTAAAAATGTTTTTCTCTTTGATTTGATCACGGAAATGACAATAATAAATGAGTCTTACATGGTACGCATTCATGCATATTCACACTTGGTAAAATTTTCAGTGCACATACACTCTTAAACAGACATACTGACAAGTCTCTTGTGCCTCTTTTTATTTGACAAATACCCGTATTCTAAAACTATAAAATTTGACAATCTATCAATTCAACCTATCAAATCTTGCACATGTATATTCATGATTCAAAGGTTTACTTCTTGGAATTTTTGTATAAATGAATTATGATGCTATAAAGATTTTTTCTATCGTTATACATTTATTCTGTAAATAGAAGTTGAACATAATTGTATACAAGTCCAGTTTAAATAGTCTCTGAATTCTATTGAATTTATACTCTAGGTGCATATGCGATGTATTAGATTTTAATTCCCAAGTGGCATGGCTCAGACAATAAAATTAGATTAAATTCATCTCATGCAAAACAGACATTAGTCAGATTTTGTGATAGATGTTAAAATGTGTTACTTATCTAGTATTTTGTAGAAGATACCAAATGTCTGAAAAATTAAGTGCAAATGTTTTATCTGAAGTCTCAAATTTGGAAAAACTTATTAAATTGCATTGTCAATTTTTTTTTCAGCATCTAAAGATTGGCACCATGCTGGTAAAGATAAAAGTCTACTATGTACAGATTGTCGAATGTTCTTTAAGAAATATGGCGAGGACCGTCCCCTTGACAGTCCCCAAGATACAGCAAATACTTTCCTCTTTAAACCTGTAAAGGAAGAGGAAGACGACGAAGACGGGAAGCACAACATGCGAACACGTCGAAATAATAATAATACAGTAAGTTAATAATATTATGTATAAATAATAATGATACAATTTTAATGTTAAATAGTAATACGTAGGATTTATGAATAGTAATGATAATGCATTAAATTTACAAATAATGCATATAGTGTGGCAAAAATGTAGTAGAAAATATAATTGACAAAGTATAGAATTTGTTTCAAACACACAATAATGTTGTGTAAAAAAAAATAAGGAAAATGTCTGTAATGATATTGACATGATATGCTATTATGAATTAGTTCTAGTGAAAAGGTTATTGAAACCAATAAAATAATTATAAATAAGATGTTTGTCTGCCTAAAGTAGCCCTTCAGCTGTAATTTTATCCCCATGAAATTAAAGAGCTATCAAGATTTTTTTTTGCTGATCTCACTCACTGTTATTGTTGCATCTGATTTTAGGGAGGAAATAATAAAGGAAAGAAAAAAGAAAGAGGCAGTACAAGTAGTCCCGATAATATTGACGGTATTATTAATGGTAATTCTGACCCAAGTAAAAACAGTGATCGTAAATCTCCGAGTGTAGGTAGCACTTGTAGTAACAGTAGTACAGATAAAGAAAGTAAAGACAGCAATATAAGCGATAAGGTTAGCTATCCCTATTTATTTGGTGGTTTATGAATTCTATTCAAAAGATTTCCAGCAGTGGATGAATCATCATCTAATGGTGATGACATTATACATTCTTAAGAATACTCCTAAATCATTCATGCAACAATCAAAGTTTTTGACTGTGCAAGTTTTTAAAAAATTAGAATTTTATGGTTGTCTGAAATTGTCCAAGATAAAGACTTCACACAACTTGACACTGTATTTAGTTGTTTACAGCGTTCTTTATATTACAAGTCAAAATTTACACAAGATTACCCCAGACAAAATATGTCCTATTTATATGACTATTTTATGTGGGCAAACTGTGTGAAAGAAGCTGAAGACCATAAATTCACTCAACATCAAATGATCGTAAAGTTGTTTGAGTCTGATGATAAAACCATTTTACTTGTTATCACAGAATATATTAAAACATGCTTTTAGTTCTATTTATAATCTTGGTGTATACATTGTACAGTATATTGAGAATGTAAGCTGCTTAAACAGGCTGCGTAATATAAAATAATTTCACATTTCTGGTGGGAACAAAGCATTTTGAAATTGGCAATGCAAAGTTGTTCTTGATTGAAATATGTTTTATCCTAAACATGTTTTTAAATAGAACAACCATCTAGGAATTGATATGAATGTGATCATTGATTCTGATGTTGATAAACAGATATGAAATTCAACTAAAATTGGGACATATCATTTTATATATTTACCAAATTTAATATTATCTTTTCAGAAGGAAGACAGTGAAAAATCATTAAAGAGGCACAATATTACTGAGAGTGAAACAAAAGCTAAAAAGAAAAAATCTCAGGTAAGTGGATTGTTCAATTATTCAGTTATTCAATAAATGTTCCAACCTTACGTCACAATATTATTCCAATGAACTAGAAAATTGTTTTAATCAGTTACTGGTGGATTAGCCAGTCTCAGCTGCAACAAAAAAGTAATCATGGCAAAGAATATGTATGCTTTTATTTGATTCATTGAAGTAATGAATATTGTAACTTATTAGAAATTGTTTGATATTTTAGGACCGCTCTGATTGTGACTCTGTATCCGATTCTAGTAGTATATCAGGTAATGAAGATATAGGTAATGATGTTGATGAAGATGACAATAATCAGGTATGTTTTTTACTCATTTATTTATTTGACTAAGAACTCTCAATTATTTTTTTATATATAAACAATGTTGATTCACTCAAGCATGTTTGAATTTTTGTTGATTTAGGTGCACAAAATACTATATCTCAAATATTTATCATTTAAAAAATATTGTTCAGTAGTCATGCAAAATATAGCGATTTTCAGAATATGTCTCCCTGGCATCAGTTAATCCGAAGCTAACAAGACTTCTTGATTTCTTGAAGTAGCTGCCATATTTTATCCATTTGAACTACTGCCATGGGATGTCTCATCATCTTTTCTGAAAAACATTGTTTCTTCATTAAGCTGGTAGAGTGTCTCTTTCTAGGAAACCTGATGATGATTTTATATACACATTAAAAGAAGTGAAATTCTTGTGTTCATAGATAATTTATTGATTTTTATTGTATTTGTAGGACGAACTAAGTTCCAGTACACCTCCAACAACTCCAACACCATCTGAGGTCGATTATCAGCCACTAAAAGATTTGGTGAAACCGGAACCCCAGCATCCAGTACAATCACCATTGCATATAGCTCATACTCTTCCACCAAAACCTCTTCACATGCCAGAACCTCATCACTATCCTTCATTACCAATACAGCAAACATCGCAAAATAGTTCCTTCCATCATCCACATTTACCTGAAACATCATTACCACTACCGCCAACAACCTCGGCCCCTTCACAGACTCAACATCCAAAACCAGAAGAAATGGTGGACAAAAAACCAGATATTGCATCATTGCAGCAATACACAGCGATGTACCCCCTCACCCCTACACATGCAACGCAACCAGGTGGTCCACCACCGATACCAGGTTTGATACCTATAAAAAAGGAACCCTTGTCCCCACGCCACCACATGGCTTCAGCGTGGAAGGAAGTGAAGAATGACTCTGATATTCCAAATAATGTGACAAATAAATTCCCTTCGCATCGGGAAAATTCATTCACTGGATTACCATATCCATCACATTCTATTAGTAGTGTTCCCACGGCAGCACATGGAGGTGCTTTACAAGAAGATAAACCAGAGAGGCGTGAAACTGAAATTGTTAAACCTATACATCATGTAGCTCCATCATCTATAGCATCAATACCACCACATCAACACCTACCACAAGACATGTCACTACAATCTAATTTATTTAACCCTCGCCCAGCTATACCTGAACTTAAACCAACACCAATATCAAGCAGCAGCAGTAGTAAAGACACAACAACGATGACAGCTCCTCCTATGACGGTCACGGTCGATCCAGATGATGATGATGAAACTGATCTCCGACCTCCAAGCCCTGACACGGAACCCCCTACTCCTTGTAACAAGGAATTTCATAAAAGTGCTTCAGCTATGTAAGTATTTCTCAATTAAAAGTCGAAATTTAAATATATAAGAATCTGCCATTTTCATGATGTAATTTTGCAGAACGTGCATAAAACTGTAGCCATACAGTTAAACATGCATTATGCAAGAGCTAAATCTGCCTATTTACAGGTTTTTCTTCAGACATGAACTGCAATCTTAATTATTAATTAGACATTAATTAACTTATCCAGATTATAATCAACTGTCGATGTCAATGCTAGCCTGCGATATTTACTGAATTTGAATCTGATTCGCTGCTCGATGCTCATTGATGATTTAATCCAAAATAGGATATTCAAGGCTATCTTTTTATCATACCGACTTCAATGATAATGATCGAGGATAGGCCTAAAATTCAAAAGCTAAAATCTTGGTTTGGAGTGGATCCATTTGACTTAGATTTTAACTATTATGGTGAGAACTGTCAGCTCTTTATCTTATCACCCATACTGACCCTTTAGGCGTTATATTACTGACTGATTCAGATTAATTCCATTGTAATTGTGAAGACTCTATTCTTACCAGTATGGGATATGTATTTACTAAATTGAATAGAATTTCACCAAAACTTTTTCCAGTTTATTTGGTAATCAGGTGATTTAAGTGAAATCCAATTAATGAAATATGTTAATGGTCTACTGTTTTTAGTGAAATCCAATACAATGAAATATGTTAGAATGGTGGTCTACTGTTCTGCTCCGACTGGGCAATCGAAGATGCTATATGGTCTAATCTTAGAGAATTCCAAAACAGGACCTTGGTATTCTGTCCAAATGGAAAGACTATACATTGTCCCTTGTCTTGGATCTCTGTTGTGCACCACTGACAAAGGGGAACCACGCCAGAAAACCCTGATGAACTTTCTCACCAAACACTGTAACCGAACCTGTTAGCAAGCCGACGTCTTACTCACTGAGCCACATTGACTCCCAAAATGCAATACAGCTAATTGTTATAGTTCACTACATGATTTTATGTGACTTTTTATATTACAGATTTATTCAGATATTAAATCGTGGTAAGAACTCGTGTTCTCGTTCTGATTATGTATTTAAACCTCTACCAGATTCTAAACTAGCTAAGAAACGTGAAGATCGGGAGAGGAAAACAGCTCATGTTCAACCAATGAAAGAAGAGAAGGTAAATTTTATTGTTATCACATTGCATCTTTTAAAAACAACTTGCGAAAAAATGTATTGGAAAGTGAAAAAATGTATTGGACAGTCATGCAGACTCAAAATATAGAGGATTCTAGGACAAAGGAATAATATGAATTAATTATCTGTGAAACATTAGCATTAACACATCTGTTGAATGATTGTTAACTGAAATAACAGTTGTTACCATAAACTACATTGTATTTTGCTCATTTTTCTGAATTGTAGAAGAGAATGGAGACTCCACCAAGAACGACATCTGCAGACGCTCAAGTTACGAGCAGTATATCTCATTCCCAACATTCATCTGGCTATAGTGAACGTCATACGCCCCATCCATACAGCGATACACCAGCTCTACGACAATTGCATGAATACGCTAGACCCCATGCCATGGGTAAGATATTCTCTTTCTAACCAATGGTTTAAAATTTTAATGCAGGGGCTTTTTCCATGAAATGCATGGTGCTTAATATTATGAACAAATAAGTCCATAAATGCATATGGTGCAGGATGCCAAGTTTCTTTCCATGTACATGGACGATCTTTGATGCTAAGTGTGTTTATTTATTCATTTAAGAACAATGCCGGCACTAGATTTTAGCATGCTTTAAACTAATGTTCTAAACGTTTAGAATGCTTACAACTAATCAGTGAACATTTAGATATTTTTTTTGTTTAAACAGGTCAAGATATGCGAACACCATATGGTATGGGAATGCATTCACCAATGGATCCTTTCTATAGATTAGCCTTATATCCACCCGGTTCGAGAGAAAGGTATAATATGTTTGTCTTTTTTTTTTTATTTATACCATACGAAGCTCTAACTCTTTAGAGATCTTCGCACCCAAAAATGAATTTGTCTTAACAGCACATGAGGGAGAGATCGGTGAATCCGTATAACTGATTATTTACGAGTAACTGAATTTTTAAATTGTTTTCATGGACTTTATTGAATGTACCTGATGACTTCTTTGACTTACTGGTAATATGTTTCCATGTTCTTTTAGGTTGGAATTGGAATTAGAAAGAGATAAACGTGAACGTGATGCAAGAGAAAGGGAGTTGAGGGAAAGAGAGTTACGCGAAATAGAATTACGTGAAAAAATGAAGGCAGAGATGGAAATGAAACCGCCAGGTAAGAAAATTAGCCTTTTTGGTGGGAGAGGAGTACTGTTTGAAGGCAAAAACAAAATAACAGGAAAAATTGCAAGAATAAATCAATTTGATTTGCAACTGTCTAGATCAAACAGAGATGGCAAAGCTTCTTCGTAAGGCTAATTTGCAAATATTGATTTAGAAGTTTGTTCATTTTCAGGACTAGACAGACTTTTACCTCCAGGAGCCAATCCTCTAGATCCTCATTGGTTAGAATTACAGCGTCGATATGGTTACCCTCCGGGTATGGCAATGGTTGGTCATCCAGGAGCATCTGGTTCTGGTGGTCACATCCCCGGAGTTTATCCTCCAACTAGTCTAGCTAATGATCTCATGCAAAGGGAACGGGAAAAACTTGAACGATTAGGTGAGTTGATACTTCAAGTTTAATAAACTATTGTTAATACAAATTTTATATGAACTGACTTTATCAAGGTATCATAATGTTATATCAGTATATTCTTTTTAGCTTGTCACAGTTAGAAGCTTGATTTTAAAAAAGAAGCTAGTTGAAAGGGAAAAGTACTATTGACTGTACAAAACTAAGCTATATATAACACACAATAGCTTAATTATCTTATAGCATAGTTTCTTACATTCCCACAGAATTGTAATTAATTTATTTTTAGATATTCAATATATCGATAAGAAGAAACAAAATAAGAACTTGATGCAATTTGTTTTAAGTACTCCATTAAGGTCCAATCAATATGCCAGAGTATAAGTCAGATGTATAGTCTTAGGCTGTCTCAAGCCAACTTAATCTTTCTAATTGTCATATTTTCAATAAAACGTATTCAGATTTCTTACTGCAGTTTTGGCTACCAGTGTTCAAATTTTATTTGGATATGTGGAGATAAATCTTTTGTAACTGAATTTGGATAGGATATTTCTGGATGATCTAGTTTCTAATTTGTTGTCCGTGTGATAAATGATAAAGATGATATGATTTTTAGTATTGTATGTAACTATGTAAATTAGGTATACCATCTGGTCTTCATCAAATAAACCCAGAAGCAGCAGGACCACCCGCAGGCTACCCATATGGTCAGGGTATGATGGATCGTCTTCAAGCCGAGAGATTACAGGTAGAACAACTCTCTATGTCAGGAGATCCAGTCGCCAGGATGCAACAGATGGGGATGGCGTCGCGAGCTGCTGCAGCTTTGGCAGCACATCACACGCACGCGCATTCACACACACACCTACACCTACACCAACAACAGGACCGTCTGCTGGGACTACAACAACTAGCAGCTAACCACGCCCTATATCCCAACATGCAACCGCCACCAGGTAAGCTGGGGGAACCATTCTCTTCCCATCCCTCTTTCCCCTTTTAAACTAACAGCGACTTTCTCGAATTATTATTCCAGATATTCTACATACCGATCATTTGACGGGCAAGATGATATACCAATATTATTCTCAGCGGCTAACGAAAGAACAACATGTTTATTCACACAGACTTACTAACGACTCGCCTTCGTCCTTTCTACATTTGAAGAACGATAGACCCACCATTGATTCTTCGCATTTGGTTTATCAGTTCTCTAGTAAGTTGACCTTACGTGTTGAAAAAGTTGTCGTTAAAATAAGTTTACCGAACGTATATTCAGCCAACTGATACAATCCTATTATTAAAACAATGTACATGTATGTCTTTCGTTTACCACCCACAGTTTATGTTTTTGTTTTCGGTTTTACTACAATTTTGATTTTTATCCCCCAATTAAGCATAAGCTCTTGACTTCCAACAAAAATCAGAACGACAAAAAAAAAAGCCCAAAATATGTTAGTATATCATCCTACCTGAATGCCGTATTGTGAAAAATATTTACAATTTTATTTACAAATTCCTTTTATTTTGCTTTAATCCTCTTTATGTTGTAAATTATGTTTTGTTTCAAAAAAAAAATTATACTTATTTTGCATGGTTTAATAGTTCGAGAAAGTCGTGTTTGTAGCCATATATGTATTTTATTTTTTTGACGATAAAGAAAAATTCTTCTTGGTCAATATGAAATTGGAGTGCCTTGTTTTGACGATCCCGAATAAAAGTTCTGTTATATTAGCATGAATCTGTTCTGAGGCAAGGAAGGGACTCCTTGCCTAAGTTAAATTGTACACTGAAATATGTGATGGAATGCTACCAGTGACCAATGTACTGGCCGTTAAATCTTGAAAGCCATTGAATCTTCAGTCCAATGGTGTTACAAGGACAAACAACTTGTATCAATAATCAATGAGTACACTGTCGCACTTTAAACATATTTACATCTCCTAAAGTTGAATATAGTTATAATGAGGCTGATAAGGATAAATGACCAGTTATTCATATGAATGCAAAATTTTTAAGATTTACAGTAAAACATTGATTAACATTTCTTTACTGGAAAATAACCTTCCTGCCGTATACCATAGTAAATCATTATATACTTAAAACCATTGAATATGATGTGACTCTTGCACAAGCCAAAATGGTTACACGACTATGGTAAATATCTGGTTAATAAGTATACCATACACAGTGCTAAGTAACTTTCTTTTTATTGTGCATTTGATTATAAAAGGATTTATTATTTTTTTAGGAGCTGATCCATTAACTGGTTTACCTTCTACAAGTGGTTCTGGTTCAAATCCAGCTATTTCATTAGCTGGTGTACCTCCCCCTGTATCACAAGCGTTACTATCACAGTGTAATAGTAGGGACCAGGAATTATTACAGAGGGAACTGTATAACCGTGCTGCGTACATGGATCCTGCACTAGCTCATCAGGTAAGGTTTTGATACTTAGAATCAACTTTATACATCATTTGTCAGTGATTTTCCAACACTGAAGAATAATTGTACAGCCCAACAGGTTTCATTGATGTTTTATCTGGGCTAATGACTCCTTGTCACGTCAGCAAATGTTATAAAAACTCAAAAGACAGTTACAGTACATGATGTACTTAAAAACATTTATCAATTTGAATTAACATTGTAGTTACATATAATAGGCTTATTGATGTCATTAATGTTTTTGGAGCTTCACACTAAGGAAGGAGATGGCATTAAAATGCCAATCATGTGGACTTCTGTAGTTCATCAACTGTATTTTCAATATCATCAACCTTGCATAGATGGGAGTGATGAGTTGTACATAGATATTTTAAATTACTTGTGTGTATTTAATATTTCAGTTATCAGCACAGGCGGCTCATCATGAAGCGTTACAGAGACACATGTTAGAGCGTGACCGATTTGGTGCCTCAGGCCATTTACCACATTAGCCAATCAAATACCATTTTACTTCATCACAAATCATAAAACCAGCATCTTCATAGAAAAGTGTTCATTATGAAACAAAACTTATCAAAAATGACCGAAAAATCAATTGAACTTTAATGTGTTCGATGTGAGGATACTTTCAGAAACATAAAAAGTGTTCGTGAATTTGTGTGAAAAGACCTTTTATTTATATATTTATGCAGACCAACTTTATATAAAAAAAATTATAAACGTGGATAAAAGTTCCAGCGACAAACACATATAGTTTCAATATACATTGTATAGAAGGATAATGGAATGATGTTAATAGTGTAAATTTAATTTTTGAGTTTAATATTTATATGTTCATGGATATTGGTGGAAAATAGAACAACAACAGTTTTATTTATTCAAAAACTATAAACATTCAAGTTATTGAATAATTGCTTGTGTTATTACATAAGTAATCTATGTTAACTTCAAAGAAAATGAAATGGCATGAGAGGAAACATGGAGCAGATCCATTGAGAATTAAAAACAAAACAGAGTTCTTGATGTGATTATCAATAGTATGTACATGTAAATTGAAACTGAAACTGGAGGAATAGTTACATTACATTCTTTCAAATGTTTATAAAAATGTCATTACCAGACATTTGTGTACTGTCATTTGTTTATATGAGGCAAATTTTACAATAATTTATTGTAAATTTTTATATTTGCAACTTGGTGGTGACTTATACATACTACACAATATCAAATGCTGGAACATAGTGTTTTAACAAAATGTGTTGTCAAAATGTGCTAAATAATGGTGTAGACTAGACCTGTAGGAATTCAGTTTTGTATTGTGTATAAGGTATTAATTCAAAGCATAGACACGATAATAGAAGTGAACAGACTATTTACACCAAAAAATCTTGGTCTTGAAAAAACACAAATAATTAATAAACACTATAAGGTGATTATTCTCGGATGAGTGTCTAATATCAAGGGTTATTTCCCTTTTGGAACAAAACTGTAGTTTGTGTTTATTGTACATGATAAATTGTGGTGAAAATGATGAATTAAAAAAACTTTTATTGTGCTAAATCCATATTGCTTCATCAAAAGTTTGCTTCTCTAAAAACTCATAAATAACATAAATTAATTTTGTGAGTTTGAAAGCAGGTATAGTGAGAAAAAATGGCAAAATTTGTCAACATTCAGCAAACATCATTCAACATTGATACATTGATTGAAGTGGAAGTATTATTTCTATGTTTTCATGTTTTATAAATTAATTGGTAGTAAAAGTCATTTTGTCCGTGGAGTTGTGTGTTCATTCATTGTAAACTTTTACTTGATGTATATAATTTCAAGAAAGGGGCAGGATTAGGGTTAACATGTCTATTAGAACACATGTATGAAACTTGTATAAATATGTTTTTATCAGAGTTATGCAATATTAGGTTAGGCAGTTAACAATTATTAAATGTCGGTAAAAATGTCACAATTTCAATTAATGTCTAATACATATTACTACATGTATTGTTTTCAAATTTAAACAAGTTTCTGTTTATTAGTTTTAAAAAAAAGTTTATTTATTCAAATATTCTTAGGGTTAAGTAAATTTCATTTCATTTGAATTAAAGATAAGAAATAAGACTTGGTCGTTTTGTTATTTCATGTGATTTTATTTAGATCTTTTTCCGGGGAGGGGGGCGTAATCTTTAGGACGGTTATGTTTTAATGATATTTTTCTGATGCAGGGTAACTTCCACAGCTTCATACCAAATTTTTAAAGACTAAGCGAATGATTAAATAAAGATTAAAATATATTTTAGTCTTCCCGCTCCTATGCAAATTATTTACATTATTAGTCAAATAATGTTTATCAATACAAATCTGTTGCAAGATAAATCAAGAATTTGTGTGAAAATATATTAAATTAAGATGCTGTAAAAAATGTAAGTGTTCAGAGACACAATTTCAGCTTGCATGATCGAAACTAGGCCCTGAATTAAACAAAATTGGTGACATTTTTCCTCTCTATAAATAGGATTCCCTTACCTTAACATATTGTACTGGTATTAATTTCTTCACAAATTTTGTCAAATCTCATCAATTTCAGTATTTTTTTAACATATAAGCACTGAAATATATTTATAATATTATTTATAAAGCTTATAACGTAACCTTAGCAAGGTAAACCAAGTAGGCAGCATATGCAGTTGTAATTTGTTCAGTTAAGCTTTGTGTGTGTGACTGATAGTTTTGTGTATACGATGCTAATTGCTGTATTCTACCATGTAAACCTGTTATTACTTTTCGTCAGTGGTCCTGTCATATATTTTATTATTCTATCACCCCACCTTTCATGGCTTTTGATCTATAATAATCATTATAATGACTACATGTGTAAATGTTACTCCGGCTTCTAGACTTAGAAAACAAAAAGTTATAAAAATTCCACTTCCCTGCACATAAAACAATTGGAATGAATGGTTGTCTCATTTAAAACAGGTCTTGTTAACTTTTATAAGGTTAAATGCTCTGTATCCTCTGGCTGTGGACCACTGATCTTTCAAAAGTTCATGATGGGTGCTAACAGGTGATCTTAAGAGTATTTTATCACTAATCATATTACATGTATGTATGTGGCTCTAATTCTTTTGGACAAGATCTCCATACAACACTAGTAATATGGTTGATGTCTTGACTTTTGTACCTTCTGCTTCCCAGGGTTCCACTTCGGAAAGTATATGTATACATGTGAATTGAAAACTTTTACGGTACAGTTGAATTTGCGTGTACATAACGTAAATATGTTAGCAACTTTAACCAGAGCTTTGTGATGCTGGTCTCGGGTTATAACAAGACTTGTTGATCCTGTCTGACCCAAGCTTCTTCTCAAGGCAAAGGTCTGTTTAGTTGCCTAGGTTTTTTTAAGCCAGTCAATTTGTTGTCTTTAGTACTTGAATCGAGATGTTTCATTTTATTAGGTCTACTTCAATAAATATATAATTATGAAATCCAGTTATTAATGCACAACATTTAAAGCTGTTAGCATCAAGGGTGTTTTGATTGTTGGCTTTAATTGAATTTGAGTAGGAATCAGACTTGCCTAACAATCAGCATTGCTAACAATAATATTGGCTCTTTAAAGTAATTTAAGTTTGTATTTGTGTTTGGAAGATACCCTAACACTGGAACTTGATTGGTACACAACCCTGGAGAGCAGAAAGTTCTCAGATGATAATTTACTAAAGTACCATGATTAAGGAATGCAGGTTATTTTCATGTATGTGTGTTCTCACATGTCATTAGGTTAATTAATTGAGATTATCTATTATCGTCATTTAGTCAATTCTTAATTTATAAACAAAAACAATGTGTGTATAAAAGATGTATATAATTTGTATGTATTTGCACGTCTCATTTTCCCCACCAGTGCACTTTCTCAATAAACTATATACAGTATAAAATAAAGACTTGGTGTCCTATTATGTATTTTGTCCTGACACTTTTCAAGGGGACTATTAAAAAAGGTTGATCTAACTGCCCAGATTGAGCAATGTGATAAGCAATTAGATGGCTTGAGACTTTAAAACTTTGCAGTTTGATGGCTTGATGCTTTACAAACAAAAAATGTGTAAGTAATTCATCTTGTAATAGCAGGAAAACTCCTTTGCAGCCTGCTACTGCAGCACATTCTGCAAATCTGTGGACTCTTCAAGCAAGGATTTTTTCCAGCATTTCATTTATGTCACAGTCATCTAAAATCTGGAATTCACATTGCCATGGAATGGGTTTTGGGTTGCAAAACCATATAGAAGGCATAGAATGATATATTACGTTACTGAGGGAGGGGAAATAAAATAAGATGGGGCTTAGATAAATAATGTTAGTAAGTGAGCACCCAATTTATGTTAGAAAACTAACTGTAAATTAACAATTAAAATACTGAAATAAAACTCACATAATTTTTAGTTAGAAAACTGACAGAATCTTACAATCTCGACATAAACTGACCATAAACTAACAATTAGGATCTTGACGTAAAAGTAACGTTAAATTGATGTTAAATATAACCAATTGCACGTCTGTCATTATACAGTATTTGAATTTGATCCAAAAGTATTCAAACAGAAAAAAACATGGTTCGAACACCGTCATGAAATTAACGTTTGAATTACGTCATATTTCTTACGTAGAAGTTACCTAAATCTAACCAAAATGACGTAAAGCTGACATTAAATTAACGTCAGCTAGCTATGCGGGCATGGTCCAGTTCGTACTAACGTACCATTAAATACAGGTCCGTAGCTTCCGGGGGGACAAACTCCGATTCCGAACTATAGGTACGCTATAGTTCTATCTCTTCCTTCAATATTTTATAGTGTTCATATAAAAATATATTTCGCCAATAACCCAAATTCCGTCTCATTAGAGGTACGCTAAAGTAAGTTGTGTTGCTTCCTTTAAATTTTTATGGTGTTCATATCAAAATGTCATATTACGCCAATATCGCAAATACAGTCTCAAAATTGAAATTTTCCGTCATTTTCATAGTTCCTCTTCTCAGGTGCAAAACTTATTTTACGTCATTTTCATAGTTCCGCTCCTCCGATGCAAAACTTATTTTCAAAATTTTTTCTTGGGGAGAGCACTCATAGACAACCAGAAGCCGCATCGACGCCCCCAGAAGCATTTGCCCCCCCCCCCCCCCCCCACACACCACATGCATGGGGAAAAATATTTTTGGACAAACTACGGGCCTGAAATAACATTTCATTCATTCATAATCGTTATGAATTTTGGGATTGAGGCGGGGATATATCAGCCACTTTTTTGGCTTGGCTTATTTTAGATAGATATATGAAATGCAAAATACCCTTCATCTCCACCACCGAACACAAATTGGCCACCTATTCGGCTAGCCAGCTATTCGACCGATCCAGCTGGCAACCTGTTCGTTGGCAACCTATTCAGAATTAAGACAACAGTCGCCCAAACTCATCTATTTTTACCAACCAATAAAATCCAACGTTACCTCTATCAAATGAAAGTAGAATAATATATTATTTTTTATCCATTCCTTTAGCTCAGAATAGAGGTGTAATTTCGCATTATCGTACAAAATTCTAGACATTCAACTAAATATATTCCGAAAGGTAATTAAATAGGCTTTCCAGATATTATTAGTAAAAGTTGGCACAATCATATTAAAGGGGTGCGCTCTCATCCTAAACGTCGACAATTTTTCAATATTTTAAACTCAAAGAACGGTAAAATTCCGAGTCAAAATTCGCACCATCGTACAAAATTCTTAGCAACCAGCTATATATATTCTGAAAGGTAATTGATTACGCTGTCCAAATATTATTAGTAAAAGTTGGCACAATCATATTAAAGGGGCGCGCTCTCAACCTGAATATAGCCAATTTTTCAATATTCTATATGTAAAGATAGACCGGTATTTTATTCGAAGTCCAAATTCGGACCATCGTACAAAATTCTGAGCAACCAGCTATATATATTCTGAAAGGCAATTGAATAAGCTTTCCAAATATTATTAGTAAAAGTTGGCACAATCATATTAAAGGGGCGCGCTCTCAACCTACAAATAGCCATTTTTTCAATATTTTAAACCGAAAGAATGGTAATATTCTGAGTCAAAATTCGGACCATCGTACAAAATTCTGAGCATCCAGCTATATATATTCTGAAAGGTAATTGCATAAGCTTTCTAAATATTATTAGTAAAAGTTGGCACAATCATATTAAAGGGGCGCGCTCTCAACCTAAAAATAGCCAATTTTTCAATATTTTAAACTGAAAGAATGGTAATATTCCCAGTCGAAATTCGGACCATCGTACAAAATTCTGAGCAACCAGCTATATATATTCTAAAAGGTACTTGAATAAGCTTTCCAAATATTATTAGTAAAAGTTGGCACAATCATATTAAAGGGGCGCGCTCTCAACCTGAACATTGCCAATTTTTCAATATTATATATGTAAAGATAGACCGGTATTTTATTCGAAGTCCAAATTCGGACCATCGTACAAAATTCTCAGCATCCAGCTATATATATTCTGAAAGGTAATTGGATAAGCTTTCCAAATATTATTACTAAAAGTTGGCACAATCATATTAAAGGGGCGCGCTCTCAACCTGAACATAGCCAATGTTTCAACATTTAAAGTGAAAGAACGGTAATATTCCGAGTCGAAATTCGGACCATCGTACAAAATTCTGAGCATCCAGCTATATATATTCTGAAAGGCAATTGCATAAGCGTTCCAAATATTATTAGTAAACGTTGGCACAATCATATTAAAGGGGCGCGCTCTCAACCTGAACATAGGCAATTTTTCAATATTCTGAATGTAAAGACAGACCGGTATTTTTTTCGAAGTCCAAATTCGAACTATCGTACAAAATTCTAAGCATCCAGCTATATATATTCTGAAAGGTATTTGCATAAACTTTCCAAATATTATTAGTAAAAGTTGGCACAATCATATTAAAGGGACGCGCTCTCAACCTACAAATCGCCATTTTTTCAATATTTTAAACTGAAAGAATGGTAATATTCCGAGTCGAAATTCGGACCATCGTACAAAATTCTGAGCAACCAGCTATATATATTCTGAAAGGTAATTGAATAAGCTTTCCAAATATTATTAGTAAAAGTTGGCACAATCATATTAAAGGGGCGCGCTCTCAACGTGAACATAGCCAATGTTTCAACATTTAAAGTGAAAGAACGGTAATATTCCGAGTCGAAATGCGGACCATCGTACAAAATTCTGAGCATCCATCGATATATATTCTGAAAGGTAATTGGATAAGCTTTCCAAATATTATTAGTAAAAGTTGGCACAATCATATTAAAGGGGGGCGCTCTCAACCTGAACATAGCCAATGTTTCAACATTTAAAATGAAAGAACGGTAATATTCCGAGTCGAAATTCGGACCATCGTACAAAATTCTGAGCAACCAGCTATATATATTCTGAAAGGTACTTGAATAAGCTTTCCAAATATTATTAGTAAAAGTTGGCACAATCATATTAAAGGGGCGCGCTCTCAACCTGAACATAGCCAATTTTTCAATATTATATATGTAAAGATAGACCGGTATTTTATTCGAAGTCCAAATTCGGACCATCGTACAAAATTCTCAGCATCCAGCTATATATATTCTGAAAGGTAATTGGATAAGCTTTCCAAATATTATTAGTAAAAGTTGGCACAATCATATTAAAGGGGCGCCCTCTCAACCTGAACATAGCCAATTTTTCAATATTCTGAATGTAAAGACAGACCAGTATTTTTTTCGAAGTCCAAATTCCAACTATCGTACAAAATTCTAAGCATCCAGCTATATATATTCTGAAAGGTAATTGCATAAGCTTTCCAAATATTATTAGTAAAAGTTGGCACAATCATATTAAAGGGGCGCGCTCTCAACCTGAACATAGCCAATGTTTCAACATTTAAAATGAAAGAACGGTAATATTCCGAGTCGAAATTCGGACCATCGTACAAAATTCCGAGCATCCTGCTATATATATTCTGAAAGGCAATTGGATAAGCGTTCCAAATATTATTAGTAAAAGTTGGCACAATCATATTAAAGGGGCGCGCTCTCAACCTGAACAAAGGCAATTTTTCAATATTCTGAATGTAAAGACAGACCGGTATTTTTTTCGAAGTCCAAATTCGAACTATCGTACAAAATTCTAAGGATCCAGCTATATATATTCTGAAAGGTAATTGCATAAGCTTTCCAAATATTATTAGTAAAAGTTGGCACAATCATATTAAAGGGGCGCCCTCTCAACCTACAAATAGCCATTTTTTCAATATTTTAAACTGAAAGAATGGTAATATTCCGAGTCAAAATTCGGACCATCGTACAAAATTTTCAGCAACCAGCTATATATATTCTAAAAGGTAATTGAATAAGCTTTCCAAATATTATTAGTAAAAGTTGGCACAATCATATTAAAGGGGCGCGCTCTCAACGTGAACATAGCCAATGTTTCAACATTTAAAGTGAAAGAACGGTAATATTCCGAGTAGAAATGCGGACCATCGTACAAAATTCTGAGCATCCAGCTATATATATTCTGAAAGGTAATTGGATAAGCTTTCCAAATATTATTAGTAAAAGTTGGCACAATCATAATAAAGGGGTGCGCTCTCAACCTAAAAATAGCCAATTTTTCAATATTTTAAACTGAAAGAATGGTAATATTCCGAGTCGAAATTCGGACCATCGTACAAAATTCTGAGCAACCAGCTATATATATTCTGAAAGGTACTTGAATAAGCTTTCCAAATATTATTAGTAAAAGTTGGCACAATCATATTAAAGGGGCGCGCTCTCAAACTCAACATAGCCAATGTTTCAACATTTAAAGTGAAAGAACGGTAATATTCCGAGTCGAAATGCAGACCATCGTACAAAATTCTGAGCATCCAGCTATATATATTCTGAAAGGTAATTGGATAAGCTTTCCAGATATTATTAGTAAAAGTTGGCACAATCATATTAAAGGGGCGCCCTCTCAACCTGAACATAGCCAATTTTTTCAATATTATATATGTAAAGATAGACCGGTATTTTATTCTAAGTCCAAATTCGAACTATCGTACAAAATTCTAAGCATCCAGCTATATATATTCTGAAAGGTAATTGCATAAGCTTTCCAAATATTATTAGTAAAAGTTGGCACAATCATATTAAAGGGGCGCGCTCTCAACCTGAACATAGCAAAAGTTTCAACATTTAAAATGAAAGAACGGTAATATTCCGAGTCGAAATTCGGACCATCGTACAAAATTCTGAGCATCCAGCTATATATATCCTGAAAGGTAATTGGATAAGCGTTCCAAATATTATTAGTAAAAGTTGGCACAATCATATTAAAGGGGCGCGCTCTCAACCTAAAAATAGCTAATTTTTCAATATTTTAAACTGAAAGAATGGTAATATTCCGAGTCGAAATTCGGACCATCGTACAAAATTCCGAGCAACCAGCTATATATATTCTGAAAGGTACTTGAATTAGCTTTCTAAATATTATTAGTAAAAGTTGGCACAATCATATTAAAGGGGCGCGCTCTCAACCTGAACATAGCCAATTTTTCAATATTCTGAATGTAAAGACAGACCGGTATTTTTTTCGAAGTCCAAATTCGAACTATCGTACAAAATTCTAAGCATCCAGCTATATATATTCTGAAAGGTATTTGCATAAACTTTCCAAATATTATTAGCAAAAGTTGGCACAATCATATTAAAGGGGCGCGCTCTCAACCTACAAATCGCCATTTTTTCAATATTTTAAACTGAAAGAATGGTAATATTCCCAGTCGAAATTCGGACCATCGTACAAAATTCTGAGCAACCAGCTATATATATTCTGAAAGGTAATTGAATAAGCTTTCCAAATATTATTAGTAAAAGTTGGCACAATCATATTAAAGGGGCGCGCTCTCAACGTGAACATAGCCAATGTTTCAACATTTAAAGTGAAAGAACGGTAATATTCCGAGTCGAAATGCGGACCATCGTACAAAATTCTGAGCATCCATCGATATATATTCTGAAAGGTAATTGGATAAGCTTTCCAAATATTATTAGTAAAAGTTGGCACAATCATATTAAAGGGGGGCGCTCTCAACCTGAACATAGCCAATGTTTCAACATTTAAAATGAAAGAACGGTAATATTCCGAGTCGAAATTCGGACCATCGTACAAAATTCTGAGCAACCAGCTATATATATTCTGAAAGGTACTTGAATAAGCTTTCCAAATATTATTAGTAAAAGTTGGCACAATCATATTAAAGGGGCGCGCTCTCAACCTGAACATAGCCAATTTTTCAATATTATATATGTAAAGATAGACCGGTATTTTATTCGAAGTCCAAATTCGGACCATCGTACAAAATTCTCAGCATCCAGCTATATATATTCTGAAAGGTAATTGGATAAGCTTTCCAAATATTATTAGTAAAAGTTGGCACAATCATATTAAAGGGGCGCCCTCTCAACCTGAACATAGCCAATTTTTCAATATTCTGAATGTAAAGACAGACCAGTATTTTTTTCGAAGTCCAAATTCCAACTATCGTACAAAATTCTAAGCATCCAGCTATATATATTCTGAAAGGTAATTGCATAAGCTTTCCAAATATTATTAGTAAAAGTTGGCACAATCATATTAAAGGGGCGCGCTCTCAACCTGAACATAGCCAATGTTTCAACATTTAAAATGAAAGAACGGTAATATTCCGAGTCGAAATTCGGACCATCGTACAAAATTCCGAGCATCCTGCTATATATATTCTGAAAGGCAATTGGATAAGCGTTCCAAATATTATTAGTAAAAGTTGGCACAATCATATTAAAGGGGCGCGCTCTCAACCTGAACAAAGGCAATTTTTCAATATTCTGAATGTAAAGACAGACCGGTATTTTTTTCGAAGTCCAAATTCGAACTATCGTACAAAATTCTAAGGATCCAGCTATATATATTCTGAAAGGTAATTGCATAAGCTTTCCAAATATTATTAGTAAAAGTTGGCACAATCATATTAAAGGGGCGCCCTCTCAACCTACAAATAGCCATTTTTTCAATATTTTAAACTGAAAGAATGGTAATATTCCGAGTCAAAATTCGGACCATCGTACAAAATTTTCAGCAACCAGCTATATATATTCTAAAAGGTAATTGAATAAGCTTTCCAAATATTATTAGTAAAAGTTGGCACAATCATATTAAAGGGGCGCGCTCTCAACGTGAACATAGCCAATGTTTCAACATTTAAAGTGAAAGAACGGTAATATTCCGAGTAGAAATGCGGACCATCGTACAAAATTCTGAGCATCCAGCTATATATATTCTGAAAGGTAATTGGATAAGCTTTCCAAATATTATTAGTAAAAGTTGGCACAATCATAATAAAGGGGTGCGCTCTCAACCTAAAAATAGCCAATTTTTCAATATTTTAAACTGAAAGAATGGTAATATTCCGAGTCGAAATTCGGACCATCGTACAAAATTCTGAGCAACCAGCTATATATATTCTGAAAGGTACTTGAATAAGCTTTCCAAATATTATTAGTAAAAGTTGGCACAATCATATTAAAGGGGCGCGCTCTCAAACTCAACATAGCCAATGTTTCAACATTTAAAGTGAAAGAACGGTAATATTCCGAGTCGAAATGCAGACCATCGTACAAAATTCTGAGCATCCAGCTATATATATTCTGAAAGGTAATTGGATAAGCTTTCCAGATATTATTAGTAAAAGTTGGCACAATCATATTAAAGGGGCGCCCTCTCAACCTGAACATAGCCAATTTTTTCAATATTATATATGTAAAGATAGACCGGTATTTTATTCTAAGTCCAAATTCGAACTATCGTACAAAATTCTAAGCATCCAGCTATATATATTCTGAAAGGTAATTGCATAAGCTTTCCAAATATTATTAGTAAAAGTTGGCACAATCATATTAAAGGGGCGCGCTCTCAACCTGAACATAGCAAAAGTTTCAACATTTAAAATGAAAGAACGGTAATATTCCGAGTCGAAATTCGGACCATCGTACAAAATTCTGAGCATCCAGCTATATATATCCTGAAAGGTAATTGGATAAGCGTTCCAAATATTATTAGTAAAAGTTGGCACAATCATATTAAAGGGGCGCGCTCTCAACCTAAAAATAGCTAATTTTTCAATATTTTAAACTGAAAGAATGGTAATATTCCGAGTCGAAATTCGGACCATCGTACAAAATTCCGAGCAACCAGCTATATATATTCTGAAAGGTACTTGAATTAGCTTTCTAAATATTATTAGTAAAAGTTGGCACAATCATATTAAAGGGGCGCGCTCTCAACCTGAACATAGCCAATTTTTCAATATTCTGAATGTAAAGACAGACCGGTATTTTTTTCGAAGTCCAAATTCGAACTATCGTACAAAATTCTAAGCATCCAGCTATATATATTCTGAAAGGTATTTGCATAAACTTTCCAAATATTATTAGCAAAAGTTGGCACAATCATATTAAAGGGGCGCGCTCTCAACCTACAAATCGCCATTTTTTCAATATTTTAAACTGAAAGAATGGTAATATTCCCAGTCGAAATTCGGACCATCGTACAAAATTCTGAGCAACCAGCTATATATATTCTGAAAGGTAATTCAGTAAGCTTTCCAAATATTATTAGTAAAAGTTGGCACAATCATATTAAAGGGGCGCGCTCTCAACGTGAACATAGCCAATGTTTCAACATTTAAAGTGAAAGAACGGTAATATTCCGAGTCGAAATGCGGACCATCGTACAAAATTCTGAGCATCCATCTATATATATTCTGAAAGGTAATTGAATAAGCTTTCCAAATATTATTAGTAAAAGTTGGCACAATCATATTAAAGGGGCGCGCTCTCAACCTGAACATAGTCAATTTTTTAATATTTTAAAGTGAAAGAACGGCAATATTCCGAGTCGAATTCGTACTATCGCACAAAATTCTAAGCATCCATCTATATATATTCTGAAAGGTAATTGGATAAGCTTTCCAAATATTATTAGTAAAAGTTGGCACAATCATATTAAAGGGGAGCGCTATCAACCTGAACATAGCCAATTTTTTAATATTTTAAAGTGAAAGAACGGCAATATTCCGAGTCCAAATTCGGACTATCGTACATGATTGTGCCAACTTTTACTAATAATATTTGGAAAGCTTATTCAATTACCTTTCAGAATATATATAGCTGGTTGCTCAGAATTTTGTGCGATAGTACGAATTCGACTCGGAATATTACCGTTCTTTCATTTTAAATGTTGAAACATTGGCTATGTTCACGTTGAGAGTGCGCCCCTTTAATATGATTGTGCCAACTTTTACTAATAATATTTGGAAAGCTTATTTAATTACCTTTCAGAATATATATAGCTGGTTGCTCAGAATTTTGTACGATGGTCCGAATTTTGACTCAGAATATTACCATTCTTTCAGTTTAAAATATTGAAAAAATGGCTATTTGTAGGTTGAGAGAGCGCCCCTTTAATATGATTGTGCCAACTTTTACTAATAATATTTGGAAAGCTTATGCAATTACCTTTCAGAATATATATAGCTGGATGCTTACAATTTTGTGCGATAGTACGAATTCGACTCGGAATATTGCCGTTCTTTCACTTTAAAATATTAAAAAATTAGCTATGTTCAGGTTGAGAGCGCGCCCCTTTAATATGATTGTGCCAACTTTTACTAATAATATTTGGAACGCTTATCCAATTACCTTTCAGAATATATATAGCTGGATGCTGAGAATTTTGTACGATGGTCCGAATTTGGACTTCGAATAAAATACCGGTCTATCTTTACATATATAATATTGAAAAATTGGCTATATTCAGGTTGAGAGCGCGCCCCTTTAATATGATTGTGCCAACTTTTACTAATAATATTTGGAAAGCTTATCCAATTACCTTTCAGAATATATATAGATGGATGCTCAGAATTTTGTACGATGGTCCGCATTTCGACTCGGAATATTACCGTTCTTTCACTTTAAATGTTGAAACATTGGCTATGTTCACGTTGAGAGCGCGCCCCTTTAATATGATTGTGCCAACTTTTACTAATAATATTTGAAAAGCTTATCCAATTACCTTTCAGAATATATATAGATGGGTGCTCAGAATTTTGTACGATGGTCCGCATTTCGACTCGGAATATTACCTTTCTTTCATTTTAAATGTTGAAACATTGGCTATGTTCACGTTGAGAGCGCGCCCCTTTAATATGATTGTGCCAACTTTTACTAATAATATTTGGAAAGCGTATTTAATTACCTTTCAGAATATACATAGCTGGTTGCTCAGAATTTTGTACGATGGTCCGAATTTTGACTCGGAATATTACCATTCTTTGAGTTTAAAATATTGAAAAAATGGCTATTTGTAGGTTGAGAGCGCGCCCCTTTAATATGATTGTGCCAACTTTTACTAATAATATTTGGAACGCTTATCCAATTAGCTTTCAGAATATATATAGCTGGATGCTAAGAATTTTGTACGATGGTCCGAATTTCGACTCGGAATATTACCGTTCTTTCATTTTAAATGTTGAAACATTGGCTATGTTCAGGTTGAGAGCGCCCCCCTTTAATATGATTGTGCCAACTTTTACTAATAATATTTGGAAAGCTTATCCAATTACCTTTCAGAATATATATCGATGGATGCTCAGAATTTTGTACGATGGTCCGCATTTCGACTCGGAATATTACCGTTCTTTCACTTTAAATGTTGAAACATTGGCTATGTTCACGTTGAGAGCGCGCCCCTTTAATATGATTGTGCCAACTTTTACTAATAATATTTGGAAAGCTTATTCAATTACCTTTCAGAATATATATAGCTGGCTGCTCAGAATTTTGTACGATGGTCCGAATTTCGACTCGGAATATTACCATTCTTTCAGTTTAAAATATTGAAAAAATGGCGATTTGTAGGTTGAGAGCGCGCCCCTTTAATATGATTGTGCCAACTTTTACTAATAATATTTGGAAAGTTTATGCAAATACCTTTCAGAATATATATAGCTGGATGCTTAGAATTTTGTACGATAGTTCGAATTTGGACTTCGAAAAAAATACCGGTCTGTCTTTACATTCAGAATATTGAAAAATTGCCTATGTTCAGGTTGAGAGCGCGCCCCTTTAATATGATTGAGCCAACTTTTACTAATAATATTTGGAACGCTTATCCAATTGCCTTTCAGAATATATATAGCAGGATGCTCAGAATTTTGTACGATGGTCCGAATTTCGACTCGGAATATTACCGTTCTTTCATTTTAAATGTTGAAACATTGGCTATGTTCAGGTTGAGAGCGCGCCCCTTTAATATGATTGTGCCAACTTTTACTAATAATATTTGGAAAGCTTATGCAATTACCTTTCAGAATATATATAGCTGGATGCTTAGAATTTTGTACGATAGTTGGAATTTGGACTTCGAAAAAAATACTGGTCTGTCTTTACATTAAGAATATTGAAAAATTGGCTATGTTCAGGTTGAGAGGGCGCCCCTTTAATATGATTGTGCCAACTTTTACTAATAATATTTGGAAAGCTTATCCAATTACCTTTCAGAATATATATAGCTGGATGCTGAGAATTTTGTACGATGGTCCGAATTTGGACTTCGAATAAAATACCGGTCTATCTTTACATATATAATATTGAAAAATTGGCTATGTTCAGGTTGAGAGCGCGCCCCTTTAATATGATTGTGCCAACTTTTACTAATAATATTTGGAAAGCTTATTCAAGTACCTTTCAGAATATATATAGCTGGTTGCTCAGAATTTTTGTACGATGGTCCGAATTTCGACTCGGAATATTACCGTTCTTTCATTTTAAATGTTGAAACATTGGCTATGTTCAGGTTGAGAGCGCCCCCCTTTAATATGATTGTGCCAACTTTTACTAATAATATTTGGAAAGCTTATCCAATTACCTTTCAGAATATATATCGATGGATGCTCAGAATTTTGTACGATGGTCCGCATTTCGACTCGGAATATTACCGTTCTTTCACTTTAAATGTTGAAACATTGGCTATGTTCACGTTGAGAGCGCGCCCCTTTAATATGATTGTGCCAACTTTTACTAATAATATTTGGAAAGCTTATTCAATTACCTTTCAGAATATATATAGCTGGTTGCTCAGAATTTTGTACGATGGTCCGAATTTCGACTCGGAATATTACCATTCTTTCAGTTTAAAATATTGAAAAAATGGCGATTTGTAGGTTGAGAGCGCGCCCCTTTAATATGATTGTGCCAACTTTTACTAATAATATTTGGAAAGTTTATGCAAATACCTTTCAGAATATATATAGCTGGATGCTTAGAATTTTGTACGATAGTTCGAATTTGGACTTCGAAAAAAATACCGGTCTGTCTTTACATTCAGAATATTGAAAAATTGCCTATGTTCAGGTTGAGAGCGCGCCCCTTTAATATGATTGTGCCAACTTTTACTAATAATATTTGGAACGCTTATGCAATTGCCTTTCAGAATATATATAGCTGGGTGCTCAGAATTTTGTACGATGGTCCGAATTTCGACTCGGAATATTACCGTTCTTTCACTTTAAATGTTGAAACATTGGCTATGTTCAGGTTGAGAGCGCGCCCCTTTAATATGATTGTGCCAACTTTTAGTAATAATATTTGGAAAGCTTATCCAATTACCTTTCAGAATATATATAGCTGGATGCTGAGAATTTTGTACGATGGTCCGAATTTGGACTTCGAATAAAATACCGGTCTATCTTTACATATATAATATTGAAAAATTGGCTATATTCAGGTTGAGAGCGCGCCCCTTTAATATGATTGTGCCAACTTTTACTAATAATATTTGGAAAGCTTATCCAATTACCTTTCAGAATATATATAGATGGATGCTCAGAATTTTGTACGATGGTCCGCATTTCGACTCGGAATATTACCGTTCTTTCACTTTAAATGTTGAAACATTGGCTATGTTCACGTTGAGAGCGCGCCCCTTTAATATGATTGTGCCAACTTTTACTAATAATATTTGGAAAGCTTATTCAATTACCTTTCAGAATATATATAGCTGGTTGCTCAGAATTTTGTACGATGGTCCGAATTTGGACTTCGAATAAAATACCGGTCTATCTTTACATATAGAATATTAAAAAATTGGCTATATTTAGGTTGAGAGCGCGCTCCTTTAATATGATTGTGCCAACTTTTACTAATAATATTTGGAAAGCGTAATCAATTACCTTTCAGAATATATATAGCTGGTTGCTAAGAATTTTGTACGATGGTGCGAATTTTGACTCGGAATTTTACCGTTCTTTGAGTTTAAAATATTGAAAAATTGTCGACGTTTAGGATGAGAGCGCACCCCTTTAATATGATTGTGCCAACTTTTACTAATAATATCTGGAAAGCCTATTTAATTACCTTTCGGAATATATTTAGTTGAATGTCTAGAATTTTGTACGATAATGCGAAATTACACCTCTATTCTGAGCTAAAGGAATGGATAAAAAATAATATATTATTCTACTTTCATTTGATAGACGTAACGTTGGATTTTATTGGTTGGTCAAAATAGATGAGTTTGGGCGATTGTTGTCTTAATTCTGAATAGGTTGCCAACGAACAGGTTGCCAGCTGGATCGGTCGAATAGCTGGCTAGCCGAATAGGTGGCCAATTTGTGTTCGGTATCTCCACCCTACTTGTAAAGGGGAATGAGTTCTTGCGTTTCGCATCCCTCTCAAACCACCCCGGAATAGGATTGGTGCATGAATATTAAAGGCGAGAAAACACTTGATGAAATGTCATTGGAAATTACTTTTGTTTCTTATGATTGTATTGTGTTTTATTCGCTATCGATCGCTACATGATGTGAACTAAACTGAATGAAAGATGGTCAGTGTATTTGAAGTTATCGCCCTTTAACTATTTCTTGGGGACAGTGCTTGAGAACTATGAGCTAATGCAAAATTTTCCCCGTCCTGCATTTAGACGGAGTGACAACGTACCTAAAACCAGGACGTACTACGGACGAAATTACCGTACTTTGATCATTCTAGGGACGTGCTACGGGGAATGCTCACTTGTTATGGTTGTCCACTGATAACTATTACTAGGGTTATAGGTTTAGTAATACCGCGGACTAGTGAAAACCTCTCCGTGTTGCATCATGACGCGGTCTAACATCAATTAAGCCCCCATCACACCACACTGGTTGTCACTACGTCAGGGAAAATGTTGCCCAAACAGTTAAACTGTCCGCAACGGAGTGAAAGCAGAGCAGAGCCCCCCCCCCCCCACACACACACACACACACACACACACGCCTTGGCGCCGCCACTGCTTTGTGATTGTTCAAACCTTTCCCCACCCTGAAATTAGACGGAGTGACAGTGCATTTAAAACTAGTCTCTATCATCCAAACAAATGTTCGTGTTGAAGACTAGGGGGTTCTGGGTGACCGAGGCTAACTTAAAACGGGATGGAAGTCCTACGAACGGAATTGCCATACTTGATCCTACCAGGGACATCTTTCAGTGTGACGTGGTCGAGCAAGGTTGGGATGGTTGTGAGTCTTAACTTTCTTCGGAAACTTCTGCTTCTCTCCATCATCTACCTACATTGTATTCTGATTCATCTTCAGAAAAACTGGGGTTGGACAATCTTTTTGCCACAACTCTTTGAGGCATGATTTAGCTTGAATCGTATTATAGACAATATGTATAATACATTCTACCCCGAACACAACCTCCTTTACGATTTTCTAGGACGGGTACGGGGGAGTGTGTGTTTGACAACTTGAAGTGATTGGGGCTTTAAATATAGATATTGTAATTTAAAGTTTTACTTGCGTCTGAAACAATTTAAGTTAATTATAATTTTGCAAACATTTGCCCAGGGATTGTTCGCGAAACAGCTTTCATCAATAATGGGGACAACATTTTTACATTCCTCCATGGTGAAATGAGTAGTTATTGGAAGTTGGACGTTAACATCTAGTATATGTTGCCTCATATGTGCATTTGTAGTAGACACCCCATATATGCAAAGCCAAGTTCAACTTGATTAAGTTGGCAGAATTTTTTAAAGTTTAGGGTTTCATAGTTTACCTTGGACGATAGCAAGAACTAATTAGAATTTTTGTCGAACTTGAGCAAAAAAAAAAAGAATTATAAATCTACTCTCCCAGACAAATCAATAACAAAAATCGTTAATAATACAACACGGGTTAATCTGTTAATCTGTGTTATATTTATCCGAATAATTGAATAATGTCAAATCACTGAACCCTGTTAAAACAAACTGATCACCAGTTCAGAGAGAGAGAGAGAGTGGGGAGGGAGAGAGAGAGGGAGGGGGAGAGAGATGGGGGGGATATAGTGTTTGTCGCCAGTAGTATTGACGTTTTTGTGGGGTGGGGTGTGGTGTAACGTTCCCTCAACAGTACAAAAAAACCTCATTATGGGACGTGTTTCGATGGGGAATAACCATGGCTCATTAACCAAAAAGTTGCTCTGGATTTTCCAGCGTTAGTTGTCTGTCTATGCCAATGGTACACACGAGGGCCTGATAATAGGAAGTGTCTAGTCGCTCGTGTGAAAACCCCAAGTCAAGTTTAAATCATTATTAGCACGTTAAAGATGCACTGGCATTTGAAAATCGAAAGGTTAGTAGGCGCAGCACAACTGTCTAGTAAACGTGTCCCTTCATTAGCCTACCGAGATTATTAGCCCAGATGCCATCGAGTGTAAACCAGAATAAAATATAGAATTATTTCGATCAATTTGTCCACTGCACTGTAATAGATAATAAAACACGAGACTGGAATTTAAAAAATGAGTAGAATCATTGAAGCTTGATACAATACAAGAGATTGTTGGATAAAATATTTTAAATACACAAGATGGAAAAATCAGATAAAATTAACAATGTTACATCTTGATTATATCTTGACTTGATTTAAAACACACGCGTAGAAAGGTAGAAAAACATATGCTTCATGAGGAGAGGACAACACAATTAATGAATTTAATTAATCAACACTAATGACAATTGTTGGTTTGCTTGCCATTTTGCCAATCGTAATTAAACCAGTGTTTAAATCGCATTTTTTGTTTCATTGATCGTCATGGTATTTTTCAAACCATGTCTAATCTTCAATCCATAATCAAAGGTAAATAATCCCCCGGTTCAATCGAATTAAACAGCATATTGATTTATGTTTTGGCTGAAACCCCTTTCAAGACGCAAGTTTTACAATATTGTAGTTTACAATGGATTAAACATCCCTCAAATGACCCTTGGAGACGTTATACGTTACACATTATTTACGTTCATCTAATACAAGTTTCATTTGCTATTGTTAAAAGTTTAAAAGTGTATATAATACGATAAAATATGTATTTTCGACTGTAGTACACAAAATGCAACAACGCCACTTAACTGTGCATTGCGATAAATTCCATGCGATATACAAATTTATTATCACAATCCACACATTTTTAGTCAAATATTTTCACATCTACGATAAATATTTATATGATGAATATGTACAATAATCATAATTATAAAATCTATATATCTTTAAATTTAACATCATAATATACTGTGTAAAGAAAATAAATTTTACTCAATCACGGCGTCAAGGATTCGTCCACTTGGGCCAGCATTAGTAAATAATCATTAAACAGTTTAAATACAATAAATCGACACCGTCGAACTGGACTCCCAACCCTTTTCGCCCAGTTTATCCTAGTCAACTTTTCGAAAGTAAATTTACACCCAAATCCTGTTGTGTTCAGTAATTTGACGCTGTTACCATATCAAACCGAAAAATGGACATTTTTTAAAAAAAAATTTACCATTTTTTTAAGGATGGATTATGTAAGATTTAGGTAAAGAACTGGTCGTTCTTGTTACAATAATTCAAAAATAAATAATGCCAAATTAATATATTGAAAATTTCATTTTAATTGCTTTATTCTGAGTGAAGTTATCACTAATTCAAGTTTTGACAAGTACGTGATCATCACGATTGTTAAATGGCGATCACGTTTAAATGGTAAGTGAGTTGTCCTGTGAATAAAAGTCTAAATAATAGTTTATATAACTTTTGATGCCAAAATAACAACCTGCTATAGGCAAAGTTGGCTCTTACATTATGCATCTTTAAGTTTAAATAACACTAATAATTGCCCATGGTTTCATTATTTCCTCCATGCCAGGTTGGGGGTCCTTGCTCTAGAATTTAATGATTTACTATTTAACCGTGAATGATTAAATAAGCCGCTCTATCCCTATTTTAGGATTTCCATAGATGACACTTGAAACGAATGGGTTACAAAACAAACTGCACTAACGTCGGTAAATGTTATTGACTGAACAGGAAGAAATATTTCAGTACCGATTCATATATCGGTACGGTCAATAATAAAGACCAGCCGTTCGACTACCAACGGTTATCGTTACGTGGCATTTGCGGACTGCAGTTTATTAGCGAAGAGCCTTATTCCATTCTTTTGCGGACTGAAACAAATTGACATTTGTCTGGCAATTCCACAGCTCCAGCTGGCTTTATTAGTCCGTAACGTCATTTAGAAATAAAGAGGATATCTGAACACTTCATTCCACGATAGGTAAAACTACATCTACGATTGATACATCCCGGCAAATGTCAATAAAATATTTAAAATATAAAAATTTATAAATGATAGATTATAAGTTATAAAAACTACAACTATTTAAAACATATGGTAAAACACGCACGAGATTAATAGAACAACCGAAGCACAAATAGTTTCGCTGTTGCTAGAGTCACGTTCGTAGATTCGACCATAGAAACCGGCTGAAACCAATGGATACCTCCTCTGTCGACTCCATAGGACACCATCTCGGTAGTTCCATTGGGATGCAAGAATCAGCTGGCCTCGCTGTGAAACTACATGCAATGGATAAACGTATTTGGTGCTGAAGAACGCGTTGATCCTAAGATGAGTGAATACAGATGATGCATCAGTTGATTGTTTTCCACACGTTTCCTTGGTACTGTTTGGGCACTTGAGAACCATGCAGCTTTGGTAGTAATTGTACTTGCCATTTTCTGGTTGAGCGTGGTTTCCAGAAAATACCCCAAAGGCGTAGACATCCCCAGCTCGGAACTCAATGTCATATTCGATCTCACAGCACATTTCTGCAACGCAAAGTCTCAGTGATCGTTGTCTTGAATCCAAAATAACCAACTTATAACTGTCACCGTTAACATCAGACATAAAGGTTTCCTGACTTCCTCCCTCGGTTTGCATGCTTGTTTCGTATTGTGGCAAGCGTTGTCGTACGGGACGTCGCATTACCGCTGTCGTGGCGACAAGAAGTTTGCCGCTACTTCCAAAACGGTTATCGTAGTAAGATGCCACAACTCCGTCGGGACTGTAAATGCCACTACCTTGCTTTCCCATGTCCGGCCTGTGGACGTTAGCAGCTAGCATATTTATGCCAAAGCCTTGAGCAAATCCTGATAGAGTTTGAATTGCGATTCTGTTAGGATAATTGTCGCGCCACGATGTTGGACAAACCACATTGGGAATTCCCAATTCATCAATCATGCGCATGGCTGGATCATAATGATAGATTTCATCGCAAAAGTACAAACCAAATAGTCCGAAAGGTGTTCTGAAAGACACCAACTCTGCTTTTGGGGGATGGTCGTATTGCGATTCGTTGTTGAGGTTTCGTTTGTTGTAACTGGCAACAAGATCTCCATTACGGTCAAACACTACGGCTGTATTATATTGATACTGGCCGCCGTCGGGACAGTATCCATCCGCATTCTCGTCACATTCAATCTTGTTCCCAAGGCTACCAACAATGTATATAGAATTATTCCTCGCCATGCAGCTGAGATGGTGCTGTATTTTAGAATCAGGATGGTTTCCTGGGTGTGTGCAGGGATTCCATTGGCCTTGTTTTATATCAGGAACGTGTTCAAGATATGGCCTAATAGTGTTTCGGTCGAAATCCCAACCAAACAGGCCCCCTTCCGGAAACACCAATATATCTACGCTCTGAAAGTAAACAAGAAAACACAACTGAAATCATCTTCGACACAATCATGAAAATCACGTATCACTAGGACTATATGCAATACTTTTAGCCTTGCAAGAATTCCTGCCGTATTATGAAATGAAACGAAACGGGAATTAACGTTCTACTGTTTGGTTCCAACTTGGCTAATGACCATATTATAAAATGTAACTGTCCCCGTCGTATATCTTTCGACAATGTTGCCGTCCACCAATTTTATATATGTTATATATTAAGTTTAATTAGTCTCAAAATGAAAACTTTTTTGCCATGATTCATTAGAAACGTCTATGTGCAAGTTACGGATGTGACGCAATTACAGGGCATCAATTATTGGTAATGATATTACTGCCAAGCAGTGACAGTGCCAGTTATACTAAGGAAATTAAATGAAATGAAGGGGGTTTAACGTCCTACTGTTTTGCTCCTAAACTGGGCTAATGAAGACGGTCATAGGCCATAATATGTGCTATGGGGAATATTTTGCCCAGGCAGCGGCGCTATGACCTACCAAAGGATCTTTTACGTGCATGCCAATTTGTGCATGGGGCCACGGTTTTCCGCCCAATTCGAACGACTCGACATCTGTCTTACATCACTAACCACGCCGAAAAATCTGGGTGAACATTTTCGGCCAATCCAGGGATCGAACACCCGACCCCCAGGCTAGCGAGCCAGCGTTATTCCCTCTATACCAAGGATTTCAGCTCTCTTTCAATAAAACCTAACTGTGAGGGCGAAGTTAAATTGTGCCTAAATTATGGAACGTCCAATGCTATAAAATAATTCACCTCCAACATTGCGTATTAGATAATGTTTTACATTAAAATAGTATATTTTTCTTCTGAGAAACAAGTGAATCATCTTTAACTAATTCTAAAGAATGCGAATTTAGAGACAAATGATATGCTCTATTGTGCTGATAAATTCTTTAAAATCAATTCAATCAATGCAGATTTTGACCTACACAAGCAACAACAGCAATTGTATCAATCTGTTGATACTGACAATATTTTCATTTAGCTTCAACACTTTTTCCCGATTATCCTAAACCTGAATGTCAACTGATTGGAACATTCTAAATATATTTTTTTTAGGTGTGGCTGTTTAGTTCTTTTCGGTTTTTCCCTTTCTAATTCTTCTAATTTTGTTTGTTCGCCTTTTAAAGATATTTCCGTCCATATATCAAGTTCTAATTACGTTAATCTGTCTATTGAAAATCGTAAAATAGAGTCCCGCGATTAAAATATATCCATTATGTCACCAAATCTTCAGTACAAGCCTTTATACAGCCAGTCACGCAATCATATCTCATACTATACTATACTCATAGTCGATTGGAAATGAGCGGGGTATGGGTAAAGACCCAGACCCATTGAGGACTTATTAGGCCTAATAAGTTTTAGGGGAACGTGATTGTTGACGAAATTGTGGGTTAGGGGTTGTCTTACCCTAATTCTTGTCCAAACCCTAACCCTTTTTACATGTCGTAACCTATACCGAAATATGCAATCTGGGCTTTAGGCCTTACCAAATGAACGTGTGAAAATAATAACGTTCATTTTCTTCAGGTCACGCTAAGTCATAGTAACCTATAGCACTAATACAATATTGGGCCTAATCGAGTACATGCTATCAAACGAATTAGCCTATAAATTAAATGGGTGTACATGAAAACTTCATTGTCCTTCACTGAGTTGATATCTAATATAATGCATTTGAAAGAAGACTCAGCCTGCTTAACAAAATAAAAAACATTTAAGTGAGAGGATTTTAATTTTGTTTTTGTTATCCGTTGTTTCACCCTCAGGTGATGTTTAATGCTGTTATTTCTCATGATATCGTGAAAGAAACACGACTACATAATTGAAAATGTCACGAAAGCTGAATTAAGTGATCAGCTCTTCATGTATATTGAATTTTGTTTCCAGATAATGAAAGTAGCACCTTCCTGAGACGTGCGTTGAAATTACCTGTAATATAACCATTGCCATCAGTTCTATTTACCTACTAAGGAACAGTGTCAAGGTCGAAAAAAAGTCGATCTGTGTAGACGTTGGACTGAACGTAAAACAACCTTTCACAGATGGAATTCCAAATAATGGTAGGTCGTGGCGTTTGCCCGCTTTCATCTCCCCGGTTGGTATAAGCCAGAAGGGCGATAAATGTGGCCGAGTGGTTAACGCGCGTTGCATCTTTCATTGGATAAATTGGCGTGATATCGATTCCCCGCTTGCACGTGACAATGATTAGGGTCGCCTGTCTAAGCACGTAAGTGTTATCCCCCCCACACACACACACTGCTGAAGATCCCTACGCGCAAGTGAATCATGGAAATAATTCCCCCCCCCACACACACACACCCCGAGTCACAGTGACACTCCTTTAAAACCACTACAATGCACGTAAATTATTTTGAAACATCGCTTATCAGATTTATCTCAGATTACCGATACATTATAGCTAAATCTGACCATTGCATGTCATTTTCTGTCTAAAAAAATGTTATGTAATTTATTCTCTCAGTCATCGGACGGCCCCGATTGTAAGTAGATGAGAAAACCATAGTCATTTAAAAGTTTAACTATAAAATAAATAATCGAGACAGTTTCGATGGTCAAATACCATTGTCACGATAATAAATAATCTACGCAACATTTTTTCAAATGTCATAACCTCTCACATACTAGTAAGCCATTTTTCATTTCCATGACCGATTGGTTAACACGCGCGCGTTGTATCAAAATCTGTCATTGAGTCCACTGTCCGCCTGGTCCTTCGGTTTCCTCTTACTGCTAAAGACCCCTACGCTCAAGCGAATTATTTAAATAAAATTAAAAGCTTATGTTAGTCCCCAAATGACCTAGTTGATGTCGAGTTGACGTTGACCCCCCCCCCCCCTCTCTCTCTCTCACTCCAGAAATGCAAGAACTGTCTCTTTAACATAAATATTATACACCATCAGCATCTGTCATCTCGTATTATCCTTGAGCAGATTTTTGGCAATATTTCTATGCATTAAATATAGAAGTAGAACTGCTGACTGTTTACAAATTACACGCACTGGAACGTGTTTACAAACTATGGAAGAATTAGAACACGGCCTATGATATCATGTACTAATCCGGTTGCCAAGATAAATAGAATCCACCCTGTAAGAATTATTGTATACTCCTACAAGTTCTCATGACGACAAATAACTGGTAGACTATTTATACACCGTGTATTATAAGATGGAATCAGTTGGATTTTATTTGTCTGTGTCTTGAGTATCTTGTCCGCCCCCATGTTAAAATGGTTTTAAACCAACTCTTCGTTGCCAGTGGCGTGGCATGGGCGGATCCAGGAATTTTTGTAGGAGAGGTGGCCAGGCTTCTGCTTAGGTAATTTGACAGTTGACAATGAATGATGCCATCATCGTCTCCAAATTACATCGGCATACATGTACATACACTGAGCATTTTTAAGGAGAGAAATCCAACACCTAGTTTGATGTCAATTTTTATTATATGTCAGTTTCATACCGTGACACTTTTCTCATAGAATTGTTGTTTTAAACTATTCTATTTTTAATGTAGCTACAGTCAAGGAGCCCCATCCCCTAGATCCGCCCCTACGTACGACAGGTGTGGGCGACGGCCCAGAATTAAAAGAAACGCAAGCTGTATCTGTTAATCAGGAACACATAAAGCAAACTGTTTGAATGTGTACATAAGAAGGCATCGGATTGTACGTTGCAGGGGTGGGAAAATTGTCTGGAGTTCCCTAATGCGCAAACAAAACCCCGGTACGTTACTGCATAATGCCATTTCTGAATTATTTTGTTTTGATTGGTTCCACTTTCTACTTTCATTTGTTACCTTTTGAGCTGCCAATTTAGCTTGTGTTGAATAGATATCTATATTTGTCATGATGGTTCTTAGGGCATCTTTCCTGCTAACAACACCATCTTTGGAACCTTGTGGTAGAATTACGGCATGTTCGTATACTGCTGCTGTAAACTCTTTCGGGTTTTCACACACAGCGACACCCAGAAAGAGGACAACAACTCCTACCACTAACACATTCATCTGAAAAAATAAGAAAGAGTTAGATTTAAATATTCCCAAAGATTTAAAACCATTCTATATTTGTAAATGGATAAAACTTTGCCCAATATCATTTATTGGTTTAAGGGTTAAAATTTAGAAATAATTGCAGGGGTGGATCCAGAGGGGGGGGGGTCCACCCCCCCCCCCCTGCTCAGCTACATAAAAAAAAATATAATGCCTTGCATCAATGAAATTACATCACAAAGTGATCCTACATCAGTATAAAACGATTTCTCTGTTTAAAAAGCTCAATTTGTATGTATGCCTATGTAACTTAAAGACGATGATGGCAGATTTCCCTAACCGAAAGCTGGCAAACCCCCTCCTGCAAAAATTCCTGGATCCGCACCTGAATTGCGCCATTCCTGTTCAAACATGCGATCTGAAAATTCTGAATTTTAATCTTAAAACGGAACAATTGTTACAGCTAACGTCAATGTTTGTCCTCTTATTAGGGGAGACTGGAACTACTCAATGTCCTGATTAAAGAAATCCCGCCAATAAAGGCCTACTTATTTCTTTACATCATGAAAATTCATTTGCTTATTTAAAGTCAGTTATTTCAATCTACAACATGGAAATATGTGGCTTGTACTTTAGAAAAGCCTCGGCACTTTAAAACGTCTATGAAAGTTCGACGACATAATTCGGTGTCTTTCGCTTTTGTCGTGACTAGATAACTAATAATTAATTCGTCTTAGATTAGTATAATGCTGATTTTCTACATTCTTTCCCTTTTAACCCCATCCATATTGTATTATTTCGCACTTTTTAACCTAAACTAACGACCCCACTGGTATGATATTAGAGACACAATTTATAGCGATCTGAGATTCTTTAATGGTCCTCATCATCCGACCATTCACCGTTAACATCCTTTGTTTATGTTGACCTCAAAAAGATAACAGAAACACATGTAGAAAGCATATTGTTCTATTTTCTTACCACTGCTTTTAATTACCATGCATCTTGTAACTAGGACCATGGCAACGGTGCAATGACAGCAAGTTAGTTTTGTTGCCAATGGAAGCGTTCTATTTGTTTCACCATTTCTTTTTTGGTTCGATTGTTTTGTAGTTAGGTTCAATAAGATTTATGATTTTATGAGGTTTATGTTGTAAATGTTTTGGTTAGAGTTTTTGTTAGTTTTCACACTGAAAGTTTGTGAGAAGACTGTTTTATTGCTTTTCGATTGCGTTCCGTTCAGGTGCATCCTTACAGTAACATACAGGAGAGGGGGGGGGGGATGAGGTTTAACGTCCACTCGACACAAGAGAGAGGGAGGGAGAACATGGAGTTTAACGTCCACTCGACACAAGGTCATTTCGGGACTGACATATGGTTTAATTTTATTTCAATAATTCGCTTGTGCGTAGGAGTCTCTAACGGTATGAGGAAACAGCAGGACCCTGAGAAAACCCAAGAGGTTGGACAGGCGACCTTACTCCTTGCCACGTACAACCGAGGAATCGAAACCACACCAGTTGACCCAATGACAGGCCTTATTACAGCGTTCACGTGCTAACCATTTGGCCATTCACCCCCCCTACGGGAATATACAATACCGGTACTAATACAATATTACTGGATAGTGGTAAACGTTGATTCATATTAACAACTAATAAAATAAAAAGTCAATGAAGAACATAACGATTAACCTTGATATTGAACAATAATTGTGGAACACTACACACTTCCAACTGTTATGACTTATAGTGAATGTATAAATTATACATACATGTATCGCACAAAAATAGACAGCCAGAAAACAAAATAACCGACATGCATTCATTCAGTCGGTGTAAATAAGCCTATTCTTATTTTAGACATGTTTGAATTATTTCATCTTTAGCCTAACTCTTGAGACTAATGTCAAGAACAATAACACTAGCCAAAATTACAGGATGCTGCAATATTTAGCAAAAGAAATGAAATGGAGTTTCACGTCCTATCGTTCTGGGCATACAGTGTGCTATGAGGACTACGACCTACTCGTATATCGAATTCCAACTGTCAAGGGGTATTTTACGTGTAAGCCAATGTGTACACGGGACCTCGGTTTTCCGTTCCATCCGTACGACTAGACAGCTAACCTTGTCAGGCAATGAAAGTTTCATTAATTTCTGTGGATATTCAAGATTAGCCATGTTGGCCCAAAAAGGGTCAACGGTTAATGAACTGACTGGATGGCCCATGGTGCATGACGATGAGATATTTCGTGATTCTCTGTGGAGAAAAAACCCCCAATAAAATAGATAATGGCTGGGCGGGGTGGAGCGTGCAGTAAGTATGTAATGCATAGAATCTAGAAGATTCCAAGCTACTTCTCATTTTAGAAGTTCATAACGAACTTTTATATCAGACCAGAAATCGTGATCAAATGTGTTCGGAAGCAACATGGTATCGTGGTACGGTACGATATTCACATAGTTTATGTGGAAAGTATATTGAGGTTAGATAATATATCTTCTTATCGTAACTAAAGAAAATATGAAATCATGATAAAAAGAGGTGGAAATAATTTGGCACCTTGTTCACCACTCGTCCTTGATGCTGACAAACAGAATACAGTATAAATATACATATATATATAGTACCGGTAGTTAATGTTGTTCTACTCTCGTCACGATCTGTCCTAGAATTCACCATACATCATTTACAGTGGGAATGTCATATGTTTCATGTTCCATACCGCAAATAAACAATCATCCTCGTTAAACCAGGAATTAGATTACATATCCGCATCTGGTATATATTTGGTCTATCAAATAGTCACGATTTATCGAGTAACCATTTCGACACTCCAGATGCCTCAAGTCAGGCGCGGATCCAGAGGGGGGGGTTGGGGGGTCCGACCCCCCCCCCCCCCCCCTGCTCAGCTACATAAAAAAAAAATAATGCCTTGCATCAATGAAATTACATCACAAAGTGATCCTACATCAGTATAAAAATGATTTCTCTGTTTGTATGTATGCCTATGTAATTTAGAGACGATGATGGCAGATTTCCGTAACAGAAACCTGGCAAACCCCCTCCTGCAAAAATTCCTGGATCCGCCCCTGCAAGTAAATATCGATTGACAATTTCCAAATTTTCAGTAGGGATAGATGTCCAGCTTATAACGTCCCCTCGACCAACCTCGGTCACATCCAGAGTAAGACACAAGAGACTCAGTCCTGCACGGAACTCAGGGTTTGCTAACATCCAGGACCATCTAGCGTTAAGTATTGGCTGTCACTGAACGCAAAACCAACAACTCTTAAATAATAACCAATCCAAACTAGAAATGGGTGCCATTGCAAAACTAAAAATAACACCGGTCATCGTTACCAAAAACGCAGACAACGGCTCATTCGTTGTAGTCCTCAAAAATCGGATTAAATATCAGACGTAGAAAGACAATTATTGACCACGACTTTAAAAGATTGAAGTTATTACAACAACTACAACAAATGGGCAGACAACTTGGTACCCTATTGTCACAATCGTAATTATCACAGAGAAATGAAATAAAATGAAATCGGTTTAACGTTCTACTCTTCTGCACCTAACCTGGGCTAATGGAAGACGAACATACGCCATACAGTGTGCTGAGGGAAATTTTGTCCGGGCAGCGGCGACACGGCCTGGCTACTCTTATATCGAATTCCAACTACCAAGGGATATTTTACGTGCACGCCAATGTGTACACGGGACCTCGGTTTTTCGTCCCATCCGAACGACTAGACAGCTGTCATTGTCAAGCCCTCCATACCACATCACTGACAAGGGGGAAACCACGCCGGAAAATCGAGATGAACTTTCTCAGCCATTGTAGGGATCGATCACTCGACCTCCGGGCTAGCGAGCCAGCGCCTTACCCACTTAGCCACTGTGATTCCGCAGTTATCACATAGATACATTGTTGAAACCATTTTTAACAACTCCAAAGGATAATACAGTCCAGTTTTGAATTACAGACTACAATCTATATTTGGCAATACCCCCAAACACAAAACACCTTCCGTTCCACGAATAATAGCGACAGTAACAATATTTTTCTTGGGCAGCAGCTCACTCACCAATACTAACTATAGATTCAGCGACATATCACCCATATTAACCACAGATTCAACAACATATCATTCATCCTAAAGCTACAAATCTCTCAATCACATATCCTACATCTTAACAATCTTTGCCATAGATCATTCAACCACACGTCATCCATCTTAAAGCCATCACATATCATACACCTTAACCATATTAGCCACAGATCATTCAACCACACGGCAACCATTTGAACCACAGACCATTCAACCATACAACATTCATCATAACCACAGATCACTCAAACATGTTAAAACCACAGATCACTCAACCACGTGTCACTCAACTTAAAACCACAGTTCATTCAACCACATATCACTCAACCGCGTATCACCCAACTTAAAACCACATGTTATCCAACCGCGTATCATCCATCTTAACCATAGATCACCTAAACACACAGCGCAGATCATTCAACCACACGCTATCCATCTTAAGAACAGATCATTCAACCACATATCATCATTCAACTACATATCGTTCATTTGAAAGACGGGTTCTACCCCTTGTAAGTTTCAAGTGTTAGGGTAACCTGGGTAATCATGTTTTCCCGGATCTTTATCTGATCTCGCTCTGCACATGCGCCGAGAAATGACCTGCTTTGAATGTACGTTTAACCCTATCTTTTCTACATATGTGGCCCCCACTTCTCAACGATTAGACCGGGTTTTCTGAGAGGTAACACCATAGTCTATTTTAGTGAAAGAAATGACATACATGTACAGTATATTACACTTTGTTTTGTTTTGTTCAACCGATTGGTAGGGGATTTCCAGAATTATGTTAAAAGCTCGATTAAACAGGTCATTTCATGGACTAATTCTCCTCATCAACCGCTGTTTTTTTTAGACTCCCTTCCAGATCCTAGTGTCTGTGGAATCGGACATATCACTTGTAGTAGTACTATCTACTCCCGTGAAAAAATATATATAACACAATATATACTATAAAATAAAACGAAATAATTAGGACTTTGTTTTCAATTGACGTATCTACACCCAAACCCAACAACAAAACGCCCTTCCCAATAGCCAACAGATCATAAAACAATCTAACCGAAGATCAGTCAACCCAACACAAGATCTTCCACCTTACCATACAACAGTCTAGAGTATGGGTGTTGTAGTTTTACACCGCGGATTGTGAATGTAAGACTGGCATGAAAGGTAAATAGTATATCAACAGGAACTTGTTTACTATAAAACCATGTGTTATTTATAAAGTCTGGGTGTGTCATATACTCGATATATACTACCAACACACAACAATATAAAACATTTTATATATATACTATAAAAACAGGCAATACGAAATGTTCCGGAACATTCCAGATATTAAAGCAACACGATCGGAGAAGTGGGCGGGGTCTGTAAAAGAATTTGGGTATTATTGTTAAACAAAAAGGATATAAATTTCGATTTGATTCACAATAAATTAAAATGTTTTCAAATTGTGGATTACCACGAACTTTAAAATATATATTAGTTACTTCGTTTACAGTCCATATATTACATATTATCTCACTGTTACATGATGTGGAAATCGCATTAATGCATGCGGTATTACCCAAATGTTGAAAATCGCTTTCCAAAAAATCCAAATTCTATCTTCATACAAACGGTTAATGTGAAAGAAAATAAAACCAAGTACGAATCATCCAAAACATTGGAAAAAATTCAAAGTCCTTAAAAACGTTATAAGTAAAATAGTGTTATCAGCAAATAGACTGTTCGTCGTGTACAAAATACACGACACGCAGTGGTAACAGGTGTTCGGAAGAGTAAGCTTACCCTGAACTCACAGTGATTTTCACAAAGAGACTGGAATAGAATGGAAAGAAACTCATTCATTCGACAAAAACCTTAGAATTTAGGTTAGTCAAGCAACAATTCTGCTGGTCACCTTTTCAAATTAAAATAACGTTTTAAAACACATTCGGGTAATATATGCGTGACGGTTTGTGTAAAAATGTTCCTGCTTTCGATGTGATTTTGTTACTTTTAACTCAAATCCCAGTTTGGTTGAGGTCGGTTGAGGTCAAGACGGTAGAACCCAAAATTTAAAAATAGGACATATTTTAAATTCTACACGAAATAGACGAGCTAAGCAAGATTACAGAATGCCACAAATAATATGCTGTTGTCCCATCAGACATGTTGTCAAGTGTGGGAGTGTGTGTATCTAATTCTAAAGTAACTACTGTAAAACATTGTTACGTTCTTGTTTTTGCTTTATTTTGTTGTTTGTGCAGTTATACCGAATTGTCTTTTGTTAAGATAGAACCAAGAAGTGTTTAGAGTATTAGAGTATTCCACAACCAAAATCATAAAAATAATATCAGATATAGCATGAAAGATAATATTGCCTTTAGGGTCACGATAGTTTCACTTTATATAATCTATAAACCTATACAAGTTATCAAAGAACAATTCGTGTCATTTCTAAATAGCTTTTAATATTAATTAAAACATCCGATATCTGTTATTTTACTTTTATAATCAGCAACCAATTATTGGTTTTTAAAACAATTCATATAATTTAAAAAACCTTTAAAACTGTACTAGATGGTCTATGTCAACACTTCACGATTGTAAGGAATCAATTTATGACAGTTCCATGCAGTTTAAGAGTTGCAGCCAATTTATATTGATTAAGAGACCAAAAAGGAAAAACGTAAAAATTCAGTTGTTGATCTTTCTTTGAAAGGTAAATATTTTAATGGATTACAAATTAAGTCGATGTAGCCATGTGACTGGTTTCTGTTTTAACCAAAACGAATAATAAACGAAACTCAAAATAGATCGAAGTCTGTCTTTTTGAGCAGAAAATTTGTTTTAATGTAAATCTGAGAGTAACTTTAAGCCTTTTATCACCAGGTCCACGACGATAAAGAAGCATCAACATAAAGCAGACTATACTGAGTTTACACGGTTTATATAGATGATGAGGGTAGCTTAAGATGACAATCCCGATAAGAACAGAGTCTCAAAAATTAAAGTCCGAGTATTTATGAAATTTATGGACCAAAATATAGTGGCATGGTGTATTTACCTTGTCTCAAAATTTCAGCTCAAAATATTGAGTCGTTTGGACGTGAACGTCAACACTGCTTATCCGGACACGTAACCCTTTTAAGATTTCGGGTGAATTTTTTCATTGGGTGACCTGATAATCGATTAATGTTTCTTGAGAGGTCTATACAGTGAATGATCCATGCCCTGTACTTGATAACAAAAGGTAAATTTCACCTACATATTATTTTTATAGAAAAAAGTCTGGTTTTATCCAGACACTGTGTAAGAAAACGTTCTCCATTTCCAGATGAAGACTGTCAGGTTTAAGTTATTTACAAGCGTATCACAAATATCGGGTTAGTAGGTGGGCCTTAGGTTATGGATTTTAAAGGATTTTAACACAAAATTAAGCAGTTTTATTCCCCAAAAAGTTATCGGGATTGGCACTTTAATGAATAACTAACTCTTGGTACGACATATTTTACTCTTTTAATCCAGTAGGACATATTTGACTCCTTTAATCCAATAGGACATATTTGACTCTTTTAATCCAGTACGACATATTTGACCCTTTCCTTCCGGTAGTACATACTTGACCCTTTTCTTGCAGTAGGGCATATGTAACTCTTTTCAACCAGTAGGGCATATTTGACTTTTACATCTGGTAAGACATATTTGACTCTTTTCATGCGGTAGGACATTTTTGTCACTTTTCTTTTCGCAGAATCGTGATTGGGATATGAAAATATCAAGGGTTAAAGCAAGTGTCTCCTGGGAAACTTGCCTGTCTAGCCAAGTAATGTACTTAGTCTAGCACAGGTAGGAGACGCGAGTTCGATTAGGAGGCTTATTTGATTCCGCTTCCTTAAGGTTCAAGATTCAAAGGAATTTCTCCCATGTAGGAGACCTACGAAAGATGGCGAGTGTGCACAGTCTGACCCACGTTGATTTCAAGGATATAAGCTTGCCAAACCATTGAAACCAAGGCTGGGTTGCTAATGAAGGGTAGATCTGGATCGGGGCTGGGCCGTGTTCGTTGGTTTCTGGAGTTTAACTTCCACGTCCACTTCCACCTTGCCGTTTCAAGTAAACATTCACCAAGCCAGGCTTTGTCGTGCCTTTGACTTTCCTAAGAAAAAGAAACGGTTCCTTCCGTGCTATCCGACACAAACCATAAAATGGAAAAATCGGATCGATCTAGTTTAAAACATTATTGTGTCGAGATCTATGGGGTTAAGTTCCTGTAAAGTTATTGACCATGACGTTAATTAACGTATGATATTTTGACGTGTGACGGCGAACTAATTAAAAGTAAACAAATATAGACATAAACACATACTTGATCAATATATAATATAAAATCTCTACAGTATCAAAGAGTAATTCTAACTAATAAGATTACTATTACTAATTAAAACAACAAGATAATTAAAACATTAAATTAGACAGGGAGTTTTGTTCATGTGGAAATTTAACGAATCTGTTTCATGTTTATTTGATTTATCTTAAAGTCCGTCCGTGCGGTAAAACAGTACACAACACAACTGTACCATATCAATTAAAATGTGACTTTTCACAGATTCCTAAAGTAGTTCGGTGCTTGGGTACTTTAAAATACTGATGGGGAGTACTTTGCTTTGTTTTTAACAAAATTTACACCCAACGTGACGACATCAACACGAGTAGGCATATTTAACACTTTCTTTAGAGACTGTCTCTGATCGGACAATGTCAGCGGACATCATCCGATCAGAGACAGTTCCCAAAGGAACTAATTTAACACTATCTTGTATTTTAAAATCAAAAAGTGTTGTAAAGTGGATGCAATTGTTCTACTGCACATTATAGTTGGTGTGTGTTACAGTGTTTTAATTTAATTTTTATATTTAAAAAAAAAACCTACAAAATAGTCCAGCTTTAATGTAGATTTTATGAAAGTTAATAAAGGGTGTAATTAATAATCCAATGAGTATTTGCTATACAACGTTTTATTCTCCAAGCCATCAAAGTCGTAAAATAAATGCACAGAAACGGCAAGATTAAACTGGGGGAGGGGATGTAAAAGGAATTGGCGCAAACCAAATGTGCTCTGTTCATTAACTCCATTGATTTAAATACTACACCTGACCTCTATTTCAAATCAGAAAGCAGCTATATTATAGAACAACGTTAACATTATATGAAAAAAATGTCACTTATAGTTAAAAAAAAACAGTCTTACCTCTCGAAAAAAGAATTGTCCAATCTACGGTGAAGAGAGATATTAGGCTAGGAGATGTGATGTAGAAATACGTAGTCAGTAGAAAATTTGGTGTTCCCAAGTCTGTCCTAAACTGTTGCCAAAAACAGACCATACACATCTCATTAACTTATACCATCCTCGCCAGCCAGGAAAGGGCGTTGTTTATAGACACATAAGTGACCATTACTACCGTCCATAGGGACAACGTTTATTATGATTTGTGTGTAGTTCGCAGTGAGCATTTTCATATTAACTGTCGGAGTTCCAAGAACAGATCTTTGTCTACGTATGCCACACTTCTTTTGTATTTATATAGCTGAGAAAAACGTTGAATCTGTGTTTCATCTCACTGTTTTGAAATTCCGATGGCCACGCTTAAACGACGTATTAAATATAGTAAAGCCGTGGTAAAATATAAAAGTTAAGACTCATTGCAGATTTCGTCTTATGCACCGATATATAAATGTGGTTGGGGTTAGCGCTTGCCCTGTTTAAATCTCATGACCTATGACAAAACCTACAGTAGCTCTTAGCTTTTAGCCCTAACCTGTGTTTTAATCTGACTTGTTTGAAATTTAGCATGTCATGGTATCTTTTTAAGCACCAATGAACGTAATACACCTCGCAGTGTTTCGTTCAATTAGACCTCATCCCATTCAAGCACTGCCGTACTCACTGCAAATTTATCTCCCAAATTATGACTGGTTAACAGTCCGATCAACAACCAATACATTACGGCGTAACAAAATCATTAGGGATTAACCAGAGCTCTAAACATGCTATCTTAAGTGTCTGGTGACAATCGCGGCTATAGTACGCCATTGCGCAGAAAATGTATTACGTTCAATTAACTATAGCATAACAGAATATTGCAGAGAAGCTAATTCTGTGATAAACGAGGTTCTCCAATATAGCTACAATGTAAACATTATGTAATCGCCTCGCACATGGAAACTTTCTATCGTCCCTTTAATCAAAAGTCCCAAGACCCCAGAGAGGGCCTGTCATAGTACGTATTGTGTTTCAACAGAATGGATAGAAACATGTTCTTTTTAGAAAAAGTAAATAATTTCATGGTTTTTCTTCACATAACTTGATAAATATTATCGATTATTTAAAGGGACAATAACATTCTTGCTGGCTTGGTAGCTCCAGAAAATAAATAATACCCTTATTCTAAGTACTAGATGTTAAAATGTCCTACCTGTTGTGTAAATTATCCATTACAACCTATTTTATTTGTCTAGAGGGTTCGAAAATATTTTAAAATCCAAATCACATTTGAAAAGGTTTACGTTAGACTTTTCAAATCAATTGGTTGAATTTTTCCAATTTTTTAAATTAGTTGTATTAAGATGAAATTTATATCATCATTTAATTGGAATATTCTAAAATAATATGATTTGTTGACCAGAATGAAGATTGGGACATATTTTTCAGTTACAACAAGAGTGTTATTGGGGCTTTAAAGGTAGGCAGTAATAATTGGTACAAACAGAAATCTTTATAGAGTTTATATCGCAGATATTTGAGTCAAAGAATTTTCGTTCCAATAGCGAGTTTTAGCGACGGCCAAATTTACAGATGCGAATATCGATGTTTGTTCCCGATGCATCAAAGGGTAAAAACTGTCTTGAAATTAACACTAACACTGGAATTTTCTAAAAAGACGTCACCCCGTTAAGCGGCCAGTTGTGAAAATTCGCTTATTTTACTGTATTCAGAAGAGATTTGATTGGACGATGAGAATGGACACTCCGTCAAAAACTCAAGTTTTCAGTCTCAGTACAGCAATTGCCAGGGAGGGATTTCTCGGGTCATTGCTTCGGGAATACGATGAACGTTAGGTCTGTTACATTTTGTAAAATATTTAAACAACGTCTAAGTCTAATTGTTCGGATGTGGCGAAAACTCGTGGTCCAGTGTGCACGAAACGACACAATAATTGCTGTCCGGGTAAAATTTCCCTCATAGCATAATGTGTGGTGTATGTCTGTCTTCATTTATTATGCGGGTAGTTGAAGAAGGTTGAACGTTAACAATATTTCATTTAATCATATCAACCAAAGCGATTATTTCATACGTTTTATTTTTTCATTTTCTATACGTAAATGTGAAATGTGTGGATAAATTTGACCAGGGCAGTGGCTTTCCTCAAACTATTTGGCTCCGAATGGGCTAACGAATAGGACATATATACAGTGTATCTATGAGAGAAATTTGCTCCGACAGCGGCGCTACGGCCTACTCTCATATCGAATTCCAACTCCGGAAAGATATTTTTAGGTGCACGCCCATGTGTACACGGGACCAAGTTTTTTCGTCCCATTTGAACAACTATACTTTGTCCCTAGCCAGAATCTCGGCCCTGCACCACTGACAATTAGGAACCGTGCCGAAAAAAACCCGATGAACTTTATCGGCCGAACACCTACAGGCTAGCAAGCCAATGTCTTACTCGCTGAACCACCGTGTCGACCGGAATGACAAAACAGAAGTATTAGGGTGTACTAGTATTTTATTATATACAATTGTATGTTGTAAACCACGAGTCGTGGTATGTCTTGTAATATAAAACCACCTGATTCTATTTACTGCTCACTAGAACACGTTTCACTATTATCTGCATTCAGAAATATTTGTATAAATCTACAGTGCAACCTGTGTATGCAGACCTGGGCTCTTTCACAGGTCATGGAATGAACTCTTACTTTTATGCGCCTTTATCGTACATATTAATATTCTAAAAATAAATTTAAAAAGGAAAGACCAGGTAAAACTTCAATAAAGCTCGTAACTGATTGTTTTCAGAATAATGCGTTGTAGTGGCTAAAAGCTACAGTTACATAGTTCACAACTTCTCGGTAATTTGATGTCCTGGTTCCGAGCTAATTTATGTTTTATTTGGTAGTGAATTGGTCCAATTTATCAGCTCAGCGTTGGCTGCTTTACAAGGGTCTGGTTGTTGTATCAGTTTTAATTCCCTCGGGACTATATAAAATCAGGGCTTAAACTTGCGGATTACATGACAATTTGTTCGAGCAAGTTTCGCATATATCCATGCTTATTTATTTTCCAACCCAAATAATATTAATAGCCGGGGTTATCTGCGGTCGGTAATTATACAGCTATTAGTAAATCTAAACTAAAACCACTAGTAGACACGACAGTCCAGACTGTTGATCTGTATTTCAATATTGATGCATATTGCAGTGATCTGTAGTACCACCGGAGGCGATATTCGTGTACTTGAACCCATAATGATTTATGTTCCCCAGCCCATAACCTCAGTAAATGTTAATTTTCTTTACTGCTGATAAACAATAAAGTAACAAGGTACCGCTCAATTGTCCGTGAAATTAATATTCTTAGTTGCCAATGGTAGATTCACGCTGCATATATAGTGGTGTTTAGTTTCTGAATTACAAGAACGCTCTCAGGGCCCCTCTTTGCGGTTTAATATAACGCGAAATGTCAAATCAAGCGACGACAAAAATAAAAATTAAAAATTAAACCAGGTCGATAAAAAGGACTGGAAAACATGACACTATGGCATGTTTTGTCGGTCGTGATATTGCCCTAATTTATGGTGATTGCCACCTTGATTTACCTTGCTGCCAGAGTGGTAGCCAGAGTAGAATTTCATACAAGCCAACATGTAAAAGTGAATCGCAAAGCCGGTTTAGTGTTAATACTCCACTCTGTTCAAGAAAGCCCGGTTATCAGTTTGTAAGATACCTTGCATAGTATATGACGGAGATGGTGTACCTAACTGTCGCATCCAGGATTTTCCCAACAAAACGTATAAGTTCTGTCGGTTTTATAATTTAAGATACTATACTATTTTGCTTGTTTCCGTTTGAATTGTTCTCCGATTTCAGAAATCTTATTCGCACCGAACTGTTGAAATGCCTGTTCCACGTATATATATACTGCCCCGACAAATACAGCGGTAAATCGAACCCCCATGTATATATGATGCTCCGGTTTAGTTTGCTTTCAAAAAACAAACAAATTTACTGTTCTCGATGTAAATATTCTGCGAGTTATATTTGAATTCCCAGACGTCACATTTCTGTTATACCGAGTCATGTTGAACTCGCATGACTGAGTCCAGATGTTTTGTCATACACAAAGAATTTAAACGACACCCGACTGACTCATTTAATTATATAAACTTGTCTTCCGTTTGATTCTTTCCATTGACGACACAACCCCCAGCCATCTAATAATCCAATAAGAATTTGAATTGTTGATAACGGTGGCGGTTTAGAATATTTAGAGTAGTGAGGGGGGGGGGGGGGTAAAAACAGAACTAATTCCATCTTCTCATCGATAAAAACGTGAGAAAATTGGCACATGATCTTGGATATGATCGATTCAAAACGTAAATTCAAATATTTAGTGGAACCGACCCAGTGATAACAATAATGCACACCTCTTTCTTTTCCGTGTGATTCACAAAACAAGGGGTTCGAGATATTGAATCTTTCAAAATTGAACTATTTGACAAATAATAATTATATACCAACAGTTTCAAGATAGTTTGTAAAATGTACTTATATTTTATACTTAATATTTCCGTAACGTATGACATATAACAAAAGAAACAACGTTTCAAACAGCAATTAGCATCGACAAAATTTTACTTGACATCATAATCAATGATACATAAGAAGATTTCTATGGCGTAGAATCCCGTATATCTTATTATAGTTATAATACGTTAATCTTATATCTATTGTTATAACCCATTTATATCGAATTGTCCGGGGTCATGGGGTCAATATGTACCATACCTACCACACGTGTTAAACACTGGTACATATATCCACCGGTTCCATTGCCCAAGTAGAATGAAACCGGTTTTCATGAAAGGTCAGAGGTGCTTATATTTTCATCTGTAAAAATATCTTCTTAAGTACGATTCCGTGTTCCTATACTATATAAATAAGTCACCATCCATCCTTACCAGCGGACGAATTCATTCAAATAGAGTATCGACAGTAAGTGAAACTGATACATATATATCGGTAGGTGGTACCAGGTGGTTTGTAACGGCATGGGAATCGCCCTTATCGCAGTGGCTCAGTGAATAACCGGAAATTACGGATGGGCGGCGTGTCAGTGATTTGGGACGTAGTGGGTTTAGCATTTATATATGCTTTGAATTAAAATTTGAGTTAAGATTTTAACCTGCCCCTCCCATTCCGTACCAATCATAAAGATCAGTATACACGCGTACTCGTTTAACCCCAGAGGGAATATATACGGTTCTTAATGTGTATTAAATACTAAAAACAGACTTGTTTTTTCAATAAATATATATATTAACATAAAAGAAAATTGATACAAATGATACAAAAGTAGTTCAAATATACTTTAGGCAAACTACGTTAAGTAATCTACATGACTGTAGGGTTCGAAGGGGTTAATTTGCCTAAAGATATTACTATCAGGTTGTCATAACGTGAATTAACACATTATTCATACAATAATCTATAAACAACATTACAGATTGTTTATATTTCTATCAACACCGACATTAATATATTAAAACAAACAAACCTCGCTTCGCTTTACAAATAAACACTTCAAACTAGCTATATTCTACATGAAACACTATACTAATTAAATAAAGATTTTGCTTCGGATTTTTGAGTAATCTTTAATTCCTTTCAGGGTTGGAATACAAAAATGAAAGATGTCATCGGGTTTATGTAATGCTCCCTTACTGTTTGGGTGTTAAATGTAGAAAGCACAATACATGAATGAAAACCGACATTTTTAATAAAATCATAGCATTTGGGTAGCATTCCAATGGTTATCTACATCATTTCCCCTCTCACCATTCAGGATGATCTGCTTGTTAAAACCCCAAATGGAATGCTGTTAGTTATAACAAAAGGTAAAGTGAAGCGACGCATCACGCGTGACTCAATATTATTCACATAGACAATCTTACTCTTATCCTTGGCAAAATCTAAATTTCAATTAATGATTATAAGTAATTCAAAACGATATCAATTAATGTTAAATATGCATACTAGTTATGAATTGTTACAAAAATACATTGGATTTGATAATCATTTACAAATATTTCTCACAAAAAGAGATTAATTGAAAGGAGTTTATTAACAAAGTAGAGGTACATCTTGAGCATCGGCTTGTACAAATAAAATAATGACGTTTTTTTGTCATAGAACGTAAATAAATTCCAATGGATGAGCGCATTTCTCTTAAAATAGCATATTTTTATTACTTTATAATGATTTCAGTTGGTCACAACATGATAGGTTCCTGGCTCAAGAAAACAAAGTTTTCCCAACATATTTCAAGATAGTCTTAAATGCGTCTCGTGTGTACCTTATGTGCATTGCATCGTATTCAACTTTGCTGTGGAATTTATATTAGTCCTAAATATAGACCCACTCCTTTTTGTTTTGAAATGATTGATTATTTAAATGATATGGCAGGACCTATGAAGACACGCAGTTTTTCAAATAATATTTTTAATCTTTGTAAAGTCTAATTGTCCATTCTAGTAAATAATCCGCATGCCATATTACTTCCATAAACAGCTAGCAGTAAGACAGGCATAAGAAACGATAAATAAAGGCTGGAAGACATAGATTTGGACCCACTTCCAGTAAAATGATATCCAGGAGGAAGTTTGTCTCGAGAATAGATCCTGCCAAATAAGGAAACAGAGAGAACCGGATGGGTGGTTTTACGAGTCGCTCTTAAGACGCCGTTGTTGTATTTCCAGCCGTTTGATGCTAAATTGAGTTGTCCGTCCCTTTTTCGGCTCTTCAATACTTCCGGGAAAACATAGTTGGTCTGGAACGTTCCGTAAATCTTAATGTCATTGAATTCCGAATAAGCTTGTTTTGTTGGTTGACCGCAACTGGATCTGGTTTTGTTGGCACATCGCAATAATGTACAGATCTGAAGATAATATTGTCCTTCATGTGTGTGCAAACCGTCAAACGCGCCAAACGCATACATATCGCTGTTGTCTTTGTTAATGGCGTACTCAAGATGACAACATAATCTGTTGTTGCACACGGACAGAACACCAGATGACCTCTGCAGCTCAACGAATGTGAACTTATCGTAAAAGACGTAAGAGTGGAATGTTTTTTGCTCGGAAGATGGTCGCTGTACCTCGTTGTAGGCTACATGTGGGCGTCTATTTTCGATGACATTAAGTTGCGAGATAATCAATTTTCCTCCACCATAGCCAACATCGTTATAATAAAACTTCTTTGGTCCGCCTGGTGTGTAGATTCCACTTCCATGGAACCTTTTGTTTGGCACGTGGATATTTGCCGCCAGGAAGTTAACACCCATTCCCTGCGCAAACGCAGAATGGAATTGAATGGCAGATAACAAAGGCAGGGCATCCATCCAGGCCGTGGGAAAAACGATGTTACTAACATTATAGCGTTCTATAAGAGTTATCGCAGGTTCCTCAAACAAGATATCGAAACAGGTAAAAGTACCAAATCTTCCAAACGGTGTTTCAAAAAACGCATAGTTTACTGATCGCGGTCGGTCAAACTGATATTCGTAGAATAAGTTTTGTTTGTGATATCGTGCGATGAGTCGTCCATTTGGAGCATAAACAACGTTTGTGTTGTACTGGTATTGTCCGTCGGATGGACAGTTAGAATCTGTCCTTCTTGTGCATCTTTGTTTATTGCCCATGTTAGCTACGATATACATGGAATTGTTGAGAGCCAAGCAACTCAGGTACACCTGTATTTCCGTCTTTGAATATCGATTGGGTTGGGTACAAGGGTTCCACACTTCACTTTTTGGATCCGGGATTTCTTCCAAGTAGGGTTTGATTGAATCCCTACTAAATTTTGTACCATAGAGACCATCTTCTGGAAACACTAAAATATCTACATCCTGAAATTAGATTTTGGACCATCGTTTGAACTAAATACATAGAAAAATGCACAGGAAGGAACCGAACACGAGACATTTCTATAAAAAAAAGATATAATAATACAACAAAATGTATTAGCTAAGAGAACTCCTAAAATGCGAAATGATATTTATTATTTTGGATCTATGTTGTAACAAGAAGTTGTAAGCATACTCTGTCTACCTAGAGCAATGGTTGGGCCCGAATTGGGTTAAAGATAAGAAAAACTTATGCATGTCAGATAATATGAATAACAAGATTTGAGAACCACAAGATAACGAGCCCCAGGACTGAAATGAAGCGATCTAGCTAGACTACGAACTATATTATATTTGATATTTAAATTGTTTCGGTTATATTAAATAAAGCGCCGTCAAAAAATTCTTATTTTGCTTAATACAGTAAAAGCGCTATTATCTTGTCGTGGTCGGTTAGCTACCTACATCTGGTATAGAAGGACTATAACTATTGCATTACATAATCGAGACTAAACACCATGCCATCGCCAATCCCCAAATAGAACCCCCGGTCTGAAGCCAACCAATGTTGAGTTTGACGTGTTTCACTTTGTCATTGTAGAAGGATATTGTAGAACCTGTATTGTTGCATACGACAACCAGGGGTTAACCATGTAATGTTTACCTGAGAAGCAGCAAATTTGGCCTGTTGGTCGTATATCCGCAGATTTACCATCACATCAGCTAAGGCATTGTACCTTGACGCCACAGTGGAACGATTTGGCGGGAAAATCAAGGAATGTTCGTAAACAGCTGCTGTAAAAGTCTTTCTATTATAAGCATTGGTCGGCATGGAATTCAGCAGAATTCCTGCTACCACCAAGATTACTGGAAGCATCACAACTCAATCTGAAAGTAGAAATCACACCAGAGTTTTACTCATTGTCTAGACCCTCAATATTAGATCATATTTGTGGAGATAACCAAATCTTTTCACTGAAATATACATGGGAGTATTCATTTTATTCATTGTCAAGACACATTTGAGCGTATTTTATTCATTGTCAAGACACATTTGAGCGTATTTTTGGAGATAATCAAATATTTTTACTGAAATATAGCTGGGAGTATTAATTCAAATTTAAAAGGTATTCATTTCGTCGCTTGTCTGGCGAACTGGCGAATCTGAAATATTTAAGTATTGAGAATTTTGCGTTTGAAATTTGCGCTCTGTTGTTATCTCTGTAGCCATCAAATATTAACATTTATTTATGATTTAATATTTCATACATATACATCAGGAAACATGACGCCATTTACATATAACGTTATTATTGAATGGACATAGAGATAACGACAGAGCGCAAATTTCAAACGCATAATTCTCAATACTTAAATATTTCAGATTCGCCAGTTCGCCAGACAAGCGACGATTTATTTGTACAGGCTTTGATAACACAGAATAAAATAATATTGAACGTGTCGTACACGGGTCAGTGTTGCTACAAGATTTTTTGTAAGATCGCACGTTTGCTTCCTTCCTCATACCATGTAAAATTTCCACCGACGAGAAACTTTTTGTCTCGAAATATCCAACTTGGTAGATATAGTCACCGGCGACTAAGAAAATCGGCCGCGTCAAATAAGGTTGAATAATAAATTGTTTGATTTCATGCGAGAAACGAGACGCAGGTCAGTAAGGGGTACTGTAATATTTTTATTTACATATAAGTTCAATCATCCCGGTTATCTCAAGTATCATAATGATACAGCGCTTAAAAACTGGAGTAACTTAACATTGGTTGGTGTTGTGTGTGCGTGTGTGTGTGTGCGTTTGTATATGGTGTATATCGAGGACACACATCTGAATACACACCTTCTAATCGCGGACCTCTGTCAAACCGAGGACGTCCTCGGTTCAACCGAGGACTTTTTGAACTGAAACCAGGACTGCCACAATGTTCAGAAGCCTGGATTTGATATCCCCTTTAATTTTAAGGTCGATCTGAGATGTTCCGCGTTAGGCGGTATTCTACAGTTAGGGTGTATCTGTCGTGTGTGTGATCTCGAAAGGCAAAAATATGATTGTGTGTATCAAGTCCGCAGTTAGTGTTTATTGTACAGCGAGAGTATCAAGTCCTCGGTTAACCGATTTCGGCCATACACATCATATATGGTCACGTGGGATAAATATGTTTTAATCCTGCTATATCTTAAATTTATAACCATTTTCAACCCGTGCGATATTTAAAAAATCTAGCCATCTAGTCATGACATTATTTCTGTCTGAAAATTCGAAATTCTTATCTGGCTAAACATACAATAAGATTATTGCCGCAATAATAAGCGTAAATATAAAAAAAAAACAAGAGCAATTGAAATATTAGTAAGTCGCGGAATTTGAAATAGTGACACCTGTTAGGACGTATTAAGACAGTCACAATTGTCTAATATAATGTGTAGATACCTCTGGACAATTTTTGCCTTGCGGATGTACTACAGAAAAAAAAAATGGTGAACCTCGGGACAACGCCGGATTAACCATGGTGGGGGCCCGGGGGACTGGAACATGTGGGGGGGGGGGCCTGATCACTGACAGCGAGCGCCGAAGGCGCGAAGCCCCGCATAGGGGGGTCTGGGGGTTTTCTCCCCCCCCCCCAACGAAATTTTCAGAAATTGGAGGCCAGAAACGTGATTTCCTGGCATATCAGGCACTTGTGTTGGAGCCATTTAGAAGTACTTCCCCCAGAAAAAAATACATTCTGCCACCAAATTAGCGCATTCTGGCGTTATTTCAGTGGACCAATCCATGCCAGTGCTATGAAATGAGGAGGGGACTGTAAGTGGGCAGAGCGACATCAAACCTAATTTTGAAGTCGCTCAGTGATATATAACGGGGTTACTTGATTCGGGATCGTATTATACTCCCACGATGATTTGATGAATGGAGGCCGTAACGTTACGACCAAGCCGGACTCGATGTTTGACAAACAAAATGGTAACACGAGATGTGATCATGGTGTGCATCTCATCAAATTCAGCTTATACCCACAACAAATATCAACAACAACAACAACTACAGCTTATATACAATCGTACGTCAATCTGAGACAAAATTCGCGCTACTCGAAATGATGGGGACGTGTAATTTGTTCGAGTTATACGATAATTCGAGTTAGACGATGGTCGGTGCGATAGAAGATCTCACGACAATAAAAAAAAATGTGTTACACCCATCACCGGATTACACCGAATTCTCGGATGTCGATAGCAACACACCATGGATTGAGGGGGCCCCAGGGACTTCCGATGGAGGGCCCTCAAAGCATCGGAGGGGCCCCGTCACTAGGTCACCGGACGTTGGAGTCCTCGGTCCGACCATGCTCGAGGCGCGCAACTGAGATTTTTGTGGGGGGCCCCCTAATGTGGTGGGCCCTGCGGCCTGTGCCCCATGGTGCCCCATGGTTAATCCGGCGTTGCCTCGGGAGGCTTACTCAACGGGAGACCACAGGAGAACTGCCAGGAAAACAGGCCGGGAAGGCATCAACGGAGCTTTCCAGATCCACAAGGAAACTCCGGGGATGATTGCCTTGTTTCAGGAACAGGGTTAGGCGTCGGGAACAGGTTTGTCGGTGTCCCAGGTGAGCTAGCCTTGTGGAGAACTGCGAAATGTTTTAATGCTTGCATTGTCAGACCGGGGGCATTCCCGGATCCTTTCAGACCCACAAGGAAACTCCGGGGCATCAGCGAAGCATGTGAGATGTCTTGCTAGGGGACTTTTGAGGATATTTAAATCGGGTGCCTCTGGAATAGTATTTTGCGAAACACGTACCGACAAGAGAGAAGCCACAACCTAGCGTCTGAAGTAAAACCAGAGCGACCTGGTGAAACGGTAAAGTTTCGATGGCGGGTTCCTCGTCTGACCAAACCAAGACCATAGGTACTTGCGCTTTCCTCTTCTCCCCACCTGGTACGCTCGCCCCTCCGTTCCTCTCGAACCCTACGTAGCTCTCCGGCGAAACTGAAAGCAAAAGCGACGTCACCAAGTCGACCGGACCACCCTCCGGAAAAGAGCATGCCCACTTATTCCAACGACGAAATATTAAGACTAGGGGTTTTAGCCTGGCTTTAGCACTCTTAATGTTTTCAAAGTAGACAGAAAATGCGGCGGGTTCTCTCCCGCGAAGGAGAAAAACGAGGTAGGACCGACACAGGCTATTGGAGCTGGAATTACTGCGGCTGCTCGCACAAGGCTTGCCCTCCAATAGCTCCTCGCACACTCTTTTAAATTGCGCTCATTTCTCTTGCGGCGATCACGAAATGGCCGCACCACGTTATTTTTCATAAGTGGCGCGACTGCTGCCCTCCTTGGAGGTGGTAGCCGTTTCGCAGGCTTCCTCTCCGGATTCGAACCCTGATTCCGCGTTACCCGTCAACACCGTGGTAGGCAGGTCGCCGTCCATTACCAATTGATGGGACAGACACTTCATGACAAGGACGTCGGGGGCCCGGAAAGACCCCGCGATTGGCACAGTAATTCGGATTGCAACACTTGTCGCTTCGCCCCGTCGCTACTTTTAACGGTAGCTTAACAGGCTAGGTCGATCTGGTATAGAGAATAAATGCCGTTCCCCTCGTCGAGAAACGAAAATGAGCCGTGTTCAGTTTCGGCTCGCTTCCCGAAAGGAACAAGCCTGAACGTAGACTTCCATGGCTTAAGCTTTGAGACAAGCATATGATCACTGGCAGGATCAACCATATAGCCTTCACGAGTTCGAGAGAGAACCACGAGTAAACGCCCCCAGTCGAAGGCACCCGTCTCCCTTTGCCCTACTCCCCCGAAAGGAAGGTGAGCGAGATGGGAGGGGGGCGAAAGAGCGGGAGGACAGTAGCCAGGACTGAACATCACCGGCCTCGTTCGCTGAGCAACCCCAGACGAAGAGGGAGACCAGAAGACCGCAATGTCGTCCGGCGATTCGCTCGCGCGAGCTAGGTTGCGACGACACGGGCTACGGGACGGGCAAGAGACCATCTCGAGCACGCCGCGGGTCGAGAATCGGGGGTAGGTGTAAGCGAACACCGGGACGTTTCGGGTCTGCCGGGAGGAAGGGAGAAATCAATCTCCGCCGCGAGCTGTGACCGGGCGCCGAGGGGTCGTCGTCCCCGGGTCGGCCTCGCCGACTGTCTCCTTACAACCTTGAATCGTACGAGGACGGGACGAGAGATCGGGCTAAACGATCCCCGCCTTGCGAGAGGGAACCGGGTATATTTCAATGTATAAGGCTGACATTTGAAATGTCGACTTGACTTTTCAAATGTCAACTTGACTTTTCAAATGTCAACTTGGCTTTTCAAATGTCAACTTGACTTTTCAAATGTCAACTTGACTTTTCAAATGTAACAGAGTATTAAATATAAAATAATAAAGAACCCCTTCGTTGACGAATGATATAATTTCCTGTCTTAGGTCCCCGCCTTCTGTGTTAAATGACAACAAACAGTTGATCTGCCTAGATCAAATATTTTACAGAAACAAAACAAGATGGTAACTAAAATCAATGAGTATTTTTAAAAAGCATCTTTCCAGTAACATCCTTTTGGGCAATTTTATACATTCAGAGTATAAGTTTATTGCTTTCGGTTTAATATAAATTTGAGTGATCTTGCCTAGATGAACGAAATTAACCGCATAGGGTGGTACTTTCATTCCACAAGCATTTCGACAATAATTTTGAGAGAGTGCTTTTGGCCTGTGGTTTTTTTTTTGGACTACATGGGTTCCACAAGATATTGGACACACAAAAACTATATTTTTCAAATATTTCTTCTCAGAGCCCCATATCCCCCTGTGTGGTACCACATTCCACAAGATTTTCGACATTTTACCACAAGAATTCAACATAATATTTTACTTCGAAAACATAAAGTTTCGAAAATGTCTTCTCGGAACCCCCATTTCAAAAGACATTAATAGGGGGTTGGGTGGCCGTATGGTTCGCGCGTGCGCGTTGTATCATAAAGTCTGTCCTTGAGTCAACTGGCGTGGTTTCGATTCCCCGGTTGTGCGTTACAAGGAGTAGGGTCGACGGTTCATCCTCGTACGATTTCTCAGAGACCTCTGGTTTCCCCCCACTGCTAAAGACCCCTACGCGCAAGCAAATTATTGAAATAAAATTGAACCATATGTTAGTCCCGAAATGACCTAGTTTGTTTCGAGTGGACGTTAAACTCCAGTCCCCTCTCTCTCTCTACGCCCAAAAAAACAATTCTAATACTCGGGTTCTACTACACTACGTGGTGTCGAAAATGTGATATTAAACACCACTTCATATTTTAATGGTGACTGTAAGCGTTTTAGTTTTATTGGATAATTAATATTGGAGAAGGATGTCCGGGTACAATTATTTTACCTTGTATTGCGCATGTAACCATATATATGCATAACATTATCATAACATAATCATATGCGTTACGACTCGTTTGTGTCCATTTCTGGGTGCCAAAGATAGCGATTTAGCTATTTTCGGTGCCGGCCGGTTTCATTACCCCAGTTGGAGCAGAATAGTAGGACGTTAAACTCCATTTCATTTCCTTTAAGAATGCCATTTTTTTTTATTTTATTAATTACCATTTTTAGACGGATTAATAATGTGATATATTGTATATAATTTATGATATATCGTATATAATTTATGATATATTGTGTACTGTGTGTAATTATATTTTACATATAGACTGGTAGTAGAACTTTATTATTTACGTGAACTAGGGAAAAACATCCGAAACAAGTGATTCTTGTTTTTTATGAAATGTCCATTTAGTAGGAAGAAAACTCACCAAAATCGGCCTAGGTCCAAAAACAAAAAAGTTACAGGCGTTCTAATTTTCGTAGCTGTCCGACTTTGTGGATATCTAGCTTTTCGTCACTTTTTTCAACATGCTGAGAATATATTTGTGCATCAGAAATGCCTTTCCGGTATTAGACCATCGACAAAGTCAGTAAATTTCCATCTTGACAAATTCTAATTGTAAAGACGTCCATAGCCGCCTCATCCCAAAAACTAAGCTAGATCAGCGTATTTACTAACTGCAAGAAGATTTGTTGCATACTGTTAAGCCTCGTCACGTGCATCAGTCATCAGAAGTGATAACTGTCAGAAATTTTCAATGGCGTCTCTAATTGCCTCACTCTACAACTGTTATATATTTTATGCGGTGGGGTAAACGTTATTGACACCGCCCTATATATATATATCTATGGATTGGATTTCTCACCACATTTAGATGAGGAGAGTCCTTAGGCTATTTCACGTGTGAGACCCCTTCCAACCCCTCGCCCACTCGACTGAAGTGTGTTTTTGACCCAATAAAATTGAGCAAATCCGAGAATGATGACATATGTTAATAATTCATGAGCAAGAAAATTTAAAGGAGCGCCAAAATATAATATCACACATTGTGTCTTACAGTCAATATATGTCATGAAGTACTCTTCATATACAGTTTCTATTATAATACTTTACCTGTTTCTATTGACTTGTTTAACAGAAGTAACCCATGACAACAATATGTTGAGACGACTAAGATATAGGACAATTCAATGTTTATTGACATAATGATAATTTCCATTTTATTGTCAAAACTTTCACAATATTTGAATGAAATATCCCACACAGGGTGTTAATCTGTTTTCAGTTTCTATACCAATTCAATAAAACATTTAATACACGTCTTGTCATTATTCATTCTTTACAATTTATGACGTTATTAATGTATTTAAAATAATACTGTTCAAAAGATCAAAATATTTCGATTCTTTAAATTCAACATTACACGTAGACCTAAATATATTTTTCAGGTGCGTTAGATAATGTCCTTGTCTCGTAAAGCTGATATCTGAACCTAGAAGGGTTAAACGTCCACCCGACACAAACTAGGTCATTTCGGGACTAACATATGGTTTAATTTTATATCGCATAATTGGCTTGCGCGTAGGGGTCTTTAGCAGTGGGAGGAAACCAGGGGGCCCGGAGAGAACCAACGAGGTTGGACAGGTGACCCTACTCCTTGTCATGCAACCGGGTATTCGAAACCACGCCAGTTGACCCAATGACAGGCTTTATGATACAGCACGCACGTGCTTACCATTCGGCCACCCCCTCCCTTCAAGTGATGGAGGGGGGTATATTTCATATTGTATCATAGATAATCCCGGTCAAAACGTAAATCAGCATTAATTATCTTCCATAGAACTATAGCCTCCTGTACGGCCACTTGCGCATTCCATTGCACTATAGTCTCCCGTGTATTTCATATAACTACGGCCTGTATCTGGCCGAGGAAATTCATCGTCACCAGCTCGCCCCCCCCCCACATTACCCCCTGATACATATAACATTGTTCGTACTCGTCTCTTACGATGATGTCGATTTGGTAACGCCCCCACCCCACCACTCCTGACTGGTATAACTCAACGCACAGCATAATGAAATTAAGTTCACCGTGGTCACAGAACGAGACTCCCCTTTCTAGGTGTTATTATCGGGAGAAACAACAAATCCCTCCAAATTTCAGTTTATAGGACACCAGCCACAACTCCCAGATTCTCAATAACAAACCCAACCAAGACCAAAAAAGCCACCATCGCGACACTCACCTCAATATTTGTGATCGGAATCTTAAATACCTTTTTTTCAACATTTAACCCAAAAACTGCTACTCAAAACCACAAAGTTAAAAAAAAAACGATCATCACCCATCCGCGTCAGCATACGATACCACCACGGTAGTTGATCCTACCAAATCAGATATTAATAGTTTTTCTAATTATATTATGTATTACAAATCATGATGTTGAGTGGGTCTATGGTTACTTACAATGACTTAAAGTAGCTAAGTCTCTAACTTAATATCATGAATGAAGACTGGCATACGCCAACTGCCAAGGGATCTTTTACATGCACGCCAACGTGCACAATATACCCACACTTACACATTGAAACAGTATGACGTGTCGAAAGAAACTATTAATACAGAACTGTTTTCATAACGTGATCAAATTGCAATTATCTAACACGGGGCGTATAACACGGATTTCAAACGTATTAGACTGAAAATTGTGTATTAGGGACGACGGCAAAATTCACCAGAATCACAAGTTTTCGCACCCCTTGCTACCTTCCTCCATTCTTTACATTTACATAGACATGAAATAATTTAGTTATATGTATAGTCTTAAATAACGTGTATAGTATCACTGTATAGGCAAAATAATATAGTTGTATGTATAGTCTTCTCCTGTTATTATTCCATGAGGTGTGGTGTTATTGCATAGTACAGATTGTGTGTAATAGCTTGGGAAAATGCTAAATCATATAAAGCGAGGACGATATAGAGCGAGGAACATGTCAGTCAATTTGATTGACAGTTCAATGTACGGCCTTGACATTATGTATAGTAGAGGCTAAAATCAGATGTTGGATCTACTTGTAAATATTAATTTGTTTGGCCTCGCTGTAAGTGCGTCTGTTTCAATTAAAAGATTTTGGAATACCTTTTCAAATAATTTCCATAAAAAAAAACACGAAATTTGAGTGATCTTTTTATTTTAAATTAAGAATATTATCCTAAATGTCCTAGAAATAGAGAAAATCATCGCATTATACCACACATAGAATTAGAACCCATCGGTTTCGCTTTATCTTATATTTAAAAGAAATTTGGAGTATTTCTTTCAATTAATTTCCATAAAATAAAGATATTAGAGGGATTTTATTGTGGAGTATTTTTCCAACCACTTTCCATAATAAAAACGATATTAGGGTAATTTGAATATATAAATTAAGAATATTATTCTCTTTATGCTATATATAGAGAAAATGGTTGCCTTGTACCACATTTGTCCTCGCTTTACAGTTAGTCTTTTTCTTACGTTTAAAAGAGTTTGGAGTATTTTTTTCAATTAAATTCTATCAAAATAAAATTAATATTAAAGTGATTAGATTATATAACTTAAGAATATTATCCTATATATCCTATATAGAGAGAAAATGGTTGCCTTATATCACACGTTGAACCCAATCGTCCTCGCTTAAAGTGAGTCTTTTTCTAATGTTTAACAGATGTTGGAGAATTTTTTTTTTCAATTAATTTCCATTCAAAAAACGACATTAGTGTGATTTTATTATAAAAATTAAGAATATTATCCTATATATCCTAGATATAGAGAAAACCATTGCCTTATACCACACATTGAACCCAGTGGTCCTCGCTTTATAGTGAATCTTTTTCTTATGTTTAAAAAATGTTGGAGTATTTTTTTTTCAATCAATTTCCATTCAAAAAACGATATTAGCTTCATTTTATTATATAAATGAGGAATATTACCCTATAAATCCTGGAAATAGAGAAAATCGTTGCCTTATACCATACATGGAACCCAATCGGCCTCGCTTTATAGCGAGTTCTTTTCTTATGTTTAAAGGATTGTATAGCATTTTTTCAATTAATTTCCATAAAAAAAATATATTAGGGTGTTTTGAATATCTAAATTAAGAATATTATCCTATATATCCTAGATATAGACAAAATGGTTGCCCTTTACGGCATATAGAACCCAATCGTCCTCGCTTTATAGTGAGTCTTTTTCTGATGTTTAAAGGATCCTGGAATATTTTTTCAATTAATTCCCATTCAAAAACGATATTAGGGTGATTTGATTATATAAATCAAGAATATTATCCTATATATCCTAGATATAGAGAAAAATCGTTGCCTTATAACACCCATTGAACCCGATCGTCCTCGCTTTATAGTGAGTCTTTTTCTTATGTTAAAAAGATGTTGGAGTATTTTTTTCAATTAATTTCCATTCAAAAAACGATATTAGCTTGATTTTATTATATAAATGAGGCATATTACCCTATAAATCCCGGAAATAGAGAAAATCGTTGCCTTATACCATACATGGAACCCAGTCGACCTCGCTTTATAGCGAATACTTTTCTTAAGTGTTGTGGAGTATTTTTTCAATTAATTTCCATAAAAAACTATATTAGGGTGATTTGAATATATAAATAAAGAATATTATCCTATATATCCTAGATAGAGAACATGGTGGCCCTTTACCACATATAGAACCCAATCGTCTTCGCTTTATAGTGAGTCTTTTTCCGATGTTTCAAAGATGTTGGAGTATTTTTTTCAATTAATTCCCATTCAAAAACTATATGAGGGTGATTTGATTATATAAATCAAGAATATTTTCCTTTATATCATAGATATAGAGAAAATCGTTGCCTTATAAAACACATTCAACCCGATCTTCCTCGCTTTATAGTGACCCTTTTTCTTATGTTAAAAAGATGTTGGAGTATTTTTTTTGGAATTGATTTCCATTCAAAAACGATATTAGCTTGATTTTATTTTATAAATGAGGAATATTACCCTATAAATCCTGGAAATAGAGAAGTCGTTGCCTTATACCATACATGGAACCCAATCCGGCTCGCTTTATAGCGAGTTCTTTTCTTATGTTTAAAGTGTTGTGGAATATTTTTTGTCCCCCGCCTTTCGGAGAAAGTTGGGGGACTATTAAAATGGGTTCGTCTGTCTGTCTGTCTGTCTGTCCGTCTGTCCGTCACACTTTTTGGGACACAATAACTCTCTTCCTAATTGAGTTAGAATGTTCAAACTTGGTGTATGTGTTTATTAGGTCAATGCCTTGATGGACTTCGAAGATGAGCATTTTCCGCTTAGGGTAAGCAGAGATAAGCTATTTGATTGGTTGATGCTTTGGAACACGATAACTTTAGTTCTAATTAAGTGAGAATGGTGAAACTTGGTGTATAGTTTCATTACAGTAATACCTTTTCTGCTCAGGGTAAGCAGGCGCCGATCCAGAGGGGGGGGGGGGGGGGTCCAGGGGGGTCCGGGCCCCCCCCCCCCCTGCTCAGACTTGAAATTTTTTTGATGCGATTTTATTGGCGATTTAGACCTGTAATTTTGGAATTTACCTTCCGGAAATACGTCAGAATGAACCAAATTGAATCTAATTTACCAAATTAATCGGTTTTGGATCCGCGCCTGGTAAGCAGAGCGATACGCAATTTGATTGGTCGAGACTTTGTGTTCGAAGATGAGCATTTTCCGCTTAGGGTAAGCAGAGATAAGCAATTTGATTGGTTGATGCTTTGGAACACGATAACTTGGTGTTTATGCTTATTAGGTCAATGCCTTGATGGAGTTCGAAGATGAGCATTTTCTGCCTAGGGTAAGCAGAGATAAGCAATTTGATTGGTTGATACTTTGGGACAAGATAACTTAGGTTCATCTTGATTGATGATTTTTTATGCCAATACAATGACTGCATTCTCATTCAGTTATGGATTCGACAGTAACAGTGTATAGAAACGATTGACTCAGACACAAGGGCCCTTTCCCTTGGCCAGAGGGGCCCTTTTGTCAAGCGTGTGGGCCCTTTTGTCTGCCTTTTGGGTCCCCTTAACTAGGGTACATTTTCATTTTTTTCGTCGGTTTTAGCATTTTTCTTTTTATAACTCTTTTGGATGACACTTCGTGTACAGTTTGATTGCTCGATACGTTTGAAAAAAATAAATGTGCGATTAATTAATATGTGTCATCTATTTATTTTGGGATTTCGGCGGGGGACATCAGCCTCACTGTTGGCTTGTTTTCAATTAATTTCCATATATTAGGGTGATTTGAATATCTAAATTAAGAATATTATCCTATATATCCTAGATATAGACAAAATGGTTGCCCTTTACCACATATAGAACCCAATCGTCCTCGCTTTATAGTGAGTCTTTTTCTGATGTTCAAAAGATGTTTGAGTATTTTTTCAATTAATTCTCATTCAAAAATGATATTAGGGTTATTTGATTATATAAATTAAGAATATTATGCTATATATCCTAGATATAGACAAAATGGTTACCCTTTACCACATATAGAACTCAATCGTCCTCGCTTTATAGTGAGTCTTTTTCTGATGTTTAAAAGATGTTGGAGTATTTTTTCAATTAATTCCCATTCAAAAACGATATTAGGGTGATTTGATTATATAAATCGAGAATATTATCCTGTATATCCTAGATATAGAGAAAATCGTTGCCCTATAACACACATTCAACCCGATCGTCCTCGCTTTACAGTGAGTCTTTTTCTTATGTTAAAAAGATGTTGGAGTATTTTTTTTCAATTAATTTCCATTCAAAAAACGATATTAGCTTGACTTTATTATATAAATGAGGCACATTACCCTATAAATCCTGGAAAAAGAGAAAATCGTTGCTTTATACCATACATGGAACCAAGCCAGCCTCGCTTTATAACGAATTCTTTTCTTATGTTTAAAGGATTGTGGAGTATTTTTTCAATTAATTTCCATTAAAAAAAAATATATTAGGATGATTTGAATATCTAAATTAAGAATATATTATCCTATATATCCTAGATATAGACAAAATGGTTGCCCTTTACCACATATAGAACCCAATCGTCCTCGCTTTATAGTGAGTGTTTTTCCGATGTTTCAAAGATGTTAGAGTATTTTTTTTTCCAATTAATTCCCATTCAAAAACTATATGAGGGTGATTTGATTATATAAATCAAGAATATTTTCCTACATATCATAGATATAGAGAAAATCGTTGCCTTATAACACACATTCAACTCGATCTTCCTCGCTTTATAGTGACTCTTTTTCTTATGTTAAAAAGATGTTGGAGTATTTTTTTCAATTAATTTCCATTCAAAAACGATATTATCTTGATTTTATTTTATAAATGAAGAATATTACCCTATAAATCCTGGAAATAGAGAAATCGTTGCCTTATACCATACATGGAACCCAATCGGGTTCGCTTTATAGCGAGTTCTTTTCTTATGTTTAAAGGATTGTGGAGTATTTTTTTCAATTAATTTCCATAAAAACTATAATAGGGTGATTTGAATATCTAAATTAAGAATATTATCCTATATATCCTAGATATAGACAAAATGGTTGCCCTTTACCACATATAGAACCCAATCGTCCCATTCACAAAATAATATTAGGGTTATTTGATTATATAAATTAAGAATATTATCCTATATATCCTAGATATAGAGAAAATCGTTGCCTTATAAATATATGACACATTGAACCCAATCGTCGTCTTTTTCTTATGTTTAAAAGATTTTGGAGTATATAGGATAATTTTCTTAATTTATATAATATCGTTGCCTTATATCACAAGTTGAACCCAATCGTCCTCGCTTTATAGTGAGTCTTTTTCTTATGTTTAAAAGATGTTGGAGTATTTTTTCAATTAATTTCCATTCAAAAAAACGAGAAAATATTTGCCTCGCTTTGTAGAAATTAGGGTGATTTTATTATATAAATTAAGAATATTTTCCTATATACATGTATCCTGGATATAGAGAAAATCGTTGCCTTATACGGCACATTGAACCCAATGACAGTGAGTCTTTTTTTTATGTGTAAAAGATGTTGGGTTATTTATTTCAATTAATTTCCTATAAAAAAAGATATGGTGATTTTATTGTATAAATTAAGAATATGACCCTATATATCCCAGAAGTAGAGATAATCATTGCCTTATACCGGACATTGAACTCAATCGGTTCGCTTTATAGTTAATCTTTTTTATGTTTAAAAGATTTTTGAGTATTTTTTTCAATTAATTTCTATTAAAATAAAATCGATATTAAGATGATAAGATTATATAAATTAAGAATATCATCCTCTATATTCTACATATAGAGAAAATGGTTGTCTTATACCACATATATAACCCAATCGGCCTTGCTTTAAAGTATTGTGGAGTATTTTTGTTCAATTAATTTTTTTTTTTTAAAAAAAAGGATATTTGAATGATTTTATTATATGAATTAAAAATATTATCTATATATCCTAGAAATAGAGAAAATCATCATCGCCTTACACGCCACATAGAACCGAATCGACCTGGCTTTATAGTGATTACATAAATTTTAAAAATTAAAAATACGCACACGGCTCCGAACGCAACTGAGTTATAAACAAATTACTGTACCTGTTAAATTAAAGTTTCTGTTATATTAAAAATACGCACACGGCTCCGAACGCAACTGAGTTATAAACAAATTACTGTACCTGTTAAATTAAAGTTTCTGTTATATGACACGACAAAACGTGTTTTGGAATTAACTTCAAAATTTTCGACAAACTTATTAAAATTTTCATCAGATTGAAATACTTCTCTAGACATATTAGGTGGTATTGGAAATCGTCCTGCCTCGGAGACAGATCCAACGATAGTATTCTCAACTTCAGGGAGAATAAGTTTTATGTTCATCATAAAATAATAATAATAAACCGCCCCCTGCAACCTTAACCTTCATAAAAGTGGGAAGGGCCCAAACAACAGAAAGGCGGGGCTTAAACTATACTCGCTTTATACTATTTAGCAAAATCGTCCCGGCTTCATATCATTTAGCACTTACCAATAGCTTGATGACATCGCGCCTGGTACGTTCGTGCATTTTTTATGCGCGAACTCTTAGTTTTTCTATTACTGGCACGCGCACGGGCACTATTTTTTTTTGTTTTCCATGTACCAAAATCAGGGATTTCGCGCGTAGGTACTTTTGAGTTATTATTCTGTGAAGCATAACACTTGCCACTGTACCTGTGTATCGCTAATTATAAACCGAATGTCTGAAGACCGTTCATATTTATTACGCGAAAATTTTTTAGGACTGAGTTGATGCGCGCTCCATTTGTTGCAAAGCAAACCAACGGTATTATTTTCTCAACAGTGTATGAATTTATTCATAGCGATAATATCCTTACACCGAGAGAAATTATCTAGTCTCGGTGAATAGAACCATGGTTGTCTGGTAGAAAATTACTTTTGTATTTTTTGGAACGGAGAACAGCGATTTTAGAAGCAAACTAACCTGCCGCACATGATACTCATAATAAAAGGCGAGAACTCTTTTTGCAGCGGAAGCTTATCACTGAGTAATAGGTTAAGGTTTTATACGTTTGCCGCATAAAAATCTAGCAAACAAGGTAAATACCTACGAATGTCGATAAAAAAAAAATAACATTCGGATTATAACTCTAGACAAGGTGTGTTAATTAAAAAGGGTGTAAATTGAATATTATAATATGTATAGGAAGCCCAGTGACGAGTGTAGTAAGTGCTGTCCGTCCGTCCGTCGGTCCGGCGTCCACAATTGCTTGTGGACGATCCAGAGGCTAAAGTTAATATCCAATTGACTTTAAATTTATACACAGTGTTTAAGGTCATGAGACAAAGAAGCCTATTGATTTTTAGCAATTTCCGATAATTACTGTCAGAGTTATGGCCCTTGATCACTTCAAAAAATCTTGTGGACGCTCTAGAGGCTAAAGTTAATAACCGATTAACATTAAATTTATACACGGTGTTTAAGGTCATGAGACGAAGAAGCCTATTGATTTTCAGCGATTTCCGATAATTTCTGTTTGAGTTATGGCCCTTGATCACTTCAAAAATTCGTGTGGATGCTCTAGAGGCCAAAGTTAATATCCGATTGACTTTAAATTTATACACAGTGTTTAAGGTCATGAGACGAATAAGCCTATTGATTTTCAGTGATTTCTGATAATTACTGTCACAGTTATGGCCCTTGATCACTTCAAAAAACCTGTGGATGTTCTAGAGGCCAAAGTTAATATCCGATTCACTTTAAATTTATACACAGTGTTTAAGGTCATGAAGCGAAGAATCCTATTGATTTTTAGCAATTTCCGATAATTACTGTCAGAGTTATGGCCCTTGATCACTTCGTAAATTCTTGTGAATGCTCTAGAGGCCAAAGTTAATATCCGATTGACTTTAAATTTATACACAGAGTTTAGGTCATGTGACGAAGAAGCCCATTGATTTTCAGCAATTTCCGATAATTACTGTCAGAGTTATGGCCCTTGATTTTTTTTTTTGTAAACAATATTTTATTTCAGAAATACATGAAATGGGATCAGGGAACAGGCAAAGCCTATATCACCCCTCTCCTCTGATCACTTCAAAAAATCTTGTGGACCCTCTAGAGGCTAAAGTTAATAACCGATTGACTTTAATAATCATATTTTAGTGTATTATAAATGTTTCAATACCGAAAAAAGTAAAATATGCGACAACCCTTGTTTACTGCCCGGACGATTTAGCTGCTGTGGGCGTATGTTTCGTTGCCTGGCAACTCTCGTTAAAAGTTGTACGCGAACTAAATGCGTTTGTTAGATACTGACAGAGCAGCCCGGAGTCGAGCAATCGCCGCCCGAGCTGTCTTCGTCAGCTAGTTTCAAAATGGCGTACAACCAGTGCAAGTGGGAAAAGACGACAATAAAATCAGAAATATGTTATTTATTATTGTCGCACTTATTACATCACTCCTGTCTAACAAATCATAAAGCTGGGGTGTTACGGTGGCGGCATAGTATTTCACCGTAACACCACAGTCACTCTAACCATTCATAATACATCTAACCATCACTCCCTCGTCTACTTTCCCAAACGTCAACAACACATCTCATACATCCATTTCGCTGATTAACCCTTGTACCATGTCTACTGGATCTACCAATTAGAGCGTAGCTAAGTTCATCTAAGATGGTGGATCTGAATGGACAGGTGAAATAGATCTAAATAATCATTATCACAAAACAATAACAGCCCTGATTGTCCATATAACATACATAGTCTATTTGATCTCAGTAGTCAGTAATATAATGAAAGTAAAGGTAAAAACACTTTCTGATAAACACATCTTATTATATACTTTAAGTAGTTTTATTGTTTTTCTTTTCAAGTTATTTGAATTTTTGTCTTACATCTTTCTTCGTTTCGTTCCTCTGTTTTATGTGATTTGTTTATTTTTTGTCCGTGCCACGATCATGCTTATATTAGATGGTCTTAAATGTGACAATCAAAAATGAAATGAAATGGGGGTTTAACGTCCTACTTGTCTGCTCCGACTGGGATAATGAAGACGGGCATACGTCATACAGTGTTCTATTAGGGAAACTCTGTAGATGGTCTTACACGAGAGAATCAAGTAGGTTTGTAATAAACAAATTGAAATTCAAAGGTTATTATTATTGTGTCTCGTAGGGTCTTCCCATTTGAAAGGGTTTTGGTGACAGTCATTTTTAAGAATATCCCGCTTGCGTATGATATTATTGGGAGCCACGGGGGGTACAGAGAGTAGGATACTGACTCACTAACTAAGAAGTACCCGGTTCGATCCTCGTGTTGGCCAAGCGGGTTGATTTGGAGTTTTAGGCCTAGGTTTCCCAGATGGGATGAAAACCAAGTTCGTTGTCGTGCAGGTAAATTAACCTTGATAGTTATTCAATTGCCCTTATAGCACATTAAATGGTATATGTCCTGTTTCATTAGGCTGAGGGGGTTGTTGGATGGATGAATAGTTTGTGTCATGATTTCAGTTTTAAATTAATAACTGGGTCATTCCATATCAATTGGACCAATGGTGGGAACATGACCCCTCCAAAAAACTTACAAAAGAATAATATGTTATAGTGTATGGCCTTAAACTACCAAATCCGAAATTCTACCGCTCTAGGTCAACAACTTGATGAGACTTTTTCATTTGAAATTAGGGTGTAGTTTTCGAGTGCTTTAAACCCACATTCTAATAGAGTAGAACTCTCTAACCTTGTAATCAAAGACAACAGTTTGGGTAGATTACAAATTTAGCATCACAGTCAATGAGCGATGCATATCTGTTGTGCCACCAAATGAACAAATGATCTATCCGCTTCTTTTTTCAGGATTTCCACATGGAATGACCCAACTTGTCTCTGTCCTATGTTGTTAATCTTTAAGGGGGGTTATGTCTCTTTAAGGGAGGGTATATCTCTTTAAGAGAGGGTATGTCTATTTAAGGAAGGGTGTGTTTCTTTAAGGGAGGGTAAGTCTCTTTTTAAGGAAGGGTAAGTCTCTTTAAGGAAAGGTATGTCTCTTTAATTGAGTTTGTACACACCGCATTGGTATACACTTCTAAAGTCCTCGGATGTGGGTGTGTGTGTACTCGGTTGTTAGTTTTCACCATACACAAAGTCCCCATTTGTCGGTATTAAAACATAATGTGTGTCGTCGCGTCGGTTGGTCACATTAATAAATAACTGTTATATCGCGGTATTATGCACCGAACATCAATTATAAAAGGTTAATTTGTCTTGTTATCCCATGTGTGGTCAAAGGGGGGATGTGAGTGTGTATGTACTCGGTTGCTGGTGTTCACCATACACAAAGTCCCCATTTGACGGTATTAAAACATAATGTGCGTCCTCGGTTGATCACATTGATAAATAAATGCCTGTTCTACCGCGATATTGTGCCATACATCAAGTTTTAACAGTTATATTGAATTTCTCCCATGTGTGGTCAAAGGGGAGACAAAAATGTAGTTATTTACAGGTTAAAGACCACAATAAGTGTCAAGTCCACAGTATGGTAGTATAGTGCAAAATGACATCGTTTGGCGGCGTTCCCAACACACACCATGTGTGTCCTCGATTAGGTTTATCTAGCATAGGGACTCGTTCGGTCGTATTTCCCCAAATATTCGCAAACTCCCGTGTGTCCGCATTTCTTCCGTAAAAAGTCAAATTCAAAAAATATATGAATTTATGTATAATTTATACCTTTTCATAATCCTTTGATGTAATAGAGTTCAGAAATAATGGTGTTTTTCAGCTACATGCAGTATTTATCAAGACCTCGATTAGGAGGATCCAGTCAAAGTCCTCGATTTACACCATATACCTGTATATGTGTGTGTGTGTGGGTGAAAGGGTGATTTGTTTCTCAGCAGAGCATGCTAAACACGTTGGGGGTATCGAGAATTTATCTCCAATGAACTAGAATGGATAGGAATTATACCAGAGGGTTAGTTCTTAAACATAAATCATGGCGATCAGAACTGTGTTGTTCATTAGCTTAATTTTACTGTCCTGGGGATAGCCCATCCCCTCCCCTTATCATTTTCGTCCCGACATGTCATATTATCATATCCAATAGAAGAAAGCATGTTTCGCGGTGGGTGAGTAAAATGTGAACTAACGTAGTAACGTATATAATATATATGTATAACTAATATTGACAATATCATAAAACCACACATCTACTGGCAAACACAGATTGATTTGTTTAATAATACCATGTTGTACTCTTGGATTGAAATCTCTAAAGTACATGTTGCCCCAGCTGATAATGGTTGTTTCCATATGGAACACCACCCACGCCAATAATACGTCGCTTACAAATCAGTCTGTTAAATAATACATACAGGTCACAATCCTGTGGAATCTAATTACTGCTTATTCCTGAGTGCCGTTTCTACTATAGCCTACTCATATCAAGCAATGATAAAATATAATATGTTACAAGATAATATATACATGTACACAGTACAAAACAATACTTGGTTATATCCTTCTTCTTTTGTAGGTGACATCTTGATTTTTTGCCATCCACAGTTCGTTTTATATAGCAGGTTGGCGTCGATTGTTTTCCATACACACCACACGATATAAATGAAGTAATTACAACTTTGGTCTAAAGAGGACTGTGATTTAATGCAGCATTTAAGACGTTGCCAAAAAGAGTAGACACCCGAAAGTTTTGAGTATAAAAAGGATCCGACTCTTTAATGATGTGTATCGTCCTACGTATAATATACTCTTGTTTAGAGAGTGAATGATAATATTTATACCGTATCATAAACTCTTTCGAGGTTAATTATTCTTATTAAATAATATTTACACTGTGATTATACATATTAAAATTATTAAATAAATATTAAGTCAGCAGAATAATATCAATGTTACATAGTTTATTGTTCTGTAGTGTATATTCCATCTGGGTTCCGGTTGACATTAAATGGTTGGCTAAAAAAGTGTCTGAAACTTCTATAGATTGAAAAGTGTTTGATATATTGGTAAGTCGCCAGGCACAATCGGGGTTGGGTTAAGATGTCAGTGAAATGGGGGATATATTCTGGTCTTGGTCCGTCAAAGTCACACAAATGCACTTTGTATGTCGATATGGTACATGTAGATACAATCAATTTATTTAGCATCATAAAACTATAAATATTTTCAGAATTGATCTGGAGATCTCTTTAATATTGGTGGCCCTATTGCAACCAGTAGGCATCCGCCAAACTCATTAATCAGGCCCTATAAGGCACACTTCGTGCATTGAAGCAGAATTTCCTACCCCCCCCCCCCCAAACAATTCTACAGTGTGCACACAGATGTACAGAGTAAATGAATTATATTCCGAAATCTCAGATAACGAATTAAAGGACAACAACCATTGCTTCAGTTTTTAGACCAATGCACTTTTGTTATTATATTCCCCCACTTGAATGCTTCAATAATGCAACATTGTTTATTTGTCTATAGAATAACGTCCCAGCCTCGTGGGTTTTTCCCGGGCACTCCGGTTTCCTCCCACTGCTAAACCCCCTACGTGCAAGCGAATTATTGAAATAAAATTAAACCATTTGTTAGTCTCGAAATGACCTAGTTTGTATTGAGTGGACGTTAAACCCTATCTCCCCCCCCCCCCTCTCTCTCTCTCTGTAGATTAACGACATTTTCTAACCAATTTACAAATGCATTGATAAAGTGGGAGGTTTTTTTATTGTGGCCATAATATGTTTTAGATATACTAATAGCATGATTGCTATTTTAAATAAACAATAAAGTTTATTCAGATATTTATTTTATTTAATAAACGATGATGGCAATGGTTAATGTATCAAGCAGTTTTATTATTTCCGTATTATATATTAATGCATTATACATACAGCGTATGTTTATTACAGTTAAGATAATCATATAATTGATAATACAAACACGTGGTCTGTGTCGTGTACAGAGTAATGTCGATCAAAATGATGTATCGCACGTTTAGAGAAAAGGTTTTGTTTGAGACGTAGAGTGAAACAGAATTAAGTGTAGCTGCTATTTAATCAAAAAAATGCCAATGCAATGTTCCATGTTGGGCCATGTAATCATACCGAATGGGGTGCAAGCAATTATTCATTTAATAAATCTGCATTATGTGCCTGTTTGCTACGGGTGTTTTAAGTGTCTTTACATGAACCCTCACTCATATTTATTTTCTGGTTAATCTCGTTTCAATTTGTTACACTCTAAATTTTTGGTTGTTTAAGCAATACATAACCAACAGAAAATGCCATACCATCCCGAAAAACTTATAATGATGGCGTTTAAAAGAATAGGGCAACCCAAGACTTACTAATGCTGATGGCAAAACGGATGAATACGACGCCAAACTTTGAATACGCATATATAAATCTTTACAAACTGTTGGTATTTTGAAACCTAGACCAGTCCATCATAATTTTATTTCCGAAACATTAAATTATAAAACCATTTTTGTTATAATATATTTAGATTATTTTTTTTTTAAAATACAAGTATTAATCCAAAATAAACAAATTGATAAAGACTCCTATATATTCTCAAGATCGGTCCAATCCCAAAGGTCACTGTAGGCAAGTTTGGACAGAGTGATTAAAGTCTAAAGGTCCTGCAAATGAATACTTTCGAATACAAGTGATACGACCTTTCGGGCAACATTCCAAACCATCCACTCCCTTTTAACGGTAGCCTAACGTTTAAAAAAGGGTTTATTATAGCGCGATCTTCCATTAAGTGTCATATGACGAACAAGTGCGTTTTAGGCTAGATTAGACAGTGAAAACTATTGTTACAGTATTTGCCAGATGCAGATGCACTCGTCTCCTACATTTCAGGCTGCAATAGTTACGTTATAAACTTTCGAATAGCAAGTTTCTCCTTTTGCACAGCATCAGAGCATACCTCGCCAATGTATGATTTATCGTAGGACAACCATTTTTGTAAACGAGGAACTCAAATCTTCGTCATCAATATAAATGAATCACAAGTATTTGAATTCCTTTTTCTCTCAAAAAACTCGGAAGTCTACACAGCTGATCAGTTCTGCGATAAATCATACGGTGAAGCTTAATAGACAAAAGGGGTCGCCAATCATCTTAACAACAACCGAAGACTCATACCAGTCTAAGCCTTAGTGGTGGGTCATTTTGTATTTCGACTAGGCATATCCACAAGCACAAGAAGTAAAATCATAGACATGCCCAACGTTAAGTGCTTGAGAAAGATAAGAAAACACTTGTCGAAACGTTGTGCTACATGTTTAACAAACCAGTGATTGCATTCCACATTGTATATGGTTGCTGTAATTATTATGCCAAGATCGCGAAATACCACTTAAGGATTGCAGTCTATAACTTAATTTTGTTTTAAAAATATCAAATGTGTAATTTCATGATGCTTATTATTATTATTACACATTATACCTATAGCGTACAACTGTTACATAACTCCTATCGTGGGCGCTTTACAAAACACATAGAGCAAGACAATACCACATAAAAATACCAGATAACAAAGAGCATGCTTGGTAAAATATTAAAATTAAAAAATAGTTTAAAGATATACGAATTAGAGACCAAAAGCAGGTCAACATCCCTGATTGCGGCGGGACTAAGGCAAAAAACAAAAACCGAAATTAAAAAACTTAAATTCATATCATGTTAGAAAGTCTAGAGATTAAAGTACAAAGGTTGCACACAATTCTCAACTGTCAATATTATGATGTTAACGTCCATAAACAATCAAAAGTACTGAATTTAATAGAAAGCAAAATTATGGTCGTCAAAAGTTCACATATCTCCATCTTCATTTCTCTAAGACATATAAAGTGATATTAATTGGGTACTTTTATGTCATCTTTCATCGAAAAATGAATGATGCAATAGCAGTTACCAAATTATTTTCGAAAATTTGTATGAAATGAAATAATTGCTTTAAAAATGTCCAAACTTACCCCAGATCCCAACTGCTTGAAGCCACGAACCAGATACTTGTCCTCCGGACCTCGGGCGAGCGACTGAAGGTTGATATCATGATGTAAGTAGACACCATCTCCATAAATTACTTCAACAAACATCCGTTTATTTTATAATTCTGTTGATAAACTTTCACTTGCCTGGATTACAAAACCGGCACTTAAATCAAAAAACATCAACGAAAAAAAATTATAAAGGAACGAAAACGAGGTAAACTGTTCTTCACGTTTAAAGTTCAAGCGACAGCACGCCAGAATAAAAGGCACATGCATAGTTCACGACCACACACACACACAAAAGTACTCGTACCGCAAACAAATTGGTCGAAGTTCATCAATACGGACATCGGTCGTTTGGGGGTCTTAACGACCGCTTCCACCGAAGTGGATATAGTTCGGTCTTGAATTATGACTATTCATATTAGTTACCATTGATTACACGACGCCATCTTTTATTGTGCCATATTTTCGTTTCAGTATAGCCTATCTTTATGAAGAATGTGCCGATTCAGATTATGATAACAGTATTTATATATAGTTTTGTAACTTTATTTTCTTAAAATGTTAAAATAGTTGTGAACTGTGTAGCGTAATGTCCCTTTAAATGTCTTTCTCTAATTTCAAAGACGCATGTAGACTACCATATCACATTGATATATACTTTACGTCAACACCAGCAGCAGAGTGAATTAAAGAAAAAAGAGACTTAGTGTTCCTCGAAAAACATAATATTATTTTAGACGATGCATATTCATAGACAATGTCACTTATTCAAATTTATTAGTTAATTAGTAAATTAAGTAAACCCTATGAATTACCATTTTGTCATAGACAATGTCACTTATTCAAATTTATTAGTTAATTAGTAAATTAAGTAAACCCTATGAATTACCATTTTGTCATGTTTATTTTACCGTTTTTTAATCAAAATATTTACAGGAATGTTGGTGGGTTTATTGGGGATCACAGTGGCTAAAGGGTATGGCGCTGGCTCGCTAATCTGGATTTCGGGTATTCGATCCCGGCATTGGCCGAGAAAGTTCAAACAGATTTTCCGGCGTGGTTCTCAGTTGTCAGTGATGCAGTGCAATGCCAATGACAGCTGTATAGTCGTTCGGATGGTATGAAAAACCGAGGTCCCGTGCACACATTGGCTTGCACGTACAAGACCCATTGACAGTTGAAATTCGATATAAGAGCAGGCCGTAGTGCCGTTGTCCTTTAGGTTGTTATTAAAACGTGCTATTTCCGGTCACAGATCATAGACCTACTTTACTTTACAGTTTTGGAACGGCCATTTTCTTCCCGATCAATATTTCAACTACAGATGTGTAGTGTTGTATAAATTCTTACCTTGGACTATTTGGTTGGGTAACAGGATTACGACACCGCTACTCCTCTAACGGAACCACTTATCTTGCGGCAAAATAGTCACGACAATGTATTCTTTAAATGTTAATTTTCCAAAATAACACTGTCTCATGCAATTGGATCTGCATTCCTTAAATAAATTTTAACATTTTTTCATAAATACTAAAAAAAAGCCATGCACAGAAAGGGCCAGATCAGATTTACTGAAAGGTATACATTTTTTGATTAATATGGATTACTGGATGAAATGAATTACTGGGTGGTATAAATTACTGGATTATTTGAATTACTTGGTGATACTGATTAAAGGATAGTTAGATTGACTGATTACATGATGGTATTATTTAGTGGGTGCAACGGACTAGTAGTGTGATGATTTACTGGATAATATAGATAACTGGATGGTATTATTCACCGGATGATATGCACTGGTGAATAAACTGATTTACTGGATGGTATGATTAGTGGGTGCTAGGAAATATTGGGTGATTTACTGGATAATATGGATTACTGGATGGTATGATTACTGCATGGGTGCCATGAAGTATTAGATGATTTACTGGATGATATAAATTGCTGGGTGGTTTGATTTACTGGTTTACTGGATGATATGGTTTACTGGATGGTATGAATTAGTGGGTAGTACGTATTAGTGGTGGTTTGAATTGCTATATGTGTCGACATTTCCCAATTAAACCTCATTTTATTATATAATTGTTGGGCATGGCCGTAGACCCCTGAGCTTTCGTTATCAGAACGATTGTTGGGGAGCTTTGGCTTATATTTGGCATACAAACAATCCAATGTAAATATACCCAAGATATGTATAGCTCTCCTTCCTCTTTCAACAAGTGTACTTCCATATGCCAAGATATATAACATTATTCGTATATAATATATATGTTGTTGTTACTGGCCGGGGTACATAATTTATATAGTTAATCTATAGTTCCTTTACGTATAGACGGGCGTCGTGTACGAGGCAGGACAGGAATATTGTTTCTAGAAAACCTGGCACCTCTTCTTATTCAAGAAGTTTACATCACTAACAAATGTTCCCTGTCTTTTTGTGTGTATAAAATCAAAATATTTATAACTTAGGTTCAAATGGCGTGGGCTAAATATTCAATTACGTTTGAGAAAATTAAAATTAAATCGCATAATGGAAATAAATTTAGTAGATATATCAATATATTCTGCTTTACCTTTTAAGTAGCTAGATATATAAATATATTCTGCTTAATCTTTTGTAACTGTTTACGTGCGCCAGTCTCCCAATCTATTTCAGATTACATATAATTTCACCATTATTGTAGGTTTTTTTTAGAGTTTTACCCTTCATTACAAATTCAGCATTAAACAAAAGAATAGATTAATTTTAACTGGAGTAGTCCCCCGCATTGGCCACATAACATTCCAAGACTGAGAAACACATTCAATTTGAATCATATAGTGTAATACCGAAGATTTAACAGTCAGTGATTTCTGAGCGTTCAATGTTCCATTATATCGAATAGTCAAGCCTTGCTTATCTCGAACATTCTTAACACGAAGAGACAATCACACGCCATAACAATCTTGAAATACTTTTTATGATAGATCAAAGTAGAACTGACGCGGTAACTGATTACAGCATATAAAAACAATAATTTAAATTTGTTTGTAAATCGGGACCAGCAACCAGAACCAGTTATATGGTCTGATGCTCGATTGTCAATTGCCATACTTTTTCCCGCTAAAGGTTGACATCACGGTTGATTTATTATATTAAAGATTAATAGCTTCAACATCTAATATCTAGTATGTAATTCCGGGTAGGTGCGCAGACGACATTTCCGAAAGGGTCAACTTGACACAAATAAAATCGAATACAAATTTGAACTAATATTGAATAGGTAAACTCGAAGCAAAGATGATATCATGAAAGTGTCTTCTCTACGCTGCTTCAATTTTGTTTTGTTTCGTGTGTGGGTGAGGTGGGATGGGTGTAGGGGACAGTAATCTTTTTTTACGACATCATTGGCCCTTACCGCATTAAAGGGATTATCTCCATTTGATAGGAGTCTCAAAAATGAAAGTCGTATAAAGTTTACGCGTTAAAATATAGCGGAGTGGTGTATTTACCTTGTCTCAAAATTTAAGCTCAAAATATTGAGTTGTTTGGACGTGAACGTCTAAACTGCTTATCCAGACACGTGACCCATTTAAGATTTTGGGTCAATTTATACGTTGGGTGACCTGATAATCGATTCCCGTTCCTTTAGAGGTCTATAGACACTACATAATACAGTTAGGGACACCAGTCTCAATTTCCAGATGAAGACTGACAGGTTTAAAGTGTTAAAAAAGGTGTCACATACATTGAGTTAGTTGCTCGGCCCTAAGGTAGAGGATTTTAAAGGAATTTAGCACAAAATTAAGCAGTTTTATTCTCCAAAATATTATCTGGTTTGGCCCTTTAAATGTTGGTGTGTGATTCAAGTTGGAACAAATTATATAAACCTGTTTCTGTATAAGTTGTTCACAAAATTTCGATGGCAGGGACTTAAAATGAGACAAGTGAGACTACTTACAACATTTACAATGGTGCTTAAAAATTTACTATGGTTTGTCCGAATGATCGAGAGTCACGTCCAGGATAGCGAAGGAATGTGATAACGGATAATGTAATTTGAAGTCCCCCCTCCCTCGTTAGTACAAGGCACAGTCGTGCCTTTTGAAGCACAGTGTCCGGTTATTTTAAACTCATTATCTATTCTTGTCAAGGATTCTTGTAGAATGCCGCCATTTGGTTTATCCAGTTCACTGACTAACCAATCAAAGTCTTGTGGCTTGTGTTTTCCATACCACAGAAGCCAAATTGGCGTGCACGTAAAAGAAACCCTGGAAGTTTGAATTCGATATTAGAGTAGGTCGTGGTGCCGTTGTCAGTGCTAAAGCACACTGAATGGCGCATGTCCATTTCCGTTAGCCCAATCGGATCAAAGCAGTGGGACGCTAAACCCCATTTGATTTTACTGACATAACCATCTCAAGATCCAGGGTCGTGATTAAAATAATTCCCAAGAAGTACACGCTGTTACGATAAACAACTCCCGTTCGTTGATATTCTATTTCAAAATTACGAAACAAAATGTATCAAACTGATAAGCACGCTGTTTTAGAGATAATACGACCATCGATCAAAAAGTCCATTAGACATACAACATGATTCGTTTGAAAAGTGAAACTAGAGTAAAACAAATACCATATCTCATCCTTTATCTGTAACAAGTATGTACCTCACGATGTAAATAAAACACAAATTAAAAAACAAGTTGTTATTACAATGTATAAATATATTGTGTTGAATAGATGTAACATAGATTAGAACAGCATTTTTATTAATAAAAACTTCGTGTTACAGATTACATTTACTACATCGATTTATTTTCAGATTTATCAAATAATAAACGTAGGTTTTTTTTAAATGTCTTTTTTTACGATTGGCTTGTTCGAAGGAAAACGATTAGGGGCAAATATAAACATTCCGCTCATGTACAATAAAATGTAGTCCAGCTGTAACTAGCACGTTGGTCAAATGGAGAAAGTTATGGTCATCTAATGTTCTCCTTATATTATACTGATTTTACACCGCCATCTTTTTTAGACGGCCATTTTCTTCCTTTGTTACAAATAATTATATCCAGTTTTTAACATCTGAAATAAAAATCGCTATTTGACGATTTGTCCAGAATAAATTTGTTCTCGTTATACAGATTACACATTAAACTGCCATCTTGAATTACAACACTGTATACTTTACAGTTGGACTCCTCGCATAGCATCGAACAACTTGTTTTGGTCCGAATCGAACTTGTGCTGTAAGAGGTTCCATTTAGAGTATAACCTTTGACCCGACAGAATACGCCCATGAATCCTGATCGACCCAAGACTTCGACCTCACAAAGGGTTAATATTCCTGTGTTCGGTTGATTCTTGAGTATGATCGACGTCATAATTATGGGCATCGTACTGGAATTGTGTTCACATAAGTACATCAGTGTAGAGTTAGCTTCGGGAACCTGTCCATACTCTCTATAACATGTTATACGGTTATATACTGAATCAAAAACTTCAATCACAAAATCATGTAATATATACCCAAGCCCTGAAAGAATTTTAATCAAAAATTAGAAAATCATAACTGCGAACTTTCTCGGCCAACATCGCGGTCCAACACAAATCAAAAAGATAACATAACACTTGTCGTGCACGGCTACATGTATACTAAACCAATGATTACATATAGATATATATAATTATGTATTAAGTAGGTCTCATCCATTCTCCCAAGCAGAGTTGTCTCCCCTTGCTGTTGAACGCGGGATAGGCTATCAACACTGTGTGGACCCCCCCCCCCCCCACTCACACACACACAAACCCTCGAAGCCAGACATTTATAACGAATATGATTGGTAAAAGTATCCATGTGAGAGTATTTCATAAAGGCAATAAAATAAATAGTGAGTTAACATGATACACAAATTTAGGCTGTCAGAAAATATATTTTATATGAAAACAGTATGGGGGCGGAACCCGTCTATTGTCGCCGAGCTTCCAGGTGCAACACGAGAGTCCCCGATAAGCCATTACGACGAAAATGCCACCGTTATTGTAAGGGAGTGTTTTCGGCGACTTTCTCGTCTCTCTAGCTTGATCACTGCATTGAGCGAGAAAGTTCATTGGCATTTTCCGACATGGTTTGCCGTTGTCTGTGGTGCAGGACGTAGGGCCTGACAAGAACAGCTGTCTAGTCGTACATTGGCGTGCACGGAAAATATCCCCCGACAGTTGGAATTCAATATAAGAGTAGGCCATAATGTTACTGTCCGGGCAAAATGGCGTGCACCCGTCTTCATTAGCCAAGTCGGAGAAGAACAGTGGAACGTTAAACCTCGATTAATCTCGCTATAGCTTAACGGCATGGGACTCGATGAACATTTTCAGTGACAAGCATCTTCAATAGAAGGCTTACTCTCGCTTTAACTACGTACATCTTATCAAGGCCTTCACATAATACCCTGCATATTTTGGCACTACAATTTTAAAATAGCTATGGCGTATTTCATCTTCCACGACGAGCGTTCGCCGTTAAGCCAACACGAAGAAAAAGGCGACGATCGGCGACTTTTTCTTCGTACTGGCTTGTCGGCGATCCGCGACTTTCAAAACATAAGAGTCACCATTAAGCCAATACCGTAACATAACAGATTAACCTTACCTAAATGACTAGTTGTAATGACGACACCATGTATAAAATAATTGCTAGAATATATGAATGTGTATCCAGTCTCTAGGTGGCCATTATTCTCATCCGATCTATAACATGTGTCTTGATTACCGTCATATGCATACTCCTTTCTGCCATCTATTGTAGTAGATTCTGATGACCCCATGTATGTAGTTGCTTCAGATGAAATATCCCAAACCATCACTTGAACAAAATAAAATAAGTTTGTAATACATAATACGGCGCACTATACATGGCGGTACCCAATTCTCCAGAAGGCTAATACATTAAAATTTAAAAAAAGAAAGTTTTTAATATAAATATAACACGGCACACTACACAGGGTACATTATATCAAAGGTACCCAATTCTCCAGAAGGCTAATGTTCTTTTTCCTTAGTTGCATATATGAATCGGGAGATGTCTCACGTTACGATAGTTCAATTTGATGAGGTCTTGCGTTATAGACAGTCTCTTCGAGTCAGTTGAATATTATTGTCATTATACAGATTCACCCAATGCTCCAAAAGGCTATATTTAAATCAGAAATTCTACATAGCCCAAAATAACTAATGGCTCGTCGTCACACTATACTCTGAACATGTTTGCCCCATTAATATAAGTATACGCATATTATTGTTCCCTTCAATATCTTTAAAGGTTCCGTGGTCTTTAATCTAGCCACATGAAGAATATTTTTAAAAAAATTCAAATCATTTAGGACTCACCACAGCAGCCCTGATGGGCATTATGCTTGAGATTTCTGTTTTTTTTCTGATTCTTGATACATTAATTGCATAACACAATTAATTTGAAGTGACATTTCGATTTTACTTACGACTTGTAAAATATTAGGATGACATACCTTTTTTTTATGGACAACCTTTTTTCCGATTATTTGAGCAAACTTTATCACCATCGGTACTAAACAGTTATAAAACTCCATCAATACAAAATGACATATCAATAGAATATCTTGGTGCACTTGTTTTAAGTAGCCGTTCTCTCTATTTCCAAATCAGGATCTGTTCAGTTTAACCTAACTTATCTTTACATGTATAATTCATTTTTTTTTTTTAAATTCATCTGTTTTAACTTTTGAAAGTGGGTATGGATGTGTCGAGAGGATGTGCCGAGAAGAAGTTGTGGATACTGGTATGTGCTCGGCAACGTTCAGCGATCTCTGAATATCTTGGATTTACCCAACTTGGTTTTAAAAATACAAGAAAGTTATACTTACTACAAATAGCATTTTTATTAAGAATAGTCCAAAATGCAAAACACTGTAGCGCTATATTTCTCATCTTCATTGATTAAAATAATATATAAACTTCAAATAAATTTAGCCGTAAAAGTTAAAAGTCGTCCTTTCATTCACCAAGCTTCAGTTGAACTGACAATAAAATTATTGGGAAATCTTTCCACTAGAGGACAAGACAAAGAATTGAAACTGTTTGTTTTTATTTAAAGTGACGGTGACTTGATCGTAAATTTAGTATAAAGATTCTCAGTATGTCTGTCTGTTTTACAGAGAAACTGGTGAGGCTAGATATTTGTCATGTTACCTTGAAATGTAGCAGTGATTGAAAATGAGTGTGTGGAATGTCGGCTCTTTTTAAACAATCAAACAATTGTATTTCCTTATTCAACGGTCTAATTCAAATGTTATTCGGCGAACCTGTTATATGACCAATAAGCATATGATTTTCAACCCTCTAACAATTCTTCTGAAGACACAGAGTTGCTATATGTTTGCACGTAAAAGGTCAAAATTGTGAAATTTTTGAATACCAAACCAGAGAACTGAAAATCGTCTGAGTCGGTTAAAACAACAACTTTACGCCCTACCGAAATCTTCAAATCTTGATTACGAATCAGCCATGGCAACATCTCTATGGTACATTATAATTTGAATATGTTTGACCAATAATTATGTAAAATTTATGACGTTATATTGTCTTTTAAAGTTCATTGGATAATAAGCCACCTCTGCAATTATTTTGAATAGGGTATGAAATCAGTTACATGTACATGGATTTTTTTTATAGTGTTGAACGCCCCTATGAATCTTTAAAGTCAAACGTCTGCATAATGCTTACATTGTTTTAAATACATTGTTTTATTTTCTTATTCACTTTAATACATCTGGAAACAAAATCAACTATTTTTTTTTATCTTTGTTGTTTCTATTGGTTTTGACTCTTGACTTATCAGTTAAAACGCACAGATCGAAGTATTGAAATTACATCAAAGGGGCACTACTCTTAATGAATATTGAACACCTTTAGTAATGTTTATTTACATAATATTATTTTTGCATTAATAGACTTCCAAATTGATCTTAAAGCCCGTATTCCGTGTAACGATTCCAATTTAATTGCATTAGACCGACCTTGTTGGCGCCTAAAACGCATGCGGGAAACCCCGAGTAAACGCGCATGCTACAGGAAAAAACGGGCATTTATCGAGGACTTTATCGGCCACTTTAGTCTTTGATCCTGCTGATTTAAAGTAACGTCACTTCCGAGATGAAAGTAGGCGTAGATATTGTAATATTTCGTGAATTACTATGTTGAACCACCACACACACAAGTAGACGAGCTGTATTAGCGACGTGTTGTTAGTTTGGTAGCTGTGTAATAAGTGAGGTGTTTCGCATCATTACGTCACACTAATCACGTGATCTTTAGAAAACCCCTCATTTACAACATTCCCCCCCGTTTTATTGGAACTTGGTCACGGACAAGGGTACCAGGGGAATCTTACAACACTTCTGGGGAGATCACACAGGGACCAAACATCTTGTTAAAATCAGTATATAAAATGTTCCATGAACATTGTGTACACAGTAAAATCACCATTAAAACTCAACGCTAGCTTCTGGGTAAGACCTCCAATAAAACAGGACACTTATCTACACATTAAAATCATTATAACGTCTGGTAAAGACTTCAGGTCAGAGTAAAAACATCCTGCTACGTCGGCCAAGGGGAAAGAATCAGCTGGAACCAATTCAGCAACTGTAAGCCTGCTATATATTCCCAAACATAATTGGTTCCAAGTGAATAGACTCCAGGCAAGGTGAAACAACACCAGTTTCTAGATCTGGGAATGAATGTCTGTGTCGCTTCAACCATAACGGAAAGTCTTTCAAGCCTTGCTTAATCCGATCACGGTGGATAACTATTTGTTGTCTTCTGGCATTCAATCGATAAAATGTGAGGTTCACAGCAATACCAAGATAAGGATCCTTGCAAGGAGGTGGCATCTTCTTACTCTGGTCAGCCTTGTAGGACGAATCAATGACATACCTAACATCGCCAAATATGAACCTGATAATGCTATACCACAAAGACCTGCAACCTGCAACCAAAGGATCGGTACCCCACGCTAACCAAGTGGCAAAGATCTCCTTTTTACATTGTTGGGTGCTTATTTCTGCGCTGGTATAACATGAGACCCAGCTACGCTCACTCATCTCTGACACAACCAGCACCATAGGAAAGTTAGTACACCTTTGAATCGTTCCCACCTGCTTGTGTATCAAAACTGTTGTAGGGCTCCAGTCAGAATGAGATGGCATAACATTTTTAGCAGCAGTTTTTGCTCCTATGAAACCTGTCTGAAAATCGACTTTGGTATCAGGATCTACAGACAGCATAGAACCGTGTCCTAAACAAACAAAGCACTTAGAGTATTTCGCAAATCCAGCACTTTTTACACTGGAAATATTTGCTTCAGAAGACGGTATTCGATTTACGGAAGCAACAAGAATCTCTTCTCCAACCGAAAGGGCACCATTCATCACACAGTTATTCTGTACTTTGAAGTACAATTCAATAGTAAAATGGTCGAACATAGGAACCACACCAAAGTCCAAGAAACAACTTTCAAATGTTGTAGTATTACCAGGCGATAAATGACCAGAAATCAGCTCAGAACCGATTCCTTTCAGTCGAACAGCTTTGCCTAATTCTACTTTCTCCACCCCATTCAGAAAGGAAGTTAATATCGGTGACACCATGGCTGCGGTATCAATCACAGCATCAATTTGCTTTTGAAGCAATTGGACAGGCTGAGGCAACACTAAACCCACCCCGGGTGGAGCCCTCCGAACATAGAGGATATCGTCATCATCAATTGGGCGTCCTGGTATTACGACTGACAGAGCGCCCCTGCAAACAGTCGGTTGTAGTTTAAAGGACTTTGCTTATCCTCAGAATCAAATACAGATTGTATGTGCAGTGAGTCCTGGGTACTGGAAGAAACATGTTGCTGTTTATCAATGTCACAACTTGGAGAATTCCGAGGATTCCAGGGAAGCTTGCGGGGAGAACTGGATCTAGGCCAGGGTTGTGCCCGGAAGCCCTGATCAGAGGAACGGTCAAACGTCCCACGGGAATCCTGAGACTGGTTGAGCATCTTCGCAGCCAGTCGACTATAGTTTAATGTACTGCAGCTGTCATATGGCCTATCTTCAGAAATGGGTGTTAGTTGTGTACGTTGATCATGATTGTTACAGGATGAACATCTCGGTTGATTAGCGGCAGCATCACCTGGAGAAATCCGGGGATTCCAAGGCTGCTTACGGGAAGGAAAGTGGTGACGAGAACTAGATGATGATCTGGAAAACTGGCCAGATGATCGGTCAAACGTGTTACGTGCATCTTGAGAAGAACTGTGGTCACCTGAATTCTCATACCAACGCTTGGGCACTGGAGAGCTGAATGTAGAAAAGGGATGTTGGGGTGTAAATATATTCTGTTGAATGAACCGCGTGTCATGACGCAGCATACACTGCTGGGTGTCAAACATTGCTGGTATGTCTGCAGCACCACTCACTTCAGAGGATGGTAATGTCTCCATCTGTTGCATTGGGAGACGTTCATGTCCGGAAGCTGATGGGGATTGTATATGTTGATCATGGGTTGTAATTGATGAAAATCGTCGTTGTGCAGCAGCATCACCTACAGAATCAAGAGAATTCCGAGGTAGTTTGCGGGACAGAAAATTGGGACTAAACCTGGACTGTGACCGGGAAGACTGACCAGAAGAGCGGGCAAACTTTCTACATGAATGCTGAGATGGGTGGACATAAGGATTGGGGAATGGAGACCAGCTGCGATCCGAAGAATAACGACCACCTGAATTCTGATATCCCCGATTCTGCAATGTACAGCTATATCTAGAAAAATGAAGTTGAGATTGAAGCAGCTTGTGTTGGGTGAACCGCGTATCATTACGCAGCAGATGAGTGTCAAACATCGCATCCTTAATCCAAGCTACATCCTTCAGCAGTTGTGGATTCAGAGGTCGAGCTTCAGCTGGTCTTTCAGTAACGCCACAAACGTCATTGGCTGGTGGTGATACTGCCTCAAATATAGAGCTAGAGTCATCAGCAGGGACCGACGACTGAATATTAGGTCTTCCTGATTTGCTGTTTTTTGTGGCGACGTCTAATAAGTTTACAGGGTCTGGAGTCTCAATTAAAGGGTGTGGTGTTATTGTAGCAGATGTAACAGGAGGGGAAGTCGCCTGATGTTTCATGGTTTCCGATGATGGTAACTGTAACCCAACACGTTCTAATACTGAAGTCAGCATTCCATAAGGACTTTTTGTTGTTTCACACTGTAAAGAAAATAGAGCATCACACTTCAAAGACAATTGGTCGTAGAGCTTCGCTTGGCTCGCCTCAAACTGGGCTAAAGTCAACGCCTGGGGTGTTTCTACTTGTCTGTCATTAAAGACGGCGCCAAAGGTAATTCGACCCTCATCAACCCACTTGCGCCAAATATCAGGTTGCAATCTGGTAACCTCAGTTGCATCTGCCATCGTAATGATCCCCAATACTTCTCTCGCTTCAATGATTCTTTCTGCCTCCTCTTTACCAATCTTCTCCAGACTCACTAAAGATAACAAATCAGCGGTCTGCATGTCTATTGGAGCCATTCTCCCCTCTTTAATGAAAACCGACAAAAGAAAATTCAGAAAGTAAAACAGGTTATATTTATATATTTTGATTTAACACCAATTAGCTATAAGTCAATATTCAAAAGATAATTTTGTCATAGATTATCTTCCATACACCAAGTATAATTGACTATTTATGCACCTTTATAAATAATAGGTGCAACAGGGACTATAACTGGTATAACTTGAAGAACCGACTTGAAAAAGTCAGCAAAAATATTAATTTATTATTCAGATGAGAATTGAGTAAGTTTTCACTCAATGTACACCAGCACAATTTGCACAATTCGTGAAAATTATCGGGAATAAATAAACTGACTTAGATTAATTAGAAGTTGTAATTTTTGGCAGCAATGACCGCCTATAATAAAGTGTAACTAACGCGGTCGTCAATGAAAACAAATCACGTGACCACTTTTCTTCGTTTACGTGAAACAAAGAATAAATAATCTGTATCAATGGATTTAAGCTGTAATCTTTATTATTGTTGTAGAAATGTCGCATATTTACTCTTCTCTCTCCTTTCTTCTTGTAGGCACTTGTAGGACCGTCAGAAAAATCTCTGAAAGCTATGACCTAGTTTTCAAGCGTGAAATTTACAACACACCTGATTGACTCGACCAACTTGAAATTGCTGAATCAGCACTTTCTTCAGTCGATAAACAATAAACCAATATTCAATCGTAGTCGTAGACGAGTGAATTTACGGGCGACGCCAATGTAATATTTCGTGACTTACTATGCATACTCCTGCGCAGTGTTTCGTTTGATTAGAACTAATCCACTTCACACTGCTATCTTGAGTGAACATTGTTGTGCTAAATTATTATTGGTCAGTAGTGCCATTACCAACCAATGACCTACATTGTAACAAACAATATCGGGGTTAACCAGACCTCAAAATATGTTACCGCAATGTATCTAGTGACAATCGCGACTTGTTTACGTCATAACCCGCGAAATTTATTATGCTCGATTATCCAATGCCAACATGTTTTCTTCGTCGGCCATTTTGAAAATTATGCCGAATGCGAGAAGAGGGGAGGGATTTGATTGGACGTTAAAAAGAGACACGCCCCGCCCAATTTCAAGAATATGACTTCTATCCAGCAATGGTAAGAGAGGGATTTCTCGCGCCATTGCAGAGAGGGATTTCTCGCGCCATTGCTTCAGGAATATGCTTACTATGTTGAACCACAAAATACACAAGTAGACGAGCTGTATTAGCGACGTGTTGTTAGTTTGGTAGCTCTGTATAATAAGTGAGGTGTTTCGCATCATTACGTCACACTAATCACGTGATCTTTAGAAAACCCCCTCATTTACAGCAATATCATAAAAACAACACAATTAAATGGGGATTAAAGTCTTACTTTCCTGCAGTACCAACGGAAGTAATTCCCCGTCAGACCGGGTGACATCCTTACTGCGCTGCTGCTACGGCAAAAGAAAATGTCATTATGTGCATGGTAAAAGCGTGGTTGAAAAGCCAGATGCCGTACTGTGATCTCCGAGCGGACAAACCGGATAATCAACCCAATAATCAACATCCAAAAGACACTCTTCCGTTCTCGTGTGCTCGCCCTCGGCTTCTCGCGGCGAGATGTTGAGATTCTGTAATGGCCGCAATAGGCTTCCATAATTCCAAGCCATGACTTTATTTTGTTACGCACCACTGATCAGGGAAACTGTGATCACCAATATCATTCTGGCGCACGATTCTTAAAGTAGCTAAGTCTCTATCTCAATATCGCCCAAAGTCTTCGGCATTCAAAACACGAATTATTTGTCAATTTAAATCAACACTGATGTTGTCATTTTACCGGGAAAATATGGGCTTCTGATATCCAATATTTGAGACAAAATAAACATTTTACGATTGGTACACGAGTCGTGTACCATAATGCGTTTCAGCCCCAGTTCTAGCAGGAGACTCGGAGAACAAGGCTAGACAATTGCACCAAATCAGATGTAGACTGGAATAACCAGACACTCGAAATAGCCACTCTATTAAAACGTCTGGCGTATTTCGCCGAACATAACTGATTTGAAATTAGAGTACAAACGAAAACGATTTGATGTAAATCAGTTTGTATACATTCATATTACATTATCATGCGTTGTGACCCATTTGTGTCAATTTTTATGTCCCAGATATTAGCGACTTAGCTCCTTTAAATATTGGATATCAGAAACTTATCGTTTCACAGAAAGATAACAGCATCTACGTTGATTTAAACTGACTAATAAGTCGTGTTTGTAATGTCGAAGACTAGGGCCTATTGGGGATATTGAGTTTAAACTCGCTCCTTTAAGGGGAGATAACTACATTGTAGCAAGTCGATATAGACCATCATTAATGTTCCGATTCACTTAATACAGGGTTCTTTGTCCTGCTCAAACTGTTTTCCTAAATTTTCGTTGCACGTATGAGATTGTTAATTGAAATTCTTGACATACTATAAACATGTAACTGCAGCTACAAGCCGCTTAACTATGTTGTCCTTGCGCCTCCTAAACCCTGAATAGTTTGCAAAATCTGCCAGAAATTGTGATTTCAAACCATCTCTTTCGATTGTTGACCACTAAACACTAACTAAAAAGGCCATGCGAAAGGGGAGAAAGGGAACAGAAACATTTATGACTAATTTAATTATTCTCTTCCAACTGACTGGACCCATAACGTATCTTTTAACCCCACTAAACCTAGTCTGTCACACTCCTCTGATAAAAGTTTTTGCCAGAATTGGTCAAAACAATCTGTCACCATTAGTAGGCGATTCATGTTTGTTTACTTCCAGATAACAAACCTGACAAATAAGTTTAACATCCACTCGACACAAACTAGGTAATTTCGGGACTAACACGTGGTTCAATATTTCAATAATTCGCTCGCATGTAGGGGTCGTTAGCACTAGCACGTAAGAGGATACTGGACCCGTATAGAAAACCCACGAGGTTGTACAGACGAACCTATTCGTTGTCACGTACAACCGGTAAATCGAAACACGTCAGTTGACTCAATGACAGACCGGGTACAAAACTGATACGTTTTTACTGTAAAGTGTACTAAGAGAATTAGGGGCATCGTTAAAACGAGCCACTTTGTTGTTGTTTTATTGATAGAATCTTGTTAAGCAATATTTTAACGTAATAATCAATAGCATATTAATTAAATTTATTGAATAACAATTTAGCTCAAGCTGTCTGATACAAACTCAATAACCGATATTGTAAACATGTATTTATTGTTCATGATATGTGAATCAATTTAGCTGAAGACAAAATAAGGCTAGAAACAAAAAAAATAGGTTGCCAGGCAACGAAACATACGCCCACACAGCAGCCAAATCGTCCGGGCAGTCAACAAGAGTTGTCGCATATTAAGGAATTATCAGAAAATCATTAGAATTTGTTTGGTTTTTATAATCAAACATTTTTTTTTAAATCAGATAATAATTGTGAACTCCACAACCTTTATATAACATATTTTCACACTATTCGCATACAAACGGCGGCCATTTTGTCCGTCAATTTTGGTCCGATTTTCCCAAATTCAAACTCAGCCTTCATTACCATGTAACGGTGATATAATCGAACGTTTTTTTAAATCCGATAACAATTTTGACCTCCAGAGGGACCACAAGCTAAAAAGGGCAATTTTTCGGACAATCAGGGGCCATAATTCAGGAAGTTACGATCCGATGGGCGCAAATATCGGAAGGAACCAAGATCTTTGGGTTATAAACATACATGTCAAGTTTCATCAAAATTGGTTCAAAACTGTGACCTCTATAAGGTCCACAACCTTGATATAACATATTTTCACACTATTCGCTTACAAACGGCGGCCATTTTGTCCGTCAATTTTGGTCCGATTTTCATGAAATTCGAATTCAACCTTCATAACCATGGAACGGTGATATAATCAAACGTTTTTTTAAATTCGATAACAATTTTGAACTCCAGAGGGACCACAAGCTAAAAAGGGCAATTTTTCAGACAATCAGGGGCCATAATTCAGGAAGTTACGATCCGATGGGCGCAAATATCGAAAGGAACCAAGATCTTTGGGTTATAAACATACATGTCAAGTTTCATCAAAATCGGTTCAAAATTGTGACCTCTATAAGGTCCACAACCTTGATATAACATATTTTCACAATATTCGCGTTCAAACGGCGGCCATTTTGTCCGTCAATTTTGGTCTGATTTTCACGAAATTCGAACTCAACCTTCATAACCATGCAACGGTGATATAATCAAACGGTTTTTTAAATCGGATAACAATTGTGACCTCCAGAGGGACCACAAGTTAAAAAGGGCGATTTTTCGGACAATCAGGGGCCATAATTCAGGAAGTTACGATCCGATGGGCGCAAATATCGAAAGGAACCAAGATCTTTGGGTTATAAACATACATGTCAAGTTTCATCCAAATCGGTTCAAAATTGTGACCTCTACGCTGTTCACAAGCTAAAAAACGTGATTTTTCGTACATTCAGGGGCCATAACCCATGAAGTTACAGTCCGATACATGCCAATATCGACAGGAACCGAGATCTTATGGTGATAAACCTATATTTTAAGTTTAATTGAAATCGGATAAAAATTGTGACCTGTAGACTGTTCACAAAAAAAATGTGGACGGACGGACGGACGGACGGACGGACGGACGGGGGCGACGACAATATACGTCCACATAAAAATGTGGGCGTATAAAAAAAAATACATGATATTATGTAAACGTAAATGAAATGCTATAAATGAGTATGTTTATTTCCAGGATGAATTATACAGAGTTTGCAATCGGCTTGTATTAAACTACACGTTGATAACCAACACGGATTTAACACGCATTATGCAAATTAAATATTTTTTCTTAAAATGACATTATGAGAGACCAGATAAAAAGTTGACAGTTCTCGCTATAATAATTAAAAAATAGATAATGTAAACAGAATTTCAGTCCGAACCGAGACATAGCTTTTGAATCTAGCCTCGGTCATCATTACCTTAAACTTGAGGGTTTACGTCAGAGTTGGGTGATTGTGTATAGCTTGATTAAAATCTATATGAAACAAATATTTCCTCTACTTTCAGCAGCCTATTCAGAAGATAAAACTATATCGTTTAAAAATGAAAAATTATCTTGGTCAGCCGCAATCAATAGTTTAACATCGGAGCTCAAAATAAATCATGTTCATTTGCTAAATAAAGAGAATATAAAGAAATCCCTCGAATCACAATTTAACTCCTTCTACCACATATCCTCTAACTCTAATAACAGCAAATTACGTACATATTTCATTTCAAAACCTACTATTACGAACTCTCCAGACTATCTATATTCCGTTAAAAATAGTGACCATAAGAAAGCTATGACCACACTTAGACTCAGTATACACATCACTTAGAAATAGAGAGGGGTCGATACAAAAAATTCCTGTTGATCAGCGTCTATGCAAATTTTGCGATTTAAATTTAATTGAAAACGAGCAACATTTTTTGTTACACTGTAGCAAGTATGAAAAAATACGCCAAGCCCATTTATACCCAACCTTCTCAGCAAATCCTATGATTTCCTACAACTTCCTTAATCTGTTTAACCCACCAAAATTTATTGCCAAGGCAGTGGCTTTATATGTGTTTTTAGCTTTTGATACGAGAGCGAAATCAAATCTGGTGGCAACTTCATCGAACTTAAACGCATTAGATTTACATGTAGTATTTTGTCTATATGAATGCATGTGTATGTGCATGTATTATTAAATGTATGACTATACTATGTATAAATGTATATGTATGCATGCTGTCCATAATGGACGTTTTGATGCAATAAACTTCTTATCTCTTACCAAAGGAAAATATGTAATACGAAGAGAAATATACACAACTATAAATACAAAATATTCCATAAATGTATAATACAGATAGGCCGAAAAACATTACGAATAGAAAACACAAAATATTCCTGATTATTAAGTCTTTTGTCTCTAACTTTATATGGTAACGGTCAAAAAACCGTGGGCTAAATCTCGGAAAAAATCGTAAGGAAACGGTCAAAAACCAAAAACATTTGGGCAGCCTTTTGGAAATAATTCTCTGATTCTGAATAGGTCGCGCTCTGTTTGGTGCACAGATTTTCGTCCAAAGCGTTATTGTATTCCTTATATACGTTTTAATATATCACTTTGTTGGAAGCGGGGGGCGGGGGAGTACGTGCGCGCTGTATAAGATCTAACATCTATCATTGAATCAATTGGCGTATTATTTCGATTCCACGCGCTTGTACATGACAGTGCAGTGGCAAGATGGTCGTCTGTCCAACCTCGTGGGTTTTCTCCGTGTCCTCCGGGTCCCTCCCGACTGCTATTAAAGACCTACGTGGAATCGAATTATTAAAACAAATTCAACCGTGTTAATCCCGAAATGGCCTAGTTTGTTACTAGTGTACATTAAACCCCATCTCTCTCTCTCTCCTCTCTCTCTCTCTCTCTCTCTCTCTCTCGCTCTCTCTCTGTGTCTCCCTCTCTTTCTCTCCCGTTAAAGCGGGAATTTCATATTTTCCAAGAAAGTCAAAACATATTTATTTCTATGTCTTTTGCTTAATAGGTCAACTCGCTGTTATACAATCATAGGCATTATTTTCACACTTACAAATCCTTCACATTAGAAATAATATCACAATAACCTCCTTTGTTTTTCCATTCCCCCCATGGAATAGCTATCTTCAAACGTTTGAATTTAAAGTTGAAAATGATATTTTTTGACAATTTCTCAACTGCCAATAGTGAATTATAGGATTATTCTTTAACAAGGTAGGACTGTTTATAGATACCATCTATTTTAAGGCTTTATTTTAATATATTTTAAAAATATAACTTAAAAATATGAAATTGCAGCTTTAAATAATTTACCACGCTCGTTTGTATGATAAAAAAAATAACATGTAGTCTAGATTATCAAACGATAATTTCCATGAGGACATCTGGAGGGTCCTGAAAACCAAGAGTATATATAACCAAATAAGATTATCATGTGACCAACCATGTGGTTAATTTGGCGGGAGTTGTGGCGTCTTTGGGGTTATACAGGTCACCACAACTAAAGCTCAAGAATGGCTACTTCAACTTATGAAGAACTTAGACGTAAAAACATCGAAGACAACAAGAGGATTTTAGCACAACTAGGTCTTGTGAATCCGGTGAGTTGACAGGAGTAAATGTTAAGTTGTGATATGTTTCGTTACCTAGTCAATTTTATGTTAAAAAAACTAGTTCATAATGATCAACAAAGACACGTGTTCTGACAGTATCCGTAGTACTTTATTATGATCATTGTAAATTAAAAATGACAATTTTGCGTATACACATGTACCTTTATTATCAAATATTGATATAAATTATTGTCTTTTGTAAGTCAAATTAATAGTGGATTTGGGTAGAGTTGATTTGGACTTGGATTACCCAGGCTCCAGATCCATCGAAGTCCAAGTCAAATCTACCCAAATTCCCGCAAAACCCAAATCGACCCAAATCCACTATTAATTTAACTTACAAAAGACAATAATTTATATCAATATTTGATAATAAAGGTACATGTGTATACGCAAAATTGTCATTTTTAATTTACAATGATCATAACGTTTTCATGCGTCAAAATGAACCTCATCGACTTCCAATCAAGTTCTGAAGAGGTTTAAGATATTGACTTGAGACAAACAAGTATATTGATTTTCAATGAATTTTGAACAGCTAAATCCATGATATTATATGTTCCATATACTCAACATTAGCATGGGGAAGAAGTTTATAAAAAACCTTACAAATTCTAATGATTTTCTGATAATTATATACTTAATAAGTTGTTCCTCTTACTCTTAATCAGATTTTAGTGTATTATGAATGTTCATTACCGAAAAAAGTAAAAATATGTGACAACTCTTGATGACTGCTTGGACGATTTAGCTGCTGGTGGTGTATGTTTCATTGCCTGGCAACCTATCTTCTATCCACTCAGTACAAGAGTTTTAGAGAACTTAATATTACTTTATACTTATTTTAAGAACCGTCTCTACACTTGCAAGGAAAAGATCTTAAATTAAATATATTTATATTTTTTTTTTCACTCGTTCACAGTTTCGTCCAATTCAAAAAGTTGTTAAGAAGGGAGTCAGAAAAGCTACTCCATTGCAAAATGTTCTCCCACGACCGAAAACTAAGAAAAGACCTATTACAGATATTGAAGAAGATTTAGAAAATTGTGGATCTTTAAGAGAGGGTCGTAGAAAGTCTGCAAGAATTCAAGGAAAGGTAAGTTATATACAGGTACTAAGGTATAGCTTTGCTAAACTGGACTGAAGTTTAAGCAAGAATTCCATATTTACTAAGAAAGTCAAAACAATTATTTCTATGTCTTTTGCTCAATAATAAGTTGTCAACTCATTATTATACGGTCACAGGTATTATTTCTCGCACTTAAAAATCATTCACAGCAGAAATAATAACACAATTACCTCACTTGTTTTCCTGTCTCAACTTTCAATGTCTGTTATTATAGCCGTCAAAAGTAAAAGACGATGAGTACATACCAGATGAAGATGAAGAATCTGACGAAGAAGATGAAAATGGGCATAAAGTGAAACGAAGAAGAACTACAACAGCTACTCATGTTAAAATTCCAGCCAACAGACCTAATTTCTATGGTGCTGTTGAAGGTAAATTTTTCTACTTTCTACACCATTCAAACTTTCTACACCATCTTTGCTAAGCAGAAAAGACATTTGATTTGTTGTAGCTTTGAAATATAACTTTGATCAGGGGTAGAAACTAACCTAAAATGGTCACTAGCCATTTGGGCTAGTAGCTTTCAGATCTTACTAGCCCAGCCAACATTCTACTAGCCCAGTAAATTCTGATTTAGACTGTTGTTTTGTTCATCATTAATCAATCAAAAACACCAAAATACATGCAATTTATTTTGGCACATTTTAATAATACAACAAATAGACATATAAATTATAATTCAATTTGGCACATTTAAATTCATTTCATATTTGTCCTTTGGAAGTTTAAGTAGATATTGAAGAGATTTAGCTACGATACTTTAATATTTATTTAAATTTGTATTTATATTTCATATATGTTTTATAAATTCAGTTGTGATGTGCAAAATAATATGATGTAATGTCCTTAAAATTTAATATCATAATAAGTTGTCACCGAATGATGAAGTTATTTATAGATTAGCAATAGCAGAGCACGTGTATTTACCGTTACGGGTGTCTTCATTGCCGTAATATATCGCTATTATAAAATCTTTTAACATCCATGTTCTTCGCTAAATTGCTTGATGTATCAACGATTATGTAACCGATAGGCGATTTATGATAATTAACCTGAAATAGGACTGAAAAGTTATTCAATTATATCGACTTTCGCTTCATAATTCATAGAGGTGTAAACAGAGGCTGTTCCGTGTCCTCCCTCGTTATCATACAACTTCAAAAAATCAGCAAGCTCGCTTGCTTAGATTTCATACCGGTATGGCGAAATAGAACAGCCAAAGATTAAAAAAACGTAAATAGTGATAGCGACGATTTTCGGAAGTTAGTTTTATGACAGTGTTCATTAAGTATAAGTTATCAATTATTACAACCACCAAAATATCAGGTCGCCACACGGGCTAATTGATTTTGAATTTCATTTGCCCGTAATGACTTTTACTCGCCATGGGCGACCGGGCGAGCGTTGGTTTCTATCCCTGTTTGATTCTAAATAAGTGGGAGTAATAATTCTTTGTATGCAGTTTCATTAGATGAATGTCTAGACTGTTGGCATTTGGAAATAAAAAAAAATGTGTTAATTCCATTTTGTCTCTTGTAGGTGTTGATGTAGGAACCGTTTGGTTAACAAGAATGGAATGTTGTCGAGATGGTGTGCACAGGTATTATGTCATCTTTATAGAAAACTACCTCTACAAGCTTTATAAATAAGATATAGCCCTGAAACGTATGCTAAAAGATAATACTTTGACCCATATCCAAGCTAGTAGAACTTCTCCGGGTTGTCCGGTTTCTTTCTGCTGCTAAAGGCCCCTGCATGAAAACAAATTATGGAAATATAATTGAACCATATGTAAGTTTCGAAATTCTAGAATTTTTTTTGAAAAATAAGCAAACATTATTTTTATTAGTATTGTTAGATTTACGTTGCGCTTCATTACACAAGTGTTTCTACATGCTTTTTCGTTAAATTTTTGATGTTATAATGACAACATATGAAAAGACTATCCAAGTTGAAAATTGTTGGATTTTCATCATATTCTATCTACACCTTGGTAAAGGAAATCTGATAAACATTGAGTGGCTCTTAAATTTAATATCTATAAGTATGAATTTAAAAATTCTAGGCCTCCTAGATTCTCAAAAAATGTATAACAATAATCACTTCTAAAATTGTTTTAGACCTCCTGTTTCCGGTATCCATGGAGGTGAAAATGGAACATATTCTATTGCTTTATCAGGTGGATACGAGGATGATATTGACCTGGGGGAATGCTTTACATATACAGGAGAGGGAGGAAGAGATCTGAAAGGAACAGTTGAAAAACCAAAGGTTAGGCTTTCAATTGATATATATATATATGATTTATTACTTTTAGACCTACGGTTGCGGGTATCCATGGTGGTGAAAATGGAACCTATTCCATAGCTTTGTCTGGTGGTTATGAGGATGATATCGACCTTGGGGAATGTTTTACTTATACTGGCGAGGGAGGAAGAGACTTAAAAGGAACTGTTAATAAACCAAAGGTTTGAAAATTCAAAGATCAATTAAATGGCTAGATAGTCCAAACTGTATTAATGTTATTTGGGCTTTTACTTCATGATTGATGCTTAAAAGATGACGTCTCTCATACAAACTGTGGGAATTAATCATATTATTTGGACTAAAAACATAGTCAAACTAATTTATTTATCAAAAGTTTTCTTTATATCCCTACTACACTATAAATACTTTTGTGGGAAAACACATCTTCAAAGAAGAATTCTTAGTTGTGTACAGGGCTTTCCTTAAATGTAAAAATCTATTGCCAAATTTATTCAAAAGCTTCAGTTCAAATACTTCATCCGTTTGGACATACGCTAGACTCGGTCACAAATCCGTCATCATTTTCATGTCCTGATTTATTTCCTTCTTACCTCAACCAAAAACGTTTCGAGTAATCTGGATTCTGAATATTCCGAATTACAGCATCAATCAGCGGGTTCCGTCATACAATTTGTGTACAATTAACATTGGATAATCTGGCCTTCAATCAGTGGGTGTTAACCGACAAGCAATCACCAATCAATTGTCGGTGAGCATAAAACATGTGTCGGTCTTTGTTGATTACCTTGATGATTTTGTAATCACTTGGTATAAGTATTCAATTTGGGCGTACTACAGTATCCAACATTTTCAAGCGAAAAGATGAATTCCAAAAGTGGTTTAAGGGCGTGGACAAACAGAACCTGTCAGTCAATTAGTTGGCCAATCAATCATAAGGCTTGGATGACAAGTTCTATTTAGTCAACTTTAGATGCTTACATGTATACATATTCAAACTAAATTGTTATGCAATTGTTTAATATGATGTAATAAAATTTTGAATGTGCAGAAAGTGTTATGATATTTTAAGTTAAGTTATCTACAATATTCAAAGGGAAAATAATACTTCCGGCATAATTGAGGCAATTGAGTTTTCGTAAATGCTGTCTAATCTGGCATATTGTATCGATACCGTACGATGTCGGAATTGCCAGAGTCCACTGACATGAATACCCCCCCCCCCCCAAAAAAATTAAATGAATCATTGGTTACCAATGGAAATGAATTTTAATTTTTCATTGAAATATTGCATGTAAATCTTATTTCTGTTTTAACTTATTTCAGAATCTTCGAACAGCACCACAATCTAGAGATCAGACATTAACACGTGGTAATTTGGCTTTAAGTCGTAATGTTGATACAGGAAATCCAGTTAGAGTGATACGTGGATATAAATTAAGAAGTCAATTCGCTCCTGATGAAGGTTACAGATATGATGGTATGTATCATTTTAATTTTCCAATTATTTTAAAATTTCAGTTTTGTCAGCATGGTATGGTGTTTATCACGTTACATCAGAGATTTTGAGAGAAAATGGTAATTTGGTTGTGTATGCAATGCAAGATGGGAGAATTGTTTGGATAACAGCATTTCAGCCTACTCTGTTGCACAAAAATGTCTACTGAGGCAGAAATGAAATAAAATGAAGCTTAACGTCCTACTGTCTGAACAACTAGACAGCTGTCCTTGTCAGGCCCTCCGTCCTGCATCAATAACAAGGGGAAAACAAGTCGGAAAATCTGTATGGCCTTTCTCGGCCAATGCAGGGATTGAACACCAAACCTCCAGCCTAGCGCGCCAGGGTCTTACCCACCATGATCACCCCTACTAAGACTGACCTTGGTTCCTGAAAAACATGAATTGACGAAAATCCTGTTTTAATCTCTTCTGTTGTAAATGGACTACATCCAATATTGGTTTCATTGAGATTATTTTAATATTTATCATATTGTATTTTACACAGGTTTATACACTGTTGAGAAATGTTGGTTTACCACTGGTATGTCTGGTTATGGTGTGTGGAAGTTTGCATTACAGAGATGTAAAGACCAGGCCCCACCTCCATGGGATATAACTCAGGTTAGTAGTTTCATTTGTGGCTTTATATTGTCGTCACCACCATCCATCCTTTGTCCTCGATCGAATTGACTGAAATTTATACACATTAATTAAAGTTCATGATTAGTTTGAAATTTATATACTGTGCATGAGATGAAGAATCCTATTGCTTTCTGATACTAGCAGAGTTATCAAACCTTTTTTCCATTGATCATTTCTTGTAATATTAATGTTACAGGATGAGAAAGAAATTGGACAGGAATCCCCCAAAAAGGTGAAAAAGTCAAAGAAAGATGTTGCAGACGTGGACACAAAAACCACAAAAGAATCTACAGGGAAGTTAGTTCGAAGCGATTCTAAAGATTCCACGCTTTCAAAAGCCGATTCTGGAATCGAATCTGATTGTTGTTCTGTTGCTGGTAACCAAGCTTAGATGTTTTTCTTAGGCATGATTTGAGTAGTGCTGTAATTGTAGACACACAAAGTTAGAGTTGTCTTTCTTGTGTTTTGTAATGAGAAGATATTTTTTGTTTGCCATGCCCCCTGCCATAAGTAATTTCAACTTGCCGACTAAGTTTTATTTTTCTTACAGACAAATCTTCAAACTAAACTTTTATGCAAAATTTTGCTCATTGATGGACTTTCCCGTTTCCTATAAATACCATTAAAATTAAAGATCTTGTCTGTCAGAATAAATGAAGTCTTTATCGCATGAATAAACTTTCCTCAACCTTTTCTACATGAATAAATACCTGAAAATGACACACAAGTTTATCTAACTTGTTGAATAAAATCTTTCCCTACAATCTATATGATGCAGGCAGTTCGGTCGCATGCATTGACACACTGAAACTTATGTTAGGTTATGAGTTTCCCGCAGTTTAAATACCAGCGATTCATTTACATGAATAAACAATCTAAAGAGGTTAAATTTAGTTATTCATCATCCACACCAAGGTCAAGTAAAGCTAAAATTTCATCACCATGAAAAAAATATGTAGCCTCAACTGTATTGTTGCTGCCTGATACAATATTTAACATGCTAGTTAATAAGGGGTGACAAGAGTAGAAATAATGTTAAGTGTGATGCCATGTTTTTAAATCTGTGATGCTTTGCTTTTAAATCATAGTTGATAACTATAGAATCTCTTTAGCACCTACATCAATTGTAAATAATGTATCATTTCATCACACTGTGCTCAGTTCTCACCAAGATCTCAATTTAAAGTTTTAACTGCATCGTGATCATGAATACAAATATAGTTTTTCATTTAAATAAAATTTCTTGTATAATTTAGCAAATTAATGGTATAGTATATGTTTTACCAAATCATTCCAGTCAGAAATAAAAATGACTATCCCAGTTTATTGTATGATAAAATGCCATAACATTTTGAAGTCCCATTGTATATATATGTGGTATCAAATCAATAATGCCTCAAATTTTCTATTTGTTTCATTGTTTTGCATGTTGTGTTTTTATCATCCTTATTTTTTTAGGTTGAAGAAATAAGTAATTTCTATGAAGTTAATTATGTAATTGTATAAATTCATTCTATCATTGTTATCAATAGAATTAAATTTTATTTTACAAAAAGTTTGTGTTTATGTATCTGAACTTATTTGGAAGCTTGACTAAATATATAGGTATTTGTCAATCTGATTGAAATGCAGACCTTATTTCGTTTGGTTTTTTTTTACTTGTCTTTACTATACTAGGATCTGAAAGAGTTATCATTGACGCGTTCTGGATAATGTGAGGGATTAAATAATGTGAGTGATTAGCCAATGAAACGGTCTGTTACGACAAGCTTTAGGTATGTGGTGCACAGAACTGTGGGTACCGTAATCCACTATTTACATCAATGCTGATTGGTTAATCAAATGTCTGACTTCAAAGCCCCTCATATGGCATCTCATGTGACCTATCGCTCCGGTCGACAGTGACCTTTTTTTTACTGCTGAAAGTGCCTTTTCCCAGACCCAAATATGAATGTATCATATGAACGTTTGCTTCGACAAAAATATCAGCCAAATAGCTCTTGGAATGGCTACAGATGCAAGGAAATGATGTATAATTATCTTGGGGATCCCCCCCCCCCATCAGCTCTACGGTCAGTGCCCTCATTTTGCGCCCTGCCCCCCCTTTCAAAATTCCTAGATCCGGCCCTGCATAATTAACTCTCAATGTCTCTGATAAATTGTAAATTTGGATGTTGTGTCTTTGATGAAGTAACTGTGACTTTGTTTATTATCGTGACAATCAAGACGATAATTGTGTCGCTGATTATAGTGAGATGTCAGCTCTTTATACCTTATGCTGCTTTAAACTTGAAGGCAAAAGAAACCAGGTCATTCACAAATATACACCTGGGATAAAAAAGCCTTCCACAAAAATCTGCGATGCATAATATGAAGTGCTTGTTAGGAAATAATACTCATTGCAGTACCAGTTTGAAATGAAAACAAAATATCAATTATTTTAAGACGTTTGTAAAGAATTTTATTGCAAAGCATTTTTACTTTTAACATTTATTCCATGGGTTATAAAGACATTCTACTCAAATGCCATGAAGTAGAGATCCATTAAATATAATAAAATGTCTTTAGAACTACAAGATGACCTCATTATAATCCTGTTCCAATTAAATTTGTACCCTGTAAATACTATAGACAACCCTCTATCTGATTCAAATATAGATCTATGTTTCGTCTTATACGTATTGCAGTTCAAGTACCAAGTCTCGCTTTGAACTTGAAACAACAAATAAAGGGAAAGCCGGAATATTCTTTTTAGGAAAGGTTTGTATATTATTTCATATCAATGTACTTGACTACATCAAGATCTTACCGCTTGAAGTGAAAGGTCGTGTTCAGGGTGATACGAGCAGCTTTTGACTTGATGACATCAGACATATGATTACCCAATCAGCATTAATGTTTCAAGTGGGTATTTGGAAATACAACTTTCGCTATGCACCGCAGGTCAAGAACTTGAAACAACAGACCATTGTATTGGCTAATCCGTCGAATCAACAACAATGCGGGTTAAATAAAAAGTCTTTCAGATGGCAGAATAGTAAAGACAATTACATGTAAAACTAAATTATGAACTACGAAATGAAATGGATCTGAGTTTTAATTAACTGGAGTATAGTCGCTGGAACCCAAATATCAGAATTATAGTGAGGTCTTGGTGTAACAACTTTTTAAGCCACAAACTCATCAATATAACAAACAATAATTTTCTCTTCCCAATAGCGCTGTTTTCTAATCTTAATGACCTCTATTATTCTTGTAAGACATAAACGCAGTATTCCTGGAATTTGACAAAAATTCATTAATGCCTCTTAGTTAAAAATCTCTTGTGAAGTACACAACCTTGTTTGAACTTTGGTTTGAAAGGAGATATATAGAAAATACATGAAACCTGTATTCCTACCAACAGCCATTTTCAGATCTACAGCCATATGACCAGCGATAATTACTGACTTTGTTTTGACTATTCAGATATACCATTAACAAAATGGCCAAGAAACCAATGAAAATGGGTCTGGAATATTAATTATCAGTCTGGTTACAAATACAATTATCTTTCTGTAGAATAAATCTAAGTATTTACAATGCCCTGATTAAATGCATCTAAACCTATAATACAGCATTCTTTAAATAAATTAATTTGTATTTTACAATATTAAGAAATCTTCACTTTTTGTAATATAATAAGATTTGTATACCTTAAAATGGCTTATAACAATACAGATGTGATTTGTAAAATTTGATTTATCTAAGCCTTATATTATTTTATTGAAAATAAAGAACAAATAATGTAATCCATGTTAACCTTACATCATTTATATTTTGACCTACAATGAAAATTTGATTTTTAATAAATTTATGAAATATTTGAATTATGTTGTTTAACAAGTAGATGACACAATACAAGCTGATAACTTTTACTAATAGTATAAACCTTTGAAGGAAAAAATACAAGACATAACAATATTTATCCATAAAACACAATTCTTCAGACTTTTGGAACATTATATGTATGATAAAACTGTTAGTGAAGGTAATTTTACATACCAATGAAGTGTTTAAGCAGGAACAGCAGAATCTGTTTCCTACATTACAATATTTATAACAAGATCAAGAATTTATCATCACAACCTACTTTTCCACAAATAAAATCTTTTTTTTATATATATATATCGGTTCGCTTTATAAAATAATGGTGACGTTGGCAGTACAAAATTTTTTGTCTTCTGACAAACTGACTTGGAAAACATGTTAGACTGAAATTATTTGTTCAATTATAAAATTCTATAGTATATGCAACAGTACCAGGTTCATTGCTAGTGTCACAATATATCTATTCAAATATCCTTTGTTCATAGTAATAATTTTCTCTCTTAGATTGCTTTGTGCAAATCATTCACAAATTAATTAATTTGTAAAATATAATTCTAATAAAATACAATTCATCCTCATTTCATTGTTGAACATCTTTAACAACAAATTGAGGCCAATTGCTTTTGTATAATAGTAAACAATCAAATTTTATAACATAACATTTTATAAACAAATTTTATAAACAATAAATAAATATAGCTATACATACATTGAATATATTAACAGCGCTATTGGGTTTACCGTATTTAATATAGGCATACAAGATCACATTCCCATCTGAAAAATTCTTCTGCCAAAATGGTCCTTTAATTTGCAGTTTTTTTGCCAAAAAAAATGAGCATTGCTTTCAGAAAAATTACTTTTAATTCATTTCAGGAAAAGGATTGTCATGCTTCCATTGAATGTTTTTTTTGTATGCCTATATTTTTGAATAATAGATTTAATGCCCTTTCTCTTCCAGGCAGATTCTTTAATATAACAAGAATTTTAAAATAATCAATTAATTTTTTATATACATATATAGCCTATATACATTATTTACATGAATATTCTATTCTGTCATGACTTCGCCTTCGTAAAAAATATCTGCAATTAAAAGACAATTGAATACATTTAATGGACAAACTTTTCAATGCAAAATTATAAAAGTAAAGCTGTCTAGTCGTTCAGATGGGATGAAAAATCGAGGTCACATGTACACATTGGCGTGCACGTAAAGATATCTTAGCAGTTGCAATTCGGCCATAGCGACGCTGCCCTGGCAAAATTACCCCTCATAGCACACTGTATGGCGTATGTCCGTCTTCATTAGCCCAGTTCGAGGCAGAAGAGTTCGACGTTAAAGCCCATTTCATTTCATTTCTAAAAAAAAATGATCTTAATCTAGGGTGGACTGCCATGTAAGAAATGGATACAAATACATCCCAAAAATATGTAATTGGTATAAGTCAAACAAACTATTTAACAGCTTGAAACATTAAGAACATAGACTTACTTTGTGGTAATTTCTAAAAGTTTTGCTGTCTGTGCGTAAAGCCTGACAAAATTCCTGAATTAATTCTGGAGGCAGATTCAGTTTTGGTAAATAATCTGATTGCAGATAGATTATCACTTCCTCTCCCTACAAAAATATTATAGAAATTAATAAATACTTTCTCAGACCCAGCAATATACAAACTACATAGAGAGAAGAAAACATAGTAAAATAAGAGTTCATCAAGCTAAATTCGAGGTCATTTCTGGAATGCAGGTATGAACACCCGACCTCCAGGCTAGCGAGCCAGCGTCTTATATAATCCTATAGAAAAGAGACAAAGAAGTAATGTACTAGATGAATTAGAGATTTCAATGAAGTATCAGAACTTGCTAAATACAAAAAAAAAGCTTTTCATAATAAACAAACTTACCCTCTTATCAACAATACTTTTTAAACAGAGAGCACTTTCCCCTAAAGCCTGAAATATAAATAGTTATAATCAGCATATAAACATACATATACCATGACTAATAGGTGTTAGCAGAGACACTTTCACAGGTTTCCTATTGTGTGTTCATGACTGAGTCAAAAACTGAGGTCGTGTGTACACAGTGACATGCAGGTAGTAGAACGCTTGACACAAATTGAAATGAGAATAGCCTGTTGTAGCGCTTTCCCCTCATGACAGCCTGCATGACATGTGCCGATTTTCCTTAGCCCCATTTTATTACATGTCGCTTGACTGATATATACAAGTGCCATGAAAATGTGCCACTATTATACACATTTTCGACCAAATATCAAATTCTCTCCAATACAACAAATTGTATTTAGTTTGCATCAACATTAGGTTCGGGTTAATCTTGATATATAATCATTCTTGTCAACACTCTATTTATATTTTACAATACCCACTATCATGTATGTATAAAATGTTTTCAACTTACTAGAGTTGTCTGACCATCTGTAAGATCGAAGGTAGGTTTTAATGGTGCCAGGAAACAGGCTGGTATAATATTATTATACATAAAATCAGCAAAACCCAATATACCATCATTACCACCTGAAGATAGTAGAAAAATAATGTTGTTATTATCATATGGTAATAGTACCATAACTATCTGAATACAGTAACAATATCTTATCTTCTTTGATTGGCATCTAGTAATTGAACATATTAACACTAGGTACAATTTTATGGATACACAATTACTGAGTTTGTAACTTGGGTTAGTATCAAACTCAGTAATTCAATCTGTTTCACAGAGAATTACTTATAATATCTCTGTCACAAATGACTGTCTTCAACACATGTAATGACCTCACGCTTTGTCAGTCATTGGCTCAATGGCGCGTGCGTTGTTACGTACCACGTAACTGCTTCGGACAAAATGATGCCTTTTACACAAAATAGGAAATATTTTTTTTAACTACAATTACTTCAAACGTCTTTATTCATTTTTCTTAAATTTCAAAAAATGTTTTAGATTTTATTTTGTCGGAGGAAAAAAGTTAATATGCCGTACTCATTAAGCCACGTCGATGTCATCCCCATCAGTGATTGTAGCAGCCAAGCGAATATTCACTGCTGATCAGTGTGTCAGTAATTGTGTATCCATACAATTGTACCTTGTGTTAATGTGTTATCAGTCAAACTCTTAGTGTATCAGTATCCCCTAAGCAATTTCTTATCCAATTTATGAAATATCCTTTATTTTTCCCATGTGAGCATTCATTTTATGGGGTTTTGGAATGTTCATAGCAATACTAGTTACTTGTTCAATGTCACAATTTATATTAAATCAATACAATGAAACACAGCCAAACCAAACATGCACTAGTCTATAAAACCAGTTTAAAGATTTTAGACTTACCCCAAACTTCTATCAATTTTCTGAATATATTGAAACACATTTTTTGACTCTGAAAAACAATAAAAAAAAAAAAAAGATACACATAAATAGCACAAAAAAGAAGGTTTACCATTATTGTGACCTGTAAGGATAACTCTTGATGTAAACTTTGGAAAAAATCAATTAAGTTCTTGACTAAAGGCCACATTTTAACAAAACAGGAACCAATTACTCTTTTTGCATTAGTTACTTGAAAACTGAACATAATATATATACTTCTGCCTCCTGTACTCTGATACGTATATAACAATGCAACTCCACTAAATGATTTAACAATGGAGATATCTAACCTGTGGATCTTGAAGTTCGACTGCACCTTGGATCAACGACATCAAAACCTGATCCAAGTTCTGACCAGCTTGGGCTTTTAATACATCAAATACTTGATATGATACAATCGTGGACAGAAACTGAAAGTAGCCTCGTTCTAACATCTTCTTCTCATTGGCTGCTATCTGATCCCGTTCATCAGAAGGAGTTGAGATAACTTGGAATATTGTACTTACAAGGGGCATAAATAAACTGTTTAAAAACGGGGTTATGTCCGTCTGTAAATAGAAGTTTTAATGAAATATAATTACAAGTTGAAACATGTATTATGGATTCCATTATGTTAAAATATTTTTTCAAGTTACTTTTGAAATAGATTAACATAATAATTTATATCATCATTCAATTTTCTTTTCATTACTGTTTTAAGCACAAATAATAAATTCAACATTTATTTATATATTATTTTAGTCCCCCTTTCTATATACTAATAGAGTAATTTTAAATAAACTAAAATATTGTGTTAAAATCGCATCGCATCCCATTCCAAATTTGTATTTCTTTATCTTTAACCCTTAAAACAACTAACATAACACATAAAACTATTTAATAATGACCATTTATTTCCTGCAAACCCATACCCACAGTTGCCACTCTCTGCACTATTTTTTTTTTCTATTTCAAATTTTTTTTATTATATTTATTTGATAAAGCACTTTCTTGCATCATCTGCTGGAATCAGAGAGCAAGAGGGACAGAAATGGGATGCAGTGTCTATGGTACAATTTTATTTCAATAATTTACTTGCATAGGGATCTTTAGCAGTACATGAAAGCAGGGGAATCAGATAAAACTCATGTCATGTACAAGCTTGGGATTGAAATCATGCCACTAGAATAAATATCAACTGAACCCTGCAGTACTATAATCTTTGATATAACGTTAATATACAAACCTTAAACTTCATAATAAGTTGATTAATAAGGGGAATAAAATCATATAATTCTTTTGTTTCTGGCTGTTTAAGCAAATTTTCTAAAGCTATCGGGACAAATGGTAGAATCTCTTCACCTAGACAAACCACCATTCTATGCATATACTGACGTACACCCACATGTAATAACTGTCGATGAACAGGGGTATTTAAGGCATGTAGGAATATTTTAAGTAGTTCTGTAAATGCTTCGATACATCCACACTGTTTCATTGTCTGTTGACTAGAAAATCCTTTACTTGTACGACTGTAAACAAATCATATATTGTATTACAAAATTATTAAAACAAGTGCCCTGTTGTCAATATATGGTGCATGTTAATTATTGTTTCCATTACGTTCTATGAAGAATACAAATCCCTGCAATGGCCGAGAGAGTTCGTCAGGATTTTCTGACGTGATTTCACCTTGTCATTATGGGACGAAAAACCACGGTCCTGTGTACATAATTTCTTGAACGTAAAAGATCCCTTGGCAGTTAGAATTTGGTATAAGAGTAGGCCATAGTGCCGCTGCCTGGGTAAAATTTCCCTCATAGTACACTGAGTTCTATATTTATGAAGACAAACTACATGTAAAGACCTACCTTGCTAAAGCCATTGCATTATTTACACATTTAGCGTAGGCCAACTGTTTATCTTCATCATTCTCTTGATATAACTTAGTTAATAAACCTTCAAACTTGTTGGCTATTGGCGCCAATAAATTCTTCATTAATTCTTGTTTTTTCTGCAACATAACAAATAAATACAGGTTTTAAGAGAAGGACCAACCCAGATCATTGTGAATCTGCTATAAATAGATTGGAAATCAGGTTTGACTTTTCAACATTACTGACGGAACCTTCAGATAACTATATTCTGTATTACTTAAAAGTATGTCAACCTGGAACATTCTGGAATCGATCAACATAAGATCAACACAAGGTAATTTACCAAAAAAACAGTGTAGAATAAATTTGAATTACAACAGCCTAGTGGTCTTACAGTACACTGCACACAGGACCTTTGTTTTCATTCTGTCTGAATATTAACCAAATGGATTTTGTTTTTCACAATTTTGAGATACCGTATGTTCAGCTACATAAGCCCCCTCTATAGCAAAGTCTGGGATATGTCACAGGTCTAACTGTAAAGTTTGTAAACTAACCTCTGGAGGAAAATCACTGGCTACTACAAGAACCCCAGCAGTTTCATATATAAACAGTTGATCATCATCTGATAGTAGATGTTGATAACCGTTGTCTGGTGTATTTAACGCCAATAAATCCTGGATTCTCTTTAACACATCTTCCAGATACGAATTCATATGTTGTCTGAAAATTAGTATAGATATAATTATATTTATTCTGGTCTTAAAAAATAATTTCAATACTTGTAATAAATCTAAAGTTTTTAAAGGTGTTGATTTGACGAGTTACTTGAATTATTGATGAGACAAAATCAATTTTTATTTTGAAATATTATGAAGTTAGTTTACTAAATTCCATTTTGATTTGTCTTGAACCGTTTTTGGTGACATACTATATCAGCTATAACTCAACGCTGGCTCTATCAGTGGACCTCAAATTTTATATGTTACAGATACCTAATTCACGATGCAAATCAGCTGATAAAAACTTAATTGAAATATCATAACATAGACCTTTACCTAATGGAAGATGCCAAAGAATGCATTAAATTCATGAACTGTTTGAAACATTTATTTATTGAAGGATACTTTGAATATGACAACAAAAAAGAACACCAATTTTAGAAGTGTGAGATTCTCAAGAAAATGACTTACTTTAAGCCCTTGACAAATCTTGAGAATAGATACGATGTCCGGCTTCTAACTTTAGCTGATCTGTTACGAAATCCACGCTCATCTAGAAACGCCATCTACAAATATATATTTAAATATATTAATCTATGAAACAATTAGATGCATGATTGATGTTATTGTTGACATACTTTCTACAAACTCTTCTTCATGAAACACCCTCCACATTAACAAATTTAGTTGTACCGGTCTAAATATTTAGTACGTCTAACCCTGAAAATTTACTTAAATTCAGAAAAAAGACATGTCCCAGACAAAATGACAGGCTCGAGAGGAATTGTGACTCACAAAGCCTAAATTTGTGTTTAACATGATCTTTGACAGGAGCCTTATTTCTAGGCTTAATCCATAAGTTCTACATTTTTAGACTTATCTGGTTTCCAGTGTAATCATTTTTGGGTACACCACCAAGTTGGGTTATGTGTCTGCATCCTCCCCTCATCCCCAACATACATAATTTAAACAGTACGAGGGCAGACTGATCTGTAAATCATATAAAACAACTACACAAAAACCTGACTGATCATTTCTAACATCATTAAAGTTTAACATAAGAAAACCACTTACTAAGACTTCTGGGATATGTTCTGGTTCACACTGAAAGAATTTATCATATCGTACAACTGTTTCGAAGAACTGTAACAATACACTTGTATGACCTTGACAACTAACATGACTCTTAATTAACTATAAAATATAAATAAATCATATCACAACAATTCTATTGGCTATTTGTTTTAGGTAGAATGAGGTCTTGGACTAACCATACTAAACTGACATAATACGTCAATGTTGAGTTTGCACAACAGATAGAAAGAAATGGGGTTTAATGACTACACAAACCGGACTAACACATAGTTAAAATTAATTTCAATAATTCGCTTGCGTGTAGTGGTCTTCAATACTAGGTGCAAACCGTGAGGACCGAGAAAACAACCATTCCAGTTGACTCAATGACAGACCCTACGAAATAACATGCACATTCTAACCATTCAGCCCAAGTTTGCATGGATATCTGCTTGTACGTTTTTTTCTTCATTAAATTGCAACGGTAAAGTAACACAAAATTGCAATAGGAAAGTAACACAAAATTGCAATAGGAAAGTAACACAACAATGCAATAGTAAAGTAACATGAAATTGAATGTGAAATATATTTACCAATCTCATCATTTCCTGCAATGCGGAAACTTTCGTAGGATTTCCACTGAAATGTTGACCATGTGATGCCTGAAAAATATCACATGACTTTACCGATTATAAAATACACAGTATTACAAAAAAGACACTTTGGTTATTCATTACTAAATGTTCAGTAGAACTAATTGGTGTAAATATATAACTTCCATTTATGGGGAATAGAATTTATTAAAATTATTTAGTTAATATATATAATATAAATGATAGGGGGTTTAATGTTCTTTCTGCTCTACACCAACCGGGCATGTAGCATACAATGTGTTTATGCAACAATTTTGCCTGGATAACAATGTTTCTGCCTACTTTTTGTTGAATTCCAACTTTTAAGGATTTTCTTTTTCTTGTCGATTCTCTTTATCTCGTCACGCCCAAATGACTCGATGTTGTTCCTTGCCAGTTCCTCCATCTGAGAATTTGAAACCCAGCTGAACAACCTGGAGGAATTTCTATTCCAATACCAGGATCAAACCTTTATCTTCGGGTAAGATATCAGTGCCTGATTCATTGAGCCAACATGGCACTCCAGATCCCAACAGGACAATCGGGAGGAACTTTCTATTCCAATACCAGGATCAAACACAAACCTTCCTATAAGTGTGTTAGCGTCTGATTCATTGAGTCAAAATAGCAAACTCACAACATAAGAATAAGGTTTAAAATACTCACAGGTACTGCTTCACCTAATATATACATCAAATATACAACTATCTCTACATCACGAAAATCTGTTGATTCCCAGACAGGCAGTGTTCTTGTTACAACATTTAAAACTGTTCCTATTAATAGGTCAGTATCCTAAAATATAACAATAAATCACTTGATATTATATATCGCAAATATAAATACTTCATTCATTTTAATAACAATATGTTAATTATATCCAATCTACACTGGAACCTTGTTATAGCATGCTTCAGTATAAAACAAGTTTCAATATAAGATGTTTTCAGCATGGTTCTTTACATTGGTATAGAGGAGGTCCAGTGAAAGACACTCAAATATCAAGCGCAGGAAGACAACACCACATTTAGAGAACCATCCATAAGACAAACCTGCAGACAAGAAACACAATACACAGATATTGGAAGTTATAACTAACAAAAGGTCTAAGTCGTATCATCCACTGCACGTACAATCCTCGAAGAACAAACTCAAGACAAAGGGAAAAGCCACAAAAAAGGAGAACATAAAAAGAGTGTATTTACTAAGCCTACCAGTTAAACAAAAGATCAATAAAATAACCCTAATAATTTGTGTAAATTTATATCAATCTTACCAGTAATGCCAAATTGTTGAAGATGACTTTTAATTGTTTTCTGTATTCTAGAAACATGGCTTCATCCTCCCCCTAAAAAAACAAAGATAACAATACAAAATATACTCAACAAATAATTCCACAACAATATTTTTTCCTGTATCAGTTTTGCCACTACTATACTATTGCACATATGGATGAGAGACAAATGTTGGTTAGCATAACTGATTAATTCAACTCAGTTTCGAAATTCAGCCCACAAATTTCAATGTCTTGAGTGTAAATTTTGCTTTAAAAAACAATCAAGCAGATGAAACACGTTTTAATAATAGAACATGTAAGTAATGATTGGTTCATCACTAATGATAAATGAAGCTTTGAATAATCAAACAAGTTAATATTTACCTCCTGTTCAAAATTATAAGATTCATCAAATTTCATCTTAGATATAATTGTATACAGTAAACCCTGAAAAACAGATGCAAAATTTTAAGGCACCTTTCATAGACGTTATCTGGAACAATCACTGTGTAGAATCTTTTTCGCACTGTGTCAGACATAATTGCTATATTTTTATTTATTCATTTTCCCTCAAACTCCAGTGGCAGTATGGTAATTGTTCTATAATGAGAACATTTTTAAATAATATTCCTGAAGGAATGGCTGCAAGCATCATCACCTTATTTTTCTGCTACTGTAACCCAGATTGAAATGATTTATACATTTACAAAAAGCTTTCCAGAACAGAAGTTAACTATTCCAATATTCTTCCAATCCCTCTGTTCATTTCAAATGGTAAATAAATAATACATAAATGTAGCATATAATCTTAATTTGTAAATATTCCACTCACTTCCACATTTTCTCTCTGACTAGGAGTAAGAGGTACTACTTGTTTTAACAGAGCAATGTATTCTTGAGCAAACCCTGTCACTGCCCCAGAAACATCATCATCCTCATCGCCAAGAAAACGTAACATAAAGGGTATTTTGTGTTCTAGTGCCTGAAGAGTTATTTGTGTATTTTCTTGGTCATTACTTTTTACCAACCTGAAGAACAAATGATATTATCTATTACTAAGAGCTCGAGTATTTGATAAGACATACATTTTAAAGATTTGTTTATTTTTGACCGAGTTTGCTTTGCTTTCTACTAGTTGAATCTCTAGACATACTCCTATCAAGTTTAAAACTTGCATAAAATGTATGAAATAAAATGAAATGGGTTTTAAGGCTCTACTGATCTGCTAATGAAGATGGGCATATTTGGCTAAGAGGGAAATTTCGGCTGGACACCAGCACTACGGCTTACTTTTATATCAAACTGTAACTGCAAAGGTTTCTTCTACGTGAGCGCCAATATATACACAAAACCTTAGTATTTCATCTAATCTTAACGACGATATATTGTCCTTTTAGGCCCTCTGCCACTAACAATAGGGAATCACACCAGTTTGCTGCTAAAGGAAGGATATGCTTCAAGTGACAAATAAATTGATCAACTTACTTCTGCCATGCTAGTATGAGACTAACACCTATACCATTAACAAGTTTAGATAATTTAGATAAATAATCCCCTTCTTCATCCTAAAAATATAAAATCAGTTTGACTATTTATTAGATTTTCAATCAAGGGAACACAGCACAACAAACACACATCATCTCCCTTTACAGAAGATCTTTTTCAGGGACAATTGAATCGATTGTCAATTCAAGGAATTGCAATAGGGTGACTTCGGAAATTAATATTTTCACAGTTCTGTCAAACACAGATAGTATAAAATTCAGTTGTCATTCAAAGCTTTTATGTTTATTTGAGACAGATTTCAAAGGACTGAGAGAAGACAATTCAAGAAATTTTGTATCTAAGTTGTATTTCTCTGACTAATACTGGTATTCAGTTACATCTGGGCAGATTGAAATACGGGGATACACAATTTCAAAACAACTGAGATTACTGATAAAACCATGTCCTTACAGATCTAGCTTGGTAACCATCATGCAGGTTGATTTAGTCCTTAACATTTAACATTTCTGAGTTTGTTTTCTCTATTTCATTATACTTAAAAAGTTTAAATAACGAATAGTAAAAAAAATCCCGATTCCAACCTTGTCTAACACTCAAATTATTACATGGCTACATTTTTACATACCTCAGAAGGATTGAAGACACCCTGGCTTTCCAATAAAGAAACAAAGGATTCAATTAATTTAGTTTTAGCGACAGGATCCATGCCTTTAGATATTATTTCATATATACAATCACATGCACTTTCTCGTAACAGATTATTGCTGAGAAATCGCAGGAGAGCTGTGACGAATCTTTCGTTAGCAACCAGGTTAATGTCAATCCACGACACATATTTACCAACAACCTCTAGACACTGACATGTTATTTCTGGATGTGATGTCTCGTAACCGGTCTGTAAAACATAACATACATTTTTATTAATTATTTTTATGTCACCAATAGAAAGCTAAAATCAGTTAAAATTTGTTTACTTTTATATCACCAATGCATGTCAAAACTTACAAATAATGATAAAGATAAGTGAGAAATCATTCAAGTCTCAGACTGCATTTCTTAGTTCTAATCTATCTAAATATAACCAAAACCATAGATTTCTATAAATAATAATTACCATAATCATAAACCAAGATTCTGCTAACTGTACAACATACTGATCTCTCATAGCATCTTTTATTAATGTATTCCTCTGAGTTTCCTTAATTACAAAATATATCATTTATTAATAAAAACACTAAATCTATTATTTAACATATAAATGCGAAATATAATAACATAAACCAAAAATATCTGATTACTTTGCAGTCATGATTCCAATCCTTGGTGTGAGCGTATGTGGCTTAAGGATGGGGATCCCTTCTCATCCTCGTGGGTTTACTCTCGTTTCCTGCCACAGGAAAGATAATAAAAACAAGACAACTTGTCACCCTTGGTGGCAGCAGACGTTAAACACTAAAAGAATGAATGAAGTGGGCAACACTCACCAAATCTTAATAAGAACAATGTCATCGCCTATGTACAAGTTTAGAAAGGCTTCTGTTTCTATAATATACCTCTGTCTCTTTGCCTCCCCCCCCCCCCCCCAAATAATTCCAGCACATGACCTATTTTCCAATAAATTAAAATCAAACAAAATCTACAAACCTCTTGATTATGTATTATTTCTCTGTCAACAACCTCACTATCAATAGCCAATAGAATTCGCAGATACATATCAACAGCCATGGGACCGAAACGCAATGTGTCTAGAATGTCCGAAAAGAAAGTCTGCCATCGATGTGGATAATCAACAATATAGACAAGGGAGACAACTTGTGCTACTTTATTGCGAATAAAATTTTTATTCTGTGAAGCACCATTCCCCTGTAAAACAAAAAAAAAAAAAAAGAATTAAATATGCACATTTATTACAGTTTAATTAGTATCTTACTGTCTCAAGAACAAGCCTTGAAATAACTGCTAAGGTTCAGCCTGACATCATGTCAGGCTGAACTGATTTTCGGCCGGACATTTCAGATTTTCAGCCTGACAAATACCATTATTCCATGCAGTGGAAAATTCCATCATATAATTCATATTTTTAAAATACTTTATATAGAGTTCACAATTTAATGTAGTCACAAAACCATCGTCTTCTTCGTATGTTAACCACACGTCAGCATTGCATTTTGCTACGTCAGGTTTGATCCACTTTTCTACGGTTCTTATTGTATGTAATTTTCGAACTAGTGACGGCGATGGCCCCCGATTAGAAGTGTCATTTTGAGAGACATTAGACACAGTACCAGTTTTAAAATATTCTGGAACGGTCCCACTAGCCGGGATATCCCGTGTCCGCGGGTTGGGGAAAATAAGAAGTTATTTTATTCGACATGTTTTCAAAGCTCGTCTATTTACATTCACATCGATCATCGGAAGTGTCCAACAAAGTGAGATATTTTAATTTTCGTATAAAAAGTCTCTCCCTAATTACATCCATAGTCAACTTGAACATTTTCTTGTAACATTTTAAATATTATTACTTTTATTACTAATAATTTGTATAATTACATGTCATGTTAGGTTTGATTTAGAGCTAATCATATACGAAAGTAACGCAAAGCTAGCTACTACACGTAGGCTAGAATAACTAGCGTAAAAGAGCCGATTCTCAATATTATTCATTATTTTATCTTCACGCGGCCAAGATACATGTATGTAAATAGTGATAATTTTACTATGACTCGGGTCGTTGATATAACCAGCGAAAAAGAGCCTATTCTAAAAAATAATAATATTTTTACTATGACTCGGTTTAACAAGCGTAAAAAAGCCGATCCTAATAATTATTGATTATTTAATTATTTTATCCGCACGCGGCCGAGATATAAATAGTAACATTTTCACTATGATTCGGGTCGTTGATATTTTTGGGCCTGGATTTTGAGCCGATTCTATAAAAAAAATAGTAATATTTTTACTAGGACTCGGGTCGTTGATATAACCAGCGTAAAATAGCCAATTCTAAAAATTATTGATTATTTTATCTGCACGCTGCCGAGATATAATTAGTAACATTTTCGCTATGACTCGGGTCGTTGATATTTTTGTGTCTGGATTTTCGAGTCTAGTAATAATTAGCGATCGACTCGAATTCGCGAATAAAATTACTATTTTTGGCTTACTGTTTTACTCAAAATCGGTCGGACATTTATGTCCGGACGAAAGGCAATTCGGCCTGTCAAAGGGGGTCAATTCGCCCGGACATTGTCCGTGTCCGGCCCCTTATTTCAGCGCTTGCTCAAGAAAATGGATTACAAAATGTAATTTTATGTGCGCTCTTGAACTTTAAAGTGATCTGATGACTAGTTTTGAAATCAATACATGAAAGTTAAACATACCTCTATTTGTAAAATAGCAACAACAAATGATTTAACAATATCATGATCATCTTTTGATCCCAATCTATAATTCTTCTTTAAATAATTCTCAACAACTTGTAGACAAAAAAACTTTACATGATCATTGCTGAAATTAAAAAAATAAAAAATAATTATAGAGAGAGAGAGAGAAATGGGGTTTAATGTCCTTTCGACACAAATTAGGCCATTTTGGCACTAACATATGGTTTGACATTTGGTTTATGGTCTGCAACTCCATCATTTCTTGTATTATCAACTTAGAATATAGATATATTCTGATTATAATTAAGTTAAATACAATGATATAGAAGTTATTGCTATAACGATGGAGGCTTGTCTGTAATAATATCGACCAGACATGGAAGGTAAATCCCACTACGGAGCAAAAGGTACAGTTGTCAGCATGGTTTGACGAAGTCAAAACTAAAAACCATCTTGAGTATTAATATTTTAGGAAAGGACTGTATTTTACAAACGCACAAGCACACTTATATACATGTACAGAAATATCATTTCAGTTATAGCCTAAATACCAGGCCTGACCGACTAACATAAAATTGGGCCAGCATAGACGTGTACATGCGCAGGGTTATTAATTATGTTTATGTGCAGCAATATAAGTTACATGAAATAAGTAGCCCTACCTATGATATGTTCCACTTGTGAAAGCTTGAGCACAAAGTTTCCATCCATTCTCACATGATTTCAGTTGTTCAAAATATTGCATGGCCTAAAATATAATAATATGCATAGCATCATAGAAAATATGACATCTACAATGTACGTGTGTACACGCAAAACATCATAGAAATAATTACATGTACATGTGTGAAACAATATGCATAGCATCATAGACGTAAATATTACATCTACGTACATGTAGTACAATATACATGTATGTAACATACATTCACTTCCAGAAACAAGGCTTAAGGTTTTACAGGCCTAGTATGTAGAACATAGAACATATTAGAAGACATAAATATTGCATCACCTAAGTTTATTAACATAAATATTTCACAATCGTTACCTTATAGTTATTCTTTACGAAATTTGATTAAACAAACAAGGTCAACAAATTAATCTTCTGAAGTCTAAAAGATGTAGGTTTGCATATCTTTATTCAGTCTTTCTGAATAGGGATTTTATTAAACTATACAGCCTAAGCCAATATTTAAATATGCTCCACATGTATTGACAATGATCATATTTGCATGTTTAAATTCAATAGTATTTAATACCGTACTAGTAGTTGTCAAGTTATAATATCTGTCAGCAAATCATATCATTATAATTGAACTGACAATTCATATTTTACTCTTTTACTACTTTTAGTCTGTAAGTTCATTTTGTAATTAGTAAAGCCTGCTCACTAGCACATCGATAGATATCCATTTAATGTCTATCATTTTCAAGTTATCTTCACCCAAATTACATCATTTGGCCGTTTACAAATTATGATCATATCAACTTGATAATCAAGCAAAACATTTAAATTACACACACAGTACAGTCATTTCATTTCAATTAAGACATAAGTCAACAAATCTCATGCCATACTTACTCGATCTCGAGATCCATTGTCAGCGTTTGGTCCTAACCCCTGTAATGCCAACTCATCCATTTTTTCGATAAATGTACATCAATTTCAAAGTTTCATAATTTAATATGTTTAGAAAATGCTAAGAAGTCATCATTTTGTTTTGTTTATGAACTGTCTGGTGAACTGGTTCAATCTGATTTCACAGAACTAGCAGCTGTTGTGATTGACACGCCTACGACGCAATTTACTTCATAACTTTTGCCATTTTCTACTAATATTAAAACAATTCTTGTGCCTCGAAGGACTGTGTGTGATCTGATTTAAAATTGTTCTGCTTATATTTAGCAGATAATTTTGTTATTACACCTCGACACTACCACGTTTCATCACTCCCATGCTTGTTATTCGTTAGTTACGGTTGCTTTCAAATTTACAACCGGTGAAGAAACGAAACGGGTTGAGATCATGTGACCACGGGTGTATTGCGCGATATTGCATGATATTATATCGATTTATCTATTTATAATCAGACCCACTACTTATTTCTAATCAAATCAAAGAATTATATCAGCCTATCAGAGGAGATTCTAATGTTTTAGTCGTCATCAATTTATAATCGTAAAAAGTAGAATACTTTAAAAGGTTGGGCTCGCCCCCCCCCCCCGCTCAAAAATTGCTAACAATCATTAAAGTATACACAGTTCCTTATATTAACCTAAAAAAGCTATTTTTTTGTTTGAATACTTATTTTAAAATGCTTATTAGACGCCTAGGTAACTACATAGCATGATGATTACAACAGTCTGTTAGAATGACCTTTCCGAAAATTTCCTCAAAATGTTCGCCCCCCCCCCCTACCGAAAGGTAATGCCCCCTCCCCCCCCCCCGCTTAATGGTGTCTAGATACGGGCCTGGACGGGTGTCGATCAGTTTGGGCCCCTTCTAAAATTTTTTTTGAAATTCACCATTTCAAAAAATGCCAAATGCTAGGCCTACTACTGGGAAAATGTCATTTTTTTTAATTTTTTTTTTTTATCTACTAGTAGATGGGCCCACGTCCACACAGTCCAAGAGCATCGACTCCCTGACCAATTTATAGAGTCATAATATGTTTTGCAGGTTTAATTGCGGGCTGTCACAGACCTAGCCTAGACCGAACAGAAAGTTTATTTTGAATCCTGAAATCAACCAACATACTAACTGAAACTTCAGCTGACCCTGGGTTTATATCTGCCCTTATTTTGTACTGGCTTGCATGGCCCTTTCTTGTTCGATTAGGGCCGTATGTTGGAGTGCAGAAGAGTGGTGGCAGGAGGCGCCGATATAATAACCCGAGTTACTGAGCGCGGAGGGGCAACACCCAGACATCATCCCACCTTCTCCCGAAAATTTGACTGTCGCAAACCCGTTTTCCACGCACTTGGAGCCGCAATCCCGTGTGTCGATTTCGGTGTGTCGATTTCTCACTGTGATGTTAAACACATCAGAATAAGACACTTTTGTCCTCTAAACTAGAACTAGTCCGAAACACCAATAACAAGTGCGGATCCAGGAATTTTTGCAGGAGGGGGTTTGCCAGCTTTCGGTTAGGGAAATCTGCCATCATCGTCTCTAAATTACATAGGCATACATACAAATTGAGCTTTTTAAACAGAGAAATCGTTTTATACTGATGTAGGATCACTTTGTGATGTAATTTCATTGATGCAAGGCATTATTTTTTTTTTATGTAGCTACCCCCCCCCCTCTGGATCCGCCCCTGAATAACTATAAGGCGGCCAGAACGAGCATAATGTCATTTGGTGCCGGCTTCCCCAAAGACCGATAAGGCCCTATCAAATGTGGATAGGGCGACCAAAACGAAATGTTTAAGTATTGAGAATTGTGTGTTTGAAATTTGCGTTCTCGCTGTTATCTCAGTAGCCATCAAATATTAACATTTACCCCTTGCACCCTCGCTAGATACGGCCCTGCGTTCGATCAATGTTCAGAATTCACTAGAGGAGGATTTCCTGGGTTGGAAAACGCGTTTGCGGTCGTCTAATTTACAAAATTTCCCAGAAGAGACTAGCCCTCCCCTCCAAAAAACAAAAAAAAATTGTTCACTGCCCCGTATCGGAGTTTATTTTTGGAGGAGAGTAAATCGATTAGATTAAAGTGTCATTTATAAAACCTATTTGATTTTTTATTTCTATATTCCATTTATTCTGCCAGATTATGAACTGTTTTATTTGGTAACTATTCGGTGATTTTGATTAAATTGTCTGTAATAGTTACGTTCATCTTTTGATGATTGTCGGTTTTTATAGATGATGTAGGCCTACATGTATTATGTATAATCATTGTATCGAGTTTTAATTTACCTGTATTTATTTATTAGCGTTAATTAACAATTCTCCCAAAAATGAAAAAGAAGAAGAAGAATATTATTTGTAAGACACTGAAACTATAGTCTTGAATATAATAAGAAATTGATTATCTTTTATTTTCTTACGTTTTTCGGTTTGGGTACTGCGATCCAAACTTTGTATCAACCAGTTAAATAAATCGAATTTTGTATAAGTTTGATAAATCAATAATTATTTCATAACTAAAGAGATTTTCGACAATTTATTCAATAATATGACATATAGATATCCAAAATCGAAAAAATAAATTATATTATTTTTTTTTTAATTCCGGAAAAAGTCACGTGACACGTTCTTTTTCCCCTCGTGTAATTTAGCAAAATGAGGGTTCGTGGTGAGGTACGGCCTTTAATGTGTAAAATAACATTCTGAAACTACTAAAATTAAATTGTATTTATGTCCCAGTTTATCTGGAGTGTTTATAGTGTTCCTTTTGTTGTCATTTATTAGTTCAAATTAAGTTAAACATCGATATTTATTAAAAATTCAGGGTGAAATTCATCCAAGATGGCGGCTAACGAAAACACGTGTGTTACAAACACAAACTTTCTCCATTATCCATAGCCCTCGAATAACGTATTCTCGCCAAATACAAACTGAACGCCTGGTCATGATGTACAATTTGTGGTGACTTCGAAATCGGTGGCAAACCGCTAGATCGTGCGAAAAGTGCAGTTATATGAGTTGAGGATGAGGTTGGATTGTTCACTCTTCTTCCTCAGTTCGACTTGGACACATAGTTGAGATAGCCTAATAATCAGACAATTATCAAACTCTGCTGAATTTAAATGTACTGAAGCGTCTGTCTTGACATCTATGGCCCCAATGAATCACTCTGGGGATTGTGTCATGTGGCTCTTTAGTATTTAGTGGGCAAGTAAGGCGCTGGCTTGTTAGCCCGGAGGCAATGGAGGTCGGGTGTTCAATCCCTGCATTGGGCAAGAAAGTTCATCCAGATATTCCAGTGTGATGCAGGATGGAGGGCCTGGCAAGGACAGCTGTCGAGTTTTCCGAATGGGACAAAAATCTGAGGTCATTTTGTGTGCATAAAAGATCCCTTGAAGTTGGAATTCGGTATATAAGAGTAGGCTGTAGTGCCGCTGTTCATGCAAAATTTCCCTGACCGCACACCAGACGGCATATGATGCCTGTCTTCTTTAGCCCAGTTTTGGAGAACAGGAGAACGTTAAACCATATTTCATTTCACTTCATGTCCTCTGTAATCCACTCTAATGCTCTATTTTCTGGCATTTAAACCTAAACAGGTGTTATCTTAATTTTTACATTAAAATTAACACAAAACCTAGTATAAATTGGGCTTCGTACAGCACAGCATCTTGGTTTATGCTTTTACTTTTACATGCAGTGGTCGACTGGACCATGTGAGAGGTTCACATATCGTTTGCTACGGAGAGAATTGGGGCTTAAAGTCCACTTGACACAAACTAGGTCATTTCAGGACTTACATATAGTTTTTTAACTTTATTTCAATAATTCGCTTGCACGTAGGGGTCTTACCCAGTGGGAGGATGCAGGAAAGCGACCCTACACCTTGTCACGTTCAACCGGCGATTTGAAACCACGCCTGTTGACTCAATGACGGGCTTCATCATACAACATACACATGTTAACAATTCAGCCATCCTACAGTGCACAGACATGAGGTTTTTCCGCCAATTGGCAGATTTCTGCCAATCGACCAGAAGCAATTTTTAAATTTTAATAAATTTGATTACAAACTAATAAAAAAAGCCACGTAAAAATTATTCAAACAAAAATTATCGGTGTATGGAAACTAATGAAAACGGACGTATCTCGAGCAAATAGCTTTCGCTTCAATTGGAACACCTTTCGGTTTTCTATGCTAAGCTCATGGCGACGGAAAAATTCTATGATGATCTGATTGGCTTTCGCTTCACATCTGGCATCATTTGGTTTAAATCTGCTGTTTCCATGATCGGCTGTAACAGCATTCTGATTGGTCACAACGTGTCGGTTATTCTCGGTACAAGGTCATCGCTTTTATCTCTTATTTAAATGAAGAACGTTGTAAATGTTGTAAATGATCAACAAAACTGACGAAACGCGTGCACGAGAGATAGATAGTGGAACTAAAAATAAATGGTGGCACTGACTGACAAAGGATAGCGGGTGAAATTGAATTGCTGTGAAAAGCATGTTGTCTTTGGACCTTTGGTGTAATGAAGAAATTAATTATGAAGAAGGGGATTCACAAGTTTCGTGCTTCATTGTCAAATTTCTTGACATACGAAGGCTGCACAGTGCCGTTTGACTATTCGCTATCACCTGCTATCGTCGGCAACTAGACATCACCTACAGCTAGTTGGTACCTAAGTGGCATAATTGAATGATTAGCTAGTCACTTTTCATATTAAATGTTACAGTCAAAATCTAACCCTTTATCTATATTTACCACACTACTGTGTCAGTTCTAGTTATTTCTCACGCATTTCAATGATTTTTAGCCCCCCAGACAGGGTAAATGTCTGGTATAATTGTCGAGTGAAAATGGGTTAAAACTCTTGAAATGGCTTTAAACAATGCTTGTAAAGCCAACGTTATATTATCTTTTTCAGTTGAAACAGTATATGGTCTATGGGCGCCATAAGCCCTCTGGAAAGACGACCGACCCTCCAATTTATAAAATGAACATCTTCGCACCAGACAGGTGTTCAGCTAAATCACGATTCTGGTATTTTGTCAAAAGTTTAAAGAAAGTGAAGAAAGCTCATGGTGAAATTCTGCAATGCAAATTAGTAAGTTGTCTGCATTATTACGGAATTCTTGCTGTGTTAGCCATTAGGTTTGGCAATCAAACTTCAAAGTGTTCTTTAAAAATATTTATGTTATGATTAACAGTTACAGACTAGTTGAGGTATCTACCCCAAGATGTATATAAAAATTCTGTTGATGTTGGGATTTGGGATTAATTGTTTAATTTTTTAAGCTTTTAGAACAATGTCAAAAAGTTTGACCCAATAAAGCCTGAAATATCACAGAAAGAAAAATTAATTCAATTTGACAATCTATCTTCCATCAGCAGAATTTTGATTGTTCTTTAAATTGATACAGTTGAATTTATTTTGTTAGATTGGTGAAAAGAAACCAACACAGATAAAGAATTATGGTATCTGGTTACGTTATGTATCTAGAAGTGGTATTCACAACATGTACAGAGAATACAGAGAACTAACAGCAGCGAAAGCCGTCACATCCAGCTGTAAGTAATATATTCAAACCCAATAACCATATCCGAGTGAACTGGTTATAGTTGTCAAGTCTATTGTCCAGAACAATTGGCAACACTTGTTTCTTCTATAACCTTTGTCTGTTTATCATAGAAAACGTGATGGTGCATCTTGATCCATCACTGGTTTTCAAGACAAAAAATTTACTCCAACAATTATGGAAAAGGTTGACAAACTTCAACTCTGCCAACTGCTTTGAAGGTTACAAAAGCACCTTACATTTATAAAAAAAAAAATCGACTATAATTTAAGTACGCAAAACTAAATATTAAGGGCCCCTTAGGCTGTGAAATTCCGCTGATGTCTAGTCGTTTGGATGTGAAGGAAAACCGAGGTGCCGTGTACACATCGACGTGCACATAAAATATCTGTTGGAATTGGATATAAGAGTGGGCCTTAGCGCCGCTGACCTGGTATAATTTCCCTCATAGCTCACTGTGTGGCATATGCCCGTCTTCCATTAGCCCAGGTCAGGTGTAGAAGAGTAGGACATTAAACCCCATTTCATTTCATACATCAGCGATTACGGAGAATGACCAACAATTCTTGGTTGGCGCAAGTAAAAGTTTGTCAAATTCTTTACACTGAGAAAATGAGATGGCAAAATGATTGACGAAAGCTTGAATTTGACAGGAAGCTTCATGTCTAAGCTTGGATAAATTGTGATTATGCTCTGTTCCACCATAATCTTCAATTAGGTCAGTATTCCCTACCACTTTGCAAATCCACCATAGGGACCTGACACTTTCTAGATAATCTAAGCTTGTATTAAATGTGATGTCACTCTGGTCCACCATAATCTTCAATTAAGTCATTACTCTCTACAACTCTGCAAATCAACTGTAGCGATCTTACACTTTCTAGATGACACCAGTGGCATAAATTTCTTTACCCTTTGCATGGTTAAACATTGTATATTATGTTGATTTTCAGATCGTGATATGGGTGCCCGTCATCGAGCCAGGCCATCATCTATTCAGATCATTCGAGTTAAACAAGTTGAAAATGACAAAGTTCGAAGACCTAACATCAAACAATTTATTGTAAGTTTATTAGATTTCTATATATGATTGGTTTTATTGTGCTCAGGTTTTACATTAGATGTCAATTATTTTTTCAAGAATATTGTTTGTTAATGGGTGGTGAAATTAGGAGTTGAATTGAACAATGGAAATAAAAAAAATGGCAGGATATGGAGTATCTGTAGATCTCTTATTTCTTCACATAATATTGTGTATGTCATTCATGCAAATAGTCTTTGCTAATGTACGAAACTGTTCATGTGTTTACAGAATCTTTTGCAATTTGTGTTTGTGATGTTACTGCTCAAGTCAGTCATTTTGAGATTGTCCTGTTATTGCCTCAGTCAAGTTATTTTACAGTAAATTTTAAATACCTAATTTTGCTTTGTTGTTCTTCCTATAAATAATGTTTGTTATATCTTCTCTATTTCAGAAACCGAATGTTCGATTCCCTCTGCCTCATAGAGTTAATCATAAGCTTTATGTACCACGATTCTCTACGAAACGACCACAAACTAAATATTAACTGGCGTCTTGTATAGAAATAAAAGTGACATAGAGGGATTTGTCTTGTTTTATTATTTATTTCAAAAGGGATGAGGTTTACTTATTTGTATAATGGTGGGTTCTCGGATGCATCACCAATTTAGTCTTGGTAATCCAGTCCCCTCACTATTTGAATAATTAATTGGCCAAATTCCATGAACTTCAAAGAAATGAGGGGGGTTGGGATGGCCTAGTGGTCTAGAGTGCCGCGCTTCGACCTCTAGCTGGCCGGTCACCTCTGGCTTGCAGCTGTGGTTTCGATCCCTGGTGTGAGCGTATGTGGCATGGAGATAGGGGCGCCTTCTCAACCTTGTGGGTTTCCTCCGGGCACTCCGGTTTCCTCCCACTGCTAAAGACCTCTACGCGCAAGCGAATAATTGAAATAATATTTTAAAAACCATATGTTAGTCCCAAAATGACTTAGTTTGTGTCGAGTACACGTTAAACCCCATTTCTCTCTCTCAAAGAAATGAAAGTTAATTTTCATGTGATTGCCCAAACATTAAGTTGAACGAACTAAAATCCTGTCCATTTAGGTATGGCATCCACTCATCCCCATTTGGAATTGGGGCCTTGTGGTTGTTTAGTACACTGGGCTCATCACTGGACTACTTGGTACTCTTACACAGACTGGTTAGACTAAAGTGAGTTAGAAGATGAGCTATGAAATGGAATGGGATTTAACATAACGACATACAAGCTATTTTGAATTGAATGGTTGCATTATTGCCTTCGAAAGGCAGGGGACTTTTAAAATGGGTTCATACGCCCGTCTGTCATACTTTTTGGGACAATAACTGTGTTTCTAATTAACCTTGGGGTAAGGAGCGCCAAGCAATGTGATTGGTAAAGACTTCTGAACATAACAACTCTGCTTTTGATCGAGGTTGTGCGCGTGCTGTATCATAGGGCCTGAATTAAGTCAGTTGGCGTGGTTTCGAATTCTACGTGGGTAGGGTTGCCTGTTCAACCTCGTGAGAGTTTTCTCCGGGTACCCTGGTTTCCTCCCACTGCTAAAGACCCCTACGCGCAAGGAAATTATTGAAATAAAATTAAACCATATTAGTCCCAAAATGACCTAGTTTGTGTCGAGTGGGCGTTAAACTCCATTTCTCTCTCTCTCTCTTTGAATGAGGTAGAATTTTAAACTTGATGTAGATGTTCATTAGGAGATTGTCTTGATATGAACTAAGTTCAGTGATTAACATTTTGAGCTAAAGCTAAGCAGAGCCAAGCAATTTCATTGGTCGATGCTTTAGGACAAGATAACTTTGATTCTATCTGACAGAGGAGAGTGACGAATCTAGCGTATAGTTGATAATCAGTTAGTTACTATATTTGCAAGGTTAACCTGTGTGTTTAACATTACAGTTTATACAGTCTAAGACTCCTTACGCAAATTCAAATGGGTTCAAATGCAAAATTGTCAATACATATATACAGTTTGTATAGGAAAAAGTAATTCTATCACAAATAGTGAAAACTGGACCACTAGTTACCGAACAGTTTTTCTTTGTGGTGATGGGTTCAACATTTGCATAGCGATGTTTCTTATAATGACGTATTACGCAAGCCACTATGGCGTATTACACAACCAGACAGTTGAAATTTCGCGTAGCAGTTGGGTTTCATCAAATCATATAATTATGCGGCAAGGCTTCACCTTTATTTCAATGGGAATTGAATTATTATATGTTAAGCTATGTGCAGTCCTATTTTGGGCCAGTTTATGTGTAAATTATAAAGGGGGTTATAGAACGGTAACCTTTTTGTTTTCATTTGACTAAAAAAAAACTTACGCAAAGGAGCTCTGTAGGATTAGCCACTACTGTCACTGGAGTAAGGCGGAAGACATCAGTAGTGGAACCATTTCAAATAATCAGTTTCATTGCTTGATACTTTTGAAAAAAAGTAAATTTTAATATGCGATTAATTAATATGTGTCATCTATTTATTTTGGGATTTAGGCGGTGAAATCAGCCTCACCGTTGGCTTGTTTATAGGACCTCTGTGTACCACCTGAAAAACTAAACGCTGTTCTTTGCCGGGCCCTCTAATTAATGTGCTGGGTTTATTAATGTTGCAAAGAAATGTATACGGTATCCCACACAATTCAATAAGTAGGCCAATCAAGCTGCTAGTATATTTACCATGAAATTATTATGATGGGGAAATTCAATGTATGGTGGTTGGAAGGTTGAAAATGAAGAATACTTCAATTAGTATGCCAACCTTCCAACCACTATAGGTGATAAGGTATCAGGCGTATTCAACACCAGGCTAATTCATGACCAGTAAAATCGGCGTATTCAAGACCAGTATATTATCAATCTGTTTCACAGAGAATTACTTAGGAATTAACTCTGTAACAGATGAGTGTCCATAGCACGTGCGTTGACTGCAGTCATTGGCTCAACGGCTCGTGCAATGTTTACTTAAAGCCCCAATAACACTCTTGTTGTAACTGAAAAATATGTCCCAATCTTCATTCTGGTCAACAAATCGTGTTATGTTAGAATATTCCAATTAAATGATGATATAAATTTCATCTTAACACACCTAATTTAAAAAATTGGAAAAATGCAACCAATTGATTTGAAAAGTCTAACGTAAACCTTTTCAAATGTGACTTGGATTTTAAAATATTTTCGAACTCTCTGGACAAATAAAATAGGTTGTAATAGATAATTTACAGAACAGGTAGGACATTTAAACATCTAGTACTTAGAATAAGGGTATTATTTATTTTCTGGAGCTACCAAGCCAGCAAGAATGTTATTGTCCCTTTAACACCTAACTGCTTCGGGCAAAATGACGCATTTTACTCATTTTAATACCCATTTACACTTAATAGGAAATATTTTTTAACTTCAATTACTTCAAACGTCTTTATTTATTTTTCTGTTACCTCAAAAAAATGTTTGAGAATTTAATTTGTCTGAGTAAAAAAGTTAATATACCGTACTAATTAAGCCTCGCCGATGTCATGCTTATCAGTGATTGTAGCGGCCAAGCGAATATTCACTGCGGGATCAGTTTGGTATATTATAGCATAGAACTGTACTGTATACGATCTATGATTATAGGGTTGGTTGATCGGTATATAAAGGTGCTAAGTAGTACTCATCAGTGTGGATAGAAGCCGATACGATAATTATTATAGATGATTTTGATGATTGGTGTTTGATGTATTAAAATTGTTTTTTTTTTACACTACTACTACTTGGTGTTTAACGTCTGCTTCCACATAAGTGATATCACAGACAATTTTTTTTTTTATTATTTTTTTTTTTTTTTTACAATTGAGTTGTTGTTTAAATTATTTAATCTTAAGCTTGAGATTGTACATCCCGGCTTTGTTATTTTGATTGGTCGGTGTATAAAGTTGCTAATTAGTGTGGATAGAAGCCTATACGATACTTATTAATTAATGATTGGTGTTTGATGTATTAAAATTGTTTGTATTATTATTTGTATTTTAAACATCAAACCAATTCCGACGCAAGCTAATTAGTACTCATAAGTGTGGATAGAAGCCTATACGATACCTTTATATACCGATCAACCAACCCTATAATATACTGGTCTTGAATACGCCGATTTTACTGGTCATGAATTAGCCTGGTGTTGAATACGCTAGTAAATTGATTTCAAACGGTTCATCAAGAATGTCTACTTTTAATTTTGCGATTTTGCTCTACGGTTGATTTATAGTGAGGGCGAAAGTTATTTTTGGTTGTCCATGCACCTGTTACTCCTGTAAACTCACGTCTCTTCTCTGTATATTCGTTGCACATATATATCTATTAAAACACCTAATTAATCCACACTAATCCACTAATCACGTTGTAAATATTATCACCATGCACATATAACACGTAATTGTCTGCGATATCACCTCGGTGGAAGCGGACGTTAAATAAAACTAATTCACACACACACACACGTTATTTTTGGTCTTTCTCTCCCTTCCCCTCGTTTGGGTTACGTTGAAATATAGGGTCGAAAATGGCATGTTTACTTGTCTGTACTTCCAGCTTGTGTATCTCAAGTTTTTCATGGGGAACCTCATACATGCTTTTGCTCAAGACTTTGCCACATGTTGCTCCATCTGTGGCAGAAAGCGTTCTACCCAACGAAAATTTGGGAAAAGTTTAGAGCCGGTCTAAGAGATAAGAAATAATATTAAAAGTCAATGTTGCTAGTCTCTTATCATCCATACAAATATTCTACGAATATTAGTCTGGATGGGTCCTCAAAATTTGACGGAAAATAGGTCATTATCTGAATTATCCAGTCTTTTAAGTTACCACGTACTGAATCTATCAAAACAGCTCGCTTGTCAACGATGGGACTCTTTAAAATTTTGTTTGTAAAGGTTTCAATTGAAATGGTAATTAATTCTCTCGTCACGAATCAGACGTAATGCTTCTCACAATCTTCTTAATTCCTCATCGTCTCTATTTTGTTTCTAATAATAGATGTGCCAAGTGAACTGTGGGATATATTTCAACTACGCTTTATAGAATCTAGCAAAATCGGCCCGGCTTCATAAGATCTAGCACTTACCGATACTTTCATTGGATACTTAAGCCAATAGGTTCCATTGCCCATGCGTAACCAAATGTTTGGTTTTTTATGTGGTAGATTATCCAGTAATTTTCGTCAAAAATTGAGAACCGACCCAGACCCTCCGCGCGTTGAAGACTAGGAGGTTCTGGGTGACCGAGACTACAATGTTGCCGGCTCAGCTTTCCGGAAGTTGATTCATGATGGGAATTTCCCTTCTCCACGCCACGTGACCGGAATTGGCCAATGTCACATTGCCCTGTAACGTGTTTTGTTTACAACTTTATTGCACAGTAGAAGTTGATTCAGAGAATCGTGTCGGTGATTATTACGAATAGGTGTTACATATTCTACGATTTACAAATTTATGTATTGGGCACTACGGGTACGCATCAGCAATGTATAGGCAGCAGGCAAGTATCATCTTAAATGTCTTGTTCCACCCGGAATTGTCCTTTTAATCAATAGTGACAATAGGCCTATCAAATCCATATATGTATTTTATGAACTAGATTGTTGAGATTAGCAATTGTGAATTGTGTTGCACCTAGCTGTATCTCTTGAAATATAAAGCCGGATGTTACTTTCTATGATACGTGGATATACTGACATGTTTATCCCATATTGCATATATATATTCATTGCAGTATTGTGGCAAGGGTGTTTGTTCTGCCACACTATATAATAGTAGGCTACTATTGTCAATACACATCCCCCACCACACCCTATAAATTATAAGCTACGAGAACGTAGCTAAAAACGTAAAGATATTATTCGTTTTTAACTACAATTGGGGGCCTTTAAGCAAACTTAATTTCATTATTAATGCATGTAACATCTTGAAAGTAAGTTTATTTTATACGGTACTATAAGATTTATTAAAAATATACACACACCCCCACCACCACCCCAACTTACTAAGCAACTTTGATTTATCTGATAATATTGTCAACAAATTAAATCAACTGTTCAATTTGATCAAAATTGATACAGAAATTCATAATTACTCGCGGTGTATTATTCCTGCCCAACACATCAGGTTAGGACTTTAATGATTGGATGTCAAATTTAAAATGCCGAAGAGCTATATATGCTTTGATTTAAAAAGACATGATTTGTAGTAATTTGTACACTTGTATCACGTAGGATTGTAGTTGAATGTCATAATCAATTGTTGTTTTGATGAAAAATGTTATCAGTTTTGCTTACTGAGGCCTAATCTGATTAAAATACAGATCCTATTTCGTTTTACTTGTCTTTACTACATTAAGATCTGAAAGACTTGTTATTTAACTCGTGTTTGCTTGAAATGAGGGGTCAGCCAATGCCGGATTAAACATGGTGGGAGCCCTGGGGCCTGGAACATGTGGGGGCCCCTGATCACTGACCCCCGCATAGGGGGTCTGGGGGTTTTCTCCCCCCCCCCTCCGAAATTTTCAGAAATTGGAGGCTAGAAACGTGATTTCCTGGCATTTCAGGCACTTGTGTTGGAGCCATTTAGAAGTACCTTCCCAGAAAAATAATAAAATTCTGCAACCAAATTAGCGCATTCTGGCGTTATTTCAGTGGACCAATCCATGCGAGTGCTATGAAATGATGACATTCTAAAGGAGGAGACTGTAAGTGGGCAGAGCGACATCAAACCTAATTTTGAAGTAGCTCAGTGATAAATAACGGAGTTACTTGATTTGGAATCATATTATACCCCCACGATGATTTGATGAATGGAGGCCGTAACGTTACGACCAAGCCGGACTCGATGTTTGACAAACATAATGGTAATACGAGATTTAATCAAGAAATATGAATATTTCGTGTGATCATGGTGTGCATCTCATCAAATTCAGCTTATACCCACAACAAATATCAACAACAACAACAACTACAGCTTATAATATACAATCGTACGTCAATCTGAAGCAAATTTCGCGCTACTCGAAATGATGGGGACGTGTAATGTGTTCGAGTTATACGATAATTCGAGTTAGACGATGGTCGGTTCGATAGGAGATCTCACGACAATAAAAAAACATGTGTTACACCCATCACCAGATTACACCGAATTCTCGGATGTCGATCGCAACACAACATGGATTGAGGGGGCCCAAGGGACTTCCGATGGAGGGCCCTCGAAGCATCGAAGGGGCCCCGTCACTAGGTCACCGGCCGTTGGAATCCTCGGTCCGACTATGCTCGAGGCGCGCTATTGAGATTTTTGTGGGGGGCCCCCTAATGTGGTGGGCCCTGGGGCCTGTGCCCCATGGTGCCCCATGGTTAATCCGGCGTTGGGGTCAGCCAATTAAATTGTCTGTCGAATCGAGGGTTTGACCTTTTTTGCACGGAATTGTGGGTATAGGCATTATCAGCGATAGAAATCAAAACAAAGCAACAACGATTCTGATTGGTAAATCAAATGACTGAGGTTATAGGGTCAAATGTCGCGTGTTTGACATCTGAACTGGCTGAACGTGACCTCCCGCTACAACTTGTTAGATCTACATGTCGTGTAGGCCAACGAAATTATAAAAACCGAAACGAAATATATCTGAATTTCAATTAGATTGACTGAGGCCCATCTCTATCTCGATTCTCAAACACGGAGGCGTTTGCAAAATGGCTCAATAAAGCACCATCTCTATCTGAAGGGTTGAGGATGAGGTTTCTTTTGGATCCTCAACCCGCCAGATCTATAGAACTGTGCTGACTAGTATGTTCAAATGAACATATTTTAATCTATTTTTTTTCTATCTCCTAATTTAGTATCCGGATGATCCTGGCATGCACAATAACCAAGGTAGTGGCTACAGTCATACACGTGTATCTTATCGCAGGAATGCATCATTTTGTGAAAGAATAAAGTCCAGTCTTGTTTCATTTGTGGCAGGTTTAGTTTTATTGGCAGCAGGAGCTAGTTTACTATATTGGAATGAGGTATTGTCTATATGTTTATTATAATAATATTTATTCGTAGATTTCAAATGCCTCTGAAGGGAACATTTTACCCATATCGTTCCACTTCTGACCACTTACTATAGTCTGAGATGATGGGTTTTTTATCAATTGATTTGAAATATCAATTATGCATTGACGTTCCATTGATATGGTTGAGTTCATAAAAATTCCAAGTTGCAAATCACTAGAAATGAGACATATAAGCATTAGAAAATATAGAACAAAATGTAGAAATGATGAAAAATAATGGATTTACCCAGAAGTTATTATTTTTTGCACAAAGTGTCTTAATCTTTTTTTTTACAATAGGGTAGAGCCGTACAGCGGGCCCAATCTTTAGATGAAGGTTTAAGTGTCATAATACCTTTATCAACTACAGATGTAGCTTTTGAGGCTAATAATGGAAAGCTGGTTCATTTGTCTGGACCTTTATTTACAGAAAAGGTGAGATTAATTGCTTTTTTAACAGGTAGGAGCTGTCGTATCAGTGTGAATATTGGTATTGGGCAGACAAAGGGAGTCTATCAATATGAATGGTAAACAAGTGTTTTTACAGAAGCTAAGCTGTAAGCACTTAAAAGATTTTGGTGCCCTGATATATATTTAATTCAAAATATAAACAATATTCATGACAAACATCCGCCAAGCACGTGATAGAGTACTTCTGGAATTTTATGCATGTCATTATTAATTGTGATTAAATAGGTAACAATTAGAAATCAAATAAAAGTTCTTAAATTAAATTTTTTTAAAATTTTGCATCTAACAAAGCAGTCATTCTGTGGTGCAACCATGACCAAGATACACTAAACACATGCTTATTTTTCTTAATGGTATTCCAGACCTGCTAACCCCAGTCTGAGATATTCTGAATGAAATAAAAAAAAAGGGTCTTGTATACAAATTCTTAGTGCACATAACAGATCTCTAGTAGTTATAATTCGAAGAAGAGCAAAGGATATACTGTTGCCGAGGATATATGCATGTTGTTTATTATATAACTAGGCTGTAACTGATGGTGATTATGGTGTAACTGTTCATGTTGTTTATTATATAACTAGGCTGTAACTGATGCTGATTATGGTGTAACTATTCATGTTGTTTTTATATAATTAGGCTGTTACTGATAGTGATTATGGTGTAACTGTTCATGTTGTAAAGTTAAAGAGGATAGCAGAGATGTTACAGTGGGTAGAGGAAAAACAAGTCAGGTTAGTAAATGGACAAATTATTAATTGTACTCTGTTCAAAGTAGTCAAACCTACATCTACTTTCATTTATGACTGGAGAATTTTTTTTATTTGAAGTAACCAATTTTTAAGTTTTCATATATACGAAAACAAATGTATATTTTACAGGGAGTATAATGTAGGTTCTGAAGTGAAAGTAGAGACAAGTTATTCTTATTGTAAGTCAACCATTAATCATCTCAATATTACATAATGAAATTCGTGGGGTTTAACATAATACTTTTTTTGTACTGTGTGGATAAGGGAAATTTTGCCATAACATTTCAAGTTGTAACTGTCAAGGGTTCTTTTACGTGCACACAAATGTGTACACATGACCTTTTTTTTTGCGTTTTAAGCAAATGACTAGACTCTGTTCACTGTCATGCCCGCTTTCCTTCACCACTGACCAGGGTAAAAGCATACAGGAGAATCCTGAGGAGGTTTATGGGCCAATGCATGTAGAAAACCTGAGATCTCATGATTAGTCAGCAAGCACCTTTCCCACTGAGTCACCACAGCTCCCAAAATTTATATTGTCTGAATCTTTGTGGTCCTTTTATTATATATTAGATTATTTTATTTAAGCCATGGAGTGGAAGGAAGAACCGATATCAAGTGCATCATTTGACAGTTTGATTGGACACGAAAACCCAAAGTAAGTTAGAGATATATTAAAACTTTAAATTTAATTTGTTTAAATTGAACAGTATTTTTGGTTGCTGAAAGTTCAAAAACAATGTTATCCCTTGCGATAAGAGAGGATATTGTTAACAGCATATCTCATACTCCTTTCTTGTTGTCTTTGTTCACACATAAACCTAAAACAGTAGGTGACCAAGCTTAGACTTAAGGCAATTGTACCAGATTTTGTCAAGAACAAATTATTACACAATGTATATTATGCAAATCATAAGGAACCTATGACAGAAATTGTCACAGATGAATTAGCACAAGGAACCTATCACAGACATTTCAGAGACAAATTATCACAAATTTTAGATGAATGTCATGTTGGCCCTGTGGAGATTTTATATGTAGGCTTTAAGTTTAGCTTTTAATGGTACCACTAGTTGCCTTAATATTAATCAGTTAATTCTTCTTTCAGAACCATGCCAGTAAAATCTAATATATTTATTGCCAATCTAGTTCAGGTTGGAAATTATCATCTTTCAGAAAGTAAGTTAAAGATGTACATTCCCACGAGGATACTCATCAAGTAGTTATTTTGGATAAGATTTTTGTATAGATGGAGAGTAGAGATACCCAATCTTACTAGAAAAATACCATGTTCCCTGAAAAACTTCCCAATGGGGGGGAGCACAAGATAAACATGTGAGGGTATTCCTAAAAGGCAGTCTCCTCGAGTGATGTAAGAAGCACATCTTATGTCTGGATCGAATGGCTAATGGTTGTGAGAACATTTAGAGAAATAAACGTCCTGTAGACTCTTTGATTATGGGGAACCCTTGTTTATTACATATATTAGGATCCCTCTTAAACAGGATATTTTGTTAATCTTTTAGAGGCATTTAGTAATTGGATAGAACACACACTTATTGAAACTAGCTTAAATGTATTTGGGTAATATCTTAGCTTGATAGTGTTAGGAGAATACTCTTCGAAACTTTGACCAAATATATTAGTAGCTTTTTTCCATAAGTATGTTTTATAGTTTATTATGACTTTGTTGGTGGAACCCTGAAGTTTAATGCTGTAGCCAAATCATGGAATATTTAGTTGTTTATTTTCTTGCTTTGTTTCAGATCTTATAAGTAGTATAAATGTATTTAAACCGCTGAGTAATGAATTGATCAATTTACCACAAAATTCTGGTTTAAAAATATATATGGGATATGTATATAATAGTTTTAATCCTCAACAACCACAGGTACGACACATGATCTACATTTACATACTTTTTTACATTTTGTTTCTGGTGTTACTTAAAGTAGCTAAGTCTCTTAACTCAATATCATCCAAAATCTTAAACATTGAAATTATTTGTCAATTATTTGTCAATTTAAATCAAAATTAATGATGTGATTTTACCAGAAAAAGATGGACTTCTGATATCCAATATTTAAGACCCATTGAATATTTTACTATTGGTACACAAATCGTGTATCATAATGCGTTTCAGCCGCAGTTCTAGCAAGAGACTCGAGGAATGAGGCTAGAAACATTGCACCAAATCAAACGGCGCATGTAGACTGGAATAACTAGAAATTTGCATTCGATTAACACTGCTGGCTTATTTCACTGAACATAACTGATTTGAAATTAGAGTAAAACAGAAACCATTGAATGTAAATCAGTTTATATACATTCATATTAGAGTATTATATGCGTTGCGACCCACTTGTGTCAATTTCTAGATCCTAAATGTTAGCGATTTAGCTCCTTAAACTGAAATCATGTTTGATTGTAATTATAGTAATAATTGACTTACATAGCTCTGCCCATTTTAGTAAGCCACACCAGGGCACTGTTTATTATTCAACTGAAATCATGTTTGATTGTAATTATAGTAATAATTGACTTACACAGCTCTGCCCATTTTAGTAAGCCACACCAGGGCACTGTTTATTATTCAACATGCATGCTTTAACATATTAAAGAAAAATGTAGTTTCAAAGTGCTAAATGCCTCTTTAGGTTCAAATTGATGGATTGAATACAGATGCCTGTGGATGAATTTTTATATTGTTGTCCCCCTACAGGTCACAATTTTTATTTGATTAGAGGAAGCTTGAAATACAGGTTTATCTCCTAAAGATCTTGGTTCCTTTCAATATTGGGATATATGGAACCGTAACTTCATGGATTATTGCCACTGATTTTATGAAAAATTATGTATTTGGCTTGTGAACACTTAATCAGATTTTGATGAAACTTGAAATGTATGTTTATAACCCAAAGATCGTCATTTCTTCTATATTCATGCATATCGGACGGTAACTTCCTGGATTATGACCACTGATTGTAGAAAAAAGCATGTTTTAAGCTTGTGATTCCTCTAAAGGTCACAGTTTTTATACGATTTTAAAAACCGTTTGAATATATGTTCATGTCCCAAAGATTGGATACTTGCGCATATTGAACCGTAACTTTCTGGATTATGGTCCCTGATTATATGTCCCTCTCCTGCAAATACTCTTTGATAGATTTGACTGCTACTATCCTTAAATTTTTATATGTATTTGAATATGAATATTCTTGGATGGATTTTGATTGAGTTTGGCTTATTATTTTATTTGAATAGGTTGGTGATATGAGATTGATGTGGGAATATGCTGGTATCAGTGGAACATCTATGCTTGGGGTCACAGACCAGGTAAGGATCATAAACAGATATCGTTCTATACACACAGACTTGTGTCATATTTAGTATGATTTCTTGTAATCGAAGCAGATTAAGCGGAAAAGTGTATTCAACATTTTACCTATAGACCAATCCCGATTATTATTATTCCTCTTCCTAAGCCTGGATTCACCCTTGTTAACTAAGATTTTAGATTAATTTGGAAGTGAAATATTTTAAATCTTCAGGTGAGTATAATAGCTAGACAGTCAGGCACATATCTGACGAAATATGAAACAGAGGCTGGAGATGATTTAGAAATATTATATCCCGGTGTTTTATCTGCAAAGGTATGTTGTAAAATTTCATTCCGACTTGCTAATCAATCAAAACATGTACAAAATATTTAAAAAAAACAAACCAGAATGTTCTGTTCTTAATTGTAAGGGAAGTATTTAACCATATGTTTCTGAAATAAACTACCGTCAGTCACTCTAATTAGTCTAATTGACTAATGACAGTCAGTATCCACATGAGACAGTGTATGCATGTCTGATAACACTTCTCATTTAGTTTGAGTTTCTATTACACAACAATTACACAACTATTGTATTTATGTGCTATATTCTCGACATAGGTTCTTGTCTGAAACGGGGGTCACGGTGGCTAAGTGGATAAGGCATTGGTTCGCTAGCCTGGAGGTCGGGTGTTCGATCGCTGCATTGGCCGAGAAAGTTCATCTCGATTTTCCGGCGTGATTTCCCCTTGTCAGTGATGCAGAAGGAGGGCCTGACAAGGACAGCTGCCTAGTCATTTGGATGGTATGAAAAATCGAGGTCCCGTGTACACATTGGAGTGCACGTAAAAGATCCCTTGACAGTTGGAATTCGATATAAGAGTAGGCCGTAACGCCGCTGCCAGGCAAAATTCCCCTCATAGCACACTGTATGGCGTATGTCCTTCTTCCATTAGCCCAGGTTAGGTGCAAAAGAGAAGGACGTTAAACCCCATTTCATTCGTCTGAAACACCTGATAACATTTTTTTATTTGAGGATTTTATATCACTAACAACATCTGTTGTACGTTTGAATGTACTTGTTATATAATGTTATAGGAGATATTTGAACGTGAACATGTACAGAATAGTATGATGACATGGGCTATAAGATTTGGAGGATGGTTAATTATGTTTGTGGGTTTCGGCTGTTTAACAAGTATTGTAACAACATTAGGTAAGTAATGAATTCTTACAAGCCTACAAATTCATAAGAGTTATGGAATCTTTCTGCCTGTCACATTGCTTAGAAATAAAAGATACCCTATGTTAAACTAGAAATTACCTAATATTGAGTGTAAATGATTTAGTAATCCTCACTCCAATGCAAGACCTGTACCCGAGTTCACAATCCGTTCTCAGACTTAAGAATTTACTCAACTTTCATTCACTGGTTATGAAATGAAATGAAACGGGGTTTAACATGCTACTGTTCCACTGTTTATGAGAAATATCTTTGATGCAGAAACACAAGAATTTGCCCATAGTTTCTTATTGATGTATTTGATACATTAAAACAACAAAAGTTTTATTAAGGGCTTTATTTTAGTTTAAATAAGGCAAACGCTTTTGAGCAAATTCTGAACTGAATTCTGAGAATGCTTTGTGACCTGGTTTTACTCAAAATTCAATGAACAATCTCTGCGAATATGACAATCACTATAGAACTTTATACAGTGGTGACCAGAAATTGTTGTTACATGAGGGTCTATAAAATCCCTAATAGAAATGACACCTAAGATCACCTAAATTCAGCTTTTTACTTTTGTTTAAATTAAAGACATATGCGTCTTAAACTAACTTTGTAGTAAAATTATAACTATTTTGTACTTGTAGTTGATTGGATACCAATAGTACGAGATCTGGTTGCTATGGGAGTTGGTGCCATGAATACAGCATTATCAGTTAGTCTTTCTATAACAATCATAGCCATTGGCTGGATTCGGTATCGCCCTATGTTAGGTTTTACCTTGTTAGGAATAGCTTTATTACCATTAATTGTCTCAAAATTATGGCGACCTCGATCCACCTCATCAGGCTATAATAGAAATTATTATTCTTAGTGTAAATTTTCTTTGTAAAATATAATATGTACATGTAGAATGTTTCCATCCAGTTCATCACGCTATAATAGAAATTATTTTTCTTAGTGTAAATTTTCTTTGTATATATGGTTGATAATGTTTCCTTCCAAAGATCACTGAATGCTATTCCATGCCAAAATGTACGTGATTGTAAGGATTTTAAGCAGAATGAAGACAAAACTCCTGTGAGGTATATCCTTACATTATGATTATTAGACATAGTGTTAAATAGGGTTTGTTTAATGTCTGTTTCCACCTTACAGAAATCTATTACAACTAGATCTTAAAAATAACAGAAATATCCTTCATCAAGTCATATTATCAGAAAATTTAAAAAACAAAAATCATGGAAGCAAGACCCTGTTGATACACTGTACATAATTCCTGTATTTTATTTTCACATTATTGGAGTGTATAGCTTTAATTAAACCTTCACTAAAATGTTTTATCATATAATGATATAAAATCACACCAAAAGTTGATTATCTGTTGACCAGAACAAACCAGAATATTAACATATTTTATATTTAAAAAGATTATCATCTTGACCCAGGAAGTATTAATAAAGTGAGTAGAATGCTGGTGTTTTACTTGATCTTTTGAATTTCATGATGAATAACATTAGACTTGATCATCCAGGCCATACATATCTCTGATATGGACTGGACAAATTCTAAAGACTAAAAAACTCTTAACACTCAGCAGTTCTTTGGTTAGATGTGCAGTAATATGCATTAAGCATACCGGTACAATTTTTGATTAATAGTTAATTATTACTAAAATAATGATAAAATGTTTTTCATGGACTGCTTTACAAAAATATTCCTTGGAGGTTAAGAAGAAAGAGCTTCTACTTATATCGTAGCCGAATTGCTTTCAATACTATCTCTAATAATAATATAAGATGTTTCTTTATAATATTTTCACTGAAGACTAATCCAACTAAATTTAGATTACAATTCCACTTCGTTTGGCTTTTTATCTGATTTATGACATGAGTCATGACATTGTAATATAACTAACTTTCTATTAGTATTATCATGACATTTATATAAGTCATGCAATAGTATTCCAAATAATTATTAGCCCATTCAATCACTTAGAATCTTGCCCATATAAGCTTGGAATTAATTATTACCCCATGTTATCACTCATAATGTTTTCCATGCAAGTTTTCTCATAATTCCCCTAGCCCGTTTAATGTCAAAAATTCCATATGATGTGAATGCCAACTTTAAGCAATATCAAATAAATCAAAATGGAATTAACATCTGTACAGATCTCGTATAGTAGAAGTTTTGTATTGAAACATAACATTTTAATGCTTTAGATATTTAGATAGATAGATAGCTGAGATGCTCTAATAAAATGATACATGGTTGTTTTTGTTATATGGATTAACTGATGGTGACATATTCATCTAAGTTTATAAAGTCTGTGTTTATGTTTTCACAATGTACGATGGATAATGTTTGTATTATTTATAGATTTTATTAGTAATGTATTTAAATTTCCTTTTAATTATATCCTTAATAGTAATAATGCATTACAAGAATATATATCATAAACATTAATGAATGATGATATTATATTTTGTGATTAAATAACAAGACAAACAAATAAATACCCTGTTTAATTAAATGTACAAATAGATCTCTTCGGGCACATATTCAAATAATTAGCATGTATAATGTTTTTGCTCAAGTGTATTTATTAGTTTATCAAACAATTAAAGAACTTGTCCCACAATTTGTTTGTTTTAAACAAATTTAGAAATTTGATTAACCTGATATAGATGGCATGAGTTCCAGTGAAATTCACTGCAAGATCAGTCTAATAATGTATACATATTATTTATAATTATGCAATTATTAGTTTTTGATTTTATCCCAGTTAATTACATATATTTAATTGTTTATTTAATAATTGTTACATTCCTACAAACTCCCTCCCATCCATACAAGATAAGTTAGCTGTCCCACCTTTGATGTTTTTAATCATACTTTTTGGTTTCGATCACAATTTATGCACACATCTGACCTCTGTATAAACTTACCAGTCTCCTAAGTCTGACATCAATCAGGTCATGCATTTTTCTCAATTCTTCATAAATGAAATCAAATTATATCACCAGTCATGTCAGTACTAAGCATGGGATGTGTGACTCTGCATGTCAAATAAGAAAACCTCACTGTTGAAAAGACCCTACAGTCATTAAGCTGTTTGTATTATTAGCAAGTGAAGCCGTGTGTAGGGATCTCTGCCTATTGCAGGTCTTTATTAACATGACAAGCCCATATTTACTCTCATAACCATCAAATAGCAGAGATTAAAATGGTGCGATAATTATTACTATCTATTTTTGACTGTTATAGAAAGAATATATTTATATACGGATGTAACGACAGTTTGAGTCAATGTGATATACATATAGACACTATACCCATGATGGTTTTAAGATGAATTGATTCTTGCCCCGCTAATATAAACCAATTCTGTATTGACATAATGTAAAACTAATGTAATTTATCTTATTTTTAAAATAAATTGTTTTGTTTGTTTGTTTGCTTGCTATTTCAGTATTTAATCTTTCTTTATTACACATTCATTAACCACATGCAGTATCATCACTTACATCATCCAGTTAGGTTAGATCCTACTGTTGACCAAGACCATTTCTCCAGATTTTGCAGTATAGTAGGTGCTAGTCAGAGGTGTGCAGAACAGTGTCTAGTCATTCAGATGGGACTAAAAACTGATATCCCGCATACATATTAGTGCACACAGAAAAGATCCCTTGACAGTTGGAATTTTACTAGGAGTAAGTGGGGGGTCACAGTGGCTAAGTGGATAAAGGCGCTGGTTCGCTAGCCTGGAGGTCGGGTGTTCGATCCCTGCATTGGCCGAGAAAGTTCATCTCGATTTTCTGTTGTGAGTTCCCCTGGTCAGTGATGCAGAAGGAGGGCCTGACAAGGACAGCTGCCTAGTCGTTGGGATGGGACGGAAATCCGAGGTCCTGTGTACACATTGGAGTGCACGTAAAAGATCGCTTGGCAGTTGGAATTCGATATAAGAGTAAGCCGTAGCGTGGAAATATAGTCCTCCTAATGCTTTTTGATGGATTATATATCTTGTGTAGATTAAGAATCCGGATGATGCCACACTGGCACCCTTGGAGAAATTTAAATATTCAAGATGACCAGCATGGTGTATTATATAACTTCAATATGTGTAGTTTCAAAACACAATAAACATCCACAAATAACAAAATATTATTTTATTAACAAACTTTATAAATCTTTAATTGAGAAAAAATAAATCATCACATAAATGATAATATTTAAATAAATAAACAAATATTTTGAGAAGAAAAAAAAAAACATCATGTACATGATATATTAAAATAAATAAACAAATATTTTGATTTTATTTTGTGGCCCAGTTTTAAAATGAGAAGTTACATTAGGCTTCAATTCTTCTAATAGGTTTATAATTAACTTTCCATTGTCCTGATAAATTATTCCAGGCCTATGAAAAAAATCAAAAGTTTTCATTCTTAATTTATGCTTATTCCTCTGATCTGGCCAAAAATAAATTCTCAATGTATTGATTTGTTTTGTGAGATGAGACTCTAGTCTTGTACAAAATTTACGTACATAGATAGAGCCAATATTGAGATGCAATTTATTGTGAGTTCCTGTTTTAAAACAAAAACACAACAGATCAAAAAATCCAATACATTAGTTTGTATTGTGAAGGTCTAAATTGGGTTACGTTTTCCATATCAACTACATGTGGTTATTTTACAGTGAAATGATAATACTGACAAGGTCAATCACAAGTTTGGAATAAATTTTTTTAAATGCTTGTTACATTTACGAAAAGAAAACATATACAAAAGCGAACAAGCATTTTTTTCATTGTCCTTGTCCAAAACGAATACAAAATGCAACTCTGAAAAGATATCTCACATCCACATTTAATAAATAACTAAATATTGTTCACTTTTACATTTATGGCTTTAAAGCCTTCAGCATCTGTTAACATCCAATGGTACTTCCAATATAATAGACATATTTGCACAACAAACGTGGTTTCAGTATAAGGCGGGTGTTGGCACAACTACCAACAACATTGTTGTGAGGCTCTTGTATGCATTGGGGACACACTATTCTGCAGATTTAATCAGTAGACAGTCAATGTTATAGTGTTGCCCCTGTACGTGCAGATATTTGAGCTCCTTATTTTAATGTACAGCTCCAGTTGATTGGATTATATCTCATTATTTCACGATCATATAAATTTTCCACCGTACGTTTCTGTTTTAATAAATCCCACTGCTTCTCCATCAACTGAATATAAAGTAAAATTATAAACTGACAATTTAGTTTGTATATGAAATTGGGGAGTCGATTGGCCAAATGGTTAGCACACGCGTGCTGTATCATAAAGACGTCATTGAGTCAACTGGCATGGTTTTGAATTCCCGGTTATATGTGACAAGGAATAGGGTCGCCTGTCAAACCGTGTGGGGTTTTTTTTCCGGGTCCTCTGGTTTCCTCCCACTGCTAAAAACCCCTACGCGCAAGCGAATTATTGAAATAAAATTAAACCATATGTTAGTCCTAAAATGATCTAGTTTGTGTCGAGTGGACGTTAAACCCCATTTCTCTCTCTCTCTGTAATTGCATTTTGAAAAATTTCTAGTCCGACAAAATGAGACATATTTTGTGGGTTCACATACTATTTTTTTTGCTTGTTAATTTCTTGCAAAAATCAAAGGTCTTTTTAACCGTAACAGTAATTCAGCACTTTTATAATTGTAATGGTAAAGCTCAGTATAAAATCATTACTATACTTTTAAAATTAAAATATATACGTACCATTTTGTTGTCGTCTCGGAATCTTTTTAAATAACTGAATTTATTATTTTGATCTTCAGAATCTTTTTGTAAACATTGTCGATCATACTCTACAGCTCGTTCACTTTCCTGTACTTTATCCACCTGGTGGCGTCGCTTCCACAAATCTTGATCTGTCATCTGTTGTTTTAATACCTCTCGGAAATGTTTGCTGAAAACACAAGGAACAATTTAACAGACTTACAGAGATAATTCAAGTAAATATGGCCTATATCGCCCAAATTTCTTAATACTGTCTCTATACATGATGAGTGCTCTGTCACAACAAGAGTTTGATCTTTTAATGTCTGCTCGCACAAAGCCTGCATGCAGTTTTGGCAGCATGTGTGTCTCTATACAGGGGAAATTGTTGTCAAAGAAACATTCTATCATCAAAGATCTATTCAACAAGGAATATTCATATATGCATGCCTTCCAAATTAAAGAGGATATCTGATTATCATGCCCCCTCCCCCAGTGATCATAGGATTCACTGTGGTACCAGGTCTTAACATCAAAATTCCTGATCCTCCAGCCCTTTATTTTCATCACATTTCACACGGATTTGGAGTACAAGAGCATAAGCAGAACTGCATTCGAATGTGTAGCTTTGTTGAAATTTGAAAACTGATATAATTTAGACTTACTTGTATGATTCTCTTTCAGCAGGATTTCCATAAAAGGCTTTTGACCAAGCTGAATGATATCTTTCGTGTTCACGTTGCTGCATTAAAATACGTCGACAATCATTGTGGTAATGTTGTGGAATAGTTTCCCAGCTGTCATTAATACGTTTCCGTGGCAACAGGGGACCAATCGGATTAATCCTCGCAGGAGTTTGAATATAATCCCACTGATTGGACAGATTTGCTGGAGGGTAGGGACCATAAACGGAAACTGATGTGTGAGATCGTCTGATTGGTTGGGGGAGAGAACATGTTCTACTCCTTGTCAAAGGTACAGGTGTGCTGGCTGGAGTTATTTTTGGCAATGTTGTCATTTTGATTCTTTATGATGTGATTACTAACACCTGAAAGAGAGAGAGAGAGGATTTGATTTATTAATAAGATGTTGGCTAAGACAATCAGTCTGCCAGTTAGATGATCTGCATACAGTGCACATATAGGATGTTACTGTTACCCCTAGGTCAGATATAGTGCTTGAAAAACACTGGTATCTGACAGTTTCTTAAGCCTTCAAGATATACAATTTGTAATAATCAATTGTGGTCAGGTTTCACAAAGCACAACAATGCACATAAATCATTCAAATTTACAGCAGAACTCAAGTAAAACTGTACAGAACTTTATGTACATTGGAGCACAGCATGTGCATTTCTACTCGAGCATTGCCTCTGATGTCAACTGGTCTGAAATGAAAATAAACAGATAGGAATGTTGGTGGAGTTGTACCATTTTCAATCTGTTAAAATAAATTAACTCAGACACAGGTGGGATTTTGACGTGGCAGCAACCTATTTCCTTCACTTGTTGTGCCGGATGAAAGTGGGCACTGACTGATTCCTTCACTTGCAGGGCTAGAATAAGAAGAGGGGGGTGATTGGGCTGCTACCAGGGACCCCCATTAGTTCTAAGAATATTTTGTACCATAAATCAATTTGTCACAGCTACATTAAGGCAAACATGGGGCATAATGACATACAAATTGCATTTTGTGTGGGTGTGACAGACAAAGACGAGAATATGCCCCACTTTAACTGCTGATGGATGCAAGTTCACCAGTGACATTTTCAGCCAGTGGTCCCGAGTATGCTTAATCCAGCCCTATTAACTGGTACACATAGGATGTAAATTAGTTATTACATCTCAGGACAGTTTGACACACATTCATGTTATCTCTGCAGACATTAGAGATATTTATGATTATATTATTAACAGCTAGTTGAAGAGTGTCATTGGTTTGGCTTTTAAATAGGTTGAGTGAATGTGTGGGTTATCTGGAGGTTAGCTATAGTTTCTAATATTGCTCAATATTTGTTACCAGACGCATAAAAATAACTGAATTAATTAACCAAAATAATTCTGCCCTCCCTTACTCTGTCCCATTTTAAAAAACTTTGTGGCTATCCTCTCTCAAAAACCATACATACAACACTGGATACTATCAGAGGTCTTTTCTCAGACCCAAATATGTCTGTTTACTTAGACAAAAGTATTAGCCAAATAGCTCTTGGAGTGGCTACAGATGCAAGGAAATGACAGATAATTTTCTTGGGGGAAACCTCCGCGGCATGCCCTGTCTCCATGGTCAGTGCCCTCATTTTGCCCCCCCTCCTTTTTAAAATTCCTAGATCTGCCCCTGACTATACAGAATTAAATGCATTTATGCATTCAATACGTTTGGTTCTGATTCACGAATCCAAGGTCATTGTATGAAAGTAAGACGTTAAAACTCATTTCTTTTCATTTCAATAACATTTATTTTCTTGGTGAATAACACATCTTATTTTTAAATCAAATCAAGGTTCTTTTTCTGAAAGAAACCCCAGTTGACTAGGTTTAAATTTATCAATATGAATAGAAACTGATTGACTGTCTATTTACATAATTCTATATATATACTAAATGTATTGACTATAGATTTAACTGTTAATAACCTGGTACCTACTTATAAAGCTCAATGTCTTTTATATAATATTCTTTATTTCTTTTTAATCAACTGGGTATAATCTATGGTGTAACATGTGTGAACACATACACTACATTACACTTTACTTATAACATGTATATTATCAATAATAATAAAATTTCATTACTGACTATAGATTGGTTTCAGTTAAAAAAGAAAGTGTTGTTAAAAGTACTCCACCAACTGTTTTTTTTTGTTTTGTTTTTTAATTTTAAAGATTTATTTCATAAATTTTAATGGTCTTCATTTCAAAGGATCTTTATTTTTTTAGGGTCTTTACTTCATAAGGTCGTAATGTCATAAGGTTCTATAGTCTTTGTTTTAAGGTTTCTTTATTTTATAACGTCGTATGGTCTTCATTTCAAAAGGTTATAGGTCTTCATTTCATAAGGTTTTAGGTCTTCATTTCATAAGGTTTTAGGTCTTCATTTCATACGGTTTCATGGGGTTTTTTTTACAGGGTCTTATAGTCTTTATTCTCTACGGTCTTTATTTTGTAAGGTTTTATGGTCTTTATTTTGTAAGGTTATATGACTGTTATTTCATAAGTTTCTATGGTTGTTATTTCATAAGTTTCTATGCTCTTTATTTTGTAAGGTCCTAAGACCTTTAAATTTATTATACGCCCACATTTTCATGTGGACGTATTATGTCGTCGCCCCTGTCCGTCCGGACGTCCGTCCGTCCGTCCACAATTTGTTTGTGGACTCTCTACAGGTCACAATTCTTATCCGATTTTGACGAAACTTGAAATATAGGTTTAACCCCAAAAGATCTCGACTGCTTTCGATATTGGCATGTATCGGATCAAAACTTCATGGATTATGGCCCCTGATTGTACGAAAAATCACGTTTTTAGCTTGTGGACCCTATAGAGGTCACAATTTTGAACCGATTTTGATGAAACTTGACATGCATGTTTGTAACCCAAAGATCTTGGTTCCTTTCGATATTTGCGGCTATCGGAATGTAATTTCCTGAATTATGGCCCCTGATTGTCCGAAAAATCACCCTTTTTAGCTTGTGGTCCCTCTGGAGGTCACAATTATTATTCGATTTAAAAAACCGTTTGATTATATCACCGTTAAACCCTAAGGATGGTTGAGTTCGAATTTCGGGAAAATCGGACGAAAATTGCCATACAAAATGGCCGTTTGTACGCGAATACTGTTAAAAAATGGTATATCAAGGTTGTGGACCCTGTGGAGGTCACAATTTTGATTCGATTTTGATGAAACTTGAAATTCATGGTTATAACTCAAAGATCTTGCTTCCTTTCGATATTTGCGCATATCGGATCGTAACTTCCTGAATTATGGCCCCTGATTATACGCAAAATCGCCTTTTTTTTAGCTTGGAGGTCACAATTATTATTCGATTTAAAAAACCGTTTGATTATATCACCGTTACACCCTAAGGAAGGTTGAGTTCGAATTTCGGGAAAATCGGATGAAAATTGCCATACAAAATGGCCGCCGTTTGTACTCAAATACTGTTAAAAAATGGTATATCAAGGTTGTGGACCCTGTGGAGGTCACAATTTTGATTCAATTTTGATGAAACTTGAAATTCATGGTTATAACCCAAAGATCTTGCTTCCTTTCGATATTTGCGCATATCGGATCGTAACTTTCTGAATTATGGCCCCTGATTATACGCAAAATCGCCTTTTTTTTTAGCTTGGAGGTCACAATTATTACCTGATTTAAAAAAACGTTTGATTATATTACCGTTACACCGTAAGGAAGGTTGAGTTCGAATTTCGGGAAGATCATACCAAAATTGCTATACAAAATGGTCGCCGTTTGTACCCGAATACTGTTAAAAAATGGTATATAAGGTTGTGGATCCTGTAAAGGTCACAATTTTAATTTGATTTTGATGAAACTTGAAATTCATGGTTATAACCCAAAGATCTTGGTTGTTTTCGATATTTGCGCATATCGGATTGTAACTTTCTGAATTATGGCCCCTGGTTATACGCAAAATCCCCCTTTCTTTAGCTTGTGGTCCCTCTGGAGGTCACAATTATTATCCAATTTAAAAAAACGTTTGATTATATCACCGTTACACTGTAAGGAAGGTTGAGTTTGAATTTCGGGAAAATCGGACCAAAATTGACAGACAAAATGGCCACCGTTTGTACGCGAATACTGTTAAAAAAATGATATATCATGGTTGTGGACCCTGTATAGGTCACAATTTTAATTCGATTTTGATAAGGAAGGTTGAGTTCTAATTTCGTGAAAATCGTACCAAAATTGTCGGACAAAATGGTCGCCGTTTGTACGCGAATAGTGTAAAAATATGGTATATCATGGTTGTGGACTCTCTACAGGTCACAATTCTTATCCGATTTTGATGAAAAGTTACATTTCTAGGTTGTGTACCGTCACACCATAATCATTGTTGGTTTCGAATTTCATTAATATCAGACTGGAATTGACCAACTAAATGGCTGCTCCCAATACAGTATGAAATACAGGACTTAAAGATGTAGGAAAAATCACTTTCGGTATTGCTTGTTCTCTGTCCATCTCTCGAAAATGTGGGCGTATCCTGCCTGGCAGTGCCAGCCTATCTTTTAAGGTTTTATGGTCTTATTTCATTAAGGCATTGAATGTCCTGTTACATTTCTGCATAAACCAATGTAATGAGTAAATGAAGACAGGCAAAAATTGAGGAAACTATGAAACCTTGTATCAAAGCTGTATACTAATAATATGTAACTAAATAAGAGAGAGAGAGAGAGAGAAATGGGGTTTAACGTCCACTCAAAACAAACTAGGTCATTTCGGGACTAACATATGGTTTTAATTTTATTTCAATAATTCGCTTGCGCGTAGGGGTCTTTAGCAGTGGGAGGAAAGTGCAGTGCCCGGAGGAAACCCACGAGGTTGAGAAGGCGCCCCTATCTCCATGCCACATACGCTCACACCAGGGATCGAAACCACAGCCGCAAGCCAGAGGTGATCGGCCAACCCCCCGTAACTAAATAAGGAATAAAATCCCATATCAAAGAATTTTAAAACAATAAACTTTTGGGTTGTTTAGAAAAAAACTCACTAGAAGAGTACATGCCAAGGATATATTTTGAACTTTTGGTCTCCTAACACCACCATCCTCTTCAAATAATTACAATTTGTTATAAGAGAACATGCCAAGGATATATTTTTAATTTTGATTTTCTACCACCAACCCCTACAATGAATTACAATTACAATCTGTAATATTAATCTGTTCATAATTGGGAAAGAATCTATTATAAAACATGTATAACAATGCTGGTGTTTACTACAGTACCTGTGTTTTATCGTCCATGAGATCAATAACGGTATTCAAAACTGACTATATCTTACGATAACAATTCATGTCAAACCATGGCAATAACTGACTACTAATCTATAAATCTATATATTTTCTCGCTAATTTAAAAGTAAAACGGATATAATGTCAATCAATCTTTTAACACCAATATCCGGATAATCTACCTGCTTTTCTCAATAAAACATTATTTGTTCCTAAAACTGAATCATGAAGATTGGACTCTTAAGGGTAAAGTGAAGAAACCATTTTCTATGTCAAATAGAATGTATAAATTCAAAATTAATTAGTCAGGGTTTATTAAATATCAAACACTTTTTTTCAGGGTTGAACATTTTGAGATAAATTTACATTCATTTTTTATTTTCTTAAGTTACAAAAGCAATGCGAAGATAGGGAATTTTAGTTCTGAGAGTGGCATTTTCAGCTATTTTTCTTCAAATTCAAACATTTTAGCCTTCCACAATTCATTTGATTTAGCCAACCAGACATTTTATTATGTTGTTGTTGATTTTCAACAGATTGAGTTAAATATGTATAGCTATAGTTTTTTATTTTTTGGTTGTCATGGGTTTCTTAAGAATAGGTTATTCATGACATATAAAGCAATCATTTTGTACTTTTTTGCATTTCTAATTGTCATGAATGTATTTGCTTCTTGGAATAAATAAATACATATTTAAATAAATAAATAAATATTTTATTTTCTACCTAAATTAATCCCCCCCCCCTTGACTAACAACCTTCTGTCATTCTTTTGCAGAGCATGATTGTATTACAATGAAAATTAACTGAAGACATTTAATAAAAATACTTTTCATGTCTTTGAAAATTATAAAATGTCTTATTAAACAACAATCTCACCCATTTGGATTTACATTTGGATTTCTAGAATTTTATCTTAACAATATTTTTTTTAAAAATTATTATCAACTGCGAGACTTTATAGATTGGTATTAGCAAGAAGTATTTAATGCGTTATAAACTTGGGTTGAATTATGTATTGGGTATAATAGACTTGTTTATTCAATATACCATGTTTAATAAACTTCAATCAAAACCATAATAATAAACTACTAGTGTATATAGACTTACTTACCATCAACATTATTATTATCTACCTAATAAAACTTTCTATATCTACTAATATATAACAATGAAACTACCGTTATACGCTCAATACACTGTTACAATGGACACTTGCTATCACGTGATGACAACGTCGCTAGGTTACCTAAGTTGCCTCGTTCTAGCGTTAATCTAAGCGTGTAATATGGGGTATTATAACCACTTGTTTATCTCGGAATTAATAAATACATGCTTATTGTCCCATGATCAATATTGTTTAACTCTTATTGTTAAATATAGATCGACTTAAGTCTACTTGAAGCTAGAGTATAATACACACATTATTATCTTAAATCGCTTCGTTTACTCTTATACGTGATGTGGGTAGGAAGTACTGGATTAAAATGATAAATGTTTTTGCGCTATAATAATAATAATAATAATAATAATAATAATAATAATAATAATAATAATAATAATAATAATAATAATAATAATAATAATAATAATAATAATAATAATAATAATAATAATAATAATAATAATAATAATAATAATAATAATAATAATAATAACAGTTTATTCACAACTACATGTACAAGCATGAGTATGGAAGTTACAACAAACATTGTGATACATAACAATATTTAACTACATGTCTTACAAAATAATAATAATTTTCAAGACGAGTGGTACATATTAATCTAATCATCAATATTTAATGTTACACATCAATGGACAAGGCTATATTTATATTCCTCTTTTCTTAAAAGCGTGTAATACAAAACTTTCAACATTTTCTATAGATTCTACATTATTCATTAATATATTAAATTGAATTGAATCAGTTATATTAGGTTTGATGAATATTGAGAGATATTGTTGTCTCAAATTATCATAAAATGGACAATACAATAAGAAATGTTTTTCATCTTCTACTAATTGAAGGTCGCAGTTTTTACACAATCTTTCATTACGTGGAATAAAGGGTTTACTGTATCGTCCCTTTTCAATTTCCAGTTTATGTGCACTAAGTCTAAATTTACTGAGTGCACCCCTTTCATCTTTGTTCAATGTACATAAATAGTTTTCCATGTTATATGAATTCTTAATATTATAATAAGAATCATGTTTTGATTTTGTTTTCATATGTCCATTTAAATGCTGGATAGTCTTACTCTGGTCATTGTGTTTCCAGGACTGGATTCCAGGACTGGATATACATATCGTGTAATCGGGTTTTAAATAAGTGTAAAAAGAATTCTGTATTAAAATTTTCATTTTTTTCGGCAGTAAATATTTCACCCATTCCTGTTTCCTCCAGTATAACTTGGATTTGACTAAGCCATTTGCTATTAGAAGTCTTCATCTCTGCGATAGCTAGCGACAATAATGAATTATGACATTTAACTTCAGATTCTATCCATGTCTTAACCATTCTACATTTCACATCGAGAAAGAGAGGAAATCTGCCTAGTTCAGCAAGAACAACTGAGTTCGTAGTCTTTTTGTGGATTTTTAAGATACTCTTACACAAATTTAAATGTAGCTTTTCAATTTTTAAGGTGTTATTAATGTTTGTGGTAATATAATCACCCTAAGCATCACATGCATACAAGGTATTAGGTTTAACTAATGAGTCAAACAGTTTAAATAATATATGGGGTGAAACATTAATATGAGAGAATGCTTTTATAATCTTAAAGTATGCCTTCAATGATTTATCCATTAAATACTCAACACCTTTACTAAGAGACCTAGATGACTGGAGTGTGATGCCTAGATATTTGTATTCACTAACATTTTCAAGTTCAGCATTATTTATATAAAATTTCTGGAAACATGTCTTGCCAGATTTATTAAAAAACATGATTTGTGTTTTCTTAACATGTATCTTAATCTCCATTGTTTAGAATATGAGCTAACAATATCAAGGGATGATTGGAGTCCACTTGGTGTTAAAGAGAATATAATAATATCATCCGCATACCAAAGAGCTGGTATGTGTTTATCACCCAGACTTGGTAGGTCCTTAGATTGCATCAGAAGTTCAGGTAGCTTATCTATGAATATATTAAATAGTAGGGTTCCTTGCATGACCCCAACATCATTTTTAAATTCTTCACTGAGAAAATTTCCAACTTTGACCTGAAGGTTACTATTAGAAAACATGCTTTTCAGGCAATTGTATAGCGGCCCAGTGACACCTAATGACTGTAGTTTGTAAAACAAACCATCTCTCCATACACGATCAAACGCTTTATTAAAGCCCCAATAACACTCTTGTTGTAACTGAAAAATATGTCCCAATCTTCATTCTGGTCAACAAATCGTATTATTTTAGAATATTCCAAGTAAATGATGATATAAATTTCATCTTAACACACCTAATTTAAAAAATTGGAAAAATTCAACCAATTGCTTTGAAAAGTCTAACGTAAACCTTTTCAAATGTGACTTGGATTTTAAAATATTTTCGAACCCTCTGGACAAATAAGATAGGTTGTAATGGATAATTTACACAACAGGTAGGACATTTAAACATTTAGTACTTAGAATAAGGGTATTATTTATTTTCTGGAGCTACCAAGCCAGCAAGAATGTTATTGTCCCTTTAAAGTCTATAAAACATGCATACAAATATTTATTTCGCTTAAAACATTTATCAATAAGAGCCCTAAGAATAATTATGTTGTCTGATGTTTTGAAATTCTTTCGGAAACCGCATTGAAATTCGGATGGCATGGCCTGCGATTGAAAATATTTAGTCAATCTACTTGTCAAAATACTTATAAGTAATTTACCTATAGGCCTACAACTAGTAATTGTTAGGCCTCTGAAATCATTTACTGAAAGTGGTGACTTTACTTTAGGTAATGGGACAATAAAACCGTCAACCCATCTCTGGGGAAAGTAACCAAGTTGTAAACAATTATTGAATAAGTACATTAATTAAATACGGTGAAATTTGGAATATTAAAGCTTTTAAAATCTCATTACTTATCCCGTCCAGGCCTTCACTCTTGCCACTTTTCAATTTTGAAATATGGGTGTGTATCTCTCGAAGAGATAAAGGGAAATTTAACTCTTCATTGTTCATGCTTGTACTTTCAAAAGGCCTTTTGGATTTTATTCATAAAATTGGAATCAAAAATATTATCATCAGTAGTGTGAGCGCCAAGTGTTTCAAAGTGAGATTTAAAGGTGGTTGTATCAGATAATGAACTTTTGTCATTCTTGCTTTTAGTAGCTCTTCAAGTTTAGAAATAATATTCCAGAATTGTTTTGGGTTCGATTCATTTAATTCTTCGATTTTACTGATCAATTTTTGTTTATAAGTACGCTTTTCTTCCTTAAGCATTTTTGTGTAGGTCCGCTTCAGTCTGTAGTAAGTTTGACGTATAACTGGGTCGTTAGGATTCTTTTGAAAAATAGGGCAAAATTGACTAAGGCGTCTTTTCATTTGAAAACAGCAGGATTGAAACCATGGTTTCGTCCGTCTTTTCCTCTTTTTAATAAGCTTAGGTTTCAAGGACTGTCTGCAAGCTGCTTTAATGCTCATTTCAAATTCATTAATCTTTTTTTCAAGACTATCAGTGTCACTGAAGCTTTCTGAGACATTACAAACACTAAACTTTTCAAAATTTCGTTGAATCTGGTCCTTAACATTGTTGTCCCAGATAAACTTAACTGGATTGAAAACCTTCCCATTGAGACCACCTTTTATTTGAGCTGTGGATATTTTTATATCAAGTATAAACCAAGTTTGGCAGTGATCTGAGTAAGACGTCAAATTACAAACTCGAAAAGTGGAAATTAAATGTAATAAAGTTTCTGACACAACAGTATAATCCACAACTGATCTGCCATTATAACGGTAAGAAGTAAATTCGCCTGAGGAATCCCCACAAGTTCTTCCATTTAAAATACGTATAGAAGCCTGTTTGCAAATGTCGAGTAATTTTCTGCTATATAAAATTGCATACCGGTGTCACAGTTTCGGTTGGTCGTTGGTGTTGCTCCTGGGCATTTGCGCATGTCCGAGACTGATGTTTGTGTTAACAACACAGCTTTATCCACTTCCGCCATTGTGAGATGGTTCCTCATAACTCAAATAACTGATCACTTCAGGAAAAAGTGTTATGTTCTTAGTTAGAGTTTTGTTATTAAAATAAACATACTTGTTATTGCGATTAGCTGTTTTTTTAGTGATCAGTAGTTACACGATCAACGGATTTAAGTTAATTGGCTTGAGATTGATTGTTCTATCGTTCGTGATTTGTTGCCGTCGGAGCTCTACTGATCACGCTATTTCCCAGTGATTATTTGTAGATTCTTTTTTTGTTAAATCACTTTAACTATGTTTTAATAATTAACTGTTTTGCAGACTGAATATTGGCCTACATATGATTGGGATTTCTCTGAATCATTATTTTAATTTTGTACATAATAATAGTTTGACAAGGTGCCTATGTGTTTTATTTCTCAAATACAAATACTTTATCATGCAAACCGTGGGATCTATAACTATACTAGTTACTATAAGTATCGGATATTTATCGGCTTTGGCCTCTATCCGAAAGCCGATATCATCCGAAGCTAATTAATCTGAAAATACCACAATTTCTTGAACATGAAATCAACCAATTCCATACAAAGAAGAGAAAGTTGTTTTTTTTTCTCTTTCCACATGTGGAGGAAATATTCAATTTTTATTGCCTACTGAATTATAAAGATTGTCAATTTGTATTTCTCCTTTTTACTAAAATAAACTAACAGTAGAAACTCGACATCCTCCACTGCTGTCAGTAGTAATACTATATATTGGTAGATAATAGTAGAAACCGATCTGGCCGTAAGAAAATCAGCGGCGTGAAGCTAGCTTGTTGTTCGTTGTTCGCGAATACCGTATATGGAATAAGTAATATAAGTAATATATTGTTTTTGACACTTACTGCTTCCAACTGTGCTTTCTTACTGTCTCTTGGTTGATGATACTTTATCACTTCAGACTGCCTCTACTTACCATCTCTTGATTGATGTTACATATCGTATCCCGATATTTCCTACTTACGTTATCTTGCTGATCATCTTGTCCTACTGGTTTGATTTACAACCTTTTGATAGATGGCCTTTATGGTAGATGATACTTACCATCTTTTTATATATAATACCTATCGCGTTACGATGGGTTTAGTTACTGTTATTATAATTGGTGATACATTTCCTGTCCTGATACGTATTGTGTGACGCTTGGTTTATTTTGGATCTCTAGATTGGTGACACTTAGCTTGTACTAACGATACTTATCGTGACCTGCAGGTTTAAATTGTTGTCTCATCGTTAATTTTTTTTTTTTTTTTTTTTTTTTTTTTTTTTTTTTTTTTTAATGATCCGTCCATGTGTGGATACTTATCGACTGACGATACTTATCCTGTTCTGCTGGTCTTATGTACAGCACCCGTTGTATTCACCAACTCTCTCTTTGACCGTTGATACTTATCGTGTCCTGCTGTTTCTACTAACACCATCTTGCTCGAATGGTGATATTAAATATATCCTGATGGTTCTCTTACTAACCGCCTTTTGAATGATGATACTTATCGTTTTTATTTGGTTTTATCTACCGTCTACTTATTAATGTTCGTTATCGTATCATGCTGGTCTTTTTTCCTTTTTTCCTATCGTCTTCTGATTGCGGTGTTACCCTCGGATGCTTTTCATTTCTCGTTTTAGATATTTAGACTTCAAAATTTCTCTCTCTCTCCCCCATCCATAATTTTTGGGTTCGCACACCTCCCCACTACTATCAACATCATCAAATAATTGCTTCGCTAACCACAATTGCACCACATTACATTATATTACAATACATTACTTTCTGTATATTAACCCCCTTTGTACTTAAACTACGATATGTCCTATATAATATTGCAACATTGAGAATATACATTTTTCTTTGTAATTTAAACGGTTATATAATTTATGATTATAATTCCAAACACTGTATTTATATTGTTGTAAATAGGGAGATGAATTTATATAAGCCCTTGGCTTGTTTTCAGATCCCAGATTTATATATATTATATTTATATCATGTAAATTATTTACTGAATAAATAGTGTTAGAAAAAAAAAAAAAAGTAATATAATAAAGGTACTTTTGTAGGGAACACGCCACAAGCGGGTTTTAATGAGCTTAAATAGACAATACAACTTAAAACTTCTGGGGAATACATTTTAACAACTTCTCTTTCTATCCGAAGAAAGATCTGTTACATATTGGCGAATAACGAACAACGAGCGTGATATATTATAGATAGTGCTTCATAAATAAATAAATATTTTACATACTATAAAAGTACACTATATGATTGTGGGATCTGAAAACAAGCCGGAGCTTATATAAATTCATCTCCCGAGGACATTATTTACAATAAAATATAAATACATTGTATAAGATTATAATCATAAAAACAAATTGGTATAGAATTACAAACTAAATGGTTTTACTCTCATTTGATTAATTTAAAACGTTTTATTGGATACAATAAAAATCAGTTAAGGTACGTAATGTAGTAGAAATGTGGTGTGGTTAGCGAAATGATTATCCGATGTTCATAGCACGGAAAGGGGTAAGCGAAACTCTGGTTGTGGTAGTAAGAGAAAGAAAAAAAAAAAAATATTATTGAGATGGGAGGCGTCTGGCTTTAATATTAAGAACACGATTTGAGTTAGGACAAGTATTTCCAACCTATCACGAGGCACTAATTGTCATATGATTAGTGTTTAGATAAGTTTAAATATATATATATGCTTCATCAAAGTTAAGTCCATCAAAACACGTCAAGTAAAACCCACCAGTACACGTTTAGTATGATCGTTAAGTAAACCAACCCGCACGTTTGTACGGTGAGTATTACCAAACAGTAGGTGGCAAGTAAAAGGACGGTAAAAATCAATACTTGATTACCTTCAGAAGAATTAATAGGAAATTGATTATAAATAGGAAATTGATTATATTATCAGCTAACCCAAAGCAGAAAATGTTCATCTCTTAACTCCATATCAAGGCATGGTAAAAAGGGAAAATGGTAAACATGTGTCCTAATGGTAAACATGTGCGAGCTGTATCATAACATCTGCCCAACTTTGCTAGTCTGAATTGAATGGCAATCTTTGTTGTCTGGTTATTCATGTCTACATTGGTAGTTTTCTCCTACAAAGGATATGTGTAGTCACATATTCCTACAAATGGCGTTTGAAAGCATTCTGGCATGCGATTTGTGTGCCAGTTTTAACATTTTCATTTTGCCAGAAATATTGGATATCAGATCCCCAACTTTTCACGGTAAGATAACAACATCAATTGATTTAAAATGACAAATAATTAGTGTTTCCAATGTTGAAGACTGTGGATGATACCATGTTAATGACTTGGCTCCTTTAAAAAAGGAAAGATATGAATTGATATTATTGGTAGATTTGGGCAAGTCGTATTGCCTTCTGTTATCTTTGATTGGTTGAACAGACTTGAACAAACACCTTTCAAAAATATTATTTGATAAATTTAACTGATTTTAATAAAAAGAAAAAAGACAATTTTGATATATTATAGATAGTGCTTCATAAACGTAATCTTTCCTGGGTGTATGTCATTTGAATGAAATTTATTGCAAATAGTAGTAGTACTATAGGTCCGGCCTATATAGTGCAATCAGTAGTGTTAAGGATCGACTTCCCTTACAAGCAACATAACCTGAAGCAACAAATAATTAACCCATAAATATACAATATCACATAGAAAACGATTTAAAACGTGTTAAAAGAGAGAGAGAGAGAGAGAGAGAAATGGGGTTTAACGTCCACTCAACACAAACTAGGTCATTTCGGGACTAACATATAGTTTAATTTTATTTCAATAATTCGCTTGTGCGTAGGGGTCTTTAGCAGTGGGAGGAAACCGGAGTGCCCGGAGGAAACCCACGAGGTTGAGACGGCGCCCCTATCTCCATGCCACATACGCTCACACCAGGGCTCGAAACCACAGCTGCAAGCCAGAGGTGACCGGCCAGCTAGAGGTCGAAGCGCGGCACTGTAGACCACTAGGCCATCCCAACCCCCCAAAAAACGTGTTAAAAACACTACATAATAATATAAAAGCCTTATATTATTATGTAGTGTTTTTAACACGTTAATTTTAATAAAATATTCTGAAGTCCAACAACTCATCATTATCTGTACAGAAAATTATATAACACATCACCATACATCATTAACAACATATAACATTGTTTGATAAGGAAGCAAAGTTGAAATTCTTGTAAACAAAGGTGGGGGTGGGGTATGGTATCAAATGCAATAGTTAAAAGGTTGTTTCCATTAATTATTTATGACTGTCAATGGCATTTAACATTAATGCAAGACAGTCCTTATCCAACTGAATTTTGACAAACCCTGGGTATGTGTGGGGTGTATAATATCCACAGTCTAAAATGTAAATACCCCAAACATAATTTGTAGGAATAAGAGATCACAATTTTAAGAATGGTATTTAAAACAGTATAGCAATACATGCAGGGGCAGATCCAGGATTTTCAGAAAGAGGGAGCGTGCTGCACCCACTTGGGAATGCGAAGCCCGGTCCATGATTTTTGAGTGGAAAAAATATCCACAAGGACTAATTTCATACTAGTACTGTAAATTACCATTTCCAACCAAAACTATTTTGGAATGTATGGAACTAAAAATTGTTCACCACCTCAAAAAAAAAAGAGGGGGCGTGCACCATGCCTGATACATGTATATAATTCATTACTCATATTGAAAACAATTTACAAAGTAATATATAACTCATGTTGAAAAAAATTTACAAAGTAATATATAACTCATATTGAATATAATTTAGAACTACTATAGCAATTATAACTCATATTGAACACAACTTACAAATACTATAGCATTATATAATTATTATTGAATAAAAAACAAATCAATAACAAAATTGGCATGGGTCATCTAATCATCAGCAATGAATTTAAAAAACACGTAAAATTAAATAATATTTTAAAGAATTTGCCTTTTCAGAGTCAAAATTTAAAATAAGTCTGCATTAAATGTGGGTTTATAACAGGGGATCCTTAAGATATTTTAGCTTCTGTCTAATCTAAGTTCATACATTCCACCACATGGATCTGTAAAGTATCCAAGTCTGGACATTGCAAGTTACATTTTGGACAAATAAAGTCTATCTCTTCCTCTTGATTATACATATCTCCTTGTCTTGTATTCTGTTTAAGGAGAAAATAATGTATATTTGATGAGTACATGAATAATACTTGTAGGTCTGTAATACATCTTGTAATTTCAAGCTAATATCTGTCCAAAAATGGTTCAATGTAGTTAAATATTTGTGAAGATATGATGGAAAATTTTACAACATTTGTTATCCATAAATGGAAAGATACAAGAGTTGGGTTAAATATTATGATTGGATCTGGTTTGGGTGGATTATAAAATGTTAAATAATCAAAAGCAATATGAAAACGTGATAGCGAAATGTTTAGATAATGTTGGAAAAAGCCATGATTATGATATGCAACTTTAAGTCAAATTATCACAGCACCCCATTTATGAAATGTCCTCTAAGCCAATGTTTGAAGTTTGGTAGGTTTTCTTTTCAAAGTTTGTATGTAATGAAGATTGTTTAAGAAGATACAGGGGGTCACGGTGGCTAAGAGGATAAGGCTCTGGTTCGGCTAGCCTGGAGGTCAAGTATTCGATCCCTGCATTGGCCGAGAAAGTTCATCTCGATTTTCCGGCTTGATTTCCCCTTGTCAGTGTTGCAGAAGGAGGGCCTGACAAGGACAGCTGCCTACTCATTCAGATGGGACGAAAAACCGAGGTCCCGTGTACACATTGAAGTGCACGTAAAAGATCCCTTGGCAGTTGGAATTCGATATAAGAGTAGGCCATAGCGCCGCTGCCCGGGCAAAATTTCCCTCATAGCACACTGTATGGCATATGCTCGTCTTCCATTAGCCCAGGTTAGGTGCAAAAGAGTAGGACGTTAAACGCCATTTCATTTCATTTAAGAAGATACATTCAATTGAGAGAGAGAAAGAGAAATGGGGTTTAGCGTCCAATTGAAACAAACTAAGTCATTTTGGGACTAACACATTGTTCAATTTTATTTCAATTGCACATAGGGCTCTTTAGCAGTGGGATGAAACCAGAGGACCCAGAGAAAACCCATGAAGATGGCCAGTTGACTCAATGACAGACCTTATGATACAGCACGCACATGCTAACCATTTGGCCACCTACCCCCCTACATTCACTTATCTCTCTTAGTCTTACCTGTGCAGGTGTTTGAGCCATTGTTGCAGAATACCCAGCAGGTGTTGTATAATCGTAACCATGAGGTGGTAAGTGTGTGTTAGTCACATGAAAGAAATTTTCTGACGGTTGGTTATTGGCCCTTTGTTGCATCTCTTGTAGTTGACGAGCCGAATAAACCTCCATCTCATCCTGGAGTTGTTGGTTTGCTAAACGAAGATCTTCCATATCCTTTAAAATCCTTCCTTTTTCTTGAACTTGTTTTTCTCGTGCATTACGTTCAGCATCAAAATCACATTTAAATACATCAGCCTGAAACAGGAGGAACAGACACAGTCAATGCGAGGCCTATGCTAACATTGGAAATCTAAATCATAAAGCATGTTATTTATGCAAGTTTAAGCTACACTTTCACTTGATAAAGTGCAACAACGGCTACCATTCCATTTGGTTTTTCTACAACTGCTCTGCTTTCTGACCGCTGCGTGCAAGGTAATGATTATAATATGAATATGTTACGTGGATTTGCTTTTAAGCAATATGATGTATTAGGTGTACCCTGTCTAGAAAATCAAATATCTGGTAAAAAAAGTGTGTCTAATACACTGAAGAATACCACATTTTTTAAATGAACAGGTTAGTGTCTTCCTCTCTTCCTCATTAGCCCATTTCAGAGCATAACAGTAGGACATTACACCCCATTTCATTTTATTTAGTCTTCCTCTCATTATTTTACTTGTACGGTACATAAATTATTCAGACCACTTTCCATAGAAATTTCAAAGTATGTTCAAGGTCCACATGCAGGGATAGAATATTGTATATAAGCATTATATCTACCTGTGTTTTGTAAACGTCACATTCTTCCTTGACTGCTGTTAATTCTTTTTTAAGGTCAGCCACATTTTCATCTCTCAATGTCAAGGCTTCTTCTGCTACTATCACTTGGCATGTTAATTTGTTTATATCTTCTTGTAATTTACGTATTGTTTTATTTGCTTCTTCAATAGACACTTGATCCTACAACACAAAAACAATTCAGGCGGAAAGTTAAATGGGATTTCTATCCACTTAACACAAACTAAGCGATTTTGGGATTAACAAAAATATATTTTCATTTCAATAAATCACTTATTGCCCATATAGGTCTTTAACTGTAGCAAGAAACAGCAGATCCCAGAGAAAACCCATCAGGTTTAAAGTCCATCGTCTCTTTATGTTATCCATTCAGTTAAAAAATTAATAGATTTTCCTTTCATAAATATATTGGTATGATTTATGATTAAAAATTACTAAAAGTTTCTAACTAACAGCTAAAAATGGCCATTTGTTTTCAAAGTAAATAATAACAAGGGAGAAATAAAACGGTGAACATAGAAACATGCATATTCTGCAACTGAAACCATGTCAGATTTTATGAACGAGGTCAGGGCAAACCCAAATGTTTTCCTTTTCAGCTGTGGTGTATTAGTTTATCCCCTTCTAAAATAAATTTTTCTAAGTCAAATTTCTATGAATTTAGCTCAAATAAATTTCAGAAATTGCTTGAAATAAATCTGAATACGGTAGGGTGAGGTATCATTACAAATTTTCAAAAACAAATGACATTTATTCAGATTTTTATGGGACCATTAACGAATTAAAATGTAATTTTATCATATTATGTCTGGCTTTAGCTTTCTTTTCATTACCATGGTCATAGGAAACGGACCATACTGTGGTATTCTTACCTTATTTGAAATATTTCGAACTACATTCAATTCAATTTACTATCAGTTCAAAGTTACAGCAAAGAGAGAGAGAGAATGGGGTTTAACGTCCACTCAACACAAACTAGGTAATTTCAGGACTAACATATGGTTTAATTTTATTTCAATAATTCGCTTGCGCGTAGGGGTCTTTAGCAGTGGGAGGAAACCGGAGTGCCTGGAGGAAACCCACGAGGTTGAGAAGGCGCTCCTATCTCCATGCCACATACGCTCACACCAGGGATCAAAACCACAGCCGCAAGCCAGAGGTGACCGGCCAGCTAGAGGTCGAAGCGCGGCACTCTAGACCACTAGGCCATCCCAACCCCCCTTACAGCAAAGACTGGAATATGGGATAAAGTGTCTTGTATAAGAGAGAGAAATGGGGTTTAACGTCCACTCGGCACAAACTAGGTCATTTCCGGACTAACATATGGTTTAATTTTATTTCAATAATTCGCTTGCGCGTAAGAGTCTTTAGCAGTTTGAGAAAACCGGAGTGCCCAGAGGAAACCCACGAGGTTGAGAAGGCGCCCCTGTCTCCATGTCACATATGCTCACACCAGGGATCGAAACCACAGCTGCAAGCCAGAAGTGACCGGCCAGCTAGAGCGTGGCACTCTAGACCACTATTCCATCCCAACCCCCCATCTTGTATAAGGACACAAGGATTCCACAATGAACTAAAGTGAGGACTGAATATATATGTCACTGTATGATTACAGCTCCTAGCTTGTTAACTGTTGTGCCATTTTTCTTGAATTATGTCCTTACCTGTGTTGTTTTGTATTCATCAAATTTATTCAACAATTCTTTATAATCAACAATCAGACGATTAAACGATTCACGTAATTCTTCCATATCGTTCCTGGAAATTAAAAAATTGTTGAGAAGAATTATACTTCTAAAGAGAATTTTGGTTGAGTTCTTAACATTCAAGGAAAATCATATATTGTGAGAAATGACATACTAGTGATGAATATCATGATACAAACAAAATGAGCCCATTGTAATATTTATTGTTGTATAAATAAAAATTTGATTATTTTTATCTGAAATGGCAGTATCCGATTCCAGTAACCAGATTATTTCATTTATATGACATTTCAGTTTTAAGGAAATGTTATAATATGAACCCAAAAGATAGAAGGGACAATGCTGTTAATGAATATAAACCAATGCTGTTAATGAATATAAACCAAAGGAATATATGGTTGCCCATTTAAATGGCCGAGAGTCACCAAGATAAGGGAATTTATCAGAACAACATCATAGGCGTACGAGCCAGGGGGGCAAGGGGGGGGGGGGGCAGCTGCCCCCCCTAATTTTCGGGCAAGCTGACTTTTCGGGCAGACAGGTAAAGTGGAAAAAAAATTATTTCATCTACTTGGCAAAATAAAGTTCCCCGCGAAGTCTAATAAAACACTAATTTTACGGGCTGGAATGGCAGTAAAACGCGTTTGCGGCCGTCAAATATTCCAAAATTTTCTTGAGAGGTCTATACAAGGTCAGCTCCGCTTCTTTGCCTCTCGAAGAAATTCAGCGCCGCTTTCGTAAACCTGAAATTTTTTCTGGCATTTCTAGTTTTGCTTCCCGAACTGTCCTTGAACCCTAATAAAACACTAATTTTACTTTTCTTTTAAATGAATACCATGAATTTGTACTGAGTTGACTATGGATTGAAAGATTTTGTCTGGAGCCACTCTATTTTGTGCGACATTTTCAGACATCGATTAGTATTTGTAAATGCAGCTGCAACAATCTGAGTACATGCTTGGAATTCGGAGTGGGATACTTTTGGAGTTACTTACACGGGCTAGAATAGCAGAAAACATATTTGCAGTGGTTAAATTTTCAAAATTTTGTCCGGGTGGGTGGGGCCCCCATACCCCGCGAAGATTGATTGGTTGTTTGGAATTCGGGTCAGCAGGTACGCTGTATTGGACCAAATTGAAGTTGCTGTATTCACTGGCTGGAATAGCAGGAAGACGCGTTTGCGGCAGTTAAATTTTCCCGTCTTCGTGGACTGTAAACGATTGATTGAAACTCGAGTCAGCCACCTTAATTAAGCTATATTAGACCACTTTGAAGGTGCCTTGTTCATGGGTTGAAATAGCAGGAAAATGTGTTTGCAACCGTCAAATATTCCAAAATTTTCCTGAGGGGGAGGGGGGGCATCATTCTGTTAACCCGAAAATTTTTTCGGGCAATTCGGATTCTGCCCCCCCTAACTGTCATCGAGCCCGTACGCCTATGAACAACATACAGGCTCCTAACAATATTACAAGTAAATCCTACTGTCCTAAAGTAACTGTTGTAAAATATTACTTGGTAGTAATGTGCTGTTCTTGTTCCTGTTTATAATTAGTTTGTAGAAGGGTCAGGTGGGATTGTAATGACTGAGTAATTCTCGATTTTTCATTCTCCACTGACGATAAATCTTTAAGCAGCTTTTCATTCTTCATTTCCAATTCACGTATTCTGTAAAACAATAATGAATACCATTGACAAATACATACAAAATTTAAACTTCATATTCATGCATTTATAGAAGTTGTTTTTACTTGCTGGAGATTACTGCCGAATGAGAAAACTTGCTCATTACCTCATGACAGAAACCACCTACTACCAATTGTATGTAGTTTCAGCTTTCGATCAAATCTGCTAAAACCGTGGACACACTAACCGAATGATTCGGCCGAATCAATCTGCGGCGACATTTGCCTAGTGAGACTGCTTTGCCTGAATGTAGAATTCATTAGCCAATCACCACTCATCATCCACTCATATCAAGAAGTCATGTGATTGTTTGAAGACATGGTCGCCACCATGTTTAATCATGTGACGTGAAAGGTGATGCAATCGACTGGAGAATCGAGCGAAGCATTTGCCTAGTGTGTCTTCCCATTTGGTTGAATAAAATTTGGTGTCGATTACTTCGGCCAAATAATTTGGCGAACATGTCTACCACTTAATGATTTGACTAATGTGTCCACCGCTTAATGTATTTAATAATATTATAACATACAGACGTTGAGATATGGTAAAGTTGAAAAATAAAAAATAATTAGAATACAAATTCTTATATTATAAATATCAAACACATTAACAAATAAATATGTGGCTACAAAAATGGTGCACCAAAAGTATTTTTGTACCGAGTATACAATCAACTTTTATTAACATTACCAGCTGATCATTAAATTTATATTCATTTCACTCCATTCTGGAAGCAGTTTTATATAAGCATTAAGTTGCTTGTTACTGTATCCAACTTATTCATATTATTCCCTCCTTAATTGTATATAAGAATTCTGAATAAATACTTTTTAAATCAACTTTTATTAACAAGGCTTTAAGCCTCAACTAATATTGATAATTTTCTACCACAGCCACACAGAGAAGTGAGGCATGGACCTCAAGGATTTATAAAGTCCACTGACCTTATATTTTTCCTTTCAATAGAACTATTAGCCGCTTCTAGTTTGCTACTATGATCATGTACTTCTTTCATCAGTTCTATCACCTGTGCTTTCAGTGATTCAACAGTTTCTTTACTTGTTGTCTGTGATTTCAACTACAAGGAAAAAAAAATAGGTTGCCAGGCAACAAAACATACGCCCACACAGCAGCTAAATCGTCCGAGCAGTCAACAAGAGTTGTTGCATATTAAGTTATTATCAGAAAATCATTAGAATTTGTTTGGTTTTTATAAAGTTCTGCCCCATGCTAACATTTAGTACACGAAACATTTAATATTATGGATTTAGCTGTTCAATTATCGATTTTCAAGAAATTCCAACTCAAACATCATTAATGTGAAATGGGGATATAGTCAGACATTTTTTTAATTCGGAATAAAATTGTGACCTCCATAGGGTCCACAAGGCAAAAACATGATTTCTCGTACAATCAGAGGCCAAAATTTAGAAAGTTATGGTCCAATGTGCCGAATATCGAAAAGAACCGCGATCTTTGGGTTATAAACTTGCATTTCAAATTTCATCAAAATCGGATTAAAATTGTGACGTCTACAGGGTCCACAATCGTGACATAACATATTTTCACACTATTGGCGTAGAAGTGGCAACCATTTTGTTCAGCAATTTTGGTCTGATGTTCATAAACTCAACCTTCATTACCATGTAACGGTGATATAATCAAACGTTTTTTTTAAATTGGATAATAATTTTGATCTTCAGAGGGACCACAAGCTAAAAAGGGCGATTTTTCGGACAATCAGGGGCCATAATTCAGGAATTGACGATCCGATGGGTGCAAATATCGAAAGGAACGAAGATCTTTGGGTTATAAATCTGCATTTCAAGTTTCATCAAAATCGGTTCAAAATTGTGACCTCTACACTGTTCACAAGCTAAAAACGTGATTTTTCGTACAATCAGGGGCCATAACCTATGAAGTTACAGTCCGATACATGCCAATATCTAAAGAAACCGAGATCTTAGGGTGATAAACCTACATTTAAAGTTTCATCGAAATCAGACAAAATTTGTGACCTGTAGACTGTTCACAAACAATTGTGGACGGCCGGCCTGACGAACAGGGGCGACGACAATATACGTCCACATGAAAATATGGGCGTATAAAAATCCAGAAGCAAAATGAAATATTCAGGTTAAAACCTGCTCAACAAAAAGCATTTTATGGAATATTTTTATAAACATCAAATCCTTTTAGTATACCACTGCTCCACAACTACATGTAAAGAAACATACCAAATATAGTGGTTATCTTTTCAGTGGTCATGATTTGACCGAAAATTATTTGAGCGATTGTCATGCAGGATACACCCACATTTTGCAAGAGATGGATAGCGAACAAGCTGAAAAAAAATAGGGGCCATAATCCAGTAAGTTATGGTCTGAAATGCACGAATATCTAAAGAGACTGAAATCCTTCAAATATAAACATTTTGAGTTTCATCAAAATAGAACAAAAATTGTAACCTCTATATATAAAGGGGCCACAACCTTCGAGTTACATACTTTTTTACTATTTGCGTACAAGGAGCAGACATTTTGTCATGGAAATTAATTTGTATCTTTTGGAGATAAGCCTGTATTTAAAGTGTTGTCAAAATCGGATACAAATTGTGACCCGTAGAATGTTCACAAACGAATTGTTGACGGACATAATGGGGCGACAACAATATATGTCCACATGAAAATGTGGATGAATAAAAACTACTGTATATAAACTTAGAGCATATTATGACAAAATCTCGCTCTACCTGTTCTTCATGTTTTTTATCAAGGTTCTTGGCAAATTCAGCCATTTTGTCTTCATACTGTTTACTACATTGTGCTAAATCGTTTTCGTATTTCAACTGTAATTGTTGAATCTCTTTTTGTTTGTCTTGTTTCTCAACCTCCAACTCATCAATCTGAAAAAAAATACCAATAAAACATGGCTAGAATTATCAAACATGTAAAAGTTGTGATCTATCTATGAACAACAATTCAACCTACTTCAAAAAGCTCCATTGACAGTTCCCTCACAAGCTCTAGGGACCACAGATCATTCAGATTTGATGAAAAAAGTAAAGAAACTGGGCCAACCATATAGAATCTGATACGCATATCCAGTTAATAGGTTGCCACCCAGAAAGTGTTAAATGCCATCCAGATTCATCAAAAAATGCTCAGTTTGAGCTACCATGTAGTTTAAGAAACACTGTTTAGTTTATGAAACTAAATGGTCATAAACTAGACGACCAATATCAAAGCAAATTAATCGGGGTTTCTTCAACTACACAGTAGCAGAAACTGGGCGTTTTTAATGAATCTTGATGGCATTTAACACTTTATGGATGACAATCTATTAACTGGATATGTGTATTAGATTCTAGATGGTAAGCTCAGCTTCATTCCTTTTTTTCATCAAATCTCAATGATACCCAGTCCGTAGCTTTAACAGGAAAACAATACTTATTGTAAACAGCTCTTGGAAGCCATAGTACAACATGGAGAAATTTTCTTTTGCAAATGATTGTCAATTCATTGGCAGAATTTAGATGGAGACTGGTTGTGGTATAGATCTCTTAAAGGACATCAAATATAAAGTTCATAAATATAAAACAACAAATAGATATATGTAAGTGGGACTGTACCAGTGTATCATTAGATTAGTTATACAATGTACTTCTAATTGGCCTATTACATAAAATATCAATAAAATCAAACCTTTTCTCTCTGAGTTTGTATATCTCTCTGTAACTGCAGAATCTGTCCTTCGTAATCTTGATTTTTACTTTCTTGCTGTTTCAGTAAATCACCGAATGCTGCTTGTTGATGATTCTCCTCCATTTTCTCTGGTGTTTCCTTCAATTCTACTCTTATTTCTTCCGCTTTAACACTTTCATCATCTCCATTTTCTTTTTTCGCTGCTCCTTCAGTCACGTTTTTCTTTGTAACATTCATCCAGTTAATGGAACTTATGGAGTTGTATTGTAACTCAAGGCCAAAGGTCTGGGTTAATTCCAGATTTTCTCGACTCAAACGTTGATAATCTTGCTGAATTTGTTCTTTCAATTTCTGTAATTCTTTTAAGTCTTGGATCAGGTTCTCGTTTGCTTGTCGGGCTTCATGAAGTTCAGCATCTTTACGATCTAACGCTAACCTCATTTCTTCAAATTCATTTTCTTTCTCTTCACTAAGTTTGACCAAAACCTGAATATACAGAAAAATAATAAAATATCTTATCCAATAAGAACAAGTATCCAAAGGAACACATATATTTATAAAAATATCAGATAAAAACTTATGATCTCTAGAGAGTCCATATTGTGGACTCCACTACCTTAGTATTACATACCTTTACAATATTTGGATACATGGAATGGCTGTTTGGTTGGGCAGTTTTGGTCTGATTTTCACGAAATTTGAACTCAACCATTTTTAAAGTGTAACAGTGAAATAAAGAAAGGTTGGGATATAAACATATGTCTTAAGTTCCATCAAAATCAGATAAAAATTGTGACCTTGGTATTACATACTTTTACACTATATGCATATGAGGAGCGGCCATTCTGTCTGGCAGTTTCGGTCTGATTTTCACGAAATTCAGACTCTACGGTCATAAAGGTGTTACAATGATATATTTGAACGTTTTTTAAAATTGCATAAAAACGCAGTCAGTGACTATAATCCAGGAAGTTACGGTTAAAAATGTGCCATAAAAACATTTAGGGACAGTTAGAAATTGGTCGCATTTAATTAGCTCTAAATACTTCTACTTACTGTTTCCATATTAGGAACAGGTTCCCCTTTTTCTGTGGCTTGATTTTGTAAATGTTCTAAAGATGACAAGGTTTGTTTTAATTCATTCACTAATCTTGAACTCTTCTGTTTCTCTTGTAGTAACTGTTCATTATCTCCCTTTAATGCTTCTACCTCTTGACGCTAGAATGATAGAATGAATAAAAGAATGTAACATTATCAGCACATTAATTAACCATTGCGACATAATACAGATTGGACAACAAGATTCACTGACAGACTAATCAAAACAGCTGATACGACATCAGTTGTTCAGACTGTGTGTCTATATTAAACCTCTAAATGCCATACATCACTCACAGGGGCAGTGATTAAGCTTTTCATAACTATGTCTTGAAATCTCACACACAGATCAGCAGTGGAGATTTGCTAGGCTGCTACAGTCACTGTAAGGATAACATCTACACGACCTAATTAGTCCCCCATATTAACTTTTTTCTTCCAACAAATTAAATTCTAAAACATTTTTTGTATGTATTAGAAAAATAATAAAAGATGGTTAATAAGTATTTACTATTTAGTGTAAATGGGAATCAAAATGAGTAAAAGGCGTCATTTTGCCCGACGCAGTTTCGTCTTTTGTAAACAATGCACACACCATTGAGCCAATGATTGACGCCACATGTTGAAGACCATCATCTGTGACAGAGATAATTCGTAATTCTCTGTGAAACAGATTGTAAATCTCAAAGTAACTGTATTCATTAGTAACAACATATGCAAGGTACATGAATTAGCCAAACTGATTAAAATATAGATCAATATTTCGTTTTGTTTTTTAATGCTTTTTATGGCCTCCACTGCATGAAAATCTGACCAGCTTCTGACCATATGACGTCAGACATTTTATTAACCAATAAGCATGATGTTTCTAGTGGGTTAGTCACAATTTCGTGCACAGCACACCGTGAACTCGCAGCAACAGACCTTTTAATTGGCTAATCCCTCACATCAACCAGAACGCTGTTTATATAACAACTCTTCCAGATCTTAATGTACTAAAGACATGTAAAATGAACTTTTGAGCTATAAAAAATTAAACGAAATAGGCTGTATGTTTTAATCAGATTGATGAATTAACTAAGGTCATGATATCGTTGCTTGTCTGGCGAACCGACGAATCTGAAATATTTAAGTGTTGAGAATTTTGCGTTTGAAATTTGCGCTCTGTTGTTATCTCTGTAGTCATCAAATATTAACATTTATTTATGATTTAATATTTCATACATATACATCAGGAAACATAACGCCATTTACATAAACGTTATTATTGAATGGACATAGAGATAACGACAGAGCGCAAATTTCAAACGCATAATTCTCAATACTTAAATATTTCAGATTCGTCGGTTCGCCAGACAAGCAACGATATGTGCATTGACTAAAAGGTAAATTCTCAGTTCTTCTATGACTAGGGATCCTGGTTTGATCGTTTGTACTGGTATTTATGATATATTAAAAATGCATGTAATGTAATGTAAAGAATGTATGTAATATATGTATGTAATGTAAGTATTGTATACATTATATGTAATGTATGTAATATATGTAACTGTACAGCCTGTTGAGATCACGTATAGATGGAATAGGCTTAAAACAATAAATATTATTATTATATTAGATATTTTGATCTGCTTTAAGGTCTACAATTCTCACCTTGTCATTTAAATCTTTTTCAAGTGCAGCTATTTTGTCAATATATTGGTTATTATCCCTTCGTAAGGTAGATATTAACGTTTTAGTTTGTTCAAACTTTTCTCTGTTAGCCACATTTGCCTGTTGTACTTTATCTTTCCATTGTTGCAGAGTGTCAAACTGTTTCTTCATCATATCATTATTCTCTTTCATGTATGCTACAAAAAAGAACAAACCGTGTAATTGCAAATTAAGAGACTCCTGGACAGCCTAATGGTGTCTAAGCCATGGATTCCAAATTGCCATACATGTAAGTTTTTATCAAAATTGCTCAGGACCTATTAATTGATTTACTATTGTAAAACAAGCAAATTTTCAAACATGGCTTTTGATTAACTCTCATCTGGTCTAAACGTGTAGTCTTATTCACAAGTTTTGTAACCAGAGCTTTTTTATCAGTGTTTTTAGATCGAGCCTTCTTATCAGATTCATCATAGGCCTAACTGCCCAAATATGTGCTCTCAGCCACTAAAAGTGCAAAATACAAAGTTGAATTTTTATTAAAGAAAAAGAATTAAAAATGAGTTATGAATGGATAATATTGAGTTAAAGATTAAGCTCCTTTAAAACTTTTGCCTGCATTAACATAATGCAAATTCCTGCAAATTATTGAAGAATGCTAGTTGAAATATACTTTGTAATTCAAAATTTTCTTTAGAAAATTCCATCAGCCGCTGTCTGGCTTCTTCCAAGGTTAAATCAGTCATCGACATCTGATTGGATGATATTCTGCCATGTGGATGAAAATTTATATCCATAGCAGTATTGATATCTGAATGCGCCACACTTGATCCATTTCCAGGACTTGATAAAACTTCAAAATCTGATGCCATTCCTCCATTATTCATTGACTGACCATTCATCATCATGAAGCATATGATTCAAAACCAATTCTAAAATAAATACCGGTATACAAAAAAAAATCATTATCAAAATTTTGAATTCTGACAAATAGTCTGAAGGAATGATAGTTTTAAATTTATTAAATTTTCTGTATATTTTTAGCCCATATTTCTTTCAAGCTGGGGATTACGGTGGGGGTGGGGGTTGTGTGTGTGAGTGACCGAATGGTTTAAAGTGTGTGCTTTAATTCCTGCCATTGCGCCAAGGGACATGGTTATGATTCCCTGCCTGGGTTTTCTCGGTCCCGGTTTCCTCCCACTGGTAAAGAACTGTACACCCCAGGGAATTATTGAAATAAAATTAAAAAGTGTGTTAGCCCTGAGTGTCCGTGGACATTAAACCCCATCTCTCTCTCTCTCTCTCTCTGTCTCTCTGGCAATTTGGAAAACAGTCTAAAATTTTATCTGTGTCAATGATGTTTAGGTTTGGTTTAAGGATTCGATTCAGCAAAGTTCAAAGACGTTTGGCTTTATTTTGATACTTTTGTATATATCTCTGGCCCACTTTATGTAAAATTTTAGTTATTGTGGCCCCTGAATCGAAATGAATTTTGCTACCCCTAGCATAGATGAATATCAAAACTAGAAATTACTAGAAGTGAAATTGCTTGATGGACTTAATAATTTATTTCTCATCAGGCTAAAGTTGTTTTACTCTTCTAACAGCAAATTAGATTTCATTGCTCAGGCATAGGTGTACCTATATCATATAATTTGTATTAAAGTTTATTACTATTGTGAAATGTGATGTGTTTGATCAAATGTGGGAGCCACAGTGGCTCAGTGAGTAAGGCACTGGCTTATAAACCTCGTTTCCCCTTGACAGTGGTGAAAGACAGAGGATGTGGCAAGGAACATCAACTAATTGTTTGAATGGGATTAAAAGACAGCCATATGCTCGTCATCATTAACCAGTTACTTTAGTAAGGATATTCATATCAATAGAGCGAAGCGATATGAACACCCTTTACTAAAGTACACTATCTTCAGCCCAGATTGAGTTAAGAGAGAGTGAGAGAGAAATGGGGTTTAACATCCACTTGACACAAACTGGATCATTTTGGGACTAATGACATACGGTTCTAATTTGTTTCATTGAAATCCAGTTTTTGTATACAAACTATGAATAGGCCTACAAGCTATATTAAGTCCAAGATAATAAATTTGATCCGAAGTTATAAATCAATGAATACAGATTTGAATACGGTACTGATCAATAAAACACCACATACATTATTAGTTGTTTAAACTGATAATATTAAAAATAACTTCCTTATTCATATCTACTTGGCCTATTCAATTCGAAAATGTTTTCCTTACAAATTCTGACAAAAACAGTACAACCGTACTAAATAATATTTAGGCTAATTAATACATAAAACAAATTACGCACCATAAACAGTAAATTTTTAAATGGTACATTTTCAATATTGTACTGTCTGGAATGGTTTGATATAGGCCTACCGAAAGTGAAACGAATGAATAAATTACTGATAAATGCAGTCTACGTATGGTAGGCCTAAATCAATGTCGAAAATCAGAATAATATCAAAATAAAAAGTATTTTCATGAAATAAAGGTGGACATTAAAAAATATGACCACCCTTTTCACTTTATGACAGTTGATTAGTCGATTAAAGCTCATCTCATATTCATATTGACAAACTACAACGCGACAACTTGAACTTATTTCGTGAGGAAAATAAAAATTATTCATCAAAACATGTTGTTAGTGAATTTCCTTTGTAACTTACCGTACTCTATAACATCTGATTCAAACAAGACGATAACTTTATATTCATAAATATATTGGATACATATCAGAGTAATTGCGACTTGAACAATCCACAATGACAAGAAGGCTATTATTTATCAATGGGATTCCTTCCTAAATTGGGATTTCCCCATATATCTTTGACGTCACAAAATCAATGATTTTAAAATAGAGTACACTCCCTTAGACTGTGCATACCAGTATTTGTGGCTGTTCAATCAGACGACGCAGCTGCAGACCCCTTTTCAATCCGTTTCACACATAAATTTGCCTAAGAACCTTTGCCCTAGTAAGTTGGAAACCGGTAAAATGATGAAAATAAAGTAACCATATCATATTCATAGTTTTGTCTCAAAATGAGTCAACAGAAAATTGATAGTTATTTTAAATAACGGGTTGACAGACAAGATCAAGATATCATCTCTGTCAACCCGTTTTAAAATAACTAGAAAATTGACAGATATCATAATAATGAGATATGTTAAAGTAGCTAAGTCTCTAACTCAACATCATTCAAAATCTTGAAAACTGAAAACACGAATTGTTTATCAATTTAAATCAACATTGATGCTGTGATCTTACCAGAAAAAGATGGGTTTCTGATATCCAATATTTAACACAAACATCCATTGGTACACGAATCGTGTACCATAATGCGTTTCAGTCCCAGTTCTAGCAAGAGACTCGAGGAATGAGGCTAGAAGCATTGCACCAAATCAAACAGCATATGTAAACTGGAATAACCAGATGCTAGAAATTTGCATACGATTGAGACTGCTAGCTTATTTCCCTGAATATAACTGATTTTAAATTAGAGTAAAAACCGAAACCATTGGAAAAATAATTGGATGTAAATCTGTTTATATACATTCATATTATGTAAGCTTACAGTATTATATGCGTTGGGACCCACTTGTGTCAATTTCTAGGTCCCAAATGTTAGCGATTTAGCTCCTGTAATGTATGACATGTTGACCGACACTGTGGTGTCTGTGACAGTGACATTATATTATCTATGATGTAGTATATAGCCTAACTGGTAGCTAAAAATGGTTATAATATACTTTTGGGGAAATAGATTGGCTATATTGCTAAACATGACCAAGTTTGAGTTTAGATTAAAAAAAACAAACCAAAAAACAAATAAAAATGTTACATATTATATGTGGCATGCATGATTGATAATTGACAAGGAAAATTTGTTTAGTCTACAGATTAAGCTTGCATGGGGCCCGTGGCTGAAAATGTCAGTGGGGCCCTTACATCAATAGTGATGGGGCATGTCCTGGGACCTATTTCACGAAATTTTAACTAAGATAAGATCCCAATTTTAGTAATTTGATTGGATAATATTAGATTGGTTTTAGTGCTCAGCCAATCAAAATTGAAGTATCTACTAAAATTGGATTTTATCTTAAGTTAAAATTTCGTGAAACAGGGCCCAGGTCATTGTTAGTTACACAAATGCAATTTGTAGCCTATCTCAGTATGGTAGATACCGGTAGCAGGCGCTGATCCAGGGGTGGGGGGGCGTGGCCCCAGTGATATAGTTGATTTTCATTTTCGTTTGCTTTTTACTGCTGTAGTTCACATATCTGCTCTTTAATAGATGATATAAACATGATTTACGCATTGTCTCCGCCCAAACAATCCAAGGTTGCAACATATTACCCTTTGCTCCAATGTGTGGCCCCCCCTCCACAAAATCCTGGATCCGGGCCTGTTTAGATGGATTTATTTGGCACCAACAATTGAATTTAATTTACATTGTCCCCAGGTTTCGATGAAATTAGGTGACTCTGAAAATGTGTCTGTCCATCCATCTGTCTGGTTTAAGTGTTTATTAGGCAAATGCCTTGATTGAGTTTGAAGATGGACATTTTCTGCTTAGGCTAAGCACAGATAAGCAATTCGATTGGTTGATGATTTGAGACACAATAAATTTGGTTCTAATTAAAGATACATTAATGGAGATTAGATATCGTTAAAAACTAGCTAATATAAAGGCAATTTGCTGAAGATTTCAGTCAAATTGATCCACTATAAAAATTCCGCTTAGCCTCGGTCATCATTACTCAAGTCGGTAAGACAAAACCAGTAGTCTTGGTTATCCATTTTTATCGGTAAATCACGAAGGAAAATATTTAAGCGAATTGAACTACAATCCAATAAAAATCTCATGCTAGCCTCGTCATCGAGAGTTGATTATGGTCTGAATAAGTTAATTAATGTCTAATTAATAGTTTTATAACATTTCAGGCCTAAAGAAAGACCTACAATAGGCATATTTTTCTCTTGCATAATGTATTAAGTGAGAGTGATTTTACTTGGTGTATAGTTTCAAACATCAAGGGGATCACAGTGGCTAACTGGGTAAGTTGCTGGCTCACTAGCCTGGAGGCCGGGTGTTTGATCCCTGCATTTGCCCCCTTGTCAGAGTTGCAGGACGGAGGGACTGACAAGGACAGCTGTCTAGTTGTTCAGATGGTACAAAAAACTGAGGTCCTGTGTACACATTAACAGTCACATAAAAGATCCCTTGACAGTTGGAATTCGATATAAAAGTAGGCCCTAGTGCCACCCTCATGGCAAAATTGCCCTCATAGTACACTGTAAGGCTTATGCCCGTCTTCTTTAGCCCAATTCAGAGCAGAATACTAGGAAGGGCGTTATACACCATTTCATTTCATTACATCAATTGGTTGAGACTTCGAACACGATAACGTTGGTTGTAATTTAGTGAGACGCAGAGTATAGATTCATTATATAACTGCCTCTACCAAGTTCATTGATGAGAATGTTCTGTTTAGGCTAAGTAGCGATAAGCAATTTGATTGGTCAAGTATCATTACTGCTTAAATTGAGTTAGAATGTTTAAACTTTAGGTGAATGTCTTGACTGCTAAAACTAAGCAAATTCATTGGTTGATGCTTTGGAACAAGATCACTTTAATATGGAGAATGATGAAACTTAGTGTAGAGTTTCACCACCAGGACCTTGACTGAGTTAGATAATCAGTTTGATTGCCTAATATTTTTCAAAAAGATAAATGTGCAATTACTTAATGTGCCATCTATTTATTTTGGGATTGCTGCAGCAGGCACCAGCCCCACTGTTGGCTTGTTTAGAGAGATAGAAATAGGATTTAATGTCGACTCGACACAAACTAGACTATTTCGGGACTAACAAATGGTTTAATCTATTTCAATAATTCACTTTTGTGTAGGGGTCTTTAGCAGTGGGAATAAACCAGAGGACCTGGAGGAAACCCCTGAAGTTGGACAAGCGACCCTACTTCTTGTCATGTACAACCGGGGATTCGAAAACATGCCAGTTGACCGACTCAATGACAGGCTTTATGGTACAGCACGCGCATGCGAACCATTCAGCCATCGGCATCCACTGCCTCCCCCTCCCCCCCGGCTTGTTTAAAACTGATTTGGAGATATTTTTGATATTGGGCCTCCTTGCTGCAGCCTCGTCAGCTCCCCTCTTAATCCGTTTTAATCTTTCAATGAGATAGAAAATCAAGACCACAATGTGAATAAATGTGGAGAAGGGCAGCTGGAAATGCTACCTGTCTTTAATAAAATGTTCCAGGTAGGGGTAGGGCTAAAAGGTAAAGCCCACTGAAAATTGGGTCATAGCAGGTCATGAGATGTAAACAATCACATTTCCAAACCCTATTATTACATCTCGTGACCTGTGATGAAATCTGCAGTGGGTCTTAACAGTAATGTTATCTTTTCTCTAGGGTTTGTCTCAAAATGACTGAAGTAAACTATTTTGATGGACCTAATAAATGGGCTTTTAGTGCAGGTAAAAGATAAATTGGCAGTTCAAATTCGATCATCTCAAACTGACAAATATAAGCAATACTTTCATTCCTTATTTCAGGTAGGCCTGCAGTCAGACAGTTATGAAATATTACAAATTCTGGTTGGTTTTATTATTTATTATTAATCTTCAATACAGCGACATGTTTTTAACGCTGAAAACACTCACATTTATCTTGCGTGATATCATAAAAATACAATTTCATACAAAACACACTCAAACATAGTATGCCGTATGCACTATTTCAAAGTTCAGTTATAATTTTCTCTTATTACCAGCTGATCTAATACCTGATGCCTACTCGACTTGTCCTGCCAGCAGGTAGACAAATTGAAATTTCATTTGAATGCTCTTAAACTAAAAACAGTCAGTTGTCTTCTGATTGTTACACTACATTAGAATTAGATCTGACATTTTCTCTTCAGATAGGGAAGCTGCAGTGGCAAGAATAAGTGGGATCTTGGCTTGCTAAACTAGCGGTCCTGTTTGTATCCTGATGTTAGCTGAGAAGTTCACCTGGATTTTATGCTGTGGTTCCCCTTGTCCGTGGTGCAGGATAGAGGGACAGCTGGGGTTTCAGGTACACATTGACCTGCATATAAATGAATCTTGGCAGGTGGAATTTGATATAAGAGTAGGTCATAGTGCCACTGTCTGGGCAAAATTTCACCCCGCCTCAGGAGCAGAACAGTAGAACGTTCAACTCCGTTTCATTTCTTTTAAGATGGCTCATTAGGTCATATATAACATCTTCTTATCATTGGAAAAGCTGGATTTTCATCAGCTATTTACAGAACACAAGCGAAAACATTAAAGCAGTTGTCCATCGCCAGTCATATCCATATGAATGCTACATAGCATTGTTCAATTTTAATATTACACATAGAAAAATGGAATGGGCTATTTCAAGTACTTTTATCAGTGACCTCTAAAACTAATTAGTGGTAGTCACAACAACCCAGCCCATTCACTTTATCAGGTTTTATATAGTAAAGCAACATAATTGATACAAATACATTGCACAATTAGATCAAAATCAAAGAAAAGGTATACAATATAAATAGAAAATAGGTTGCCAGGCAACGAAACATACGCCCACACAGCAGCCAAATCGTCCGGGCAGTCAACAAGAGTTGTTGCATTTTAAGTAATCATCAGAAAATCATAATTCAAACTCACCCATAACTAATACGGTGTAACTGTGATATAATCAAACGTTTTTTTAAATCAGATAAAATAGTGACCTCCAGAGGGACCACAAGCTAAAAAGGGTGATTTTTTGTACAATCTGGGGCCATAATTCAGGAAGTTACGATCCGATATGGGCAAATATGTATTTCAACTTTCGTCAAAATCAGTTCAAAATTGTGACCTCTATAGGGTCCACAACCTTGATATAACATATTTTCACACAATTCACGTACAAACGGCGGCCATTTTATCCGTCAACTCTGGTTTGATTTTCACGAAATTCAAATTCTCTCTTCATTAAATGTCACTAAATATAATATTTGACAAATAATATCACTAATAACCACCAAACACTAATATTTTATGAAAAGAAAGTAGCATGTATGTAATGACTTTTAAAGCTTTAGACAAAATAAAAGTAAAGCTTCTTTGCTAATTAAAAATTATGCGTTCAAAACTCTCTAAAATATGACAAATTTCTAAAGGCCTGTGCTCACTATATGCCTCCTTGTGACACATGTTACCTTTGACAATTTGTTATCACTATCACCAAATGTATAATTTAGGTAAGCATAAAGATGGAGTTTGCGTGAGCAGGCCTTTAGTTTATAGAGAAACCAGACACACAGCTAAAGGGTGGGAGGTGTTGGTCGTTTGTTTTGTATTGTGACCAATGGAAAGGACACCAAAGGTGCCCATTGGGGTAACAGATTCTTTCCCCATTGGGTAAAGGCAACCATTATGCATTTTGATAGCCGCTATGGTATTAAACACAAATGTGATCCACAGTCAATGGGCATAAATAATCATTAAAAATCAATAGCGTTCTGGGCCAGGATTCGTGTGCCAATATTAAAATTTCATTTTGTCTTAAATAATTGATATCAGAACCCATCTTTTTATGTTAAGATAACAAAATCAATGCTGATTTAAATTGACCAAGGAGTAGTGTTTGCAGTGTCGAAGACTGTGGATGATACTGAGTTAGCGACTTGTCTCCTTTAGCTTACCTTATAAAGTGGGAATTTCATATTTTCAAAGAAATTCAAAACCTAATTATTTCTATGCCTTTTGCTCAATAGGTTGCAGTCAGCTCACTATTATACGATGATAGGCATTATTCCCCACACTTAAAATTCATTGACGCCGGAAATAATAACACAATTACCTCCCATATTTTTCTATTCCCCCATGGAATAGCTATCTACAAGGTAGGACTGTTTATACTTTAATTAAGGCTTTATTTTAATACATTTTCAAAATATAACATAAAAATATGAAATTGTAGCTTTAAAAAGGCTATTACTGAAAATTACTGAAATTCAGCAGGGTTCTATAAAAAGCTGATTCTAGAAAAATGTTGAAACTCATACAATTTTTTCTTTTACAGAGTATATATTAAGCAAATAAAAATTTCTTTAGTGTGATCACTTGAAGCCTTTATTGCGCCAACAAGTAATGTGGACAACAGACATTTGGACGGATACAACAAGTACATTAAAATGTGAGCATATGATAAAATTACACTACAAACATACCTTTCATAGGCATAGCACCCATTATGGCCATGCCTTTTAGGCCTCATCTAAATATTGAATAGACTTTTGTTCACAACCAAAATATATAAATACTGGCCTTTGTATTATAAAACAAATTAATATTATATATAATAACTGAATTGAATAACAAACAAGAGAAATAAAAACCCAGCCCAAATATTGAATAGACTTTTGTTCTCAACCAAAATATATAAATACTGGCCTTTGTATTATAAAACAAATTAATATTATATATAATAACTGAATTGAATTACAAACAAGAGAAATAAAAACCCAGACCAAATACAAAATAATCCATCATAATATTTGTTCAAATGTAAACTTTATCCAAAAAGAAATAAAACATTAACAAAAAATAAACTAAAAAAAACTTCTGCCAGTTTCTTGGCTTTGAGGAAAATCTTACTGGTACTCTTTGATCTTCATAACGGTAGTTCCTCAATATAGATCAGTCTTGAGCTGAATCACAAATAATGGTACCCATTTCTAAGATTTAACGCAAATAAATATCATTTTATGCGTATGAGCTTAACTACAGCATGTTTCTGACCTTTTATTATTATCTCCAAAACAAATATATTTTGAAAAATGGACGCTAATATATCTTAGCTATATTTTTTCTGTTTTGTTGCAGTATCTAAAAAGTGTCACTAATGCGATTTCATTTTTAGTTATATCTCAAAACATTAAAAATTGTCACATACACACCAATTATTGTGTTACCTTGCTTTTTGCCTTTTAGTTCGAAAACAAAACAATCAGTTGCCATGCAATTTACATCCACAATTTGCAAGAGATGGATAGAGAACAAGGATCAAAATTGAGACCTTTAGAGGCTCCTAAACCTTGGTATTACATGCCGATTTTATTTTACGAAATTCCAACTCAATGGGGTATATCCGTGACATATTATGACCTCTAGAAGGATCTACATGCTAAAACCATGATTTGTACAATCTGGGGCCATAATCCATGAAGTTACGATCTGATATGTGCAAGTATCTAAAGGAACCAAGTAAGTTCACAAACTATAAACGTTATTTCAAACAATTAGGGGTCATAATCCAGGAAGTTATATTCCGATATGAACTTGAAAGATATCAAAAGAAACCGAGATCTTTGGGTTATAAACATGTATTTTATGTTTTTATCAAAATAGGATAGAAATTGTGACCTCTTAAGAGTGTCCACAATGTAAAATAGGTAATTTGTCTTAAAATCAGTAGCCATAATCCATGAAGTTACGGTTCCATACATGCCAATTTTGAAAGGATTTTTAAGATCTCTGGGAGACAAATCTGAATTTTAAGTTTCATCAAAATTGGATAAAAATTGTGAATGGACGGACATGGGCAACAACATTGTACGTCCACATGAAAATATCTGCGTATAAAAATGTTCAGGTATGTAAATTGTTTCTGAGATTCATACCATGAATATGATTCTAGCTCATTGCAGAGATTTTTTCTAAACTTTGCAGTTTTAGCTTAGACTGAGTGCAATTGTTAAAAGACTGGTCAATTATCAAGTTTATGTGAATAAAAAACATGTTTCTGTGTCAGCAAATTTTTTGATTAATCGTATCAAAACAGAGAACTATTTCCAGTAATCTAATCACACAAACTTTTAAACGATCAGTTATACTATAGCTGGTAAATGTATGTCAAAGATCATGCGTTTCTTCGCTTATTTACCGGTATTTATTGTAAACATATTTTCAGTTTTAAAAGAGATATAATCATTTCATTTTACCTAGAATTCATATTGATAACAAGACACTTATTATTTTTACACATGCATTGATGTGGAGTGTGGACTTAAATAATCTTAAACAAGAATGTTTTTCAACTAATCGAAACCAAATGGTGTGAAATCTAAAATCATAGTCAGCAAAATCCTAGAGAGCAAATCCACCTTGAACTTTATCCCAAACTTTAAAAGTAACAATGTGAATGATCAATAATAAACCATAACCAAACTTTAATCAAATTTCATCAAAAATGTGTCATGTCTTCCATTTCACAAGATTTTAGAATATCAATGGGTGGAGATTACTCTGAGGATTTGTGATTGCCAAAATGTTTTAGTTATGATAGAGGTCCTCTTTATGCTCGAATGAAATAACGATAAGAACTTTGCCCTGTATCGCTTTCACAAGTGTTCCATGTCAGAACATGACTAGAAACAAGTTTGAAATTTACATTTCTCTATAGATCTTTCTTTTGGCAGGGGGTTACACTGAAATTGGCTGATTAGCTTACAATCTTAATAAAGAAAGGGAAAAATAAAATTTTAAACTATATAACAAGTATAATCATATAATATCACATTATTAATATTCTTGTATTATGGCAGCATTATTACACCTTGGCAAGAATCTTAATTAAAATTTTACACATATCTAAACTCTGAACCAAAATGAAAAATGAATTTTATCATATAATTGCTCTGTTGTAATATTTGCTCTTTATTTTAGATCCTTTCAAATAACCTTCTCCTATAAAAATTTAATTGACTTTTCATGCACTTGTTCATGAGCTTAGCTTTCTGTGACTGTAAACTACGTTGAAGTGCTGCTGTTTAGATTCTTATAAATAACCTAAGGTACTTCTATAAATATTTAATTGACGTTTCATGCACTTGGGCTTAGCTTTCGGTAACTGTAATACTACATTAATTCATATGCTGCATAAATATGTGCAAATATTGAAAATGTTATAGAAGTCTTTTGCAGTGGAAGGAGAGCTGGGAATGCTTATCATGTTATGCCGGTGGGAAGATGACTATTCTTTATCACATTCAGGTCTGTGATCAAAAGCAGACCTTATATAGGGCATGCACTACACATACCACTCGGTCAATCAACCCCCTTACATAGGAATACACTTAAAATGGACACATAGTATTGTGTTGAAAATGATGCTTGAAAAGTACAAATATATAGGCTATCATACTATCAATATTGCAGAGAACACATACAATCAACATGTAAAAATGACAGCTAAAGGGCCATTGTTTCGTTAATGAATAAATATTAATGAAATGAGTTTACGTATGTATAAAACTGAATGGCTTATGTATAATTATTATGCATTATAACACTTGAAGACGCTCATATTAAGGGCAGACAGATCGCTTATGATTTGATGTACATGTATTTCAGAATAAAAAAGTAAATATGCTTAATTATTTCAATTAAATTTTAAATGTTTGATGTCGGTATATTATATATCTGGCCTTGTAAAACCAAAACTAAGAATTTGTTCTGTGACTTTCTCTGGTGTATGTTGCATAGAGATTTTCTGTGTTTTTATTAATAAGGCCATGTTTAACATATTCTGGTTCTCAGATACCACTACGTTAAAACAATCTTATCATTGGTTACCACAGTTTTATATTTCCCCCCAAAAAACGGACATATATCGAATATTGAATCAGAAATGACAATTAATTTTTAAAGATCTTCTAGTCCCTTTTTTGTGATTTTAATTGTCCTGCAAGCTCCAGGAATGAGAAGAATAGTACTGAAATTATACACCATGCCAATGGGAGTTTGAAGGAGAAGTACTATGTTTAAATCCTTAGAACGAGACAATTGCTTGTAAATAATCTTGTATTTAACTTAAGTTGAGCAGTGTAACAGTAAAACCTAGTTATATATATATATAACACAAGAATTGTAAACTATGTTAGTGAATTCGAAAAAAACACAGAACCTAAATTGTGATGCCACATGATACTTTTGACAAAAAAAAAAAAAAAAAAATCTCCTATGGAATGTCAGAGAATCAGAATATTTTTATTTTGTATGGCCTAAGCATTCCTAGAGCAAAGTTCAAAATGTTCAGATTGACAGCATATAATATCATTTCCAGTCCTGTATTATCCCTGTCTGAGGTCCACATTGAAAATAACATTGTCTCTTTAAATATAAATAAATAACTTTTTTTTATATTAAATTAAATTAATACTTTTGTATCTACAAGTTTGTTGTTGATATTATAAATCTTGTAATCATCGCTTGGAAACAGTGTTTTCAGTACATATTTAACACAAATTTAATTGGATGCAGTTAACTGTTCGTAAATTTACCATGGACGTATATTGCAACTGAGATGTTTTTCTACAAATCTTATTGCAGCACTACGAAAGGATGCTATGGGATATATATCTTTTGTCAAACTTATTGCTTCAAGTACAATCATCAGAATCCAAACTTGATTCTACGAAATTATGGCAGTCATTCTATATAAAAAAATACAATAATGTCACCGGTTAAATCCTTGCTAAGAATTGTTGTAACGGTTATTTTGTCTGTTATATACCACGGTAAACCCTTGTACTAGCAATAGAGTTTTGAGATTTTACTAGATACTTAAAGAATCCAGAGATTTACCATTTGAAATAATTTGTATGGAATCCATGCGACACGGATCACTATAAGCACAACTTCTTTCATTTATTTCTTCTAAACGTTCCATTATGGTTGTTTCACTGAGAGCATCATCAATTTCCGACGGCGGGAAAAAAGAGATTACAGATCTATTAAAATCTGTTTCATCGGATTGGAAACACTTTGGTCCAGAATAATATCCGCCATCATGGAATTCGGAACTATCGTCTTTTGTGAGTTTTTTCGGAGATGTTTGATTCTGGTGAATTTTTAATTCCTGGATGACGCGTTGAACAGAATCCTGCACTTGCCCTTCCTCCAACTGAATTACTTTATTAAAGTCTAATAAACAATTCATTTCTATGACTTCATCATCACTTTTTTCTTCACACACGTCTAAAATACACACATTGTTTCTTCCGCGATGTATTTTTTGTAAAATGATCTGTTTGATGGGGGATACATTGAGCTGCAATTTTTGCCGAGGTAAGCTGTTGATTGGAGACCTGTTCTTGAATAATTTTCGCTGAGGTGTCATTTTGAATACTTGTGGTGAATAAACTATGAATATCATATTGAATAAACCATATTTGTCAAAAACATTTGACATGACCTGGTTAAAAATAGGATCCATAATTGAGTAGGTCTGGATATTAAAGTCTTCACCTGCATTTTTTTGTATTCTCTTTGCCCACCAGTTAACTGTGTCTATGTGTTCCTTATTATCAGGGTAGTAGAAAATAGGAATTGGTGTGGCATCGTTGGTAAATAAGGCAAGGATTTCCGAGGGACAATCTGCAAAAGGAAAATAAACTAATAATAGAAAATAGCGAAAAATGGGGTTTCATCTTCATTCAAGCCATTTCATGCCTAATGCAGAGTATAATTAATTCCTTTAAGCCGGGTGTCTTTAGAAGAAGGAAGAAAACAGTTATTAGAGTTCAAACAGATGCCTTGCATAGATAACAGAACTGATCTACAATCAAAGTGTTAAGTGTGTGGCTTGTTTTAGTTTATGTAAATTAAAGATTTGTAGGTCTGTACATTTGTGTATCCAATTGAATGAAAACACATTTTGCTCAAAGACTTTACATAGTCTTCGAACACTACTGTGAATGGAGGCGGAGCTAGCTGGAAATTCAGTAGTTTAAATATTTTTTGTTCTTGTAGTGTACATGAGAGAATAAATCGGTGGCTTGAAGATTTGTCTTTGGATTAGATTTCGTATCTTTTGCTGCCTCAAGGATTGGGATTAGTTGCCAGAAAATGGTGCTGAATATACCCAAAGAGAATGTTTTAGGGCGTTTAGTTTTATCCTTGTAGTCCAGTTTACCCAGTTGTAACAAGGTAACGTCAGCAAAATGTGTGTAAAATTAATACGGCACAAAAATTCTGCTGCTGAAAATTTATTGTTCAAGGTAAGTATGAAAATCAGAGCATTATACTGTGCTTTAATATGCACTTGGTTAATGAAATGTAAGTCACAGTGCTGTATTTACCTGATGAGACATTAGAAATAGTAGATGTTTTATGCTGCTTGCTGTATTTAATCTCTTCTTTTGTGAAATGACATCTTTCTGTAAAATACAATGTTTTTTAAGTCTTATACAGCATATATTGCAAGTCCTACTCTATTATACTATCAAGTCACAAAGACCTACTGAAGCATCAAGACCTAGTCTTGTCTAACAACATCAAGTCAAAAAGTCCTAGTCTGTTGTAGTATCAAGTTACACAGCCTCTATCTATCATTAACCCCGTTTACATTACAAATTTTAAGCATGCCAGGTACCGTTCCTGGTACAGCACAGTTAATTTTTTTGTAGTGTAAATGTGTCAAACACAAGCATGCGATACTATAATTACCGTGCTAATCTTGACTACTGAAATGAGGTGGTCTTGGAACTGTACCACGAGCGGCTCGCTTTAAATTTTCGTAGTGTAAACGCTAACCGGTCTGAGCATAGATTACTGCGCATGCGCGAAACAAACCTTAACCTTTTTCACCACAAACTTTGACAGTTCTGTCAAAATGGCTGCTCAAACTAAATCAGTCATCATAATTGTTTTCATCTGGGTGATTTGTACGCAGGGACTGAAATTAACTTTTGTGTGAAGAGTTCCACATTTGGCGTGCTTGGCACGGTTCTGAGACCGGTTATTTTAGAGTAACATAAACAGGTCAATTTCTTGAAATTTATCGTGGCCTGGTACTGTATCCAGAACGGCACGCTTATCGCAGCCAAGTGTAAACAGGGCTATAGTGTAAGTTACAAGTCCTACTCTTGTTTAGCATCAAGTCAAAAAGTTGTCAAGTCACATAGCCTTTCTCTATTATAAAGTCACATATAGTCCTACCCCCATGTAGTATTTCGTGACAAAGTCCTACTGTAATCGAAACAATTAGAATGGCATCGGGGTTAAGGTCTTTTCAATACAATACTTTGTTTGGTAATTTTTAACCTTATTTCTACAGTTATGCGTGCAATGCGATAGGGGAAACTTTCTTTTAAACAATGGTGTTGCAGCTAACTCTTCTTCAAAATTTCAAATGCCAATGTACACCCTAATGTGCACCTTGTTCTTTTTTGTTCCAACTGAAAAACAAAGAACTTCAAAAGGGTCAGATTTTCAGATCACTTTTCCCTGGGATTCCACTATAATATGATTCAGTGGATACCCTTCTTTTTTTTAAAAAAAAAAATATAATTATCGAAAAATTATTAAAATTGATCAATCCTAAACTATGTTATGGCCATTACAACTTAACATTACTTTCCATTGATTTCCTGCCCCGAATTTTGCACTACATCAAAATTGCTATCCTGGGCTCACACATTTTAAAAACAATTGGACTAAGGTCCTAATTTTCTGCTCCAAACAGACTAATGGAGATGAGCAAACATGCAGTGTGCTATGAGGCAAATTGCCCACTTTTATTTCAAAATCCAATTGCGAAGGGTACCATTATATACACACTAATGTATACGTACACAGGACCTTGTTTTTGCATCCCATTCAAACAACTAGATGCTGTTTCTTACAATGGCTCTCCATCCTATATCACTGACAAGAGAAAACCATGCCAGAAAATCCTGAAAAACTTTCTCAGCCAACACCCAAGTCCAACCAGAAATTTCCAGCGCCTTATATACTCATTTAACCCCTGTGATTACCAGAGATTTTAAGAAAATATTTTGACTTTTTAAACCAGATCTTCAAAATTTGAACTTCACATGACGACAAAGTCAGATGTTTAATTCTTGTCTGATAAAACTTCTCACCATACTGTCATTACAATTTTTCTTATGACAAATTACAATATTCGAATAATATAATGAAAGACAATTTTTAAAAAAGTTTACCTCGGAATTTAAACACCAGTATTGTCATAAATACAAGGCCCAATAAAACAACTCCCACTATCACTCCAACAACTATCCACGGTATTATTGTCTCTTTTGAACTCCCTGAATCACTTGATGCGGTAACATCCTGAAAATTAAACAGAAATCAAATTTGATTTAAAAAGAAAACACTGCTTCACTAATATTAACTCCACCAAATCTACACTGTCATTTTGACAGGTATCTACTGATAACTAAAAGATACAAATTTGATCATTGAGCTAGTATAAAATTATATGCAGTATTAACAAGGTAGGTCCCAAAGGGTTGAAGCAATAAATTCAACATGTCATTAAAAACTGGTTCAACAGTATATGTAATATCCGCTTCTACTGAGGGTGATATAGGAGACGAGTTATCTTATTTTATTATGTTTAGCGCGCACACAGGGGTCCTCCAATGGGAGAAAACCAGAGTGCCTGGAGTAAGCCCAGAAGATCGAGAAGATGCCCTTATCTCGAATCCATATACACTCACACCAGGGATCAAAACCACAATATATTCCAGCACATTAGTATTTAGATCTGAATAATCTTTAAGTGATGACATGCAAATCACTAAATTCTACAAGGTTAAAATAGTTCAATGATATGAAATGTTGTTTTCTTTACTAATTACAAGCTTTCCCAAAATCAGTACCATATTGATTACCTATTGTGGGGAAAAAAAGGCTACATGTAATTATTGGCTTATTCACTTTTATAGATCAGTAATTGTATCACTTTACATATTTAAACTTTTTTTGAATAGAGGGCTACATGTTTGTAATTATTCCGATCAAATAAGATTTACTGCAGTATGAATTTGTTTATTTCATTTTCTAATCTTCAGACATAAATCCTGTAATTAAAGAAGTAATTTCAATTTTAATAACTCAGACAAACAATCAAAGATATCTAATTTCTCCATAAAATACGAGAAAAATGAATAGAAAAATATTTCATTTCCATGTTGACATCAAAATCGGAATTCAAACAGTCTTTTATAGTCGAGTTATCCGCAATTTCCATCTTTAATTCAAACATAATTCTTCTTCATTTGTTTTTTGGACAGAATTTACGAGGAACAGATTTTAAAGAGAGATGAAAATCCTCTTACTTGTTGTTGGTTTATGATCAAGTCGTCATTAATATTCTCCACTGAAAAATAAATTAATGTGCTTTTAAATCAATATTCATTGATTTGGAAGAAATCAAAACAACACACTAATATCTTGTTTTTATTTATAAGAAACTTCTAGTTTCAGCAATGCTTTGCTGACGATCAATCTCGAATCACCATGTCTTAAAGGATTGATTGTCTGGTAATTTCACTATAATTAGTTTAAAATTATTCTCAAACACAATTCTAAACTACAATACCAGGCTATAAAATTAGCTAAACTCAATTTTGTTTTCAGTTTGTAAGGATTATAGATTTACAAATGAACAAGTGGGGCCCACAGCCATAAAACCCTTTACTCAATTCAACTCTCCTCTGTTTGAACTGACAAAAATCAATGAAAACAGGTTCCAGATGCAAAAACTTTGCTCATAATGCATTGTGTTTTCTGCAACAAACCAGTATTATGCAAGCAAAATCCAACCACATGAGGGGTTTTCCAAGTTGCAACCACTTTTGTTTGTAATTAATCTTTGCCACTAAACAAAACAGTCTTAACATTTGACTAACCAATGGTATTAGTGTGTAGGCATCATTCGATACAAGAGATATATGTACCGAATGGAATCCTATTAAAGAACAATATTGGTGTCAAGTCATTATGACATCTTACAGACCAAGAAGTTAAACACGTTCTAAGTATCATTTTAACACCAAGATCATTACTACCATAGATGTTTAACGAAGATTTCACGAAATGAAAGCAAAAGGAAACACGAATTATCCTTCTATATAACTGACTGAAGTAACGAGCAATCAGATACACAGGGTGATTTCTGCTCACTGATAATTTCTTCGAAGACTAAAATTGTAAGACGATAACTGAAAATTTCTAAAAAGAAATGACTGTCACCAGATGAGAGAAAATGAGAAAAATAGAAAAAGTCTTTGCATTACCAGGTTTTTATAGAATGAATAAAAACAAGAGAATAAACGGGCTATTTCTATTTTTTCATTTTCTCTTATCTAGTGACAGTCAGTTCTTTTTATAAATTGTCAGATATCCTCTCACAGTCTCATGCAACAAATTTTGGTCTTCGAAAGAATTATCAGTGAGCAGATCGAAATCACCAAGTTTCAACACTCTCACTCAGTCAAAATCAAAGTTATTGATCTCCAAAGTCTCAACATCGCTTTTCACTCGGCTTACCCTATGCAGAAATGCTCATTATCAAACCTGATGTCATGAAACTATACCAGTGTTCTTCATGACGAATGTTTCTGATAGACCAAAGGTGTAAAAAGCAGGTTTTACAGGTATTATAAATTTGAAATTCCATAGAGAGTTCTAAATCCATGTAAACACCAAGATCCTTTCCTTAATTTTGATATCTGGTTTAATTTCTGACTCAGCTCTAAGGGAAGAAAAATCACTTAAAAACAGGTATGCATAGTAAATACTCAACAATATATATTTTAAACCTGAAAATGTACTGGTGATTGTAAATTCTTCAAAATATATTCCTTAAGCACTGACATTCAAAGTGCAGGAAACAATAAGGATGAGACAAATAATGGGCTTCACAATCAATAATTGAAGTACTAGAAACTAAAAACACCACAGCACAGGATACAAAAAAAAAACCCAATCTGGACAACCCAGTTATAAAATAGACTGCACAATAATGAACTTTAAATAAAATGATCAAAATTTCTATAAACTAAAAACAACATTAAAACAGAAAAGCTTATTTTCCAACTCAGGTTCCATTAAGAACTAAGCAGGAACAAAAAGGTGGGTGTTGCACAATAAAATTTTTATAATTCATACCTATTGTTTGTGAGATATTGCGGGTCTCTATTGCCTTAAGCTCTATAACATATCAAGACATTATAAAAAATTATACCCTTTTACCAACTATTAATATATTCTCAAATGCTGATTAGGACTGATCTGTGTTTAAGTGTTCTGCACTAATCAACCTTCCAGAATATTCCAGTTACAATTTTAAACACAGCATATTACAATTCATTAAATCTATACTAATGTTTGTCACTGTCGTTTGTTTTTCGGTCTGTTCAAGGATGGTGGCTACTTGAAGGGCTGTCCCGATGCTGAAATATGGTGTATATAGAGAAGGTCGGTCTGGGGGTAACATATTATGGGGCTGTTGGCCATGGACAACCAATTCCGGTTCATGTCGGAGAGCATTTTGGTTACAGCAAAACAGGGTATCTTGCTAGTTATTCATAATTCACAATCAATGCAACGATTGCCATTTCTAATTTATTTTCAATAAATTGGAGCTATAGCTTTTATTTAAATGAATATCTACTTATACAGTTAGAGTAATCAATGAAGGGGGTTTAATGTCGTGTCAATGTCATGATACCGTCATTTTGAGACCATGGTAAGGATATGATAGGTACATAGTATGGATATAATGTCACCAGTTCATCAAATGAGTCATAATTCATGGCGAATAGACCAAATTACATGTGGAGTTATGTCCCCTCACTGCAATTCGAATCCTTAGTTCTTTTATGTCGAAAATTGTCTTGACTGTCCAGTCTCAATAAATATTTCAAGTCGAATCAAAATTTGGGTCTTTGACATCCCACATCTATATGTGAGCAATTAACAGTATTACCTGGGATAAAAACTTCAGCTACATACAAAATTCTGCTAGAGAGAGATACTTGTGGACAAATCTACAATAAAAATAAAATTAAACTCAATACATAATGTTCTACTTTCCTGCCATATCTAAAAAAGATTGGTTGCCAGGCAATGAAACATGTACACAGCAGCTATGTCATCTGAGCAGTCCACATGTTGTCTCATTGTAAATCATTCAGTAAATAAAACGTAAATTTTTTATACTACATATGCTCTTTGTCAAAATTCTATGACATAAACAAGGGCAATAACTCTATCATTAATGAACATAAATTGTTCAAATCCAAAGCTTCTCATTTCACAATCTGTGCAACAAACAAAACATTTCGCACAGACCAGACAATATAAGTTGTTACCAGAGAGTTCATTAGATTCCACAAAGTTAACAAGGGCTATCAATTTAATAGTTGTTGAAATACATTAGGGTCAAGTGTTTCATCAATTTAAACAATGCAGATGAATTTCAAGCAAATAACCTTTGTTGCCAAAATTTTCATATGAGTGAACAAGGGCCATAACTTTAGATATGTTAACAAACAATTTTTGAACTTTCACAGACTGTTTTATTTCTCTTATCTAAGCCATATAAATTTCAAGTAGATTGGATGATGAAATTTCTTTTTTGAGTATCACAAGTGAGCAACAGCAATAAGTCGCTGAAATTCAAAAAGGTTTTGAGTGTAATATTGTAAACACATAAAAAACGGTTGCCAAACAATGGCCAGGAAAGCTAAAAAAAAAAAAAAGAGAGAGATTTTTCCTACAATAAGGGGACCTATGCATGCAAGTATCCCAAGGAACCTAGATCTTTAGGATATAAACATATATTTCAAGTTTCCCCCAAATCGGATAATAATTGTGTCCTCTAGAGGAGCCATAACTTTGGCATTACATACTTTTACACTTTTTGTGTTCCGGGAGTGACTACTTTGTCATAAAGTTTTATTTTAACAAAATTCAAATTCAACTATTATTATGGTGTAACAATAATATATTAAAACGCTTTTTTAAATTGGATAAAAACTGTAACCTCTTTAATGACTACAAGCTAAAAACGTGATTTTTCGTACAATCATCCAGGAAATTAGGTTCAGATGTGGGCAAATATTGACAGGACCCGAGACCTTTGGGTAAGAAATATACATTTCGAGTTTCGTCAAAACTACAAGCTAAAAACGTGATTTTTCCTACAATCATCCAGGAAATTAGGTTCAGATGTGCGCAAATATTGACAGGACCCGAGACCTTTAAATTGGGTAAGAAATATACATTTCGAGTTCCATCAAAATTGGATAAAAATTGTGACCTGTGGATGGAAGGACGGACACGGGCGACAGAGATTTAAGTCCACATAAAAATGTGCACGTATAAAAGGACTGGATCATTACAATCTCTTTCACAGAGAATTACTTAAGAATTATCTATCACAGATGACTGCTTGAACACGTACAATGACACCACACGGCTTCAATCAGTGGCTCAATGGCTTGTGCATTGTTTACATAAGACGTAACTGCTCCGGGCAAAATGATGCCTTTTACTCATTTTAATACCCATTTACACTAAATAGGAAATACTTTTTAACTATAATTACTTCAAACGTCTTTACTTATTTATCTAATACATACAAAAAATGTTTTAGAATTTAATTTGTCGAAAGAAAAAAGTTAATATGGGGGCGTATAAAAAACCGAGGCCTGTGTAAACATTGGCAAGCACATAATATAGCACTTGGAATTCAATTCAGAGTAGGCAATAGTGCGGCTGCCCAGGCAAAATTTCCATCATAGCACGCTGTATGGCGTATGCCTGTCTTCATTAGCCCAGTATAGGAGCAGAACAGTCGTAGGACATTAAACCCCATTTTATTTCATTTTCATTTATTACTCTTTGTATTAAATGCATTTTTAGTGAACTTTACAACCCAATAGGTAGTTTATTATTAAATTTGTACTCTATAAATCAATACTATACCTTCAAAGTGTACCATTGACAGGACTTGACATTACGAAACACTGTCATCCCATAACCCTGATTTAAAAATTCAAAAAAAAACAATAAGGGAATTATTTTGTACATTGTATATCATTGTTTAAACAAATTGTATATATTACAATTGTTCTTTGTCAAGTTATCTGTGAAAAGGGCAATGATTTTGAAAATGGATTATCTGAAAGAGGCTATAGGATTTTGAAAAAATATCTTAATATATAGTTCTGAAAGAGTAGTCCAAATTATCAAGTGTGTAATAATGTAAATGATGAACATAGAAAGAACGGTGTTGTAATGGAAACAGGCAAGTTTTTTTTAAAGAGGCATCATAGAGGGTGATAAACAATTTTTTTTTACCTACAGTAAGTTGGCCAAGTCTTTGATTTTGATATATATATAATTATAAATGTTGATGGGAGATTGAATTTCTGTGTGACTGTCCTTTACCCAATTAAACCTGATTGAAATTTCAATAGCATGCGGTTTTGTGACTTTGTATTACGTGCTAAAAATAGCACCACATTCTCACTGTAAAAAATGACCGGATGGGAAAATTTTGAAGTGGAAGCCCTGTGTTATACCATAAAACAAATTTAAAAAAAAATATCTTCCTGCGACCTAACCAACTATTAGAATATTTATTAACATTTGGAAACCTCCAGGGTTTGGAGCAGTTTCAACTATTCCATTTAAAACACATTTATGAAAATCCCTATTACAAAAAATGTCTCATAAAGTATATTATTTTCTTAAAAAAAACAACAAAAAACCCTGATTTCCAGTCAGTTGGGTATTGGAGTAGAGAAGCTATATTTGGATAATATGGAAACTTTTGAGATTGGTTCAATTGGGACCATGAGACACACCCATCTACCAAAATGTTACTTACCATAAATCAAATGCACCACCCACTACACGTTATGGTCAAACATGTGTGTAGCAAAGGTCTGATCCTCAGTTTATATATTGAAATAGGGTTTATTCAGGTTCCTTTTATTTATAAAAGTTCCTGTGTGCCACACTATTATGGTACTAAAAACAAATCCTATGTTAGTCCCAAAATGATCTGGATTGAGATAAGAGTGGATGTTAAACGATCTCTGTCCTCCTTCCTACTGAGAAAGATCTCGGTGAAGGGTCATTGTAGTTTGTGCTATTTGATCACCTGTGATATTAACTTCAATAACACTTACAATATTATTGACTAGTAAATAAAAACGATAATATTAATCCTAGCTATCAGATCAACAAGCAAGCCTATAAAATATTTAATTATGTAATTAAATTTCTATATATTAATAGAGCATAACACCTATCAAACATCCATTCACTTTTTATATTATTTTGTCATTTTACTTGTCATTTTATATTATTTTGTCATTTTACTTGTCATTTTATACTTCATATTGTCATTTTATATTTTATTCGACTTGGTGCAATTATTGTAAAGCACTACTGAACACTTTTAGTGACAGCAGCGCTATATAAATACATGTACAATAATAATGTAATACAGTACATAGCGGGCCGTAGCCAGCTCATAAAATTGGGGGGGGGGCTACGGAATGGTTTGGAGGGGCTGAGGATGTGGCCGGCTTAGAACACTTCTAAGAAATCACTATTTTTGGCGAAATTTATGGGGGGGCTAATTCAATTGGGGGGGGGGGGTAAGCCTCCCCATAGCACCCCCCCTGTGGCTACAGGCCCGGTACATAGAATGCTGTCATGTTCAATAAATTTAATTACACTAAGCCAGTGACAATGAATAAGATTTTTGTCATTTCCACTTTCATCACAAGATGTATTTCTTTAAGAAGAACACCTTTTTTCTTTACCATTTAGTGATATGTTTTTATTAACTGATATTGAACGAAGACTTAGTTCTAGACAGTAAGGAGGATTATAGTATGAATATAACCAAAATAGGATTTGAAACAAAAAATCGAATAAATATTTCTTACCGCTGAGAGATAAGCTCTTTGACAATCTGTTGAGCTACACACAGCTTTTTGTGTACTATTACACCATAGAACAACGTGTTCAACAGCAGGTGTCGGATTAAATTTGATACTTATCTCCTCGGTTCCATATGGATCCAGACGAACACGATAATCTGGTAGGCCAGCTGGTGTTTCTACAAGAAAAGACATCAATCTTGTATGATATAAACATATTTATATGGCCATACAAAATAACAAATTTCTGATAGTCAAAAGATCAGGATGCTAAATGAGTTATCACTAACATTACATTGCAAGGTTCTCATCATCTGTATTTTCTTGCTGTTTTACAACGCTCTTTGCAGAAATTCACTTAGTGCAGTAATAGTATGTTAAACCTCATTTCATTTCAGCTTAAGGCTGAAGATACATACAAACAAACAGACTTAAGTAGAAAACAAGTCATTTTTAATCATAATTTTGGGGGTCTCACTTAACAATACATCAACAAAATTTTTCAGCATATATTTTAAACCAAGAGTCATGAAATCTGAAAACTTGATTGCCGTCACAAGGTTTTAATAAAATGAGCATAAGCTTTCTCTGGAACAGAAGGTTGCAGAATGCTGAATATCGATACAGACAGTTCTCGCATGGTACCAATGATTCACCCCAAATTTGAAACAAATCACTCCAAAACTGCAACTTCTGTGCCAAAAAGGTCAAAACCAAAAGTACACCATATGCATTTTTACTAAAACTTTTATTATTCCTTAAAATTTGATGAAAATTATTGAAGAATTGAACTCTTAGTGGGTACAATTATTGTCCTCACTATTCTAGATAGTTAATGTACCTTTTTCACTTTAATGTACCTTTGTCAAATACTGTATCAGTCAGGGTCAATAATTCTTGAACTACTTTTGAAAAAACATTCAAAACAAAACGACCCAACCATTAGTTGGGCATATATTCAGGTCTCGGAACCATCGGTCAATTTACTCACCATGAAACTAATAGTCATTGGATGAATATGGGCGACCAACAACATAGGACCACATTAGCAAGTGGACATATAGAAATTGCAAAGCTTTCTAACGTTTGGATTTGCCTTGGGTAATTTCACCATTGATATTTCTCCAGGCACACAACTATTTTTCCTGATCATTATTTTTCGTCAGTTTTGTAATAGCATCTAGATAACTGAGTTTTATCTAAAGTGTCAAAACCTTATTGATTTAGTTTAAAATAAAGCAAAGAATCATCTACTTTATGATTCGATAATGTTTGTATATATATGTACTTCTTATTGTTGTTGTTGTTCTTGGGGTGACACTTTTCTAAATAAGTGTAAACGTCTGTCAATTCAAGTACAATTGACATGAAACTTGGCATGCTTTTTCCTTAGACAATTGTGCATCAATAAACAAACTCAGATTTTTGATACAAATTCACAATTCCAAGACGGCGGTGATGACGTCATATTCCGTTCCTTGTAAACAGTACGCTATTTTGCTGACATATAATCTTAATGACAGAAACAGTACCCATTTCACAAAACAAAACACTAGACTCAACAAAGTTAGATTTCAACTTTACTGAGAATGTCTTTAATAATAATAAGTCAGATATTCCCAATGTACAAATAAATTGTTCCAAACCTAAAGCATTGACAAAATTCATGAACTATTTTAATAAAAATGTAAAATATGTTGAACTAACCAGATGATTTGTAGATACCGTGAGCTTGTCGTACAAAACATTTTGATGATGTATTAAACATGCTATTTATATACACAAATAACCATTTGTCACGAAAAAATGGACAGGTTATTTCCAGAGTTATCTAAAGGATAAATAAAAAATAAGTAGATAAATTAAATTTCATTCATGTAGCCATGCTCATATTTAATAGTAAAAAAACCACACCTTGTTCAAGTAAACGAAGTATGAGTTCACGCCATTAAAATAGTCTGTGCTGGCCATTTTGAGACTAAGATATTTCTACTTCTGTTGTGATGTGTGCAGATCAAGGAGAGTGTAGGTACTCTCAGAATTTAGAATTTAACTGTCAATATTTTTTTTGTTTGGAACTCTATTATTTTCTTCCTATCCTAAGAAACAAAGGATATCAAAAAGTTTATAATTATGTTAGATTGTTTTTTGCAGTGTAACAAGATGTTTGATCAATTATGACAAGAATAGATAGGTTGTCATGCAAAAAAGAAATGTGTTCACAGCAGAAACCAAATATTCTTCTGAAATTGATCATAATAATTGATATCGACTTAAATGCATCAGTCTGCCGATTCATACAAGAGAAATGGGACTATTTTCTTAAAGCAGCAATGGTACAAAAGCAACCAATGATATAATTTTAACCATATCTGGGTAGTTAATCCAACCCCTGTGAAAATGGTGAAGTCCTTATCTTGGGGCAAAAAAGTGAGAACATAGAATAATTATAGAATGGATAGTCTAGGTGTTATTGATATCCTGTGGTTCTCTATATTACCATTATCTAGTATATAAGTGACCCCTTAATCCGTCTGCATGTCTATAATTCCTTTGGCCCTGAAGCATCTAACATTGCATTGACAGCTGACTTAATAAATTGGCAGTAAAATGCCTACATATATATATATCTCAAAGATCTTGTCACTAATTCTGTATGAATTTGCCTGGAATCTCTTCAATCAAACACATTGTTATTTTTTTGTTTATCTTGTGTTTGTTCTATCTATATCTTGTTGCCCAATTCTCCTGTGCAGTTTAATGAGTTATATGACTTACTGTTCTATGATCCGGCCAAGTAGGAGAAGGGCTATAGACAGTAAACCAGCGATCTAAACATTTAGTTTTAAAACTATCTTTAGTATCCCATGCCTGTACAAATACACTGAAACTCTGCAAAGGAGGTAGGCTCTTATCTGAAAATAAAATGAATCAATTGGCAACAGAAAAATCTGTACAACTTTACCATGAATGAATTAATTAATTATCAGACAACAGTTAAAAATAAATTGTGCAAGAAGTCGAGTGGGTAGAATTCATTTGTTTGGTAGGCTATAGATAGAGATTAGATTTTTGTTCATCAGGCCGATACAAGTGAAAATCAATTAAGGTTATATCAAATGTTTTGTTTGGTCAATATAGTTTAGATGCTTTTTGACACAGTTGCATTATAATTTGAAGATAACCTCCTTTACTATATAAACACAGATTTGAAATAGAACTTGTCTTCATCAGGACAAAAGGCAAATCTCCTTGTATCCAATATCCTAGATTGGAAATCAAACAGGTTTTTAGTATGCCTGATTGTTGCAGCCTTAATTTTTAACATTAGCATAAATAAAATAAAACCAAGTCAGAACAATCCAAACCATTGGACAAAAATCAAAGTCATAAAAAAAAACAAAACAGTTGAGGCAAAATAGTGCAATCAAAAAATGGACTGTTCACTGTGTACAAAACACACGGCAAACAGTGGCAACAGGTTTCATCAATAGGTCTGCTATCTATGCAAGTCATGGATTTGATAAGAATTGAATACAAGTGGGATTACTAATCTTGTGGTGACTTGTTAATTATTGAAATAAATATAATATATTTTAGTCCCAAAATGACCAAGTAAGTGACATTAAACTACAATATACCTGGTACTGGATGTTTCCATGATATAACTAGTATTGGTTGTCCAGTACTGTCTATTCTCTCGATCTTTATATCAGTAGGCGTACCAGGTAGATCTCTGTATCCTCCATCTATAAATAATAAATAATTTCTTACTTTCAACATTTATTTCTTCAGTTTACACAAGAGGTGTCAAACAAACATGTTTAAATGTTGCACGTGGAACAAATTTCAACAAACTTAGAAACTACAGGGTTGGAAATCATTTGTTATTGTTTTCATGTTTCAATAAAACTATGACTTTTGTACACTAATCATAGATGTCTTAGTTGCATGCATTTAATACAAGAGAACATTGTGTTCAATATCATATCTTGGCAATTTGTAAAACCTGTCTATATAAATTTACCTGTGTTGAAAACATTAGGCTTTGTTCTTAGAATTCAATAAACTTTGGCTACGTTTTTAGAATTTTTGTATCTCCAGCCCACTTGATGTAAAATTTGAGGTCCTGTGGCATCCCTTAATCCACATGAGTTTGACAAAAATGACAACCCTGGTTTAGATTTTTATTTCTGGCAACATTTCGGTAGGGTTATCCATGGTTGAAAAAAGATGAGAGAACCGTTTTTGTCAATGTCTTAAGTAACTTGTATTCCCCCATATTCCTGAAGCAATGGCGCGAGAAATCCCTCTCTTACCATTGCTTAATAGAAGTCATATTCTTGAAATTGGGCGGGGCGTGTCTCTTTTTAACGTCCAATCAAATCCCTCCTCTCTTCTCGCATTCGACATAATTTTCAAAATGGCCGACGAAGAAAACATGTTGGCACTGGATAATCGAGCATAATAAATTTCGCGGGTTATGACGTAAACAAGTCGCGATTGCCACTAGATACATTGCGGTAACATATTTTAAGGTCTGGTTAACCCCGATATTGTTTGTTACAATGTAGGTCATTGGTTGGTAATGGCACTACTGACCAATAATAATTTAGCACAACAATGTTCACTCAAGATAGCAGTGTGAAGTGGATTAGTTCTAATCAAACGAAACACTGCACAGGAGTATGGTATTCCCCATATCATGTGTTATTCTCATTCAGTTACTAAATACCACTCCCATTGTCCCTCTTTTAAAGGGGATCGCATGGCTAAGTGGGTAAGACGCTAGCTTGCTAGCTTGGAGGTTGGGTGTGCAATCCCTGCATTGGCCGAGAAAGTTTATCCAGATTTTACGGCATGATTTCCCCTTTTCAGTGATGCAGGATGGAGGGTCTGACAAGGACAGCTGTCTAGTTGTTTGGATGGGACAAAAAAACGAGGTTCCGTGTACACATTGGTCAAACTGATCCCGCAGTGAATATTCGCTTGGCCGCTACAATCACTGATAAGCATGACATCGATGAGGCTTAATGAGTACGGCATATTAACTTCTTTACTCCGACAAATTAAATTCTCAAACATTTTTTTGAGGTAAAAGAAAAATAAATAAAGATGTTTGAAGTATTTGTAGTTAAAAAAATATTTCCTATTTAGTGTAAATGGGTATTAAAATGAGTAAAATGCATCATTTTAACCGAAGCAGTAAGGTGTTAAGTAAACATTGCACGAGCCGTTGAGCCAATGACTACGAGGCGTGCAGTCAACGCACATGTTTTGGACAGGCATCCGTTACAGAGATAATTCGTAAGTAATTCTCTGTGAAACAGATTGCACATTGGTGTGCAAGTAAAAGATTCCTTGGCAGTTGGAATTCGATATAAGAGTAGGCCGTAGCGCCACTGCCCAGGAAAAATTCCCCTCATAGCACACTGTATGGCGTATGCCCGTCTTCTGTTGCCCACACTATAAACCGCAGATTGCCTCGTTCGGCATTTCTGTCCAAACGAGGTAAAACAAATGCCTCGTTGTCTGGAGTTCCAAAACGAGGTTTTTTAAATTACCCTGTTTTTGGAACGAGGTAGTTTGTTCAGAACGAGGCTTGGTAAAAATGCCTCGTTTACTAAACGTGGTTTTTTCAAGATAGTTATTAGCAGTATTTCCTATCAGCGAATTTGTAAAAATTAAAATTTATGTTATTTAATACGAAAATAAAACCAGTCCAAACTATGATATTATAATCAGAGAAATAGACAAGACAAGAATACACGCCATAGATCTAGGTGTAAAGCAACATCAGCTACCTTGATTGATTTATTGGCCCAATCAGTTATAGGTGTTAAGAAACAACTGTGGTGTTGTGACAATTTATTGGGGCCAATAAATTAATCAAGGTAGCTATGTGTCTGCAATAGTTTTACACCTAACTGATATCGCAGACAACAAATTAGTGTTTATCTGGTCTAAATACAACAAATAATCCATTCTTATTAATCAAAAAAGCATATAATTTCATTTCTTATTTCCAATACGCCACTTTATTATTTATATTTATTGTAAAAAAATAACTTGACTATAGCATTGACTGTTTCTGTTGAAACCCCATAACATTGCACAAAATATTATTGGAGCAAAATTACATAAACGCGCAGCGATGAATTTGTTGGCTTATACCCATTGTCAATTAAATGGGAAATAAAGCACAGTTGTTTCTTAACACCTATAGTCAAGTAATTTTTTTACAATAAATATAAATAATAAACTGGCGTATTGGAAATAAGAAATGAAATTATATGCTTTTTTGATTAAATAACATAAATTTTAATTTTTACAAATTCGCTGATAGGAAATACTGCTAATAACTATCTTGAAAAAAACACGTTTAGTAAACGAGGCATTTTTACCAAGCCTCGTTCTGAACAAACTACCTCGTTCCAAAAACAGGGTAATTTAAAAAACCTCGTTTTGGAACTCCAGACAACGAGGCATTTGTTTTACCTTGTTTGGACAGAAATGCCGAACGAGGCAATCTGCGGTTTATAGTGCCAGGTTAGGAGCAGAACAGTAGGACGTTAAATCTCATTTCAATTTCATTTTCATTTCATTTAAAACTACAATAGGCCGCAATGCTATTACAAATTTTTTTTTTAAATACAACGAAAATAAAGGCGGAATAAAAACTATAGTTAGAAAACAATGTGAACTGAATAATCAAACAAAGTCAGATGAAAAGAATACACAGACGAATCAGGGCAGAAAATAAAAATTTTAGCCAATACAAGTCTCGTGGCATTAAAAGGCTATTGTTTTGAGTATTTTCTTTCTGTGTCATTGTGGATGGTGTTGCATTCACCATAATCGTGCTTGCTTAAGAGATTTCTACTGCAAAAGACATGACTGGAGCGAATTGCGCTGATCCTCGAGTGGGGAAGTCTCGTAGTGTGCAGCACAATATGTCGGATAGGAAGATATTGGTATTAGGCAGCTCTCACATTCGTCGGCTACACGATTTCATGACTTTCAATGCAGAATATTTTGAATTTAATTGGCCCCCGGTTAGGATGCATGTCTTTATGTATGAAATTGGTGGAGGTAAAGTATTAAATGGACGCCTTTGCAGGCCTTCGGAGAACATCTATAGCTTCAACACAACACCCTGATCACTTGCTTGTACAATTGCCGGGCAATGACCTCGACCATAGAAATCAAAATGTGGATTTGGTAGATAATATGGTTGAAAGGACGGTAACCCTATTAGGCATGTGGGTGACAGGTTACCGTTTGCAAAAAATTACATGTTATAAATTAATGCCACCTTGATCAGTACGCCACCACACCAGATGTGAATCATTCATATTACAATTCCATGGTGCGTGAATGCAATATTTATTTAAAGGAGCGCATTACTCAATTTACTAATTGAGCTTTGGCTAGATTGTGTGGAGTGTTGTCTGAACACTCACCCAATCATTTGTTCTGTGATGGAATTCATTTCAATAATATTGGCTTAAAGCTGTATTAAAGGTGTATTCGGGGAACCATATTACACATGTTTAACTTGTAAGCATCTATTGAATGTTATACTACGTAAATTTTCTGGGTAAGAATTATTACATAGTTGAGATGAGTTTGGTGGTTGACTCACACTAGGTACATGTAATAAGGGTCCTAGTTGAGTTGAGTCAGAGTGAGTATGGTGGCTTACTCACAGGCACAGAGCGATTTTGGTGGTTCACTCATGCAAAGCAAGAGTGATGGTTAATTGACATAAATGGGGTTTGGTGGCTGACTCACAGTAAATTGTGGTTATTTCACATATATAAAGCGAGTTTGGTGGTTGACTCGCACAGTAAATTGGTTAATATTAGGGGAGTTTGGTGGTTGACTCGAAATACAAAACAAAGTGGTGGGTGACTCACGTATAAAGCGAATTTGGAGGTTTACTAATTTTGCCCATTTAAGTAAAATAGATACTTTACTAATTTTGCTCATTTAAGTAAGATAGATATTTTGTTAGAATGATTGTTAAGTATATTAATGTAAATATTATGTCATTTAAATAATTCAAATATATGTCATTTAATGAATAAATGGCCTTTTTAATGTCATTATGTATTATATAATTTATCTAGACTCAGGGTAAAGGTTAGGCTGGAGGACAAATAAAACATTAAATGCAAGACGACGTGACAGCAAACTGTGCAACATTGTGCCAATGAAGAAAGTTTGGAATATTCAGTAGAAACCAAAACATAATACATGTACAATAAATTGTATCACTGGTACTTGTAGAAAATTAAACATTTTACCTGGTAATTTAGGGTTAAGACCAGAAGGACATCGAGTTTGGAAATTAATTATGGTTGACGTGGATGTCACTCTACATGGTGTACTGGGCTGAAATACAAAAAAATTATATATGCATTATTCAAATTGACGGGACCAACCGGTTTTGTAAAGTTTCAAAGTCAATCCCACTCAAAGTAGCCCAACAGACTGTAGAATCGGAATAATTTCATCTGAAACACAAAATACCATTCAATTTCAGATGTAAAGCTATCAATACAAAAAATGACACATATAATCCTATAATCTGATTAAATCACAGATCCTATTTCGTTTCGTTTTTATAGTTCAAAAATTCATTTTACAAGACTTTACTACATTAGGATCTGGAAGAGTTGTTTCCATTAATGTGTTCTAGGCCTTTTGGTACACTACCAGAAACGTCAAGACTGATGATTAATTAATCAATGTCTGAAGTCATCTAGGGTCAAAAGCCACTCGCATGACCTTTGACGCAACCAATCCCTACAACTTGTCAGATCTTCATGTTGGGTAGGCCATTGAAAATATAAAAAAAACAAAATGAAATATAGATCTGTATTTTAATCAGATTGTCGATAAACCTATAAACTAGAAGTAGAAGTTTACCTAATCATGATCAAATAGATTCACAACATTACATTTATTTAATACCCGTATCACAAAAACCAAGTCAAATTCCGATATATCAGATACTTATTACTGAAAACAATTCATTGTCAATAACAAAATTTCTGCCATTGGCAATGACTCGAGGAAATTTGATGGTATGCAATCTATACTAGGTGTTCAGTCAAACTCAAAACTTCCTGATTCAACAAGTTATTTTGAGTTAGCAAATAATTTTTCAGTTGGACAATCTTTCTGCTCAAACTCAGTCTCTTTTTACAGACAAGTCAGGATGGGTGTCATTGACTGAATTTCATCCATTTGCCGAGGAGGTAATCCGAAAGTTAGTATTGTCATCAAAGAAAATGTGTACACTGGATCTAATTCCATTTACTTCGATACACTTCTGCCTGTCATAACCTTCATAGGAAATATACCTTACAAAGCAGAATTTTCCTGAAGTCTTCAAGCAGGCCATTGTGAGTCCATTACTTAAAAAGGATTCATTTGATCAAAATGTATTTAAAAACTTTCAAATCTTTTCGTTTCTCTCTAAACTTTTACAGAAACCTGTCAACATCCGACTGCATACATACATACGATTAACCATTTCATGAGCAGCAAATCAGACTCTAATCCAGTAAATATCGCAGGCTAGCATTGTCATTAGAGTTGATTATGGTCTGAATGTCTAATTAATAATTTAGATAACATTTCAAAACTAAAGATAGACATGCAATTAAGCTTTTATATAATGTATGTTTCACTAAACACTAGAAAATGAAAGGGAGCAGCAAGCTGGGGGGTCATAAAATGCCTGGAATTTTATTTTAATTCAAAACCAGGTTTATTATAAGTATAGAAATTTATTATTGGTAGTAGCGATTTATGGTTAATTCTAAATTTTGAGAAATTTATCGTTTCATTTTATGAGAAATAGTGTAGTTTTATAATATTTTTCTATTTTATGATATTTTTATGAGAAACGACAAAGTTTATCTATAATATTGTACGGTTTCTGATAATTGACAAATTGGGCTGCACACTGGATAGGGGTCACGCAGCTCACCGACTTAAAACTTTGCTTAGCAATCTGGCAGCAGGACTTCTAGATGGTGTATTGATCAATTACTAATTGTGAAGTAAAGCATAGTTGGCCTTAAATATTAATGAATATAGGCTTAGTTATTCATATCCTGTAACTTCGAGCCTCCCAAGTTTGGCCCTGCATTTTCTACCATCGACCCTGGTTTGAAAATTCTAGCTCATTTACCAGATTTATTGTGTCCCCCAAAAAGTATGACAGATGGACAGACCCAATTTGACACTCCATTGCTTTTTAAGTTGCTGATCTGCAGTCAGGGTGACGTACAATGACAACATTTATGAGTAAGAAAATGTACAAAATGTTCCCCTTAAATCTTATATGCCCCTCCCACACATACAAAATACAACTTGCAAACAAACAAACAATATATATTTGGAAGCACTGTGGGGGAGCTGGAACACCCACCTGATAGATCTATGCTGTAATGTAATTGAAAAAAAATCTCATTTTTAACTCAATCACCTAAGGCAATAGGCAGACGTTTGGGCGTTTGACTGCCAGCATAATCTACTAATATTCCTGTCAAACAAGACAACCAAACAAATGGTTTCTGTTTTTGCCTTCCAGTAAAAAAATTGCTTAATGTTGATGGTGCTAGTACATTCTTCTTAAAGGCATGTTACAAACTGCTAGATCCTTCTTCTCAAAGGTTAAGGATGAAAGGGCTTCAGATTCATATTTATTTATGTTATGATTTTTTAGTTCAAGAAGATAATGTAATGATATTGTATTCTTGGAATTAATGAATCAATTTGATGAATGTGTCGTGAAATGAAATGACATGGGGTTTAACGTCCTACTGTTCTGCTCCTAACCTGGGCTAATGAAGACGGGCATACGGCATGCAGTGTGCTATAAGGGAAATTTTGCCCGGGCAGCGGCACTACGGCCTACTCTTATAATGAATTCCAACGGTCAAGAGGTTTTTCATACCATCCAAACGACTAGACAGCTGTCCTTGCCAAGCTCTCAGTCAAGGGGAACCACGCCAGAAAATCTGGATGAACTTTCTCTGCCAATGCAGGGATCAAACACCCGACCTCCAGGCTAATGAGCCAGAGTCTTACCTTCTTAGCCACGTGATCCCCGGAATAGATGGTGTGCAATGGTTTAACAACAAAAAAAACCACATAGAAATATATCATAATGGTATTAAATGATAAAAGCTCAAACATGCTTTTCTCATTCTTCTGCACATCAACTAATCTATATTTTGGTGGTTTGTTAAAGTTAAGCGAAAAAATGAGTCATTTTTATGGATTTTTAACAGTTACCCAATAAAATTCTGCTTCGAAGATATAAACCTCTTAGAGTTATGACTTAAATTAATATTCTGATCTTGTACATAATAAACCTGGAAATCCAAATAACCCAAATTTAACACTTTGTTTCTAAATCAGAGATCCCCGTTATCTTATAATGAGAGAAATTCTCAAAACATCTGTTTTCTTTCACAACAATAATCCCCTCCAATATTCCACAATAAAAATAACGCTATGTCAATAAATTAAATTGATTTGCTAAGAATAATACAAGAATGACAATGATTGTCACATATATATTGATCAATTTTTTTATGTTTAATAATGCGTGTATACAGAAATTCTATATTTGTAATAGTGTCACTAGTGTAAATATTACAGCCTTATCCAAGCAAAAGTTTTCCTTTATATATCAGCTTTCTGAAATAAGGTCCAAAATCGTTAAAGTAACAGGAGACGAGTGGGTTTTAACCTCAAAGCATGAAATTGAAAAAATATTGAGTTTCCTTTAATGTTCATATTTCATACTGACGATTGTGACCCCGGCCTAATCATTGGTCATTTAGAATATGGTCACCCTGCATAACCTCTGAAAGTTTTTCAAGACATGGCATTTCCCCTACTTTTTTACATGAATCCAAATGACTACTCACTGCTCTTTGCCAGGCCCTTCACCTGTATCACTGTCAAGCACAAACCATGCTTAGTTGGGCTTATGATATCCAATATTCAAGACAAAATAGAGGTATTTAAATGTCCTCATTAATTTGAAAATTTTAAACATAGCTGAAGACAAAAGACTTGGGAACCTATCTAGAGTCTATGCAAATATGCATAATTATGAAAGCAATTTCTCAGACGATTATCGCTGCACACTTTTTGGTATCATCGACTTGAGTGTTTAAGATTGACTCCCGACTATATAAAGAAGGAAACCGCACATCCCCAATAAAGCCTGAAGAGTTTGAATAGAACGAAACTAGTAGCTGCTGAGAGAAATCTGGGAAGGCTGTTCACCTACTTACAGATTTTTGTCCCTTTAATCATGTAAGATAAATATATATATCGAAGTGGAAGAGAAGTGACAATAAAAGAATTTTAATCATATAAATTATTAAAACTTATAAAATGATAAATAAATAGAGCGTTATATTAGAAAAAAAGGACAAATTGAATATTTACTATTTTGTCAAGATAATCTTTAAATAAATAAAATGACAAAGAATCTTTTACCTGTGTTTTTAATTAGCTATGTATCAATCATTAATTTATCAATATTTTTATGTTATGCCAAGCTTCAAAGCCATTCAGTTTGCTTTTGGACAGGGGACAGAGAAGTAAAATGTATCTGAATGCCCAGCACAACCAGAGCTGAAAATGTCACTAGGGTGGGCCCTTACATTGATAGTGAAAAGGGGGGTATATTCTGATCATTGTAGCACACTCACACAAGTGAAAGTCACCACAAAGCCCATTAACTTCATGAAGTGTACAAAGTTACAAAGTTTCATTAAATTATCTTGATTTGTCTGTTGAGATAAATCAAGATAAAGCGTTAGATTTTGTCAATTATTGTAAAAATTGGTTGTGTGTGTATTTCTCGATCATTCAATAGTAAATTTATTGACTACTGGTATATGAAATAAAACGTAATAGGAAATAAACTAACACGACAAATACAAGCTACTATATAGATAAAAACTAAGTAGAGACACGTGCAAATAGTAAAAAATACCTTATATTATGGTAGACATGTAGCGAAAACACTATGTTATATATTATACCAAAGTACATTATAGATTTTTCAATCAACTTTTATGTACCGGTACATCCAATTTATGTTATTTTCTTCTCATACCAAAGATAAATAGACGAGTACTCCGGTACCCCAAGTACCTACCCCCACAGCCCCATCCCCAACCCCCTAGCCGTAATTACATTGGGATTTTCTGCCATGTTTCCCCCTTGTCAGCGGTGCAGGAAAACATATAGTCATATGGATAGGTTGAGAAGTCGATGTCCCATGTGCACATTTGCAGGCACGTAAAAGAACCTATTGTAATTGAAGTTCAAAATAAGAGTTGGCTATAGCCCCGCATTTGAGCAAAATTTCGCTCACAGCACACTGTGTAGTATATGCCTGTCGTCATTAACCCAGTCGTAACAGAACAGTAGGATGTAAAACCCCATGTGAAAGACCTCGTGTTACACTATAGACCCTATATACGGTACAAGTTCTGTAAAAATGTTCTGGGGTATGTACCAAAGTTGTTAGCTAGAGAAATTGTTTGTGACAACAAGAACTAGGCTAACAAGAATATGTCTGGAAGTTTAAAGTGGGGCAATGACATCATAAGTCTGATAATCCAAATATGATAATCCCACGAGTTCGAAACGTGGTTATCTACTCTCCTATGTGCCCATATAAGTACACTGTCTTGAAATCCAGGGTAGCGTCTGTGTAGTTGACAAATGCGATAAAGGAAGCACCTGGTCAATTTCCCGGGGCTCAATTCTGACTCATGCACATAACCTCTTTATAAGAACATTCGAAGTTTAAGTTTCTTTAGATATCATTCGAGAGATTCAAGGGGAATTTCCTACTGTGAGCTGCCCTGGCTCACAAGGCAGATTCAGATATCATGATGAGGTGGTAGAAAATAGATACCTTTGGGAGGTCGGGGGAACACCACAGAAATCCTAGAAGATCATAGTGTCACAGCCTGCGTTTTAGTACCGTGACACAGGATAGTGTCACACTCGGAGCAATATTTCCCTCCTAACAAAATGTCTTCATTAGCCCAGATGGAGCAGAAGAGTAAGGACATTAAACCCCCTTTTATTTACATAGGCCTACTTTTTATTTCTAATATTGATTGAAGTGAACAATCTGGCCTGAGGGACCTTTCATTGGCTTTCAATTTAAAATAATAACCCCTTCACAACTGTGATAGTGTCTGTATTACTGCATATTTAAATTTAGACAAAACATTAGTGGTGGAATGATTGACATAATATTCCTCTATATAAATGTATTATAATGTTGTCTATTAATACAAATCATTCATTCCATCTTCAGTTTACACATCGTATAAAGACACCAAAGTTTCTCTTGAGCGATTAATGATAATGGAGTATATATCTGCCTCTATTTATTTTCTTAAAACATTATGTTAAATACATAGTTAGGTTACTTTTATCGGTGGCATTTAGTTTTATACAAGAGAAAGCCAGTAACTTTTCTATTGCCTTTTGTTATTCTTCACACATCAATTATCTCAAGATTACTATGTAAGCAGGTCAATTGGTGTACTACAGGTAACAAAAATGCTGATAATGAAATGGGGTTAATGTCCTAATGTTCTGCTCCGACAGGCGTATTGAAGACGGGCATATGCCATACTGGGTGCTGTGGGGAGTGGGGATTGGCACAGACAGCGGCACTATATGGCCTACTTTTATATCAATTTCCAACTGCCAAGGGGTCTTTTACCTGACTGCCAATGTGCACATGGGGCCTTGATTTTTCAACCTATCCAATTGACTAAACATGCATTCTGTTTGTCTCTTGCCAGGCTCTCCTTCCTGCACCTCTGGCTCTGACAAGGGGGAACGACATGTGCCGATAAATCTGAATGAATTTTCTCGGTAAAAACATGGGTTGTAAACATATAACCTTCAAGTTAGTGAGCCAATGATTAACACTATTGTGACCAGGGCTCACACTGGCTTTCAATTTTTTTCTGCCAATATGGATGATAATTTTATATGTAAAGAAATGTTCATATATTTTTTCCGCCAACTTGAATATTTTATTCGCCAAAAATATGTGATAAAAAATTATACAATATCTAACAATTTTATGTCTCAGTTAGGCTTATTATAAAACAATTACCGATATATACAATATACAACAACTTTTAACAAATCTGTCTTTGCATAATACATTTAGCACAGTTTTGGTTTACTAAGATCGGATTTAGTCTGCTTGAACATCGTCGTATTGCACTATATATTCAGTATTTACACGTCAAATCTCGTCCAAGGATTGCGTGTACAATAGACCTATTGTTATTTTCAGGAACCGTAACGGTATCTGAATCTCTGATAGACTGATGTGTACTTCAATTATATTTGTAAGAAATGCTTACAATTATACCCGTCGTTCACCATTTTAGCGACGGTAATATGATACAAATGGCGAACCGCTTTCTCGCTCAAGAATCGCCGATATTCATGTAGCCTAGTTCATACGTTTTCGACCAGTGATGATACGATAATTTGAAATAATGATATCCAATAAGTATACTTGTATGTTTTACATGCCGTATATGATGCCACAGTAAACGGAATTGAACTATCACAATATTTACTTCTTTTCGATAGAACTGTCGGCCATTTTGGTTACATGTATTACCATTCTCAGTTTTAAGACGAAACGAAACATCAAATAATCACCGCTTAATTTAATCATTAAGATTAAATAGTGACTTGAGATAGGTTTAATATACATCATTGGCAATTATCAATCAACTAATCATTAATCCGAGACAATTGATTAGTATTACTCGTCGACGCGATTCGAATTATCAGCCAGTTGATTAATTTATTATTGTGTTTAGCCACGTGATTGACACTCAATAATGGTTAATACAGGATAAATACGATTAGAATTTTAAGATTTTTTTTTCGCCAGTTCTCAAAAAGAATCGCCAGTACCGTAAAACTTTATATCACAAAAATTATCGCCAAAATCAAATTTTAATCGTCACTTTCATATTTTTATCGCAAGTTGCGACTTTGGCGACCGACAGTGTGAGCCCTGATTGTGACCAGGTAGTATTTAATACAGCCATTCACCCAGTATTAGAAATTAAAATGACACCACAATTTGGCCCTCAAGATGGATTATCTAGTCAGTTCAGCAAATGGATGAATGGATGTCAATTAAAATAGCATTATGCAAGAGCAAAATCTGATTTTTACAGGTCTTTCTTTAAGCCTGAGATGTTATCTAAATAATCAATTAGACATTAATTAACATATTCAGACCATAATAAGCTCTTTATGTCAAGACTAGCCTTCGATGTTGGCAGATAAAAATCGTATATGCCGCTTAATGGCGGTTGATAATTAAATCAATCAAGTGGATAATCGAGACTATGCTGTTTATATTAATGATTTGAGTAATGATGACCGAGGCTATGAATATTTCAAAAGCTTTTTTCTCGGCTAATAGTGAATCAATTTGACTGAAATTTTCAGCAAATTATCTTTACACTATCTAGTTTTTAACTATTGTAGTGAGAACTGCCATCTCTTTATCTTATCTCCCATAATGTAACTTTAAATACTACCCCGGATGATACTATAATGTAGATTGACTATGATGTACTATGTATAGACATTAGTTGAATAGGTATCAAATGTTTTATAGATTGACTACGATTATATTAACAGTGAGTGAAGGAGACACATAGAAAACCAGACAAACCCACGGAAAAAATACATGACACACATAGCACACCGACATGTAAATAATAAAAGATTAGAAAAAATCTAGAAAATAAAGGCAATGTCCAATGCACTGTACATTTGTGTGCATTTAGTGATAAGACTTCACTTAAAATGGAAAAAAAAAAACCTCACAATAAGGGAGGCAACCAAAAAACTATGATAGTTAAGATAAATGTAGAGCAAATACAGATAAATAAAGTATATTAACAAAAGTTTATTTAGCAGCACTGCCTATAATTCTTCACGGTCGCTGCACATAGTCAAACATTGTATACAGAAAGATTGATAAAGAAAACAACTTATGAATAGAAACAAACTCTAGTTCAAATGTTTACATACACCGGTAATAGTCCAACTAAAATTTGATATCTCCGATAGACTTACAGTTGTTACCTCTTGGTTGAAATGTGTCATCCCCCCCCCCATCCCCCAGTTCAATAACTTTGTTTTATCTGGCTGCGGATTATTGTCTCGCTCAAGTTTCAAACACAGACGGCATCCGATACATTCTTCCTATGTCCACACCACACAATCTGGTATCAAACATTCTTTCATAAACAGATTTTATATTGCTCAAAAACGCCTGAGCCAAAATGGCACATCTGGCAACCAGTGCCAGATTAATCCCCTGCACTGGGCCTGCCGCAGACAAATCAATTAAATTGAGAAGAAAAAACCTATACATCCAGTGAGGTGCAATGTCCCCTGATAATTTTGAAAAATCGACCTGTTTTGGTGCATTCTGGGCTAGTAACACAATTTAAATAAAATGGATATATTGAACATTTTGTTGTTAACATAAATTTCAACTTCAATCAAGATACGATCCTAGCCAGTCCTTTTGAAAGAAATGAAATACGCCATACAGTGTGCTAGGTGGGAAATTCCAACTGTCAAGGAATTTTTTTACGTGCACGCCAATGTGTCCCATTCGAAGGACTTTTCAGCTGTCCTGTATAGGGGGGAACCATTCCTGGAAAATCTTGTTGAACTTTCTCAGCAAATGCAGGGATCGAACACCCCATCTCCAGGCACCACAAACATATTGATCTCTACTAGTGAGTTCAAGTAAATATTACACACAGAGGACTTCAAATGGAGACCCCAACTATGTATCAGACTGATTTCGTTGGCAATAAAATCAAATCATGTTATGTTTTGATGTATTTAGATTTTCAAAACACAGCTGTCAGAACAGAAAAGATAACAAAGCAATAAATCTATTTACAACAAAACAACAGAAAATACATGCAAAACAAAACTTATTAAAATGTGACAATTTCCGGGTTTATTGTACTTATAAAATTGTTGTTTTTTAACACACCGTGGATGTTTACTTTCCGAAGAGAAAGGAAATTTATGTTTTAACACTTTTAAAAATGGCACAGAATATGGCATATTCTTTGTCTGTTTTTTCACTGCTGACCCCCCGATTGGCCGTCATCGACTCATGATTATTTTCAAAATAATATCAACACAATTCAGAATAGGGACTATTACATTTGCACAAACATAAAATCTTCAACCTTTATGATTATAGCCTATTTTCCACAAAATATAAGAAGGTACATGTACATGTAGATTCCTTTCAATTGACCACCGATTGTTCTCAAATTAATGATATTGACACAATTCGGAGTAGGAACATAAAACATAAAATTTTATGTTTGCACAAACATAAAATCTTTCAACATTTATGATTATAAATTCCATACTATAATAGCAGAGGAGGCAGCCCCTGACACAAGATTTATTTTTGAAAATCTCTAAGAATTGTTTATGTTTGGTGCATTTACTTTTAGTAAGCAGGGGCGGATCCAGGAATTTTTGCAGGAGGGGGTTTGCCAGGTTTCTATTAAAGAAACTGAGCTTTTTAAAGAGAGAAATCATTTATTTAATGATGTAGGATCATATTGTGATTTAATTTCATTGATGCAAGACATTCAATTTTTTTTTATGTAGCTGAGCAGGGTGGGGGTTTGGAGCCAAAATAGAGTTTGTTTATTTTCATAACCAAAGTGTCTTTAAACCTTTAAAGCATTCAACATAAATATCATCTTTACGAAACTTGGCAGACATAGCAATCTATTAGTGCCTTTTGTCAATTCGACGTGGTATCTGCCATAATTGGTACATATTCAATTGATGCTTTGTGCAATTTAAAATAGCAGTGGGCCCTTGTTTTAAAATGGCAAAATGTATCTAGTTCTTCATCCCTGACCACATATCTACTGATTAGATTGTCAAAAAGATTCTACACAGATTACTGGAAACAAAAATTAATTTGAAAAGTATTTTTAGAAATTGCAGAAATTCAATAGGTTTCTCAATCTCACCAAATATTGAAATGAAATAGAGTTTAAGGTCTCTTTTTCTGCAATGAAATGAAATAGGGTTTACATCTTACTCTTCTGCACCTAACCTGGGCTAATGGAAGACGGGCAAACACCATACAGTGTGCTATGAGGGAAATTTTGCCCGGGCAGCGGTGCTATGGCCTACTCTTATATCGAATTCCAGCTGGCAAGGGATCTTTTACGTGCACGCCAATGTGTACATGGGACCTCATTTTTTCGACTCATCCAAACGACTAGACAGCTTTCCTTGTCAGGCCCTCTGTTCTGCATCAATGACAAGGGGAAACCACACCAGAAAATCGAGACGAATTTTCTCTGCCAATGCAGAAATCGAACACTCGACCTCCTGGCCAAGCAATAAACATAAATATTACAAATCCAAGGTTATAAAATGTACAGTTTCCCAAACAATATTGTGGGCGACAACAGGATACAAATTCATAACAATATGGACAGTGGGCGTATACAAATTTCACACAAGTCGGACATGGGATTTGTAAGTTTAATCTAAATTAAGTTTTCCTTTTTGACATTTCCATGTAAAGAAATCATTAAACATTATTTACTTTTCATTATTTTTGATTTGAAAGATTAAATCCCAACATGGTTACTGCTGGCAGAAGTGTTCTGAAAGATTTTATCTTTGACGTTTATTTCAATCACCAATGAGTAAACAAAAAGGGGTCACAACTGTCATGGCTAAGGCATATAGACAGTTGTTAATTCAATATCTATGGTCATATTAAAACATTTCCAACATACCATGGAATGTTGTTAATAAAAGCTCAAAGTAGGGTTGACTTGGTTTTTTTAGTGATTAGGTCTACCTTAAACTTTTTGATGTTATGATTTAATAATTAACTATTTTGCGGATTGAATATAGGCCTTTATATGTTTGGGATTTCTCTATATCATTATCATTGTTATTTTAATTTTGTAACTCTTATCACGCGACTTTAGTGTGAAATCTGATAGCAAGCGGCTGAAATATTGCCCACTTCAATTTACGATTCTGGATAACTATTTTATTTTAATGTATACTAACAATTGTGTTGTAATAGTTTAATATCAATCTTAATGTTTGCAAATATTCAGGCTTACAATTTATCGAAATGTAAGCGAAATTACCATTTATGCACGGGAGACGAGAGTTAGCTCAGAACGTTGGTCTCATTACACTGACCCTGAACGTTCAGAGACTGTCCCATTCAATCAATGTCGAAAATAATTGGAGAGCCCCTGTCAATTTTACTGGGCAACTGGTACATCATGATAACCAAAATTATCGCGATATGATAATTATCACGTTGCAATAAAGTCGAAATTTCAAACGAGAGGTAATCACCTGATGCAGTTGTTTGGGAAGGCACTCTGTTTGCAAAAACGGTGAAGGGTATCTGGAAATACCGAGGTTGGCCGAGTGAAATCTGCCGAGGTTTGTCGAGTGAAAAGTAGAATACAATTGATCGAAGATCCAGTATTGTGCGTATTTCTTGGGTATAAGTCGATATCACTTTCAGACCATCGTCTTTTAGACTGCATGACGACTCACATATCGATGAAGGTAAAAAACTGATATCAAAAAATGTTTCTCTGTAACATGTCGCGCCATATACGAAGTCAATCTGTTTCACAGAGAATTACTTACGAATTGTAGCGGCTTAGCGAATATTCACTGCTGATCAGTGTGATACGAAGTATGATCATGACATCGTTTGCTAAAATCAAAATAGCGCACATTCACATTGTTCCGATGACGTTTGTTATTCCAATTCAAATTCTGGTCGGAGTTTTTACATAGTATATAGTTTGTTTAGAAATATAAACAACATTCAATAGAGGCTAGAAAATGTCATCAAGGTAACCTTTCTGCCAACAGAAAGCATATCTCTCGTAATTTCTCGCAGGAGAGAGAGAAGAGAGAGGGGGAGAGAGAGAGAGGAAGATGGGGCTTAACGTCCACTTGACACAAACCAGGTCATTTTGGGACTAACATATGGTTTCATTTTATTTCAATAATTCGCTTGCGCGTAGGGGTCTTTAGCAGTTGAGAAGGCGCCCCTGTCTCGATGCCACATACGCTCACACACAATCTGTTTCACAGAGAATTACTTACGAATTAACTCTGTAACAGATGACTGTCCACAACACGTGCGTTGACAGCAGGCAGCGTCAGTCATTATAATCTCAACGGCTCGTACAATGTTTACTTAAAGTTCCAATTTCACATTTTCTAAGAAAGTCAAAACATAATTATTTCTATGTCTTTTGCTCAAAAGGTTGTCAACTCACTATTATACGGTCCTGGGCAAAATTTTTTTGGCATTATAAAGGGTGACACAGGGTGATTGAGGAAATAGTTACTCAATTACCTCCCTTGTTTTCCCATTCCTCTCCATGGACGGCCATCTTCAAACGTTTGAATTTGAAGTTGAAAATGATATTTTTGCCAATTTCTCAACTGGCAGTACTGAATTATAGGATTAATAGGATTATTCTTTAACAAGGTAGGACTGTTTATAGGTTCAATCTATTTTTGGGCTTTATTTTAATACATTTTAAAAATATAACTTAAAAAAATGCTATTGGAGCTTTAACACATAACTGCTTCGGGCAAAATGATGCATTTTACTCATTTTAATACCCATTTACACTAATAATAGGAAATATTTTTTAACTACAAATACTTCAAACGTCTTTATTTATTTTTCTTTTACCTCAAAAAAATGTTTGAGAATTTAATTTGTCGGAGTAAAAAAGTTAATATGCCGTACTCATTAAGCCTCGTCGATGTCATGCTTATCAGTGATTGTAGCGGCCAAGCGAATATCACTGCGGCAGGGGCGTGGTGAGGGCAATTATTGAGAAGAAATTATGAGTAACAAAAAAGATTTTGGCACAAAAACCCTTTTACTGACTGAAGGCGCGAGCCCGCGGCGGGGGGTCCGGGGGCCCTCCCCCGGGAAAATTTCGAAAATTAGAAGCCCAGAAACGCAATCTCCAGCAATCCGAGACAAGAAATACGGTAATAAAATATGATTAAATTTTCCAACTTGACTCTTTCAAAATTTTTTTAATTGGGTCAGATGGAACAATTTTTCCACTTACAAATGTTTTTCATTTTTTGAGTAATTTGATTGTGATTTTGGCGCAAAAACTTTTTGGCGCATGAGTATGGCTACTCATGAACTCATTCTCACCACGCCCCTGCACTGCGGGATCAGTTTGGCTCACACCAGGGCTCGAAACCACGGCCGCAAGCCAGAGGTGTTCTCGCAGGAATTCTATTTTGTTTTACGAACATCGGCACAGTATTAGACTAGGATAATACAAGACTACACATAATGAATAGAAAAACATATTCGTCTTACTACACTACACCGTTTCGACTTATCTATGGACGGAAGTCGAAAAACAGTAAAATATGACGGCCCTCGCCCTCATCGACTTATACCTCGTCAAATACCGTATTTACCTTGACTCAGACGGTCTTTTAAATATCAAAAGGTCGATTTTTGAACCCTTCAAGTTATATTATGCTTACGTAGTAACATTATTTATATTTTACTTCAGCTAACTTGTCGACATTCATCCGTAAAAGTCTAAGGTAATTTTAAATATCCATCACCGACTTTATTAACAAAAATGTGGCAAGAAGCGACGCTTTGCGGACCAAGTATTCACGCATGTATAAATTATCATGATAAATTATTATTATCATGATATTTATTTTTGTCATATTATCGTCAAACAAAGAATTAAAATATATTTTCTGTGGAACCGTTATGTAAGGATAATAACGCTGAAAGGGATGATATTCGATGTTTAAAGAAAATGTTACCGGGGCGACCCACCAGGGGCGGATCCAGGAATTTTTGCAGGAGGGGGTTTGCCAGGTTTCTGTCACGGAAATCTGCCATCATCGTCTCTAAATTACATAGGCAAACATACACATTGAGCTTTTTAAACAGAGAAATCATTTTTATACTGACGTAGGATCACTTTGTGATGTAATTTCATTGATGCAAGGCATTATTTTTTTATGTAGCTTTATGCCCCCCCCTCTCTGGAACGGTCCTGCCCACATTTAATTGAAGAAGTCATATTATGTGGCTAAAATATCAATGTCCTCATGGCTTAATCCATGCTAGGATGTACTCGGAATGCTAATTATGTAGTTTGTAAGGGACTTCATTATTTTAGTTTGAGGTTTTCTTGATAACAAATAAAACACCGGTGTGACTTTTGCCGTGCTGCAATGGGTGCGAATATCGGCGCAATTTATGCTGAACGGATAAGGATGAGTAATGCGATCCGTAAATTGAGTAGAAAGAAAAATAAAATACATCAAAAGGCGGTTAGAAGAAATTTAGAATCAGATTGGCATAAATTTAGAATTATTAGAAATGAATATATAAACCTGATAAGAAATTGTAAAAAGGAATATTTTGACAAAATCGATAACAAAATTAATAATTGCAATAATTTTGGAAGTAAAAACTGGTGGAGCCTTGTCAACTCATTTATGAAAAAGAATCGTGCTGGCACTAGCAATGAACTACCACCTCTATCAGTAAATGGCACTATATATCAAACACCATCCGATAAATGTAACTGCCTTAACGATTTCTTTATAAGTCAGTCTAACATAGATAGTAACAATGCACCACTTCCTGCACTCGAAAGAATACCAAACTCTATAACTAACATTACCCTTAGCCAGAAGGAAGTTGAAGACATCATAACTACTATAGATTCCTCAAAAGCAAATGGACCCGATGAAATAAGCGGAAAACTAATAAAACTTATATCCAAAGAAATCTCTGAACCTTTATGTATAAATTATTTAACCATTCCCTTGTATCGAAAACAGTACCGAATATCTGGAAATTTGCCAATGTAACTGCCATATTAAAAAAAAGGGTGATCCATCAGACTGCGGAAATTATAGGCCAATATCACTACTTAGTATCTTAGTTAAAACATTCGAAAAATGCATTTATAAAAATGTCTTCAACTTCCTAAGGGATAATTCTGTTCTAACCAACCTCCAGAGTGGTTTTTTGCATGGGGATTCTAGTGTTTACCAACTTACCGATATTGCACACTACTTTTGTCAAGCCATCGACCAGGGATTCTACACGAGAGCAGTGTTCTGTGACATAAGTAAAGCTTTCGACAGGGTCTGGCATGCTGGACTCTGTCACAAGCTTGAAGCTGCGGGGATACGGGGAGACATCCTACAGTGGTTCCGCAACTATTTAGATGGAAGAAAACAGTCTGTTGTCACTGGGGGTGTCTCCTCTTCCCCCAAAACCATTCCATCAGGAGTGCCACAGGGCTCTGTTCTCGGTCCTCTCCTTTTTCTCATTTATATAAATGATATTGTAAGTAATATCACCTCAAATGTTCGACTCTTCGCTGACGACACTTCCCTTTATCTGAAAATTGATGAACCTACCAAATGCGCAAATACTCTAAACGATGACCTGGATAAAATTAACGCGTGGGCTAAAACATGGCTGGTATCCTTCAACCCACTAAAGACCGAAACACTAGCACTAACAACCAAACAAAATCCTATTTTACCCACCCTTACTCTAAATAGTGTTCCTATCAAGGAAGTCCCACATCACAAACATTTAGGCCTGACTTTTCAACAAAATTGCAAATGGAACAAGCATATTAATGACATTATCGAAAAAAACCAGCAAATCTGTCAATTGTTTAAGATCCCTAAAATACAGACTTAATCGTAAATCGTTACAAACCATCTACACCTCCTTTATCCTACCACACTTTGACTATTGTGACGTCATCTGGGACAATTGCACAGACCAACTAGCTAACAAATTAGAGCACATACAACTGGATGCACTTAGGTTCATATGTGGTGCTGTAAGGGGTACCAGCCATAGATTGTTATATATTAGAAACTGGTTTTATTAAGCTAAAGGAGAGACGCAGAAGACATAAACTCAAATTCATTTATAAAATTATAAACGGACTTTCTCCTTGCTATCTTCATGATTTAATCTTGACAAAAAACTCCCACTATAATCTCCGAAACACTTGTCTACCTGAATATAAATGTAAAACAAATATTTTTTATAATTCTTTCATACCATCGTCAATTAGAGAATGGAACAAATTAAGTGCAGACACAAAAAAATCGTTATCTCTAAATATTTTTAATTCTAAACTTACGGCTCATGATTCAATACCACCAAAATCTTTTTTCGTTTGGGTCCCGCACAAATCAAATCATTCATTCTAAACTGCGTCTCTCCTGCAGCAATCTAAACGGGCACAAATTTTTACGTCACATTTCTGATAATCCATGCTGTAAATGTGGTCATCACTTTGAAGAGACTGAACACTTTTATACGCCCACATGGAAATGTGGTCGTATATTGCCGTCGCCCCCGTCCGTCCGTCTGTCGGTCCGTCCGTCGGTCCGTCCGTCGGTCCGTCCATCGTCCACAATTTCTTGTGAACGCTCTAGAGGCTAAAGTTAATATCCGATTGACTTGAAATTTATACACGGTGTTTAAGGTCGTGAGACGAAGAAGCCTATTGATTTTCAGCGATATCCGATAATTACTACCAGAGTTATGACCCTTGATCACTTTGAAAAATCTTGTGAACGCTCTAGAGGCTATAGTTAATATCCGATTGACTTTAAATTTATACACAGTGGTTAAGGTCGTGAGACGAAGAACCCTATTGATTTTCAGCGATATCCGATAATTACTACCAGAGTTATGACCCTTGATCACTTTGAAAAATCTTGTGAACGCTCTAGAGGCTAAAGTTAATATCCGATTGACTTTAAATTTATACACAGTGTGTAAGGTCATGATAAGAAGAAGCCTGTTGATTTTCAGCAATATCCGATAATTCCTGCCCGAGTTATGACCCTTGATCACTTTGAAAAATCTTGTGAACGCTCTAGAGGCTAAAGTTAATATCCGATTGACTTTAAATTTATACACAGTGTTTAGCAGTCATTGTTTTTTTAGGCGCGCGATCGCTCGCGAGCGCCTGCCGCGCACCTGAATGTCGGCCGAGGGGCGGTTTTTCTCCCTCGCCTTAAAATTGAAAATCGCTCTCCATATTTGTAAATCATGGACATGTATTCGATCTCCGCCATCCTGTCATTGTGAAATTAAATTATTTGGTAAATTCGATTAGTATGTGATCGCACATGGTAATAAAATTCCGATGAATATGTTACTAAAAATAGATGGCGCCAATGCGCCATTGGTTAATTTAACTGAAATGAAAAGTAGAACTCTCGCGAGACGTGAGAAATTACGAGAGATGGCACGTAAAAATTTCTAATGCGAATAATTTCGGAAGAAATAGATTATATTTTGATGGAATTTTGATGGAATTTTCAAGCGTTTATGATTATATTTTGAATGGGGGTTATGTTTACTAAAAATAATTATACAAGCTAAATATATTTAGAAATTTCGACAAGTATTTCTATTGGAATACCGTAAGTAGCTATAAACGATAGCAGAAGTTTTACTTGACCGTACGACTACGAACGAATGATATTATTTAGCAGACGATGTATATTATCAATTATGTAAACAGGAATGACCCCTTGCACCAAGTTATTGATCTTAAGAACCATTTTCAATATACAGAAAACTAATCACTCTTCTTAATATCAGATCACTCTCCTTAACTTCTAAATCACTCTTCTTATCGAAACTGGGAGAGCTTTTTTAGGAGAGCGATTTTTTCAATTTCTTCATTTAAGGGGAGCTTTTTTCGACTCTCCTCTAAAATACAAAAAACAACGACTGGTTTAGGGTCATGATACGAAGAATCCTATTTGATTTTCAGTGATATCTGATAATTTCTGGCAGTTGATCACTTTGAAATATCTTGTGGACAAAGGCCTTGAGACACACCATCGAAACTATTCTAATCAATTCTGATAATTATTTAATGGGCTATTACTCGTAATAAGATTATCATGTGTTGTAAATGTTCTCCTTACTGATAAAAGAAACAATATGCGACAACCCTTGTTGACTGCCCGGACGACTTAGCTGTTGTGGGCGTATGTTTCGTTGCCTGGCAACCTATCTTTATTGAATTGCTCCTTATATTCAGATGCCCGAAAATATACAATAAATAATTTAGCGACTATTTACCAAAACACTACCGTTTTATTGCACGGAACTGACGACGTGGAAAATTCGCTTAATATTTTCAAAATTGTCCACTCGTTCTTCGAAATCACCAGACGGTTCCAGGGACAACTATAACCACACATTGTACATATATTTTCACTATAATCATAAATGCATATGTACATTGATAATTAATGTCTAAAATGTAAATACATGTATCTATATCTGACAGGGAGAGGGGTTTAATATAGGCTAAGCCTGTCCCCCAATCCCTATTCAGATACAAATCTGAATAAAATACTGCTTATAAAAAAAAAACGGATAAGGATGTGGACCATTTTATCAGGGAACTGCATTATGTCATTCAAGTATTTTTATAAATCATTCACAAGTTTTACTTCAGCTAGAAGCACAAGGAGTTCGATTTTAATCAAATAATATGTGATAAATATATAGCTTTAACTGAATCGGATGTTCTTTCACGATCCGATTTTGTAAGAAATATGAATCTTTTAGAGTCTTGGTCATGTGGTCACGTCTACTCATGTAGTTAATTCATGCACTGGATTACACAAGAGGAATTGTAGTTCAGGAGTCCCTTGGAGCTCGTGGCTCAGGGGTTCTTAGCCCTGAAGTTCAAGGGGCCCTTAGTATAAATAAGCCATGTTTTTTAGAAATGACGGTGGACCCTCATTTTTTACATCTAACTTCTATTAGTCTGGAATTGTAGTTCAGGAGTCCCTTGGAGCTCGTGGCTCAGGGGTTCTTAGCCCTGAAGTTCAAGGGGCCCTTAGTATAAATAAGCCATGTTTTTTTAGAAATGACGGTGGACCCTCATTGTTTACATCTAACTTCTATTAGTCTAAGTCCGTAGGCTAGAGATACTGCTGACTTCAGGATGCCAATAAAATTATAGTATATGCCGATAAAACAAGTCTTTAAAACGAAGAGTGAAAGAAAAGAAACAAATCAACAATATTATCACTTTGACAGCTATTGATGTAAGCTACAAAAAACCATGATGTTTTATTGGAAAATTTACGTTGATTCTAGCCGAGTGTCAATAATTCTGAACTTTTAAATTATAAAAGTAAAGTAGAAATCAATTATCACGATTGCCATGTAAAACAAATAATGACGCTAGACGCCATAACTAGGAATAAAAATAACAACACAAAACACAATGAATAATATATAGATTAATCTTGAGCGGATCTTAGTGGGCATTCTGCACATAGTGAACTGTATACCTCGAGAATCAAGGGGAGCTACACACAAGAGCGTAACTTTCATAGCCACAAGAAATTCTTTGCCTCCCGCAAGGTTTAAATCGAAAGTGAATCACACGTGGAAGACAACGAGTTGTTATCACCAGATGGGTTTGGTTTCAAAGAGAAAATGTCCTGTTCATGGCAACTAGTGAACGAACTCGAATGCTAGACAGATATCCTTGAAGAAGGTAAACCCATAGGCTATGTCTTCTTCGACTTCAAGAAGGATTTAGACATGGTACCCCATAGAAGACTACTTGTAAAAATGGAGATTTATTGTATCAGTGGCAATGTCCTTGCATGGTTAAGAAACTACTTATCTAACCGTACCCAAAAAGTGGCCGTAAGTGGTGTCACACAAGGTAGTGTCATCAACCCTATACTATTCCTAATATTTATCAACAACCTATCTGTGCTAACAGCAAACTTTGTAAAGTTATACGCCGACGACACAATACTCTTTGGAGACGCAAATTGTGATTCAATCCAACAAGACACACAAACGTTCGAAGATTGGGCTACAGAATGGTGTATGAAATTCCACCCTGACAAATATAAGGTGATGAGATTAGGTAGGCCTAAAGGTCACCACCAGTACCAATATTCTATGCACAAGGGGGAGAAACTCGGGACAACGAAAGAAGAAATGGGTCTTGGTGTGTTAGTCGATGATAAACTTTCATTTCATTCACATATTCTTGAAAGCATGCAGAGAAAGCAAACCAAAGAGTGGAAATAATCAAACGAGGGTTCATTTACCAAGCTTTTCAAATCCCTGTTCCGCCCTGGTTTAGAGTAATGTCATGCAGTATGGTGCCCACTATCAGCTTTGATTTTGTAGAGCCATAATAGTGTATAAGGTTATTATACCACTGAAATGGTCAAATCATTCATGATTTCCACGACTGCCATATAATAAAGTTTGACGCATTAAATTTATTTGTAAATTTGACATTGCGATGGCATTTCTGCAAATATTATTAATACGGCTGCGAGAAGCAAAGCACGGTTTATATTTTACTATTCATTCTCACATACATATTTGAACCTTTGATTGCTACATGTTCTTTTCTTCGTTCGTATAAACTCACACATATATGATGATGACTCCTGACCGAAGCATGCCACCAATGATTTACAATTATTTTTTTGTGTTACCTATTGCGTTTTAATGTGTAGTATTCATTCGGGAAGAAAAAAGCATCAAGTGCATCTTTTGTACGCGCGGTGGCCAGGCCTTTGGTGTTCTAAAGTGTAGGAACTACCACAGTTCCATGAATTTCTCAAATGATAGATTGATAAACCACCGAATGATTTGTTCAGACCAACTTCAAAGCCCAAAGCACTGCGTATTGCTAATTAGGATGTGTTTTATTCGTTATACATTGTTAAAACAATAAAGTTTACAATATCTATCTTTATACTACCACTATTCGATAACTGTTGTTGAAATCTATCGTTTTTGAAAAGACATCTAAGGAAACATCTGTTCTAGAACGGATGCGTACTATCCCAATTTATCATAACAGTTCAATATATATCACAATTTTTATCCGATATTGACGAAACTTGAAATATACATGTAGGACTTTCTCCCAAAGATCTCGGTTTTGTAACTTTCGATAGTGACATAAATCGGACCATAACTTTGTGGATTATGACCTTTGGTTGTTCGCAAAATCATGTTTTTAGCTTACGGACACTCTAGAGGTCACAATTTTCATCCTTTCCATATTCGCGCATATCGGATTGTACCTTCCAGGATTATGACGTTTATAGCTTGTGCAGGTTACAATTGTTATCCAATTTAAAAGGCGTTCGAATAGATCACCGTTATACCATAATTACGGTTGAGTTCACATTTCCTGAAATTGGACCGAGATGGCTGGCCCCCTAAATGCATGTAATACCCAAGTAAGATCTAAGTATCAAGGCTACCTGCATATTTCGCCAAGGTCACGAGATGTAAACAGGGATAGCGCCATTCCTAACCCAAGATCTAGCCCTTGCCCTAACCCTCGGCAACAATCATGAGCCCTAGTGCCAATATTACAAAAAACTTCAACTTGTGCAAAATACCGCAGCTCGAATTGTTATCAGAGCATCAAAATACTCGCATATAACTCCTGTTCTAAAATCACCCCATTCGCTACTAATGAATGAAAGAATTGTATCTTCCAAATTTTGTCTTTGACTTATCAGTGTATAAATGACTTAGCTCTAAAATAATTATTCGACCTTCTGCAAATACATGTCCACTCACGTAACCCCCCTTCATCAGTTGTGTTGCCCAAGGTAGCAGCTAAAATCATTTGGATACAGATCGTTCTCAGTTAATGCACCTAAACAGTTACTGTGGAACAACCTACCAGAGAGAGAGAGAGAGAGAGAGAGAGAGAGAGAAATTAATGGGTTTAACGTCCACTCGACACAAACTAGGTCATTTCGGGACTAACAACCTACCAGAAATCATTAAATCATTAGATTAAACTTCAAAAGAGTATCACCAGTTCTTGGGGGAGTTCGATTTTCGTGTACATCTGCCCCTTCCTTTTACATGAATGAAGTTTGTGGACCTTTCACAATGGAACTTAAACTGTGGATCAAAAGTTCTTGGAAGAGTTCAACTTTCGTAGCATCAGACCTTACACTCTAGAGTTATATCGCATGCTCTGTCATAACTGATAGCAATGAATTATTTGATAAATAAAACTATCTCGTCGTTATAGAGGTCTATTCTGTATTTACTATTAGATTAATGCTGTTAGCCTGTTCCGACAACTTTCCACTTTTTTTTTTCACTGTGGTACTAACAAGATTAACAGAATACCTAAGTTAATTTTTGAACACTCACCGCCCCACCAAACCCCACCCCTATAATCAGATCACGGCTAAACATCCCCGATATACATGTACTCTTGAAACCAAAACTAAAGGAAAGTCCCTAAGTGTATAAATATTCTTTCCGAAATCCGGATATAGTAGGCGTATATTAGAGGTTAAAGGGCTAATCCCGATAATTTTTTAAGAATATAACTGCTAAATTTTGTTTTAAAATCTCCTACCGAAGGGCAAAGAAACTAACTTAGTATTTGTGATACGTTTTCAAACAACTTAAACACATCAGTCTTCTGGAAATTGAGACGGGTGCCGCAAGCTGTATTTTGCGGTGTCTACGTAAAACCAGGCATTCTTTTAAATAAAAATAATGTGTAGTTGAAATTAGCCTTTCGCTATCAAGTACAGCACATGGGCCATTCACTATATAGACCTCTCAAGGCACGAGAATCGATTATCAGGTCACCAACGAAATGATTAACCCGAAATATTAAAAGGGTTACGTGTCCGGATAAGCATTTTTGACGTTCACGTCCAAACGACTCAATATTTTGATCTGAAATTTTGAGACAAGGTCAATACACCATTCTCCTATATTTTGGCGTTTAAATTTTATATGTACTCGGACTTTTATTTTTGAGATTCTGTTAAAATCGGGACTGTCCCTTTAACTTAACAACCGGGTAATAATATACCTTTTCATACTTTCAGAGTCAGAGAAAAACAATTTTATTTTACTATTATGGTTCACACTGATCAGAGTGAATATTCGCTAAGCCGCTACAGTCACTGATAAGGATGACATCGACGCGACTTAATTAGTCCCCCATATTAACTTTTTTCTTTCGACAAATTAAATTCTAAAACATTTTTTGTATGTATAAGAAAAATAAGTAAAGACGTTTGAAGTATTTGTTGTTAAAAAGTATTCCTATTTAGTGTATTAAAATGAGTAAAAGGCATCATTTTGAAAATAACAAAACTATAACAAAACCAAAATTTGTAGGTATGTCTTTTCACTTACCATGTAAATGACCATGTTAACAGAAAAGAAATTAATTCATTTATTTGACTCAAGGTGTCTAACAAAATGTGTGGATACCATTAGAAAGCATAAAAAACAATTACGAAGTATTATTTTACCTTAACAACCTTACTGTTTTGTCTATCTTGGAAAAATAAAAGTCTTTTCCGATATAATTATTTATAAAGGAAAATACATACGTTGACTGTCTGCACTTATTCACATTTCGTAGACATGCATAATATTAACCGAGTGCTTTCAAAATTATTTCCTGGTTTTCTGGGTGAAAACCTCTCCATCCGTCAGTGTTTTTATCTTGGAAAAACAGACCAACAGAAGAGTCATACAATTTCTGTGACAGCCATGTGCGGTGAACATAACTGTTTGGGTTTTACTTTCAATAAACGTTTTTTTTTCTATCACGTGGAAGTTTTCTGCTTGACGATTTCCCAGTCTTTGATATAATAGTGCCAGTGTGGCATATTGAATAGACAATTGAAAAGCACTCTAATTTTTACTGACCTTTCAATTTTAAAGGATATTTTCAAGTTCAAAGTTAAGAATGAACAGTTTTACCATATGATGTAACGGAACTGGCCACTGATTTTTGATATACTGAATTTATTTCGAATAATAACCCTGTCAAAATATTGACCCAAAGAAGTTACATGTACTTCCAAGTTGGTGTACAATATATATGTAATTGTTTTTGATGGTTGCGAAAACTTTATATCACATACCATCTTTTCGCTGAAAATAGCTCATTATTATTAGTGTGTTTTATAAATTGAGGGAGAGAAATGTGGGGTTTAACGTCAAATCGACACAAACCAGGTCATTTGGGCACTAACCGGACGACCCGGAGGAAACCCTACTCTTTGTACCCCACAACCAGGGTATCAAAACCACGCCAGTTGACCCATGAAAGACCTCATGCTATAGCGCTAACCATTTGCCCCGCCTGCCCCCAACAGCCACTTTTGGCTGGGTTATACCAATTGTTATATTTCCGAATAAATTTAGGTGATTAGTTATATCGCGGAATAAATTTTGGGAAAAATTTCCTGATGGTGGTCACTTTGGGGGATTTTTCAACATTATCCAATTGGCGCCAAAATATACGTTTTTATGGTACCGTACCCTTTTTTCCATTTTAGGTACATTTTCTCATGTTGGCGATTAATTTGTACCCCTGGGTCAATGTATAAAGAGGAAATCCTTTAAAGATTATAGGGAATTAAGGATACTCAAGTCTGCTTCAGATCTAATCCGTTGGCATTGTCAAGTATCAACTTAATTTTATTTGGATTCGGTGGCCTACCACTGATGTCTCCAACAGCTCATTCCGGAAGCAACGTAGCCCTGCCCGACAGGCATGAAGGAATGGACCACTCTCTATAATAACTCACTGTGGACCAAACGTCGTGGATGTGTTCATAAGCATACGGCGCATTTATTTCACAATGATTCAAATCACACAACACCCATGGATCCCGATATGAAGTGAACAATTTGATAATGAACTGCTCACGGTCATCCCGAAAAAAAACAGCTACCAGGCAGAATACGCCCACATTTTGCAGGAGATGGATAGAGAACAATCTTGTAACAAAACCGATTTTTGTACAATCAGGGACCATAATCCCGAAAGTCATGGTCTGAAATGCGCAAATATCAAAAGGGACTGAGATTTTTGGAATATTAAGATATGCTTTAGGTTTCAAGAAAATTGAATAAAACATTGTGTCTCTAGAATTACAGACTTCCACAAAAAGAGCGGCCATTTTGTCAGGCAGTTTCATTTCGATTTTCACGAAATTCCAATTCAACCTTCGTTATGATGGAATGGTGACATATCTAAACGGTTTTTAAAATCGGAAAAAAGTGACTTCTAGAGAATCCACAAATTAAAAATGCGATTTTTCGACCAATCGGAGGTCATAATCCAGGAAGTTACGATCCAATATGTCTTCGAGAATATCGAAAGGAACCAAGATCTTTGGGTTATAAGCATGCATTTCAAGTTTCACCAAAATCGGATCACAATTGTGACCTCTCGAGAGTCCACAATCTAAAAACGTGATTTTTCGTAACCAGGGGTCATAATTCATGAAGTTTCGATCCAATATGCGCGAATCTCGAAAAAAACCAAGATCGTTTGGTTATAATCATGCGTTTTAATTTTGGCACAACATTTTGACCTCCAGGTCCAGAGGGTCCAAAAACTTGATATACCAGATGTTGACACTATTTGTGTACGTGGGGCGGCTATTTTATCTGGCAGTTTTGGTCCGATTTTCACGAAATTCAAACTCAACCTTCACTACGGTGTAACGGGGCCATATTTCAGGAAGTTACGATCCAATATGCGCAACAATCGAAAGGAATCCAGATCTTTGGGTTATATACAAGTTTCATCAAAATCGGATTAAAATGACCTCTACAGGGTCCACAACCTTGATATACCATACACTATTTATGCATTGGCGGCAGCCATTTTGTCCATTATGTTGTAACGGTGATTTATGAAAACAATCTTCTATATCGGATACTAATTGTAATATCAAGTGGGATCAAATGCCAAAAACGCAATTTTTCGTACAATCAGGGGCCATTATTCAGGAAGTAACGATTCGGTATGCGCGAGTTTCATAAAAATCGAATCAAAATTGTGACCTCTAGAATGTCCTGTAACTAAAGTCGCGAGTATTCGTACAATCAGGGGCCATTATGCACGAAGTTTAAGGGTTCGATACATGCTAATATCGAAAGGAACCGGGATCTTAGGGAGATAAACCTATGGCCAATGTAACTGAACATCTGACTGAAAAAATAAGACCTTGTTTACCTCGCTAGAACCAGTGTGAACGACACAACACACTATTAAAAAATACGTTCCCGTCTTCAAACCGACTGGGCCGACTTCATTGAAAGGGTAGCGCACAAATTTACGAACTCAGCAACTACAACATTTTGCTACATTTACATTCCACATGGTATCTATCACCGAGTTTGAAACCAAGATCACCATTTTCAGCCTAGCCGCCATTTTACCCCCACCCCACCCGTTATTTTCGGGAATACAGTGAGCATTTCATTATTTAACGGTTAACTGCATATCTGACAAAAAGGCCCCCACAGTGAGCTGAGAGTGGCCCTTGTTGAATTGCCCGCTATACGCTGCTACCACAGTGAACAAGAAGTTGCCTCAGTCGTAATTCAGAGCTTCCAAATGAAATTTAGTTGAAACTATGAATGTCTACGGTAACAGTAACACTAATCCTCAATCCCTAATCAAAAACCTAAATCCTTAAATTGGAGTTCTTCCTATATTTACACTTAATCACCAAAGGAATCATCTAATATGACACAAGCTGGTCCTTGTGTAAAATTCGCATTTTCCCGCATAAAGTGGCCACCATCCTGAATGCCCCCCCCCCATATTGAATCCGCAGTATCATTAATCACAAATTCTATTCGGGGCTAATCCGAAAACATATATTCTGATACCATACTATAAATTAGAATTTATAAACCACAACACACGGGCGGCTATGTGGGTATTTGGCCAATTTTACCCATTTAGACACGGATTTTGGACGGGGATTCTGGGTTTTTTTTGGTTTTTTTTTACCGGGTGGGGGGGGGGCATAGGTCAAAATATACGATAAACCGTGATCGGCATTTCTATTGCAACAATTTCCTGCACTTACATTATCTTGCCTGGACTATATGTCATATAGCGGTATCATCATGACATATTAATACAAGATCATATTTCAATAATTTTAAATACAAACATCGTGTTGGCGATTAAATCTGCTATACTATTAAGGGGGGGGGGGGGGTCTAGAGTGCCGCGCTTCGACCTTTAGCTGGCAGGTCACCTCTGGCTTACGGCTGTGGTTTCGAGCCCTGGTGTGAGCGTATGTGGCATGGAAGACGGGACATATGGAAGACGGGACAGACAAGGAATGTATAAATAGGCCTAAAAGACGCATTCGATTGTCCACATCTATGATTCTCAATACATGATATATCATATAACTGTCTATATATCTAAAATAGGGGCGCCTCCTCAACCTCGTGGGTTTCCTCCGGGCAGTCCGGTTTCCTCCCGCACTGCTAAAGACCCCGACGCGCAAGCGAATTATTGAAATAAAATAAAACCATATGTAAATCCCAAAATGACCTAGTTTGTGTCGAGTGGACGTTAAACCCCATTTCTCTCTATCTCTCCCGCTATACTATTATTTACTGACGTACCAAAAAAGTCAAGACTAAAACAATATAATGGATGCTAAAATCGGTATTTTATGTAACAATAGAAAATGCTATTTTTTAAAATTTCACAAAAATGTTTATCGCTGGTCGCAAACGATTCACAATTTATGTACCCCCTGTACTCTGTGGGCGGTGTTATACAATACTGAGTTGACATAATTTAACGATTCCCGATTTATTAATAAACAAAATCTTAGTTAATAATGGAAAAATTCTGAATTAAATATAGATCTATTGAATTCGAGGACCCATGCAGGCCTACTTCATTTACTTGCATTTTCAACTACATAGCCCACAATAATGGCCACATAAACATTTTTTAAACGTGACCGATGGCTAAGTGAGTAAGATGATGATGGCTCGCTATTTAGGGGGTCGCGGGTTGGAACCCGGTGTTGGCCGAGAAAGTCCACTGGGATTTTCCGGCGTGTTTCCCCTTCTTCGTGGTGCATCCCTTGCTTGGCAGTCGGAATTCGAAAAACGAGTGTACCATATCGCCGCTGTTCGGGCATAATTTCCCTCATATAGAATAGCACATTGTATGGCGTATGCCCGTCTTACTTCAGTCGGAACAGAACAGTTGGACGTTAAACCCCATTTCATTTCATTTCATTTAAAACGTGACACTAGACCTCTTAAAGATAAATAAAGGCTATTTGACAATCTGTGTTCGTCGAAACTTTTTTTAAGTTTTAGTATTAAAATTTGGTTTTGATTTATGCGTTTGAAATGATTTTGTGTTCCATTGTCGACACAGTGAGCCAAAATTTAACCTAAAATTTGTAGGGCTACACTTCTACAGTAGTAAACAACGACTTAATTTAATGGTAAAATCTTTCAAGGTAAAAATTTAAAGGTGTATAAGACGATCGCGAGCTATACGCCGCCAGAGTTGTCTTCGTTCAAAAGATTATGGGGGGGGGGGCCTAATGGTCTAGCTTGCCGGTCACCTCTGGCTTGCGGCTGTGGTTTCGAGCCCAGGTGTGAGCGTATGTGGCATGGAGATATGGGCGCCTTCTCAACCTCGTGGGTTTCCTCCGGGCACTCCGATTTCCTCCCACTGCTAAAGACCCCTACGCGCAAGCAAATTATTGAAATAAAATTAAAACCATATGTTAGTCCCGAAATGACCTAGTTCGTGTTGAGTGAACGTTAAACCCCATTTCTCTCTCTCTCTCTCAAAAGATCATAACAGATTTTGAGTTCCACTGTCGCATACATAATATGATAAGTCACAAACAAAAATCAGATTTGTTTATTACAAGCTTTACTCCTGCATAATCAATTGAAACCAAAATTTACTCGTGTAGGCCTACATCGTTACATATTAATATCACTTATCAAAATAACATCAAAATTCGACCCTTTCTTCTTTTCTTAATCTTTTCATTTTAAAACCCGAATGTTTTTAGATTCTACACCGATTCGACTTCTCCAAAATGGCCTAGCTTAAGAATAAATGAAATGATCTTTTATTCGCATTACAGATACGATTAAGATAAAATATATTATATTAACGTTTCACCATCTACATGTATACAGTTTTAAAATATTAATACATGTACATATATTTTCATGAAATTAAAAAGTAGATGTCAGTCGATGTCGACTTACGGGACACGGTTAAAATTTAAAAGTATAATCGATAAATTACATAAATAAGAATAAAACAAGAAAAATAAAAACAAATTACGAAGTTAAAATATCACATCGCTCCCAAGCTCTTTCTCAATTCTAACATCTTAAATATACAAGAGGCAAAAAAGGGTGAAATCTGTTCATTTGTCATTAAAAATAAAAGCTTATATTGATTAGATAGGTGATTAAAATCTGGGGCCTATTTCACGAAATTTTAACTAAGATAAGATCCCAATTTTAGTAATTTGATTGGATAATATTAGATTGATTTTAGTGCTTAGCCAATCAAAATTGAAGTATCTACTAAAATTGGATTTTATCTTAAGTTAAAATTTCGTGAAACAGGGCCCAGGGTTATAATGGCAGGCTTGGGCTCACAGGTCGTTTCTAATAGGTGAGTATTTATCACAGTTAAAAATAAAGTGTTCTTCGTCCTCAACCTCTCTATCAGCAGTAAATACAAATGCGTTATTCATAAATGCCGACAAACTAGGTTGCTTTTGCTTCTTTTTTTTTTAGTAGTAACTAAGTAAGTAGGTAGACCCCTAGTCCCATGCATGAATAGTAGTTGACTAGACTAGTGTACTACTGGTAATCACATGTGGTTATTGCATTTCGGATTCGGAATTTGAATAGATTTAATACCAATCCATTGCTCAGATTTCTACATAGTCTAATGTCTATAATATCGCAACTGTAATAATGTTAAATGTTATAAGTTATGCACAGTTAGTCCATTCTGAACTATAAATTTGCGGTGATCAACTTGTGAACTTGTTTTAAACCCAATGCAGCAATAGCATGCGAAGCAGAGATTTTTATTTATTTAGTTAAGTACATAAAGAAAAGTTTCGTACTTACGTTGATAACGCAGCGAGGCTGTGAACAATATGTATCCGGGTCACTTAATAAATATCCAAATAATAAAGACAAGTTTATAAAACATAGATAGAAGCTACAAGAAGCCATCCTTTAAGTTTAGGGCATCTTAAGTTCATTACACTACTGTCACACAGCGATGATCAAATGTGGACTGACTGCTTACACGTTTAACAGAGTGTGTATTATAAGCAATCGGCGCTGTTGTCACACACGTGAGTTGTATTGAATTCAAGACGTAGGCCTATTCGATCCAATGAATAGTGGGTTAGACTTTTGTATCAACAATGTTATAGTTTAGACGACATTTATATAAATATCGACTGCGTATCATACTGTAATATCTGACCTATATAGCATAACCCATGCAGTTGGGGTAATTGAATTTCAGGTGTTGTTATGACGCGTCAACACCATCTGTATATTGGCCTGTCTGGTATAAATAAAGTGTCAAAATTATGTCCTGCGCAACTTTGTTCAGTAATTAAGTATCATGCACGAAAAAAAAATGAAAACTAACTGTAAATTATGAATTAAAGGCGCTTCTCGATTAAAGTTTCATGTGGTGCTTTTCTATTTATGACAATTTCAAATTCTGGTTCATTTGGGTTAAATCGGGTATGTCAACGAGATATGTTCCAGAACAGCTTTTGGGATTTTGATGTTTTTTTATTTATTTATTTTGGGGGGGGGGGCTCTCCCCGTCCCCCTAGACTCCACACCCCTTCACCATTGTCAATATTATTGACAATTATATTGAGCGGCCCACACGCTCAATATGATTGTCAATAATATTGTCAATACTTGATATCGACAATTATATTGAGCGTGCGTATGCGATATTGAAGCTCGAAATAATTGATGCCAGTATGATTGAAGAAATCAAAAGTCTGGCGGTCGATCCCTGCATTGGCTAAGGAAGTTCATTCAGATTTTCCGGCGTGGTTTCTCCTTGTCAGTGATGCAGGATGGAGGGCCTGACAAGGACAGCTGTCTAGTCGTGCGGATGGGACGAAAACCGTGGTCTCGTGTACACATTGGCGTGCACGTAAAATATCCCTTGGCAGTTTGAATTCGATATAAGAGTAGGCCGTAGTGCCACTGCCCGGGCAAAATTTCCCTCATATACCACACTGTAGGCCTATGGCGCATGTCCATCTTCATTAGCACAGTTTAGGACGATAAACCCCATTTCATTGCAACAATTTGACCGTAGGCCTACTGTGAGCGTCATCAGTAATATTGACGCAATATTTCGTTTTCACGAAGCTCTCGAAGTAAGTGTGTGTGCCCAAACTTCTCCCGCTGGGTGTACCACCTCTTTGACCACTACCACGTCTTTTCCTTTTCTTGGGAGTTGGAACTAGTGGACACAATAGTGTTAAAACTATTGCTTAAAGGAGAAAGCTTTAATTACAAATTTACAACTACACCCTCGCGTCACTCAAGCAAACAATAAGCCAACATCTATTCAGTAAATGAAAGTCTACCACTTTTGTCTCGTGAGCACTCCATGGATGTTATAACGGGATTCAGTATTTATCTAGTATAAGATTTAGAGTCTTTGCTTCCAACATATCAAATATACCATATACTTTATTGGAAATAACTCCCCAATAAATACTTTCGTGTGAATTCATCTTTAATCAGAAAGACAAAATTGTAAATAATTGGCTGGCGACTTCAACCTGAAAATGGAAAGTCGGGGTGGCATTAGCCCTTTATGTTGGTCCTGTTAGCTAATAAGCTATTTGATTCAAATATAATATATCGATTTTTCGGTGGTAAATATACGACTATCGATTTCATGACGAGCACAATACATTTATCACTATAATATCTAATGCACGTGCTCGCTGTATCATAAAGCATGTCATTGAGTCAACTAGCGTGGTTTCGAATCGCGGGTTGTACGTGACAAGGAGTAGGGTCGCCTGTCCAACCTCGTGAGTTTTCTGCGGCCCCCCCCCCCCCTGCTAACAACCCCTACTGGTAAGCGAATTTTTGAAATAAAATAGAACCATATCAAGTCCCGAAATGACCTAGTTTGTATCGAGTGGACGTTAAACCCCATTTCTCTCTCTCTCTAATATATATATATCGAATGATCGCCAGACATAATCAGTTCATGGAACAATACCAGCATTTAAAAAAAGGTCATTTGATAAAAAAAAAAAATCAAATTACAATTATATACAAAATATTTACTCAAGCATGGATCATAAATTTGTGCATTACCCCATATTTAGATTTCAATGACTTCTGCCAAGCCGTTTATCAGAAGGGGTGTATTTTTTTTAACAACATGATTGTTGTGTTGGACATACTGTCTCTAGCGAGATAATGTTCAGGTGCTCACAGAGACACACGGCGGGACCTCAAAGCAGCGAGCGAGCGTCTTACCACTCCAAAAGTAGAAAGTGGTCATTTTCATGGATACTCAAAAAAATGTGGCTATGAGAAATTAAAAGAAAAATCTTTGACCACTACTGGTGTTTTAAAGTCCGCTTCCACAGACGTGATATTGCAGACAAGTATCATTGAGCAGAGTAAAGCATGTCAGTTATGTATAGGATATTAACCTACCCAAGGTTGATATGATAGAGAAAACGCGGGCGAAGCCCAAGGGTTCTCTATCATATCAATCTGAGGGAGAGTAGGTTTATATCTGACATATACAACGTTCACCCTTAAATTTAATGGTCTCTTCTAAAAAAAAGGCAACAGTGATTGGATAATTGCTCGGTAGTTTCCGCCAAATAGCGAGAATTACCGATGTAATAATGCGCGTGTTTTTGTTTACACGTCGCCATTTTGAATTGAAAGCAAGAACAAAACGGATAATTAAACGAAGTCAGACGAATAATCAATCCTTTTTAGTCATCATATTGACGATGGAATAGATGTGGATGTGAATATGATGAGGATCTATCCAAAGCCTGAAGAAAATTTGGATCAAAAGGCAATCTTTTCCGATATTTCTGACAATGAACCGTGATTGAAATTTAGGTATTTTCAGAGAAGGATTTGACCGACTGGTTTAAGTGGACTGGATCCAAAAATACTTTACAAAGGAACTTTTGAGCGATAAATACTTTCAAGTCTTGCAGTGTGTGGAGAAATAATGTGGGCGGAAAGAAAATTCTGAAAGATATCTTAGATATGGAGTATGGATAACCGATTTAAATATGCCGATAAGTACACCGTCTATTTCGTTGCTGCATGCTACAAACTGTATCATAACTTTTTTTTATTGTCAAAAGAATAAAATTTTATGTCTGTGTTCTTTGTATTATTTCGATCATCTACATTATCAGCGGTTGATATGAGCCGAATATATCGACCTTGGATGACGTCATCAGCGGTTGATATGAAATATCAACCTGCCATGACGTCATCAGCGGTTGATATGAACCGAATATATCAACCTCTGATGACGTCATGAGAGGTTGTTATGAGATATAACTGCTATGGACATCAAAGAAAAAACTACTACCAGTTGTATATATACAATAACTAACTCTCTATTTGGTGGGACAACCTTATAGATTTAAAATTAAATGATTGGTAATGAAATATTCCCAAGTTAAATGGAAACGTGAAAAATAGTATTCTACGAAAATCGAATATGAAAAAGCAGCAAAATAACTTAAAGGCCAATCAATTCAGTCATTATCACATAATGCGATAGAACTGGTTAAAGACGTTTGCAAATATAATTTTAACACAGTGATCATTGCTATTATATATGCGTTACGAAGATTTCAAGAAATGGAATTGAGGAACGTTAAAGGAAAACACAAATTATCCATCACTGTAAAGCCCGGCTCAGATCGACCTTGCGACGCGATTCAACTGTCGCCGACTATCGTAGATTGCACTCAGATCAAATTCAGCAATGATCGCCGACCAGTTGCTATCGGTAGTACGATTGAACGCGAACGCGCTCACATCGACACCGATATACCGACTTGTGGCGTCCTCACGAATAGATCATGTGACTCGTTCAAAATAGCGCCACACATGAGGTCGCCATGTTGATTTTTCATTCGCCGCTCTGATTGGCTAAAATTTACAGCGCAGTCGGCAACCGATCGTAGAAACGCACACATCGACGATGACGAGTCGGCGACTGGTTCCGTCGCGTCGTAGAAGTAGAACATGTTCAACGCCTGCGACTCAGTAGCCGATCGTGAAAAACTGTCGCACGACGGTCGTAGCTAGACTCCGATCGACTAGAATCGGCGACGGAAATCATGCGACGATCGGCGGCAGTCGCCGGAAAACCAGTCGGCGACCAGTTGAGTCGCGTCGTAAGGTCGATCTAAGCCCCCCTTAACTGACTGAAGTAATGAGCGATAACATCTACGGGGAGGGGGGGGGGGGTCCAATTATGATAGAATGAAATTATGTATTAGAACAAAAATTAAATGAGTACGGAGAGATGTCAAGGCGCAGTCCTAAAATAAGAAAGATTACAAAAAGAATCAAGCTCCACCTGCACCAAAGCGCTTCGTACAGAACAAAGAACAAAGTCTTTGTACTTCCACGCAATAACAAGCAGAAAATGATTATTTTTCTAAATCATATGAGAAAGAAAGGTATTGCCGATAAAAATGTCCAAGAATCTATCTTTAATCGTATATTTAATCAAATAACAAATAGCCATAAAAAATTGTATTTAATGCAGTATTTAAAGCCCCAATAACACTCTTGTTGTAACTGAAAAATATGTCCCAATCTTCATTCTGGTCAACAAATCGTATTATTTTAGAATATTCCAATTAAATAATGATATAAATTTCATCTTAACACACCTAATTTAAAAAATTGGAAAAATTCAACCAATTGATTTGAAAAGTCTAACGTAAACCTTTTCAAATGTGACTTGGATTTTTAAATATTTTCGAACCCCCTGGACAAATAAAATAGGTTGTAATGGATAATTTACACAACAGGTAGGACATTTAAACATCTAGTACTTAGAATAAGGGTATTATTTATTTTCTGGAGCTACCAAGCCAGCAAGAATGTTATTGTCCCTTTAATCAGAATGAATATCTAGGGCACGGGCAAAATCTTGTTCTCCCGTTTGACACAAACTAGGTCATTTAGGGACTAATATATGGTTCGGTTTTATTTCAGTAATTCTGGACAGACGATAAATCAGATAAAGAACTGGCTTCCTATATATTTTTGCTAAATGTAGACTTCAAGTTCCAAGATTTTTTCTGTCGCTTTGGCAATAAGATTAAGAGTTGTGGTGGAATCTATAATTTCAGTTGAGCAAACAGACCAGTTCAATGCCGGGAATTGATATTGACGATGGTAATATGTCCATCAGAGACATCATTGATCTTACAATTCACATGTCTTCTGCATAAGTCGTCGAGATTGACCAGATGAAAACTTTCGATCAGGTGGACCGCAACTTCTTAACAAAAATATTGAACAGTTTTGGCTTTGGAGCAAACAAAATTTATCAATTATATTAAGATATAGTATTATAATCTTAAAAAGTTGCATTAAGTTCAATGTACATGTTTCAATTTTTTATGTTAAAGGGCCCCTGCGACAGGGCTGTCCAGTGTCGACTCTGCTATTCGTTGAAATACCGGAAATCCTTATAAGTACAGGATTCAGTATTACTCATCTCCTTTATCAACACGCACACAATGCGACCATTACAGTGCTTCAAATCTATTAACGCGCTATAGTTGAGCATCGGATGGAAAGGTCAATATTGCAAAAACAATTGTATAAGTATTGCAAATATTCATTCTGATTTGATTAGATTATTGATATTCATATAAGAACTACACACAGATTATGGATGTCTTGCGGGGCCAATAACGAACCATGTGTAATATTTAAGGAGCTAAATCGCTAATATTTGGGACCTAGAAATTTACCCAAATCGGTCGCAACGCATAAAATAATCTTATATGAATGTATATAAACATGTATATAATCCGTCTTTACTCTAATTTACAAATCACTTATGTTCGGCGAAATGTGCCTGAAGTCCCAATAGCATGCCAATTTCTAGCGTCTGGTTATTCCATTCTACATTATTGCTTATGCTCTCCATGCGTTACCATCTATAGCCCCCTGTTATAAATGGGCCTGATACGGATTATGGAACACGATTCGTGTACCAATGATATTCTCTTTTACTTTGTCTAAAATATTGGATATCAAAAGCCCATATTTTCCCGATAACATCACAACATCAATGTTAAATTAAATTGACAAATAATTTGTGTTTTCATTGTCGAAGATTTTGGATGATATTGAGTTAGAGACTTAGCTACATTAAACTGGAAAGAAAAATTGACGAAGATAAAAACTGTATTAAATATTTGGTGACAGCGTAAGTTTACCCTTATGGGGAGAGCAGTCATAATAAATACACTAATCTCGTCAAAATTATGGTTTCTAACAGTCATGTGCAATCCCAGTCCCCGATCGAATTAAAAAAGTATTGGTTAAAGGAAAAGGGTGGCCGTAATATTCCCGATTGGAGTCTAAAAACTGCCAACAATGTATAATGGCAATCAGTAAACAATGCACGAGCCGTTGAGCCAATGACTGACGCCACGTGAAAGCCATGCACGTGTTGTGGACAGTCATCTGTGACAGAGTTAATTCGTAAGTAATTCTCTGTGAAACAGATTGACTTGGTCTATGGAGAACCCTAGGCGGTGATCATTTTATCTGACGGAAAACTATGACTTATTTTTGTCTGTAAAAACTGCAATCTTAAGGAGTGGATTTTTTTTTTATGTCTTAAGTATGACAAATCAGGCTTAAAAAATTGCCGATTTCTATGCAGAATTATTAAGAATGCGTCCGCGAGAAAACCATGCAAGAATTGAATTTAAAAAAAAACCCGACAAAACGGGGGGGGGGGGGGGGGTCAGCAGATTTCAACCACACTTGGTCTATGGAGAACCCTAGGCGATGATCATTTTATCTGAAGGAAAACTATGACTTATTTTTGTCTGCCTATAAAATCTGAAATTTTAAAGAGTGGATTCTTTTAATCTTAAGTATGACAAATCGTAAGGCTTAAAAAATTGACAATTTCTATGCAGAATTATTAAGAATGCGCACGCGAGAAAACCATGCAAAAATTGAAAAAAAACCGACAACACGGGGGGGGGGGGGGGAAGCGCAGATTATAACCACACTTGGTCTTTTGGGAACCTTATCCATAGTCGATAAAAGTCACGGGATGACCAAATTTTAACCCTAATTTAAAATTCCCTTACCCGAAATGTTGTGTCTCTAATTTTTAATATTGGTCAGGTATCATGGGTCTAGTGAATAATAATCAAATAAAGTCTCGTTGGCAATAAAAATGACATGAAGTGTCAGAACTAGTGAGTATTGTGAGATGACACCAGACAATATATCATAAAAAAGTCAGAACAAAGATGGCGTCTGCCATCCCTTTATCATAATAATATAGTTATAGTCAAGCAGTAGTAAGAAGTTTTATTTTAATCCCTTCAAGTCCCTGTGATCATTACAGTTTGTATTGGAATAAGTAATTCTATCACGAATAGTGAGGACTGGACCATTAAAATAGTTACCGAACAGTTTTTCTTTTTTTTTTTTTGCATAGCGATGTTTATGTTGTAGGCCTAATGACGTATTACGCAACTTGCCGCCATGGCACCGGCCAGTTGAAATTTCGCGTAGCACTTGGGTTTCATCAAATCATACAATTATACGGTAAGGCTTCACCTTTATTTCAATGGGAATTGATTTATTATATGTTGGGCTATATGCGGTACAATTTTGGGTTAGTTTATGTGTACATTAAGGGAGCTATGGGCCAATAAACTTTTTGTAGTAATTTGACTAAAAAAAACTCTGTAGGAAAAGCCACTTATACTATGCCTGGAATAAGACGGAAGACATCAGTAGTGGAACCATTTCTACCCAAGCCGTTGCTAATCACTTCCAGGTTAATGTTCGGACAATCTACAGGCTTCAGCAACCTTTACGGGCCACCAACACCACGGATGATCGCCCCCGAACTGGTAGATCAAGGGTTACCACAAGGCGACAAAACCGCCATGATGTGCGACAGCACGTTCAAAATCTCTCCACACAGGCACATGAGACAAAATGTCAGACATTGGTAACATATGGAAGACCCATCAGTAACCATACAGTGCGTCGACGTCTCACCAGAGAGAACATCCATTGCCGTAAACCTCACCGTGGACCGATCCTCACCCTCGCCATCGACGTGAACGTCTAGTTTGCCCAATTATTGAAGTAAAATCGTACCATATGTTAGTCCCAAAATGATTGTGTCGGTGGACCTTAATCCCGATTTCTTTCTCTGGAGTCAAAATCATTCTTGCTAACGACTGAATTGAATATATTATCTTTGTAAAGATATCCATAGATATGCATCACCATGACCTCATAGTGGACACCAAATCTCATTTTACTCTGTTTCTCTCATGTCTAAATCACCCTTTCTAACGACTAAATGGAATAAATTAAAATTGTAACAATGCCCATGCATATATTTTGTCTGGGGTATTGACAAACACAACATTTTATTCCAATTTTGTGTGTTTTTAATTCATGTCCCCGTAGGAATGTTGCTAGTTTCCAGTCCCTGCAAAAGGCGAGCTGTATCATCTCAAACTTTGGTTTTCATTAATATCGATTTTCAGGGAGTGTTGGGTATCAGGCCAGTACGAAAGTATTGTTAGCACTAGGAACGTAAAACTCTTGTGTGTAGGAAGCACTTGAATGGTCCTACTGATGTCCAAAATTTGTTTGTCCAAATCAATTATTGTCCCTTTATTTTTCTATTAACCATATGTTTTTCCAACTTTTGAGATCGGTATCAACTGAATCAATCTAATATTTTGTGAGGATGTATCTGGGTACTAACCCATCTCACACAAAAAAAATTGGGTCCAAATCCCTGACCCAAGGTTTGGCACCCCGTGCATGGTGCTCTCGCGGACACGCTCTTAATAACACGGAATACTTTTCGATGTGAGCTTAAACACCTCGAAATTTGGACGAGGTTATGGAGCAGTCGCCACTTTGTAATCAGAATTTAGAAAAAATATAACCATGAAGAATAGTGAAATATGTATGTATAATATTAAAAATTCGAGCTCTAATCTAATTACAAGTAACATAAGGTTGGCCAACAGTGGATTAGCTCTTTAAAACAAGTTCAAAGTTTATACAATTAAGTAAATTTTAAGTTAAATCTTTAAATCTGCGGTGACTTCGCCATTCTCCACGAGACCAATATATGACTATATATTTCTAACGTATTCCCTCTTGTATTCTTCGGTAGAATCCCTCTTACTCAGAATGGGGTCGACAGTGGCTTATTATTGGTCCAACATTCCTAATAAATTCAAGATTGGTTACAAGATTTCATTACGAGTTATTCTTCTTAAAGGGACAATAACATTCTTGCTGGCTTGGTAGCTCCAGAAAATAAATAATACCCTTATTCTAAGTACTAGATGTTTAAATGTCCTACCTGTTGTGTAAATTATCCATTACAACTTATTTTATTTGTCCAGAGGGTTCGAAAATATTTTAAAATCCAAGTCACAGTTGAAAAGGTTTAGACTTTTCAAATCAATTGGTTGAATTTTTCCAATTTTTTAAATTAGGTGTGTTAAGATGAAATTTATATCATCATTTAATTGGAATATTCTAAAATAATACGATTTGTTGACCAGAATGAAGATTGGGACATATTTTTCAGTTACAAGAGTGTTATTGGGGCTTTAAACAGCAACTGATTAAAATATTGATCTGTGTTTAGTTTCGGGATTTTGTGTACTTTCGATGGCCTACACTACATGAAAATCTGACCAGTTGTACTTGGGGGTCGTGTCGAAGGTCGTACGAGCGGCTTTTGCCCCTATAACATCAGACATTGATTAATCAATCAGCGTTGTCGTTTCTTGTGGTTTACCCAGTTATGTGCATGACACACCAAGAAGTCGCCGTAACAGTAACAGACGGTTTTATTGACTAATTCCTTACTTCAACCAAAAATAACTCTTCCAGATCCTAGTTTAGTGACGACAAGTAAAACGAAATTCTAAACAATAAAAAACGGAACCAAATAGAACCTGACTTTTAATCAGATTGCTTACACTGGCTGAATTTACGGGAATTGTCAACCGATGACCGGACAGCACCCGATTCGCTTTGCTTGAACAGAATGTTGTTCTTTTAAATTATTGCTGTTAAAAGGGGCACAAGTTAATAATTCATTATTTAAATTATAATTTATTACTCTTGAAGCGGTCTGTAGAAGCGCTGGCAAAAAAGACCAATCAGAACACGGGAGGGTGGAGAAAAGGCACATGAGGTAGAAGTTTTAAACGTTGTGCAGATTGTACAGAGACAAAATGGCACCCGATCCGCCTATTTTTAGCCTGCTAGTAGTAGAAAGTTATTAGTCATTTTTAGATGCTAGTTACAGTAACAAGGGCTGCCCCTGCGCCTCTGGGGTCTGTTGTTAGCTGCTACAGTAACAGCTAACAAAGGCCACCTTTGTTGTCTACTAATACCAGCTAACAAGGGCCGTATTTATTTTCCCAATTTCCGATTAATCGAAATAAAATATCAGAATTGTGAAAATAATACATCTCTGACCTGCGGGGCGTTTACTCAAATTTTTTAAAATATGCATTACCACTGGGGGAATGTTCTTGCAATTGTGATGGAGAAAAACACATTACAAGACATAGTAAATTATGTCGATAAACATTTGACAAAAACACAATAAGTCACTGTTTGGGGTAGGCCTACCATTAAAAGTAAAATCGGAATCGAAAAAATAGTGGCAAAGTAAATCCTTAGTAACTCACAATTCGTCCCATCAACGTGTTTTTAATAATGACCCGTTCCAATATTATTACCGCCTTGAAGGGGCTAATAGAAACGAAATAAATCGGCCTTCAGGCGGTAAACGGCATGCCGTTTTTACCGTACGGAAAAATTTATTACCGCCTTCGGCATAGACGAAGTTTACCAGACGTTTTGCAGATAGCCAAGAGTTATCTTTCCAAAGCGTTCTTTACTGTCGCCATGTTTTATTCGCGGCCTGTTCCACAAAATGACGATACGAAATAACTAAGTGCATTTAAGCCTATTCATAATGGCTGACAAAGAAAAGGTAGGTTGATATTTTCCACTTGTCTTTTGTCATAAAAACGAACTTCCAAAAGAAACGAAGCGGAAGACGGAGCCAATGTGAATGTCCGGACGGGATGGCGAAACCTGCTCGTAAATTTGTCAGGTTCTTAGCCTAGCCTAGCCTAAACAATAAATAATAATTTGACTAGAGAATCAAGAATAGGAAGAAAATGAAATGAAATTGAGTTTAACTTCCTACTGTTCTGCTCTGAAAGAATAGTAGGAAGAAGGTCGTTGAATCCAATTAGGAGCTAAATAGCAAATAATAGGCCTATATATAGTATAATAATCAGGCCTAGATTTGCCAAATTTGAAATAATTTCTTGGCATGGGAGTGGGACCTTGAATTTTAGTTGACCCAAATGAATCGCAACGCATATAATAATGTAATCTGATTGTCTATAAATTGTTACCGTTTTGACTCTATAAACTCTAATTTCAATTTCAAATCAGTTATCGTTTATGTCCAGGCCCAGGGGGTAACGGTGGATAAGGCGCTGGTTCGCTAGCCTGGAGGTCGGGTGTTCGATCCCTGCTTTGGCCGAGAAAGTTCATCTCGATTTTCCGGCGTGATTTCCTCTTGTCACAATGTCAGTGATGCAGAAGGAGGGCCTGACAAGGACAGCTGCCTAGTCGTTTGGATGGGACGAAAAACCGAGGTCCCGTGTACACATTGGAGTGCACGTAAAAGATCCCTTGCCAGTTGGAATTCGATATAAGAGTAGGCCGTAGCACCATTGCGCCACTGCCCGGGCAAAATTTCCCTCATTATAGCACACTGTATGGCGTATGCCCGTCTTCCATTAGCCCAGGTTAGGTGCAAAAGAGTAGGACATTAAACCTCATTTCATTTCATTTCATTTCAGCTATGTCCAGTGAAATAGTAATACAGCATGAGACACAACAGAAATTTCTAGTGTCTGGTTATTCCAGTCTATTGCGTATGCTCTCCAGGTCAGTTATGGCGTCGCTGTTTGACATGAGTTTTGGAGTTTAGCCTGTTTATTTTGTCTTAAATATTGGATATCAGAAGCCTACCTTTCAAGGTAAGATCACAGTAATGTGACCTAAAGGTATCGTATATATATATGCATACAAAACGATTTTATTGCCACTTTTGTCTTCAACTCTACGCGCTCACGTCATACAAACGTCAACAAACAAAAATAATCAAGAATAGGAAGAAAATGAAATAAAATTGAGTTTAACTTCCTACTTTTCTGCTCCGAAAGAATAGTAGGAAGAAGGTCGTTGAATCCAATTAGGAGCTAAATCGCGAATAGACTAATAATAGGCCTATAATAATTAGGCCTAGATTTGCCAAATTTGAAATAATTTCTTGGCATGGGAGTGGGACCTAGAATTTTAGTTGACCCAAATGAATCGCAACGCATATAATAATGTAATCTGATTGTCTATAAATTGTTACCGTTTTGACTCTATAAACTCTTATTTCAAATCAGTTATCGTTATGTCCAGGGGGTCACGGTGGCTAAGTGGATGAGGCGCTGGTTCGCTAGGCTGGAGGTCGGATGTTCGATCCCTGCTTTGGCCGAGAAAGTTCATCTCGATTTTCGGGTGTGATTTCCTCTTGTCACAATGTCAGTGATGCAGAAGGAGAACCTGGCAAGACAGCTGCCTAGTCGTTTGGATGGGACGAAAAACCGAGGTCCCGTGTACACATTGGAGTGCACGTAAAAGATCCCTTGGCAGTTTGAATTCGATATAAGAGTAGGCCGTAGCGCCACTGCCCGGGCAAAATTTCCCTCATTATAGCACACTGTATGGCGTATGCCCGTCTTCCATTAGCCCAGGTTAGGTGCAAAAGAGTAGGACGTTAAACCTCATTTCATTTCATTTCATTTCAGTTATGTCCAGTGAAATAGTAATACAGTATGAGACACAACAGAAATTTCTAGTGTCTAGTTATTCCAGTCTATTGTGTATGATCTCCAGGTAAGTTATGGCGTCACCGTTTGACATGAGTTTTGGAGTCTAGCCTCGTTCTTTCTGGTCTCTTGTTGCATATGAAGCTGAAACGCACTATGGAACATGATTCGTGAACCAATAGTGAAATGTTTATTTTGTCTTAAATATTGGATATTAGAAGCCTACCTTTCAAGGTAGGATCACAGTAATGTGACCTTCTATCCGTATCGTATATATATATGCACACAAAACGATTTTATTGCCACGTTTGTCTTCAACTCTATGCGCTCACGTCATACAAGCGTCAACAAACAAAAATAATGTAAATATTGGAAACAAGTGGCTATGATATCGTTTTGTGGGGAGTATTTATGCAAATCAAAACAGCAAGGTTGAAAATAAAAACATATCTGAGTGAAATGGCAGAGGTTATATTATCTGACATTACGTATACATGTAGTTGAAAAAAAACCGAAAGGAAGCGAAAGCAGATAATATTGAGGTTTCAAAAGGCATTGCATTACAGTTCTGTTTTTTTATATATATATTGTCTAGTTCGATATGGGGTATGCATATAAGGGATAGAACTTAAAAGGTCAGATACCTGTGGCAAGATAACCACATCATTGTCTATTTGAATTGACAAATAATTCGTGTTTTCAACATGTAAGACTTTGGATGATTTAGAGACTTAGCTACTTTAAGATTTAAATTTTTTTGTTCGGTTTTTCTTACTTAAACTTACACACATATGTATGAAACTCTGCTAGGTGTTTTCAACCAATGATTTTGATGCGCCAGCCGCCTAGGCTAGTTCCTTTAGAAACTGTCGCTAATCTGACCAGACTACATAAAACTATTAGTCGAAATTCTGATTACCACTTCCAGATTTGGGTGGTGTGAATCCTAACCTGTAGGTCCAGGCCTATTTCCAGATTGTGATGAATTTCTGCAAATTACCATTATTAACGTTCTCAGACCATTCCTGGCAGTGTTTAGGCTACACTGTTTAAAATTTGACAAAATAAGTTGAAAGCCAACACTGTCTTGTCAACAGGACCAACAGTTTAACGCATTTCATTGGTATTTCATGAAGGTATACCTATCCTATAGGTCCTATCATCATAATGTTTAAGTAGCTTTAAGTATCTAACGCAGTGGTTCTCAACCAGTGTGCTGTGTGCCGCAAAAACTTCCCAAGTTTGCTGTGAAAGTTTGAAAATGCGAAAAACCAGATGACCCTAATTGAGTATTCACCGGCATCTACTGTTCTTTATGTTGTTTTGTTCTTTATTTAGTTTGAGTCAGTCGATGTGCATATGACTAGTCTGTGTCTACGGTTGTATGCTGTGTTTTCATTTTGCAAAATTCAATATTTTTCTTATATATTTGTGTCCCATAGTGTGCCGTTGGCTTTAAAAGGTTGAGAACCACTGATCTAACGCAATCATCATTCAAAGTCCTCGACATTGAAAACACGTATTATTTGTCAATATTAATGTTGTGATCTTACTGGGAATAGAAGGGCTTCTTATATCCAATATTACAAAACAAACATTTTATCATTCGTGTACCAGTACCATAATTATAATGCAATAATGGGTTACAGCACCATTTGTAACAAGGGACTCGAAGAACGAGGCTAGGCATATTCCACCACAACAATCTCCCAAACATAGTTGTCTTCCCTTGCAATTCCACAACATTCTCCCAAATAACTGATAAAACATTTATTGCCATTACTATATTAAAATAGAAATGGGTTCATATTTATTGCAAAATACTAAAGTATATTACAAACATACAGGGAACTCTTTCGTGTAGGATTTCATGGTTAAATGGTCATAAATATTAATTTCGCATGTCAGAGTCATGTCACCATGCTAATTTTAGAATACAATACATGTAGATTGGTTTACCTGTATTAATAACGTGATCGCAAGGCCTAATTCATTTACACGTATGAAACTTGCAAAATTAGATTGTTTATTTCGAAGGGGTAGTAGTTGATCATATTTTCCTCTGAAATTGACTAAAACTCATCAAGTGTTTATAACGCCAGGAACTTTTCTCACCTTAATAGTGATATGGTTAATTTGTTTTCCAGGCAAAAAGGATTGACCTGACTACCGAAACCATTCAAATTCTAAATAAATCATGGCACGAGGGGATGATTTCCTGTGGTAAATCATGCAAATGAAAAGATTATCAAAGAGGTGCCATCCCAAACTGGATTGTCTCAAGAAAAGATAAAAGTAAGTATACTAAGTGATTTATGTTATTTCTTTCAACTATAAAATATTTTTTATTAACATCACAATATAATTATTTTAATAATATCATAATTGAACCCTATTGTACCAGCAACACAAAATTTAAATGAAGTAAATTTAAATTATGTTTATAACCAAAAAAACAAATAAAATACATCCCTGGCACATTCATTCAGCCATTTCACCAATTTAAAGTTCAGGATGTCAATATGTCACTTTCAATACATTCTTTATATGGTGCATTTAGAACAACTGTTTTGGTAAGACTTGAAATTTTAATTATCCATTCTTTCTTTTCTAGTTAAATCAACGGAAAAAGACACAAGAGTGCCCTACAAAGAGATACTATATAATGGTGGAGGCATTATAACAATTCAACATCCAGCTGGACAAGCCTTTAAATTAAAAGTAGCTATGGAATAATGGTCATTAAAAAGATTTAACAGTTTACAGTCTTTCAAAGTAGGTTTAGTTTTCAGAAGCACTATTTTTTATGTAATGGGGAAGCTACAGATTGAAAATGGGTACAGTCACTGTACTACAGTGACATATTTTGGTCCTGAATTATGACCTGTCCACTCCCTATAAAAGTTTTTATATACCCACTGGACGCATATTGTCACTGCCCCTTTGTAGAGTTTTGTTCAATTTTTTTTTCTTGTGGAACCTATAGATGTCAAAGTTTTCATCCGATTGGGATGAAATTTAAAATGTATGATTTTGACCATAACTAATAAATCTTTGATGAGTAGCATTTTGACACAAAGCGGGCATAACTTCATAGATTATATTATTGCTCAGTAGAATCAAATCGGCCCAGGGCCAATCTGGTTGAAAAGAAGCCACACATTCAACAAAGACACCTAACCGAGGGATGACAGGCCTACCCGTCAAGCTTAGACAACGAACAATATTACTTTGGTCTACAAAGTCGAGACACGTAGTTGTTGCCTCCCACTACTGATTTCAAGGCATTTTAGTCCAGACCTTGACTCTCAAATATAAAAACTATTTGGTACCGTACTGAGTCATGCCAAAATATATTAAACCCCTTGGGAGTAATGTTTACACAGATATTTATTGTTTAAAAACTTTACTTCTTTATGGAATCAACAAAAAATCTAAACTTGTTAAAAAAAAAATAGATAATGTGCAGGGAGCATGTTGAAAATTTCAGTAAAATTGCTTCATTCTCAGTGGAGTTATCATCACTTGCAGAACACTGTTGTTCCGATTGACATTGTAACCGTTGTTGCAATGAAAAAAGTCAGGCACACAATGAGGAAAGAATTGATTACTGCAATGGGCGCCTTTGGCACCCTTTCCATTGCTCCTCTATCACCCCCCCCCCCCCCTCTAAAATTATGTTATATTTTGTGTTTCTCTTTCAGAACATGAAGCTTAAAAAAATACCAAAGAAAAGGAAATGGGAGTACCTTTTGAGGTGAAACAATTGTTCAACATCCATGGATTCATGGCAAAGAGAGAAAGATATGAATGAAATACTAAGATCTTGTGCCAAACGTTTAAAACTGTAATTGTTTTCAAATTGTGTAGACTATATTGTTAGCACTCATGTCGGATATTTATGATCAGTTGGAGCGAGTTCGCTGTTCAATTTATTCAAACATTTAATTTAAAAGTTATATTACCTTTTATCGAAAATTATGATTAAAATCTTTATCATATTCTTATGAAACTTAAAGTTTTATGAGTCAATGGGTCCAGATCTAGTTTGTGTTTAGTTTGATTACTTTGCCACATTCCATTCCATAGTTACTAAAAGTTATAATTTTTTATTGAGTAAGCCTATATGTAGTTGTCAATATAATGTTTTGAATGATCTTATGCTATTATAAAGATGCATGTGTTCTACTCTAGTCCAGCAACCTCTGATACATTATGTCATATAGGTTTAGAAGTTATTATTGGCAGATCTATGTTTTTGCTCATCAAATGTTATAAAGTGTTGAAAGATCAAATTAATGCTTTTATTTGCAGATTTCATGCTGAGATACATCTTTTGAGTAAAAAATGTTAGTATGAAGATACATGTTTGGCTGATCTGTGTATGGAATGATCTAAATTTAGTATTATGATAAATTTGTTGAATGATCTAATGTTTTACAGTTGACTATGTTGTTATAAAGATACATATTTTGATTAGTGTAATGTCAGTGTAAAGTTGTTGATGTTAAATGGCTCATATTTTAAAGATACATATGTTGAAAGGTGTTGAATATGAGGTTTGTTTAATAAAGTTTAAGTGTAGAGTATAGTTATTTAATTTTTATATGGCCACATTTTCATGAGCTAGTGAACTCAACCGGGCCGTTACAGAATTTTATTTTTTAATTCAACCGCCAAAGCGTACTGTGATCGATTCAATCTTAAGATTACCATAGATGCAAGAAAGGGCTTATTTCATTTCTGCTAACTGTGTCACATAACAAAACCCCATAGAACTTTACTTACTGTATGACCACAAAACCTAGAGGATTTTTCCTTTAAGACTTTCGCTAGGGTTAATCACATTAGCAGTACTTAAACATTTCGAATAAAGAGTGTATTTTCATATCAAATGTTTGGATGGGGGTAGGTTTTAATGTCTCTCTTCAAGAGAGAGGTCGGTTTTGGGCGGTAAACGGGGCTCTGTTGGAGGCATAAAGTGATGCACACCAAAAATATCAAGAGGTAACGGTGGATTTGGCTGCCAAGGGTAGCTCTGTTAGACATTATATATTTGTATAAAGCGATAAATTTTGGCGCAATGTCAATGTCGCTATGGGTGCATACATTACAAATCTTGGCAAAAGCCGCTCGTTTCAACTGATACAGTAACTGACTGGTCCGAGGGGTGGGTTTTGGCTGTAAATTTTGTGCCATGGCCACACTAGTCGAATTAGTAAATTAAATGTCACTCAGTTATATGCATTTATATCTGAGTAAATGTCTGATCAGAGGTAGATCTTGTTTGTTTCAAAAATCTTAGAATGCGCCGATTTCTATTTTGATGTGCAAGGGTTGAAAATGGGTGAGGGCCGAAATTTTGAAGAGCTTGGACCATTTTGAAAAGAGAAATTAGGAATATTCAATTGAAAACGTCTAGAAGGGCTAGAATCCGACACTTTATAATTACCTACCCTCAATTCGAGAATTTTAATAAAATTAGAAACCCCGGGGAAGATCGTGTCCGTACCAAAATGGCAAAAATCAACCTTTCCTTTTCGCCCTGTTCTCAGGTGGATTACCGCTACGCCCTACTCCTTTTCAGAGAGGCGATTGGCAGCAAATTCTGAGGGCATGTACCTCAGCCTTTTGCCCCTGGCTTAGACAAATTATGTCACCGCCATAGGACCCTCCGCGGGATTGCATAACACTCACTTCCAATTCTGAACTCTACCAGTCGAGCGGTGGCCATTTTCTCGAGATTACCGAAATGTATTTTTTTTTCTCAAAAATCTTAGAATGCTCCGATTTTTATTTTGACACCAGATTCGGACGTATAAAGGTCAAAAATGGTGGGGTAGCCGTAATTTTGAAGAGCTTAGAATATTTTTGAAAAAGTTATTTAAGATGCTGAAGTGAAAATGTCTAGTAAGGTTCGGATCCGGTATATACTTACCTACCCAAAATTCGAGATTTGCGGAGACTTTTACTGAAATTAAAACCCCCAGGCCGATCGTGTCCATTTTCGGTGGGTACATGCCCACGGACCCCTACCGGGAACCCTCCAAATTTTATGGACCTACTAACCTATAAGGGTCGAGTTATGGGCTTTTTCCAGGGGGTTCCAATATACCCAAAATCAACTTTTTTCCCTTTTGCCCTGTTATCGGGTGGAATCACCGCTACGCCAACCCTTTTAAGAAGGGCGATTGGCATTAAATTCTCAGGGCAGGTACCTCAGCATATCGCCCAGACAACTGTGGATTGACTGGGTACCTGCCATATGTGACCCTCTGCAGGATCGCATAACACTCACTTCCAGTTCTCGGGGTTACTGAAATGATTTTAATTTTCAAAAATCTTAGAATGCTCCGATTTTTATTTTGACATCAGATTCCGACGTACAAGGGTCGAAAATGGTGGGGTAGCCGTAATTTCGAAGAACTTAAAACATTTTGAAAAAAGTTATTTAGGATATTCAATTGAAAATGTCTAATTAAGGTTCGGATCCGGTACTTACCTACCCTAAATTCGAGTTTTGCCGGAGACTTTTACTGAAATTAGAACCCCCAGGCCCGTCATGCCCATTTTCGGTGGGTATCTGCCTACGTATCTCTACCGGGAACCCTCCAAATTTAATTGACCTATTACCTATAGGATCTGAGTTACGGGCTTTTTCCAGGGTGGTACCATATGCCAAAAATCGACTTTTTCCCTTTTCGCCCTGGATTATCGCTACACCCGACACCGTCAAGAGGGGTGATTGAAATTATTATAATGGGTAGGCTACCTCAACCAATCGCTCATCGCGTAGCAAAAATATGGATCTCTTCACGACGATAGCGGCTGAGTACAGACCCTTTATCAGAGCTTAATTGGTCATGCAGGACAAGAGGTCAAAGTCCTGTGGGTGTGACCTCATGCATCCAGGGCTCGAGCGCTATAGGCAAAAATCAAAAATAATTCCGAGGCCCACAGCGGATCAATGAGAGGACTTTTGGTTGACGATATTAAAAAATGAAGAACAATAAACGTTGTGTCGACCTATCAGGTAACCGAGTTCCGACCCAATCGGCCGACCTTGACCCACGACCCCAGTCTGGGTTTCGGGAACCCACGCAGTCAGCCTGGATCTGAACCGACGACCCAGAGCTCGCGGCCTCTTAAAGTAAATCGACCCCGGGGATGACCCTGGTGACCTAAATTTGACCTTTGAAGGTTAGGGTCAAGGTAAATCGCGACATTTTTATCGATTTCACCCACTTCCGGTACCCGGAAGTCAATTTTAACGTCACCAAAAGTCTTCTCGGGGTCGATATAGTACAAGAATACCAAGCCTTAGGCCCAGCCCATGAGCCCTTCTAAGCGTTTGAGGAAATGCAACCTAATCGAAAGTTAGTCGTGCACAGTGGTATACCCTTTGAACGAGTTCCTAAAACGATGAAATCTTTAAAGATTAACCCGAGACCTCCAGTATTATATTATTATTATATCTGAAATGCCCAAATAAAATGTTTCTAAATGTTTTAACGAAATCCATCAACTCGTTCTCTCGATATAGACGGAAAACTAAAATTCTCAACTGAAACGATAATCCAAATGTGAATGGAACCTCTCGTGACCTTTGACTGGTCGACGTCACCAGTCACGAGTGTGCAATGTCAGTCGTAAACAAGGGAATCCCGAAGACAATGGCGAACGCTGTTGTCGTTGACATGAGGTGTATTGCTTATGGCTGTGATAATAAAACCCAATAACGTTCACTCTATAATTAATTTCCGTTTGAAAATAACAGTTATTTTAAAACGAGAGGCTAATTCTTTTGTCGTGACAAATCCGAAATTACCGAAGAAAGTAGACGTAGAGACTGCACTCGCAGCAGAGAGCAAATAAGAGGGTGAGTCAAATTCTGATTATGATATCTCTCCTATTTATTTTGTAAAAAAGATATTTTGTATAAAATTATATTATGCTATTTTGGTTTTGTTTGGTATTCAGCCCCTTGATTCCAGGTATAGGGGCCTATAATAATCAGTAGGCTAATTCATTGAAGAGACTTCTTGTAATTTGTATTGCATTAAATTAAATGTTAAGAAAAATTCTTTCCTTTTTTACAGACCATTTTTTAACATGCTGGTGAAGAGAAATAAAAATCAAGTCCAAGACTCCACCACCACCACCAGAGACTATTGAAGACAATGTTGTAATGACAGTGCTGATGAACATTTAGATTTTTCAGTATAACTATAACTAAGTAGGCCTATCCATTGTGATGATACAAGGTAGATACAGTAGGGCCTACATAATTATAACCATGATTTTATGGTGTGGTTCCATGTCAGTGGTGCTTGACGAAAGGCCTGGCAAGATACAATATTTAGGTACTGTGTAGAAATTGGTGTGCACATTAAAGAACCCCTGAACAGTTTAAGCTAAAAATAAGAATACATGTGGGTCATAGCGCGGCTATCTGGGCAAAAGTTTCCATGTAACTCTTTGCGTGTTATTTGGCGAATGCGATCATCATTAGTCAGAATGGAGCAGGAAAGTAGGACGTTAAACCCCATTTCATTTAATAATTTTATGTACACTTCGATTTTCCTTGCCAGTCATACATTTATTTCTTTCCCAGTGAAAGTCACAATCTATATTGTGGAGTTCTGTGAGTCGTGACTAGAGAAGAATTCATAATATGTTCCCTTCTATATATCAAACTTGTATTTTAATGTGTAACTGTCAATATCTTTTGCAGGAATAATAGTTGAGAAAGAACATTTGCTGAACCTCTGTTCAAAGTGCCATATTTGTGACAGCCCATCACTAAAAAAAAAAACATTTATCTCAATATGGTACTAAATAGTAGGCCTACTCGCATGTGGTTGATTGATGTAATTATCATATGGGAATCCTGCAGATAAATAATAAAAAATCGTCTGAATACATATTGTTTTTATTCTCACTTAAATCCTACATGGCATTTTCTTATACAAAGTACAAAGGTCTCTCTGATAAATTTTTACAATTGGTACACTGTCAGCATTTTGTCTCCCCAACACCACCTGGCAAGCTGTCATTTAACCATGTTCAGTATTAATGTCTCCTGAAAATATAATTATACATATTGGTATATTATTTTCACTCAATATGGTTAATGTCCACTGCACAAGTTGGGTCATTTCAGGAATAACATACATACATATATGGTAGAATCTTACAGTGGTCTTTAGGTGTGGGAGGACCCAGTGCAAACGCACACAGTTAGGCAGGTAACAGTACAGAATCTGTACTACAGATATGTGTGTTAAACAATTTAATCATTAAACTAGCTGTTTTAAACATTGTTTAATTGTCTTTTCTAAATTTGAAATTAACATATTATGTTTAGGGTCAACAACACAAATTAGGTAATTTCATGAATAACGTAATATGGTACAATCTTAATCAAATAATTCGTTTGTTTGAAAAAATGTGATTCAAATTTTAAAAATGTGATTAAAAAAACCCATAATTATTTTTCCCTAAAAAATGATTACAATTTTTTTTTTTTTTGACAAGTAATAACTTGGTTAATGATTGTTTAAAAGAATCCATATCAAAGCCAAAAGACCGTTTGAATTTCAATTTGATATAAACACAATATTACTGATAGATAATTCAGGAAAGTTGAAATATAAATTGTAATGTAGATAATAAAGATAGGTTGCCAGGAAACAAAAGATACGCCAACAGCAGCTACATCGTCCGAGCGAAAGACAAGGGTTGACGCATTGGGAGGCATTTTCAAGAAATTTCTTACAGATCAGATTATTATTTTTGTCGTTTTAGGGTTCACAAGGTTCTACAAACTGAAACAAGGGCCTTAACTCTGGAAGCAATTTACAGTAAATTTTCAAATTTGACATGCTTTTCTTTTTACTAATTTAAATTAAAATAATGCATGTAACTGTTGGCGATAGAGCGTTCACAAGAAATTGTAGATGAAGGACGGGCGGATAGACGATGCCGACCGCAATATACATCCACATTTCCATGTGGACATATAAAAAAACTTACCATTCATTGTAGTGGAATCCAGACGACCGTTGTTGCGTGGTTGTTCAAGCCGTTGATATCTCAACTTTGAGCGTGAATTTCTGGCGAAATTTTCAGGCCATTTTCGACCTCAAGGTCAAATTGGCCTGTGAGCCCGGGGTCCCATCAGATGCCCCGGAGCACCGGAGTCGATAGATATTTAAGTTATCTTTACCCTTTCAGATGAACTTTACCTACCAAGGTCACATGGGCCATGATGCCATGTTGGAAGGTCAAGGTCTCATGGTCCTGACTTTATTAGATGGGCAACAACCGAATTACTTCCGAGGAGCATAGCAGGTCAAGGTCCTGACTTTTGGTGGGCAATTTTTAAAAAAATGAAGAGCATATGTGGGGTCGATCTATCGGGTCAACGAATCACAGATCGATAGGATGACATTTTTTGGGTAATATTCCCTGAGAAATTCATTAGCAGTTTTTTTTAGTGATGTGGTCCAAGGACAGATTACTGGCCAATCCCAAACTGCATCCGATAATCTTGGTTTTGCGGCTTCTTCAACTAAATCTAACCCTGGGAGGTGCGTGTTGACTTTAAAGGTCAAGGTCAAATGACCATTATTCGCCATTTTGTCGCTCTCTCCGGTCCACACACAAAATTTCAACTGCACCATGCGACACGTAAGGTTAGATTTAGTGGGGGTAGCCGTGAGGACTAGTTGTGCAGAAGAACTAAAAAAATTAGAAAAAATAATGATTGAAATAGGACGTTGTGGGACACTGGAACCTCAAGGGACCACAATTTGGGGCTTTAGAATAATGGGGCCAGATGGTGGGACCGTTCTGGGCCAGGGTCCTAAATTTCATACCTCTCAGACTTCTAGTTCCGAAATTTGGCCCAAAAAGACATAAAAGTGCACCTCACAGCTGCTTTTTCCAGGTTAAAGCTCAGGTAAGATGGCAAGGGTTCCGATCACCATTTTTAAGTGTCCGGGTGACTTTTCGGGATGTTTTCAGACGAGGGTGTGTGTCTGGGAATTGAATTTTTACCTAAGTTGCCGCCAGGGGCAGGTTATGCCAGCCATGGTCATTACCTTGACCCAAGAGACGGCCCTGTCACCAGGCTTGTGGGTCGTGACCTTGATAGTGACCTTGACATTTCTGGTCAAAGTCTGGATGGTACATGAAGTTTTGGGAATTTTTCAACCCCAAGGTCAAAGGTCAGCTCAAAGGTCAAGGTTTCATATAGAAGGTAATTGAAGTGTCCACCCATGGTTATGACTTTTGACATGCCACCTGGCCCTGGGGCCCAGCCAGAGGTCTCGCAGCCCCCAAGTTGGTCGATATTTTGGTGACCTTGACCCGTTTAGATGACCTTGACATACCTGGGTCACGTGGGCATAATGACATGTCGAAAGGTCAAGTCAAGGTGGTTCTGACTTAATTAGTTGGGCCCCTGGGGGGCAAAAACCGAAATATTTCCGGGGCCGCTAGCGGGTCAAGGTCACGACTTTTGGTTGACGATTTTAAAAAATGAAGAACAAATTTGGGGTCGGTTTATCGGGTTACCAAATCTCGAGTCGATCGGAAGACATTTTTGGGGCAAAATTCTCTGAGAAAGTCAAATAGATATCATTTTACTGCTGTGGTCCAAGGGCAGATAACTGGCCCTTCCCGAATCGCATCCGACGACCTTGAGGTCGCGGCCTCTTCAACTAACTCGACCAATGAAAGTCGCGTGGTGCTTTGACCCTTAAAGGTCAAGGTCAAATGGCCATCGTTGGCCATTTTGATCCATTCCCGGTCGCACCAGAAAATTGTCGATGGCAAGCCCCTCCCGCCCCTAAATCACTTTCCGTTAGGCCGCCTAATGGAAAGTGATTTAGGGGCGGGAGGGGCTTGCTTGCCTATTTACCAGACTTCCACCTAGAAAAAGGAGCTGCAGGGTCCCCTTTTTTGTGCTTTTTGGGCCAAATTCTCAACCCCAGAGACCCTTTGAGCCAATTGAGGCCTTTTGTTGCAAACAAAATCTAGATTTCACCCACTTCCGGTCATAGGGGTGACTTTTGAGGGGCCGGGCGTAACCAGGAGTCGATATACTTCAAGAATATCCAAACCCGCCGTCCCCCCTATCCACGTGGGTTCATGTGGGTGCTTACAGGCGGCAATATGGTGGGTTTTTTGTCAAAATTACACCCCCGCCCTTTTTGCAGGCCTACTAAAATGCTTCCTCCCCCCACCCAACTACTTAACGATGTTGTCCGTCTTTTACTATTTCCATTTGGATTTAGGGGCAAAGTGAGGTAGCCACGCGTAAAAATTATTTGACGCAAAACAAGGCGAGATAACTCCACAAAAAGAAAAAAAAAGGTATTGTGGATAACCGAGACTAAAACATACCCGTCATAGAAATAGCGAGCCTTTATGTCCCCATGAAGGCGGTAAAAACGGCATGCCGTTTACGGCCTTGAAGGCCGATTTTTTTCTTTGTTATTAGCCCCGTCAAGTCGGTAATAATATTGGAGCGGGTGGAAAAGTAAGGCGGGCCTACGCCATACAGTGTGTTATGGCCAGTTATGGGGGATTTATTCCCCGAACAATTTCCGCCCCAGCCTGCTTTTATTACGAATACTATCCGTCCTCGAGGGATATTTTACGTGCAGACAAATGTGTACACATGCTACGGCCACCTCTTATATCTCTTATTTTGAATTCCAACTATCCAACTGGTTGTTTTGGGTCCATATGTACACGGGGTCTCGCTGTTTCGGTCCTTCCGAATGACTAAATGATGTTCTTACAAGACTCTCGGGCCTAAAAGAACAACGAACCAAACCAATCGTGTAAATTTTATTTAATATTTAGTGTTGGTCATGTAGGCTGCAAATCGGTTTGCCATTGAAATAAGATATGTACCTATATTTTACCAAAGTAACTCGCCAGGCGCTGTGTGATTTTCAGTAATAATTGTAACAACATTCCCTTGGTGGTCATGAATATTTTATAAAGACTGAATTCAATTTTGGAATGATTTTTAACCGGACGTTATCAATCCATTTTAACATTTTTTTGTAAGCGCTTTACAGGTCAAAGTTGTTCATTATACTCACAATTTGTTCGGGATTCTTGTTCCTGGCATTGAAATAAAGGAATTAGAATAGCGATTTTACCCAGAACTACTGATCTTTTATTTCGATTAATCGGAAATTGAGAAAATAAATACAGCCCTTGTTAGCTGGTATTAGTAGATAACAAAGGTGGCCTTTGTTAGCTGTTACTGTAGCAGCTAACAACAGACCCCAGAGGCGCAGGGGCAGCCCTTGTTACTATTACTAGCATCTAAAAATGACTAATAACTTTCTACTACTAGCAGGCTAAAAATAGGCGGATCGGGTGAAAATGGTGTTTAACTAAAGATATGCCGAGTAAATGGAGTTAATATAGAAAACAATAAAACGTGTTTATCATTTAAGAAAACAGTTATTACTTAAGACAATTGAACCAGTTGACAACCGCATTTAATGAAGAAATCAATTTCTTAGTTCTGTTAGTTGTATTATTACATTTAGGTTCATTGTACAGGACTTAATGGTTATAGATTAATCTTTCAACTTTTAATGTCAGTCAAGGGTGTGTTATTACTCTCCCATATTGATCGAAAAACAAAGCACTTGTTAACTTGCATAAAAGGTGTTTGTCTCTAGAGATGGTATCCACACGTGCATCCAAAGTTAAAGTTAAAACTTTCTATATCTATACGCGATTATTTTTACGATCGTTTTAAATTTTCATCCCGTCTAATTCTGACATTTCCAAAGTAATTGTTTTAGCTCAATCACTCCAAATTGTAAAACATTATTTTACCAACTAACAAAGACCCTTAAAGACATAAAAAAAATTGCGTACAGGTTATTTGTTTGTATCTTAATTGGTTCTTGGCAACAGAAACAACTATTGTCTCTCCTGTATCGGATCGCTCTATTATTTTTTTCTCACAAACATTCATAGTATATATAGGCGAAAGCCTTAGCTGGAATTCGAATTTTCACAAGGAGTTACTGTCTATGGGCCTGTTGCTCAAAACTAAGTTGGATCGTTATCTTTCACGTGTTGTTTGTTAACGGCCCGTTGAATTTCTGTTGCTGGAAAGTCAATTTCATTATCCGTTAAAGTTAACGGGGCTTCCAGCAACAACCTTTCTCTCCGTTAAAGTTAACGAGTCGTTTACTTCATGTTAACACATCGTTAAAAGTTAACAGAGCTTTGAGTAACCGGCCCCACGTCAGTTTTTTTTTTAACTCGCTGGAATTGTTCGAGGGTTGCCTAACGATATTGATTGGCAGAATAATCATCTTCTACATTGGACGGTCAGAAAATCTGTTGATTTTTTAGAATGCACTATACAATGGATTACTCGTGAATTTTATATCTAAATAAAGCGTCTCTACAATATTAACCCATAATTCATGAAATAAAAATACACACTCCCAAAATTATTAAGTAAACAAACAATGAAGTAGGATAAATATATTGAGGCCTGATGAAAACTGGACGTGCTGGCTGAAATACCACTGATTTGACTGGAAGTGCTATTTGAAATACAGAACTTCTTTGACTGGATGAGCTGACTGGAATACACCACTTATTTGACTGGACGTGCTAGCGGAAAGGCACTACCGGGAATTCTCGTATTTAAGCCCTGCCGTTATTACGCCCGTGGGCTTAATAACGGGTTTAAATTTATTTTAGAGTGGTCTTCTTATTAAATTTTCAAACCCAATGTGTTAACATGGTTCACGTCGAATTGTTGTGGATTATACTGTTAGTGCCATGAGAGGGTTTCACATCTTTAAAACTCATTGGACTCGATTTGCAGGTGACATCTAAGACACTAAATATTATAGAGGGGTAGATTATAGGCAGTCACTTAGAATTGGCTAAATGCACGTGGCAGCCTTTTCAGATTAATATCCCTTGATATAATCTTTAGTTCATTGTTTTAAAATAAATTAATCACCCTCATAAATTAAGTTGGCTACCATGTTGAGAGAGTTATGTCTACCAATACTGTATTTCCCAAATGAAGCAGAACTAAAGGATTAACTAAAACAATAGATGTCAATTAGGCTTGAAGCACTCGGACCAGGGCAGGTTTAAACCCCATGTGACCGCAACCGACTAATCAGGTGTCTTCGATGAGTTAATCCTTAACCTGTCTTTAAATACGAATGTTGGACTCAGCTTCTTCACAATACAGTATTGGAACTTAAACTCTCTTCTGTTTTAATTCAAGGAACGCATAAAACAAATTACTACGGCGTATGACACGAACACGCCCCTTTAAAATTGGTGGAGTATTGCCTTTAAAGAGACCGTATGAATCGAGATAATCAAGAAACAGGAGCGACACCAGACAACTATAAAAACAAAATTTTAACACGAAGTGCTACCGCATCTACGTCATCAACGACGAGTACAAATACAGTGGTGCAAAGTGCATCACAATCATCAACACAAACCAACAGTCAAAACAGGACAATGAATTAAGTTCACTTTACCATTTCAACTTTTCATGAATTAAAGTCAGAAAACGCTACACTTTGGCTCAAAAATGTGGAATTATATTGTTCTATGCAATCATTAGACGATGACCGCCAATTACCAACAATTATTTTACATCTCCGCGACGGTGCAAGACTGTGGTACGATAATCTTGAACCACGTGTGCAACATGACTTAAAACTGTTAAAAGAACAATTTCTTAAATCATATCAACCAAGTACATTTGTTGATATGAGAGTGAACGCCCAAACAAACGGTGAAACTTGTGAGATGTTTTTAAATCGTGTAGAAAAAAAGTATCACTACACAAATATGGACGAACGGGTAATCATGGGCTTAGCTATTGAAGGACTTCTACCCAACATTAAAAGTCACGTAGTGCTACAACAGCCATCCACATGGCAAGAACTGAAAAGTGCGTGCTATCTCGTAGAAAACACAATTCCTACGCAACCCAATGTATCTGTGGTGACCCAGGACATTAATAAAGATATCATTGGCGCTATAGCAGAAGGCGTGGCCAAGAAACTAAGGCACGAAAATGAACAATTTACGCACCACCCTACACAATATTATGAACAAAGTGATCAGGTACAAGTACCTGATAATCATTACGAAGTAAATTATACTTCACACCAGTACCGCCAACCAAATCGTCAGGTACAAGAATTTACCGGACACCAGGGACAACACCAAACTTATTTCCATCTACCTCCAAGACAGAGCAATTACCATTCTAGAGGCAATGGTTACCAACAGAATTCATCATATCATCAATCTCATCGACATGATAATTACCAGTCTAGAACCAGTGGTTACCAAACCAATTCTTCATATCCATGCCGATATTGTGGTGAGTAATGTTCTCCTATTAAACCATGTGAAGGACCAAATTATTTCTGTACACACTGTAAACGTCCAGGCCATCATATTAATTTTTGTAATAATAAGAAAGCTGGTCGACGTCCATTTACGCGCCCATAGGATAAGGCGCCTGTCTCTAAAGCCCCGTTTACATGACGACATTTGCACACGTGCAAATCTTTTGCATATATGCAAAATTACTCATGTATGCAAATTTCGTCATGTAAACGCATTTACATACATGTGTAAAAATACTGCAGGTGCAAATTTGCACCTAGTCTTGACCAGATGCAAAAGTATATTTGCATATATGCAAAAGTATTTAGGGTACGTATTTGTGCAGATTGTGTCATATAAACGCTCAGCAATATTTGCATATGTGTGTATATCTCATTATCAGTTGCATTATCGCTAAATATATGATGTTGAGTGGTGTTTTGGGTAAAACAAATACGTCATTAGTAGTCTGTCAATAGTCAGCAACATGTCTTGAGGTAAAGGCGGTCGCAAAAGTCGCGGAATCGCATGGGATGATGAAGCAACTAGGGCTTTGATAAGTATACCAGTCATTTGACCTTGGCTTCATCCACGCGTCTCTGTCATGAGACATTCCTATGATAATTGCAGCACTAAGTTTACATGGAAAGGTTCCTTGACGACGAATCCTTGCTATCCACTCCATGACTAAATGGCATCTAAACACTTTATTACATATTTACTGTGAATGCTTATATAACATGTGAACGCTTAACAAATATACTTTTGCATACGTGAGTAATTAATAGATATATGCAAATATGTGTATTATTTCGTCATGTAAACGGGGCTTTAGAATACTTGGAACAGGCATACCAACGAAAACGAAAAATTAATTTCACTAATTGCACCTATTGACGATAACGTACTGCACATTAATATTAATAAAATTGAAGTAAAAGGCATTTTAGATACTGGAGCACAAATTTCCTGCATTTCTCAACCTTTGATACATTCTTTGGGTTTAGGAAATCTCCCTATTGACAAATCGAACTATCACAAAGTAATAGGAGTTGGAGGTGAGAAACACATAATTACAGGCACAGTCATAATTCCGTTCAGAATAAGAGACATTACGTATACAAATACGTTTTACATAATGCCATATTTGCACCATTCTCTGATATTGGGTATGGAATTCATAAAAAAATGTAAACTTAAATGGAATTTCGAAAATGGCACTCTATTTCTTGAAGACAAGATTGACGATTCCATTGACGGTTCTAACACCACGCCTGATTCCCATGAACAAAAGACAGAAAAACAATGCTTCATGGGTCTTGTAACGACGCAATCTTCCATTAGAATTGGTGCCATGGGTGAAACTGAAATTCCTGTTCGGCTCACCAAAGCACCAAGAAATTGTCTGGCACTATTGGAACCGTCTTCAAGATTAAATAAGTTCAATTTAGCAGGAGCGAAATGCCTAACCAGAATTTTGATGATGGGAAGTCTGTCTTCCGACTTCTTAACCCAACGGACAAACCAATTCAGCTGGCAAAGAACCAAGTCTTAGCCTATGCCACAGAAGTTCAGGATGGAGATATTCAAGACAACATAGATGATGAGAATTCTAACTCTACTTCGGACATACAGTTAACTGCTAAATCAGTGCCAAATTCTATCCCAAGTTCAGGTGAGATTCACTTTGATTTATCCGATTCAGACTTAAACGAAGGCCAAAAAGAAACTCTTCGGAAATTCCTACAAGGACAGAGGCATGTATTCGCAACTGATTTGCATGAGCTAGGCAAAACAGATATCTACAAACAATCCATTGATACAGGCGACGCGCCTCCCGTTAGAATGCAATTCTACAGACAGTCTCCTGAAATACGAGCAGAATGTTCACGACAAACCTCAGACATGTTGAAGTCAAACATTATTCGCAAGAGCAATTCCTCCTGGAGGTCACCGGTTGTCCTAGTGAAAAAGTCTAATGGTGAGTACAGATTTGCTGTGGATTATAGAAAACTTAACAACATCACAAGGGGTACCTTCTTTCCACTCATACGTCTTGACGATGTGATAGACTGTATAGGACAGGCCAAAGCCAACATATTCACTGTTCTCGATTGTGCTAGTGGCTTCTGGCAGATTGAAATGGACGAAAATTCCAAGCACAAAGCTGCCTTCATCACGACCGATGGTGTTTTCGAGTGGCAAAGAATGCCGTTTGGGCTTAAAACGCGCCAATGAGCTTCCAGATGGTAATGTCAGACATACTAAAAGAAATGAATTGGCAATATGTCTTGGTATACGTTGACGATATAATAGTTTTCTCCAAGAATTTTGACGAACACCTTCAGCACTTGCAAAGCGTCTTCAACAAACTGTCTAATGCAGGAATGACACTCAAACCTTCGAAATGCAAGTTTGCTGCAAAACGCGTAAGGTATCTTGGTCACCTTTTCTCCGCACAAGGAATTGAAGTCGATCATTCAAAAACAGAAGCCATTCAAACTATTCCACTCCAAAATCCCAGTCAGATGTCCGTTCTTTCTTAGGCTTGTGTAACTATTATAGAAAATTCGTCAAGGATTACTTTAAGATAGCTAATCCTCTCAATCAGCTGCTCCAAAAAGACATTGAATTTATCTTCTTTGATTGGCATTTAGTAATTGAACATATTAACACAAGGTACAATTTTATGGATACACAATTACTGAGTTTGATACTAAGCGACGTTTCGACGGCGATGCTCTCGTCTTTATCAAGCAATGATACAAATTTGTGAATAGTGTAGGCAAATATATACAGAATATGCAACAAAGATAAAATCAAATACAATTAAAGGTGTATCATTGCTTGATAAAGACGAGAGCATCCTCGTCGAAACGTCGCTTAGTTTCAAACTCAGTAATTGTGTATCCATAAAATTGTACCTTGTGTTAACATTGAATTTAGGTGGTCTGACGACTGTCAAACGGCATTCCAAGCTTTAAAAATTAAATTAATGTCAGCATACCCAGATGCTCCAGGCTATGCCATCGGATTTATACTTGGTCAAATAGGTGACAATGGCTTAGAACGAGCTATTCATTACGGTGGAAGATCCCTTACTCAGCATGAAAAGAAGTGGTGTGTATCTGAACAAGAATGCCTTGCTGTTCTAGAAGGCATTAGAAATTTTAATGTCTATCTAACAAACACCAAGTTCACAGTCATCACTGACCACAAAGCCCTTACATCACTAAAGACCTTGAAAACAACGGGTAATAGTCGTTTAGTTCGGTGGGCTTTAGCAATTCAAGGGTACGATTTTGAAATCGTTCACAAACCCGGTAAAAAGAACATCAATGCCGATGCGCTTTCTAGCAGAATTCAGATTCCCGAAATAAACTGCGTTGCAGCAAGTCCACATAAAAGGTATGAAACTACTTTTACCTATGAAGGGGACCTGGATGAACCTTTCGTAGGACATATTTCTACTTTTCAAGATCAGCTTTCCGACAACAAAATAGCAGACGATCAACGTCAATGCCCTGATTTTAAATATATCATCGATTACATTGAAACCGGGTCAATTCCCCCAGAATTCTCAGAAGGCGAGGCAAAAGGTTTATCTGCTAAAGCTGGTCAGTACGATATCAAAAATGGAGTTCTGTATCATTTTTACCAACCAAGAAGAAAGAAGCCAAAACCAGAAGAAAACCTAATCTACCAGTTAGCCTTACCACGACACTTCCGTAAGCAGGCGATTAAGGCATACCATGATTCAATGGCTGGAGGTTGTCACAGAGGACGAAATGGAACACACACCACACTGACACAAAAATATTACTGGCCTAAGATGTACCAGACAGTCGAAGACTACGTTTCCAAATGCGAGACATGTCAGCGGATAAAGCCAGGTCGTCACCAACGTATTCCCCTTACCCCAATGCCTGTTAAAGAACCGTTCTCTCGCCTCCATATTGATTTTATTGGGCCATTACCAACAAGCGAAGGTGGTTTCAAACATGCTCTTCTGATCGTTGATGCCTATACGGGTTGGACAGAATGCTTCGCCACAAAAACTCAAGATGCACCGGAAGTTGCACGCATTCTATATACCGAAATATTCACAAATTTACCGAAATTTACCCAATCTTGTTATTCATTGGATATAACTATCATCTTTCACTTTCGTATACTTTCATCCCTTACATGGCTTCTTTTTATCATTGGACTAATTCTTCTTCCAACTGCGTCTCCCAAGGTCATGCAACGTATCAACTATGGTGTTCTTTTCAAGCCTGCGCGTGCCAAGACCGTGACATTCGGTGTGGACAATTGGATTCATACATTTGAATTATCCCTTTCAAGCGTTCCAGCCATGCCAGCAGACGTACATTGCCAACACCGTAACGACACGTGTGCCTTCATCCAACAGATTATTCAGACATTGAACCAAATAAAGGCCCGGACAGCTTCTAACCTAAATAATACGAACATTCAGACCAAGAAGCTCATCCCGGAGATAATATCCGTAACAAAGGTTAGATCCAAACGAGCAATTCTCGGATTCATTGGCCAAATCTCTCGGAGTCTATTTGGCACGGCTACAGTAAAGGATGTTGATCTACTAGCAAAACATATTAATGCTTTATCGAGGCAAAATCAAAAGATCGCACAGGAATTGACCCAGCACGCCGATCACTTTTCTTCGTTTATGTCAACAGTGGATCATCGTATCAACAATGCGATACTGGGCATTAAACAAAACCATGATACCATATTATTTGCAACGAATAACATCCAAACAACCTACAACAATATGAGAGAAACATTTGTTGCAATGTCCCATTTACTCACTGACCAAATGCAACAGGCCACGATAGGGAATGCTTATGTTGAAGATCTTAAATTAGGTATTCATTCACTTGCACAAAATAAATTGTCGCCATTAATAGTGCCACCGCATACATTGCAACGTACTCTCCATCAAATCCACAATTTGATCACGAGGAAATACCCTCAATTTAAGCTTCTTCAACCACATGCTCAGTACTATTATTCTAATGCCCAATTTATTCTTTCACGTAACCACAGTAAACTATATATATCATTAAAAGTGCCGATAATAAGCAATACTCATCATCTTAAATTATATGAAATTGTGTCTCTGCCTGTACCAATCAACGCCTCCTCCTCTCATGTGACTCAACTCTTGGACTTGCAACAATATTTTGCCATATCTCACGATCACCAGCATTATGTTTCTTTTAACTTCAAACTTATTCAGAATTGTGAAGGTATAGACAACCTGTAGTGTGTTAACAAGCTGGCACTGTGTCATCGTGTGAGCTCTCACTCTTTTTAGACGATAAGCATGGGATTAGAAACTTGTGTAACTTCAGATTCCGAATGAATTCTTTGCCTAGCACTGTGTTAGAGTTAACGCCCTCTTCTGTTATACTGTATAACACCCCACTTATAGTCATAAACTGTGTTTCCGGTCAACGCATGGTTAAGGGTTGTAAATTTTGTGTCTATACCATGTAAATGTTCAATGTCTACCCAGGAGTTCTTTCTAGCCGAAAGTCTTTGAAATTGTGTTGATAATACAACAGGAACAACAAGGCTCCATCCTGTAAATCTCGCTTTACTTCAGTATTTCTTCTCCGACGCAGAACTTTTTTCTGTGGCAGGAGATACAACCTTTCCCGCACCTATTAACGTTACTAATCTACCACAATTTCATATTTACCAGCATCAATTCTCATCACTAATAGCTGATGATAACGCAAATCATCTGAGTCTTAAACGCATGGTAAAACGCGCAAAACATGATTCCATTATATTCAAATCACTTTCGGAATCTATGATTAATAATGATGTTCCAATCGAGTCATCATTCTTTGATAATAAAAGTATTCTTGTTATCGCATCAATGACATTATCTGTACTTTGTTCTTTGGCATGTATCTTTATATTTTGTAAAATGCGCACAATCACAACAGCACTTGTATTAGCCAAGAAAGTCCAAGCCTCATCTGAGCTACCGTCATTCGATTACAAATTCCATGCGTCAGATACTACAGAAGACCTGGCTAACTCTTCGGATACACCATTGGATCATTTTGGCATAGTATCGATCCTTTTGTATTGCATCATTGTTATGATGCTTTAATGATGCTTTTATATAAATTATATTTTAAACGTAAGTCGCACCTTAAGTTACTTTTAGAGGTAACATCAGGCTCAGAGTGTGTTACCATCCCGATTATTCACCTCCCACTATGTCCTTCATACTACACATTTAGTCACCCTTCATATATTTCTAATCTAAGAGTCTCAAACTCCCTTTGACCTTATCTAACCCTCGACTATCTTAACCTCCAGTATATTATTATATTAACAACATCACCAATACATCACACCCTGTAACTAACCGCGTAAGGACCTCCTTATCACAGGCGTATATAAGTTGACGCGAATCTTAAAACAACAATTTAATGTCTACATATTGGTCGCACATCAAAATTATCTGTACGCCCTGGATCATAGTTCACAAAAACCTATGTACAGTGATAACTTTGGGCATATGGTACCTTCACAGGGTCGAGAACGGTACTTCAATCTTAATTTACATTTCATTATTATTATTATTATATTTTCATGTATATATTTACTTGTATTTTTGGTTTTACTTGCTTAGCTTTTGAGGGCAAAAACGAACATTGGAGATATTATAGAGGGGTAGAATTGGCTAAATGCACGTGGCAGCCTTTTCAGATTAATATCCCTTGATATAATCTTTAGTTCATTGTTTTAAAATAAATTAATCACCCTCATAAATTAAGTTGGCTACCATGTTGAGAGAGTTATGTCTACCAATACTGTATTTCCCAAATGAAGCAGAACTAAAGGATTAACTAAAACAATAGATGTCAATTAGGCTTGAAGCACTCGGACCAGGGCAGGTTTAAACCCCATGTGACCGCAACCGACTAATCAGGTGTCTTCGATGAGTTAATCCTTAACCTGTCTTTAAATACGAATGTTGGACTCAGCTTCTTCACAATACAGTATTGGAACTTAAACTCTCTTCTGTTTTAATTCAAGGAACGCATAAAACAAATTACTACGGCGTATGACACGAACACGCCCCTTTAAAATTGGTGGAGTATTGCCTTTAAAGAGACCGTATGAATCAAGATAATCAAGAAACAGGAGCGACACCAGACAACTATAAAAACAAAATTTTAACACGAAGTGCTACCGCATCTACGTCATCAACGACGAGTACAAATACAGTGGTGCAAAGTGCATCACAATCATCAACACAAACCAACAGTCAAAACAGGACAATGAATTAAGTTCACTTTACCATTTCAACTTTTCATGAATTAAAGTCAGAAAACGCTACACTTTGGCTCAAAAATGTGGAATTATATTGTTCTATGCAATCATTAGACGATGACCGCCAATTACCAACAATTATGACACGTATGACACGAACACGCCCCTTTAAAATATGACTATTATAAAAAGAACCAAAATGTTTGTCAGTTTTTTTTGCTCTTCGAATTTAAGCCCTGGGCTTAATTTAAGTTCAAAATTAAGCCCAGGGATTAAATACGAGAATTCCCGGTGCTGACTTGATCGCAAAGTAGCCCCCCAGAAGAGATAAGCCTCTGAATGCCTTCTGATGGGCCCTTCTTCATATTGTATCTAGTGGCTCTGATACTCATGCCTTGTTATTTTTTAAAAGCCACATATTTTTGTTATGGATGATGTACATATCATAAAATCGGGATTTCCTATATTCTGTCGAATTCCAAGTTTAGTTGAGAGAATCGATATGTGGTGCGTTTAGCAGATCTTGTAAACATTTTTCTCGTGTGTTATCTTCGTGATCTGTACTTGTTCCCTTCAGAATTGCGAAGGTTTTGAGAAGTGGGACGTTTTTATCTTACCACAGTATATATGGTGGGTATATCCATTGTCTCAGTGTAACAACTTAATCGTAACAATTGATATTGTATATTACTGTGTGAACCGACGCACCCATTAGTGGTAGCAGATGGTGGAGAAAACCCACGAGATGGTAGGCCTACGATCTTACTCCTTGTCACATACAACTGGGGATTCGATACCACGCCAGACATTATGATACTGCGCGCTCGTGCTAACTATTCAGCCCTCCACCCTGGAAACAGAGACGCGACTTGAGTTGAGTCGAAGGGTTTGTTGCTTAATCGAGATTTTACGTCCGCTTCCAGCTAGTCCTGGCTGTTATGAGAAAACCATTTAATCCTGGCTGCCAGACATGCACTGACAAGATATTGATATTTATGCGAGATAACCAATACATAACCTTACTGAGTTGCACCTTTATTCCTAGTATAATAGATAGATCATATATATGTCCACTATTTTACATTCATTTGCTTTTATACAATTATATGTTACAATATAATGAAATAAACAATGGAAAACAGTCAGTGCATGTTTCGAAGTCTAATGTACGTAATATTACCTGGGATAACAGAAAGACAATCACACAGACAGGGAATATGTAATAATAATGTTTTAATGAAAAGTCTCCGAGATATGTAAGTAAGTATACTTTTAAAATATCAGTTATTTCCCCTGGGATGAGCAATAATAATAATGGCAATTTGGTTTACTTTCTACGCAATACAGAATCACGACAAACCGATGTTAGTGTTACGTAAACGGTCTAAATGTTATAGTTACGCAACACTAGTTTTACGCGTTAAACGGTGCGTGTCACCATTTTAATTTACGCTCCATGCGAGTGACTACACAGAGAACAGCACCTAATTGATTTTAAAACTATTAACACTCAATTGCTAATGGTAAACTTACATTGAATTCTAAGGACATGTTTAACCTTTGTGGCGGCATCAGTCGTAGCTGGTTGGAGGCACAAAGCTGGGGCAAAGTCCAAGGTTAAGGGCTTGTCCGAAATAAAAGGAAATTGTCAAACGAACGGCGTGAGTGAATCGAAGTGAATAAATATTGTTGTCGCGTTGAACCTGAGGTTAAAAAAAACCCCACTTCTCAAGTGGTTCACGTATAATTGTTTATAGTTGGTTTACAGCAGGGTGATTCGGTAACAAATAACTCGGACTCTATATAAGTTTATGACTGTGTGGGAATGTTAGATTTAGCCACATTAGAAGGTACTGATTACCGAAACATATCACAAATATATTGTTGGGGGGGGGGGCAAATACCACCGCCCCGCCTCCTACCAAATTTTGAGTATAGTTCAAAGGGTGGTTGAATTTATTTGAACAAAATCGATAAACATATTGTTCATCGATAACTGTATAGTCCTGATAGACTTGAACTGTACAAACAGTGGCCATAAGGCATTCAATATTCTATAGATTCTATGTTAACCCATAGATCGTATATATAATAGTAATACAGTTCTATGGTTAACCGATCCGTCGTAAATTACTATGGAGGACTGTTGAGGCCATTTTACAATTTTGACTTCTCGCCGCTAAATCCTTTACACGAAAGTAAAAATTCATTCTATATTTTACCGTTAACTGGCTTACAAATATTCTATAGAGCTTCTGTTATCTGTTGTATATAGGATATTTAAAAAAAACCTGTTCACCGGCGTATCGGATGCTATAAAATATATTAAAGATACATTGTGGAAGATTTGATAACGAGTTGGCAGTTCTCACTACAATAGTTACAAACTAGCTAATGCTGAAAATTTCAGTCAAATTAATTCACTATGAACTTAGAACTAAGCGAATGAAAGGTCCCCTTTGCCTCGGTAATCATTACTAAAGTGGGTGAGACAAAACTAGTAGTCTCGGTTATCCATTTAATCGGTAAATCACGAAGGGAAAATATTGCAGCAAATTGAACTACAATCCAACAAAAATCTCATGCTAACCTCGACACAGAGAGTTGATTATTGTCTGGATAAGTTAATTAAAGGGACTATCCCGATAAGAACGGAGTCTCAAAAATAAAAGTCCGAGTATTTATGAAATTTATGGACCAAAATATAGAGGCATGGTGTATATACCTTGGCTCAAAGTTTCAGCTCAAAATATTGAGTCGTTTGGACGTGAACGTCAACACTGCTTATCCGGACACGTAACCCTTTTAAGATTTCGGGTCAATTTTTTCATTGGGTGACCTGCTAATCGATTCCCGTTTCTTGAGAGGTCTATCTATACAGTGAATGACCCATGTACTGTACTTGATAACAAAAGCTAAATTTCAGCTACGTATTATTTTTATAGAAAAAAGTCTGGTTTTATCCAGATACTGTATAATACAACGGTCTCCATTTCCATATGAAGACTGTCAGGTTTAAGTTACTTACATAAATGTCGGGTTAGTTGGTCAGTCTTGGGTAAGGGGTTTTAACACAAAATTAAGCAGTTTTATTACCCAAAAAGTTATCGGGATTGGCCCTTTAATGTCTAATTAATAGTTTTTATAACATTTCAGGCCTAAAGAAAGACTTACACTAGGCCGATTTTGCTCTTGTATGTTTAATCGACGCATAGGGTGCTATAAATATTCTATGCAGGGGTTTTATTAACTTACCTATGGGGCGCAATAGAATATCCTACATATTTTATTTTTCTGTTCACCGACCTATAAAATGTCTACGTTAGACGGTGATTGTTATGGTATAGACATTATCTATAGTTTCACTGACATATCTAATGCTTTAGACATTCAGTATTCTACAGGGTTTCTGCATATTTTTATATCATATCGGCTATTTACATCCGCTTTATGACATCTTATATAGTACCAGGGGCGGATCCAGGGGGGGGGGGGGTCCAAACCTCACCCTACTCGGCTACATAAAAAAACAACAATGCTTTGCATCAATGAAATTACATCACAAATTGATACAACCAGGGGCGGATCCAGGGGGGGGGGGGATCCAAACCCCACCCTGCTCAGCTACATAAAAAAAATAATAATGCCTTGCATCAATAAAATTACATTACAAAGGGATCTTACATCATTATAAAAATGATTTCTCTGTTTAAAAAGCTGAATTTGTATGTAATGTAGAGACGATGATGGCAGATTTCCTTAACTGAAACCTGGTAAACCCTCTCCTGCAAAAATTCCTGGATCCGTCCCTGAGTACATATACAGGTATTATACATAATGAAGTCATATTACTTTACAGACAAACTATATATTGTAGAGCTTCTGTTAACCGGTGTTTGTTAAGATTCACAACATTCTATATTCTACGGAGCTTCATCTATCCGGCGTACTTATATGCATTTTATAGACGCGTAGATTAATTGATATAAGTTTATTGCACCACACTGTTAACATGTACCGTTTAATTGTCCCCATCCCGTTCGCAAATATTGTAAGAGTATGGAATACATTTGTACTAAGGTCGTGGTCCCCCTAGATGTCACAATTTTTTTTATCGGATTTTGAAGAAACTCGGTAGGTTCCTTTTGATATTCGCACATCTCGGACCACAACTTGCTGGGTTATGACCCCTGATCGTACGATTGTTTTTATCCAATTTAAAAGAAAACGCGTTTAAATATATCACCGTTACACCATAATGACAAAATGGCCACTCCACGTACGTAAATAGTGTAAAAAAATATGTAATACCAAGATAGTGGGCCCTCTAGAATATTCCAAAGATCTCGGTTCCTTTCGATACTTGTGCAAGGACTCAATAATTTAATGATACAATATCTTTAATTGTATGAAGACAGAAACATAGCTTCAATGCATCATTTGACATTTATTATCCTAAACCCAAAACGACTCAGTGACTTAATATCTTTATGAAACGATAAAATCATTTATTCAATGTACAAAGAAAAAAAAATTAAATGCATCCTTAGACGTTTATCGATCTGAAACCAAACTGATGTTCCACATAAGTAGATACACTTACGCATCCGAATCCTTTCTTTGAGAACAATAATAAGTATTGACTAGAAATAAAACATGACTTGGGTGGTAGTTTTTGAATCTTGAAGACTTGATTTAACATGTATGAAGTGGTAGAATTCTAAACATAAAAAGCAGCTTAATAATAGAGTTTATCTATTGAACTGAGTTAAAACGAAGATTGGTATGTCTGGGGTTTCAAAGTGAATATCAGAGAATATATACATTTTTTTTTATTAAGTCTTTGGTTGTTGGCGGCAGGAATAGTAAGATACGTCTTTATGTTAAAGCGAGATACACAACTTTGTTTGACCAAAATTTTTTATTTGATCGAAATGTTAAAGGAGCTAACATGGGGGCCCTAGAAATTGACACAAATGGGTCGCAACGCATATACATGTAATACTGTAATATGAATGTATATAAACTGATTTACATTCAATGATTTCCGTTTTTACTCTAGTTTCAAATCAGTTGTGTTCCGCGAAATAAGCCAACAGTGTCAATCGAATGCAAATTTCTAGCGACTGGTTATTCCAGTCAATATTCGCCGTTTGATTTGGTGCAGTGTGTCTAGCCTCGTTCCCCGATTCCCTTGCTAGAGAACTGGGGCTGAAACGCATTACGGTACACGATTCGTGTACCAATGGTAAAATGTTTATTTTGTCTTAAATATTGGATATCAGAAGCCCATCTTTTTCCGGTAAGATCACAGCATCAATGTTGATTTAAATTGACAAATAATTCGTGTTTTCAAAGTTGAAGATATTGGATGGTATTGAGCTTAGAGACTTAGCTACTTTAAATTCAAACAACAATCTGTTTGCCATGTGAACGATCTAAGAAAGGTATCGAACAGGGCATAACATTTCGTCCACATTTCACCTCATTTCGTTCTCATTTCATATGTGTCAACGATAACTGGACGCAATTCGCATTGCTTTGTATCATAATGTGATTTGAATCAACTCCGATACCCACACCATCTACTGGCAATCCAGCCCATGATGACATTCCCCCATGCCTGTACAAAACCATGTTCCCGGGGCAACGACCACAGGTTTTACGATAAGACTTGGTTGAGTTAAAGGAGATGAACCTTCTGTTGATGTGTGCTCGGTCAATTATACCGCTGTAACTTTTAATAATACGCCTTTGTCCAAATTGTATGTTTTGTTTGCTCCTCTTGACTCTCGTCACCGTTAGTCTCGTTTATATGACTTCTTGTTCCCCAAATATCATAGAAACCGTACACATTGATGAGCACGTGCCGTCATTGACAATTCTCATGTTACTTGTTGCCTTTTTCATCCAGGCCTATCCTAAGATGGCAATCCACTGTTGAAAATCTCAGAAATATTACTGGTCTTTAATTTATAAAACTAAATTCCCCCAAAATGTTTATATTTCAAACAAAATAGGATATAAACCCAATTTCAAGATCATGGTAAGGGTAAATTTAGGCTATGCCGTTAATGAGTTACATAATATCAATACTCAGGCTTGTCGTTCGGATAATAAGTGTCTGGTGGATCGAAACTGGTATTACTCCATGCTCATTACATCGGAAAACATACAAGTTAGAAGCATCGGGAAATATGAGTATAGATTGTTTTTCGCAGGAAATTATAAAACCTTTCAATAAACCAGTCCTCGTAAACGATAGCATATATGCGAGAATAATATAGTGAGCGTTCTTCCTTCAGGTAAATCTATACATTATGGTAAATAAGTTTACATGATACGGACACTGGCTTCGTAGAAGTCACGATACAAAAACAGATCTGAGGAAACAAAACCACCGGAAATACAAATCGAAATGTAATTTAATCAGATTGTTGTACACGACTTATTGGTATCAAAAGAAATCTCTTGAGAATGGCTATCAAATTAAAATTTGATGATTGTATTCCGATCTTCTTTTTATACGCCCACATTTTCATGTGGACGTATTATGCCATCGCCCCTGTCCGCGCAAAACGTCCACAATTTGTTTGTGGACTCTCTACAGGTCACAATTCTTATCCGATTTTGACGAAATTTGAAATATAAGTTTATCCCCATAAGATCCTCGGCTGCTTTCGAAAGTGGCATGTATCGGATCGAAACTTCATGGATTATGGCCCCTGATTGTACGACATATCACCTTTTTTTTTAGCTTGTGGACCCTATAGAAGTCACAATTTTGAACCGATTTTGATCAAACTTGATACATATGTTTATAACCTAAAGATCTTGGTAAATATTGATATTTGCGCATAGCGGATCGTAACTTCCTAAATCATGGCCCCTGATTGAACAAAAAATCGCCTTTATTAGCCTGTGGTCTCTCTGGAGGTCACAATTATTACACTTATAATCAAGGTTCATTTCGAATTTTATGAACATCGGACTGAAATGGCGACGGCATAATACGTCCACATGAAAATGTGGGTGTATAAAAATATGATATATCAAGGTCGTAGACCCTGTAGAGGTCACAATTTTAATCTGATTTTGATGAAACTTTAAATGCATGTTTATAATCCAAAGATCTTGGTTCCTTCCGATATTTGCGCATATCAATTTATAACTTCATGAATTATGGTGCTTGATTGTTGGAAAAATCACTTTCTTTTTAGCTTGTTTTCTATCCATCTCTCGAAAATGTGGGCGTATCCTGCCTGGCAGCCACTGGTTCAATTATCTGTTCCACTAGAAGAAACTGTTAATCGTTAAAACCATTCTAAGCCAAAGTGTTTATTCAATGGTTAAAATCATTCAGGTCAATCGATATGAATAAAATGGAAGATGTTTGTATGTAGGCGCACCCATCAGGCCTCAACGCCGCCATCCTCCCCCATAAGTATGGCCTCCGGAATGATTTAGCTTATGATTTATGAAGGTCCAAATCTGAGTGTGTCTGCAGTCCAACTGTGTTACTGCAATATGCGGTTAACGTGAGATAACTCTGTTTATTATGGTAATTAATAATAATAACAGAATGTAAGCTAGCGCAAAGGCGTGCAAAAAGGAAGATGGCGGGGAAGCAGATACTCTTAATGTCTCCTTCTCAAATGCTTTTGCTACATACTTATATAGCAGTGTTTAAATTTCATGCACGCTTAAAGAAACAGGATGACCAAGGCCAATGATACATTAATGTTGAATATTTATCGCAGTTAAGAGACATTATCAACCACGTCAAGAAAATAAATATACTTGGGCTTGAATAACCTCACGAAAAGAGGCACAAATTGAAAGCTTACGTATACATCTTGACGATGATTATGCAGATTCGCCTCAAATTTGCTATACAATCTAAGTGTTTTATGATTGTATTGTGTGATATAACGTCAAAACGCAAGCTATTATTTTTATCAAGCGACGAAAACATCCAAGCGATAGTGACTCTTGTTCAGCTCCTTACAAAAAATATAGTAATATCGGTGCTGAAAACCACTTGAGTTCAGATCGTTATTACTGTAGCACCGGCATATCTTTGAAGGCACGTTTGGTGCTTTTCATGAAGACAAATATCAGGTGTTTTCTTATGTTGCGGTGTTATTTACTTTTTATCGACTTGTTTATCCGATTGAAACGATAAAATCCATTATATACTATGTGGAACACGGATCCAGTAGGACGATGATTTTTACTTTATTCTCCAAAGATCGGGTTTATAAGTATGTAACCGATTGTAAACTTTGTTAAAGGCTGAAATGAAACATTGCATGTTAAACTGAAATCATGATGGTTTTGATGTTTTGCCATCGATAGATCTATTCTCAATACAAGATGAATAAGATGTCGTATTTTCGTTTTCTGAAACTTAACTTATCAAAGATTTCGATCTAAATGAAAACAAAAAAGACATTTTCAATGAATGATAAGCATCTTCATTTCTAAAGTAGACACATTCGATTTTAAAGGTAATCTATGGCCACAATATTGTTAGATCATTCTACCATAAGAAAATAAGACTCTGCCAGACTAGATAAAAATACACTGAAACAATAACGAATGACGTTAAAGGGACAATAACATTCTTGCTGGCTTGGTAGCTCCAGAATAAATAATACCCTTATTCTAAGTACTAAATGTTTAAATGTCCTACCTGTTGTGTAAATTATCCATTACAACCTATTTTATTTGTCCAGAGGGTTCGAAAATATTTTAAAATCCAAGTCACATTTGAAAAGGTTTACGTTAGACTTTTCAAATCAATTGGTTGAATTTTTCCATTTTTTTAAATTGGGTGTGTTAAGATGAAATTTATATCATCATTCAATTGGAATATTCTAAAATAATACGATTTGTTGACCAGAATGAAGATTGGGACATATTTTTCAGTTACAACAAGAGTGTTATTGGGGCTTTAAGAAGGTAATCAGGGCCAAACACTCCACCCGTTCCAATATTATTACCGCCTTGAAGGGGCTAATAACAAGGCTAATAACAACGAAATACACAAAGGCCACCACGGCATAGACGCGAAAACCGACATAGCGGCATCCCACATATCTGGGTAGGGTTTCACTCTGCGCTATGATTTTTGTTCGAATTATTATCACTTGAAGGATAAATACATTTTGATACTTCTGACTTTTGTTATAGTTTACCCTTGTGTATGCATTTTATTATCATTATAAAGTAGCGATTAACCAGTGTGTTTAATGTTTTTATGTATTTTAATGCATTTTATACGGTCGTCCCTTGTTTTAATGATTCTCTAAATCCATATCGTCGCTCTTGTCAAAAGCTTTTTGGAAGCGGAAGGATATTGTTAAGCTTTTTCTTTGAATATACATTATTATTAAATTTCAGTTAAACATTTCGGGCAAGAAGACCACACCACACACAAACGATAGCACTCCGGTTTCCTCCCACTGCTAAAGACCCCTACGCGCAAGCGAATTATTGAAATAAAATTAAACCATATGTTAGTCCCGAAATGACCTAGTTTGTGTTGAGTGGACGTTAAACCCCATTTCTCTCTCTCTCTCTCACAAACGATAATTTACAGACACAACAAACGCATATTTAAATCACGTCCGGGGACTATCCGTATAGCAATTGACCACTATCCGAATTGATTTCTCACTGTTTGAGTTAGTACTTAATATAAAGTTTCCTTCGGGGTGGTCACACGTTTGTCAAGTATGTTACAAGGCCTGGATACCGGTCAGGAAGAAAATTTCTTCCGCCACCCCTTTCACACCGGACATGACGTCATGATTAATGAGGTAATAACTGAATTTTAGATACTAGTTGAACGTGATGAATCCAGGTCTTATCTATGGATACAAATCCGACCCAAAAATTATCAGGATCTGCTTCAAAACGACACACATAGTCATGGGGCGTCATGAATCAAACACGTTTCTGATCCGGCGTCAAGAGCTTTGGCACTGATATCTTGCATAAACTTTCGTCATTCCTAACTCATTGTCGATAATATGCCCAGCCCTCTCACGAAAGATGCCTGCAACACTGGCAATAATGTCGCGTGGTCAATCGTTGATCAGCCACCATCGTTTCATGCACCAGGTTAATGCTTTTTTTAAATGGTTGATGGTCGATGGCCTTACCGTGAAGCGGGTCATCACCAAGTCTCTCTCTACCACGGGGCATTATCCCAAAAGTGGCGTCGCTTACATTTTACAACCCACTGGTTTACTGTGGAGGGGGGTCAATGTGGCTAGGTTAGTAAGACGCTGGCTCGCTAGCCTGGAGGCCGGGTGTTCATCCAGATTTTCCGGCGTGGTCCCCTTGTCAATGATACAGGATGGGGGGCCTGGCAAGGACAGCTGTCTAGTCGTTCGGGCGGGAAGAAAAATCGAAGTCCCGTGTACACATTGGCGTGCACATAACAGATCCCTTGACTGTTGGAATAGTTTGTAAGGGTGGGCCGTAGCGCCATTGCCCGGGCAAAATATCCCTCACAGCACACTGTATGGCGTATACCCGTCTTCATTAGCTCAGCTTGGAGCATTTCATTTCATTTCTTTACTTTAGAAAGGAAGGGACTTTATCCCTCAACATTTGTTTCTGTGTTAGGGTTAGTATTTTCAGTTGCAGGTAATTGTCCCCAACCTGTTTTGTTAATTTCTGGTGATTTTAATGGGTAGGTTCACAAGATGATCTGGTACGAAGACAACAATAACACTACAGTTTCAGTTCATACTTCTACGTTTCATGCAATGATTGTATTTGTTCCTGACAAAACTTAGTTTCAGCCCGATTGACCTATCCTTTTCAGGCTTAGAACTTTTTAGCCAGTTCTCATGAGGGGGATATTTCGCGTAGAATTGGAACCATTTTACATGCGAGCCAAGTTACACAATAGTGGATCTTGGGTTTTGTTCCATAAGAATGACTGCTTCACTGACGATGTGACACCAGATTGACAAATCCCGATCAATTTTATTATAAGATGACGAATTCGGCTTTATTCTCCGAAAGTCGAGTTTATGATCATGAAGTAACCGATGTTAAAGGCTGAAATGAAACCTTGCATGTTAAACTGTTTTGCTTGTTTTGATGTATATGATATCGATTGATCTATTCTCAATACAAGATGAATAAGATGTCGTATTTTAATTTTCTGGGGATTATGAAAGATTTTCGATCTAAATGATAAGAAACATTTCCAATGAATAATAAGCATCTTGATTTATAAAGTAGACACATTTGATTTTAAAAGTAATATAGCTATGGCTATAAAATTGTTAGATTATACTGTTCAAGGACAGCTTCATCACCCTATAATCAAACGATGTTGTCACACTTTCGCAGTCAATCTCATTAAAATACAGATCAATATTTCGTTTCGTTTTTTTACACTTTCGATAACCTTCAATACACGAAGATCTGACCAGTTGTTGCAAAAGGTCACGTCAGAGGTCATACGAGAGGCTTTTGGCTAATCAGCGTTGATGTTACTAGTGGTTTACCCACAGTTCCGTACAGAAGTTATATTTTTAATCTATATTAAAATAAAGCCTTGAAAAATTGTCTATTTATAACTCACACTACATTCGTCCATCGTGAAAACAGCGGAAAAAATTACTAGTCTCAGTCCCCTCCCAGAAACAAAATTTCTAGACACCACTACGCTGCTTGTTTTCGTTCGTATATAGCTAATTCCAGGCGCTGATACAGAGGGGGGGGGGGCGCACCCGGCGCACGCCCCCTCTATTTTTAGAGGTGGCGAACAATTTTTAGCTGCATATATTCTCGCGAGAAAGGAGAACAAAAATAGTTTAGGTTGGAAATCGTAATTTACAGTACTAGTATAAAATTAGTCCTTGTGGGCATTTTTTACACTCAAAAATCACGGTTCCGGGCTTCGCACTCCCAAGTTGGTGCAGCACGCCCCCTCTTTTTGAAAATCCTGGATCCGCCCCTGAATTCCGCTCGTGTCTGTCCACTATAAACTTAACAAGCATGCGTCACGCCAGCATATTAAAGTAGCTAAGTCTCTAGCTCAATATCATCAAAAATCGTCAACATTGAAAACACGAATTATTTGTCAATTTAAATCAACAATGATGCTGTGATCTTACCGGAAAAAGATGGGCTTCTGATATCCAATATTTAAGACAACATAAACATTTTACCATTGGTACACGAATCATGTACCATAATGCGTTTCAGCCATGGACGGGGTGAATCGGTCTCAGATACAAGCTCGACGCGGGAAGCGAGCGATTAAGTATGTGTCCACTAGTTCAAAGTACCACTTTCTGACACGAATCTATCAAGCAGTAAAACCGATTCACACAAGTGGACAGAAATAAGACTAGTATTTTTCCCCTGCATTAATGATGCAATTCCTCTTCCATAGCACGTGTTTCCTACTACCCTCTGTGTCCTTTGGGGGTCATTAATTTTGACTTAGCGGGTGTGGGGGGAATTAAACAGACGCAAAGTTTTGAAATCGCCTACAAAAATGAAATCACGAGCTACAGGTTTGGTGGTCTGCATATAACAGAAGCTGATAGTATTTACAGAGTTACTTCCCTTGTAATGAGAAAAGCCGTAACAATCACATCAACATGTCGGATGAATATGGGCATAAGGTTTACTACGAACGACATTTTGCCTCGACAATGACGCTACGGTCTACTCTTATTTCTAACTGTCAAGGGTTTTCTTATGTGACCGCCACATTTTGTACAGCGGGCGTCGGAATTCGTCCCACCGAAAGACACATCATAGAGTGATAGAGGTGGGTGGGAGGGGTGCTAAACGTCAACTCAGACAAACTATGCCATTTTGGGACTAAATTACTTTTCGATATGTGTCTACGGAAATGTTTTGACGGTCACGTCCGTCTGTATTATAGTTGTATGAAATCTGAAATTACAAAGCTGCCTTATATAGCAGCTCGTCATTTAGAATCGTTCGACTTGAGGTTTTGAACCGAATTGTTTCCCACTATCTGCAATATTATCTTCTGCTATAATTTTCAACTATAATTACGTAGCAAATTTTCTGAACTCACAGCATAATCAGCGATATTTAATTGTTGCCTCCGTCCCCGCGACAATTCGATAGCCTACTTTTGTCATGTTGCTGCTTAAGCATGTATATATACATATTTTGAAATGTTCAATATCATGATTTCAGCTTGTCAAAGCAAAGGCGTTTTATAGCTGAGGCGCTGGAGGCGCCAGCCTACTCGCGAAAAAAAAATCAAAGAAGTTGGAAAAATAAAACGGGAGAAAAATGCTAAAACCGATGAGATAAATGAAAATGTATCTAGTTAGGGTGGGGGGGCCTAAAGGCAGCCAAAGGGGCCCCCGTCTGACAAAAAGGCCCTCTGACCAAGGGAAAGGGCCCCCGAGTCCGAGTCAATCGTTTTCTATACACTGTTACTGTCGAATCCACTACTGAATGAGAATGCAGTCATTGCATTGGCATAAAAGTCATCAATCAAGACCACCCCTTCCCACGACAGAGGGCCCTCTCAATAGTATTGCCACCGCCATGATAAACCTTAAAACGCCCCAGTGTCAAAGGAACGTTCAAATTGGGTATACACGACATCCTCATTGCTTTCTGAACTTTTAATTGAGTATATCAATATATTTCCGATTTTCTTTGGCGAGCATTTAGTAATTTTACATATTAAGACAAAGTACAATTTTATGGATACACAATTACTGGATTTATATGGCGGGGGAAAGCGGCAAAAACCTAATGCTATGTAGAAATGTCTAATTCAAAACACACATGTAACATAATGCCATACCAAATACCTAAAACGTCTAATGCAAAAAACAAAATACAAGAAACCTCTTATACAAAATACCTCATACGTCTATTGCAAAAGACAAAATACAAGAAACCTCTAATACAAAATACATATAACCTCTTGTGCACAATTGATTTTACAATCTGAAACATCTACCCTAAGCATTAGATGACATATCTCGTTGTCATTACTTACATTTCTCCACTGAATTATCTTTATTTAGGTCAATGTCAAGGTCACCGAACACAACTTGGCGACCTATTCGGCTATCGAGCTATTCGACCGATCCAGCTGGCAACCTGTCCGTTGGCAACCTATTCAGAATTAAGACAACAGTCGCCCAAACTCATCTATTTTTAACAACCAATAAAATCCAACGTTACGTCTATCAAATGAAAGTAGAAAAATATATTATTTTTATCAATTCCTTTAGCTCAGAATAGAGATGTAATTTCGCATTATCGTACAAAATTCTAGACATCCAACTAAATATATTCCGAAAGGTAATTAAATAGGCTTTCTAAGTATTATCAGTAAAACCTGGCACAATCATAATAAAGGGGTGCACTCTCTTCCTAAACATAAATATATTCTAAAAGGTAATTGAATAAGCTTTCCAAATATTATTAGTAAAAGTTGGCACAATCATATTAAAGGGGTGCACTCTCAACCTGAACATAGCCAATTTTTCAATATTTTAATGTGAAAGAACGGTAATATTTCGAGTCGAAATTCGGACCATCGTACAAAATTCTTAGCAACCAGCTATATATATTCTGAAAGGTAATTGAATAAGCTTTCCAAATATTATTAGTAAAAGGTGGCACAGTCATATTAAAGGGGCGCGCTCTCAACCTGAACATAGCCAATTTTTCAATATTTTAAAATGAAAGAATGGTAATATTACGAGTCGAAATTCGGACCATCGTACAAAATTCTGAGCATCCAGCTATATATTTTCTGAATGGTAATTCAATAAGCTTTCTAAATATTATTAGTAAAAGTAGGCACAATCATATTAAAGGGGCGCGCTCTCAACCTGAAGATAGACCGGTATTTTTTTTTTGAAGTCCAAATTCGAACCATCGTACAGAATTCTAAGCACCCAGCTATATAAATTCGGAAAGGTATCTGAATGAGCTTTCCAAATATTATTAGTAAAAGTTGGCACAATCATATTAAAGGGGCGCGCTCTCAACCTGAACATCGCCACTTTTTTAATATTTTAAAGTGAAAGAACGGTAATATACCGAGTCAAAATTCGGACCATCGTACAAAATTCGGAGCATCCAGCTATATAAATTCGGAAACGTAATTGAATAAGCTTTCGAAATACTTCGAAAAAAATACGGGTCTATCTTCACTTATATAATATTGAAAAATTTGATATGTTCAGGTTGAGGGCACACCCCTTTAATATGATTGTGCCAACTTTTACTAATAATATTTGGAAAGCTTATTCAATTACCTTTTAGAATATATTTATGTTTAGGAAGAGAGTGCACCCCTTTATTATGAATGTGCCAGGTTTTACTGATAATACTTAGAAAGCCTATTTAATTACCTTTCGGAATATATTTAGTTGGATGTCTAGAATTTTGTACGATAATGCGAAATTACATCTCTATTCTGAGCTAAAGGAATTGATAAAAATAATATATTATTCTACTTTCATTTGATAGACGTAAAGTTGGATTTTATTGGTTGTTAAAAATAGATGAGTTTGGGCGACTGTTGTCTTAATTCTGAATAGGTTGCCAACGAACAGGTTGCCAGCTGGATCGGTCGAATAGCTCGCTAGCCGAATAGGTCGCCAAGTTGTGTTCGGTGACCTTGACATTGACCTAAATAAAGATAATTCAGTGGAGAAATGTAAGTTATGACAACGAGATATGTCATCTAATGCTTAGGGTAGATGTTTCAGATTGTAAAATCAATTGTGCACAAGAGGTTATATGTATTTTGTATTAGAGGTTTCTTGTATTTTGTCTTTTGCAATAGACGTATGAGGTATTTTGTATTAGAGGTTTCTTGTATTTTGTTTTTTGCATTAGACGTTTTAGGTATTTGGTATGGCATTATGTTACATGTGTGTTTTGAATTAGACATTTCTACATAGCATTAGGTTTTTTGGCGCTTTCCCCCGCCATAGATTTATTGTTTTGCAACGTTTCCACAAGGATGCCTTCTTCGTCATTTCAGTTCATTCCATTTGGAACTCGCTTCAAAATACGTACAGGACTTCCTTGGGTTAGTTTCCTTAACAAACGGATTTTGTAAATTCTATAAACATTGCACGGTAGCTAGTATATCATATTATGTGTTTGATTGTTTGGTCAGAAGGATATCCGCCAATATGAAATTGACCAATTATTGGTTGTTGATCAGACTATCTATAGTGTCTACTATAATATTATAATTAAGCGACCCATATTTCTATCGTACGACTGAAGTTCGGAAATTGGTGTTAAATAAAGCTAGCTATTACCGAGTTGTGTCTTCAAATCTAAGTGATAAGGAAGTCAGGTCTCGCCCTTTATTATCTTGATCTATGATATATAGTATCAATTTAATGAATTGTTTGCACTGTATACAATACATGGAAATTTTAGAGATACAATGTAGAGAGAGTGAAAGAGAAATGGTGTTTAACGTCCACTCGGCATAAACTAGGTCATTTCGGGACTAGCATATGGTTTAATTTTATTTCAATAATTCGCTTGCGCGTAGGGGTCTTCAGCAGTGGCGAACCAGGGGCAGAATATGCATCAGGTTGGACAGGCGCCCCTTTTCTTACCTTGTCACGTCCAAACGGTTAATCGAAACCACACCAGTTGACTCATTATATGACAGACTTTACGTTACAACGCGCAGATGCAGATGCAAGCCATTCGGTCATCCAATTTAGCTCAATATCATCTAAAGTCTTCGAAATTGAAACCAAGAATTATTTGTCAATTTAATTCAACAACCGGGGAATGGTGGGCTTCGGAATTGTTTAAAGCATTTCGGCGCCATTGGTAACAATGGTCGAAGAATGAGGCTGGTCATATTCCACAAGTCTTGTCAAACGGCGACGCCATATTCATATCTCGTCAGCATGCACTATCGCTGTAGACTGGAGTAACCAGACGCTAGAGGTTGTCATTCGATTGAGTAATCTGACGTATTTCGCCGAATATAACTGATATGAAATTAGAGTAAAAACGGAAACGATTGAATGTAAATCAGTTTATAAACATTCATATTACATTATTATGTGCGTTGCTACCATTTGTGTCAATTTCGAGGTCCCAAATACTGCGATTTAGCCCCCTTTAACGTATACTGTATTGAGTAATCGAAGATTATTATATTTTGGACTCGCTGACAATAGTTTATCACAAAACCATGCCATCATATTAGTCACAGTAAAACCCAGAAAAGTATTAATCCAGCCGTTATTACCCATTTTAAGCCTTGACATAGAAATAAAGTCCACCTAATGTTTTTCGATGAATTATATCTCCAGATTCATATGATGCCACCCGGGCACATACAAGCTTTTTATTCCCTCCCAACGCCCCTGCTCCGGCCCCCATATTTCTTTCATTTCTATGAACATTTAGATCAAGCAAATCATTGAAATTAAGATGTTCTAATATTGAGTGGACGTTACAACCTCCATGTCTTTCCATCATAGTACACTTTTATAAAGGCAAATCTAAATTAGCAATTGTTTTCTTTAAGTTCATCCAAGGACTTTTCTCTTCTCTGTACACAGCATTTCTTTTGCATACGGCCCAAATTAATAAAGACCTTCAATGATCTTAATCGAAATCGTTTTTTTTTTTAAATTATTAAGAACCGTGATTATTTATTTACATCCCCATTCTGATAGGGAAATTATACGAAGTTATAAATTTCCTTTTAAGATGCGGAAAGAGGAAAGTATTTAACAGAAATTATCTTAATGTACACAGTGTCAAGACAAAGATATATATTGACCATACTAATCATGCATATTCTAAACAAAATTGAAACACTTTCATCAAAGCAAATGAAATATTGCGACATTTGTTTTTAATATAAATCAGTGGTGTATGCAGGTTTTCCAGGGGTTGGGATGGGGCTGGTGATATTTTGTGAATAAGGCCTACTGAACGGAGTTGAATCGGGATACGCAGTACTCTGACCCACCTCGTTAAGGTTTGATACTCTGACAGTAACATCCCATTGCCCACTCCCATTATCTTAGCGAAGGACAATGCTGGCCCATACCCTGTGAAAATTCATGTTACTTCAAACACTTGTTGCTTGAATAGTGAATAGTCTCAATTAAATTCCAAAAATAGAATTCAGTCCATAAGAGCAAAACAAATGTTGGATTCTAGGCCTGCTAAACACTGTAGCTTTAATAAAATTTTTGGTGTACATTGTCAAATGCTATACTCTCGACAGGATACTAGTTTTGTAAATATAGAATTTATTTACATCGGGAACAGAATACGAAACAGGAACTCAAATACAACACGAACATAAGGAAGAACGTATCATTACTTTAAGACAACCATTCCGCCAAAGCCACAGCGTCCCTACACCCGTCGTTACTGTCAGAGTATCAAACCTTAACGAGGTGGGTCAGAGACTGCGTATCCCGATTCAACTCAGTTCAGTAGGCCTAATTCACAAAATATCACCAGCCCCATCCCAACCCCTGGAAAACCTGCATACACCACTGATTTATATTTAAAACAAATGTCGCAATATTTCATTAGCTTTGATGAAAGTGTTTCAATTTTGTTCAGAATATGCATGATTAGTAAGGTCAATATATATCTTTGTCTTGACACTGTGTACATTAAAGTTCCAATTTCACTTTTTCTAAGAAAGTCAAAATATAATTATTTCTATGTTTTTTGCTCAAAAGGTTGTCAACTCACTATTATACGATCATGGACAAAATTTTCGGGGGGTTAGAAAGGGTGACACTGGTTGATTGAGGAAATAGTTACTCAATTACCTCCCTTGTTTTCCCATTCTTCTCCATGGACGGCCATCTTCAAACGTTTGAATTTGAAGTTGAAAATGATATTTTTGCCAATTTCTCAACTGGCAATAGTGAATTATAGGATTAATAGGATTATTCTTTAACAAGGTAGGACTGTTTATAGGTTCAATCTATTTTGGGGCTTTATTTTAATAAATTTTAAAAATATAACTTAAAAAAATGCTATTTGAACTTTAAGATAATTTCTGTTAATTACTATCCTCTTTCCTTCCATGCGCCCGCCAAAGCTCTTTTATGATATCATTCAACATAACCAACACCATTTGTCCATGCAATATATAACATAAAAAATCCCATAGAGTTTAATATTTACCTATAAATGAAATAAGTAATTAATGTGTTGGTACACTTTATCTTGCATGTCAATGTCGTATGTTGGTGGCAGTGTGAAGTTGAATCGTTATTCGTTATTCACCAATAACGAACAACGAGCACTCGGCAAACCTCGGCATATTCCGTAACCTACGGAACCTACATCTAACCTCGGCTGTATGACGAATTCCGCCATATTGGAACTACTTTAAAGGTCCCGGATGAAACCACTCGGCAAACCTCGGCAGATTCCGTGACCTACGGAACCTACATCTAACCTCGGCTGTATGACGAATTCCACCATATTGGAACTATTTTAAAGGTCCCGGATGAAACATGGCTGCGCCCATACCGAACACAAATTGGAGACCCGTTTGGCTAGCGACCTATTCGACCGACCCATCTGTAAGATAATGACGAAATTACACTTATATTCTGAGCTAAAGAAATGGATAAAAAGTAACATATTCTACGTTCATTTGATAGACATAACGTTGGATTTTATTAGTTGATAAAAAGATGAGTTAAAGCGACTGTTGTCTTTATTCTAAATTGGTTTCCGACGAACAGGTTGCAGCTCGATCGGTCGAATAGGTCGCTAGCCGAATTGGTTCCCAATTTGTGTAATAGCGTCAAGTTTTCCTGTTAAAGTAAACCGGTAGCCGCTTCGCAAATGTATGGGCGTAGGTACATATCACTTACTGTCACCTCGTTATTCGTTATTTAACTTTATATTCGGGATTCCAATATGCAGCTAGCCATGACTAGAATGATGGATGACAAGTATCCCCCAGTAGTATAAAACACAGTAAAACGACCTTTAAACCAAAAACAGTACACGTTGTTATTCAAGCAGCGAATAACGAGCTGTTTTGTTATTCGTTTTTCACCTTGTTATTCGAGATTCACATATGATGTGTTCTTGTATCGTTAATGAAGATATTTCAGGATTTCATTCTAAACGATCATTAGACAACAATAGAAAAATGGATTGCAAAGTATCACTTAACAAGTAGAAAACATATTAAATGACGTATAGTCGGTAAATAAACCAGATTGCTATTCAAGCGGTGAAAAACGAATAACGAACTGTTTGTTATTCGTTATTCACCTCGTTATTCTGGATTCACATATGATCGTTTAGAATTAAATCCCGAAATATCTTCATAAAAGTTACATTATATGTGAATCCCGAATAACGATGGTTTATTTACCGACTATACTTCATTTAATATGATTTCTACTGCCAGAAATCCATTATTTTATTGGTGAATAACGAAAAACGATTCAACTTTACAATGCCTATGTGGCTTCAAGGAATGAATTGCAGATTTGTTCAAGAAGGAAATAAACAGCGGATTAATATTCATTACCAACACATTTTGGCCACATTTTCCACGAATAAGCATATATATTGCTCGGTCCAATTTTAGTGCTTTTCTTGTTTCTTTTGTAAATAGCATCTACATGTATTGTGCTTCAAAGTTACAGACAAGAAAACATATGTTATAGATATACATATTAAACTCGTCGTTGGGAGGAACAGAAAACACTCTACAACGTGGATACGAATTGGTATACACGTAAAAGAACCAGAGATATTTGCAGAGATTAAAATTACTTCTTTTTACAGTGCATAGTGTGTGTCATGTGATTGTGATTGGATAATATTAGATCAGTTTTAGTGCTTAGCCAATCAAAATTGAAGTATCTACTAAAACAGTCAGTGCAACAATGTTAGTAGTTTTCAAAGGTAGGCTATAGATGACACCCTATCCATTTGAAATTAACAAAACCTACGCAATGTACACAATGTACACATTTCTTGAGAAAAAAAAATCTTATCTGAGTTATTATCCGGCGCGCGCTAGATAATTTTTTTTTTATTTTGCGTCCCTTACTGAGCTCCGTAGATTTCTTTTTAACCGTTTCATAACACTATATTTCTTTTGTCGTCGGGACCAGTGGCGCATAACCGAATTACCCATGACACGTATAATATGACTAAAAACAGCTAATGTAATTGGCTACTTTTTTATTTTTTTTTTAATGTGTAAGAGCAGTTTCAAGTTTTTTACCTAAAGTATTTTAAAGACACCCACTAATTTTTTCCTGACACATAACACCCGACTCCTTTCGCGAATACGTTTTGAGTAATTGTTTCTCATTTTGACTGTAATGTGACGTGTTATGAGATGAGTGTACCGTTGAAATAACATATAAATTAAAATTGTGTTGTGGAATGTCACCAACTTTTATATAAGTGAACTGGTTGTATCACGCTAAGAGAGAAGACGACAACATAAATTGATTTTATGCAATGAAATCGTAAACCATTTGTTTCAATTGATGCCACCCAATATAAATTCATATATAACCGAGTAAACCAAAACAACGTTCCCACATATTTTTGCAGAACTTCTTTATTTTCTTCTTTTTTTTTATCCAATCCACAATTATTAGAGAATAAATTCAACTTGATCATTCTACCAGAAACTACATATTATAGGCCTATCCTTTTGAAAATCTACATTCGACTACGCTGGTAAACTTGTACCTTAGCAGCAGGACAATTAAATTCACCATTCTCGGCGTGATTTCAATGGTAATCGTTTTGTCAGACAGCCCAGGAGGTTAGAGGACCGAATGATTAGCGAGAGCGCGCTGTATCATAAGTTCTATCATGGAGTCAACTGGCTTGGTTTCGATTTCCCGGTTGTACGTGACAAGGAGTATAATCGCCTGTCAAACCTCATTGGTCTTACCCGGGTCATCCGGTTTCCTTCTACTGCTAAAAGTGCTATAAATAAATAAAATCGAACCATATGTTAGTCCAGAAATGACCTAATCTCTCTCTCTCTCTCTCTCTCTCTCTCTCTCTCTCTCGAGTTTTGCAAGGGTTGTCATATGAACCAGGATATACGTGGGTATATTCAGTTTTTGACCGTATTCTGTATGTAATCTGAAGATCTTAACGGAACAGCATATTTTAGATGACAAACGAACAATGTTTGGATGAATGTTCATAAATATACACAGTTTTTGTTACTACAAACTTTGATCCTTTACTATTGGTAGTGTACCTGGTGCTTCGTATACGACTAATAGTAAATGCAGTCGACGCTATTTATCTATTAGTCAATCTAAAGATACCAGCTCATGGCTTCAGAACAAAAATACATGGGATTTCGGGAAATTTATTAATTTATTTTGTTAACTAGCATATTTCTTCTTTTTTCACATTAGACGTTTACCCGGAGCAGCCCAGCGTCAACAGAATTAGAAAAACGCTGTTTTGGGCTAACCAATAATATTATGGTGTCAATGGCTTCACAAAAATGACGTCATGCTGCCTCCAATTGGTCGCAACGTATGGTGATGTAATACGAATGCATAAAATGACTTACACTCAGATGTTTTACTCTAACTTCTAAACAGTTATGTTCGGCGAAATGCGCCAGAAGTCCCAATCGAATGTGGCAATCTTTATCCTCTACACCAAGAGTATTTATTGCGCAAGCTTTCGAGATAAGCTTAGGTTGGTGGGGGGGGGGGCTTGTGGTATAGAGTGTCACACTTTGACTTACGGTTGTGGTTTCGATCCCTGGTATCAGCGTATGTGCTTTGGAGATAGAGGCACCGTCTCAACCTTGTGGGTTTACTCCGGTTTCCTCCCACAGCAAAGACCCCTGCCCTTATTGAAAACGAGATAACTTGTCTGCGATATCACCTATTATGAAATATGTCTAGCCTCGTTTTTCGAGTCCTTGTTACAAATGGCGCGCTTGGACAAATATTTCCTGTGAATATTTTATTAATCCAAAACAAGGATTTACAACATGAAATATCAAATCATGTTTATACCACCACGAGAAATATCCCTTAAAAACTCCCTCATTAGTCCAGTCAGGGCAGAACAGTAGGACGTTCAACACCATTTCAATTCATTTATATATTGTAGAGGGCGCTTACATTCATCAGATGACTTGACAGTCCCTGTATTATTTATTCTTTACAATTACGTGTGTCTCTTGTCCGGGGTTTTATTGTGTTAGAATTACTGTTAATCCGGACTTAACAGGATCACGTTATCGGGTTTTTGGTATACAAATATGGGTTTGTAACGATACATTAACATATTATTGATACGTAATAATAAATATTTTGATACCCAGGGGCGGATCCAGGAATTTTTGCAGGAGGGGGTTTGCCAGGTTTCTGTTACGGAAATCTGCCATCACCGTCTCTAAATTACATAGGCATACATACAAATTGAGCTTTTTAAACAGAGAAATCATTTTTATACTGATGTAGGATCACTTTGTGATGTATTTTCATTGACGCAAGGCATTATTTTTTTTTATGTAGCTGAGCAGGGGGGGGGGGGTGGACCCCCCCCCCCCCAAACCCCCCCTCTGGATCCGCGCCTGATACCACACAGACCTACCCAACAAGGATATTTACCAAATTAGATCTGAATTTCTGTTTGATCGATTGTGCTTGATTTTAAAAGGCGGATGACATGGCTCTATTCTTTGGACCCTTAAAGTAGACGTTAATGTGTCCAAAATCTCATATTATAAATGTAATATAATTTGAATTCATTTTGTAAATCAGTTTTTGTAATTTCTAATCAATTATGTTCGGTGGACAGTCAAAATTGAACATTGTTTACTTCTGAATTATCCTTACTAATATTCCGGTTGGAAATCATTTTCCTTTACAACCTCACATAATAGCCCGTCGGATTCGGATAAATTCGTTTGTTGGCTACAGGGGACCGATTACAGCTATTCCTATTCTTAAAGTTAGAAGCTGCCACGGATTTCCTATTTAGCGTCGCTTCCGGAATATTTGAATCGTGATTACGGATCAACCGTAAGGGGCTGGCTTGCTGCTAGCCATAAGGTCTGGGCTTCAATGGCCTTAGCTTACCATAGTGGTGCAAGACGTGGGGTCAAGAAGACCGCCAAGTCGTTCAGGTGGATATAAAAGAAGTCTTGGCGGTGGGAATTCGTATACAGGTCACAATTCTATGGAATACAATTACTGCTTATTACTGAGCGACGTTTCGACTAGGCTTCTCTATCATTTTAGCATTGCTTGATAACGACTAGAGAAGCCTAGTCGAAACGTCGCTCAGTAATAAGCAGTAATTGTATTCCATAGAATTGTGACCTGTATACTCTAGTTCAATTACTAAATGCCATTGAAACAGGTTGGAATTCGATATAAAATATAGGATTTCCATCATAGCACACTTTATTGCGTATGTCCGTCTTCATTGGTCCAGTCGGTGCAGATGAGTTGGACTTTAAACCTCATTATCATTAGTAGTTTATTGATTTAATACGACTGATTGACTTGTGAGAGATATATGAACGATCCGGTTTGCCATAAATCAAATATACAAACGCGCGACTTTACGTGAAAATAGTAAATGTTTGACTTGTGAGACACATGTGAACGAATCGATTTGCCATTATTCAAAAACATAATCGCACGACTGATCCCCAATTAAAACAATAGTAGTATAGATATCCAAGTGAGAGAAATATTTAATATCAACTACAATCTACTATATTGTCAACGAATAAATCTTGTCAGGATGTTTTGAACTAAATAAGATAAATTATCTACGTAAGTGACCAATCAGTTTCATTTTAATATGCACCGACGTCCAAGAAATGCCGATTGGACGACATCGGTTATTATATGAGATAAATACAAGGAAATGTACACTAGTGTCGAAAAAGTAAGAAACTGTCTCGTATAGTAACCTAATTATTTGATCACTTCTACCTTGGATCTAATGTTGTCCTAAACAAATATGCGACTCGATTATGTAACGGGACAATGCAAGTGCTGGTTGAAAAGGTCTAAGGCTGGAGAGAACAGATCATTTGAACACTGAATGAATCATTGACATAAGAACTGTAGCTGTAGTGTTATTATTGTCTTCGGACTAGATTATCCCGTGAACCTGCCCATTTAAATCCTCAGAAATGGACCAAACTGGCTATGCCAAATACATGCAACTAAAAGGACTAACCCAAACACAGATACATGCCGATATGTTCTCATCTTTAGGGATGGTACCCCCCTTCTCTATCCACAGGGAATTTAAGCGCGGCAGATAGAGCCTTGACCATGACACGCGCCCTGGAAGGTCATCTTCGTACCAGATCATCTTGTGAACCCATACACTGAAATCACAAACAACAATTTAAATAAAACATTACCCGGGTCAACGCCGGATTAACCATGGTGGGGGCCCTGGGGCCTTGAACATGAAGGGGCCCCTGATCACTGACCGCGAGCGCCGAAGGCGCGAAGCCCCGCAAGAGGGATATGGGGGCTTTCTCCCCCAAGAAATTTTCAAAAAATTGGAAGCCGGAAACGTGATTTCCTGGCATTTCAGGCACTTGTGTCGGAGCCTTTAGAAGAACCTCCCCCAGAAAAAAAATTCTGCCACAAAATTAGCGCATTCTGACGTTATTTCAGTTGACCAATCCATGCGAGTGCTATGAAATGATGGCATTTCTAGAGGAGGGGACTGGAGTCCATTGATCCCGTTAAATCCGCCACTGTAAATGAGCAGAGCTACATCAAACCTAATTTTGAAGTCGCTCAGGGACAAATAATGGGGTCACTTGATTCGGAATCGTGTTATATCCCCCACGATGATTTGATAAATGGAGGCCGTATCGTTACGACCAAGCCGGACTCGATTTTTTACGAACAAAATGGTCATACGAGATTTAATCAAGAAATATGAATATTTCCTGTGATCATGATGTGCATCTCATCAGATTCAGCTTATACACACTACCAGTATCGACAACAACAACTACAGCTTATATACAATCGTACGTCAATCTGAGGCAAAATTCGCGCTACTCGAAATGATGTGGACGGGTAATTTGTTCAAGTTATACGATAATTCGAGTTAGACGATGTTCGGTCCGATAGAAGATCTCACGACAATAAAAGACCATGTGTTACACCCATCACCGGATTACATCGAATTATCGGATGTCGATAAGGGGGTCGTCGGTCCGACCTTGCTCGAGGCGCGCAACAGAGATTTTTGTGGGGGGGGGGGCCCTGGGGCCTGTGCCCCATGGTTAATCCGGCGTTGACCCGGGTGTTGATCGATTGACCAATCAATTGAACACATGCCATATGACCAGTTTCTGAGGTCTTCTGTCGTGAGAGGGTTGAACACTTTATCGCCAACGAGTTGAGGATAACAAAAGTTTCTGCAAGATGAGTGCCAAAGCTCTTGACTTCGGAAGAGGAACATGTCGGTGTCCTGACGTCCCGTGACAATCTGCGTCGTTTTAAAGCAGATCCTCATAATGTTTTGGCCTCGTCAAATTTTTCCTGATCGGCATCCGGGACCTTGCAGCATCGTTGGCAAAGGATGTACACCTCGAAGGGGACTATGTAGAAAAATACATGTAAATGGAAACCATCGATTTTGTACAGGTCTTCCTCAGATAGGCATAGACGTTTTCAGTCAGCCCTTTGACACAGCATGACAGATTAATGACGTTATGGTTGCACATATAAAGACAAGCAACACCAAATTATAATCTGGCCATAGGCCCGAATCCAGGATTTTGTCGAGGGAAGGGCCATACATTGGAGCAAAGGGCAATAATCATGTTTGGTATAGTCCCCGCCGTAGATAATGCGAAAATCATGTTTATAACATCTATTAAAGAGCAGATATGTGAACTACAACAGTAACAAAGCAAACCAAAACGAAAATCAACTATGTCGCCATACTGGGGCTGACGGGGGTGGGGACACGCCCCCCCCCCCCCCCCCGGGCCTCCCCCTGGATCCGCGCCCTGGCAATGTTGGCGCAAAGTTTGAAAGTTAAACTAATTTCTTTTAGCTTTTGTTTTACATGTATGGTTGAGACATGTCAGAGGCCGACACAAATTACATTTGAACTGTTGGTTTGTCAGTTAAATATACGAGGATACATTTTGGATTTTAATTTAAATTTGAAAATATGATGGTCATCCTCAAATCAGGATACATTTCAGAGGCGCCCCCCTCCCTCATTTTCGACAGTGCCCTTTTTGTACTACTGAAAGTGCCTTTCAACTAGTTTTTTTGCTCGATTTTGAGGCCCTTTTTCTACGATTTCCGAACGTTCAGACGGAAATATCAGCCAAATAGCTCTTGAATTGGCTACAGATGCAAGAAAATGACGGATAATTTTCTTGGGGCCCCCACCCCCTCTCAGCCTGCCCCGTCTCCTTGGTCAGTGCCCTCATTTTGCGGCGCCCCCCCCCCTTTCAAAATTGCTAGATCCGCCCCTGCATTTTGGGTTGATTGCAAGGTCAAAAAGTCCATCGGATAAAAAAATGTTTGATGTTCTCAGAATACGCATCTCAGAATGAACCAAATCAAATATTTTTTTTAATACTCTGGTCACCATAATTATATTCTATGCGCTTTTTTCTTAATTCAGCCTCCGCCTCGACACCACCCTCGCCCATGGTTAATCGGCCCTGGTTGACGGCAAACATGCGATTTTAAGAAACCACAAAAAGCTGCACTGGATACAATGATGAATATAGTAAGTAGTAAATGAGTGGGGGCATGTTGGCTATAAGTGGTTAAGAAGCTGACTCACTAGTCGTTTGGATGGGACGAAAAACCGAGCTTCCGTATATAAATTGGTGTGCATAAAAGTTCAGTTGACAGAGTAGACCGTAGTGCCGCTGTCCGGGCAAAATGTCCATCACAGCACAATGTATGGCGTATATGCCCGACTTCATTAGCCCGATTCGGTGCAAAACATTTAAAAAAAAAAACGAGACAAAAAAATGTTCAGCGATATTTTCCAGTAAATTTTTTTCTACTGGAGACAATACGCATATATGTTTATAGTAAGTAGGAAATGAGCGAGATATAAGTCCCAAGATATACGTGTAAAAATCTACAATCATTTAAACACACGCTCAGTGTAAATGCTTGAAATAAGAAGACGAATAATTATGTTATCGATATATAAACTACTTTTAAAAGAAGACGAATATATGGAATTTACAAGCTTATCTTTATATATAATAAAAGGCTAGAATAACCCCTCAGTTTAGGTAAAATATAGAAAAGTTATCAAACAGTAGCCTAACTCTAAATATTTACAGATTTACACACTTGCATTCAATAAATCCAGGTTAAACGCATGCGTATATGTAGATCGTAGTTCCGGTTTAAAGGAGAAATTCTTGGTAACTGAAACACTAGAGTGTGTACAGCAGTGGCCGCGATAAGTTATGGGAGTAGTACTCTAAACATGAATCGGTATTATTCTTTAAGTTTTCTCTCAGTTTTCTTATTCCTGTGTTATGTAACAGTTGTACATGGTATAAATAACTGCTCATGGCTTGTGACAGAAACAAGTGAAAGTGGGGTTAAGGTAGGTAGCATATAAACTATTTAGCCGCTAAATCAGGTCTCGCCTCGAATATATAGGTACACTAAACGAGACCTATATATTTTACAGTGAAGTCAACACACTCTCAACTCGCGTGAATCATTTTAACCAGTAGATTCTGAAACACTCACAATCGCCGTATAACTTATTTTCTAAGATTACGGACAAGAAGTTACAAATAATTTTTTTTAAAAAAAAACAAAAAAACTTTATATATTAACACTGTTTGTGTGGATATGCACAATATTTGATTTAATGTATACCGAAGGATTTAATGTATGGCTTTAAGGGTTTGTTGTTATAGTATCTAATACTAGGGTTAAATTAAGAAATTTCTTAATAAGACAAAAGAATATTTTAAATTTGATTACCAACAGATCCAGTAAAGCGTTAAAATAGGACAATAAAAAAGCCAAAAGGATGAAAATAATAAATCTAATTTAACAAGGATGAAAGTAATAAATTTAATTTAACAAGGTTAGCACGTACTCCTTGAAACTCCTGGAAAAATGAAAATGTGTTTTCTAGTACTGGATAATGCTGCAAAAACAATATTACTCCTTGAAACTCCTTGAAAATTAACGTTTGTGGTTTCGCTATATATTTTAAAATATAAAACTGAACGTATAAGTCACTGAATGTTTCTTCGAAAGATCAGACGTGGTTTCGAATCCCGGGTTGTACGTGACAAGGAGTAGGGTCGCCTGTACAATCTCAGAAATATTAGTCTCGCCGTAAGTGTTCTTAAAGCGTAAAAAACCCCATTATGGTGTAGAATTCTACACAGGGACTCCCGGAATCTGGTAAATAACTTCTATAAACCCTGCAAAATTTTAAGTGTTCTGAGTTGTGCACACTTTGTTTAATACCGTCACTGATACCCCCCCCCCCCCAGGTTTTCTTATTTCGTTTCTTTTCTTATAGTTATAGTTCAAAATTTCGTTTTACTTGTCTTTACTACACTAGGATCAGGAAGGGTTAGAGCTATTTGATAAGACCAGCTTTAAGTTTGGTCAAAGATCACGCGATGTAAACAGGGTTAGCGTTAATCTCGGTCCTAACCCTAACTTAGACCTAACGTGTTATGTGGGGATTAGCTAATGAAACTTTCTGGTGTGGCAATTGGCTTGTGTGCACGGAACTGTGGTTATCCGACTAGTAACATCAATGGCGATTGGTTAATCAAATGGTTGACGCCATAGGGTCAAAAGCCGCTCGTATGACCCCCGAGGCGATCTCCCACTACAACTGGTCAGATCTTTTTAGCTTAAAAAGTTTCAAGGGAACTGAAAACGTTACCCAAAAACTAGTGTTTATTTCTATTTTTCAACGTATAATTTTATAGGTTCCGTTATCTGTATGTATCCTGATGTCATAGGGTCAAAAGCCGCTCGTATGACCCCCGACGCGATCTCCCACTACAACTTGAAAAGTTTCAAGGGAACTGAAAACGTTAGCCAAAACAAGTGTTATTTCTAAACGTAGTTTGTGCTACTCACGAGCTAAAAAGCTGTCAACATAATCAGATGCGGCTGATGTGAACACATGTACATGCTACTGTTAGCATTATAACATCAAAAATCAAACTTTCTTTGGTAAGGTCACAAAAATATGTGAGGTTGGTATCAAATATCGTATTTCACTAATTTACAATTAACATTGGATGGTCCTTATCGGGTTAGATTTCGCCAAAACCTGAGTGAAATTAAATACGATGAGTTTTATTGCATAGAAACGTCCACGGGGAATAGCCAACAATTGCATTTATTAATACACATTCATGTTCGCCGCTCAGTAGGATGGAAAAGAATATATGAATGTTTTGTGACATCAGGGGTTAAATTACGCCCTATTACTTAAATGAGCTAAATCGGTAATATTTGGGACATAGAAATTATCCCAAATGGGTTGCAACGCATATAATAATGTATAATGTGATTGCCTATGAACTGTTGTACATTCTTTTTTTTCCGTTTTGATTCTAATTTCAAATTAGTTCTGTCCAGCGAAATACGACATGAGTCTCAACCGAATAGAAATGTATAGTTGGAAAGCATTACACTTTTATTGGGGCGTTACAGGCAATGGGAATACGATCCAATACGCGATTTAAATTAATGTTTAAGTAATTCTAAACGCAGCCTGTGTATTATACAATGAATTGTTTTTGGCATCATTTAACTTTTAACATTTGATATAATTGTTTATAATTCACTAATGGGCGCCAAATGACGCAATACGATGCCAACGACCAACGTCTCCATAATAGTATGGGCTCCACATAAAGTCGAGTGACATTGGTTGGGCGCCCATGACGATATTGGCGCCCAAACAATGCCACTTGGTTTTATAAGCGCCTCGCCAAATGTTGAGACGCCTCATAATGACCCACACGATTAACACCACAGCAGAAGGGGCGCCCAAACGGCTTGGTCTGTTTGGTGCCTTATCCCGGAGAGGCGCCCATAATGACATGATTGGTGGGGTGGGGAGCCTTATAATGTTGGGCCGCATATGATGCATACAGAATCAGATTGGTAAATGAGGCGCCAAATGTTGAGGCGCCTCATAATGACCCACACGATTAACACCACAGCAGAAGGGGCGCCCAAACGGCTTGGTCTGTGCGGTGCCTTATCCCGGAGAGGCGCCCATAATGACATGATTGGTGGGGTGGGAGCCTTATAATGTTGGGCCGCATATGATGCATACAGAATCAGATTGGTAAGGCGCCCACGACTAGATCAATGGGGCGCCCAAAACGGCATGATTTGTGGGGTGCCTTAGTCAAAAAGGGCGCCCATAATGCCGAGGTCATGGGCGTCCATAATGCCAAGATCACGGCCGCCTATAATATAATGCTAGTGAGATTGGTTAGGCGCCCAAGAATGAGTTGGGCGCCGAAAGCGGCGTGATAATTTTCTAAATTCAAACGGCATGTTTTATGGGGTGTCTCATCCCAGAGAGACGCGCATAATGCCAAGATCATGGGAACCCATAATATAATTGGGCGCCCAAAACGGCTTGATAATTTTCAAAATTCAAACGATGTGATTTGTGGGGTGCCCTTTCCAGGAGGGGCGCCCATGATATGATGCTACTGAGATTAGTTAGGTGTCCACGAATGTATTGGGCGTCCAAAACGTCTTGATCTCTGGGGTGCCTTATCCCGGAGAGGCGCCCATAATGACTTGAATGGTGGGGCGCCTTAAAATGTTGGACCGCAAATAGTGCATAATGTTGAATCAGATTTGGTGGGCGCCCACAACTTGTTCAATGGGGCTTCAAAAACGGCATGATTTATGGGTGCCTCATTCCAGGGACGTGGAATATAAACGATTGATTGGAATTTGACTCGGTCATCTAAGTTAGGCTATATCAGGGCCCTGTTTCACGAAATTTTAACTAAAGATAAAATTCAAATTTTAGTAGATACTTCAATTTTGATTGGCTAAGAACTAAAATCAATCTAATATTGTCCAATCAAATAACTAAAATTCAGATCTTATCTTAGTTGAAATTTTGTGAAATAGGCTCCAGACCACCTGGGACTGGAATAGCAAGAAAACGCGTTTGAGGTCGTCAAATTTTCCCACTAGGCTAACCCGAACCCCCGTACGCCTATGGAGAGCACTCTATAAATCCTTGCGCGGTATAGGTACATCGGCGCCTCCAGAAGCCGCATCGGCGCCCCCGGAAGCCTTTGCCCCCTAACAATTTTGGGCTAACTACGGGTCTGTTTGTATATAGTTTTCGGACTTAACTTGTGCACTATGCACAAAAATTGATCATGTTATCCAATCAAATTACTAAAATTTCGTGAAACTGGCACCAGATGTAGATACATTAATATTAGTGTCTAGCTATTTTGTCGCGTGTGAATAAAATATTCCAACATACTGCCTTTCCGAACAACGAATAACACATCTTTTCACTCGAAAACACATTCTTATCGCAGGGGCATTTTAAGGTTTATCATGGCAGAGGCTATACTCACAGGCACTTGAAGGGATTAAGGGTAAGAAGTTTTATTTTAATTTATTTTAATCCCTTCAAGTGCCTGTGGCTATACTATTTTGAGGGTCCTCTTCCGGGTGGGGGGGGGGGGGGTCCGGAGGTCGAGAAACCATTTTAGTGCATTCTGACATATCCTCCAGTCCCTTCGAGGCCGGTTTAATCTGTGGGCCGGGGCCTAATTCGATACTCGTCTAATGTGTGCTTAGATTGATTATTTAACACATATTAATTGCGAGATTTCAATACCAACGACAACGTTGGATAATGTCCGAGCGTGGAGTCAATCGGCTTTAAAACAGGTGGCACGTTTAAATTTGTTACACAACGAGCAGCAGAGATCGATGAAATTTCAATTTCACATTTGTAAACACTGAACGGAACTGGACTAATATTCCTATTGGGGATTAATGGTGTAAAAATATTATTTTCCACGTATGAAAGCTGTTCGATGCGTGTTGTCGTATAGGTGTGTCGTATCACGTCTGAAAAAATCACACACATTGTTGACGTCACACGCAAAATTCAACGGATAAGCGGTACGGGACCAAGAATTTACGCTTGCCAAAAGCCTCTATCCACTCACTCACTGCACTATGAAAGTGTGCGTATGTTTAGTCGTCTGATTTGGACATGTTTTTGGTTCGTGATTTTTTTAGATAGGCCTACATATAATATTTGCTCACTTATCTATTGTACAAATGACCACAAAATTATGCTTTCATTACTTAAAGATCTGTTTCTATGACCGGTAAATCAAATATTTATTGCGGAATTTTAGAAAATAAACACACATTATGCAAGAGCTAAATCTGTCTGTTGAAATCTTATTTAAATTATAATTAGACATTACCTTATCCAGACCATTAGCAACTCTCGTTAGCCTGGGATATTTACTATGTTAGGATTCGATTTGCTGCTCAACTTTCAATCAGGATTATATAATGAAATGGATATAGTACAATATAAGTGGATATGATTTTTTATTGTACAGACTTTTGTAACAATGATTGAGGCTAAGACTCAAATTCAGTCGCTAAAATCTTGGTTCAGAGTGGATCAATTTGAATGAACCAGCAAATTCCCTTTACATTATCTAGTAGATATAGATCTTTAAAATCTCTATCATCCAGTTGATGTTTACCCTATGGCTTATTGTTATAAAAAATCCAAAAGATTATTTTGTCACATACGCATAACCTTCAAAGACTGCAGAATTATCTTTGAACAAGAAGATGAATTAAAAATCAAAACGTTTCCTGTTTCATTGACTGCAAGGTCATCAAAACAACAGTCAACCATCTTAAAGTCCATCCAATATGCCAAATGTGGAAGTCAATCGCATGTACTACGAATGGCTATTTAACGATTGACATAATACACATATTCTTGAATGGATAAAGATATTTAGTTCAATTTCATGCATATTTTGACATTAAAAGGTAACAGCAATCTGGTGATATTAAAACATAATCTAATTGTGTAGTTGTACAAGGCATGTTCTGGTAAGATGATAATATGATATGCAAAATTTGAGATAAATCTGCCAAGCTTTCCCAGTGATAACCTAATTAAAGTGACTGTGTGGGATTTGAATATGTGGAAAAATATCAATTTTTGTATGGATCAATATGTGTTCAGATTTATTTTTAAACATTAAATTTATTTAGAAAACAAAATTAAAATATCAATGCTAGATAATCTCTTATATTGCTCAAATCATGCTCAGAGACTTTAAGTTAAAATTTAACCTTAATTTTATAAACTGTACAATTTTTAGTGCTTTTCGAGAAAAAAATACCTTACTTGGTCTGTGCTTTTAGATATTGGATAATTAAGTTTCTGCTATATTGAATATTATATATTAGCCTACATTCTGTTTTTGTTTGTAAAAGAAATAATATCTCCTTTAGGATTACAAGACCCTTTAATTAATTAATTTTGGTTTAAATGTGCAAGAATGAGTCATTTGTGCAATAATCTTGTCCATATATATGTCTAGTCAATTTATGAAGTTGAAACATTTTCTAATCATGTGTAGTCATGATTTAAATTTGAATTTAATAATAATAAATTAAGTGTTTTTCCCAGATCCTGTATTTGAAATTTAAAAATACCGCTCCATCACGACTTACAATTGCTTTTGATGACTTTATTAACCAAACCCAATTTATCTGTTGAGATATATGAATAGTATCTACCAATCTGTGAATAATTATTTAATAGCGAAATCGTGTACCCTATTATATTTGTGTGTAGACTCATTGAAAAGGCGTGTGGAACGGTTGAGTATATCATTTAATACACAGTGCCAAGGAAGCTTGTGTGTAGGAGTTTAAATGGTATTCATATAGTAGGACAACAATCTATTCTCACCTCATGATGACAGATTATCCTTATACGATCAAAACTGAAATTGAATTGAAAGTGATCCAACAATCTGATGGCTGCTTGACTTATTATTCCATTTCTAATAGCCGTTTCATTCAATGATTTATTTATTATTAAAATTCAAATAATTTCTGAGTGTTTTGATATTTAAATGGTTATTTCAAAACTTGGATCGTACAGATCACTCTAAGGTTACAAGAGACAACAATAAAAATACACCAAACAAATATTTATTATTATTTTATTAACAGTAGTAGAGAGTATTAGATAAATACAGCTGGTAACTAGAGAGGGCCTTTTGTTAAAAATTAAAATACCACCTTTATGCAAATAATCCACTTCATCTTATAATACAACATTCGGTAACTGAAATTAATATTTTCATATATTTCATTTGAGCTTGTATTAAATTTGTGTGATCAACCCCAGGGAATAAATGAATGCATTACCGGGTATTACAATATCTGACTGTGAACAAACATGTGGGTATTAAACTTTATCCTGAACAGCCTGTTAATATCAATCATCAAGTTTTCTGTTTTACTCAATTTTGAACTTGTCCAGATCTGCTGATTCAAAATGAATATTCTAATCAGAGAAAGAAAGTGAGAGAAGGGGTATAAGGCTCACTCAAGACACGCTAGGCCATTTTGGAAACTAACGTAACTTGGTACAATTTTATTTCAATTATGTACTTGCAGGTAGTGGGGTTTTTTTTCCAGGACCAATTAGCCTTGTGGAAAGCTCAGGTGATACGAATGGTGGGGGGGGGCTGCTCTAAATTAAGAAAAAATGTGTCGGGTCTAAAAAAGGTGTGAGAAGTGAAAAAATAAACAATTTGATCTTGTGGAAAGCCCTGGATAAGGGCTAATATGACCTAGTTTGTTTTGAGTGGATGTTGAACCCCATTACTTTATTCATGAAGAAAAGTCCATAATCCAACTTTTGTAGAAAACTTTCAAATATTATTATAAAATGTGTGGTTGAGAATGAGCATGCATGCTATTCAATCATTTGTTTGCTTTGATTCCTTATAACACATTTAATTAGGTTGTAGGTAAATATCCTTGACAATGAAACGATTGAATTCATCCATTTCTTGAAAATTTTGTGTAGTTACATCAATTGTTTGCACAGTAGGCCTACTTGTGGTGGGCAAGGACTATTTTATAAATTAATCTGTTTAGTACCAGAAAATATGTCAACTAAACACTCTATCCTTAAAGCTGCTGGTCATCATTTTAGGGTTGAATATTTGATTCCTTGCGAAGACCAATATTGTGAAAGGAATATCAGTATTTACAAAGATGATTTACAGGATCTTCCAGCACCACTGACTGGCACTGACAATCTGCATTCATACCTTTGGATGGGACTTTAATTTAATTGAATCAAATATGTTTATATACACCAGGAGCTGTGTATTCTCCTTTGAGATATGTTTAGCTTCATTCATCAGTTTGCTAAATTCCAAATGGCACTTGAAACCAATCTGGCATGCGATTCGTGTGACAATTATATTGGATATCAGAAGCCCATCTTTGTGATTTTAATTTGACCAATAAGTTATGTTTGCAATGTCGAAGAAGGTGTATGATATTTAGTAAGCAGCTTGCTCTCTTTAAACCGTAACAAAAATTGAATATTTTCTGAAAAATGTTAATGGCGATCGGTGGCTTTAACTCAACTACCGCTACTTCCTGCTGTTAATTGATTAATTCTGTAAACAATGAACGTACTTGGGTTCTTTTTTTCATTGACAGACTGATGCCATTATTGATTATTATGCACCCATTAAATAACATAATAAAACAATTTCCTCTGTAAACGATATTTCTTAATCAATCCTCATGATCCAATATAAAATTTACATTGTAACTGTTGCTCAAGCACGATGACTAAACATGTTTTTGATTTTTTTTCTATTGTGTTATTCCTGTCTAATAATGTTTCTGTCCATAATTTATTTTTATGTAGAGAGAGAGAAAGATGGCATTTAACTTCACTCGACACAATTTAGGTCATTTCGGGACTAACATGTGGTTCAATTTTATTTCAATAATTAGGTTGGCATAGGGGTGTTCAGCAGTGGGAGGAAACCGGAGGGCCTTGGAGAAAACCCCAAAGTTAGACAGGTGACATAACTGCAAATGTTTACATGTATTTTCATAGATTAAATCAATACCCAGATATAGCCTATTTGTTGTGTGGAGTTGGGTGGTGGAGCATATTTAGAACAGGCGAATTTCCATTTAAAATAATTGAATGCCAATCTGATTGTGACACAGATTCTATTTCGTTTTGTTTTTTATAGTTCAAAATTTCGTTTTACTGTCGTCTACTACACTGGGATCTGGAAGAGTTGTTATATTACCGGTATTCTGATTGAAGTGAGGTATTGGCCATAATTGAAGCGATCGGTTGTAAATGCATGTAATTATGTATGAGTTTTATCTCGATGCTAGTGTCATCTAAATTAAACATAATTTTCTTCTTTACATCCTTGACATCAAAAAGATCATATCATTTCCTGTAGCCGATTAATCTTTTATTTATTGTAGATATACATGATAAATTACTGTAGACTTCAGTTAACCCTGTTATTTATGTAAGATATATGTAAAGTGTATTGCAAATAATATAAAATTGTATTTGCGTTACATCTGTAAATTTTAAACCCAAAACTAACAAAGACATGGTGACAGGCATCGATATTTCCGCGCACATGCGCACGGCGTGCGCAGGCACATTTGCTTTAAAAAACTTATTTGCAGGCACATTTTAAAAAATTATTACTGTCACGTAAATCATGTAAAAACGTAAATCATGTAAAATAAAGAATACTATTTATTTTTGTTGTTGTTGTTTTTTTTTGTTTTTGTTTACTTGGATTACCGTATAATAATTTACTAGAATAAGCTAGTCGATGATAAAAACATCAGCACGCGATGTCTGCGATTCCACCTCTGACTTATGACCTGTCACCTGTGACCTCTGCTTAATTTAGTAACAATTCTAGTAGAATGCCAGCGTCGATGATTAAAAGAATAGCGAAGTATGAACTATCACCTGTAACCTTGGCGACCCCTAAACACCAGTAACGTGGAGTAACCACACTAACACCTGATAATTCTATAACGATGGCTTCCTATCGAGTATCAAGTGGAAAAAAGAACAAAGTCTCTTGCCGAGTTTGTAGTGATGTAATTTTATTTCAAAATTATACAGTGCATAATCATGGAGGTGTATCTATATATTGAGTGCATATACAGAGAAATCACCCCGCCGAACTTTTTTACTGCGACAAATTAAATTCTCAAACATTTTTTTTGAGGTTAAAGAAAAATAAATAAAGACGTTTAAAGTATTTGTAGTTAAAAAATATTTCCTATTTAGTGTAAATGGGTATTAAAATGAGTAAAATGCATCATTTTGCCCGAAGCAGTTAGGTGTTAAGTAAACATTGCACGAGCCGCTGAGCCAATGACTGCGAAGCAAGCAGCTTAGTCAACGCACGTGTTGTGGACTGTCATCCGTTACAGAGATAATTCGTAAGTAATTCTCTGTGAAACAGATTGTGACCTACGGTCAAAAACAGAAAAGTCGTGTTAGTATCCGAATTATACCGGAAGTTAATTTTAACGAATGACAACCTGGCTACACAAAGGGATTTAATCATTATGAACTTGTTTGAAGACGGTCATAGGCATCTATTCTGTGTTTATATCATCCCCAAACAACAACAATATGCACATCAAACATACTCTTTATTTTTAAAATAATCTATAATACATTAATACAATTTAGAAACCATAATAAAAAAGGTACTAAGAATTATTTATAATTTCTTCTTCTGCCGAGTCCAACCCAAGAAGCTTTCGTATGCCACCCCCTCCCCCAATCATACTATAGGCCTATACCTGGCAATTGAATACTCTCTTTTTGAGTATGACCCTGCAGGCACATTTTCAAGTGTGTGCGCAGGCACATTTTCAAGTGTGTGCGCAGGCACACTCAACTTTTATAGAGCCCTGCATGGTGATACAGTCCATTCAGTTGTTTACTTTTATGAATAATTCTCATTCTGGGAAAATAAACATGTACGCCCAGGACAATGTAGCAGAATTATAATTATTACTATATTTGTTGTCCAACAGAGACAAAGATAGTGTAATAAGCACTTTTTGATTGATTAGAATTTACATTTAACCTTTTAGGAGCTTTAAGTCACCCATTATGGGTATACGTAAGTGGTTTTTAACTTTTAACTTTGATTTACATGTATATCAGAAATGATCTGGGTAACAGACTGGCCAATGACCATAAGGTTTGTCACTTACTTGAAATATGTCAGTTAGACACTTCTAACTAGATCCTGTTAACAATGTTAAGACTGTCAGCCAGGAAAACAAATGGATGTTGATCTATGAGTGAGGCAATTAACCCTGACCGACATATTTTTACTTGTGTATAGTGATACTAAATTTATTTAACTTTGACCTTTTTGACTCAGATTTTGCATAAAATCTGATTTCAGAAGCTCATTTCTGTATACCCGGTACTTAAATTATGTCAAATTAAAAAAAAAAATTCATTACCAGCCAAGATTTTTTTAAAAAGTATTCTAAAATGAGGAGCTATTTGATCTCTTTGATTTGGGTAAAAATTAAAAATGTTGATTTAATTAAGTTTCCTTGATTAATTTTCTTTGAGAAGTTACATTCATTTGACATAAACCGGGTAATTTTGAGACTAATATATATTTTCAGGCGCGGATCCAGAGGGGGGGTTTGGGGGGTCCCCTGCTCAGCTACATAAAAAAAAAATAATGCCTTGTATCAATGAAATTACATCACAAAGTGATCCTACATCAGTATAAAAATGATTTCTCTGTTTAAAAAGCTCAATTTGTATGTATGCCTATGTAATTTAGAGACGATGATGGCAGATTTCCGTAACAGAAACCTGGCAAACCCCCTCCTGCAAAAATTCCTGGATCCGCCCCTGATTTTTACACACTGATCAGCTGTGAATAATCGCTAGGTCACTACAATCTATTCAAAAATCAGGCACATATAGTCACTCATCAAATATTAATCTGTTATCTATAAAATGACACAAAGGCTAAAGTTTCTGTTGTATTTTGTATGCAAATAAAAACGCATAGATACTATTCATGATGAAAAACATACTTATACATATTTTAAACATTTTTATTTTAAATCGCAAATCAACCGTGTATATTAATGATATATTAATAATTATACGATCTGATTATACTTGATTTTATTACAAAACCCACACAACATTAATAACGTGGGTGCAAGTACATTAATCTTTACACATCATACGCAATACCCAACAATAGATGGCCTATTTCTCGTAACTTACTATATCTGTATTGTAATCAGAGGGCCCACTTATTCTAAATTGTTGAACATATGTGATTATTCTATTCAATAATCTATAATAGATAAAATCAATAAATTGCCTGCTCAGTCAACCGATAAAGTATTATATATACATACAAATGTGTATATCAAACATGATGATAACTTTTATTGATGTTTATAAGACACCCCCAAAATGTGGTAGTGCTGCTTTTCAAATTTGACAATGTGAGGAATGCAAAAATGCTTGAAACTTTTTCATATATTTTTTGGTTATTTTCAAGGAGACCTATTTGGAGTGGCTTGTATATGTACATATACATATGTCATACTTTACAGTTAAAGACATTTGATATATTTTTGACTTACATATATACATGTATTTTGACTTAAATTGCATTAGATCTGCTATCTATGCACGTCATGGGTTCAGTATTAGGGTCGTATCACCCCTGAAGTTTTACAAAGCACTCAGGTTTACTCCCTCTTCTAAATTCTAAAGTACAAATCCAAATAAAACTTTGCTAGGCTTTATAATGCCCCACTCCTAAATATTGCATTCACAGTGGCAGGTGTACCCGCACCCCACAAATCTCTCTAAATATCTTTGTTACTCTTTATAATCGTAGACAATTAATAAACCAAACTTCCTTATTACCAGGCTCTCTGACAATTACACTGCAATCTTTTGTAATAGCTGTAACAAAGAAGCATTTTTAATAAAAAGTCGATGAACACAATAAAAATGAAGTAAATTATGTTTTGTGTTGATTGAGTTTATATGGCGTGTAGTTATTGTGAGATACATATATATATATATATATAGAGAGAGAAATGGGGTTTAACGTCCACTCGACACAAACTAGGTCATTTCGGGACAAACATATTGTTTAATTTTATTTCAATAATTCACTTGTGCGTAGGGGTCTTTAGCAGTGGGAGGAAACCGGAGGACCCAGAGAAAACCCTACTTCTTGTCACGTACAACCAGGGATTCGAAACCACGTCATTTGACTGAATGACAGACTTTATGATAAAGCGCTCAGGTGCTAACCATTCGGCCATCCAACCCCCAAAGATACATAATTCGGTTAATTTATGAAAGAAGTTATCCCAGATGGTTAATTTTGAATTATATGCGCATGATTTTGCTTCAAATTTCTCACAGGTTAATCCACACTTAAATATGTACATGTATTCAGATTAATTAGTTAACATTTAATTAAGGAAACAAATTCAAAATATCAACTGGGTAGAAATGCAAAATGATCAATATCTCCACAACTGTTGGACCTACATGGATGTGTTGTTAAGACTCAGTAAGAATTGTGACATCCTACTTTTTAGCAACATGGGATCTTTGTAAAAAAAATGAATAATATGTTGTGGATTTTTATTTACAAATGATTTAAACATGCATTATGCAAGAGCTAAATCTGCCTATTGCAGGTCTTTAGGCCTTAAATGTTATCTAAATTATTAATTAGACATCAATTAATCGTAGCCTGCAATATTTCGTGGATTTTAATACATTTGTGATGGATGAAATAATCATAAAAATAGATAATCAAGACTTAGTTTATTATCGTAACAACGGTTTAAGTTTATTATCTTATCAACGGTTAATGACGATCAAGGCTAGTCTAAAATTGAATCACAACACTAATATGTAGATTCACAGTGAAGCAATTTAACTGAAATTTTTGGCATATTCTCTGTTCATTGTCTATGTTTTAGCTGTTTTAGCTATTATAGCAATAACTGTCAGCTCTTTATGTTTATAAGTGCAGTTTGCGTATATTGCATGCCTTTGTTGATCTATTTAAGTGTTCATCTGAAAAAGATTGAAGTATATTGAACTTGGAAAAATGGTCTATAAAATTGTATTAACAACTATTTAAATAATCAGTTGTATATATGTTTATTGCATATATGTCTTTAGCAGGTTTCCTTAATTGCTGTCTCTGTCTGTTTACTTTGATTCAATTGACAATTCTATTTAATATCTTATATTGTATACTTTTAAATAGGTACAAAAAAGGGACTGTCTTCGTAAGGCGACTCACACAACTTAATCTTGAATCGCAATAACCTCAATTGCACAAACAATAAATAGAATATTAAACAATGTAATTTGTAAATCCAGCTCGTATTCCACATAACTGTGTCATGTTTCAGTCTAAGTCTTTTAATAAATGTCATTTTAATGTAATTCAGTATATTCTATCCAATGAAAGCTATGGTCTTGATGAGAAATAAATGTAGGGGTGTCTCGACTCTTCTAAAACACCTGAGTCATTTACTATAGTGTATTATTAGGGAGGTTGTTATAATAGCTATAAGGTCTGCATAATCTATAAGTTTCAAAATGGTAATGTTGGCTGCCTAAATACATGGGTTTTGTCTTGGTACTCCAGTTCCTTGCACAGTAGGCAAGTTACTGAAATAAAAATGGTGTCATATTTTTACAGTTATTTATATCTCAGTCCCAAAATGTAGTCTAATGTTCGAGATATCCCCCCCCCCCTTCTTGCTCTCTGTCATATTTTTAACAATGACAGTTTTTAACCATGACAGTGTTTGAAAATAACTACGATAAAAGAAAAAATTTAGACACATATCAGGTGTTGTTAAGGATCTATAAATTTTCTTATCTAAAATGCATTATTTAATCACAAGAAATGTTGTTTGTCGAGCAAGGGTTTTAACACACCCTATAGTGTATTGAACAAGGCTGATTTTAATATCTCCTTAATTACTAGCCCACATTATTTTTTGTAACAATGTCAATGAGTTTGCATTACGAGATAAGACACGTTCTACTAATGACATGACAAATGTTTTGATTTAATAGTGTTGTATATTACATGTTTAAATTTGAAACAAAGAAAAAATTGAAGGATATACATGTATGAGGGGATTGGTGATGGCAATCTAGAGCTTGGGTGAGGGTGCATGATAGGATTGGGTGGTGTTGGTTATAAAGGTATAATATATATGATAATGTGTCTGATAAGTAAGGTTAGGATAACATTACAAGAATTATCTCAATTGAATTATTCTAGTCAAGTCTATCTATTTAAAAGCTCTTTGAAATGACATTTTTTATTATGACATTTTTATGATTTTGTCAATGGTTCCAGAAAGGGCTTAAATGCCAAGATGCCCCTCCCTGAGGCAGTACAAATCAATTTAGATTTTTTTTTTAACTGGTAATTCTTGGGCAAATTTTGCAGATAGCCAATTACTGGTATGTGTTTTATGTACTTTATCCAATGTTCAGGTTTTATTTAACAATAATAGGTGTGATATTGGTAGCATTTTGGCAATTGTTTTGCAGATATTACCATTTGCATTTTTCGGATAACATCTAATTTTGCATGGTTTAATCACCACTTAATGTACTCAAATTGATTATTTGACATTTAATTAAAGTAAAGATGCACCATTGACATTTGTCGCTAAAATATCAAATTAAAAAGAGGTTTATATGTTTACTTTACATGTATATATAGATAGACCTAGTATCAGGCTCCATGAATTGCTGTTCAGATACTGGTGGAAGTGATATATATGACAGTTTAGCTTTCTTTTGTGGCCTACATTACATCCACTAAAGCAATAAGGAAAAAAAAAAGAGTTATGACTGAATTCAGATCAGGTCAAACTTGGAATGTAACTTTAGATATACAGTCTATTCAATGTAACTTTAATTAAAATTTTATTTAATATATTAAAAATAGCTATTGAAAGTCCCCAATTTTCAACTAAAATGAGGCCTTTTGCTGCATCTGCTGAACTTCTTCAAAACAAGTCATAAATTGTAGGCCCTACTACTAAATTTGGCCCATGAATATCAAGACAGCTGTATCATACCACTGTATCTCCTGCAGATTCCTACAATTTTATCTGGTGCAGAGCCAGATTCATTTAAAGAAGAAATCATCCTTTACAGAGAATAGACTAAATATAGCCGTTCAAGTTTGTTTAAAACTTAGGAAACATAACACTATAAACCTCAGAATGCCTCGTTCGGCATTTCTGTCCAAACGAGGTAAAAAAAATGCCTCGTTGTCTGAAGTTCCAAAACGAGGTTTTTTAAATTGCCCTTTTTTTTTTGAACGAGGTATTTTGTTCAGAACGAGGCTTGATAAAAATGCCTCGATTACTAAACGTGTTTTTGTCAAGATAGTTATTAGCGGTATTTGCTATCGGCGAATTTTTAAAAATTAAAATTTATGTTATTTAATACGAAAATAAAACCAGTTCAAACTATATTATTATCAGAGAAATTGACAAGACAAGAATACACACCATCGGTTGAGGTGTAAAACTATTGCAGACACATAGCTACCTTGATTGATTTATTGCCCCAATCAGGTATAGGTGTTAAGAAACAACTGTGGTGTTGTGACATTTTATTGGGGGCAATAAATTAATCAAGGTATAGCTGTGTGTCTGCAATTGTTTTACACCTCCATCTAACTGATATCGCAGACAACAAATTAGTGTTTATCTAATATAAGTACAACAAATAAATAATCCATTCTTATTAATCAAAAAAGCATAAAATTTCATTTCATAATTCTAATACGCCTGTTTATTTTTTATATATTAAAATTTAATTAAAACGTTTAATTAGGAAGGCATATGGATATTAATAATGATTATATTATCATATCATGATTATAATATCATAGTTTGGACTAGGTTTATTTATCGTATTAAATAACATAAATTCTACTTTTTACAAATTCGCCGATAGCAAATGCTGCTCATAACTATCTTGAAAAAAAAAACACGTTTAGTAAACGAGGCATTTTTACCAAGCCTCGTTTTGAACAAAATACCTCGTTCCAAAAACAGGACAATTTAAAAAACTTCGTTTCGGAACTCCAGACAACGAGGCATTTTTTTTACCTCGTTTGGACAGAAATGCCGAACGAGGCATTCTGAGGTTTATAGTGTAAACAATTTAATGATATGATTTAATTCTAATACGAATTTTGCTTTTTAGTACTCAGTATACGTGTATTTAGATTTAATCACACAATTTTCCACAATAATAATGTAGTTTTCAATGAAATGCATGTTGTTTAGTATCATTTTAATCTTAAAACACTTATTGACATGTTTTGATTGTGTTTGATATGGCAAGACAATCATTGTTCAAAGCACTCATATTAAATTCAGCAACACCTTTATAAGGTTTGTGTTTTGGTTAACTCTTTATTTTGCCATGTTTTGGAGTCACACAGTGTCAAAATTTGATGAATTATATTTCTAAAGACTCTTTTAAATTTTATATAAGTGCCATAAAACATGATTTGTTATTTAGTTTAGACATTTTCCGCATAAGGGTGATAAGATAAATTTTATTGCATAAAAAAGGCCCTGGGGGAGCAGCATACAATTATATAAATTACATTTATACACTACGACAGATAAAAATATACTTGTAACAATGAATTGTATCACAAAGGGAGCTAGGCCTTTGTGTGGTTCATTTAGGATTGTTTAGTTTAGTTTTGGAGTCAGTAATATATAAACACTTTATAAATAAACAAGACAGATGATTTTCCACAAATTTTGCAACTGATTAGTGTGCTTATTAATTATATATTGTGTCTGCTGCACATAATAGTACATGATGTACATTCTGAACACGCGATAATCACAGTCAAGATACCCCCCACCCCCTTTGTTGATCTCACTGTGTTTGCAAAAGTTTGCTCATGATAGTGATATGTGACAAGGAGTAAGGTCACATGTGCAACCACTTGGGTTTCCTCCGACCCCTACTCACAAGCAAATTATTGAATTAAAACTGATATAATCTAGTTTGCGTCATAAGGATGTTAAACCCCCTTTCTCTTTCTCTCTCATCTTAGTGAAGCAGGGCGGAAGGCCTTGGGAGTCTGGTCACTTCTATGGGACAAAAACCATGACCCACCCATATACTCGTTCATGTGCATGTAAAAGAATCAATGACAGGAGAAATTTGTTGTAGAACTGCCTGGTTGGTGCAAAAAATATGGTGATAAACTCCATTTCTCACCTCTCCTACTATTCACCTATATTACATTAAGGGCAGAAAATTGAAAATCCAGCAGCTGTAACTTGTGTTGAAATATGTTATATTAATTACCAACCTCAACAATAAAATATCAAACTCCCTGCAGCAAACAATTTTTTTAAACTTGTTAAAATAAAATTATTTTAATAAATAACTAAATTAATTTCAAGTTCACTATTTATAATGTTTTTATGAACAGCTTAATTTGTAAGGTTAACATTATTCAGGGCTAGGAATAATTAATACTCTAGAAATCTTGAAAAGTATTAAACAAATTCCATCAAGAGTCTATTTTACTTGTTCTTGAAATAAAGATATGTATGTTAGTCTCAAAATATCTTATTTTGTATGGATTGGCGTGGATACTAGCCTTGTCGTCTCTGTCTTCTTACTTTAATTTTTGAGTATCTACATATTCTGTAACACAAGTGAAAGATTATTTTTTAACTTTAAAAATGTCATGGTGACTTGTATCATGGATTATTTTACAAAATGTCCATGCTTGACTGATATCCTTCTTATTATCAAGTTCGGTGTATATTGTGAAATTCATAAAGATTGAATTACAATATCATTAGATATTATATTTCATACTCTATCCCTCACAGGACAGAAAAAAGGTGATAGTCTTGGAACCCTCAAATAATATCAGCTAGTTTATAGAGTAAAAAAAAGCATACTCTGCCATCGGTTGTCTGTTTAAAGGAAACTGTATTTCAATATAAAAGACACAAGAAGCCATGTCGTTCACATATTACACAAATTTTATTTAGGAGCGAACCTGTATCATAAAAGTTGATAGGTCAGGTGTTAATGGCAACTGAAAACTAAAACTACTTAAAACTTTAAATTTGAAGGTTCAAATTAATTGACCAGTCAACCATCAAAATACTGAATATCCATTACCCTGTATACAAATTAGGATGAGAGTCAGACTATGAATTGGTTTCTGCTCACTATGTGTCTGAATTATTTTTTATAGAGTTAAATTAATTAGTTTTATTTTCTTTTATTTCAGATACATGACGTCCATTGCTTGCAGTATGATCTCCCATCAAGAGGTAATAAAGCAGCAAATGATAATTTTACCAAATGTAGCTGTTACCACACTTGATTGTTGTCAGTAAAAATAACTGGTCCCCATTTTCTGTGTTATATCCGAAATGTGCGCTTCAGCCATAGTATAGAAAATGAAATGAAATGGGGTTTAACGTTTTATTCAGACTGGGGTAGTGAAGATTGGTATATGCCATACAGTGTGCTATGAAAGAAATCTTGCCCAGGCAGTGGCATTATGGTGTAGGGATCTTTTACATGCATGGGACCTCGTTTTTCGTACCATCAATAACAGATCAAACCTGGTGCTTAATAAAGTACCTATTGCGCAATAACATACCTATACCCATTGCTTAATAACATACCTATTGCTTATTAAAAATATCTATTACTAAACAGCAGACACTATGCTTAAAGAGCACATGAAATGAGAAAACTAAATTCATTGAGCTCATAAACATTGGTTACTATATGCATTTTACGGCAGTTTAACGTCGATCTGATGAAAATTAATTCAGATATCGTCACTCAAAGTCGCAAATATAGACCTCTCGTAAAAACGACTTGGCCAATTATTGAAAACACTCTTAATCCCCTCAGACGCCAGTGACGTCACAGTGACCGAATGCATATTCGGGATGTTTATTCCTTAATTACCTATATACACCCGGCGTGTGTATTCGTTAACGCCTGACTGATTCCTTAATCCCCCTAATTAAATAACAATTGACTACGGAATAATTTGTTTTGTAATTTAGAATTTGTTTTATAAAGACAGTTGTTGTAGCCATATTCCCCATAATTGGCTTCTGATTGAAACAAGATTGGTGTGAAATTGTTATAGCCGGCGCTAAGGACACCTTTTAAGCCGATAGAAATAATCAATTGTCGGCTTTTAAGAAACGAAATGGTTTCAAATAATAATCATTAGGGGTGTAACGATACATCGAACAATCGATGCATCGCGATAGTTTGACTGTCGATAGCGTGTATTGATAGTAAAAAGAAACTATCGATAAAAATTGCGATAGTCAAGTAAACTATCGATAGCTTCAATAGTTTGTAATAGCGAAAGTCACATGGCTCAAATTCACTCGTATTTGTCGAATAATTACTCTGTATTTATAACAAAAAGCTCCGTTATCACTAAAATAGCGTTACACGATCTCAATGTCACATGGAAATCTTCGTCTACCATATTAGGCATGGCTTACTAAGAAATGTGTAAAATGGTTGATTTTGGCGCGAAAAAGCTGAAAATGGTCACGTACGCCAATAACAGACATGCTGAAAGCATGTCGCATATGACAGGAAAGTTGGCTATGCCTTTTTTACAAATTACTAAACTACCAATGTAATATTAATAATATACAATTTTATATAATATAAAGAAAAAAAACCAATTTACTTTATTATTTAATTCACAATCAGAATGCGACGTTACCGTGTACCTGAGATACCAGCTTAGGAGGCTCTTCTATTCGCCCCCCTCCCCTTTTGCCGCACCTTTAGAAGACACATGTTGTTTTTATCTGCACCGTCTTGTGTCGCTTCATTCTGTCGGTTTATTTGTCGATATGACTACCGATAACCGTGTTAAAATATTACGTACTGATTTACGGGCTGGAGATGTTGATCAACTAGTGAATTGTAATCTATTCTAGTCACAAATATATAATCTATTACAACTTAAGACGAGAAAGGTCGGCTTTTGGAACTGGAACTGGAATGGTATGTTTAACGTCCGCTTCCACTAATGTGATATCGCAGACTAGTCGGCTTTTGAAAATGCTTTGACTTATATAGTATAGTGATAATATGTAGCTTACGTGTAAAATTACGAGTTAATGATTACGCCAGTCAAATGTTAATTGGACCGACAAATACACACGGTGTTAACTGGCGGTGTGTATACAGTGATATATCGTACAGATAGTGATATATTGTAGATAATGTGTATAGATTATGTGTAGTGCCTGTGACGTCACCAGCCAATCAACCGGATAAAGGTTGTAATTGAAAATTTGAAAACTGTTTTTGGCTGTCTGATGTTTAAACGTTAATATCTCAATTAATTTTAATCAGATTGGAGTGAACTTGACGTAAAATGAATGTAGTAACCCTTAGCTATCAATATATGCAATTAAAAATTATTATTTTATGTGGTCTTTAAGATCTGTTTGTCTTTATTGCAAACCAAATTATCAAACTTACAATTTTAAGAATAACTACAGTGTATATAATAACAAATTTTTCTACGCCTACATTGAAATGTCGTCGTATATTGTCGTAGCCCCCGTCCGTCGTGCGCAATTGCTTGTGGACGCTCTACAGGCTAAAGTTAATATCCGATTGACTTTAAATTTATACACAGTGTTCAAGGTCATGATTTTCAGCGATTTCCAAAAATAAATGCCAGAGTTATGGCCCTTGTTACAAGAAATGTAATGGTTCTATTTATTTAGTTTTCAGTGCAGTATTTACTGCTAATAAAAAAAATCGAGATTTAGAATCTGAACAGATGTATTCACAATTGTCTAAAAAATAATTATTCAAGTTGCTACTGATATGGGGGGTTGGGATGGCCTAGTGGTCTAGAGTGCTGCGCTTCGACCTATAGCTGGCCAGTCACCTCTTGCTTGCGGCTGTGGTTTCGAGCCCTAGTGTGAGCGTATGTGGCATGGAGATAGGGGTGCCTTCTCAACCTCGTGGGTTTCCTCCGGGCACTATGGTTTCCTCCCACTGCTAAAGACCCATATGCGCAAGCGAATTATTGAAATAAAATGAAACCATATGTTAGTCCCAAAATGACCTAGTTTGTGTCAAGTGGACGTTAAACCCCATTTCTTTCTGTCTCGTTACTGATATGGTGTTGCTGCTTTTTTCTCTTTTTGGAAAGGGGGGGGGGGTATGTGTTTTACTTGATTTCAATATTGAACTGAATGGTTTGGGGTATATATATATATTAAATATTTTGTATATTTCAGAATGTGAGTTATCTGGTACAAATTTACCGATTCAAGACGATGACAATTCAATTGATAGGCCCATTAATTTTGTGTCAGATGTCACCAAGGTCAGGGTCAATAGTAGTAGCGGAAGTGAATGGATTGTGCCTGTGATTGGGTTTTCTTGGAACCCACCACAAGCTGGTAAATATCTTTGCTCTTACGTACTGTCAATAGCTTATAAACTAGCATCCTTGTTTGAAGCATAGTCTGGGTATACAAAAGACTGAAAAGAGTATAGTTAATATAGTTAGCTACTACAGTATGCGAAATTAGTGGTATCAAGTATTATAGAAAATGAATAGTTTAATAGAACAAACTAAAAGCTCTTGTGCCAAATGTTTTCATTTCCATCATGGGGTTAGCATCTGTATTTGATCATGTGAGCGCAAACTCTGGGAAAGTTTTAACGTTGAATTAAATCAGTTAGATAAGTGGGTGCTAGGTCAAACACAAACTGATCCTGCAGTGAATATTCGCTTGGCCGCTACAATCACTGATAAGCATGACATCGACGAGACTTAATGAGTACGGCATATTAACTTTTTTACTCTGACAAATTAGATTCTCAAACATTTTTTTGAGGTAAAAGAAAAATAAATAAAGACGTTTGAAGTATTTGTAGTTAAAAAATATTTCCTATTTAGTGTAAATGGGCATTAAAATGAGTAAAATGCATCATTTTGCCCGAAGCAGTTAGGTGTTAAGTAAACATTGCACGAGCCGTTGAGCCAATGACTAATGCCGCGTGTTGTGGACAGTCATCTGTTACAGAGATAATTTGTAAGTAATTCTCTGTGAAACAGATTGACAAGGTTTGTGTAGCATGTGATATGCATGTACATATATATATATTTATCTTATTTTGATCACAGTTGTTTCAACAACTAGATATGTATACCTGCACCAGTGACTAGTTGCTATAGTCAGTAATCATTTCTATCTCTACTTCCTGCTTTGAGCCAACTGTTTAGTTTTACTATACTTTAGAATGTAATTGTAAATCAGATAAATCTCTTTATGATTTTGAAATCATATACCTGCATTTATATGTGGTTGTATATTTTCCTTACCTACTGTCCATTCCTCATCCAGAATTCTTTGTGGACGCTACATATGTGTTTATATCCAGTAAAAGAGACTGATTTGCAATAATTTATCAAAAATTGCTTTCAAAGTTATTGCTCTTGAATTGAAAAATCATGTGGACGCTGTAGCAGCTAAAAATGTCCTCCAACTGACTTGAAATAAGTACACAATGTTCATGTTCACAAGGCAGAAAATCTTGTTGACGTTCCAATAGAAATATATACCAATACCCTATGATTGTGTGAATCTGACAAACACTTCTGTTAATTACTGTGAATTATTGTCTTTAATAACAGATAAATTTGTGATGGCTCTAGAGGGTAATTATTGCAATGACCTTTATAATGTTTTCTAACTTGTCTATTTTCAGGTTTATCTATGAGGAATTTAAAAGGGTTTTTGTTAAATGCACTATGTTTAGCTGGTGATAATTGTTTAAAAACATCATTTTGTGTCATGTTTGATTTGAGACAGAATAATTTGTCTATTGATCATAGAAAGGTAAGTAATGATGTGGTATTTATAAACAGTTATTGTGATATAGTCTTTGTAGATTCTGTTTTATTCATTATCTAGTATTCAATTAAGGGAGGTTACTTGTCTAAGCTTGTTGGTTTTCCCCCACTGTGAAAGACCCTCAAATGAATTATTGAAATAAAATTGAACCTGTCAGTGATGGCCTGGTTATTGTTTGATTACTTGATAGCTACGCATAAATGTAGTTTTTTAACAATCATAGTAATTGGTTGATTAAATTCAAAAAGGTTTTAATTTTCAAAGGAGCCTGCGGAATTGACCATTATTATTATATTATGTATATAACAGAACACAGTTTTTATACGCCCACATTTTCATGTAGTTATATTAGAAAATGCATACCCTATTTAGCTTTATGGATATGGCCTCACTCCTTGTTTATACAAGTCACCCTTTGAAGGGCCTCATAATATGGAAATGGCCTCACTCCTTGTTCATACATGGCACCCTTCAAAGGGCCTCTAACCGTTAATAACCCCCTACTCATGCAGTATTAGTGTTTATTTGTAGCTAATTACCTTGTTATGTTTGTTGTTTTTGTTAAATTTCCTTTACTCCTTATATTATTTCTATTACTGTTATTTTAATCCATGTAATGGTTTCTTATTAATTTCATATATATTGACCTCAAGTTTACTAAATTGTACTTGCGATATCACTTATGTGGAAGCAGACGTTAAACACTAAGTAGTAGTAGTAGTACTAAATTGTACACTGTGGCCATTTGTGACGCTATATCATGGATTTCCCACCAAAAGACTAGTAAGTTCGTCATTCCAAGCGACTCCCTGAACAGTCTGATTTCAATACTTGATTGAATGTATATTGACATATTTTCCAGTTCAAGTTTGAATGGAACACTCCCCCAATGAATATTACTGAGCCTACAGCTTTTGAATTCAGATTATATAGTTTACCGAGACCAAAATCTCACACAGACTCAGCACGCCAGAAATTAAACCAAGATGTCCCCAATGCTGTTGGTAAGTATACTGAAATGTCATGATACAGCATCATGGATAAATAATAGAATTTTAGTTTTCTTTATTTGGAGAAACTTTCGAAGAATATACTTTGAAAAATCTTGTGAAAGCTCTTAGAGGGTCAAGTTTATATCTGCCAGAGTTATGGCCCTTGATCACAGAAATACCTTTTGGATGTTTGTTCTGGAAACAAAAGTTATCATCCGATTGACTTTAAATTTATGTGAATAGGAATGAAAAAGCCGATTTCTGATAATTACTGCCATAGTTATGGCCCTTTATCTCTTTGTTATTTGACTGATTTTAAATTCATTCTTGGTGGTTAAGGTCCCGAGATGCTGAACTTTATTGATTTTCAACAATTTCTAATTATTGCTACCCGAGTTATTCCCTTTGATCACTTCAAAAAATTTTGTGATACTCTCAAGACTACAGTTATCATCAGATTGACTTTAAATTAACCAATAATTAGACTTTTACCCCCATATTTTGTTCTCTTTTTATACGCCCACATTGAAATGTGGTCGAATATTGTTGTCGCCCCCTTCCGTCCGTCCATCCACAATTCCTTGTGGGCGCTTCACAGGCTAAAGTTAACATCTGATTGACTTTAAATTTATACACAGTATTTAAGGTCATGAGACGAAGAAGCTTTTTGATTTTCAGCGATATCCGATAATTACTGCCAAAGTTATGGCCCTTGATCGCCTCAGAAAATCTTGTGGAAGCTCTAGAGGCCAAAGTTAATATCTGATTGACTTTTAATTTATACACAGTGTTTAAAGTCATGAGACGAAGAATCCTATTGATTTTCAGCGAATTCCTATAATTACTGCCAAATTTATCTCCCTTGATCAATTTGACAAATCTTTTGTAATGCTCTAGAGGCCAAACTTATCATACAATTGACTTCAGATTGATGCACAGAGTTTAAGGTCTTGAGACGAACAAGTATTTTGATTTTCAATGTATTTTGATAACTGAACAAATCATGATTCTAATGATTTTCTGATAATTACTTTATGAGTTGTTAATCTTAATCAGATTTCAGAGTATTATAAATGTTTCATTACCGAAAAATGTAAGAATATGTGACAACTCTTGTTGACTTCCCAGACGATTTAGCTGCTGTGGGCGTATGATTCGTTGCTTGGCAACCTATCTTTGATTGTATACACAGTGTTGGTCATGAGACAATGAATTCTATTGATTTTCAACAATTTCCGATAATTTGAACAACTAAATTCATGATATTGGCAGAATTAGAAACGGAACAAATTCGGCTGATTTCTGAGAATTATGGAATGGGATGTTTTCATTACCAACAAAAGAATGTGCCAACCTTTTTTGACTGCTTAAGCGTCTTAGCTGCTGTGGGCGTATGTTTTGTTGCCTGGCAACTTATCTTGAGTTTACACACAAAGTATGGATATACTGGTACTAATATTCACAGCATTTTCGTACCATCCAAACGACTAAACATTGTCCCTTGCCAGCCTTCCGTCCTGCAGCACTGACAAGGAAGAACCACGTTGGAAAATCCTGTGATCTTTCTCAACCAATGCTGGAATGGAATACGTTATCAAGCCAATGCCTTTCTCAATAACCCATTGTGGTTCCCTTATATGGATAGACTAAACAATATAGCTTATAGACATAGTTTGCACAGACACACCAACATTTAGCATTTTATCTTAAACACATAGTTTGTATGGATAGACTAATTTTAACTTCAGGACATAATTTGTATGGATAGGCTATAAACTTATAGTTTATATAGACATGATTAAAATGAACAGATTAACTTTTAGCTTGTAGGCATCATTTATATGGATAGACACACTTTTAGTTTATTCCTTTAGTGTACATGTATATGTTTTGACTTTGTTATTAATTTTTTATTATCCATTTATTTTAGATTCAACAGCTAACCACTCTGCTAACTGGGCTGCAAGTATTAGATATAAGATAATCAAAAATGATGTCGAAGTCAGATTCAAGTTCTCTGAATTTCCATTTGTACATTATACTATATATTTACACTCAGAGGATAAGAATACTGATAACGTTACTGAACTGTCAAGGGTAATGATTTATATTTGTAAACATTATTTAGAAAAACAATTCTGAATAGGAACAGATTTCTGATCATTTTGAGACAAACTTAAAAATGGTAATATCTATTTTTAAGCTTATGCAATGCAAGATAGGAAAGATTTGCCCAGACAGTGGTGTTTCTGCCTATATATACCCTTCCATGAATTCCAACTGTAAAGGATTGTTTTACCAGCACACCAATTTATACAGTCAATGAGAGGAGTGTATAGACACAAAGGCATCACCCATGACAGTTAAACAGAAAACCCATATATTTGTCTCTTAAATGGGGTGGGGGGGGCCCAGAAGTCTAGAGTACCGCGCTTCGACCCCCAGCTGGCTGGTCACCTCTGGCTTGCAGCTGTAGTTTCGAACCCTGGTGTGAGGGTATGTGGCATGGAGATAGGGGCGCCTTCCCAACCTCGTGGGTTTCCTCCGGGCACCTCAGTTTCCTCCCACTGCTAAAGACCCCTACGCGCAAGCGAATTATTGAAATAAAATCAAACCATATGTTAGTCCCAAAATGACCTAGTTTGTGTCGAGTGTACATTAAACCCTATTTCCCTCTCTTTCTCTCTCTTAAATGGGTTTTAATTTCAATATTCTTACAATATTCATAGCTTTGCAAATTTTGTTGTAATCATATGAGGTTTCAATACAGAAGAAAATGTTATGAACTATTTTTAAATTTTCCCAATAAGACATTATCAAATTCTCAAAAAATATGACTGTTTTTTTTTTTAGTTAGCTGGTGAGGTGGAAGGGACTCATACTTTCAAGAATGTTTCAAGAGGCAATTACACAATAGCGGTAAGTAGAAGAACTTTCAAATTGTCGATTCCAGATTCCGAGATTTTAGGATATCTGATATCTGTGCTTGTATAATTATTTTTATAGCCCAACAGTCTATGTATAAGTATGTGTGGTCACCCTTGTCCCTCCACATGTCTTCTTGTAAATACATCTTAATCTGACACAGAAATATATCACAAAAACTGGGGATTTATAATAATAATAAACAGGTTTATTGTGAAAAAACTCACTACCAGAATGTTTCACAAAGACAATTAAAACTAGATCTGCTAAGCAGATATTAAAGCTTTCATATTCACAGTCACTTTCTGTCACATGTCATAAGTCATATAAATAATCTGAACAAGAAATAAAAATCATTAAAACCAAAAATTCGACCCTTATCCAGGCTATCCTGAAAATTATTAATTTCAGAAATAGGAGACACATTGAACATATGCCCTATTGTGTTTGTTTACAAGCCCGTAAATGTTGATTTTTCACTATTTTTGATATTCACTTCGAAATGGCGACCATCAGTTGACCTAAATCAAAATTCTGCTTTTAAAAAAGTAAATGTGCGATTGATTAATATGTGTCATATATTTATTTAGAGATTTCGGCAGGGAACATCAGCCTCACTGTTGGCTTGTTTTTGCCTATTATATGTTCTTACAATATATAGATGACCATAATGATCCTGTCTTTTACATAAAGCAAAATATGAGATACTTTCTAAATGAAATGATGCACCAGGACTTTAATATGGAAGTAAACAAATACTTTTTTGTCCCCCGCCTTTCAAAGATAGAGTTCGAAGATGAGCATTTTCCGCTTAGGGTAAGCAGAGATAAGCAATTTGATTGGTTGATGCTTTGGGACACGATAACTTTAGTTCTAATAAAGTGAGAGTGATGAAACTTGGTGTATAGTTTCATTACAGTAATACCTTGACTAAGTTCGATAATGAGCATTTTCTGCTCGGGGTAAGCAGAGCGATACGCTATTTGATTGGTCGAGCCTTTGGAACACAATAACTCTCCTTCTAATTGAGTTAAAATGTTCAAACTTGGTGTATATGCTTATTAGGTCAATGCCTTGATGGAGTTCGAAGATGAGCATTTTCCACTTAGGGTAAGCAGAGATAAGCAATTTGATTGGTTGATGCTTTGGGACACGATAACTTTAGTTCTAATTAAGTGAGTGTGATGAAACTTGGTGTATAGTTTCATTACAGTAATACCTTGACTAAGTTCGATAATGAGCATTTTCTGCTCAGGGTAAGCAGAGCGATAAGCAATTTGATTTGCGGAGACTTTGGAACACAATAACTCTCCTTCTAATTGAGTTAAAATGTTCAAAATTGGTGTGTATGCTTATTAGGTCAATGCCTTGATGGAGTTCGAAGATGAGCATTTTCTTCTTAGGGTAGGCAGAGATAAGCAATTTGATTGGTTGATACTTTGGGACAAGATAACTTAGGTTCATCTTGATTGATGATTTTTATGCCAATACAATGACTGCATTCTCATTCAGTAATGGCTTCGACAGTAACAGTGTATAGAAACGATTGACTCGAACACGAGGGCCCTTTTGTCAAGCGTGGGGGCCCTTTTGTCTGCCTTTAGGGTCCCCCTAACTAGGGTACATTTTAATTTTTCTTGTCGGGTTTTAGCATTTTTCTTTATAAAACACTTTTGGATGACACTTCGTGTACAGTTTCATTGCTCGATACGTTTGAAAAAAATAAATGTGGGATTAATTAATATGTGTCATCTATTTATTTTGGGATTTCGGCGGGGGACATCAGCCTCACTGTTGGCTTGTTTTATTTGAATCTCAAGTCGGGGTGTACTGTTTGTAATGTCTCTATAATAGGTTTTGTTTTTATAAACAGATTGAACCTATAGATCACGAAAGGAATGATGATTACAAATGTCTGTGTTATCAGGGATATTTTAGCAGTCCTAGTAATAAACGAAGGTGTAAGCGATGTAAACTTACAGAAACACAGGCTCCCTTTTTTATTGATGGTAATCAAGGTAATATGTTTTTATATGCTTACATTTTCATGTTAACATATATTGTCATCACCCCTTTATATCTGTCTGTCCATCCACAATTAGTCACAATTTTTATCTAATTTTGATGTTTTTTGCTCGTGGAAACTCTAGAGATCACAACTTTATCTGATTTATATGAAACTTGAAATGTATGTTTATAACCAAAGATCTTGGTTCATTTTGTGCATATCTCCCGTAATCTGGAAAATCCTAGCTAATCAAATTTTGGTGAAAATTGAGTAAGACCCATATGTATATAATAATATTTTTTTTCTCCTTCACTGAAAAGGCTTCTAATTATCTTCATCTAAAAAGACAAAATAAAATTGGTTTTATATTCAGTAGCTTTATTCTGAAACAAAACAGTTTTCATTTGTTTTCTCAAATTTACATTCAACAGTGTTACTAGGTTTTCCCAGATTATGGTATATCAAGGTTCTTGAACCTCAAGATGTCACCATATTGATCCACCTTCGACCGAAGCTGCCCGACAAATAGTGCTCCTTGTACAGAAATAGTGTAAAAGTATGCAGTACAAGGTGGTGGACCCACCAGAAGTCACAATTTTTATCCAATTTCGATGAAACTTAAAAATAAGTTTATATCCCAAAGATTTTGGTTATTTTCAATACTTGCACCTATCGGACCATAAATTCATGGATTAAGGCCCCTGATTGTACAAAACCATTGCATTTTTAGCTTGTTGTCTGTCCATCTCTTGCAAAATGTGAAATATATGTTTATATCCAAAATATTTCAGTTGAACGTTTCCTTTCATTACCGGGGTATTCGTCCATATCACCCTTTCCGGATAATGGCCTATTAGTGTACATTTTTTAGCTCTACATCTCTGTCCACCTCTTGGAAAATGTGAGCCTATCTTGCATGGAAACTGCTTGTTTTGTTTTTTTTTTTAATTTACGTATTTGTCATAATCATATATAAAGAAGATAACAGGAATTTCCCCAACTAAATCCTTATAGCAGAAATTTCATATTTTCTAAGAAAGACAAAACACAATAATTTCTATGTCTTTTGCTCAAAAGGTTGTCAACTCACTATTAAACGATCATGGGCAATATTTCACAGGCATAAAAATCCATGACACAGAAAATAATAACACAATTACTTGAATTACCTCCCTTGTTTTCCCATTTGCCATGGCGATCTTCAAACGTTTGAATTTGAAGTTGAAAATGATATTTTTGCTAATTTCTCAACTGGCAATAGTGAATTATAGGATTAATAGGATTATTCTTTAACAAAGTAGGACTGTTTATAGATACAATCTATTTTAGGGCTTTAATTTAAAAATATAACTAAAAATATGAAATTGCCGTTTTAAGACAAAAAACCAAAACAAAATATAAATAAATAAGCAAGGATGGGGAATTAGAATTACATATTTTTTGTTTTCGAGTTGTTTTTTTTAAAGAGATATTTTATTCACTATAAACGAATTCGAGATTGGGGAACAGTCAAAATGCCTATGTCAGACAAGCAGTTCAAAGAATGATTGTTTTTTTTCTGTATCTACGTCAGCCAGTATTAGTTTGATGACAATATTTTGTAACATTGATTACATTTATACCTGTATATTGTCATCTTTAAGTGAGAATGACGTGTGAATGAAAATTAATTTTGTTTCTGTTTCTAGACCCAACTACAGGCGATCCAGCTAAACCAACGTCTGACAAACCAGTTAAACCAACATCAGACAAGCCAACTGAGCAGACAACACACAATGAAGTTGATCCGTCACGTACTGGGGAATCGGTACAACCAAACCAACTTTCAGATACAGAAATAGGCTTAATAGTTATGGGAATCATTCTGGTTGTCATTGTTGTTATCGTTGTCACCATTTTATTATTGAGAAGGAAATACATCAAATGTGGTAAGTCTATTAGAGGTGTGCATAGTCTTTTAATGTGTTTAGTGGTCTTTTATCTGATTTAGTGAGGATATTGTAGACAATGTGAAAAGAAAAGACCGGCTTATGTACCAGCTATACTCTGTTGATACAGACAAAGAGTCAGAACACATCGGTCTTTGAAGGTTAAAGGTTCTCCTCACAATTTATTTCGAGGCATCTGGAATCTGTATTCTCTAACTTAGGGCAAGAAATTGGTTCCTATTGCGATATGTGAATAATTATTATAATTACAAAAACTTGTTTTGGGAAGATCTTCGGAAGAAACTTTGGGGAACATGCTTGTAGGGTGATTTTTTTATACGCCCACATTTTCATGTGGATGTATATTGTCGTCGCCCCTGTTCGTCCGTCCGTCCGTCCACAATTGTTTGTGAACAGTCTACAGGTCACAATTTTTATCCGATTTCGATTAAACTTAAAATATAGGTTTATCACCCTAAGATCTCGGTTCCTTTCGATATTGGCATGTATCGGACTGTAACTTCATGGGTTATGGCCCCTGATTGTACAAAAAATCACGTTTTTTAGCTTGTGAACAGTGTAGAGGTCACAATTTTGAACCGATTTGGATGAAACTTGAAATGCATGTTTATATCCCAAAGATCTTGGTTCCTTTCCATATTTGCGCCCATCGGATCATAACTTCCTGAATTATGGCCCCTGATTGTCCAAAAAATCGCCCTTTTTAGCTTGTGGTCCCTCTGGAGGTCAAAATTGTTATCCGATTTAAAAAAACGTTTGATTATATCACTGTTCCATGGTTATGAAGGTTGAGTTCGAATTTCGTGAAAATCGGACCAAAATTGACGGACATAATGGCCGCCGTTTGTACGCGAATAGTGTGAAAATATGTTATATCAAGGTTGTGGACCTTATAGAGGTCACAATTTTGAACCAATTTTGATGAAACTTGACATGTATGTTTATAACCCAAAGATCTTGGTTCCTTTCTATATTTGCGCCCATCAGATCGTAACTTCCTGAATTATGGCCCCTGATTGTTCGAAAAATTGCCCTTTTTAGCTTGTGGTCCCTCTGGAGGTCAAAAATATTATCCGATTTAAAAAAACGTTTGACTATATCACCGTTACATGGTAATGAAGAGAGAGTTTGAATTACGTGAAAATCGGACTAGAATTGACGGACAAAATGGCCGCCGTTTGTACACGAATAGTGTGAAAATATGTTATATCAAGGTTGTGGACCCTATAGAGGTCACAATTTTGAATCGATTTTGATGAAACTTGACATGTATGTTTATAACCCAAAGATCTTGGTTCCTTTCGATATTTGCGCCCATCGGGTCATTACTTCCTGAATTATGTCCCCTGATTGTTCGAAAAATCACCCTTTTTAGCTTGTGGTCCCTCTGGAGGTCACAATTATCTGATTTAAAAAAAAAAAACGTTTGATTATAAAAACCAAACAAATTCTAATGATTTTCTGATAATTCCTTAATATGTGACAACTCTTGTTGACTGCCCGGACGATTTGGCTGCTGTGTGGGCGTATGTTTCGTTGCCTGGCAACCTATTTTTCTAAAAGATTTTACTGTGCTTCAGAGAAAACTCTTGTCTGGATACAGACTCTTAGAAAATGTAACGAAAACAGCTGTTTCCAGGACAAGTCTACTGTTTTTTGATTGACTAAGATAAACCTGGCATGAAAGCAATTTCTTTTCCTGTAACAAATTGACTATAGAGGCCTTTCAAAATGTTTTATAATCGTTTTATGTCCATATTCAAAATGACTGTTCCTGTGTAATTGTAGGTATGGGATATATCTGTGATTTTTTGAAGGCCGGTGGTGTACCAGCTAACCACAGAAATCCTGAGAATCCAACTAACACCACTAATGGACATGCAGGTATGATTACAATTATCTGAAGGAATTCACCTGATTGTTTTTTTAGAGTTATCTCCTCTTATACTAATACTCGATTGAACATTCTGGCATTGAATTCTCTCAATCCTAGAAATAGTTACAATCGAATGAAAGGCAGATTTCAGGTGGAAATGCATGCGTCAACTGCAAAATGAAAACATCTCAACCAAGCATGACAGCTTATAATAATCATATTTGTTGTGTTACAATATGACTAATACAACATCAATTTTAATGACAGGTGGAGCTGTGATACTGTATTCCGCTTCAATTCAATTGCAATTGTGTCAGTTACGGATGTTCAGGTCCTGTGTTCACAAAGCTTTCTCAGACTTAAGTTAAGAATTTACTCAACTTTCAATCACAGTTTATAAGAAATATCTTTCATCCAGAACCACAAATATTTGCACATAGCTTGTTATTGATGTATTTGATTTATTAAAACAACAATAGTAGTATATTAAATGGCTTTATTTTAGTTACAATAAGGTGATCAATTTTGGATAAATTCTCAACTTTAGCCTGAGAATGCTTTGTGAACACGGGACCTTGACTGACAATAGGACTATCCCCTTAATTGTCATTGATTCGGGGGGGAGGGGGGGGATGGTTAGCGTGCGTGCGTGCGCTGTATCATACACCTGGTTGTAAGTGAAAAGCAGTAGGGTCTCCTGTCCAACCTCGTGGGTTTTCTCCGGGTACTCCAGATTCCTCCCACTACTAAAGACCCCTACGCACAAGCAAATTATTAGAATAAAATTAACCATAGGTTAGTCCCGAAATGACCTAGTTTATGACGGGTGGACGTTAAACCCCATTTTTCTCTCTTTTCTCCTGCGTCATTGATTCTATGACCTATAGTTCATCAAGATTAGTCATGAAATCTGTCATGAGTTTGATTCTTTGACAAAAACAGGATGAGTTGTCTCCCAATCTGCGACATACAGTCTTTAGTTTTGAACTTACTTAATGAAAAAAAAATACCCAATCATAATTACATACATTGATCAGATTTATTACGATTTCAGTGACATGGTTTCCGTTAAATAAATTCCTTTAATTTACAACATTTTTATTTCAGTGACAGTGGCTCCCTTGAAAAAGAAATCCATTTTGATATTAAATTCTGAAGATCACCATCATCATGTAGAATCTGTAAAACAACTTGTTCTCTTTCTTCAAGATGAATGTCATTGCCTACCGATCTATCCCCCATTTTGTCTCAAAGAAATTGGCCAAATGAACCACAGGGACTGGACCATGAAGACTTTAGACACAGTTGATTATGTCATGATTGTTAATTCAGAAGCATCTTATTATCTGATGAAAGCAGCTACTAATAACGACAGTTATAATTATCACCTAATCACTTCAACAGGTAATTTATTTACTGATTTTATGAAAGAGGTTATTAAGGAATCTAAGAATACAGAATCCCTTGATAGATACATCATGGTATCTTTAGATCATACGTCATCAGAATTTTATCTACCAGCTATACCCACCAACCATTGTTATAAAATAATTCAACAAATTCCTGATTTAGTTAAATATATCCATCATCAAACTCCAGAGTCAGACACGCATCCCCAATTACAAGATGTCTTCACAAAATCTATCGATGATTTTGACACTGGAAGAAGCCTGAAAGATGCTCTGTATAAAGCAGCTAAATTTGAGAAGAGTAATGTTACATGGTTTTCTGATAGATTTGGGGAGCCTTATGGCCGAGTTTACGAAAAACATGATTCTGGTATTGGTTCATACATTGGGCATGAGCATGATGCAGACTCTCCACAACAGGGGAACCGCTTTGTCTTCCCAAGCCTTAGAGACGAGAATGGATTTTTGCCACCAGAAGACATCAGAAGTACCGATTCTGAACCCCAGTTTCGAACTGATGTGGACGAGGAATCAAATGACTGGGGAATGAAATTTAATCGAGCCTATGACTTGCCAGGAGCAGAGGTAGATGAACACGGATGGTTTCCCCCAGACGTTGTATCCAGTTATAGTGAAGCAACTATGGACCAGAATAGCTTTGTTCCACCAGACACTCTTTCTGAAATGGAAACTAAAAGCTTGTCACCGAGCACTTACATGAGAAACATGAATGCCCGTTACGAGGCTGCTGTAAATGATATGAAAGAAAAAGATAAAAACATGATTTCTACATCAGATCGTTTTAATGAAAAAGATGAAACAGACTATTATTCTAATCTGAAAGATACCACTAGGTGTTAACAAATATAAGTGGACCATTCTAAGATTCTTGTCTTCATTAGCCCAGTTCTGACCAAAACAGTAGGACGTTAAACCCCATTTCATTTCATTTCCATTCTAAGATCTGTATCGTGATAAATTGAACTATTTCAACTTTGATCTCTATGAAGTTTCATGAACATACTATTCAGCATGCTCACACTCTGTATAAAGATAGAGTATATATAATGTTATGTGTGTTGGTTGGACTAGATCTGTAACTTTACTTGACTTTCTCTAATGGAACAGAAAACCAACTAAAAGCTTGAAATAGCTGTAAACTATGATTTCATTTGACATCAGTCACCAAAAATTCATGACATTCAGCCATACAATTTTTCATAAATATCACTTGAATCTACATTGTTTTTGAGACCATTTGCAGACTTTGTATATATTTTGTAGATTTTTTTGCAGCTAACAAATTGTTACCGGTATCTAAATGTTACGACTAAAAAAATGTTGCTGATAAAAACATGATGTGCAGTGGTCTGGTCTTTATTGATATGTAGATATGATTTTGTTATAGAACTTACATGTATATTATTGTTGTTATATTTAAGAATAATACTTGTTTTTAATATTGTTTATATGCAAATGTATAGTCTATATCTATATATGTTGAAATGTGAATATAAGTGAAGATTAGGGAGGGTTATATTATTTAAATTACTGCTGAACAGTCTGAACTTTAATTTATCCAATATAAAACCCCTGTAATGTTGGCCAGTCAAGATAATGACTAGTGCAGCATTTTTATCTGGATTTTATCTTAAGATTTCATTGTTACAGCTCCTTGATTTTGGTCAAAATAAAGTGTTGAATGTGATATTTCAATTAAAGATACATTATGGGAAATTAGATAAAGAGCTGACAATTCTCACTATAATACAGTCGTGGCCAAAAGAATAGGGACAGGCTTGAAAATGGTTGGATTTCTTCCGTCTAAATTCATGTGATCATATATCTGCAACCTGAAGGCCGATTTTAACAAATGAGGTATCGATGGATAGGTTATTTGAAGTATGTTCATCATGCATGCACATGCATGTTTGAACAATGACGTCATCACGTCTATGACGTCACGACAGTGTACCAAAGATTTAGAATCTAGCAACATCGGGATGGTGGCAGGAATTATTACCAAACTGGGATAAAATTCAATCAAGGATCATTTATTTCATGTCTAAATGATTTGTTAACATGCAAACTAACATCGGTTGGCTTTAAAAGGTGCTTGCTTCCGCTCCGATTTAGGGCATCGTTGATGACGTCATAGCCGTGTGCATGCGTAATGAGCATACTTCACATAACCTATCCATCGATACCTCATTTGTGCAAATCGGCCAACAGTGGCAGATATATGATCAAATGAATTTACAAATCAAGTAAGAAATCCAACCATTTTCAAGCATGGTCCTATTCTTTTGCACGACTGTAGTTAAAATCTAGATAATGTAGTGGGAATTTGCTGAAAGTTTCAGACAAATTGATCTACTACGGACCAAGACTTTAGCAATGGAATATTGGGGCTAGCCTCGGTCATCATAGATAAAGTAAGTAGGATAAAAAACATAGTCTCAATTATCCATATTTGATTTAATTATGAATGGAAGTCGAACAGCAAATCGGAATGTAATCCAATAAACATCAACAATTTATTTTGATCAAATTCAAGATGTCTAGCCATAAGGTATATAGTAATAGCAGGGGCAGCAAATCCAGGAATTTTTGCAGGAGGGGGTTGACACTTTTCTCATAAAAATTGTTGTTTTACAACTAAATTTTTGCAGCTGGATCTGTCCCTGAATATTATTAGTGTATCATACAGAAATCCATCAAAGTATGATTAGAGTTTATAATTTAAGATCATGGTACTTCATTTTACGAAATCTTATTTCTAATACTATTAGAAGAATAAAGCCAATTACTGTATCGGAAATGATCAGACACATCTACAGACAAGGAATTCTAATATTGTATGGTCATTGTAGTGTGTCATACCACCTTTAATATAGTCCCTCCCATAAACTAAAGCACCTTTTATTGTATAAATAAATGTCTAATCTATATCTATGCAATAATATTGATTTATCTCAGAAAATTTCCTTCTGAATTGAATTAAGGCCATACAAAAAAAAATGGTTCTCGGGACAATTCATCTAAAAAATTTGATTGGGGAAAGGGGGGGGGGGGTATCTTTTGCGCTTTTATTTTTTTATAGGATCTAAATGACTTCTCATAAACATTACAATTCAAGGCACTGCATTTATCTCATCATGTCGTTTGTAAGAATGTATGATCATCCAGTTTCATTCATAATGCCAGTAACATTTAGCAGGGTTGCGTACATGATTACATGATGTTGGGGGGAAATATTTACATGAGGTAATGGATAACATCGTTTTTATACGCCCACATTGAAATGATGTTGTATATAGTTGCTTGTAGACGCTCTAGAGGCTAACGTTAATATCCGATTGATATTAAATTTATACACAGTGTTTATAGATTTTTTTATAATTACTACCAGAGTTATGGCCCTTGATTACTTGGCAAATCTAGTGGATCTAAGTGCTAGAGACTAAAGTTAATATAAATTTCTACACAGTGTTTAAGGTCGTGAGACAAACAATTGAAACAAATTCTAATGATTTCTAATAATTATTTAATGGATTGTTACTTGTTATCAGATTTTAGTGTGTTGTAAATGTGTTCATTACTGACAAAAGAAAAATATGTGACGACCCTATGTTCATTGGTGGGAAACCTATCTTTAAGTGAGGTGGAAGTATCTGAGAACCTATTTTTTGGTATGGCCCAATTATAAGAACACCGATTTATAAAGCTGGAATTAGTACACCCATTTATAAAGCTAGAATTGCTATTTTAGAATATTTAGTCATAGATCTTATAAGCTAGGACATAACAAGTAACATTGTGATACAGGAGTAATATAAGTGACTTTATATTTTTTATGCACAAAATCAAAATATTTATGACAGTATAATTTAATGGCTTTGAAAAACTTGTATGTTTTCTCCTGAATTTAGCATGAATTAGTTATAAGTATATCCATTTATAAAATGATATTTACTTCATTTAGTTGTTTTATATATTTTCCTGTGATGTACATTTCTCTTAAATCAAAAATTTCTTCTTTTTTTTTTCTTTTTTTTTTCTTTTTTTTTTTTTTTTTGGCTTGAAATCAAAATATTTATGACAATTACTTTTAATGGCTTTAAGTAACTTAAAAACGATTATCTAATTTAGAGACAAGACATTAACATATGGGTAAAACACATGCAGGTATACTATTAACCGTTAACATGTTTAAATGATTCTGATGGTAATTTATGAGGGCAGGTGAATTGTTTTGGTTACTGGGGTTCAGACTTAAACTGATAGGTAATGTTCATTCATTCTAATTGTTTTATTGGAGACTCTGTGATTACGGAGCTGGCTCGCTAATCCCGGTATTTGCCGAAAAAGTCTCCAGGGATCTTCCAGCCTGGTAATTCCAGAGGACGAGCTATGAAAAGTGTTAGTCATTCAGTTGGAATGAAAAACCAATGGTCCTGTTTATATTATTAAGAACATGTTTAATATCCCAGGAAATTGAAATTTAAGAGTAAGCTGGATGTTTGTCATGGCATAGGGGTGTGCGCAAATAGCCCAGTTCTGCAAAAAAGTAAGATGTTACTCCATATCATTTTTATTGGTTTTTTAGTCCCTACGCTAAACTGTGCTGTTTTCAGTCTTTGTATCAAAGCAAAATCACATGACCATGACATGACATTTAAATCGTGAAAAGGGAAGTTAAGAAAACACTTTCTTCAAAACACTGTGTTGTAGTTAATGATCTTATGTATAGTATATATATTGCTCATTGAATTTAGTTAAGCATATATGTTTATCCTGGTGTTTACAATATTAAATTGTCTATATACCTTTTATTATTCTACCTGCCTTACATTGTATATTATTTTGTGGTAGACATGTGAGCAGTTTTCTCTCTAATAAATGTGGCTGAGTTTCTATTTAATTTTAACCAGTCCTTAAAATTTATTTTCAATGCATTTTGTCAGTTCAATATTGACATAAATTATGCTTCACATTTGTATGAATAGTTGTAATATGACAAACAATTTGTATTGACTGTCTAACAGGCATTGAACTTTCAGACTTCCCATATATATACAAATATTGTAGCCATCTTGTTAAAGTGATATTTGTTTTATTCATTTATAGTTTCCATTAATTCATTGTTATAATAAATGCCATATTGGACTATCAAATTGTACATAATATCATTATTTTATATGAAATAAATACTATTTTTGTAATAAAGTACAATCAAAATAACATTTATATTATTGTTTATTGATATAGTCTTAACCAAAATACAGATTATTTTTTGGCTGTAATGGTATCTTGTATAAGAGTCAGAGTCAGGTGGCTTAACACCTATATTTAATAGGTGTAGTGAGTTTGGTTTGGTGCTTCATGTGGTAGCTAGTAACCCTCATTATATAATCTTACCCGCTTGCTATGACCGTTGCAACAGTTAAATATCCGATTGACTTCAGTTTTATACACATTGTTTAAGGTCAAGCGCTGAAGCATCCAGAGTAGCCCTTGATAATTTTGAAATATCTTGTGGACACTGTTGGGGCTAATGTTATCTGATTAACTTTAGATTTATACACAGTGTTTAAGGTCATGAGATGAAGAATCCTATTGAATTTCAATGATTCCTGCAAGGCTTTTGGCCCCTGATAACTTTGAAAACAAAATCTTGAGGTCAAATTTAACATGCAATTGACTTTAAATTCATACACAGTGTTTACGGTCACTGCTAGAGTTATGGTCCTTTAACATTTTAAAATATCTTGTGGAACCAAAGTGATCATTCCATTGACTATAGATTGATACAGGGTCTTGAGACGAACAAGATTGTTAGTCCGGGAGCCCAGTGAGGTTTAATCAAAATACTGAGTCCAAAAGGTTTGAGGTTTGCAACACATATTTGACCCCAAGATCATTATGGAAAGGCAAGTCTTAAGTTTTGGAACCTGTGCGTATACCTGGGAGCGCTCCCCCACAATTTTCTTGCAAGGATTTCATACTTAGCACTTTGAAACAGAATGTATGACTTAAGATAATAAAATGTTGTGCTAATGCTACTTAAGAGCTTAATTAATTAGCATTAATTAGTGGCCGTAATTAAAATTTAGAGTCCATGACTGAAACAAAGCCTAAGAGCTAGCTAACCAAGTCATGAAATCAAAAATATCACTTAAGAGCGACAAAAGTTGAACAAACCTTGCTTAAAGACCACATAAAATAATAATTTTTAATTGCATATATTGAGAGCTAAGGGTTACTACATTCATTTTACGTCAAGTTCACTCCAATCTGATTAAAATTAATTGAGATATTAACGTTTAAACATCAGACAGCCAAAAACGGTTTTCAAATTTTCAATTACAACCTTTATCCGGTTGATTGGCTGGTGACGTCACAGGCACTACACATAATCTATACAAATTATCTATACAATATATCACTATCTGTACGATATATCACTGTATACACACCGCCAGTTAACACGTGTGTATTTGTCGGACCAATTAACATTTGACTGGCGTAATCATTAACTCGTAATTTTACACGTAAGCTACATATCACTATACTATATAAATCAAAGCATTTTCAAAAGCCTTTTACACAATTAGTACTCGTACTGATAACACCTAATGCACCAGAGCTCCAAAGCTATAGACTAAATTTATCCTTGATAAAGTAGCTAAGCTAAGACTCCAAAAAGATTCTTCAATCGACTTCGAGATCCTACAAAGATTCTACAAAGTCCTAAGGTTGTCGTTTCTTCTTTTATTTTTATTTACTTTATCCATTTACTTTTTTCTTTTTACGTAGTTTATTTGTTTTTAGGACTATTTACTTATTCCATCTATCTTTCGTTTGGCTAAATACAACAGTTTTCCCTTTTCGTTTTGTCAATAGATTCGACTAGATATCCATATATTTATCTACTTTTTTTATTCTACCATTTTATTCACTTTTTAGATTTCAGTCTTGGTCGCTTATATTTTTACATTTTTTACTTTGTCAGTTTATTTCATCTAGTTTTTCATATATTCCACTATTAGCTTTATTTTCCCTACAAGGGCTTCAGTTAGTTCTCTTTGTTAGGCAATCATTGTACAAGCGAACAGAGTTTATTGAACTAAACTCAGATCAAAGATATCATCAACGGTTTAATCACCTTTGTTGAGATAAGGACTTGACAGCTGATCTGCTTTCTGGCTTATATAAACATTAAGAACCTATAGTTAATTAGCACAATCAAAACTAATTAACTTGCGGATCTGTGTGGAAAAGGTCATTAACGGATCACTAGTGAATTAAACAAACAATCATTGTTTAATATATATCACTCTACTTAAGCGTATCAATTAGAAAAAGTCAAATCAGCTTATTAGCTAAATTGCCAACAGATTAGATCACCAATCAACACTGTTCGGTCCCTCCTTTTGTTTTCGGGTATATTTTCGGCAGCACAAGAACGATGGCGTCAGAGGCTAGTTCAACCATGACCATGGCTGACGCTTTTAAAAGCAGCCCTGCACCAAAGTTCTTCCCTGCAACAAAAAGGAGAGAGGAGCAGTCCCACGTCGTGCTGGTTAAACCCCTTGAAGGCAAGTCCTTCCAAGGGGCCAAACTGACGGCACTGGGGAAAGAATTAAAGACTAAGTGGGGTATCAGCAACATTCCCGACATCAAGATAACGGTGACTGGACATGTCAGACTTGCCCTAAAAAGTAAGAACGACATGGACAAGGCACTGGTCCAGGACGTCTTACTCGGTATGACCGTGACGGTGGCCGAACCGACCACCTTGTTAACAGACAAGGTGGTTGTTCATGGGATACCGGCCGATTATACTGGGGAAGAAATAATGGACGATCTGAAGGATAGGGAATATGACGTCATTGAGGTATATAGGTTTAGAGTGGCCGAAGGGAAGGACCAGGGAAGCGTTGCCCTGACTTTCAGGAAAGGTACAGCACCCGAGGCCATAAAAATTGTATATCTCAACAGGCGGACACATCCCTATGTCCAGAGGGTGCGACATGCGCCAAGTGCCAAAAACTGGGTCATACGGAAAAGTACTGCAAAGGAAAAACCGTATGCTCCCAGTGTGGGGGAGGACACGCGATGGCTGAGTGTAAGGTGGGCAGTAAATTTAACTGTTCAAATTGCAAGGGCAGCCACACGGCTACCCCCCCCCCCCCCCCCCAGTGCCCAAGAATCCAAACAACGAAAGCAGCACTGCGCCTGCAAAGTAAAGAAAAACTCACCTTTAGGGAGGCAACACTACAACTGAAGAAAAGGTGAGTGAAGCAAAAGTTGTCAGAGAGCCGGCGGTGGAGCCAAAACAAGCTCCAGCACCGACTATCTCGACATCGGATGCCGAACCAACCCCTATGGGAATAGAAAAGAAAGAGAAAAAGAAAGTCGCCAAACCTGAAGAAGCGAAGCAGAAGGCCCATGAAGCAAGTTTTACCCCAAAATTTAAATCAGAGAACAGCTTCATGGACTTCATGCAAGACCTGATTCAGATGGCAATCTCCAAAGAAGACCCCAAAACAAAGCTAACAAGCATATTCAACAGACTGGGGAACTACTTCATAAACGCGGAAGAACTGGGAAACTTCATATCGGCATCAAAGACATCAAAAAGGTCAAGGGATGAGGTAGATGAAGAGGAGAAACTTGGTCCTCAGGTCAATCTCGCAATCCGAAGGAGGATCACTCGTGTGCGCCACTTTAGCGCTGGGGATATCCCCAGCAGCATACCGGTATTGGCTCCGGAGGCAAGCACGAGTGTGGCACCACCTATGGAAAGCGAGACACCTGTAGATCAATAGATCCTAAGCATCGACTCGCACCTCTCCAGACAGTCATCATGGCAGGGCAGGTTAAAGTTCTACAACTTAATGTCAATGGACTGTCCTCCAGATGTGCTGAACTGAGAAAATACCTTAAACACCACCCAAAAGATGTGCGATGTTTCCAGGAGACGAAACTACTACCAACAAAGAACGACATCCACCTACCCGGTTACATTTGTCAGAGAAGGGACAGGCCGGGTAGCACGACTAATGGTGGCGGTCTTGCCATCTACGTCAGTGATAACATAAATTATACTTCTGTCTCATTTGACGTGGAGGGTCCTCTAGAAGCAATGGGCATAGCCACCACATTGAGCAATAAAACAAATTTGACAATAGTGAATGTCTATGCACCCCCAGGAGTCACAATAAAACCAGATGACTTCCAGTCACTTCGCGACGAACTTCCACGGGGCGAATCTGTGCTTTGCGGTGATTTCAACGCTAAGCACGCTCTGTGGGGATCACCGAGGAATGACTGCAGGGGGACTAGCCTATGCTCAATAATAGAAGGGAACGACCTATGCGTACTGAATGACGAGAACCCAACATTTGTTGGAGGAAATGCCCCACCTTCACATCTGGATCTTACATTCTGTACGCTTGGTCTGGCAAACCGCTGCGACTGGCAAGTACACGAGGACGAAACACTAGGCGCTGACCATCTGGTGATAGAATTCTGCATCCAAGCCGAAACAATCAAGGAAGCCTATAACGGAAGACCCAATTGGAAAATGAAAGAAGCCGATTGGGCCAACTTCCGTGTAGGCTGCCTCGATTGGAAGGAAGAAGACATCATTGACACCAACATAGACGTGTACTCTGCCAACATCACGAGTGCTATCATAGGTGCAGCAAACGACTCGATTCCCAAGACGTCTGGTAAGAAACCAAGGACTAGAAAACCTTGGTGGCCCCCTGAATGTCAGAAGGCAGTTGACCAACGAAAGAAGGCACTCCGCCTCCGGAGTCGCAACTACAACGAAGTCAACCACCAAAACTACCTGAAGTTGAAATGGCACGCCTCAGGGGTCGGTCATCAGTTCCACTCTCTTCAATGTAATGATCAACGACATACAGAAATCGTCCTACCTCGACGCCAGAACTGAGTTAGCGAAATTTGCTGACGACAGCACAATATGGAGGAAAGGGAAGAGATTCTGCGAACTACAAACGAACATGCAGAAGGCCTTAAATAAGTTCATGGCATGGGCAAACGACTGGGGATTTAAGGTCTCAGAGAAGAAAACGGTCGGCATGCTTGTGAGCAGGGATAGTGGGATAAGCAGAATGACTCTGTGTATAAACGGGAAAACCATCGAATTCAAAGACCAAACCAAGTTCCTTGGCGTAATCTTTGATCGAAGGCTGACCTGAAAACCGCACATCGACTGGACTGTAGATAAATGCTCTAAAATCCTTAACTTAATGAGAAAAATAACGGGCAGCTCGTGGGGAGCCAACAGAGTAACACTAATGATGGTGTATCGTGCTCTTATACGCTCTGTATTAGATTACGGCTCTTTGGCCTTCATGAATTGCACGCCAACACTCTTAAGCAAGCTTGATACAATCCAATACAAAGCTCTGTGTATTGCGACTGGTGTAGGGCTTGGGACTAAGAGAGAAGCATTACTACAGGAAGCCGGAGAGTTGCCCCTATCTCTAAGAAGAAAAGAATGCAGGTGATGCTTGGGATCATCATGGGGGTCCAACCCAAGATTTGCACGACTCTGACTTTGAATGTTACAGTCATTGTGGCATTGAATTCCAGGGTTGAAACATCAGTTTAATTGTTTTAGTGACCAGAAAACAAATTTTGATATGCGTCGGCTTACCCAAAATGAAAGGTTACGTGCCCTTGGCATGCTACAGATCGGCACAACACAGGCGGTTGTGGCGCGGACGATGAATGTTTCTCAGTCTGTCATAAGCAGGCTATGGTCCAGATACTGTGATACAGGACAGACCACGCTCAGGTCGACCAAGGGCAACAACTCAAGCCCAGGATCGATTTATCCGTACCTTGGCCTTGAGAAATCGTGTCATCACAGCAAATAAGATCAGCGCTCTTCTTCAAACAGGCACTGGTGTGAGAGTGAGTGGCCAGACGATTCGGAATCGACTGCATAGGGGCCACCTTCCCGCCCGACGTCCTCGCGTGATCCCTTGTTTGAGAGATCATCACATTCAGGCAAGACGTCGTTGGTGTAGGGATCGTCAACACTGGGATAATCGACGCTGGGGCAATGAGATGATTTCAGATGAGTCAAGGTTCACTGTTGATTTTTTGGACAGACGTAGGAGGGTGTGGCGTCGTCGAAACGAGCGCTTCCAAGACGTTAACGTCATCAGACATGATCGATTTGGGGGTGGTTCTGTTATGGTGTGGGGAGGCATCACTGTTGCTGGAAGAACGGCTTTACATGTTGTTGCAGGGCGTGTTACAGGTCAGTACTACCGGGACAACATCTTGGCAGTCCATGTTGGGCCAGGATCGTTACAGGTTACCTCCAACAACAGAACATCACCACATTACCTTGCCCAGCACTGAGTCCCGACCTCTCCCCCATCGAGCATGTCTGGGACATGCTTGGACAGAGGTTACATCAACGTCAACAACGTCCTGCCAATGTCCAAGGAATGGGACAATCTGGACCAAAATGACCTTAGACGTCTCATTAGGAGTATGCCACGTCGGATCAATGCTTGTTTGGCAAACAGAGGAGGATTTACCCGTTACTGACTTTGTTGTGATGCTGTGGTAACTTTGCTGTTTGACCCCGGGTATCATTTTACCCTTATAATGGTCAGTCTGTGCCTTATTTACTAACGATCATTTGGAATAAATCGATGAATGTGAACTTCATTTCATTTTTTCATTTGTTTCTTCGTCAGTTTCATTAGGTGACTTTAATAACACTTAAAAATCAAATATCCCCTACTTTTTTTGAATAGTATAGTATTATATTACTGTATTACAAGGACAGTGACAATGAGTGTTAGGGTGTACATTTATGGGCGTCCATTCAAATATTGCTCGTTTGCCGAGAAACAGGATCTGATTAAGCAACTAATTTTTTTGTTCAACCAACTGAAATATGTTGTTTCTTTATATAAGATCTAAATTTACACAGCAGAATTAACATTAAAAAGTCCCTTGGAAACACTTCAACTAAAAATAAAACGGGTCAGTGGCGTATAGAAGCCTATAACTACCATTCATAATTTCTATAATACTTTTCGCTCCTTAAAAACACGAAAGTCGAAAAGTAGAAGTTACGACGTGCAAGTGAATTATTGAAATAGTTATTGAATCACATGCTAGTCTCGAAATGATTTAGTGGGCGTCGGGTGAAACACCCCCCCCCCTTCTCTCCCTCTTAAATTTACGTTTTACATGTAAAATAGTCCTATTTATTAATTGCAGGTACCGTATTTAGTTGCGTTTGATGGTAATGATAACATGTGAAATAAAATAATGACATCTAATCGGGGAAAACCTGTATATTCTATGTGCCGTATAAAGTCACAGTAAATGAAATTCAATTGCCAATGCAATTGTGACCTTGAATGTAGAGACCTCATCAACCTCAATCGGAACACCCGAGACACGCTACCTGCGGAGAAGTATCTAGCTACCATTTAATTTTCGTACGTTAGTTACGTACGCATCCACAATCTGTTTCACAGAGAATTACTTACGAATTAACTCTGTAACAGATGAGTGAGTGTCCATAGCACGTGCGTTGACTGCAGACGGCGCCAGTCATTGGCTCAACGGCTCGTGCAATGTTTACTTAACACCTAACTGCTTCGGGCAAAATGATGCATTTTACTCATTTTAATACCCATTTACACTATAGGAAATATTTTTAACTCCAAATACTTCAAACGTCTTTATTTATTTTTCTTTTACCTCAAAAAAATGTTTGAGAATTTAATTTGTCGGAGTAAAAAATTTAATGCTTATCATGCTTATCAGTGATTGTAGCGGCCAAGCGAATATTCACTGCGGGATCAGTTTGACGCATCCACTTCAGAGGCGAAAAGTCGACAGTACGACAGCAAGACAAAATCATAGGTCGCTAATAGACTTTATCCATCATGGACATATCATACACACTATTTTGCAAACTGATCCCGCAGTGAATATTCGCTTGGCCGCATTGACTATTTTGTTATTGCATGTACCGTATCCAAATGTGATTTATTAGAAAGTAGAAACTACTACAACTTCCGAGGCGAAAGTCGAAAATCCGAAATTAAGAAATAACGAGGTCGCTAATATTATAGCGCGTGTGTTATTTCTACTATTCGAGTTGCATTATGGCTAGTTAGTAGTTACTATAAGTAACGTAAAGTGTTTCGCTCTGCTCTCCACTACGATACTATCCGCCCTTTTAATGGCGGCGGCATTCATTCAAATAGTTCGGCTCCGCGGCTGCCTCTGGGAACGAGATTGATCTACGGCGACTACGGCTGCATTTTTAAATAGCCTACACCGGGCCCATAGCATGATAGCGTCACGGGGGGTGGGGCGGGGGTTGCTATGTTTGTGTATAAATTTGAAGTCTGTCGGATATTAACTGTTGCAATTACGGTCATAGCAAGCAGGTAAAATTATATAATGAGGGTTTAGCTACCACATGAAGCGCCAAACCAAACTCACTACATATTAAATATAGGTGTTAAGCCACCTGACTCCGATTCTTATACAAGATACCATTACAGCCAAAAAATAATCTGTATTTTGAGTAAGACTATATATATCACTAAACAACAATATAAATGTTATTTTGATTGTACTTTATTATAAAAATAGTATTTATTTCATATAAAATAATGATATTATGTACAATTTGATAGTCCAATATGGCATTTATTATAACAATGAATTAATGGAAACTATAAATGAATAAAACAAATATCACTTTAACAAGATGGCTACAATATTTGTACATATATATATATATATATATATATGGCACAGAGTAAAAATGGGAAGTCTGAAAGTTCAATGCTTGTTAGACAGTCAATACAAATTGTTTGTCATATTACAACTATTCATACAAATGTGAAGCATAATTTATGTCAATATTGAACTGACAAAATGCATTGAAAATAAATTTTAAGGACTGGTTAAAATTAAATAGAAACTCAGCCACATTTATTAGAGAGAAAACTGCTCATATGTGCCTACCTCAAAATAATATACAATGTAAGGCAGGTAGAATGATAAAAGGTACATAGCCAATTTAATATTGTAAACACCAGCATAAACATGTATATGCTTAACTAAATTCAATGAGCAATATATATACTATACATAAGATCATTAACTACAACACAGTGTTTTGAAGAAAATGTTTTCTTAACTTCCCTTTTCACGATTTAAATGTCATGTCATGTTCATGTGGTTTCGCTTTAATACGAAGACTGAAAACAGCACAGTTTAGCATAGGTACTAAAAAAACCCAATAAAAATGATATGGAGTAACATCTTACTTTTTTGCAGAACTGGGCTATTTGCGCACACCCTTATGCCATGACAAGCATCCAGCTTACTCTTAAATTTCCTGGGATATTAAACATGTTGTTGATAATATAAACAGGACCATTGGTTTTTCATTCCAACTGAATGACTAACACTTTTCATAGCTCGTCCTCTGGAATTACCAGGCTGGAAGATCCCTGGAGACTTTTTCGGCCAATACCAGGAATAGAGAGCCAGCTCTGTAATCACAGAGTCTCCAATAAAGCAATTAGAAGTGAATGAACACTACTACCTATTAGTTTAAGTCTGAACCCCAGTAACGAAAACAATTCACCTGCCCTCATAAATTACCACCAGAATCATTTAAACATGTTAACGGTTAATAGTATACCTGCATGTGTTTTACCCATATGTTAATGTCTTGTCTCTAAATTAGATAATCGTTTTTAAGTTACTTAAAGCCATTAAAAGTAATTGTCATAAATATTTTGATTTCAAGCCAAAAAAAAAAAAAAAAGAAAAAAAAAAGAAGAAATTTTTGATTTAAGAGAAATGTACATCACAGGAAAATATATAAAACAACTAAATGAAGTAAATATCATTTTATAAATGGATATACTTATAACTAATTCATGCTAAATTCAGGAGAAAACATACAAGTTTTTCAAAGCCATTAAATTATACTGTCATAAATATTTTGATTTTGTGCATAAAAAATATAAAGTCACATATATTACTCCTGTATCACAATGTTACTTGTTATGTCCTAGCTTATAAGATCTATTGACTAAATATTCTAAAATAGCAATTCTAGCTTTATAAATGGGTGTACTAATTCCAGCTTTATAAATCGGTGTTCTTATAATTGGGCCATACCAAAAAATAGGTTCTCAGATACTTCCACCTCACTTAAAGATAGGTTTCCCGGTTTCCCACCAATGAACATAGTGTTCAACATACATTTACGCACAACAGCTAAGTCGTCCGGGCACTCTACAAGGGTAGTCACATATTTTTCTTTTGTCAGTAATGAACACATTTACAACACACTAAAATCTGATAACAAGTAACAATCCATTAAATAATTATTAGAAATCATTAGAATTTGTTTCAATTGTTTGTCTCACGACCTTAAACACTGTGTAGAAATTTATATTAACTTTAGTCTCTAGCACTTAGATCCACAAGATTTGCCAAGTAATAAAGGGCCATAACTCTGGTAGTAATTATAAAAAAATCTATAAACACTGTGTATAAATTTAATGTCAATCGGATATTAACGTTGGCCTCTAGAGTGTCTACAAGCAACTATGGATGACGACAATATACAACCCTATTTCAATGTGGGCATATAAAAACGATGTTACCTCATGTAAATATTCCCCCCAACATCATGTAATCATGTACGCAACCCTGCTAAATGTTACTGGCATTATGAATGAAACTGGATGATCATACATTCTTACAAACGACATGATGAGATAAATGCAGTGCCTTGAATTGTAATGTTTATGAGAAGTCATTTAGTCCATTAGTGATCCTACAATCTGATTAAAACACAGATCCAATTTCATTTCGTTTTTTATAGTTCAAAATTTCGTTTTTACTTGTCTTTACTACTCTTGGATCTGGAGGACTTATTTAACTCGTGTTCTGCCTGAAATGAGGGGTCAGACAATCAAATGGTCTGTCGAATCGACCTTTTCATGCGTGGATCTGTGGGTAGATATTACCAGCGGATAGAAATCAAAACAAAATAGTAGATTTTAAAAAGCATGACGGTCGCTAATTGGTTAATCGAATGACTGACGTTACCCGTACTTGATACCTGACGTCACCCGTACTTGATACCTGACGTCATAGAACGTGAGCTCCCACTATAACTTGTTAGATCTACATGAGTGTAGGCCATCGAAAGTATAAAAAACGAAATATAGATCTATATTTTAATTAGATTGGTGATCCTATAAACAAAAATATAAGCGCAAAAGACCCCCCCCCCCCCCCTAATCAGATTTTTTAGATGAATTGTCCCGAGAACCATTTTTTTTTGTATGGCCTTAATTCAATTCAGAAGGAAATTTTCTGAGATAAATCAATATTATTGCATAGATATGGATTAGACATTTATTTATACAGTAAAAGGTTCTTTAGTTTATGGGACTATATTAAAGATGGTATAACACACTACAATGACCATACAAAATTAGAATTTCTTGTCTGTAGGGGTCTGATCATTTCAGATACAGTAATTGACTTTATTCTTCTAATAGTATTAGAAATAAGATTTCGTAAAATGAAGTACCATGATCTTACATTATAAACTCTAATCATACTTTAATGGATTTCTGTATGATACACTAATAATATTCAGGGACAGATCCAGCTACAAAAATTTAGTTGTAAAACAACACTTTTTATGAGAAAAGTGTCAACCCCCTCCTGCAAAAATTCCTGGATCTGCCCCTGCTATTACTACATACCTTATGGCTAGACCTCTTGAATTTGATCAAAATAAATTGTTGATGCCTCAATGTCAGCGCTAGCCTGCGATGTTTATTGGATTACATTCCGATTTACTGTTCGACTTTCATTCATAATTAAATCAAAAGATGGATAATTGAGACTATGTTTTTTATCCTACTTACTTTATTAATGATGACCGAGGCTAGCCCCAATATTCAATTGCTAAAATCTTGGTCCGTAGTAGATCAATTTGTCTGAAATTTTTAGCAAATTCCCACTACATTATCTAGATTTTAACTACAGTCGTGCAAAAGAATAGGACCACGCTTGAAAATGGTTGGATTTCTTACTTGGTTTGTAAATTCATTTGATCATATATCTGCCACCTGAAGGCCGATTTGCACAAATGAGGTATCGATGGATAGGTTATGTGAAGTATGCTCATTACGCATGCACACGGCTATGACGTCATCAACGATGCCCTAAATCGGAGCGGAAGCAAGCACCTTTTAAAGCCAACCGATGTTAGTTTGCATGTTAACAAATCATTTAGACATGAAATAAATGGTCCTTGATTGAATTTTATCTCAGTTTGGTAATAATTCCTGCCACCATCCCGATGTTGCTAGATTCTAAATCTTCGGTACACTGTCGTGATGACGTCATTGTTCAAACATGCATGTGCATGCATGATGAACATACTTCAAATAACCTATCCATCGATACCTCATTTGTTAAAATCGGCCTTCAGGTTGCAGATATATGATCACATGAATTTAGACGGAAGAAATCCAACCATTTTCAAGCGTGGCCCTATTCTTTTGGCCACGACTGTATTATAGTGAGAATTGTCAGCTCTTTATCTAATTTCCCATAATGTATCTTTAATTGAAATATCACATTCAACACTTTATTTTGACCAAAATCAAGGAGCTGCAACAATGAAATCTTACGATAAAATCCGGATAAAAATGCTGCACTAGACAGTATGGTCATTATCTTGACTGGCCAACATTACAGGGGTTTTATATTGGATAAATTAAAGTTCAGACTGTTCAGCAGTAATTTAAATAATATAACCCTCCCTAATCTTCACTTATATTCACATTTCAACATATATAGATATAGACTATACATTTGCATATAAACAATAATATTAAAATCAAGTATTATTCTTAAATATGAACAACAATAATATAAGTTCTATAACAAAATCATATCTATAGTATACATATCAATAAAGACCAGACCACTGCACATCGTGTTTTTCTCAGCAACATTTTTTTTAGTCGTAACATTTAGATACCGGTAACAATTTGTTAGCTGCAAAAAAATCTACAAATATATACAAAGTCTGCAAATGGTCTCAAAAACAATGTAGATTCAATTGATATTTATGAAAAATTGTATGGCTGAATGTCATGAATTTTTGGTGACTGATGTCAAATGAAATCATAGTTTACAGCTATTTCAAGCTTTTAGTTGGTTTTCTGTTCCATTAGAGAAAGTCAAGTAAAGTTACAGATCTAGTCCAACCAACATACATAGCATTATATGTACTCTATCTTTATACAGAGTCTAAGCATGCTGAATAGTATGTTCATGAAACTTCATAGAGATCAAAGTTGAAATAGTTCAATTTATCACGATACAGATCTTAGAATGGAAATGAAATGAAATGGGGTTTAACGTCCTACTGTTTTGGTCAGAACTGGGCTAATGAAGACAAGAATCTTAGAATGGTCCACTTATATTTGTTAACACCTAGTGGTATCTTTCAGATTAGAATAATAGTCTGTTTTATCTTTTTCATTAAAACGATCTGATGAAGAAATCATGTTTTTATCTTTTTTTTTCATATCAGTTACAGCAGCCTCGTAACGGGCATTCATGTTTCTCATGTAAGTGCTCGGTGACAAGCTTTTAGTTTCCATTTCAGAAAGAGTGTCTGGTGGAACAAAGCTATTACGGTCCACGGTTGCTTCACTATAACTGGATACGATGTCTGGGGGAAACCATCCGTGTTCATCTACCTCTGCTCCTGGTGAGGCATTGGCTCGATTAAATTTCATTCCCCAGTCATTTGATTCCTCGTCCACATCAGTTCGAAACTGGGGTTCAGAAACGGTACTTCTGATGTCTTCTGGTGGCAAAAATCCATTCTTGTCTCTAAGGCTTGGGAAGACAAAGCGGTCCCCCTGTTGTGGAGAGTCTGCATCATGCTCATGCCCAATGTATGAACCAATACCAGAATCAAGTTTTTCATAAACTCGGCCATAAGGCTCCCCAAATCTATCAGAAAACCATGTAACATTACTCTTCTCAAATTTAGCTGCTTTATACAGAGCATCTTTTAGGCTTTTTCCAGTGTCAAAATCATCGATAGATTTTGTGAAGACATCTTGTAATTGGGGATGCGTGTCTGACTCTGGAGTTTGATGATGGATATATTTAACTAAATCAGGCATTTGTTGAATTATTTTGTAACAATGACTGGTGTGTAAAGCTGGTAGATAAAATTCTGATGACGTATGATCTAAAGATACCATGATGTATCTATCGGGGGATTCTGTATTCTTAGATTCCTTAATAACCTCTTTCATAAAATCAGTAAATAAATTACCTGTTGACGTGATTAGGTTATAATTATAACTGCCGTTATTAGTAGCTGCTTTCATCAGATAATAAGACGCTTCTGAATTAACAATCATGACATAATCAACTGTGTCTAAAGTCTTCATGGTCCAGTCCCTATGGTTCATTTGGCCAATTTCTTTGAGACAAAATGGGGGATAGATCGGTAGGCAATGACATTCATCTTGAAGAAAGAGAACAAGTTGTTTTACAGATTCTACATGATGATGGTGATCTTCAGAATTTAATATCAAAATGGATTTCTTTTTCAAGGGAGCCACTGTCACTGAAATAAAAATGTTGTAAATTAAAGTTCCAATTTCACTTTTTCTAAGAAAGTCAAAATATAATTATTTCTATGTTTTTTGTTCAAAAGGTTGTCAACTCACTATTATACGATCATGGACAAAATTTTTGGGGGGTTAGAAAGGGTGACACTGGTTGATTGAGGAAATAGTTACTCAATTACCTCCCTTGTTTTCCTATTCTTTTCCATGAACGGCCATCTTCAAACATTTGAATTTGAAGTTGAAAATGATATTTTTGCCAATTTCTCTACTGGCAATAGTGAATTATAGAGGATTATTCTTTAACAAGGTAGGACTGTTTATAGGTTCAATCTATTTTGGGGCTTTATTTTAATAAATTTTAAAAATATAACTTAAAAAAATGCTATTGGAACTTTAAAGGAATTTATTTAACGGAAACCATGTCAATGAAATCGTAATAAATCTGATCAATGTATGTAATTATGATTGGGTATTTTTTTTTCATAAAGTAAGCTCAAAACTAAAGAGAGAATCAATGACGAGGGAGAAAAGAGAGAAAAATGGGGTTTAAAGTCCACTCGTCTATGGTTTAATTTTATTCGAATAATTTGCTTGTGCGTAGGGGTCTTTAGCAGTGGGAGGAATCTGGAGTACCCGGAGAAAACCCACGAGGTTGGACAGGAGATCCTACTGCTTTCCACGTACAACCAGGGATTTGAAACCACACCACCAGTTCACTCAATGCCAAGTGTATGTATACAGCGCACGCATGCACGCTAACCATCCCCCCACCCCGGTGTCACAGTTTCAGTTGGTCGTTGGTGTGTGTTTGCTCCTGGGCATTTGCACATGTCCGAGACTGATGTTTGTGTTAGCAACACAGCTTTATCCACTTCCGCCATTGTGAGATGGTTCCTCATAACTCAAATAACTGATCACTTCAGGAAAAAGTGTTATGTTCTTAGTTAGAGTTTTGTCATTAATAAACATACTTGTTATTGTGATTTGCTGTTTTTTTAGTGATCAGTAGTTACACGATCAACGGATTTAAGTTAATTGGCTTGAGATTGATTGTTCTATCGTTCGTGATTTGTTGCCGTCGGAGCTCTACTGATCACGCTATTTCCCAGTGGTTATTTGTAGATTCTTTTTTTGTTAAAAACTTATAAATCACTTTTCGATGTTTTAACTATGTTTTAATAATTAACTGTTTTGCAGATTGAATATTGGCCTATATATGATTGGGATTTCTCTGAATCATTTTTTTAATTTTGTAGGCCTACATAATAAAAGTTTGACAAGTTGCCTATGTGTTTTATTTCTCAAATACAAATACTTTATCATGCAAACCATGGGATCTACTATACTAGTTACTATAAGTATCGGATATTTATCGGCTTTGGCCTCTATCCGAAAGCCGATATCATCCGAAACTAATTAATCTGAAAATACCACTATTTCTTGAACATGAATCACCCAATTCCATACAAAGAAAAGAATGTGGTAATAAATACTCCTTGTAAATTTAGATTCAAACATGCATGCACAATGCATTGCATACTCTACATTTATATAAGTGGCAGTTGATTTTTTTTTCTCTTTCCACATGTGGAGGAAATATTCAATTTTTATAGTCTACTGAATTATGAAGATCGTCAATTTGTATTTTTCCTTTTTACTAAAATAAACTAACAGTAGAAACTTGACATCCTCCACTGCTGTCAGTAGTAATACTATATATTGGTAGATAATAGTAGAAACCGATCTGGCCGTAAGAAAATCGTAGGGGGTAATCCTATCACAGGGAGTCAACGCACACTGTGTCTACAACAGTGTGAGCTGACTCCTAAAATTGCGCATGCGCTAAACGGTAAACACACACCAGGGACCAACTGAAACTGTGACACAGGAATCAATGACAATTAAAGGGATAATCTATTGTCAGTCAAGGTCATGTGTTCACAAAGCATTCTCTGGCTATAGTTGAGAATTTATCCAAAATTGATCACCTTATTGTAACTAAAATAAAGCCCTATATAAAACTATTGTTTTTTTAATGTATCAAATACATCAATAACAAGCTATGTGCAAATATTTGTGGTTCTGGATGAAAGATATTTCTTATAAACCGTGATTAAAAGTTGAGTAAATTCTTAACTTAAGTCTGAGAAAGCTTTGTGAACACAGGACCTGAACATCCGTAACTGACACAATTGCAATTGAATTGAAGCGGAATACAGTATCACAGCTCCACCAGTCATTAAAATTGATGTTGTATTAGTCATGTTGTAACACAACAAATATTATTATAAGCTGTCATGCTTGGTTTAGATATTTTCATTGTGCAGTTGACTTATGCATTTCCACCCGAAATCTGCCTTTCATTCAATTGTAACTATTTCTAGGATTGAGAGAATTCAATGCCACAATGTTCAATCGAGTATTAGTATAAGAGGAGATAACTCTAAAAAAAACTATCAGGTGGATTCCTTCAGATAATTGTAATCATACCTGCATGTCCATTAGTGGTGTTACTTGGATTCTCAGGATTTCTGTGGTTAGCTGGTACACCACCGGCCTTCAAAAAATCACAGATATATCCCATTCCTACAATTACACAGGAACAGTCATTTTGAATATGGACATAAAACGATTATAAAACAATTTGAAAGGCCTCTATAGTCAATTTGTTACAGGAAAAGAAATTGCTTTCATGCCAGGTTTATCTTAGTCAATCAAAAAACAGGAGACTTGTCCTGAAAACAGCTGTTTTCTTTACATTTTCTAAGAGTCTGTATCCAGACAAGAGTTTTCTCTGAAGCACAGTAAAATCTTTTAGAAAAAAATCACCCTACAAGCATGTTTGATTTTTAAGCAAAGTTTCTTCCGAAGATCTTCCCAAAACAAGTTTTTGTAATTATAATAATTATTCACATATCGCAATAGGAACCAATTTCTTGCCCTAAGTTAGAGAATACAGATTCCAGATGCCTCGAAATAAATTGTGAGGAGAACCTTTAACCGATGTGTTCTGACTCTTTGTCTGTATCAACAGAGTATAGCTGGTACATAAGCCGGTCTTTTCTTTTCACATTGTCTACAATATCCTCAATAAATCAGATAAAAGACCACTAAACACATTAAAAGACTATGCATACCTCTAATAGACTTACCACATTTGATGTATTTCCTTCTCAATAATAAAATGGTGACAACGATAACAACAATGACAACCAGAATGATTCCCATAACTATTAAGCCTATTTCTGTATCTGAAAGTTGGTTTGGTTGTACCGATTCCCCAGTATGTGGGGGATCAACTTCATTGTGTGTTGTCTGCTCAGTTGGCTTGTCTGATGTTGGTTTAACTGTTTTGGCAGACGTTGGTTTAGCTGGATCGCCTGTAGTTGGGTCTAGAAACAGAAACAAAATTAATTTTCATTCACACGTCATTCTCACTTAAAGATGACAATATACAGATATAAATGTAATCAATGTTACAAAATATTGTCATCAAACTAATACTGGCTGACGTAGATACAGAAAAAAAACCAATCATTCTTTGAACTGCTTGTAAGGGGTCTGACATAGGCATTTTGCCTGTTCCCCAATCTCGAATTTGTTTATAGTGAATAAAATATCTCTTTAAAAAACAACTCGAAAAAACAAAAATACGTAATTCTAATTCCCCGTCCTTGTTTATTTATTTATATTTTATTTTATTTTTTTGTCTTAAAACGGCAATTTCATATTTTTTAGTTATATCTTTAAAATATGTTAAAATAAAGCCCTAAAATAGATTGTATCTATAAACAGTCCTGCCTTGTTAAAGAATAATCCTATTAATCCTATAATTCACTATTGCCAGTTGAGAAATTGGCAAAAATATCATTTTCAACTTCAAATTCAAATGTTTGAAGATCGCCATGGAAAATGGGAAAACAAGGGAGGTAATTCAAGTAATTGTGTTATTATTTTCTGTGTCAGGGATTTTTATGCCTGTGAAATATTGCCCATGATCGTTTAATAGTGAGTTGACAACCTTTTGAGCAAAAGAATAGAAATAATTGTGTTTTGACTTTCTTAGAAAATATGAAATTTCCGCTTTAAAGTTCCAATTTCACATTTTCTAAGAAAGTCAAAACATAATTATTTCTATGTCTTTTGCTCAAAAGGTTGTCAACTCACTATTATACGGTCCTGGGCAAAATTTTTGGGGCATTATAAAGGGTGACACAGGGTGATTGAGGAAAAAGTTACCCAATTACCTCCCTTGTTTTCCCATTCCTCTCCATGGACGGCCATCTTCAAACGTTTGAATTTGAAGTTGAAAATGATATTTTTGCCAATTTCTCAACTGGCAGTACTGAATTATAGGATTAATAGGATTATTCTTTAACAAGCTAGGACTGTTTATAGGTTCAATCTATTTTTGGGCTTTATTTTAATACATTTTAAAAATATAACTTAAAAAAATGCTATTGGAGCTTTAAGGATTTAGTTGGGGAAATTCCTGTTATCTTCTTTATATATGATTATGACAAATACCTAAATTAAAAAAAAAAACAAAACAAACAGTTTCCATGCAAGATAGGCCCACATTTTCCAAGAGGTGGACAGAGATAGAGCTAAAAAATGTACACTAATAGGCCATTATCCGGAAAGGGTGATATGGACGAATAATGAAAGCAAACGTTCAACTGAAATATTTTGGATATAAACATATTTCACATTTTGCAAGAGATGGACAGACAACGAGCTAAAAATGCAATGGTTTTGTGCAATCAGGGGCCTTAATCCATGAATTTATGGTCCGATAGGTGCAAGTAATGAAAATAACCAAGATCTTTGGGATATAAACTTATTTTTAAGTTTCATCGAAATTGGATACAAATTGTGACTTCTGGAGGGTCCACAAGCTTGTACTGCATACTTTTACACCATTTCTGTTCAAGGAGCACTATTTGTCGGCCAGCTTCGGTCGAAGGTGGATCATTATGGTGACATCTTGAGGTTCAAGAACCTTGATATACCATAATCTGGGAAAACCTAGTAACACTGTTGAATGTAAATTTGAGAAAACAAACGAAAACTGTTTTGTTTCAGAATAAAGCTACTGAATATAAAACCATTTTTATTTTGTCTTTTTAGATGAAGATAATTAGAAGCCCCTTCAGTGAAGGAGAAAAAAAATATTATTATATACATATGGGTCTAACTCAATTTTCACCAAAATTTGATTAGCTAGGATTTTCCAGATTATGGGAGATATGCACAAAATGAACCAAGATCTTTGGTTATAAACATACATTTCAAGTTTCATATAAATCAGATAAAAATGTGATCTCTAGAGTTTCCACGAGCAAAAAACATGTTTTTTCGTACAATCAGACGAGATTTTGGGGAGATAAACTTGTTTTTCAAGTTTCATAAAAATTAGCTAAAAATTGTGACTAATTGTGGATGGACAGACATATATGACATATGTTTGCTTACTACACTTATTATTTTAGCGTTTTCCGAGATTCTATCCGGATTATCGCCCTTATTTTTGAAATTGTTTGACGTTCTAACATCTGACGTCAACTGGCAGACTATCGCCATTGAAGAGACGACCATTGTCAAGATCGGTTGCATTATTTCTGTTACCTTTTTTGCAAATCATTTTTAGTGAAGCCTGTACCATAACAGGCCCGGGACTGTACAGCGCAGTGGACGCTTACGGCTGGCCCCCGGATCCATTCACTTGATTTGATATTTTCCGCAGGTTATTTTATAGGTTTTTGTTTTTCGTGTAGTGCGGTCCTCCTGCACTTACTATAAAAGGGTGATGACAATATATGTTAACATGAAAATGTGAGCATATAAAAACTTACACACTGGACCCTTTGTTCTGACTCAGGTGTTCAAGTTACTGATCAACCTGTATTGTATTGTTTTAGCACGTGCACAGGTGATCTGTTGAGGAAAAGTAGGTGTTCATATAAATGAACACCCCAACATACCAACCCGGTTATTGTCAAAACAGACCGGGTAATTGCGTGCGTGAACTGTATTAGAAATAACAAGCAACACCGTGTTAAATACAAAGGATAAATACATGTAGTTAAAACAATAAATAAATATTTTTTTTAATGTAGATTGTGAAATAATATCATTAACTCTAGTATAAGGAACAAATACACAAAACCTTGCGAACTTTGGATAAATTTCTGTTTGACCATGTTTTAGATAATTGTAATCTTGTAAAATACCTTTCCTACATCATCGTACATGCTATTTTTTTCGCACATGGTTAGTTTGTTATGTGGCTGACGAATCGTTAAAGATAGATTGCCGGGCAAGGAAACATACCTTCACAGCAGCCAAGTCGTCCGGGTAGTCAATAAGGGGTGTCGCATATTTTGTCTTTTCTCCGTAAGGAGAGAGAAATGGGGTTTAACGTCCACTCGACACAAACTAGGTCATTTTTGGACTAATGTGATTCAATTTTATTTCAATAATTCGCTTGCGCGTAAGGATCTTTATTTAGCATTGGGAGAAAAACGGAGAACCCGGAGAAAACTCACGTGGTTGGACAGGGTACCTAACTCCTTGTGACATACAACCAGTGAATAGAAACCATGCCAGTTGACTCAGTGGCAGGCCTTATGATAAAACGAGCAAGCGTTAACCATTCGGAAATCGAACCCACGTTGTTGGTAAGGAAAAAATTTACAACATACTAAGATATAATTACGAATAACAAACCCACTAAGTAATTGCCATACTTGTTTGGCTTCTAATTCTGGCCTATACTAAAGTTGAGTACTCAAAACATTAAATATCAAGGGCCATAAATTTGGAAGTCATTATCGGAAATCTTATTCTTATGGCCATCAGCAAAAAGGCTTAAAATACATTTATACAAATACCAATCCAAATTCCTTAAAATTGCATAATTGCATATCAAAAACCTGACACTGGAAAGATCTGATTTGTATGCATCGTAAATAAACAGATATACACTGGTTATGTTCGGGTCATTGACCCACTCCCCAATTTGCTGAGTAAACAACAATATATGACATGCAAAATAATGTATTGATACCTGTTACAGACGAATTGGTCAAATTATTTTTGTACGATAAAGGGCCTGTGATAAACTTGCGTCTCCCTCGTATCTGTCCATTTTCATTCATTCATTCAACTTCTTACACAAACAAAGAATCCAGTGTGTAAGTCAGTTTTCGACCTTCGACCCTCGGGGTCAAGTTAGATGAACAACCGAGCTCGTGCAATTGAACACTTCGAACGCTAACGCGTTCTCAGTGTACAACCTTGCACGAGCTCGGGTGTTCATCTAACTTGAACCCCTCTGTCTCAGTCGATAACCCTTACATATTACCTTGATTACCATCAATAAAAAAGGGAGCCTGTGTTTCTGTAAGTTTACATCGCTCACACCTTCGTTTATTAATAGGACTGTTATAATATCCACGATAACACAGACATTTGTAATCACCATCTTCATCATCTATAGGTTCAATCTGTTTATAAAAACAAAACCTATTTTAGAGACATTACAAACAGTACAGCCACACTTGAGATTCAAATAAAATAAAGTATTTGTTTACTTCTATATTAAAGTCCTCCTGGTGCATAATTTCATTTAGAAAGTATCTCATATTTCGCTTTTTGTAAAAGACAGGATCATTATGGTCATCTATCAGACCTGTCAACTCTACCGCATCACGCGGTAAAATGCCGCGAAATGGCCTCGTGTACCGCTCTACTGCGCGGTAATAGATTTCTACCGCATTCTTAAACAAAGGTTTTTTTTAATTGTCTCGCCAAAACTTTGGAACTAAGGGAAGCAACTCTTTGCATGTAAACAAAAAAGATTGCGACTTTCTGTTATCAACATCGACTTGGGGTGTTGTAAGGTGTAATTTAGCTAAGAGATTTGTTCTCGAATTCATTTCAACCTTTTTTAGAGTTAATAAAGCGGATATAATTATTGCCACGTGTTCCAAATACTCTTAAAATGCGTAGCGATAAATTAAACAAATAGCGACCAATTTACGGCAGCAATGGCTGACATTTTCGTTTGCGCGCGTACGTACAGCATGTAAAACAATACTTCGAATGCAACACAACCTGGAACTTTAATTTCAAGATGAGAATACGTCTTGCCGATACGACTTACATGGAAGGCTCCCTCGAATAAATTTAAAAGCAGATTTACGGAATCCCGGGAGAAAATATCCCGTACACTGTATTGTATTAAGAGTATAAACGTCACGGCATGAAAAGCATGTTCGATGCCAATATTTACTTATTTAGTCGCTATGCCAAACTTATTTTTTACGCCCTCCTCTCTCTATTCCTTATCAAGAATTGCTGTAGAATCTATATAATAAGTACAATTATCTTACATTAAATAAAATTGACAAAAACTGTCGGAATAGGAAACACACGTCACACAAGGATTTTTTTTTAAAATCATATTAAAACAAAAGAAAAATGGTAGAATCTACTGCCAGTACTGGACTGCTAATTTTAATTATTTTTTCTTTACTAATAAATACTAATTATTTCTTTCTGTAGGGTACATATTCAATTTTGGTTTAATAAATAATTTTAGATATGGTTCATTTTGCTAATGAATGTGTGTGTATTTATTACCCATTTAATGCAATTTTTGTATTGTATATGGTCCTACAATTCAATGTATCATTTGACATTTCCAAATTAATTACCCTTGGAAGTGCGAATTCACGCGTTTTTGGAAATCTACTGCCAAATCATGGTTTCTACTGCCTTTTTTACACAACCCTACTGCATTTCAGCTCTGAGGGGTTGACAGGTCTGTCATCTATATATTGTAAGAACATATAATAGGCAAAAACAAGCCAACAGTGAGGCTAATGTTCCCTGCCGAAATCTCTAAATAAATAGATGGTACATATTAATCAACCGCACATTTACTTTTTTAAAAGCAGAATTTTGATTTAGGTCAACTGATGGTCGCCATTTTGAAGTGAATATCAAAAATAGTGAAAAATCGACATTTACAAACACAATAGGGCATAATATGTTCAATGTGTCTCCTATTTCTGAAATTAATAATTTTCAGGATAGCCTGAATAAGGGTTGAATTTTTGGTTTTAATGATTTTTTTTCTTGTTCGGATTATTTATATGACTCGTGAAATGTGACAGGAAGTGACTGTGAATATGAAAGCTTTAATATCTGCTTAGCAGATCTAGTTTTAATTGTCTTTGTGAAACATTCTGGTAGTGAGTTTTTTCACAATAAACCTGTTTATTTAATTATTATTATAAATCCTCAGTTTTTGTGATGTATTTCTGTGACAGATTAGACTGTTGGGCTATAAAAATAATTATACAAGCACAGATATCAGATATCCTAATATCTCGGAATCTGGAATCGACAATTTGAAAGTTCTTCTACTTACCGCTATTGTGTAATTGCCTCTTGAAACATTCTTGAAAGTATGAGTCCCTTCCACCTCACCAGCTAACTAAAAAAAAAAACAGTCATATTTTTTTTTATGCATCATCAGAAATATATATCAAAGTATTGTATCAGTTGCATGAAAATTATTTTTTGAGAATTTGATAATGTCTTATTGGGAAAATTTAAAAATAGTTCATAACATTTTCTTCTGTATTGAAACCTCATATGATTACAACAAAATTTGCAAAGCTATGAATATTGTAAGAATATTGAAATTAAAACCCATTTAAGAGAGAGAAAGAGAGGGAAATAGGGTTTAACGTCCACTCGACACCAACTAGGTCATTTCGTGACTAACATATGGTTTCATTTTATTTCAATAATTCGCTTGCGCGTAGGGATCTTTAGCAGTGGGAGGAAACTGAGGTGCCCGGAGGAAACCCAAGAGGTTGGGAAGGCGCCCCTATCTCCATGCCACATACCCTCACACCAGGGTTCGAAACCACAGCTGCAAGCCAGAGGTGACCAGCCAGCTGGGGGTCGAAGCGCAGTACTCTAGACTTCTGGGCCCCCCACCCCATTTAAGAGACAAATATATGGGTTTTCTGTTTAACTGTCATGGGTGATGCCTTTGTGTCTATACACTCCTCTCATTGAATGTATAAATTGGTGTGCTGGTAAAACAACCCTTTACAGTTGGAATTCATGGAAGGGTATATATAGGCAGAAACACCACTGTCTGGGCAAATCTTTCCTATCTTGCATTGCATAAGCTTAAAAATAGATATTACCATTTTTAAGTTTGTCTCAAAATGATCAGAAATCTGTTCCTATTCAGAATTGTTTTTCTAAATAATGTTTACAAATATAAATCATTACCCTTGACAGTTTAGTATATTTTATATCAGTATTCTTATCCTCTGAGTGTAAATAAATTTTATAATGTACAAATGGAAATTCAGAGAACTTGAATCTGACTTCGACATCATTTTTGATTATCTTATATCTAATACTTGCAGCCCAGTCAGCAGAGTGGTTAGCTGTTGAATCTAAAATAAATGGATAATAAAAAATTAATAACAAAGTCAAAACATATACATGTACACTTAAGGAATAAACTAAAAGTGAGTCTATCCATATAAATGATGCCTACAAGCTAAAAGTTAATCTGTTCATTTTAATCATGTCTATATAAACTATAAGTTTATAGCCTATCCATACAAATTATGTCCTGAAGTTAAAATATGTCTATCCATACAAACAATGTCTTTAAGCCAAAAGTCAGTCTATCCATACAAACTACAGTATGTCTTTAAGATAAAATGCTAAATGTTGGTGTGTCTGTGCAAACTATGTCTATTTTTTAAGCTATTCGATTCCAGCATTTTTTGAGAAAGATCACAGGATTTTCCGACGTGATTCTTCCTTGTCAGTGCTGCAGGACGGAGGGCTGGCAAGGGACAATGTTTAGTCGTTTGGATGGTACGAAAATGCTGTGAATAAACCGATTATTAGTACCAGTATATCCATACTTTGTGTGTAAACTCAAGATAAGTTGCCAGGCAACAAAACATACGCCCACACCAGCTAAGACGCTTAAGCAGTCAAAAAAGGTTGGCACATTCTTTTGTTGGTAATGAAAACATCCCATTCCATAATTCTCAGAAATCAGTCGAATTTGTTTGGCTTCTAGTTCTGCCACATCTGCTTTTTTAACATTTAATATCATGAAGTTAGTTGTTCAAATATCGGAAATTGTTGAAAATCAATAGACTTCATTGTCTCATGACCAACACTGTATATACAATCAAAGTCAGGTTGCCAAGCAACGAAACATACGCCCACAGGAGCTAAATTGTCAGGGCAGTCAACAAGAGTTGTCGCATATTCTTATTTATTTCGGTAATGAAACATTTATAATACTCTGAAATCTGATTATGATTAACAACTCATAAAGTAATTATGAGAAAATCATTAGAATCATGATTTGTTCAGTTATCAAAATACATTGAAAATCAAAATACTTGTTCGTCTCAAGACCTTAAACTCTGTGTATGAATCTGAAGTCAATTGGATGATAAGCTTGGCCTCTAGAGCATTACAAAATATTTTTCAAATTGATCAAGGGAGATAACTCTGGCAGTAATTATAGGAATTCGCTGAAAATCAATAGGATTCTTCGTCTCATAACCTTAAACACTGCGTATAAATTTAAAGTCAATCGGATATAAACTGTGGCCTCTAGAGCGTCCATAAGATTTTCTGAGGTGACCAAAGGCCATAACTCTGACAGTAATTATCGGAAATCGCTGAAAATCAATAGGCTTCTTCGTCTCATGACCTTAAACACTGTGTATAAATTTAAAGTCAATCAGATATTAACTTTAGCCTGTAGAGCGTCCACAAGCAATTGTGGATGGACGGACAGATGGGGACAACGGCAATATACGACCACATTTCAATGTGGGCGAATAAAAAGATAGAACAAAATATGGGGGTAAAAGTCTAATTATCGGTTAATTTAAAGTCAATCTGATGATAACTGTAGTCTTGAGAGTATAACAAAATTTTTTGAAGTGACCAAAGGGAATAACTCGGGTAGCAATAATTAGAAATTGTTGAAAATCAATAAAGTTCAGCATCTCGGGACCTTAACCACCAAGAATGAATTTAAAATCAGTCAAATAACAAAGAGATAAAGGGCCATAACTATGGCAGTAATTATCAGAAATTGGCTTTTTCATTCCTATTCACATAAATTTAAAGTCAATCGGATGATAACTTTTGTTTCCAGAACAAACATCCAAAAGGTATTTCTGTGATCAAGGGCCATAACTCTGGCAGATATAAACTTGAGCCTCTAAGATTTTTCAAAGTATATTCTTCGAAAGTTTCTCCAAATAAAGAAAACTAAAATTATATTATTTATCCATGATGCTGTTTCATGACATTTCAGTATACTTACCAACAGCACTGGGGACATCTTGATTTAATTTCTGGCGTGCTGATTCTGTGTGAGATTTTGGTCGAGGTAAACTATATAATCTGAATTCAAAAGCTGTAGCCACAGTTATATTCATTGGGGGAGTTTTCCATTCAAACTTTAACTGGAAAATATGTCAATATACATTCAATCAAGTAATAATTTGTTTTCGAATTTCACTAATCATCCTTCAACTTATGTACATAATAATGGTCCTTGTTTCTATTTTAAACATTATTGTCCAAGTTTAATATTAATATTAATTTGGTCTAATTTTATAATTAATATCTACATTATAATGAAACCTGCTGAGCATGGGGTTGGAGACTAAAGCTGTAAACTGATACACAGACATTTCAATAAACAAATTGCATGCAGTCCCCAAGTATAAAGGACTGATTACAAAGACCAATTCCACAGACACCTTTGAAAATTGAAACCTTTTTGAATTTAATCAACCAATTACTATGATTGTTAAAAAACTACATTTAAGCGTAGCTATCAAGTAATCAAACAATCACCAGGCTATCACTAATAAATAATTCATTTCAGGGTCTTTCACAGTGGGGGAAAACCAACAAGATTAGACAAGTAACCTCCCTTAATTTAATAATAGATAAAAACAGAATCTACAAAGACTATATCACAATAACTGTTTATAAATACCACATCATTAATTACTTACCTTTTTATGATCAGGAGACAAACTATCCTGTCTCAAATCAAACATGACACAAAATGATGTTTTTAAACAATTATCACCAGCTAAACAAAGTGCATTTAATAAAAACCCTTTTAAATTCCTCAGAGATAAACCTGAAAATAGACAAGTTATAAAGGTCATTGCAATAATTACCCTCTAGAGCCATCACAAATTTATCTGTGATTAAAGACAATAACTCACAGTAATTAACAGAAGTGTTTGTCAGATTCACACAATCATCATAGGGTATTGGTATATATTTCTATTGGAACGTCAACAAGATTTTTTGCCTTGTGAACATGAACATTGTGTACATATTTCAAGTCAGTTGGAGGACATTTTTAGCTGCTAGAGCGTCCACATGATTTTTCAAATCAAGAGCAATAACTTTGAAAGCAATTTTTGATATATTATTGCAAATCAAGTCTCTTTTACAGGATATGAACACATAGCGTCCACAAAGAATTGTGGATGAGGAATGGACAGTAGGTAAGGAAAATATACAACCACATATACTATTAAAAAAAAATAGGGGATATTTGATTTTTAAGTGTTATTAAAGTCACCTAATGAAACTGACGAAGAAACAAATGACAAAATGAAATGAAGTTCACATTCATCGATTTATTCCAAATGATCGTTAGACTAAGTAAGGCACAGACTGACCATTATAAGGGTAAAATGGTACCTGGGGTCAAACAGTAAAGTTACCACAGCATCACAACAAAGTCAGTAACGGGTAAATCCTCCTCTTTTTGCCAAACAAGCATTGATCCGACGTGGCATACTCCTAATGAGACGTCTAAGGTCATTTTGGTCCAAATTGTCCCATTCCTGTTGCAACGCAGCAGCAAGTTCTTGGACATTGGCAGGATGTTGTTGATGTTGATGTAACCTCTGTCCAAGCATGTCCCAGACATGCTCGATGGGGGAGAGGTCGGGACTCAGTGCTGGGCACGGTAATGTGGTGATGTTCTGTTGTTGGAGGTAACCTGTAACGATCCTGGCCCTGTGACATCTTGCGTTGTCATCCTGGAAGATGAAACGGCGGCCATGACGTCGTGCGAACGGCACAACATGGACTGCCAAGATGTTGTCCCGGTAGTACTGGCCTGTAACACGCCCTGCAACAATATGTAAAGCCGTTCTTCCAGCAACAGTGATGCCTCCCCACACCATAACAGAACCACCCCCAAATCGATCATGTCTGATGACGTTAACGTCTTGGAAGCGCTCGTTTCGACGACGCCACACTCTCCTACGTCTGTCCAAAAAATCAACAGTGAACCTTGACTCATCTGAAAACATCACATTGCTCAAGCGTTGATTATCCCAGTGTTGACAATCCCTACACCAACGACGTCTTGCCTGAATGTGATGATCTCTCAAACAAGAGATCACGCGAGGGCGTCGGGCGCGAAGGTGACCCCTATGCAGTCGATTCCGAATCGTCTGGCCACTCACTCTCACACCAGTGTCTGTTTGAAGAAGAGTGCTGATCTGATTTGCTGTGATGACACGATTTCTCAAGGCCAAGGTACGGATAAATCGATCCTGGGCTTGAGTTGTCGTGCCGATCTGTAGCATGCCAAGGGCACGTAACCTTTCATTTTGGGTAAGCCGACGCATATCAAAATTTGTTTTCTGGTCACTAAAACAATTAAACTGATGTTTCCACCCTGGAATTCAATGCCACAATGACTGTAACATTCAAAGTCAGAGTCGTGCAAATCTTGGGTTGGACCCCCATGATGATCCCAAGCATCACCTGCATTCCATGCGGTAGCTATTGGTGCGTTTGGGCGTCACATGTAACTGGAAATGTTTCTTCTGTAAGGTTCTATAGTGACTTTTTTCGTAGTCATTTGCATATTTTAGTATTATGCCCCCAAAATCAAATATCCCCTACTTTTTTTGAATAGTATATAAATGCAAGTATATGATTTCAAAATCATACAGCGATTTATCTGATTTACAATTACATTCTAAAGTATAGTAAAACTATACAGTTGGCTCAAAGCAGGAAGTAGAGATAGAAATGATTATTGACTATAGCAACTAGTCACTGGTGCAGGTATACATGGGGGGTTAGGATGGCCTAGTGGTCTAGAGTGCCGCGCTTCGACATCTAGCTGGCTGGTCACCTCTGGCTTGCGGCTGTGGTTTCGAGCCCTGCTGTGAGCGTATGTGGCATGGAGATAGGGGTGCCTTCTCAACCTCGTGGGTTTCCTCCGGGCACTCCGGTTTCCTCCCACTGCTAAAGACCCCTACGCGCATGCGAATTATTGAAATAAAAATTTAAAAAAACATATGTTAGTCCCGAAATGACCTAGTTTGTGTTGAGTGGACGTTAAACCCCATTTCTCTCTCTCTCTCTCGCAGGTATACATATCTAGTTGTTGAAACAACTGTGATCAAAATAAGATAAATATATATATATGTACATGCATATCACATGCTACACAAACCTTGTGTGTATCAACAATAAAATATTTTTACCTTGGCTGTGAATACAGGAAGAGGACTGATTTCAAAATGCTATTACGACCTTTCCATGTGTTTGACCCAATCTGTTTCACAGAGAATTACTTACAAATTATCTCTGTAACAAATGACTGTCCACAACACGTGCATTGATTGCATGCGGCGTTAGTCATTGGCTCAACGGCTCGTGCAATGTTTACTTAACACCTAACTGCTTCGGGCAAAATGATGCATTTTACTCATTTTAATACCCATTTACACTAAATAGGAAATATTTTTTAACTACAAATACTTCAAACGTCTTTATTTATTTTTCTTTAACCTCAAAAAATGTTTGAGAATTTAATTTGTCGGCGTAAAAAAGTTAATACAGGTGTATGCCCTACTCATTAAGCCTCGTCGATGTCATGCTTATCAGCGGCCAAGCGAATATTCACTGCGGGATCAGTTTGTGTTTGACCTAGAACCCACTTATCTAACTGAAACTTTCCCAGAGTTTGCGCTCACATGATCAAATACAGATGCTAACCCCATGATGGAAATAAAAACATTTGGCACAAGAGCTTTTAGTTTGTTTTATTAAACTATTCATTTTCTATAATACTTGATACCACTAATTTCGCATACTTTTGTAGCTAACTATATTAAAGTTACATTATGGGAGATAAGATAAAGAGATGGCAGTTCTCACTGTAATAGTTAAAAACTAGATAGTGTAAAGTTAATTTGCTGAAAATTTCAGTCAAATTGATCCACTATTAGCCGAGAAAAAAGCGTTTGAAATATACACATAGCCTCGGTCATCATTACTCAAATCATTAATATAAACAGCATAGTCTCGATTATCCACTTGACTGATTTAATTATCAACAGCCATTAAGCGACATATAGGATTTTAATCCGCCAACATCGAAGGCTAGCCTTGACATCAAGAGTTTATTATGGTCTGGATATGTTAATTGATTATTTAGATAACATTTCAGGCCTAAAGAAAGACATGTAATAAGCAGATTTTGCTCTTGCATAATGCTATTTTAACTATACTCTTTCAGTCTTTTGTACACCCAGACTATGCTTCAAACAAGGATGCTAGTTTATAAGCTATTGACAGTACGTAAGAGCAAAGATATTTACCAGCTTGTGGTGGGTTCCAAGAAAACCCAATCACAGGCACAATCCATTCACTTCCGCTACTACTATTGACCCTGACCTTGGTGACATCTGACACAAAATTAATGGGTTTTTCAGTTGAATTGTCATTGTCTTGAATCGGTAAATCTGTACCAGATAACTCACATTCTGAAATATACAAAATATTTAATATATATATATACGCCAAACCATTCAGTTCAATATTGAAAACAAGTAAAACACATACCCCCCCCCCCCACCTTTCCAAAAAGAGAAAAAAAGCAGCAACGTCATATCAGTAGCGAGAGAGAGAGTAATGGGGTTTAACATCCACTCGACACAAACTAGGTCATTTTGGGACTAACATATGGTTTCATTTTATTTCAATAATTCTTTTGCGCGTAGGGTTCTTTAACAGTGAGAGGAAACTGGAGTGCCCGGAGGAAACCCACGAGGTTGAGAAGGCGCCTCTATCTCCATGCCACATACGCTCACACTAGGGCTCGAAAACACAGCAGCAAGCCAGAGGTTACTGGCCAGCTAGAGGTCCAAGTGCAGCACTCTAGACCACTAGGCCATCCCAACCCCCTATATCAGTAGCAACTTGAATAATCATTAGACAATTGTGAATACATCTGTTCATATTCTAAATCTCAATTTTTTTATTAGCAGTAAATAATGCACTGAAAACTAAATAAATAGAACCATTACATTTCTTGTAACAAGGGCCATAACTCTGGCAGTTATTATTGGAAATCGCTGAAAATCATGACCTTAAACACCATGTATAAATTAAAGTCAATCGGATATTAACTTTAGCCTGTAGAGCGTCCACAAGCAATTTTGCATGACGGACTCAGGCGATGACAATATACGACCACATTTCAATGTAGGTGTAGAAAAATTTGTTATTATATACACTGTAGTTATTTTTAAAATTGTAAGTTTGATAATTTTGTTTGCAATGATGACAAACAGATCTTAAGCATAGTGTCTGCTATTTAGTAATAGATATTTTAAAAAGCAATAGGTATATATGTTATTAAGCAATGGGTATAGCACAGGGACTTGAAGGGATTAAAATAAAACTTCTTACTACTGCTTGACTATAATAGTATAGTATTAGTATATAACTATATAATAAAGGGATGTCAGATGCTATCTTTGTTATGACTTTTTTATGATATATCGTCTGCTGTCATCTCACAATATTCACTAGTTCTAACACTTCATGTCATTTTTATTGCCAACGAGACTTTATTTGATCATTAATCACCTACGAAGCGAGGCCGCTGTTGAGCGAGACTTTGTCACCGAGTTCCTATGCACGCTTCGTAGGTGAATAATGATCAAATAAAGTCTCGTTGGCAATAAAAATGACATGAAGTGTGAGTATTGTGAGATGACAGCAGCCGATATATCATAAAAAAGTCATAACAAAGATGGCATCTGACATCCCTTTATTATATAGTTATATACTAATACTATACTATTATAGTCAAGCAGTAGTAAGAACTTTTGTTTTAATCCCTTCAAGTCCCTGTGGGGTATAGGTATGTTATTGCGCAATAGGTACTATTAAGCACCAGGTTTGATCTGCTATTGATGGTACGAAAAACGAGGTCCCATGCATGTAAAAGATCCCTACACCATAATGCCACTGCCTGGGCAAGATTTCTTTCATAGCACACTGTATGGCATATACCAATCTTCACTACCCCAGTCTGAATAAAACATTAAACCCCATTTCATTTCATTTTCTATACTATGGCTGAAGCCCACATTCCGGATATAACACAGAAAAAGGGGACCAGTTATTTTTCTGACAACAATCAAGTGTGGTAACAGCTACATTTGGTAAAATTATCATTCACTGCTTACCTCTTGATGGGAGATCATACTGCAAGCAATGGACGTCATGTATCTGAAATAAAAGACAATAAAACTAATTAATTTAACTCTATAAAAAATAAATCAGACACACAGTGAGCAGAAACCAATTCATAGTCTGACTCTCATCCAAATTTGTATACAGGGTAATTGATATTCAGTATTTTGATGGTTGACTGGTCAATTAATTTGAATCTTCAAAGTTTTAAGAGTCATTCCACGAGAAAACCATGCAATATCATGCAAATGTTCGAAGGTGCGGGTCGGCCGTTTTAGTTCATATTCACAGGGTTTGGTCGATCCATCGAGCCTACTCCCGAGCCAAAATGACTGATTTCAGAAATCAACCATTTTCGAGATACAGACCTTTTACGTTTTTCGGCAGTTTTTTGCCATTTTCAAGCCAAATTTTAGGTATTTTCGTCGCACTACTACCGCTGTTACATGACCCTGGAGTACTAGGTTTGGGTAGTTCATGATAGCAGGGGTCTTGCACTACCACATTATCATAATCATCCGGATCAAGTTCATTTTCCAAAGGTGTCCGGATATTTCACAAGATACGTGTCTAGAGATGCCTGAAAAGTACCCCATCTTCAGATCGTGATGACTCCACTGGAGCAGGTTTGCGATAAAAATTAAAATCAATTTATTTGCAGCTTGACCAGTTCTAATAACATAAGAAATAAATTCGTTGTCAGCTAACTTGCAACAGTATGAAAATTCATGTCGAAAGTTAGCAAAAACTTCAGTTTTGATTGGGAAACATCGGCGGGTTATTAAGGTACCCTATCGCCTATATAGTTTTTCAGAGGCGCAATATGTCAACTCCGCCTCACCTTGATCCGGCTTTACCAAAATATTCAGTCCCAGTATGGTTTTGGTATCGAGTCTGCAAATCCAAGATGGCGTCTCCCAGAGAATATGGATTTTCGCAAATTCTCTATCTAAAGTGTCAAAATTTTGAAAAACGGTCGAGGTGCACCTCCTAATAAAAATAGGAACATCTCGCTATTTTTGTACACCTACATTCTCGTGTGGACGCCCCTGTCCGTCTATCTCTTCATATTTTCGTGTGGACATGTATTGTAGTCGCCCCTGTCCGTGGGTCCACATCTTGTTTACGGACACTACGTGTCACATTTTTATCCACTTTCTGCAATATTTGAAATAATTATAGGTTTATCTCCCTAACCTCTCGGTTCCTTTCAATATTGGTATGTATCGGATCATAACTTCATGGACTATGGCCCCGGATTTTACGAAAAATCATGTTTTTAGTTTGTGGACTATTGATTTCACAATTTTTGATGAAACATAAAGGGATCGTTTATAACCCTAATCTTATAGCTTGGCTCCTTCCGATATTCCCGGATATCGGATATTAAGTTCCTGGATTACGGTCCATGATTGTTCCAAAATTTGTGTTTTTAGCTTGTAGCCCGTCTAGAGGTCACAATTTTCATTTGATTTTTAAAAACGTTTTCATATATCCCCGGTACACTCTAATGATTGCGGAGTTTGAATTTCGTGAAAATTGAACCAAAACTGCCAGACGAAATCACAACTTTTCGTATGCAAATAGTGTAAAAGTATGTAATTCCAAGATTGTGGACACTCTTAAGCAGCCCACATATTCTCAATACTTATTTTGACAATCATATTGAGCGTGTGTGTATGGATATTGAAGTCCCAAATAATTGATGTCAATATGATTGAAGAAATCAAAAGTCCGTAGATTTTTTATTGACTAACCGTCAATTTTTGTGAAACAATTGATCGTGTGTGGGAGTCATCAATAATATTGACGCAATATTTCGTTTTCACGAAGCTCTCGAAGTAGGTGTTTGTGCCCAAACTTCTCCCCCTGAGTACACCCTTGTTATGACCATTTTCGATGTATTTCATTTTTCTTAGGACTTGGAACCGCCATAGCTAATGCTAAACAAATTGTTCCGTAAATGATGGCTGCTTTCCTCGGAATGAATATTGAGACAATATTTGCTTCAATAACATTGACATCAATAAAATTGACAGTTATATTGAGCGTGTGTGGACCGCTTAAAGAACATAAATTTTATCAGATTTCGATAAATCTGCGCATATCACAATGTAACTTCCTGGAATATGACCTTGAATGTACGTAAAATCACGGTTTTAGTTTGTAGCTGCTTTTTATTCGACTTTGATGAAACTTTTATATATTCTTTTATATCCCAAAGTTGATTCCTATTGATATTGTCGCATGTCGGATGATGGCCCCTGATGGTACAAAAAATCGCTTTTTATATAGCTTGTTCTCTGTCCATCGCTTGCAAAATGTGGGCGTATCTTGCATGGCAACCGCTTATTCATATTTAATTTCGGTATTGTATTCAAATTTATGTCAGTAATATTCCTACACGGTCAGCTGTCTAGTCGTTCTGGCCTGACATTTGGAAAATATCGCAGGACATGTCCGGAAAGTACGGCCGAAATCCAAACACTTAAGAAACCGAAATACGACGCGAAAAATGACGAATTTTGTAACTTTCGACACAAATTTTCATACTGTTGTAGGTGAGTTGACAACGATTTTATTTTTTACGTTGTTAGAACAGGTCAAGCTGCAAATAAAACGATTTATATTTTGATCGCAAACCCTGCTCCAGTGGAGTTATCGCAATTTGAAGAAAGGGTATAATTCAGTTATATATAGACACGTATCTTGCGAAGTATCCGGACACCTTTGGAAAACGAACTTGATCCGGATAATCATGATAATGTGGTAGTGCAAGACGGCTGCTATCATGAACAACCCAAACCTAGTTCTCCAATGTCATGTAACAGCGGTAGTAGTGCGACTAAAATTTGGCTTGAAAATGGCAAAAAACTGCCGAAAAGTGTAAAAGGTCTGTATCTCGAAAACGATTGATTTCTGAAATCAGTGATTTTGGCTGAGGAGTAGGCTCGATGGGTCTACCAAAGCCAACCCCCACCTTCGAACCGTCTGCATGGTTTTCTCATGGACTGGCTCTTATGTAGTTTTAGTTTTCAGTTGCCATTAACACCTGACCTATCAACTTTTATGCTACAGGTTCGCTCCTAAATATAATTTGTGTAATATGTGAACGACATGGCTTCTTGTGTCTTTTATATTGAAATACAGTTTCCTTTAAACAGACAACCGATGGCAGAGTATGCTTTTTCTTACTCTATAAACTAGCTGATATTATTTGAGGGTTCAAAGAAAATCACCTTTTTTCTGTCCTGTGTGGGATAGAGTATGAAATATATCTAATGATATTGTAATTCAATCTTTAGGAAATTCACAATATACACCGAACTTGATAATAAGAAAGATATCAGTCAAGCATGGACATTTTGTATAATAATCCATGATACAAGTCACTGTGACATTTCTAAAGTTAAAATATAATCTTTCACATGTTACAGAATATGTAGATACTCAAAAATTAAAGTAAGAAGACAGAGACGACAAGGCTAGTATCCACGCCAATCCATACAAAATAAGATATTTTGAGACTAACATACATATCTTTATTTCAAGAACAAGTAAAATAGACACTTGATGGAATTTGTTTAATACCTTTCAAGATTTCTAGAGTATTAATTATTACAAATTAAGCTTTGCATAAAACCATTATAAATAGTGAACTTGAAATTAATTTAGTTATTTATTAAAATAATTTTATTTTAACAAGTATAAAAAAAATTGTTTGCTGCAGGGAGTTTGATATTTTATTGTTGAGATTGGTAATTAATATAACATATTTCAACACAAGTTACAGCTGCTGGATTTTCAATTTTCTGCCCTTTATGTAATATAGGTGAATAGTAGGAGAGGTGAGAAATGGAGTTTATCACCATATTTTTTGCACCAACCAGGCAGTTCTACAACAAATTTCTCCTGTCATTGATTCTTTTACATGCACATGAACGAGTATATGGGTGGGTCATGGTTTTTGTCCCATAGAAGTGACCAGACTCCCAAGGCCTTCCGCCCTGCTTCACTAAGATGAGAGAAATGGGGTTTAACATCTTTATGATGCAAACTAGATTATATCAGTTTTAATTCAATAATTTGCTTGTGAGTAGGGGTCGGAGGAAACCCAAGTGGTTGCACATGTGACCTTACTCCTTGTCACATATCACTATCATGAGCAAACCTCTGCAAACACAGTGATATCAACAAAGGGGGGGGTGTATCTTGACTGTGATTATCACTGTTCAGAATGTACATCATGTACTATTATTAATAGTACATGATGTACATTCTGAACACGTGATATGTGCAGCAGACACGATATATAATATAATTAACAAGCACACTAATCAGTTTCAAAACTTGTGAAAATCATCTGTCTTGTTTATTTATGAAGTGTTTATATTACCGACTCCGAGAGAGAGAGAGAGAGAGAGAGAGAGAGAGAGAGATGGGTTTAACGTCCACTCGACACAAACTAGGTCATTTCGGGACCAACATATGGTTTAATTTTATTTCAATATTCTGCTTGCGTGTAGGGGTCTTTAGCCCCTATCTCCATGCCACATACGCTCACACCAGGGATCGAAACCACAGCCGCAAGCCAGAGGTGACCGGCCAGCTAGAAGTCGAAGCGCGGCACTCTAGACGACTAGGCCATCCCAACCCCCCCCTTACTGACTCCGAAACTAAACTAAAGAATCTTAAATGAACCACAGCTATTATCCCCTTTATGATACATTCCATTGTTACACGTATATTTTTATCTGTCAATAAATGTAATTTATATAATTGTATGCTGCTCGCCACAGGGCGTTTTTTATGCAATAAAATTTATCTTATCTTATCATCCTTATGCGGAAAATGTCTAAACTAAATAACAAATCATGTTTTTTGGCACTTATCAAAAATTTAAAAGAGTCTTTAGGAATATAATTCATCAAATTTTTACACTGTGTGGCTCCAAAACATAGCAGTATCTGAACAGCAATTAATGGAGCCTGATACTAGGTCTATCTATATACATGTAAACATATAAACTCTTTTTAATTTGATATTTTAGCGGCAAATGTCAATGGTGCATCTTTACCACCCAATCCTATCATGCAAGCTCTAGATTGCCACCACCAATCCGCTCATACATGTATATCCTTCAATTATTTCTTTGTTTCAAATTTAACCATATAATAAACATCACCCTCTTATACCTCACAATTAACACCGTAGATATTAAAGCTCCAATAGCATTTTTTTAAGTTATATTTTTAAAATGTATTAAAATAAAGCCCAAAAATAGATTGAACCTATAAACAGTCCTACCTTGTTAAAGAATAATCCTATTAATCCTATAATTCAGTACTGCCAGTTGAGAAATTGGCAAAAATATCATTTTCAACTTCAAATTCAAACTTTTGAAGATGGCCGTCCATGGAGAGGAATGGGAAAACAAGGGAGGTAATTGAGTAACTATTTCCTCAATCACCCTGTGTCACCCTTTATAATGCCCAAAAAATTTTGCCCAGGACCGTATAATAGTGAGTTGACAACCTTTTGAGCAAAAGACATAGAAATAATTATGTTTTGACTTTCTTAGAAAATGTGAAATTGGAACTTTAATGTGCCAGAAAAATGTTTATATTTTCTGAAAGATAATACATTCTTCTATTAAATGGTATGTGATATTATACTTGGAATTTGATATTTCATGTTGCATTTTGCTGCCGTAAATGACAGCATCTTAAATCAATATTACATCGATGTCTGCTACCCCACCCCTCTTATACCTTACAATTCACCCTGTAGATGTTAATGTGCCAGGAAATTGATTATATTTTCTGAAAGATAATTCAGTCGTCTATTAAATGGTATGTAACATTATACTTGGAATTGGATTTTCATATTGCATTTTTGACCGCAAATGACAGCAACCGATAAAAATACCGTCTCCAGGTCTGCTACCCCACGCCCTTATACCTTCCAATTTCACCCTGTAGATATTAATGTGCCAGGAAAATGATTATATTTTCTGAACGATAATACATTCCTCTATTAAATGGTATGTGACATTATATTTGGAATTTGGCTTTTCATGTTGCATTGCGCTGCCGTAAATTGCAGCATCTTAAATCAATTTGACCGCGATGTCTACTACCCCACCCCTATTATACCTTACAATTCACTCTGTAGATATAAATGTGCCAGGAAAATGATTATATTTTCTGAAAGATAATACATTCCTCTATCATATGGTGTGCGACATTATACTAGGAATTTGATTTTTCATGTTGCATTTTGCTACCGCAAATGACAGCTACCGATAAAAATCCTGTCTCCAGGTCTGCTACCCCGCCCCTCTTATACCTCACAATTCACACCATAGATATTAATGTGCCAGGAAAATGATTATATTTTCTGAAGGATAATTTATTCCTCTATCCTTTCGTTTAAACGTGACCGCCTGTGTCCTTATGAATTGCACTGAAACGTTGTGGTATTTTCTGGTTAGGACGCTTTTTTCTCATGATGGGGGCTCGGTGTGGACGAGTGAAATGAGGGTCCGGTGTGGCAAAGTAGTGTAAGTCCCTATGTGGCCGAGTGGAGGGGGGTGTCCGAGTGGTGGTAGAAACCAGATATGACTGAGTGGTTAGGACACTTGCTGCTCATGGTGGAGGTCTTGGTGTGACAGAGTGTTCAGGATGCTTGTCGCTCATGGTAAAGATTCCTAGTATGGCCAAGTGGTCGAGATGTTTTACAGGGGTGGGTGGGTGTCAAAAATGGCAAAAATAGCATTGCGTAATTGTTGAATGGGTCTACGGTCAGCTATTGTGACTATACAACTAGTTGGAATTGGTACATACACACGTCTATTTATATGAATTATTTCGTTTAAACGAAATAATTAATTCGTTTAAAAGAAATAATTAATAATTAATTCGTTTAAACGAAATAACTAATTCGTTTAAACGAAATAACTAATTCGTTTAAACGAAATAACTAATTCGTTTAAACGAAATAATTAATTTGTTTAAACGAAATAATTAATATAAATAGACTTGTATACACCAATTCCAACTAGTTGTATAGTCACAATGGCTGGACGTAGACTACATTACATGTAATAAAAGCCAACCTTTTGACACCCACCCACCCCATGTAAGGCATGCATGTATGTCGCCACTGGAATGACCCCCCAAACCCCCTCCCGTTACATAACAGTAGAGTACCCCCCTCTGTCACCAAGTACCTGCCGTCTGCTGATAGTGACTGGCGGCCAATTCGGCTGATATTCTTTCGAGTTTTGGGGAGATCCATGCAAACTGCTAAACCATGACAAAACGTTGCCATTTTTGACACCCACCGCCTGTGCCGTTATGAATTGCATTGAAACGTTGTGGTATGTTGTGGTTAGGACGCTTGTTTCCCATGATAACAGGCTCGGTGTGGACGAGTGAAATAAGGGGGGCGGTGTGGCAAAGTAGAGTAAGTCCCTGTGTGGCCGAGTGGGGGGGGCCGAGTGGTGGTAGAAACCTGATATGACTGAGTCCCCTTTGTCACCAAGTACCATTTCGTCTGCTGATAGTGACTGGCGGCCATTTGGCTGATATCCTTTCGAGTTTTTGGAAGTCCATGTAAACTGCTAAACGATGACAAAACGTTGCAATTTTTGACACCTACCACCCACCGCCTGTGTCGTTATGAATTGCATTGAAACGTTGTGGTATGTTCTGGTTATGACGCTTGTCCCTCATGATGGGGGCTCGGTGTTGACGATGGAATGAGAGTCCGGTGTGGCCGAGTAGAGTAAGTCCCTGTGTGGAACCCGATATTACCGAGTGGTTAGGACGCTTGCTGCTCATGGTGGAGGTCTTGGTGTGACAGAGTTTTTAGGATTGTTGTCGCTCATGGTGAAGATCCCTAGTATGGCCGAGTGGTCGAGATGTTTTACAGGGGTGGGTGGGTAGCAAAAATGGCAAAAAAAGCGTTATGTAATTGTTGAATGGTCTACGGTCAGCTATTGTAACTATACAACTAGTTGGAATTGTTACATACACACAACGAAATAATAATTCGTTTAAACGAAATAATTAATTCGTTTAAACGAAATACATGATATTATTTCGTTTAAACGAATTAATTATTTAGTTTAAACGAAATAATTAAAAAAAGTATCGAAAATTGCGCTTAAGGGGCTCCGTAGTACTGTCTATTTAACAGTCTTGAATTTTGTTTTGTTGTTTTTGTAGGAGTTAATTAAATTTAGTATCACTATACACAAATAAAAATATGTCGGTCAGGGTTAATTGCCAACACTCACTCATAGATCAACATCTATCTGTTTTCCTGGCTGAGTTTTAATATTGTTAACAGGATCTAGTTAGAAGTGTCTTACTGACATATTTCAAGTAAGTGACAAACCTTATGGTCATTACCAGTCTGTTACCCAGATCATTTCTGATATAAATCAAAGTTATAAATTAAAACCCACTTCTGTATACCCATAATGGGTGACTATAAGTCAAAGTTATAAGTTAAAACCCACTTCTGTATACCCATAATGGGTGACTATAAATCAAAGTTATAAGTTAAAACCCACTTCTGTATACCCATAATGGGTGACTTAAAGCTCCCAAAAGGTTAAATGTAAATTTTAATCAATCAAAAAGTGCTTATTACACTATCTTTGTCTCTCTCAGACAACAAACATAGTAATAATTATAATTCTGGTACATTGTCCTGGGCAGACATGTTTATTTTCCCAGAATTATTCATAAAAGTAAACAACTGAATGGACTGTATCACCATGTCTTTGTTAGTTTTGGGTTTAAAATTTACAGATGTAAAGCAAATACAATTTTATATTATTTGCAATACACTTTACATATATCTTACATAAATAACAAGGTTAACCGAAGTCTACAGTAATTTATCAAGTATATCTACAATAAATAAAACATTAATACAGGAAATGATATGATCTTTTTGATGTCAAGGATGTAAAGAAGAAAATTTGATGTCAAGGATTTAATTATGTTTAATTTACTTAAGCATTGAGATAAAACTCATACATAATTACATTTACAACCGACCGCTTCAATGGCCAATACCTTACTTCAACCAGAATACCGGTAATATAACAACTCTTCCAGATCCCAGTGTAGTAAAGACCAGTAAAACGAAATTTTGAACTATAAAAAACAAAACGAAATAGAATCTGTGTGACAATCAGATTGGCATTCAATTATTTTAAATGGAAATTCGCCTGTTCTACATATGCTCCACCACCCCACTCCACACAACAAATATAGGCTATATCTGGGTATTGATTTAATGTATGAAAATAAACATTTGCAGTCATGTCACCTGTCTAACTTTGGGGTTTTCTCCAGGCCCTCCGGTTTCCTCCTACTGCTGAACACCCCTATGCACAACTTAATTATTGAAATAAAATTGAACCACATGTTAGTCCCGAAATGACCTAAATTGTGTTGAGTGAAGTTAAATGCCATCTTTCTCTCTCTCTACATAAAAATAAATTATGGACAGAAACATTATATTAGACAGGAATAACACAATAGAAAAAAAAATCAAAAACATGTTTAGTCATCGTGCTTGAGCAACAGTTACAATGTAAATTTTATATTGGAACATGAGGATTGATTAAGAAATATCGTTTACAGAGGAAATTGTTTTATTATGTTATTTAATGGGTGCATAATAGTCAATAATGACATCGGTCTGTCAATGAAAAAAAAATCCCAGTTCATGTATACAGAATTAATCATCTAACTGCAGGAAGTAGGGGTAGTTGAGTTAAAACCACTGATCGCCATCAACACTTTTCAGAAAATATTCAATTTTTGTTACAGTTTAAAGAGAGCACACCGCTAACTGAATATCATACCCATTCTTCGACATTGTAAACATAACTTATTGGTCAAATTAAAATCACAAAGATGGGCTTCTGATATCCAATATAATTGTCACACGAATCATATGCCAGATTGGTTTCAAGTGCCATTTGGAATTTAGCAAATTGATGAATGAAGCTAAACATATCTCAAAGGAGAATACACAGCTCCTGGTGTATATAAACATATTTGATTCAATTAAATTAAAGTCCCATCCAAAGGTATGAATGCAGATTGTCATTGGTGCTGGAAGATCCTGTAAATCATCTTTGTAAATACTGATATTCCTTTCACAATATTGTTTAGTTGACATATTTTCTGGTACTAAACAGATTAATTTATAAAATATATTTTAGACTTGACTTTCCCCTCTTCTTTTTACTATCAACAGCCCGACATTCGCATCACACTATCACCACATTATCAACATAATCATTTCGCTAACCACCCTAACCTATGTATATTGTATATTAAGTATTTTGTAGATTTTCATCGAGTGAAAAAAAAAAAATGTTATGCTTTTGTATTTATATGTATAGATGTATGCAAATCGTAATTATAATTATAAACAATGTACATTGTATTTATATCTGTAAATAATTTATTACGGGAAATGAATTTATATAAGCTCTGGCTTGTTTTCAGATCCCATAATTTAATATTGTATCTTTATAATATGTAAATATTGAATAAATATTGTTAAAAAAAAATTTTTTTTTTTATAAAATGGTCCTTGCCTACCACAAGTACTGTGTAAACAATTGATGTAACTGTTACGGGGGGTCAATTCTCTAGTTGTAAAAAGACCACACCAAGGGTTCGTTTCAACGGTTTATTCATATATAACAAAAACCCTGAAATACATAATAAATAAGTCTAAATATACATAATAATACATATGTTGAATTGATAAAATCTATATCTATACACAATTACAAATTAATAATAGCATCATAACTTTAGTAGTATAAATATACATACTAGATACATGCTACATAGGCCTATCTATAAATCCATCTTACTTAATTACTTAAATACGATCTTAAATACTGCCTATATAATCGACTCCATCCTGCTAACTTGTATGACGGCTACAAGTTAAGGTATATATAAATGTAATAATACCAATCTAAATAATCTAAATATCTAAACACTTAATAAGTAGCTTACCCTAGAGAGGGGTATTGCTGGCTAGCCAGACTATCAAAGGTGAAGTACCTTTGAAGTATCTGTAATAAAATATATAAATGTGTGAATATGCAATAGATGTTTAAAAGTATATTTGAATGAAAGTGATGTAGTGTATAATACGCGAACTATAAACCATTACTATAAACCATTACTAAAAACCAAAGAACTTTACATTTTACTAAAAATCCAATATGTCTGACACTATATGTCCAACATGACCAAGACTTTGAAACTATGATAAAACTACATACCTGGCAATCACTGGAACTCTTGAACACTTTAATCTGACTCCTATATAAACTATATCAGAAATGTAATACCTAAAACTAGCTAACTAAACTATACAGAAATAGGTTGCAACATGGAGAACTGAAATAGTCAACCTATTGCCTCAAACTCTATTACCTAAGTGACCAAACATTCCCCTGGATACCAAATCACCTGACCACAATATACTCAGGGTCAAAGGTTAAAACCAAGACAAGATACCAACAGTGAGAAGGAACTCACTCTAACTTAAGATAGTGAATAGAAAACACAGGATAGCTAAAGTTAGTGCAGTGGAACATATTATCTAACATTTAAAACTTAGTATTGGTGACTTTAAAATATTCCCCAATAAAATCACTCTCCCACATACTTCCCCCTAATGCAAATGTCGTCCCCGACATTAACCATATTCGGCATCCGATCACAATATGACCTGGCCGTCTACAACACCAACTAAACTAAAATACATCCGGAAACAAAGACTTGCATAAACCTGGCAACATAGTTAGCACGACCTGCAACCTATCTGGTGACAAACGCATGAAATCTGGTGGTAACAGCGATCTTGCCAGTTCAGCACGCAACTGTAGGGTAGAAGGTACCGAAGATGCTGGTTGCTGTGACATGACATAATCTTGATACCGGAGCGGTTGTCTTCTTTCTCTTCCCGATCTTCTGGGCTCCGGGTCATCTGGCTGTGAATTTTCGTCTGACACTTCAGAAACAGCTGAGTCTGGTGGTTCAGGCCTGATTCCACCATCTTGAACACTGGTGTCGATCTCAGCTTGTTCTTCGTCCCCATCATGTACCTCAGTGGTGCTAGCAGGTTGCAAGTAGGTTGCATCCTCCACTAAGTACACCTGATCCTCATCTTCTTCACTACTGGATGACTCTTCCGGTTCTGGTATGACCTTTGGTTGTCTAGTTCTTGGTCGTGGTACTGGTCTTGTTCTAGTGTTGACATCTGGTGAAATTTCCGGTAACGTACTGATGGGTAAAAGATGGTTCCTGTGTAATGTCCTTTTCCGACCATTTCCACCAATCGCTTGCAGTTCGTAAACCGGTATGTCCTTGTTTGGCTGTCTCAAAATCTTACATGGCTTATCTTCCCATTTATCTGCTAGCTTGTTTCTGCCCTCTGGAAAAGATAGGCGTTTCACCAAAACACAATCCCCTGGTTCCAACACATTTACCCTGGCTCTTAGGTTACACCTTTTCCGCTGAAGTTCCTGCGTATCCTCCCTAAAAGCTGCTGCTGTAAGATATGCGTGTTCCAGCTTTTCCTTCAGAGATCCAACATACGAGTTGTAGTTTCCTTTGGCCTCTGTACTATCCACAATTCCTAGCATGACATCAACAGCTAAGGTTGGTTTCCTTCCGAACATCAATTCGTACGGTGAATATCCTGTTGATGAATGTCTTGTACAATTGTATGCGTGGATGAGTGGAGCAACGTAAGATTTCCAGTCCGACTTCTGTTCAGGATGCAAAGTTCCGAGCATATTCAGCAAAGTCCGATTAAAACGTTCGCATTGTCCGTTCCCTTGTGGATGGTATGGTGTTGTTCTAGACTTTTCGATCCCAGTCAACTGGCACAATATACTCAGGGTCAAAGGTTAAAACCAAGACAAGATACCAACAGTGAGAAGGAACTCACTCTAACTTAAGATAGTGAATAGAAAACACAGGATAGCTAAAGTTAGTGCAGTGGAACATATTATCTAACATTTAAAACTTAGTATTGGTGACTTATTCCCCAATAAAATCACTATGTGGTAGAGTGATTTTATTTATTTTATGGGTATTTTAAATGAATCACAATACTAATTTAATCTTAGATAATATGTTACACATCACTGCTTCTTTAAACTATCCTGTCCTATACACTCTTCTTAAATGGGTTTCCAGTGAGTTCCAGTTCACTCAGCTCACTTGTAGTTTATTTCAACTTTGACCTGAGGTTTTCTTAGTTTTGTATCATCATCACTATGGTCACTTCTTAGGAATGATTTCATGAAGGTCAGAGGATATTTTCATTCTCTGTAATTCATGGTTAGTTTGTGTTTAATTTTATAGAGTTTTGTAGTTGAATCTTCTTCAATTTAGTATAATATAGTGTATTATTGAGAGCAGGTGTTTTAATAAAGTTCCAGTGATAGAATTTAAAGGTTTTTTTTTCTTATACTGGAATAAAGCTGTTAAACTGAACCCTTGTGTGGTCGCTTTGTCTAATAATTTGACCCCCTACAACATAACTACACAAACTTTTCAAGAAATGGATGAATTCAATCGTTTCATTGTCAAGGATATTTACCTACAACCTAATTAAATGTGTTATACGGAATCAAAGCAAACAAATGATTGAATAGCATGCTCATTCTCAACCACACATTTTATAATAATATTTGAAAGTTTTCTACAAAAGTTGGATTATGGACTTTTCATGAATAAAGTAATGGGGTTTAACATCCACTCAAAAAAACTAGGTCATATTAGCCCTTATCCAGGGCTTTCCACAAGATCAAATTGTTTATTTTTTCACTTCTCACACCTTTTTTAGACCAGACACATTTTTTCTTTATTTATAGCAGCCCCCCCCCCCATTCGTATCACCTGAGCTTTCCACAAGGCTAATTGGTCCTAGAAAAAAAACCCCACTACCTGCAAGTACATAATTGTCAGATATTGTAATACCCGGTAATGCATTCATTTATTCCCTGGGGTTGATCACACAAATTTACCGCATTTTTAGGTGTATACGGCGCATGCGTAGATAAGGCGCAGGGCGACTTTGGCAGAGGTGTTTCAGGAAAAAAAAATATGCGTGGATTAGGCGCACCCCTTTCCCAACGCCTCGTGAAACTCATGCCATACTATACGTGACTCAAATCCACCTGCGATCTCCAGTAACTGGATCAAACTCTATTGTTTACAGTTATAATAATTACCGATATTTAGCCGTATCAAGGTATATATATATATATATTTCTTTATGAAAAAATTGCTTTTGTTACATTTGTTTCTATTAATTATAACTACTACTACTACCTGGTGTTTTAACGTCTGCTTCCACAGAACTTCCAGCTTAGAAATATTTCTAAGATCAGAAAGTGTCTGAATAGGGACTGTGCCATCAGCGTAGTTACTGCTCTTGTAACCTCCCATCTAGACTACGCTAATTCATTATTAGCTGGAACAATCGACTCAGATTTACACAGACTGCAGGTTGCACAGCATAATGCTGCTCGGATTATATGTGGAGCTCGGAAAAGGGAACACATCACACCCTACATGAAAGATCTTCATTGGCTACCAGTAAAATCCCGAATCTCTTTTAAAATACTGTGTAACACATACAATTCGCTATACTCTGATTCCCACCCAGTCTATCTGAAAGAACTTCACACATTTTACTCCAACCAGCGATCTAATCTGAGATCAGCCGATGACAGAACTCGCCTTTTGATCCCAAAATTCAACAAACGAGTTGGCCAATTCTCATACCCCTGTAATTCTGCCAAACTCTGGAACAACCTACCAGTAACCATTAGACAATCAAATTCATATTATATATTTAAGCGTAAATTGAAAACTCATCTTTTCGGACAGTGTTATGATTAATTTTGTGAAGCGCTTAGGAACATTTTTGATATGTAATGTAGCGCTATATAAATGAAACGATAATAATAATAATAATAATAAGTAATATCGCAGACAGGACATAGGAGAGCCAAGGCTTCTTCCTGTTTTTAGAATATGGTTTTGCAATCTTTCCATTTGCGGCCTTGAGCCATGGAGTAGGTTTAGTGAGAAGTTCTTCCCTTTATTTAATAAAAAACATATTGTTTGGTAGTTGATCTGTAGAGACAGCATTTATGCAGACATATACGCGTCTCGTCTCTGGATTGGTAGAAGTCATCTTTTGGGGTTTAGTGTTTAGGTGCCAAGCCCGTCTTATCGTGGCACCTAACTCCACTTACCCCACTTTGCAGGTTTGGTGTCTTTGTAGTATATTAGTGTTTAGATGCCGAGCCCGTCTTACCGTGACCCTCCCTTACTCCACTATCCTGCTACTTTGGTGTATATCCCCTATGTAGTTTAGTGTTTAGATGCCAAGCTCGTCTTATCGTAGCCCCCTCTTACTTCACTATTCTACTTAATCCAACGGTGTTCATTGCATCGTGAATTAGTTCGAAGATTTGCAGCTTCAGATCGGGTCTTGGAAAGAGTAGGTTCTTAGTGTTGAGCGGTATGTTGTTGCTCTCCATCATCTCCACTAGTTCCGTTCTCTCTTTCTTGTATACTTCGCAGTCTACCAGGACATGGTTGGTGGTGCATTCTTCTCCGCACTCACAGACGATGACTTGGTGTTTGTAGTCTCGCAGCCGCGCTTTCACCCTTAGTTTCGATATAAGTTTGCATATATCTCTTCTGGGGTGATTGATAGCTGTCTTCGTGTAGATCTTGTCTTCCAGCCGGAATCTGTATGTGTCGAGTTCAACGAGCTTTAATTCCCAGAGTGAATTGACCTGTCTTTTTACCATACTGTAGATTTCCGTGGTGCTGTATTCTATGGTGCGGAATGGTGCTGTGTCCTTGAGACCTTCGTTGGCGAGTCGATCTGCCTCTTCGTTTCCTCTAATGTTCACATGTGATGGAATCCACACGAGCTCTAATTTGCTTCCCTTTTCTAGGACCCTCTGGTACAGCTGTCTGATTTCCAGAATGACTTCTGGTCTTGAGTCCGACTTGTCATTTGGATTGAAATCAGACTGCTCAGAGAGTCGCTTGGGATGACGAACTTACTAGTCTTTTGATAAGAGATCCATGATATAGCATCACGGATGGCCACAATCTCTGCAGTGTACACCGAACAGTTATTGGGCAGTTTCCTGCTTATTTCCTGTTCCCCGTTTGGCAGGTATATTCCAAACGAGCTGGTGCCCCTTTCAGGATTGCGTAAGCCATCCGTATAAACATGTTCCCAGTCATCCGACGGCCAGTTGTCTTCCAGGTGTTCCAGAGAGAGAGCCCGTGCTGCAGTGGGGTTGTTTTTCTTGTCGGTTTTCTGTAGCAGATCTAGGTGGTATTGGGAGTGTCCAAGGAGCGATCAATGGTGGATCGTGTTCGGTTATCACGAGCTCCTCCAGTCGCAGTTCCTTGACTGTTTCCCGGATACCCTGGCCGAAGCTTTTCTTTCTAGGATCTCTTACATATCTTGTCTTCTTTAGGCTGACAAAGGTCGGGGATCTCTCGCCCAATTGCGAGATCTTAGCCCATTACCTTGTTGCTAGTTCTTTTCTTCTTAGGGATAGGGGCAACTCTCCGGCTTCCTGTAGTAATGCCTCTCTCCTGCTCCCAAGCCCTACGCAAGTCGCAATACACAGAGCTTTGTATTGGACGGTGTCAAGCTTACTTAAGAGTGTTGGCGCGCAGTTCATGAAGACCAAAGATCCGTAGTCTAACACAGAGCGTATTAGAGCACGATACACCATTATAAGTGTAACTCTATTGGCTCCCCAAGTGCTGCCCGTTATTTTTCTCATTAAGTTTAGGACTTTGGAGCATCTATCTACAGTCCAGTCGATGTGTGGTTTCCAGGTCAGCCTTCGATCAAAGATTACGCCAAGGAACTTGGTTTGGTCTTTAAACTCGATGGTTTTCCCGTTCATACACAGAGTCATTCTGCTTATCCCTCTATCCCTGCACACAAGCATGCCGACTGTTTTCTTCTCTGAGACCTTAAATCCCCAGTCGTTTGCCCATGTCATGAATTTGTCTTAAGGCCATTTGCATATTCTTTTGAAGTTCACAGAATCTCGTCCCTTTCCTCCATATTGTACTGTCGTCAGCAAATTTTGCTAGCTCAGTTCTGGCGTCGAGATATGAAGATTTCTGTATGTCGTTGATCATGATATTGAAGAGAGTGGGACTGATGACCGACCCCTGAGGCGTGCCATTTTCTAATGTTTGCTCGGCACTCAGGAATCAGCCAACATTCACCTGTATCCTTCTATCGCTCAGAAAGCTTTTGATCCACCGAAACATTGTGCCCGTTATTCCGATACGTCCCAGCTCGAAAAGCAGCCCGTCCAACCAAACTAAATCGAAAGCCTTGGTTAAATCTACGAACACGGCACATAGCAGGTGCCCTGAGGGGGGTGCCTGAGGCATGACTTGCTGTAGTCGCACCAAGTGGTCCATTGTTGATCGTCCCTACCTGAACCCGCTTTGATTTTCGTCGATCAGTCGGTTACTCTCCATGTAGAACTGAAGTCGGATGTTAACCATTGTCTCCAAGGTTTTGCACAGTGTGGATGTCAAGCTTACTGGTCGATAGGACTCTCTCTGTCTTTGTTCTCTCTTTCCCCGGTTTCGGAAGAGGGATGACGTTGGATTTCCGCCATTCTTTAGGTACCTCTCCTGTCAACCAAGATGTGTTGAAGAAGTTCAGTAGTATCTTTTTGGCATTTCTGGGCAGATGTTTGAGCATTGGGTACTTTACTTTGTCCTCGCCAGCCGCACTATCCTTCTTGAGGGAAAGAGTCTTATTTAACTCTTCCTCGGAGAAGGGCAGATTGATTGGTTCAGCGTCTTCATTAGATTCAATTACTAATGAAGGGTGCTGTGAGTAAATGATTTCCTTCCTTTTCATTGCCGTTGGTAACGTACTTGTCTCCATCTTCAAGGTTTGGTATGTTGAACGATCTGCGTTTTCCGTGGATGGCGTTCAGTTTCCTCCAGACGACACCTGTTTGCGTGTTTTGGTTCAACGCATTACAGAATGTCCTCCAGTGCCCACTTTGTGCCCTCTGGATGGTGTCTCTTGCGGCGTATTTCAACTTCAGGTAATTTTGGTGGTTGACTTCATTGTAGTGGCGTTTTCGTAGGCGAGTGCCTTCTTTCTTTCGTAAACTGCCTCTTGACATTCTGAAGACCACCAGGGTTTTGTATTCCTTGGTTTTCTGCCAGAAGTCTTTGGAATGGATTTATCTGCTGCACCTATAATTGCATTCGTGATATTGGCGGAGTACACGTCGATGTCGGTGTCGATGATATCTTCTCCCTTCCAACCGAGGCAGTCTACACGGAAGTTAGCCCAATCAGCTTCTTTCATTTTCCAATTGGGTCTTCCGTTATAGACTTCTCTGTTGGTTCCAGCTTGGATGTTAAATTCTATCACCAAATGGTCACTGCCAAGTGTCTCATCTTCATGTACTAGCCAATCGCAGCGGTTTGCCATACCAAGCGTGCAGAATGTGAGATCTAGGTGTTAAAGGTGGGGCATTTCCTCCAACAATTAAATGTAGGGCTCTCATCATTCAGTATGCATAGGTCGTTCTTTTCTATTATTGAGCATAGGCTAGTCCCCCTGCAGTCATTCCTCGGTGTTAATTATAACATACAATTGATTATTTCATAACTTTTAGCGGTACTTTTGTTACTCGTACGGTAGTGAAATTGACAACAAGTCCCGCCCACACGGCCGTACATTGCAATTGTGTTAAATTCGTGAGTAATTGGATGTGATAAATGTTTTGATGATAAACAAATTAAATGTTAACTGTAGAAATAATTTCTCATGATCAGCTAGCAACGGCTTAAATCTTGACTACCGGTAAAAGTGAAACAACAATTCCAGGTTTACTCTAATTTATGCAAAAAACTGACAAACAATCGATAGCGTCCGTTGCCCCGCCCACTACATGCGTCGTGACAATACCTAGAAATGGTTCCACTACTGATGCCTTCCGTCATGCTATATATAGTTATCGTTACATTATAGTAACTAGACAATACCAAGATTGTAGCCATTTAGATCTATCAGTAAAATAATACAATAGCATTTTTAATACCAATCAAGGAAACAATGATTTTGTTAACTACAAAAAATTTTGTTAACTTGCAAACAACTGACAAACAATCAATAGCGTCCGTTGCCCCGCCCACTACACGCGTGACGTACGACAATACCCAGATTGTCGCCATTTAGATCTATCAGAAAAATAACACAATTAGCATTTTTAATACCAATCAAGGAAACAATGATTTTGTTAACTACAAACAACTTCGTAAAGAAAACGGTAACAAGTCACTGCATGGTTGATGATTAACTATACCGGTGATTTATAACAATGGGTCAATCACTGAATCCATGTTGAATGAAAACTGTCGGTAACTTAAAGACAGTATTGCTCAAAGAAAACGCCTATGGTATACTGAGCGTGTACTCAGTCGATGTTAACTTTCTAAAAGCCAATGAAATGTCTTGTCTGTCGTAAGCCACGCCTTTTCGTCAACTGACTGACATCACCGCTATTGACGAGACGTTTGGATTGCCGGAAATGGCTAACAGTGATGGATTAGTAGAAATATATACATGTCACCAAATACATGGGAATGGTAGTAATATTAACGATTTGCAGAAATATATATGTCGCCAAATATGTAGGAATGATAGTAATATTAACGATTTGCAGATATTTTTAGCACTGTCGTTTATGATCAGTAACGGTATACGGAATATAGAGGTGTCTGAAATGGCCGTCATCGTTATCGTACGACAAATGTCGACATCTGAATGTCGGAATAGTTGAAATATATGTCATGAAATACGTGGAAATAGCAGAAATATTTACGATAATTTAAACTAGACAGCTATCAGCCCATATTGTTAGCACTGTCGTTTATGACTAACGGTATACTGAATTGCTGTCTGTAAAATGGCCGCCATCTTTATTGCACGGGAAAGGCCGACATCATCAACTTCAGACGCCAATGTTGACACAGAGAAAAGCCAAGATTTGCTTATTACTATCTATAAGGCGCACCCCTTAATACATGCTCAAATGAAATATATGAAAATATTAATTTCAGTTACCGAATTTTGTTTTATTAGATGAAGTGGATTATTTGCTTAGAGGTGGTATTTTAATTTTTAACAAAAGGCCCACTCTACCAGCTGTATTTATCTAATACTCTACTACTAATAAAATAGTAATAAATATTTGTTTGGTATATTTTTATACTTTATTGTTGTCTCGTATAGCCTTAGAGTGATCTGTACAATCCAAGTTTTGAAATAATAACCATTTAAATATCAAAACACTCAGAAATTAGAAATTATTTGAATTTAATAATAAATAAATCATTGAATGAAACGGCTATTAGAAATGGAATAATAAGTCAAGCAGCAATCAGATTGTTTAATCACTTTCAATTCAATTTCAGTTTTGATTGTATAAGGATATTCTGCGTCATCATGAGGTGAGAATAGATTGTAGTCCTACTATATGAATACCACTTAAACTCCTACACACAAGCTTAGCTACCTTGGCACTGTGTATTAAATGATATACTCAACCGTCCCACATGCCCTTTCAATGGGTATACACACAAATAGAATAGGGTATACGATTTCGCTATTGAATAATTATTCACAGATTAGTAGATATAAATGACTCATTCTTGCACATTTAAACCAAACGTAATTAATTAAAAGGTCTTGTAATCCTAAAGGAGATATTATTTCTTTTACAAACAAAAACAGAATGTAGGCTAATGTACAATGTATAATATTCAATATAGCAGAAACTTAATTATCCAATATCTAAGCACAGACCAAGTAAGGTATTTTTCCCTGAAATGCACTAAAAATTGTACAGTTTATAAAATTAAGGTTTAATTTTAACTTAAAGTCTCTGAGCATGATTTGAGCAATATAAGAGATTATCTATCATTGATATTTTAATTTTGATTTCTTAATAAATTTAATGTTTAAAATTAAATCTGAACACATTGATCCATACAAAGATAGGTTGCCAGGCAACGAAACATACGCCCACAGCAGCTAAATCGTCCGGGCAGTCAACAAGGGTTGTTGCATATTTTTACTTTTTTTGGTAATGAAACAACTCATTATGTAATTATCTGAAAATCATTAGAATTTGTTTGCTTTTTATAAAGTTTTGCCCCACGCTATCAATTAGTATAGGAAACATTTAACATCATGGATTTAGCTGTTCTGTTATCAAAATTCATTGAAAATCAAAATACTTGTGCGTTTCAACACCTTAAACTCTGTGTATCAATCTGAAGTCAAACGGATGATAAGTTTGGCAGCTGTAGCGTCACAAGGTTTTTTGAAGTGATCAAGGGAGATAACTCTGGAAGTAATTATTTGAAATCAATGAAAATCAGTAGGCTTCTTCGTCTCATGACCTTAAACAGTGTGTGTAAATTTAAAGTCAATCAGATATTAACTTTGGCCTCTAGAGCGTCCACAGGATTTTTTGATGTGATCAAGGGCCATAACTCTGGCACTAATTATCGGAAATCGCTGAAAATCAATAGGCTTCTTCGTCTTATGACCTTAAACACTGTGTATGAATTTTAAGTCAATCGGATATTAACTTTGGCCTCTGGATCGTTCACAAGATTTTTTGAAGTGATCAAGGACCATAACTCTGGCACAAATTATCGGAAATCGCTGAAAATCAATACGCTTCTTCGTCTTATGACCTTATACACTGTGTATAAATTTAAAGTCAATCGGATATTAACTTTGGCTTTTAGAGCGTCCACAAGATTTTTTGAAGTGATCAAGGGCCATAACTCTGGCACTAATTATCGGAAATCGCTGAAAATCAATAGGCTTCTTCGTCTTATGACCTTAAACACTGTGTATAAATTTACAGTCAATCGGATATTAACTTTGGCTTTTAGAGCATCCACAAGATTTTTTGAAGTGATCAAGGGCCATAACTCTGGCACTAATTATCGGAAATAGCTGAAAATCAATAGGCTTCTTCTTCTTATGACCTTAAACACTGTGTATAAATTTAAGGTCAATCGGATATTAACTTTGGCTTTTAGAGCGTCCACAAGATTTTTTGAAGTGATCAAGGGCCATAACTCTGGCATTAATTATCGGAAATCGCTGAAAATCGATAGGCTTCTTCGTCTTATGACCGTAAACACTGTGTATAAATTTAAAGCCAATCGAATATTAACTTTGGCCTCTAGAGCGTCCACAAGATTTTTTGAAGTGATCAAGGGCCATAACTCTGGTAGTTATTATCGGAAATCGCTGAAAAACAATAGGCTTCTTCGTCTCATGACCTCAAACACTGTGTATAAATTTAAAGTCAATCGGATATTAACTTTAGCCTCTAGAGCGTCCACAAGCAATTGTGGACGCCGGACCGCCGGACCGACGGACGGACGGACGGACGGACGGACGGGGGCGACGACAATATACGACCACATTTCAATGTGGGCGTATAAAAATTGATATTTTCCCACATGTTCAAATCCCACACAGTCACTTTAATTAGGTTTTCACTGGGAAGGCTTGGCAGATTTATCTCACATTTTGCATATCATATTATCATCTAACCAGAATATGCCTTGTACAACTACACAATTAGATTATGTTTTAAAATCACCAGATTGCTGTTACCTTTTAATGTCAAAATATGCATGAAATTGAACTAAATATCTTTATCCATTCAAGAATATGTGTATTATGTCAATCGTTCAATAGCCATTCGTAGACCGGGGCAAGGAGCCTACCCAAAAAGAGAATTGGATTGGACAGACAATCATAATGGCCAATGTCCTCGCCTAACGAAGTAAACTGGACAAAGAGTGGGGTGTTCAGCATGTAGTCCTCACCGAAAGAGGATATAATAGATCTGTTCTTGTTAACAATGACAACAGTTCTCTGTAGAAACCTGCTTGCAGCAAGAATCTCTAACTCACCAGGCATTGAGTCAGAGTTTGCCATTGTTTCTATTCTATGGTTGAGAGATGTAAATGTGATGTTATCAGACAAGTCTGCATTGACATGCTTCTCAAATTCTACGAAAGAAGCCATGTTTGAACGTAAGTAGGCAACAGTGCCAGCTCTTATTTTGTCTGCCTTCTCAGATTCTTGTTTTGCAAGAACATGACTTTCCAAAGAGCCATGTTGGTTTCTTTTGGCTCTTTGGAGTTCAACATCTAAATTCGCTGCAATACTTTGGAAGAAACACCGTCCATGACCAACAGTAGGGACCAATGTGGTTGGTATTGTAAGATCTTTGACCTGAGCACTTACTCCAGAGGACTGAGAAAACTCTGAAGGCTGAGGAGCGGACTCTGAAGGCTGAGGAGTGGGCTCTGAAGGCTGAGGAGTGGGCTCTGAAGGCTGAGGAGTGGGCTCTGAAGTCTGAGGAGAGGGCTCTGAAGGCTGAGGAGTGGGCTCTGAAGGGTGAGGAGCGGACTCTGAAGTCTTAGGAGTGGGCTCTGAAGGCTGAGGAGTTTGCTCTGAAGGCTGAGGAGCGGACTCTGAAGGAGCAGATCTGGAGGACTGGGGTTCAGATGCTTGTGAGGTCTGTGTTGGAGGTACATTTTCATCTTCTTCGGTCAGTTTTGAACCTGCAAAGTCAGCTTCATTGAAGACACCTGGATCCATTGGCCACAGTCCGCAAAGTTTAAAGCCATTTATGGCTTTTTCTGGTGTAGCAGACGCCAAAAATGCTTTGCAAGAAAGCTCTGCTATCTCGTATATTGAAATGCGACGTCCTGGGTTTGATGCCACCCAGTGGTCAGCGTTCTGGTTGTAGGCATTTTTCAGAGACTTGAAATAGCATCTATCCGGTGGCTGCATCTTGTGGGTACTGTGGGGAGGCAGGGTCAAGAGCTCAATGCCATTATCCCGACAAAACTCCACAGCTTTTAACGTTTTGTGGCTATGGTGACCGTCCAGGATTATAATCTGCTTTGCGTTTTTTGAGGCATTGGTCACAGTTGCAAAATGTTGCAGCCATTTCAGGAATTGCTCCCCGTCACTCCAACCACTTTCTGTTACGTACCCAACAGATCCTGGAGGTGACCCTTTCATCAGAACATCCACCATACGCTTTCTTGGAAACCGGTACAAGGGTGGAAGATAACCCCCTGCTGCATTCATTGCACAAATAAAGGTGACAAGCTCACCTCTTTCAGCGCTTGTTACTTTTCCAACTTGACGAATGCCTTTCTCAGCCATTATCTTTGATGGTTTTTGTACAGTTGTCTAAGCCGTTTCGTCCATATTCCATATTTTCGGACTGTCATAGTCAGCATTTGCAAAAATAGATCTCAAAAGGTCAAAAAATTGATCTACTTTGGGCCTATTGAATCCAACAATTCTGGCCATGCTTGTTGATTGGGGCTGTCTGAGACTTAGGCCGTTTCTCTCTTGAAAACTTTTAAGCCAATCTTCCCCTGCCATCCGGGTTTCTTTATTAAATGGGTGGTCGTATCCAGCCTTCTGTGCCACGTCGAAGGCAAGTCGACGGAGGTTTTTGGAAGTGAGCCCAAACATGCGTCGTTCCATCTCTGTTATGTGTTGTTTCAATTCTTTTTCAACTTCCTCGGGAAATATCTGTCGGTGTCGCCCAAACTGCAATCTTCCAGGAGTTTGCACTTTGTGATCTCGATGACGCCGAAGAGTTCGCGCTGGGATCCCATATTCTTTGCTCACTGTGTTGAGCGGTTTCCCTTCATTCAGAAGCTTTAAAGCTAGACTAAGGTTGTTGTTCCCGTAGTTACCTCGGTTACTTTTTCGCTTATAGTTCCTGACCATCCTGAAAACAAAAATAACCAGGCAATTGAGTTATTGAGATCAGCCTTACGAATTAAATTTTGTAAAGTATAGTTTCAAGATTTAGTTCTGCCATAATTGTAGAAACGAATACAACTACACAACATTTTGATATTCGTGATCATGTATACAGACTTATGGGCATTGTGCAAAATCTACTGTCAAAAAGATATCTCCTGTGGAACCCAGTTTAGGATGATAAATGTATTTTTATTATATTCCACAATTTATTTACTGATTATGACGATTTTAGAATGATTCGGATATCGAATAAAGGTTTATGAAATGCATAATTAAATGTTAAATAAGTATATATTATTTGGAGCAAAACGCCCACTCGGCGGGGCAAGAGGCCTAGGGTGGGCGTTTTTCCCAAAACACTGGTAGGCGTTTTGCCCAAAGGCTTATATATTTTGCACACGTCACATAACGTCGCCATCGTTAGTTTGAAGCTGATTTTTCAACTGGCATGATGTATCAGATATTGACCTATCCAGAAAATGTATTGAACTTAGATTGTAAGAAATAGGGAAAGAGTAACAAACGTTTATCCTATTGGCAAAAGTTACACAACATGTGGTAAAAAGCATTATTGTAGAATTATCAACTTACGTGAGTGACGGTGGTCGTGACCTTTCAAACCTTGACGGCGCATTCGAAGACGAAGGTTCTCAACACCACGTGGATGAAGATATCACGTGACTTAGTTCTATTTTAAGGGTGGGCGTCTTCCCCGGACTGGGCCTCTTGCCCCGGTCTACCCATGCGATTGACTTCCACATTTGGCATATTGGATGGACTTTAAGATTGTTGACTGTTGTTTTGACGACCTTGCAGTCAATGAAACAGGAAACGTTTTGATTTTTAATTTATCTTCTTGTTCAAAGGTAATTCTGCAGTCTTTGTAGGTTATGCGTATGTGACAAAATAATCTTTTGGATTTTTTTTATAAAGATAGGTTGCCAGGCAACGAAACATACGCCCACAGCAGCTAAATCGTCCGGGCAGTCAACAAGGGTTGTCGCATATTTTTACTTTTTTTGGGAATGAAACATTTGTTATACACTAAAATCTGATTAAGAGTAACAACTCATTTTGTAATTATCTGAAAATCATTAGAATTTGTTTGCTTTTTATAAAGTTTTGCCCCACGCTAACAATTAGTATAGGAAACATTTAACATCAAGGATTTAGCTGTTCAGTTATCAAAATTCATTGAAAATCAAAATACTTGTTCGTTTCAACACCTTAAACTCTGTGTATCAATCTGAAGTCAATCGGATGATAAGTTTGGCATCTATAGCATCACAAGGTTTTTTGAAGTGATCAAGGGAGATAACTCTGGAAGTAATTATTTGAAATCGCCGAAAATCAGTAGGCTTCTTTGTCTCATGACCTTAAACAGTGTGTGTAAATTTAAAGTCAATTGGATTTTAACTTTGGCCTCTAGAGCATCCACAAGAATTTTTTAAGTGATCAAGGGACACAACTCTGGCACTAATTATCAGAAATCGCTGAAAATCAATAGGCTTCTTCGTCTCATGACCTTAAACACTGTGTATAAATTTGAAGTCAATCGGACATCATCTTTGTCCTCTAGAGCATCCACAAGATTTTTTGAAGTGATCAAGGGCCATAACTCTGGCACTAATTATCGGAAATCCGTGAAAATCAATAGGCTTCTTCGTCTTATGACCTTAAACACTGTGTATAAATTTAAAGTCAATCGGATATTAACTTTAGCCTCTCGAGCATTCACAAGATTTTTCAAAGTGATCAAGAGTCATAACTCTGGCAGTAATTATCGGATATTGCTGAAAATCAATAAGCTTCTTCGTATTACGACCTTGAACACTGTGTATAAATTTAAAGTCAATCCAATATTAACTTTAGCCTCTAGAGCGTTCACAAGATTTTTCAAAGTGATCAAGGGTCATAACTCTGGCAGTAATTATCGGATATCGCTGAAAATCAATAGGCTTCTTCGTCTCATGACCTTAAACACTGTGTATAAATTTAAGGTCAATCGGATATTAACTTTAGCCGCTAGAGCGTTCACAAGATTTTTCAAAGTGATCAAGGGTCATAACTCTGGCAGTAATTATCGGATATTGCTGAAAATCAATAGGCTTCTTCGTCGCATGACCTTAAACACTGTGTATAAATTTAAGGTCAATCGGATATTAACTTTAGCCTCTAGAGTGTTCACAAGATTTTTCAAAGTGATCAAGGGTCATAACTCTGGCAGTAATTATCGGATATTGCTGAAAATCAATAGGCTTCTTCATCTCATGACCTTAAACACTGTGTATAAATTTAAAGTCAATCGGATATTAACCCTGGCCTCTAGTGCGTTCACAAGAAATTGTGGACGATGGACGGACGGACGGACGGACGGACCGACGGACCGACAGACGGACGGACGGGGGCGACGGCAATATACGTCCACATTTCTATGTGGGCGTATAACAAAAAGCCATAGGGAAAACTTCAACTTGATGATATGGTCTGGATACGTTAATGTCTAATTAATAATTTAGATAAGATTTCAGACTTACAGTAAAGAAATAAATGCAACAGGCAGATTTAGCTCTTGTATAATGTGTGTTAATTTTCTAAAATTCCGCTATAAAAATTTGATTTACCGGACATAGAAACAGATCTTTAAGTAATGAAAGCATAATTTTGTGGTCATTTGTACAATAGATAAGTGAGCAAATATTATGTAGGCCTATACTAATAAAGTCACGAACCAAAAACATGTCCAAATCAGACGACTAAACATACGCACACTTTCATAGTGCAGTGGATAGAGGCTTTTGCAAGCGTAAATTCTTGGTCCCGTATCGCTTATCCGTTGAATTTTGCGTGTGACGTCAACAATGTGTGTGCATTTTTCAGACGTGATACGACACACCCATGCGACAACACGCATCGAACAGCTTTCATACGTGGAAAATAACATTTTTACAACATTAATCCCCAATAGGAATATTAGTCCAGTTCCGTTCAGTGTTTACAAATGTGAAATTGAAATTTCATCGATCTCTGCTGCTCGTTGTGTAACAAATTTAAACGTGCCATCTGTTTTAAAGCTGATTGACTCCATGTACGGACATTATCTAACGTTGTCGTTGGTATTGAAATTTCGCAATTAAGTGTTAAATAATCAATCTAACCACACATTAGCATGAATGAACCCCCGAGAAATTTGATACTTAAGCATCGTTACTTGGTCTTATAAGAATCAGAGGCGTTTTATAGCTGAGGCGCTGAAGGCGCCAGCCTCCTCGCGAAAAAATCAAAGAAGGTGAAAAAATAAAACGGGAGCAAAATGCTAAAACCGATGAGAAAAATGAAAATGTACTTTAGTTAGAGAGGGTCCTAAAGGCAGACAAAAGGGCCCTACATCTAGCCAAGGGAATAAGGGCCCCCGAATCCGAGTCAATCCTCTATTGAATGAGAAGAGTGCAGTCATTGCAATTGCATGAAAATCATCAATCAAGAAATCACCTTTTCTGAAAACCTATTAATACCTATTCAGGAAAGAGATGGCTAGGCCGCCCAGTATGGTCTTTCTTTGCTGTATATTTCCGAGATTATGCGTGCTGCTTGCAAAATAGGCCCACTCTACCATATTCCATTAATTATTATTTGATTGAGCTCCCGATACGTACAAGTGATTTGTTTCGCATTCAGACTTCAGACGAGTGTCGAATTAGGCCCCGGCTGGAGGATATATCAGAATGCACTAAAATGATTTCTCGACCTCCGCCCCCCCCCCCCCCCGAAAGAGGGCCCTCAAAATAGTATAGCCTCCGCCATGATAAACCTTAAAACGCCCCTGATAAGAATGTGTTTTTCGAGCGAAAGGATGTGTTATTCGTTGTTCGGAAAGGCAGTTTGGATTCTATTCACACGCGACAAAATAGCTAGACACTAATATTAATGTATCTACATCTGGTGCCATCATCCAAATTTTAGTAATTTGATTGGATAATATATGACCAATTTTAGTGCATAGTGCCCACAGGGGCATGTTTCACGAAAATTTAACAGAGATAAAATTCAAATTTTAGTAAGTTGATTGAATAATTTTAAATTGATTTTAGTGCTTAGCCAATCAAAATTGAAGTATCTACTAAAATTTGGATTTTATCTATCGTTAAGATTTCGAGAAACAGGACCCAGAGCTCGAATGCCCGAAAGCAGTATCTAAATCTAAATGCCCGAGAACCTACTGTTAAGTCCAAAACTATATATAAATGAATTATAAACAAACCGATGTCTATATCAAATGTTAAAAGTTAAATGATGCCAAAAACAATTCATTGTATACACACGCTGCGTCTATAATTATTTAAACATTAATTTAAATCGCGTATTAGATCGCATTCCCATTGCCTGTAACGCCCCAATAAAAGTGTAATGCCTTCCAACATACATTTCTATTTGGTTGAGACTCATGTCGGGTTTCGCTGGACATAACTGATTTGAAATTAGAATCAAAACGGAAAAAAAGAATGTACAACAGTTCATAGGCAATCACATTACATTATTATATGCGTTGCAACACATTTGGGATAATTTCTAGGTCCCAAATATTACCGATTTAGCTCATTTAAGTAATAGGGCGTAATTTAACCCTTGATGTCACAAAACATTCATACATTCTTTGCCATCCTACTGAGCGGCGATCATGAATGTGTATTGCAATAATGTAATAAATGCAATTGTTGGCTATTCCTCTGGACGTTTCTATGCAATAAAACTCATCGTATTTAATTTCACTCAGGTTTTGGCGAAATCTAACCAGACAAGGACCATCCAATGTTAATTGTAAATTAGTGAAATACGATATTTGATACCAACCTCATATATTTTTGTTCACGAGAATTCTGACTTCGTGACCTTACCAAAGAAAGTTTGATTTTTTTATGTTATAATGCTAACAGTAGCATGTACATGTGTTCACATCAGCCGCATCTGATTGTGTTGACAGCTTTTCAGCTCGTGAGTAGCACAAAATACCTTTAGAAATAACTTGAAACTTTTCAAGCTAAAAAGATCTGACCAGTTGTAGTGGGAGATCGCGTCGGGGGTCATACGAGCGGCTTTTAACCACCCTATGGCGTCAACCATTTGATTAACCAATCGCCATTGATGTTACTAGTCGGCAAACCACAGTTCCGTGCACCACAAGCCAATTGCCACACCAGAGAGTTTCATTAGCTAATCCCTCTCATAACACGTTAGGTCTAAGGTTAGGGTTAGGACCGAGATTAGCGCCAACCCTGTTTACATCGAGTGATCTTTGACCAAACTTAAAGCTCGTCTTATCAAATAGATCTAACCCTTCCTGATCCTAGTGTAGTAAAGACAAGTAAAACGAAATTTTGAACTATAACTGTAAGAAAAGAAACGAAATAAGAAAACCTGGGGGGGGGGGGGGGGTTATCAGTGACGGTATTAAACAAAGTGTGCACAACTCAGAACACTTAAAATTTTGCAGGGTTTATAGAAGTTATTTACCAGATTCCGGGCCCTGTATAGAATTCTACACCATAATGTATTTTTACGCTTTAAGAACACTTACGGCGAGACTAACTGGTGAGATTGGACAGGCGACCCTACTCCTTGTCACGTACAACCGGGGATTCGAAACCACGTCTGATCTTTCGAAGAAACATTCAGTGACTTATACGTTCAGTTTTATATTTTAAAATATATAGCGAAACCACAAACGTTAATTTTCCAGGAGTTTCAAGGAGTAATATTGTTTTTGCAGCATTATCCAGTACTAGAAAACACATTTTCATTTTTCCAGGAGTTTCAAGGAGTACGTGCTAACCTTGTTAAATTAGATTTATTACTTTCATCCTTGTTAAATTAGATTTATTACTTTCATCCTTTTGGCTTTTTTATTGTCCTATTTTAACGCTTTACTGGATCTGTTGGTAATCAAATTTAAAGGATACTTTTGTCTTATTAAGAAATTTCTTAATTTAACCCTAGTATTAGATACTATAACAACAAACCCTTAACGCCATACATTAAATCCTTCGGTATACATTAAATCAAATATTGTGTATATCCACACAAACTGTGTTAATATGTTAATATATAAGTTTGTTTTTTTTAAAAAAAAAAAAATATTATTTGTAACTTCTTGTCCGTAATCTTAGAAAATCAGTTATACAGCGATTGTGAGTGTTTCGGAATCTACTGGTTAAAATGATTCACGCGAGTTGAGAGTGTGTTGACTTCACTGTAAGTGTAAAATATATATTCGAGGCGAGACCTGATTTAGAGGCTGAATAGTTTATATGCTGCCTACCTTAACCCCACTTTCACTTTTTTCTGTCACAATCCATGAGCAGTTATTTATACCATGTACAACTGTTACATTACACAGGAATAAGAAAACTGAGAGAAAACTTAAAGAATAATACTGATTCATGTTTAGAGCACTACTCCCATATCGTATCGCGGCCACTGATGTACACACTCTAGTATTTCAGTTACCAAGAATTTCTCCTTTCAACCGGAACTACGATCTACATATACGCATGCGTTTAACCTGGATTTATCGAATGCAAGTGTGTAAATCAGTAAATTTTTGGAGTTAGGCTACTGTTTGATAACTTTTCTATATTTTACCTAAACTGAGGGGTTATTCTAGGCTTTTAATATATAAAGATAAGCTTATAAATTCCATATATTCGTCTTCTTTACTAGTTTATATATTATGATTATTTATAAATGATTGTAGATTTTACACGTATCTCGCTTATCTCCTTCTTACTGGAGTATAAACATACTATGTATTGTCTCCTGTAGAAAAAAAAAATACTGGAAAATATCGCTGCACATTTCTTTCTCGTTCATTTTTTTAAATGTTTTGCCTCGAAACGGGCTAATGAAGACGGGCATATACGCCATACAGTGTGCTATAGGGATATTATTTTTGCCCGGGCAGCGGCACTACAGTCTACTTTTATATCGAATTCCAACTAAGCTAACATACCCCCATCCACTCATTTACTACTGAGTCTACTATATTCATCATTGTTTTTGTGGTTTCTTAAAATCAAACATTTTTTTTATCCGATGGACTTTTTGACCTTGCACTCAACCGAAAATGTAGGGGCGGATCTAGGAATTTTGAAAGGGGGGGGGGGGGCGCCACAAAATGAGGGCACTGACCACGGAGACGGGGCACGCCGCTGAAAGGGGGTGGGGCCCCAAGAAAATTATCCGTCATTTCCTTGCATCTGTAGCCAATTCAAGAGCTATTTGGCTGATATTTTCGTCTAAACGTTCGGAAATCGTAGAAAAAGAGCCTCAAAATCGAGCAAAAAAGCTAGTTGAAAGGCACTTTCAGTATTAAAAAAAGGGCACTGTCGAAAATTAGGAGGACGCGCGCCCCTTGCGCCCCCTATTGTATCCGCCTCTGTAATGTATCCTGATTTGAGGATGACCATCATATTTTCAATTTTAAATTAAAATCCAAAATGTATCCTCGTATATTTAACTGACAAACCAACAGTTCAAATGTAATTTGTGTCGGTCTCTGACATGTCTCAACCATACATGTAAAACTTTGCGCCAACATTGCCAGGGCGCGGATCCAGGGGGAGGCCCTCCGTCAGCCCCAGTATGACATAGTTGATTTTCGTTTTGGTTTGCTTTGTTACTGTTGGTAGTTCACATATCTGCTCTTTAATAGATGGTATAAACATGATTTTCGCATTATCTACGGTGGGGACTACACCAAACCTGATTATTGCCCTTTGTTCCAATGTATGGCCCTTCCCTCGACAAAATCCTGGATTCGGGCCTGTGGCCAGATTATAATTTGGTGTTGCTTGTCTTTATATGTGCAACCATAACGTCATTAATCTGTCATGCTGTGTCAAAGGGCTGGCTGAAAACGTCTATGCCTATCTGAGGAAGACCTGTACAAAATCGATGGTTTCCATTTACATGTATTTTTCTACATAGTCCCCTTCGAGGTGTACATCCTTTGCCAACGATGCTGCAAGGTCCCGGATGCCGATGAGGAAAAGATTTGATGAGGCCAAAACATTATGAGGATCTGCTTTAAAACGACGCAGATTGTCATGGGACGTCAGGATACCGACATGTTCCTGTTCCGAAGTCAAGAGCTTTGGCACTCATCTTGCAGAAACTTTTGTTATGTTCAACTCGTTGGCGATAAAGTGTTCAACCCTCTCACGACAGAAGACCTCAGAAACTGGTCATATGTCATGTGTTCAATTGATTGGTCAATCGATCAACACCCGGGTCAACGCCGGATTAACCATGGGGCACAGGCCCCAGGGCCCCCCACATTAGGAGGCCCCCCACAAAAATCTCAGTTGTGCGCCTCGAGCATGGTCGGACCGAGGACCCCCCCTCAATCCATGGTGTGTTGCGATCGACATCCGATAATTCGATGTAATCCGGTGATGGGTGTAACACATGGTCTTTTATTGTCGTGAGATCTTCTATCGGACCGACCATCGTCTAACTCGAATTATCATATAACTCGAACAAATTACCCGTCCACATCATTTCGAGTAGCGCGAATTTTGCCTCAGATTAACGTACGATTGTATATAAGTTGTAGTTGTTGTTGTTGTTGATGTTTGTTGTGTGTATAAGCTGAATTTGATGAGATGCACATCATGATCACAGTAAATATTCAGATTTCTTGATTAAATCTCGTATTACCATTTTGTTCGTAAAAAATCGAGTCCGACTTGGTCGTAACGTTACGGCCTCCATTTATCAAATCATCGTGGGGGATATAACCCGATTCCGAATCAAGTGACCCCATTATTTGTCACTGAGCGACTTCAAAACTTAGGTTTGATGTAGCTCTGCTCACTTACAGTGGCGGATTTAACGGGATCAATGGACTCCAGTCCCCTCCTCTAGAAATGCCATCATTTCATAGCACTCACATGGATTGGTCAACTGAAATAACGTCAGAATGCGCTAATTTTGTGGCAGAATTTTTTTTCTGGGGGAGGTTCTTATAAAGGCTCCGACACAAGTGCCTGAAATGCCAGGAAATCACGTTTCCGGCCTCCAATTTTTTGAAAATTTCTTGGGGGAGAATGCCCCCAGATCCCTCTTGCGGGGCTTCGCGCCTTCGGCCCTCGCGGTCAGTGATCAGGGGCCCCTACATGTTCAAGGCCCCAGGGCCCCCACCATGGTTAATCCGGCGTTGAAACGGGTAATGTTTTATTTAAATTGTTGCTTGTGATCTCAGTGTATGGGTTCACAAGATGATCTGGTACGAAGATGACCTTCCAGGGCGCGTGTCATGGTCAAGGCTCTATCTGCCGCGCTTAAATTCCCTGTGGATAGAGAAGGGGGTACCATCCCTAAAGATGAGAACATATCGGCATGTATCTGTGTTTGGGTTAGTCCTTTTAGTTGCATGTATTTGGCATAGCCAGTTTGGTCCATTTCTGAGGATTTAAATGGGCAGGTTCACGGGATAATCTAGTCCGAAGATAATAATAACACTACACCTACAGTTCTTATGTCAATGATTCATTCAGTGTTTTTTGGGATTCCAAATGATCTGTTCTCTCCAGCCTTAGAGCTTTTCAACAAGCACTTGCATTGTCCCGTTACATAATCGAGTCGCATATTTGTTTAGGACAACATTAGATCCAAGGTAGAAGTGATCAAATAATTAGGTTACTATACGAGACAGTTTCTTACTTTTTCGACACTAGTGTACATTTCCTTGTATTTATCTCATATAATAACCGATGTCGTCCAATCGGCATTTCTTGGACGTCGGTGAATATTAAAATGAAACTGATTGGTCACTTACGTAGATAATTTATCTCATTTAGTTCAAAACATCCTGACAAGATTTATTCGTTGACAATATAGTAGATTGTAGTCGATATTAAATATTTCTCTCACTGGGATATCTATACTACTATTGTTTTAATTGGGGATCAGTCGTGCGATTATGTTTTTGAATAATGGCAAATCGGATCTTTCACATGTGTCTCACAAGTCAAACATTTACTATTTTCACGTAAAGTCGCGCGTTTGTATATTTGATTTATGGCAAACCGGATCGTTCACATATCTCTCACAAGTCAATCAGTCGTATTAAATCAATAAACTACTAATGATAATGAGGTTTAAAGTCCAACTCATCTGCACCGACTGGACCAATGAAGACGGGCATACGCAATAAAGTGTGCTATGATGGACATCTTATATTTTATATCGAATTCCAACCTGTTTCAATGGCATTTAGTAATTGAACTAGAGTATACAGGTCACAATTCTATGGAATACAGTTACTGCTTCTTACTGTGTGACGTTTCGACTAGGCTTCTCTAGTCGTTATCTATGGCGGGGGAAAGCGGCAAAAACCTAATGATATGTAGAAATGTCTAATTCAAAACACACATGTAACATAATGCCATACCAAATACCTAAAACGTCTAATGCAAAAAACAAAATACAAGAAACCTCTAATACAAAATACCTCATACGTCTATTGCAAAAGACAAAATACAAGAAACCTCTAATACAAAATACATATAACCTCTTATGCACAATTGATTTTACAATCTGAAACATCTACCATAAGCATTAGATGACATATCTCGTTGTCATTACTTACATTTCTCCACTGAATTATCTTTATTTAGGTCAATGTCAAGGTCACCGAACACAACTTGGCGACCTATTCGGCTAGCGAGCTATATTATTTTTATCAATTCCTTTAGCTCAGAATAGAGATGTAACTTCGCATTATCGTACAAAATTCAAGACATCCAACTAAATATATTCCGAAAGGTAATTAGATAGGCTTCCTAAGTATTATCAGTAAAAATTGGCACATTCATATTAAAGGGGTGCACTCTCTTCCTAAACATGACCAATTTTTAAAAAATTTTAAAGGGAAAAACTGTTAATATCCCGTGTCAAAATTCGGACCATCGTACAAAATTCTGATGATCCAACTAAATATATTCTAAAAGGTAATTGAATAAGCTTTCCAAATATTATTAGTAAAAGTTGGCACAATCATATTAAAGGGGTGCGCTCTCAACCTGAACATAGCCAATTTTTCAATATTCTATACGTAAAGATAGACCGGTATTTTTTTCGAAGTCCGAATTCGGACCATCGTACAAAATTTGGAGCATCCAGCTATATATATTCTGAAAGGTAATTGGATAAGCTTTCCAAATATTATTAGTAAAAGTTGGCACAATCATATTAAAGGGGCGCGCCCTCAACCTGAACATATCCAATTTTTCAATATTTTATATGTGAAGATAGACCGGTATTTTATTAGTAAAAGTTGGCACAATCATATTAAAGGGGCGCGCTCTCAACCAGAACATAGCCAATTTTTCACCATTTTTAAGTGAAAGAACGGTAATATTCAGAGTCGAAATTAGGACCATCGTACAAAATTCTGAACATCCAGCTATATATATTCTTAAAGGTAATTGGATAAGCTTTCCAAATATCATTAGTAAAAGTTGGACTTCGAAAAAAATTCCGGTCTATCTTTACATATAGAATATTGAAAAACTGGTTATGTTCAGGTTGAGAGCACACCCCTTTAATATGATTGTGCCAACTTTTACTAATAATATTTGGAAAGCTTATTCAAATACCTTTCCGAATTTATATAGCTGGATGCTCAGAATTTTGTACGATGGTCCGAATTTTGACTCGGAATATTACCGTTCTTTCACTTTAGAATATTAAAAAAGTGGCGATGTTCAGGTTGAGAGCGCACCATATGATTGTGCCAACTTTTACTAATAATATTTGGAAAGCTTATTCAGATACCTTTCAGAATTTTGTACGATGGTTCGAATTTGGACTTAATAAAAAATACCGGTCTATCTTCACATATAGAATATTGAAAAATTGGATATGTTCAGGTTGAGAGCGCACCCCTTTAATATGATTGCGCCAACTTTTACTAATAATATTTGGAAAGCTTATTCAAATACCTTTCCGAATTTATATAGCTGGATGCTCAGAATTTTGTACGATGGTCCGAGTTTTGACTCGGAATATTACCGTTCTTTCACTTTAAAATATTAAAAAATTGGCGACGTTTAGGTTGAGAGCGCACCCCTTTAATATGATTGTGTCAACTTTTACGAATAATTTTTGGAAAGCTTATCCAATTACCTTTAAGAATATATATAGCTGGATGCTCAGAATTTTGTGCGATGGTCCGAATTCGGATTTCGAAAAAAAATACCGGTCTATCTTTACATATAGAATATTGAAAAATTGGCGATGTTCAGGTTGAGAACGCGCCCCTTTAATATGATTGTGCCAACTTTTACTAATAATATTTAGAAAGCTTATTCAATTACCTTTCAAAATATATATAGGTGGATGCTCAGATTTTTGTACGATGGTCCGAATTTGTACTTCGAAAAAAATACGGGTCTATCTTCACTTATAGAATATTGAAAAAATTTGATATGTTCAGGTTGAGGGCGCGCCCCTTTAATATGATTGTGCCAACTATTACTAATAATATTTAGAAAGCTTATTCAATTACCTTTCAGAAGCTGGTTGCTAAGAATTTTGTACGATGGTCCGAATTTCGACTCGAAATATTACCGTTCTTTCACTTTAAAATATTGAAAAATTGGCTATGTTCAGGTTGAGAGCGCACCCCTTTAATATGATTGTGCCAACTTTTACTAATAATATTTGGAAAGCTTATTCAATTACCTTTTAGAATATATTTAGTTGGATCATCAGAATTTTGTACGATGGTCCGAATTTTGACACGGAATATTAACAGTTTTTCCCTTTAAAATTTTTTAAAAATTGGTCATGTTTAGGAAGAGAGTGCACCCCTTTAATATGAATGTGCCAATTTTTACTGATAATACTTAGAAAGCCTATTTAATTACCTTTCGGAATATATTTAGTTGGATGTCTAGAATTTTGTACGATAATGCGAAATTACATCTCTGTTCTGAGCTAAAGGAATTGATAAAAATAATATAGCTCGCTAGCCGAATAGGTCGCCAAGTTGTGTTCGGTGACCTTGACATTGACCTAAATAAAGATAATTCAGTGGAGAAATGTAAGTAATGACAACGAGATATGTCATCTAATGCTTATGGTAGATGTTTCAGATTGTAAAATCAATTGTGCATAAGAGGTTATATGTATTTTGTATTAGAGGTTTCTTGTATTTTGTCTTTTGCAATAGACGTATGAGGTATTTTGTATTAGAGGTTTCTTGTATTTTGTTTTTTGCATTAGACGTTTTAGGTATTTGGTATGGCATTATGTTACATGTGTGTTTTGAATTAGACATCTCTACATAGCATTAGGTTTTTGCCGCTTTCCCCCGCCATAGTTATCAAGCAATGCTAAAATGATAGAGAAGTCTAGTCGAAACGTCGCTCAGTAATAAGCAGTAATTGTATTCCATAGAATTGTGACCTGTATACGAATTCCAACCGCCAAGAGTTCTTTTATATCCACCTGAAAGACTTGGCGGTCTTCTTGACCCCACGTCTTGCACCACTATGGTAAGCTATACATTGAAGCCCGGACCTTATGGCTAGCAGCAAGCCAGCACCTTACGGTTGATCCGTAATCACGGTTCAAATATTCCGGAAGCGACGCTAAATAGGAAATCCGTGGCAGCTTCTAACTTTAAGAATAGGAATAGCTGTAGTCGGTCCCCTGTAGCCAACAAACGAATTTCTCCGAATCCGACGGGTTATTATGTGAGGTTGTAAAGGAAAATGATTTCCAACCGGAATATTAGTAAGGATAATTCAGAAGTAAACAATGTTCAATTTTGACTGTCCACCGACCATAATTGATTAGAAATTACAAAAACTGATTTACAAAATGAATTCAAATCATATTACATTTATAATATGAGGTTTTGGACACATTAACATTAACGTCTACTTTAAGGGTCCAAAGAATAGAGCCATGTCATCCGCCTTTTAAAATCAAGCAAAATCGATCAAACAGAAATTCATATCTAAGTTGGTAAATATCCTTGTTGGATAGGTCTGTGTGGTATCAAAATATTTATTATTACGTATCAATAATATGTTAATGTATCGTTACAAACCCATATTTGTATACCAAAAACCCGATAACGTGTTCCTGTTAAGTCCGGATTAACAGTAATTCTAACATCATAAAACCCCGGACAAGAGACATCACACACGTAATTGTAAAGAATAAATAATACAGGGACTGTCAAGTCATCTGATGAATGTAAGCGCCCTCTACAATATATAAATGAATTGAAATGGTGTTGAACGTCCTACTGTTCTGCCCTGACTGGACTAATGAGGGAGTTTTTAAGGGATATTTCTCGTGGTGGTATAAACATGATTTGATATTCACGCATATTTCATGTTGTAAATCCTTGTTTTGGATTAATAAAATATTCACAGGAAATACTTGTCCAAGGATCAATATATTATTTTCATTTTGCATATCACTATTATTATAACCCTTTACTTTTATCTGGAAGTAATTGTAACCCTAAATATAAAAAAATAGTACTCTATTCTATATAGACAACTCTTCACAAACTGGTATACATACGATTCAAAAAAATAATTTAAGAGTTCCAATATCAAACCAATTAAAGTATATAAATGAAAATGTGAATAACAAAACAACCTTGAATAGAAATTTAATATGTATATTCTATAATGTTCATTCAGATACTTAAAGGCAAATAATTTATTTTAAAAGAATTAATATGAAGTGTTAGACCAAGTGCTATATTAAAATGGGAAGAATATTTAGGCAGACAAACAGATTAAAAAAACATACAATCCATATTCAATTTAATGTTTGTAGACATACGAAAGTTCGAAATTTCCAGTTTAAATATATACACAAAATAATACACAAATGATGGATTATGTGCACTTGGTAAAGTTGTTTCGGGTCAATGTGATTTCTACCACCGAGTTGAAAATGAAGAACGCCTATTTATTCAATGTCCATATTCTCAAAGTATTTAGACTACTTTTAATGACATACAATGGGAGGAAACCGGAGTGCCCGGAGGAAACCCACGAGATTGAGAAGGCGCCTCTATCTCCATGTCACATACGCTCACATCGGGGATCGAAACCACAGCCGCAAGCCAGAGGTGACCGGCCAGCTAGAGGTCGAAGCGCGGCACTCTAGACCATTAGGCCATCTCACCCCCACCCCCCCACCCCACCCCACCCCAGCGCGTAGATCAACCAGCATGCAGACAGACAAAAACCCATCAAAAATAATGATTAAATTCCAGTCTTTATTATGATTAAATTCGCATCAAATATACACCTCCGTGTTATACGGACCTTCTCCGTATGAAAGTTGTGCTGCCATATCCGTGTGTCGTAGCACGTACGAGAAATACACACACATTGATGACGTCACACACAAAATCCATACGCATACGCGATACGCACTAAGAATTTACGCTTGCCAAAAGTATCTATTGACTAACACAATTATTCAATATATTACCACGCCGCATTATGCGATTAATATAGTTTTTTACTGATAGAGAGGGTATTAAGGTATAAAATACATTAAAAAAAATTCAGTAACATTTACCATTATTATAGTACTACATGTATAATACTAATAAACTAAAGTTATTTACGGTATAAATGTTTGATTTTACGCTTGTCCATTATACGTTTCTGCAACAACGCGATTTATTCAACTTATCTTCTGATATCCAAGATTGAAGACAAAATTAACATTTCATAATTGGAATAGCACGAATGGTCTACCATAATGCGTTCCATGCGCCATTTGTAACAAGGACTCGAAAAACGAGGCTAGACATATTTCATAAATCTTTAGTGTTTGACGTCCGCTTCCACCGATGGTGATATCTCAGACAAGTTATCTCGTTTTCAATAAGGGCAGGGGTCTTTGCTGTGGGAGGAAACCGGAGTACCCGGAGTAAACCCACGAGGTTGAGACGGTGCCTCTATCTCCAAAGCACATACGCTGATACCAGGGATCGAAAACACAACCGCAACTCGAAGCGTGACACTCTACACCACAAGCCCCCCCCCCCCTCACCTATGCTTATCTCGAAAGCTTGCGCAATAAATACTCTTAGTGTAGAGGATAAAGATTGCCACATTCGATTGGGACTTCTGGCGCATTTCGCCGAACATAACTGATTAGAAGTTAGAGTAAAACATCTGAGTGTAAGTCATTTTATGCATTCGTATTACATCACCATACGTTGCGACCAAGTGGAGGCAGCATGACGTCATTTTTGTGAAGCCATTGGTTAGCCCAAAACAGCGTCTTTCTAATTCCGTTGACGATATGCTGGGCTGCTCCGGGTAAACGTCTAATGTGAAAAAAAGAAGAAATATAATATTGTTGTGGGGAAATCCTTTTGCATGCTAGTTAACAAAATAAATTAATATATTGCCCGAAATCCCATGTATTTTTGTTCTGAAGCCATGAGCTGATATCTTTAGATTGGCTAATAGATAAATAGCGTCGACTGCATATGGTTCGATTTTATTTCAATGATTAGCACTTTTAGCGTTGGGAGGGAATAAAAAGCTTGTTTGTGCCAGGGTGGCATCATATGAATCTGAAGATATATAATTTATCGAAAAACATTAGGTGGACTTTATTTCTATGTCAAGGCTTAAAATGGGCAATAGCTGCTGGATTAATACTTTTCTGGGTTTTACTGTGACTAATATGATGGCATGGTTTTGTGATAAACTATTGTCAGCGAGTCCAAAGTTTAATAATCTTCGATTACTCAATACAGCATACGTTAAAGGGGGGGCTAAATCGCAGTATTTGAGACCTCGAAATTGACACAAATCGGTATAGCAACGCATATAATAATGTAATATGAATATTTATAAACTGATTTACATTCAATCGTTTCCGTTTTTACTCTAATTTCATATGAGTTATATTCGGCGAAATACGTCAGAAGTCTCAATCGAATGACAACCTCTAGCGTCTGGTTTCAATTTCGAAGACTTTAGATGATATTGAGCTAAATTGGATGACCGAATGGCTTGCACCTGCGCGTTGTAACGTAAGGTCTGTCATTGAGTCAACTGGTGTGGTTTCGATTAACCGGTTGGACGTGACAAGTAAAGAAAAGGGGCGCCTGTCCAACCTGATGCATATTCTGCCCCTGGTTCTCCACTGCTGAAGACCCCTACGTGCAAGCGAATTATTGAAATAAAATTAAACCATATGCTAGTCCCGAAATGACCTAGTTTATGCCGAGTGGACGTTAAACACCATTTCTCTTTCACTCTACATTGTATCTCTAAAATTTCCATGTATTGTATACAGTGCAAACAATTCATTAGATTTATACTATATATCATAGATCAAGATAATAAAGAACGAGACCTGACTTCCTTATATCACTTATAATGCGCAGATTTGAAGACACAACTGAGTAATAGCTAGCTTAATGTAACACCCATTTCCGAACTTCAGTCGTACGATAGAAAGATGGGTCAATAATTGGTCAATTTCATATTGGCGGATATCCTTCTGATCAAACAATCAAACACATAATATGATGTACTACCGTTCAATGTTTATAGAATTTACAAAATCCGTTTGTTAAGGAAACTAACCCAAGGAAGTCCTGAACGTATTTTGAAGCGAGTTCCAAATGGAATGAACTGAAATGACGAAGAAGGCATCCTTGTTGAAACGTTGCATAACAATAAATCCAGTAATTGTGTATCCATAAAATTGTACTTTGTCTTAATATGTAAAATTACTGAATGCTCGCCAAAGAAAATCGGAAATATATTGATATACTCAATTAAAAGTTCAGAAAGCAATGAGGATGTCGTATATACCCAATTTGAACGTTCCTTTGACACTGGGGCGTTTTAAGGTTTATCATAGCGGAGGCTATACTATTGAGAGGGCCCTCTGTCGTATGAAGGGGTAGTCTTGATTGATGACTTTTATGCCAATGCAATGACTGCATTCTCATTCAGTAGTGGATTCGACAGTAACAGTGTATAGAAAACGATTGACTCGGACTCGGGGGCCCTTTCCCTTGGTCAGAGGGCCTTTTTGTCAGACGGGGGGGCCCCTTTGTCTGCCTTTGCCCCCCCCCCCCCCCCTAACTAGATACATTTTCATTTTTCTCATCGGTTTTAACATTTTTCTCCCGTTTTATTTTTCCAACTTCTTTGATTTTTTTTTCGTGAGGAGGCTGGCGCCTCCAGCGCCTCAGCTATAAAACGCAGGTTGCTTTGACAATCTGAAATCATGATATTGAACATTTCAAAATATGTATATATACATGCTTAAGCAGCAACATGACAAAAGTAGGCTATCGAATTGTCGCGGGGACGGAGGCAACAATTAAATATCGCTGATTATGCTGTGAGTTCAGAAGATTTGCTACGTAATTTTATAGTTTAAAATTATAGCAGAAGATAATATTGCAGATAGTGGGAAACAATTCGGTTCAAAACCTCAAGTCGAACGATTCTAAATGACGAGCTGCTATATAGAGCAGCTTTGTAATTTCAGATTTCATACAACTATAATACAGACGGACGTGACCGTCAAAACATTACCTAGACGCATATCGATGTGCAAATAAACTCACAGAACACGGAAAAGTAATTTAGTCCCAAAATGGCATAGTTTGTCTGAGTTGACGTTTAGCACCCCTCCCACCCACCTCTATCACTCTATGATGTGTCGTTCGGTGGGACGAATTCCGACGCCCGCTGTACAAAATGTGGCGGTCACATAAGAAATCCCTTAACAGTTAGAAATAAGAGTAGACCGTAGCGTCATTGTCGAGGCAAAATGTCGTTCGTAGTAAACCTTATGCCCATATTCATTCATGTCGATGTGATTGTTACGGCTTTTCTCATTACAAGGGAAGTAACTCTGTAAATACTATCAGCTTCTCTTATATACAGACCACCAAACCTGTAGCTCGTGATTTCATTTTTGTAGGCGATTTCAAAACTTTGCGTCTGTTTAATTCCCCCCACACCCGCTAAGTCAAAATTAATGAAACTTTACTTAAACTTAACGGAAAATGTAGGCGATTTACATAACTTATTGTGTCAGTTTAATTCATGAAACATCCACCCCGTTCAAAATTTAAGAATATGTACTAAAACAGCAGAAAATGGAAATTTTTCGATACTAAACACTTGCTATGGAAGAGGAATTGCATCATTACTGCAGGGGAAAAATACTAGTCTTATTTCTGTCCACTTGTGTGAATCGGTTTTACTGCTTGATAGATTCGTGTCAGAAATATGGATTTTAATACTTTTTCAATTCGTGAATACATGGTCTGTTTTTTAACTCAACCACAAAAGTGGTACTTTGAACTAGTGGACACATACTTAATCGCTCGCTTCCCGCGTCGAGCTTGTATCTGAGACGGATTCACCCCGTCCATGACCTGAATACAGTGTTCTCTTTTCCACCTCTTCCTGTTCTTTGAGAAAACTTAACATTAACGTTTTGGTATTTAAATGATTCCGATGATAAATATACACTAGACTTCCAAAAAAGACGTCATATTTCAATAAATTAATAAATTATACTTCAACAATTACTGTGTTACACCACCTGTCCCCAGCCAATTCAACAACGGACACTTTGTTTTAAACGCATAAAAGAACATTTTGGAGTTATATTATGGTCTATGAGACCATTGCTATTCGGCATAAAGTCCCACAGGAAATTAGTCCCAGCAAATTAGAACTTCAGACGTAACCCAGTCCGCATAACACAAGTGCACTTTATATTAACCAACAGTATACGTCTAGTCGAATTTAATTATTGTTCCAATCAGGATCAATAACCTCTGGGGCTGAACGATATATTAAATATTCATTATTGAAATACAAAAATCCACAATGTATTGCTACTTTTGCAATATTATAGTTCTTCAAGACAGAAGATTCAAAGGGATTGAATAACCCTCAACTAGTAAATTTGAATTGTTTTAAGATCAAGTGGTGGGGTTGGCATGGCCTAGTGGTCTAGAGTGCCGCTCTTCGACCTCTAGCTGGCCGGTCGGTCACCTCTGGCTTGCGGCTGTGGTTTCGATACATGGTGTAAGCGTATGTGGCATGGCGATAGGGGTGCCTTCTCAATCTCGTGGGTTTCCTGTGGCCACTCCGGTTTCCTCTCACTGCTAAAGACCCCTACGCGCGAATTATTGAAATAAAATTAAACCACATGTTAGTCCCGAAATGACCTAGTTTGTGTCGAGTGGACGTTAAACCCCATTTCTCTCGCTCTCTCTTTAAGATCAAGCTAATGCTATGTTTCAGTAAAAAAAATTAATATGTTAAAGAATATTATTAGGTAACGTGAGATCGGATCAAACGATATATTGGATTAATGTGGGTAATGTTAATGGTTGAAATTTCATTTTCAAAAAAGATTTAAATATTGCGATATATTGATTTATCTAATGGATTACTACATCAGTATTATTTGTAGATTTATCTATAGTTTGATTTCTATGGAAGCTTATACGGGCCAATAGCGCGAAAGATATCTCGATATTGATAAAGTAATATGCCTACATACTGTGATCGTTGCATGATTTTACCCTTCATAAGACAGTTTTTGCTGAGTTAATTTTACCAACGCGTTATGTTGTATGTCGCCACTTTGTTTTAAATACGCATGCGTTTGCGTTAAGATGTTGATATCCCGAAGTTTTGTCAACACATTCTATTTATGAACCTTGTACAATGAAATATGTTGTTTAAACCGCAATGACAACGCACAACATGACACGTTGATTTTATTAACACAGCAACACTTGTCTTTTTAAGATTAAAATCATCTCAACATATATTACTTTATTGATACTGACCCCCATACGCTTCCATAAATTAAATACAAAGAATAAGACGGGAGAAATAACGACAATCTATTATTGGGTTATTGCATTATGTTTAATGGTAAAAAACATTAAAGTGATCATGTCGCGATTGCCTTTTTGAAATTATTGTCTAGCTCAACAACTCCTCGCCCCCGCTCTCTCTCCCTCGACCTCGATGTTGCCACACTATTATTAATGATTCTCTAACATCTACTAATACAATTTTAAACAGCTTTACAAATATGATTAATAATCCAATTCAAAAATCGCGTGTTAATTGGTTAGATTTATATATCCGGACATGTAAATGAGCCATTATAAAGAACATGGCATGTTTAATTAAACCTGTTAAATTTACTATTAATTAAAATATTAACAGACGCATCTATGATTTCTGGAAATCGAAGCTTTTGTGAATTTGTACAAGTTTTTTTTTTATCAGACTTGTACGCAAATAGAATTTTGAATGCAAGCCCTTTTTGGCGATTTACCTAATTAAACCAGCGCGTTTGTAAGTAGATATATGTTTTATCTCTTTCGAACACAATAAAATTAGAATGTTTTACAGCGATCTCAAGATCAATGGAAATAAAGGTACAAGATATATGTTTTCGACTAGAATTTACCCTTTATCTTGTAGCCAGGTAATGTTTAGAACTCTGTTGCGAAAATTATTGGGAACCACGGTGGCTCATTGTGTATGACGCCGGTTCATCAACCAATATATCACGGCTTCGATCATCGGAGATTTTCCAGGACAATTGAATCTTGAAAGAAGTGCAGGACTAAAGAACTGGCAATGTGATAAAGAGCCGACCGCCACCCATGTAGCACCTTACGTAAAAGAAACCCTGGCAGTTGGAATTCGATAAAGAGTAGGCGGAACCACCGCAACCCGGACGAAATATCCCCCATAGCATACTACATAGCATGTATACCCCCCATTTGAAATCCCAATTAGTACAGAATAGTGTGCTATTACTAGCTTGTGTTATGTACAGACTTCGATGCCGAACCTCATACATGTATGGAAGGGGATCGACGCCACATTAAAAGACATGTAAACACGAGTAGAAGTTACTATGTCAGCATATGAAAATGTTGTTTTGATGATTTTTCTATGTTCGATTTTACAAAATAGAAAAGTATTGTCCACTAACACATGTACAAAGACTACTTGAAGGGAGATTTTGTTTTTATGACGCAAGCTTCGGCTAAAATCGGAACCACGCCTTGATGGATGTGAAATGTGGAGAAATTACATTGGAAGAAAATAACGATGTCGAAGTTACATATGTTGATTATGCACTAGTAGAAATTACAACAGTTGAAAGATCAGATGTAGAAAATACAAACGTTACAAGGCGCATTTGTATGTGTTTTTTCGTTAAAATGTCGTCAATGTTATTCCATATTGCCCGCCCCATGCGGAAGCTGACGTTAAAGGGACAATAACATTCTTGCTGGCTTGGTAGCTCCAGAAAATAAATAATACCCTTATTCTAAGTACTAGATGTTTAAATGTCCTACCTGTTATGTAAATTATCCATTACAACCTATTTTATTTGTCCAGAGGGTTCGAAAATATTTTAAAATCCAAGTCACATTTGAAAAGGTTTACGTTAGACTTTTCAAATCAATTGGTTGAATTTTTCCAATTTTTTAAATTAGGTGTGTTAAGATGAAATTTATAACATCATTTAATTGGAATATTCTAAAATAATACGATTTGTTGACCAGAATGAAGATTGGGACATATTTTTCAGTTACAACAAGAGTGTTATTGGGGCTTTAAAGGAGGATATTGGTATATACTACTTTTACTACTACTACTTCTACTACACTACCACCAGTCTACTAATATTATCGGAGTTAATTCAGTTTTTATCGCTTTGTGCATTTTTCTCTTTGTTTTAACATTAGGGCGTCGGTAATGGCTTTGACCCCAACATTAAATTTACTCTTACTGACATTCTAATATTTAGCACTTACATTTATATTATCCCTCCTTAAATAAAATGTAGGCCACATTTAATTGCCTATTAGTCTAATGTAAAGACCGAGCGTTTTGTCCATGATGAATAGATAAACAATTCTATGGTAAAATAAATGTGATTAGTCATCTTGACCTGGCTTCTTTACTATATTGTTTTTCACATTATTATCGATGTCATTGAACTTTAATTTGCTTGTGATTCTCACAACAAACTGAGATTGCAATGAAAATAGTAGAATCACATCACTTAGTTATGGTTATTATTCACCAATATGCATTACTGAAAATATAAGGAGGCTTGACTTCAGACACTGTGAAGATTATGGCCTTGATAATATCACTACTGTGAAAACACTTGTTAAAAAACATCCAACAATAAAATATCGAATAATTGTCGCATTTAGGGAGAGTTCCAGTGTTCCACACTCAAAAATAGATAAGTTATTAAGTGACAAGGTGTTTTTACGACTGACCTAACTTACTTTGGAAATGGGTCTCAGAGCAGATATTAATGTAATATGAATGTATTTAATTCAATTGTTGATTTTTATTCAATTGTTAAAAACGTATTGTGAAATATGTAAACAGCCCAAACTGAACGGCAGTTGTTTACGTCTGCTTAGTAAATTCTACAAGTTATTTCTAACATTATTTTTACGTTTGTTAATCAGCCATGGGTAATTACTTCCACATGTTTTGTTTCTTCATTACAAATAGCGCTCAAAACCATAAAAACACAACTCGTGTACCGATTCTAAAATGTTCAATCTATGTTAAATATTGGTATTACAATTCGATATTTTCACGACAAGACAACAACATCAATATTGGTTAAAATGGATCAATATTGAATTCTAATTCGTGTTATTAATTTCGATTATTATAGAAAATATTGAGTTAGAAGTTTAACTCATTTAAAGATGCTTTCTATAAAAAGATCGTTCTTAAAGAAAAGATAAAGAAAAATGAATATATCCAAAATTTCATTCAAATTACTCTATGCTGAGCGAACCGGGAAAATTCTCGACTATTCATGTGTTATCTTTAATCTGTGAGTCTTGTAGGCGTTCTAATTAATTTAAATATCTGCCAGTCGATGTTCTAGAGAGTCGATTTATGGGCTTGTCGTGTTAATAAATATCTAAATGATAGTGACATGGCGCATTTTTAATGGACTGCGAGTTTGGAAACGCTCGAGTTCTGTTGAGTAAATGTTAAGCCCGTTCTCATTGTGTTACCGACACACTTTCTTCAAACATCTACATTCTTTACATTCACTTTAAAATTATGATAAAATATTAATAAAGAAATATAAACTTAGAGAGCTAAACTTATGACCTAACACGTTGTCCATAGTTGGATTTCCGACTGATATCCCCATGATAATGCTGGTCTTTAATAACAAGATGATTATACGGTGTTAACACTGGTGCTAATCAATATGTGAATGGTTTGTATATAACTCTAAACATATACACAGGTACGGCATTGTTATCATGACCATCATACAAGACACATTGGCTTACTCGTAGCAGCACTGCTGTGCTAATATTACAATATATGTTACCAATATCGTCATAGAATCAAGAATGGTAAGTTTGTTCAATATTCTTTTTACTAAAGATTACTAGGTTCTGTTTATGGGGCTGTTTACATAGTCTTTTTTATATTTTTTTCATCAACCGTTCAATTCATTTCTACTTCAACATTCTAGCGTCTTATTCTTGTTGTTACACTACTCAGGTTGGTCGCTAAAATATTATCACCTCTTAATTCACACTAATATGTACTCAAATTGATTATTTAACATTTGATTTTAAAAAACATCCCAATTTGCAACTGGACTTTAATATACTGGGTTTTTTTCGTCCCATACGAATAACTATGAGCTATTTCACTAGCATGTATCACGTCCTGTTTTACTGACATGGGAAAAACAGACTGGAAAATCCCGAGGTACTTTCTCAGCAAACACCGGGCGGCCAGATTAGTGAATTAATGCCATACCCAATGAGCCCCTCTTGGCTCTCACTACTTACGCCCTGTTTAAACTAATCAAGGAATATTACGTTCCGCGGTGGCGCAGTAAGTAAGATGTTGGCTCGCTATCCTGGGAGTACCGTGTTCGATCACAGTATTGGTCAAGAAGGGTCTTCTAGATCTTCCGACATGATTTCCCCTTGGGACCTTGCACGGAATAAAATATCGTCGTTCGGAAGGAACGAAACCCCAGGATCCCATATACACATTGTCGTGTACGTAGAAGACTCCTTGACAGTTAAAATTCGAAAAATAAGAATGCTATATTGTTCCTCATAGCACAGTGTATTGTTCCTCATCGCACAGTGTATGGCGTACTCGGGCATTACAGAACAGTAAGATGTTACTCTCCGTTTCATTTCATTATAAGTATCGGTAGAACAGTAGGACGTTAAACCCCATTTCATTCTGCGCAGGTGACTCTTGGGATGTGGTGAGGTGGGATGGGGTGTCAAATTCTTGGCAGATGATTAGTACCACACCAGCAGTTCTAAAGTCTTAGAATCACAACGAAGGAATGAATACAAATCGCCAAAACACATGCGTTATCAGTCACGCATTAATACTGGGGTTAATTAAAATAAATAATATGTTGTTTGCCTATGGCATATATAAATGCTTCTGATCACCATCGTTACATTTTAAACATTAAGTTATTATTTAGTTACAAATTGACTGGGTTTTGTTTCCTTTATTATACGATGTATGAAAACACGATATTCACAAGGCATTAATGAGCTTGTCTCAAGTGTAAAATGTCAGGACATCAATAGCATTGTTTCAAGTACATAGGACACAAATAACAATTCTCTGCAATACAGTTTAGTGATTACTTGATAAGTGAAGGCCAATCTTTCACTAATAGACAATGATTATAATCGGATTTCATGGAATTGAGTCCTATGTATTCTTTGCATTAACATACCATCCCCTTCCCCAATAATAAACAAAACCAAAAAAAAAATGTCCAAATGACATTACCTTCTTTTTTTGTGACCATTCCGACTTTACCGTTCGTTTTATCATTGTTTTTACCGTTTGAGTTGTAATATATAATTGTATAATGAATTATAATGGTAATTGCACGCCACCTGCACAATAATCAGACGATTTGTCACTGAACAATAGAGTATCGAAATATGAAATATCCCCACGGGGAAACACTGTAATGGTTATTCAACGAAATGTACAGTTAATTAATTTGTAATCAATTAGTTTAAATCTTGATTTCAACGGCAGTTGGCTATCGAATGGATTACAAAATATTCTGTATCTGTTTCAATATAATTATTGAGAACAAGCAAATATAACAGAAGATCGGAATATTAAAAATGTTATTTCTCACGGGGACGATGATACACCATTAATTTAATGTAAGATAGCAGTGCAACCAATCAATAAGGTTAAAGTACTATAATAAATGGCTATCATGAAAATTATCAGTTACCTGTTCAAATATATTAATCATGTCAGATATGTCCCACGGGAGCGAAACATATTGGACAATAGTTTATTTTATATAGTGTTATAGCAGTACCATGATTAATGATATTCCAGGTGCCCATTGTCGTGCGATGCGTTAATTACGATAGGGCTGTTCCAATTGATTCCACGATCTGGTAAGTGTCGATATGGTCGGGTACGTTTCGAAACGATCAACACGATTGCTGTGACTTACCTAAATATATGATCAAACCCGATATGATGACCACTATTACTCCACGATTAATACAGCGATTTCAACCGCAGCACGAATCGTGGTAGCGGGAACCTGGCATAATTAATGCGTCATCACGATAATAAAAACAAGCTAACAGTACTTCCTTGAAAGTTTCAGATATGATAATTATCATGGTTACTAATATATTCTCCTCTGCATGGGACACCATTAAATGTACTAGCAAATAATTTAGAGTATATTTTAATGTCGTACACGAGATTAATAATCATATTCTTATTTTTTCTACAAAGCCTGGTTGTCATTTGGGAAATGTAATCGCTTATTCGTCGGTCGATCCGTCCTAAGCTGAGTTTTCATCGGGTTTTTCAAAAACTTCCAGGACCCTTGTAGGCTATTATGACAATATTCTGAGAAGACGATTAAAATGTCCCATTTTTATGGAAGCGTATAGGGGTCAATAGCGCGATAGATACCGCAATATTAAGTTGATAATAAGTCAATATATTGTGATTTTTCTGACGATTTTATCTCTGAAAAGGCAATTTTTGCCAAGTTAATTGAATAACTCGCTAATTTGCATGTCGTCATTTTGTTTTAGATGCACACGTCGACATAGCGCATGGCCATATTTTGCGAATATGTCGACATATACTACGGCGAAATGGAATATGTCGCCAAAGCTTCCGAATGGCAATATCTTACCGGAAACGTGTACATTAAAGACGAAATGGGGACATAAAACATAGCGTGATGACTCAATTACCTCGGCAAAAATTAACTTTTCAGAGATAAAATCATCAAAATAATTACAATATGTTGACATAATACCAACTTAATATTGCGGTATATATCGCGCTATTGACCCCTATACGCTTCCATACATTTTTGCCTAAGCCTGTCCACATTATTTATAATCCCAATTTCTTATTATTCACCTTTCTGACTAGATGCCTATTGTTTTGGGGGAATAATAAAGTAAAAATGATAGATCGGATTTGGTTTTAAGAAAAGACCATAAAAAGCGTTCTCACGTCATGTCCGAGTATCATGAAACTTGTAAACCTTGTGAATGCGATAGAGACTACAGATTTGTACGACTTTCTTTGAAACCTGATGTGAAGTTGTGTGGTCATCAGACGAACCTTGTCGATATTCCACGAACTTCCGTTTCGCAGTTGCCCCTACCCCTAAGATACATACAGCACTTACGAAAATATTGTAACCGTAGCAGAGGCTTCAGATTTTTAAAGATATTTTGTCATCATAGGATTAAACTTCTTTTTCGATATCATTGTGGACGTGATAAGGCCTATATTTTTCCATGAGATAACGAACACTTACTATATCCAACGTTCCGACCCTTCCTTTCCAGTGTTATAACCACTTTCCCGAAAAGCTTCCGAAACTAATACACTATTAAAATTATTATGTATTTTTACCCTTTTTTAACTGGCAGAAATATTACCATCGTTATAACTTTATTTTAAAATTGCATGTTATTTCGCAATCTGTAATGTACCTTTTTGAAACAAGAGATGATATTTGGGCATATTCCATACGAATTTGCATGGATGGTAATAATACAGTTTTGTCGATGATGATTTTCTGAAACTACAGTACAACGAAATGAAACGTTAAAATTCCATTGGGACACAAATTGAACACCATTATGAAAAATTAAAGACTATATTATAGGTGCAATAGGCACATTTATATAGACCCTATTAAGTATATAGAACCAATTAAGTATATAGAACCAATTAAGCACTGAACTACGGCGATATCACAGATGTCAATTAAGCAAATGAGATATATTATTACAAAGAGAATTTTAGTTTTGTATTAGTTTTTGCAATAACAACCTTTGAATGAGTGTCTACCTTTGTGTTTGTTTAATAATGAACAACGTAGAATTACAGATCACAGAATAACAATAATGCAGATCAATATGTCGCATACAGATCACAGAATAACAATAATGCAGATCAATATGTCGCATACAGATCACAGAATAACAATAATGCAGATCAATAAGTCGCATATTTGGTTCCAGTTTTTATTCCACAATTACTGGATACCAAGAAAGTGAATATGGACTAATTAGATCAGTTTAAAATGACAAATATAATTGTTACGGTCATAACCAAGCTTAGTGTTATTTTCGGGATCACAGTTAACCAGAACCCTTTAATTTGATCTTCAATTTACCAAAACAATTTTAAAACTAAAATCCATACCTAGTCACGCCAATCATATTATAACTGATAAGATTTTTTCCCCGTTGTTTATAATCGCGAAACCGGCATTGAATTGCTCTTTTGACGTCAATAGAATTCTCTTAGATTGTTTTTATGGCATTTAGTAATTGGACTGGGGCTTCACATGGCGCAATATTTTGAAATAAAATTACTGTCTAATTCGATTAGAAATGGTTCCACTACTGAAAGTATTACTTATTTCAATTCAAACTGTTATGATGTGTGTTGTTAAGGATTGTTTGTATGAAGCGCAAAGCCTCGATGAATGTATCATTTGTAGAGGCGGACAAAACAAGACGGCCAAAAATATTTAGCGGCTATACATCGTTCAGTCAAATCGCGTATGTTTGGATCAAGGTTACGGATGACAAAGAAATTATATTTAGAATTTTTTTAAAAACATGTACGCCGTGGTTGTCCTTTAATCGTGTTTTAATTTTATTGACTAGAATGATCGTGAACAATGACAATAATTTTCTGTCAGGATATACGTCGATTTTGAGTATACGCTGCCGGGTGAACTTTTCTTTGTATATTATCCTACTTCGTTTCACAGATAATCGTTTGTATTGAATTGTATAACTATAAGATACTTGGCCATCGAGTCGTTTGATTCGATCAATTGACAATTAAGAGTCTATCCTGTTTCCTCGAGTTTAACACAGTAAACTATGTTTGCCATAGACTAATCTTAATAAAGATTTATTTCGGTTTTAGAATTAATTTTATACGTGAGAGAGAGAGAAGGAGAGAGAGAGAGAGAGAGAAATGGGGTTAAACGTCCACTCAACAGAAACTAGGTCATTTCTGGACTAACATATGGTTCAATTTTATTTCAATAATTCGCTTGCGCGTAGGGGTCTTTAGCCCGGAGGAAACCCACGAGGTTGAGAAGGCGCCCCTATCTCCGTGCCACATACGCTCACACCACGGATCGAAACCAGAGGTGACCGGCCAGCTAGAGGTCGAAGCGCGGCACTCTAGACCACTAGGACATCCCAACCCTCAATTTTATACGTAACTATATTTGCCATAGACTTATCTTACAATAAAGATTTATTTCGGTTTTAGAATCTATACGTAACCAATGTGGAATGTGTCATGGGTGTATTAGAATTATGTGCCGTCACGAAAAAAGACAAAAATCACATGATCGAAATCTCAGATTATTGCAAACATCAATATTTCATGTATTAATACTAATATGACGACAGCATAACAGACACGAACATACATTTTCTCGCTTAAATTTGTATAACACATAATTCCCATGCTTCACCATTTTTTTTGTATTATCGGTACCTGCAGGGGGTATATTGCATCCCCAGAAAAAAGGCGCCCCGAAAAATGAAGCCCTCCCCCTCCCCCCAAATAAAAAATAATTTTACAATCTTTCAATTATAAAATAATACACTTGATGCTCTTAAGGCACTGATCAGTCGGTCGGTTTTAAGGGCACCTACACGCCGATGGGTTCTTTGCCCTGATCCAAACTGTCTTATATCACGTACGTGGAGGCTATGGCGCCGCATCACTCGGCTGCAACCCACTTTTCAAATCCTACATATACGGCCCTGATCGGCACTCAATTATATGTGCGGTGTATGGATACAGGAATACAGTTGCATATTCAAGCATAGGCATATTCAACACCCATGGGTCATATACCAATGAAAGACACAACTTATCGATGAATCAATCACAAGACAATAGATTAATTTTACAGAAATAGAAAGGCAAACAATGGCAATGCTCACCGAATTGATCCCATACGATTACAAGTCAATAATACAGATATATTAAATATTTAAAAAAGAAGGTATTGTTAGGTGCTTGATCCTTCCAATATTATCGAGATTAGACAATGAGAAGTGATATCAAGTGTTCTAGATAATGTACGTATACGTTATCCCATGCACAACATCCATAACTACATGTAAATATTTTAAATGTTACGAAAAGTACATGTACACAATATCAGATAAGCCGGATTCTTAATGAATATTGATCGTGAATTATAAAATAAACTGGAATGTCATCATTTGTAAAGAACTGCTATTTGTTTCAGTTCCTGGTCGGAAATTATATTAATGGGCTTTTCCTTTTCTTTTTAGGGATTAGACAAAGTAGAGCATTTATTTTTATGTGTTCATTGCTTTTATTTGATTATTTTTATCATTTTTATGGAGGTTTTTTAAACAATCCGTAATTTCGTTAAATGAATACATATTTTCTGTTGTAATTTAGGCGCCGGGGATGTTATAGGATTGAGTTGAATATGATATGAAATGAAATGAAATGAAATGAAATGAAATGAAATGAAATGAAATGAAATGAAATGAAATGAAATGGAGTTTAACGTCCTACTCTTTTGCACCTAACTTGGGCTAATGAAAGACGGGCATACGCCATACAGTGTGCTATGAGGGAAATTTTGCCCGGGCAGCGGCGCTACGGCCTACTCTTATATCGAATTCCAACTGCCAAAGGATCTTTTACGTGCACTCCAATGTGTATACGGGACCTCGGGTTTTCGTCCCATCCGAACGACTAGGCAGCTGTCCTTGTCAGGCCCTCCTTCTGCATCACTGACAAGAGGAAATCACGCCGGAAAATAAAAATGGGATTTAACGTCCTACGGGAAGTTAAATATTAATTATTCTAACTAGAACATATACCATCTCGATCTCAGGGTCGTGATAAAAATGTGGCAATGATTGTGTTATAAAAGAAGACGTGTTCGGAAATTATGATTTCCGATTTCATTACTATGGTAAATATTTATTGCTCGTGTTGAAAAACTATTGTTTCTGTTTATTTGGTCGAGCGATTTTAATGGCAGGGGGGAAATTATTCCATCACTAATTATAATGAAATCAATATACCAGTTAAACGGTTATCACGAGAGAAATCCAATAAATCATTTAATGTTAAAATTGTAGGTCGATTACTCATAATGTTTTTGTGAATTTTTAATCTTTGGCGTTTTCTTCGGATGGCGTCACATATTTTTACACATTATGTAATATAATTTTAACCCGGCCCAAGAAACCAGCAATGAGTCAGTTCAGCATTTCTTTCAGTCATCAGTGTGTTAAAGATAAACTATAGGAAAGCAGATAAAGAGTTGACAGTTCTTACTAAAATAGTTAGAAACTAGATAATGTAAACATAATTTGCTGAAAATTTCTGTCAAATTGATCCTCTCTGAACTAAGAATTTAGAGATTGGATTTTTAGGTCTAGCATCGATCATCATTACTAAAAATGGCACGATGAAAAATAGTCCCCATTATCCAATCTTTGATTTAATCATGTATGAGCGTTGGACAGCAGATCGGATTCCAATCCAGGAAATATCACAGGCTAGCGATGTCACCGAGAGTTGATTATAGTCTGGATAAAGAAAGACCAATAGGCAGATTTACATTTTGCATAATGCCCATTGATCGGAATTTTGCAAATATTATTTTTCAATAGATAAGCTATAAGCTGTGAAAGGTATAACTTTAGACGAAGAAGATGTTACTGGCGTTTAGTTTACAAACGATCAAATATAATTTACGGCGGGAAGAGCTAATTAAAACACTGACTTAAACATAATATCTCTATCGGTATAAATGATAGAACACGATTTCATAGACAGGGCTAGGGGTGCAGCTAAGACCAGGAAAAGAATATACCCTAACACTGATGTCTATTTAAAAATATAGTGTTAGACTCGATTTATTTAACATATTCGTAGACTCGATTGCCTAACTGATGAGAAGTAGTAAGTATTGCGACTGGTTGACGGAATGAGTAGGGTCGTGGCTTTGTGGTGATAACTTTCCTTGACAGTGCCTTCTTACCTTTTTAATTTGAATAATATTAATATCGATAAAATAGGCATTTATTTCAGATTTATACCCAGTTATTTTATTATATTCTATTTTGGATTATTTTCGGTATTAATAGTTGATAGGTTTTTTTTTGTGTTGTCATACGTAAAAGAGACGAGTTCAGGGGAATAGTTGTTGAGAAACAATGGCCAACAATTTGAAAATATTTATGACCTGACTGCAATTATACCATATATATCAAGCTAGACTTGAAAACTTTGTTAAATCTGTACTCAATCGATAAAACGATAAAAAATAAAATATAAACATGTTTTGTGTTGTTGGTTTTTGATAACATGTATGATGGTAACTGAAGTTAGATCGATTTCTCTTGTTATGATGATTTTTACCCCGCCCATATTTACATAATTCCGGAAGTTCTTGTAGCGTTTATAAAATCTACATTGAAAGCTCAAGGACTTCTTGCCAATTTAAAGCTAAAAAGTACACACACTGACAGCCGTCACTGGGCTAAATTACACAGGTCATTGCCTCGTCGAAACGTCGCTCAATAATAAACAGAATTGTGACCTGTGTATACCAGTTAAAGTACTAAATGCATTTGAAATAATGTAATATGAGCTAAATTAAACAGAAATATCAATAAAACGTGTTTTTTTTTTATCTGCAATCGTTAATCTACCAGAGCGGACTATAGGTTTTCTTTCCGTCGGTCCGCCTGTTTTATATCCTTTTGATTGGCTAAAACTTGGTACATTGTTGTATGTAGCAAAGTTACAAATCAAACTCGCATTGTGTAGGAATCCGATAATTTTAATTTTGATTAAACCCGAATCATGTAAGAAATAGCTTGGCATTAACATGCATCCATATAGCATGTCATTACACCTTTTTGTCTATTTCAGTATGGTCAAATTCATTGTGTTGTGAGGGAATTGGTACAGGAGAAATTCGGACAAGAAACTTGGGAAACAATTTTGTAAGTGATTTATTTGCACCGATGTTCTCTGGAAAAACAACAAGGAGTGTTGATTTAAAAAGTACAGATCCATTGCCTAGTACTTTTTATTTATGCTACTATTGGAATTCGCATTCCGTTACCACGGGCTGCATCAATCCGAGATTACGATAACAAAATCTTGTCAAGGCACCAGACGTTTGTTTCAAGAGCGTAACATTGAAATGGAAGTTCCAAATATTTGAAAAAGTTCCACGTTTAAAGCAGTTGAAAGCCATTTAGGCTTTTTGAGTTCCTTGCAGTACTGTAAAATGTCATCACCCAAAGATGGTTCCATTCTTTTCAATATTTACAAAGAAATGAATATTAAATATTTCGCCCTATTTGACATCCTCTGTAGACTATATAATCTAACCAGCACCGCCCATTGTTGATGGCCCTCTTTTAATTCCAGTTGAAACCAAGTTGACATAGTATCTAACGTTGATATTTGGTTCTCTTAATAAAATAATCAGTTTGAAAACATTTTAGCTTGGATTTAGCTGTGACGATTAAGAATTGGATCGATGACTTTGACATTTGATATGATTCACTTTTCAGAGAAAATTCTGGTTTGGATGAACATTCACACTTTCTAGTATTTTGTCAGTATGATGACGCACAGACGTTTAAACTAGTTGGTGCTGTGGCAGAGTGTCTCAGTAAGTTAACCACATTGTTATTCAATTAAACCATCGTTTAAAGATTAGAATCAGCGGAATGTTCTACATCAAGGGGATGCCTAAATTTAACATTAAAGTCGGGGAATTAGTTCCCCCTTGCATGACATGACCGTTGGAATTCAAAATAACCGCAGGACAAATTTCCGTTTTAGCACACTGCATGGCGTATGGCCATCTTCATTAGGCCAGTAGAAATATAGCAGTTGGACGTTAAACCCCATTTCTTTCCGACCCATGATCCCTCTTTTACGAACTAAAATAATTTGCAGTTTATTCAAACTTGTTAGCTGCATTTTATCAATCTGTTTCACAGAGAATTACTTACGAATTATCTCTGTAACGGATGCCTGTCCAAAACACGTGCGTTGACTGCACGCCTCGTAGTCATTGGCTTTTTTTTAAACTACAAATACTTCAAACGTCTTTATTTATTTTTCTTTTACCTCAAAAAAATGTTTGAGAATTTAATTTGTCGGAGTAAAAAAGTTAATATGCCGTACTCAGTAAGCCTCGTCGATGTCATGCTTATCAGTGATTGTAGCGGCCAAGCGAATATTCACTGCGGGATCAGTTTGGCATTTTATTAGTACACGATGCCATAATAACGTATTGGTATTACAAAATTGGTCAATTAACCTTTAATACAGTAAGACTCACCAAAGGGAGATAATGACTCGTTTGAGACATTAATCTTTCTTATGTTAGTCGGTGGTATGCGAACCCATGGCTTATAATATTTTTATCCACAGATTTACCGTTAACAGCAGTATTGGAAGTATTCGGGGATTATTTTTTGATCTATTGTTTACGCCATGGTTATGATAAAATGTTAAAGACACTGGGTAGTGACATGTGGAGTTTTATACAGAACCTGGATTCTTTGCATTCACTACTAGCTTTAAGTTATAAAAATATCACACCGCCATCTTTCAGGTAATCGTCAATACACACTATGTATTATATTAATTCTTTCTAAAACACTTGATGACACTTCTCTCATCTGTTTTTCGCTTTAAATATTGTGTTGGTCTAGGGTCCAATGTAAACGTTTAATTGTCATAAATTAATATGGCCACACCTAAAGAATTTAACCCTATAAAGTTCGGTTCATCACTATGCAAAATAATGTATGATATAAAATCAATTCAGTGCCCCATTCTGTCAGCTCCTATTAGATTCGGTAAGAGTATAGACTACAGCTTTGTATTATATTTAATGTGCAACAAATATTCCAATTAAACGATTTATCTTTGTCTCGCCATGTCGAAAGTATACGTATTACTTTGCAATTTTGCAGTCAATTAAGCGCAAAGACAGTCTTTACAAACCAACAATTATACTTGATGTCAAAGCGAACAGGACAGGTTACTAGACTTATTGATCTTGGTATTTGTAGCTGCCTGTATATGGACTTACACCTAATATAAGTAGTTTTCTGTGAGGCAAAGTACATTATCACGAATATCTATCTGTCTTTTATTATATTACCTGAGTGATTTTTAAGATCTTCTAGTTGTGTTTCTCGGCCGACCATGGACGATTTGCAAGAAATATACATTATTATCGTAAATACCTATAATGAATTTATAATTTCCCAGAAATACCATAGCATGCTATAAAGATTTTTTGTTTATAGATATAGCAAACAATTGTAATTTTCTATTTAATTTAAATGCCTAAAATATTATTCGTCTAATAGAACTATTTCATTTTAGATGTGAAACAGGCGAAGATGGTTCGTTACTACTGCATTATTATACAATACGTCCCGGTCTATACCCTATTGTTATTGGTAAGTGTATCTCAATATAGTATAATACCCTATTGTTATTGGTAAATATATTATATAATACCGACTGATATCTATCATTTTGATATTGGTAAGTATATCATACAGATATATATATAGATAAGTCTATCCCACTATACCCCTTGTATATACCTTATTATTATTGGTAAATGTATCATAAATACTTTCTCGTATATACCCTATTGTTCTTGGTAAATATTTATACTATACCAATGGATATACTCTATTGTTACTGGTAAATATAGCATACAATACGCTGTGATATATACCAATAGTTATTAGTAAACCTCTGTATATATCCTTTTTATTTGTCCTTGTATTCCACTATACCTCTGATATACTTTATTGTTATTATTGGTAGGTGTATCCCACTATATCCTCTGAATATCCCTCAAGGTTATTGGTAAGTGTATCCCACTCCACCCCTCTGGATATACATATTTGTTATTGGTAGGTGTATGCCACTATATCCTCTCAATATACTCTATTGTTATTGGTAATTATACGCCATACGCCACTATACCTTCTGGATATACCCAATTATTATTTGTAAACATGTTATACAATACCCTCTGCTCTTTATCCTACTGTTATTGGCACTTACCAAAAGACATTATATTAGTGTGTATTATCCGTTCTATTTGCCAGATTTAAAATAGAAGAAATTGACAAGCAAAAACCATGTATAATTTACTTCCATATAAATTTGAAAGTTCAAAATATATAAACACGTTGACATATATGTAGTTCATTTTCCACTTGATTAACAGATAATCATTATATAAGGTGTTTACATTTCGGCTCTTAGACTGATTTTAAACCGAGAACAAGATTTTAAATCGCAATAACAAATATAACAGGACGATTATAGTCGTCAATTTACACAATCCGACCTTATGCTTCAATAAAGATCATGTCGTTTCTAAAGAAACGCTAGTGGGTCAGAAAAAAACCCGACTGTTTCTCATAAATTTTATCGAAATATTGGTTATAAAGTTCCCTGCCATCTTTTGCAATTTGTTTTTTTTTCTCAGAAACCTAAAATCATTGGCTTATTGCAATATATATATATTAGATCTACCAATTGTTGCACCATCTTTGTGCTTGAAATTGTCCGATACACACTATGATCTGACACAGCCGTGTCGTTGTTCTCTTTTTTTATTAATTTCAAAGTCAGGGTACTCAGAAGTGTAGAATTAATGACCGAAGAGTATAGTACTGGCGCAATAAACGGGATGCACTGGATTCGTTTCCGTTATTCAAGACCAAGAAAGTTCCTCAGTGATTCCCCAAACTGCTTTGTCTTACTCTGTGACACAGGACGTAGGGGCTGGCTACAAACATAGAACAGAAAGCCGAAGTCCCACGTACACACCGGGATGCACAAAAAAAGAATCACTGACATTAGAAAAATGAGACATTAAAACCCAATTTCTTTTTCTTTCGAAATCTTTCGGATCCACTTCTGAGGTCCACCTGCTGATTCCTTTACGCCCGTCAAAATGTCCATCATAGCACATTGTTTTGCGTATGCCAATCCTCTTCAATCCCGTTTGTACAGAAAAGTTTGTCGCTAAACCCCATTTCAAAATGCGGTAATATACGAATATCAGCAATGTCTATTGTAGTTCCGTTTCTAGCTACGCGAAAACAGTTTGACTATCGACCTTGGGACCTGCCATTGGTTTAGAATTAAAACTTATTTACTATCAAATGTGAGATATAGAGACATAAACTCTCTGGCATTATATAATATGCCCAACCATATCATGCAGATTATTATACGTACAGTCAGACTATATCATATAATATACCTTCAATCCATACGAATGACACAAGACGCTCTCAACGGGGAAACTTTATAACAGACATTTTTTACCAGGTATACATATATCTTACAACTCACCCGTAATTTTCGCTGAGAAAAGACAATGTCCTGGCCTGGTAAAACGTTGTACACCTCAACGATAAAATTTAATCGCAGCAACTCGAAAATAATCATTATTTAATTTCATTAAATTCTGCGTCAAGATTATTTTCCCAATCTAATTAAAATATAGATCTATATTTCGGTTCGTTTTTTATACTTTCGATGGCATACTCATGTAGATCTAACAAGTTATAGTGGGAGCTCACGTTCTATGACGTCAGGTATCAAGCACGGGCCATTTGACCCGTTAACGTCAGTCATTCGATTAACCAATTAGCTACCTAACCGCCATGCTTTTTAAAATCTACTTTGTTTTGTTTTGATTTATATCTGCTGGTGTTAGTATAGACGTCATTGGCTGGTAATATCTACCCACAGTTTCACGCATGAAAAGATCAAATGGTCGATTCGACAGACCATTTGATTGGCTGACCCCTCATTTTAGGCAGAACACGTGTTAAATAACAAGTCCTCCAGATCCAAGAGTAGTAAAGACCATAGAAATATATTTCTATGGTAAAGACAAGTAAAAATGAAATTTTGAACTATAAAAAACGAAACGAAATTGGGTCTGTGTTTTAATCAGATTGTTTTCCAGGTATCTTAATTGGGTACACTTGAATAAGTTTGAGCCTAAGTTCGTTTCATTACTTATGTTTTGTGTTTCTTGTCCGCGTTCGTCATGTTGGCGGTTCAGTCAGATAATACACACCCATAATGGATTATTTGTGCGTCTTATTTATACCGTAAGCGCGAAATGCGAAAACCAGTGAAAATGCGGAGAATAACGAAGTGAAGTTTAGTGGAATTTAACTTTCTACAATTTTACACCGACATTGCAATGAAAACGTGTATTCGCCAACCATGTGCTATCCGGAAAATTTTGCCGATCAGCGACACAACGGCTTACCCTTATATCGAATTCAATCTGTCATGGGTTCTTTTACGTGCAAGCCAATGTCTACATGCTGAAATGAGGGAACCACGCCCAAATTTGAAAGCGAACTAACTTAATGATTATCATTATATGGAGAGATTCTTATTAGATGTACACACATTTTTTTTTTTATAGAAATAGAATTTATTGATATTGATTTTTTTTACAATAAATTTAGCTATGATTTCAATATACACATGTAAATATTTTGTGTATTGATTATATTTGTAAACCTAGTCAACGCTGCCGATATTTCTATAATTAATCATATGATATATTTTTTTTAATTGATTATTTTACAGGCCTAGTTAAAGCTGTCGGTAGAGATATATTTAATCAAACAGTTGATATAACAGTATTAGAGCAATCGGAAGAGACAATCGGTGATAAAAATCAACAGCATACAGTATTCAAAGTTAGTATTGTCTCTCAATTATCCACCTTGACATTGACGCTAATGAACCAGTCTTACCATTTAGCTATCGCTTCAGTTAACTATAAGTAGTGAAGTATGTCGTGTAACTCCTCTTAGTGGAGTTGTATTTTCTTTATTATTATAGGGGAAATGCCAGATTTCAAAGGTGCCTGTTGATAACGGTGCATTTAGGTATACGACTAAATAGTGTGTACGTGACAAGGAATACGACGGGCCTGTCCAACCTCGTGGGTTTTCTCCGGGTATTCCGATTTCCTTCCAGTATACGACTTCAACGCCAAAATATATAAATAGAACACAATGACCATTGAATACCGCTCGGGTTATTCGATGGTTCAAGAGAGTATATGGGTACACTCGAACCATGCTAGTCTCGAAATGATCTAATAGTAATACTACCAAATTATTATTTTTACTTAAAGGAGCTAAATCGCTAACATTTGGGACCTAGAAGTGGGTCGCAACGCATATAATACTGTAATATGAATGTATATGAACTGATTTACATTCAATGGTTTCCATTTTTACTCTAATTTCAAATCAGTTTTGTTCGGCGAAATAAGTCAGCTGTTTCAATCGGGTGCAAATTTCTAGTGTCTAGTTGTTCCAGTCTACATACGCCGTTTGATTTGGCGCAATGTTTTAGCCTCGTTTCTCGAGTCTCTTGCTAGAACTGGGGCTGAAACGCATTATGGTACACGATTCGTGTACCAATAAGCAAATGTTTATTTTGTCTTAAATATTGGATATCAGAAGCCCATTTTTTTCCGGTAAAATCACAACATCAATGTTGATTTAAATTGACCAATAACTCGTATTTTCAATGTTGAAGATTTTGGATGATATTGAGTTAGAGAGACTTTGCTACTTTAATGTATTGGTTGTGTGATTTTAGGTGATTCTGCTAGATGGGTTACATTCTACAGAAGTATGTCCATACCAAAGACAAGCCCCGGAAGGGGAAGAGTCAGAAAAGAAAATGGTCGAGATCTGTCCCGTAATGTCCGGTGATGCCAGTTTTCAACTTAATGCCCAGCAGTTTTGTTCAGCATTTCCGTATCATATTATATTTGACTCTAACATGTGTATCAGTCAATGTGGAACCAAAATACAGAAACTTTCCCCTGTGTTAATAACCCCTCATATAGCTATGGAAAAGGTATTGGCTATTGATCATCCTAAAATGGCGCTAAATATAGAAAATATTAAAAAGTTTATAAACTCGGTATTTTTTCTATCCATCTGTAATTCTAACAAAGACAACCCAGAAAAAACTTTCACTCTAAAAGGTTAGTATATTCTACAATCCACGAACCATCAGTTACGCAAATACCAAGCTTTGTTAAAAGTTAAGTTAATTTGCAGTTGTTGATAATTTATAGAAATTACAGGGAAATTTGAGGTGTTAACAGTAATTTTCCGGTTCTAGGTCAAGGGTTCTTTTACATGCATGTCAATGTATACATGGGACCTCGGTTTTTCGTCCCATCCGAAGGACTGATTATACATTGTCCTTGTCAGCCTTCTGTCTCGCACCACTGAAAAGGGGAACCAACGCCGGAAGATCCCGTGGCTCGGAATTTGTATGAATATACTGAAACCACGACGGTTGTGTCAAAGGGATAGTGATTATCACAATAAGCACAGGAACTAGTCGAAATATCCAGAACATGTTTCGAATATATGATGAGTTCACCGGAAGTAGATTCTTGTCATGCCAAAATATAAATGTTTAATCTATATTTTAAAGGTCAGATGATTTGGTTGGAAGATTCAGGTCACATGATTTTTATAGGATCACCTAGAATAACCAGTCTTAATGAATTGATGGATATGAATGTTTATTTATCCGATATACCTTTATATGATGTCACGAGAGAATTAGTTCTTTTAAATCAACAAAGGATAGCAGAGATCGATGTCGCGTGAGTACAATTTTCTAAGATCTATAAACTGGGGAAGGTGGGATGGCCGAATGGTTAGCACGTGATCACTGGATCATGGGGTCTGTCATTGAGTCAATTGGCGTGGTTTCGATACCCCGGTTGTTGGTGACAAGGAATGGGTTTCCCCGGTTTCCTCCCACTGCTAAAGACCCCTACGCGCAAGCGAATTGTTTTAATAAATATCCAACTAGTTTGTGTTGAGTGGACGTTAAACCCCATTTTATTTTCTCTCCCTCAAAATAAACTTTCAATCAGAAGAATGTTTAACATACACTATTAGTTTTATTTTCTTGGCATCCTGGCTTGTCTGCGGTGTACAAACTCCAGCTACCCCGCTGCTCCAACACTAATTTTATGTTGATGTTTTAGGAAAAAATTAGATGAAACAACAGTAGAGTTAAAGAAGACATCAAAAGCTTTAGAATGTGAAAAAGAGAAAACGGACATGTTATTATACCAGATGTTACCACAGAAAGTTGCTAATCAACTTAAAAACGGAAAACAGGTTGAAGCTGGTAAGTATTCGCAAATGTAGCTCACTGGGTAATTTCCGGCGTGGTTCCCTCGTGTCAGTGCTGCAGCAAGAGGGTAAAGCAAAGCTGACACTTGCACGATTCCGTGGCACGCATTGACACGACTCGACTCGGCACTACACCGTCTGATTTGCGCAAACTCGTCGTGCCAATGCGGGAAGTGCGTAAACAATGCGCAAACTATGCGTGAACACGTCGTGTCAGTTCGTGTCAATGTGGACACTGATGGGCACGACAAAATCGTGGCCAGAAGTCGTACAAGTGTCATCCTGGCTTTAGGAACAACGTATAGTCGTTCGGAGTTCCCGTGTTCACATGGGCATATACATAAAACAACCCTTCACAGTTGGAATACGCTATAACAGTAGCGCGGCTGTCCGGGCGAAATTTTCCTCATAGTACACTGTATGGCGAATGCCCGTCTTCAGTACAGCTCAAAAACGTAGGACGTTACGTAGCTTGGTTTAGATATAGGGTAGACATATAACACAAAGACCAATGAAGTGTTTTAGCATGCTTATTCAAACTACTAACAGCTAGTGTTTATGAACAGATATTGGAGAACGTGTTAGGTGTATGTCAAACGTGTTCTGTTTGTGATTAACTACTTCCAGTAGTAGTGGAGCAGATAAGAGCAATGTTTGGGAAGAATCGTGCAAATGATGATACAAGCATCAAATTCGGCACAATTGTTCTCTAAGAGATACTAATCAAATCTTCCCGATTGGCCAATTGAAAATCCAAGATGGCGGCCCAACTCACATGTATGGCCAAAGTAAACCGCTTTGGCTGGTGGGCTAAACTAGACTCGGATCTCCCGCGCAGACACGTCCTGTGCATTCAGGTGCGGCTGCCTAACTGATCATTTGGAATACAGTGAGTTGCTGCACAGTATGATGGCAACATATACTGTATTTCCTATTTAGCTGACACCGAACCTCATGCTGGGTTTAACAGCAGTGATGTCACCAATGTGCCATGTCTATACGTTGTCCCTTCGCAGGCCCTCTGTCATGCACCACTGACAAGACCACGTGGGGGACCACGGTGGAAAATACCGGTGAACTTGTTCGGTCATAACAGGTCCGGGATCGAGCCAGGTTATCGAGCCAAAGTCTTACGAACTGACCCACAAGCATACTCAATCCCAGGTGCTGTGCCTAGCAACTTTCATTTTTTAAATACCAATGTTAAAATATCATTTTTATTACAGAGAAGTATGATCAGGTTACAATATTATTTAGTGATATTGTAACATTTACCAGTATATCAGCTGCGTGTGCACCATTAGATATTGTCAATATGCTCAATGATTTGTATCAAAGATTTGACGAGAAGACAACCCAACATGGCGTCTATAAGGTATGTCAAATTCAACTTGGTAGAATAAAAAGATGTACGGTTGGTCCCAGCAGGAAATAAAGAAATGATATAATCCTTTGAATAAACTAGAAATAAGAAAGCAATAACCGGAAACTCCAAAATAGGGAACTGCGCTTAGTATTTGACCCAGAATGTTCCTAGATTCAACCGACCCTGAGTTATATTTATGTATTGAGGAATGAGAACGGCAATAAGAATATAAATATGTGGTTTACCATGGGTTCGGATGATATCTGACAATACCCAAATTGTTCTGTCATGTCGAGATTTCATTTTAAATCATACTGAATTGATTGCGTAAGATTCCCTTTGTACCCGAAGTAACTGATTTGATTCCAGACAGGAGGAGGTTTAACATTACCATATTCTAGAAGTTGTAAATGACATTTATAAGTTGACATTTCACTCCACCCTAATCCTAAGTTCTGTGTTGACCACACATTAAAGCGATAATTTCACATTTTCAAAGAAAGTCAAAGCATAATTATTTCTACGTCTTTTGCTCAATAGGCTGTCAACTTACTACTATTCGATCATAGTCATTATTCCAACATTTAATACTCATTGGGGCCGGAAATAATAACAAAATTACCTCCCTTGTTTTTCCATTATTTGAATTTGAAGTTGAAAATGATATATTTGCCATTTTCTCAACTGGCAATAGTGAATTATTGGATTAATAGGATTATTCCTTAACAAGGTAGGACTGTTTATAGATACCATCTATTTTAAAGCTTTATTTTAATACATTTTAAAAATATAACTTAAAAATATAACTTAAAAATATAAAATTGTAGATTTAAACTTTTATTTCATTTATAGGTAGAAACAATAGGAGATGCCTACATGGTGGTATGTGGTGTACCAGAAAGATCAACAAATCACGCCGCCCCCGTGGCGAAATTCTCTATAGACATGTTATTAGAATCAGCTCAGGTGAAATCCCCAGCTACAGGTAGACCATTACAGGTGAGATATTGTTATAATTAATAAATAAAACATTATTTTATAAATTTTACACATAACACACTAAGCATACTGTATGCTTTATTTATATCATGCATTACTTGAAATTGTACATGTACATGTTTTATAGACCCAAACCCACAGGGAAGCAAATTAAGGCCAGACACGGCACCACAAATGTCAATTTTGACTCAAATTATCGATTTTTTTATATTTGCATATTTGTGAAGTTCATTCATTTTTATTTCACTTGTAATTAAAGAAAATACATGTTAAGTGTTTTTTGATTGAAAAAATGTACTTTTTAACGCTCATGCAATTCAAATGTTGCTGTTTTACCCCATGAATTCATAAAAGAAATCCTCTTTGAAACGCTGTTTTGATCGCGAAGGAAATCGCATTGGCCGCCATGTTGGGTACCATCAAAGTGACTTAATGTAACCATATGGCTCATACTTGAATCATATTCTTAATGCCTTTAAAGGGACAATCCCGATAAGAATAGAGTCTCAAAAATTAAAGTCCGAGCCTTTATGAAATTTATGGACCAAAATATAGAGGCATGGTGTATTTACCTTGGCTCAAAGTTTCAGCTCAAAATATTGAGTCGTTTTGACGTTAACGTCAATACTGCTTATCCGGACACGTAACCCTTTTAAGATTTTCGGTCAATTTTTCGATTGGGTGACCTAATAATCGATTCCCGTTTCTTGAGAGGTCTATACTGTGAATGACCCATGTACTGTACTTGATAACAAAAGGTAAATTTCACCTACATATCATTTTTATAGAAAAAAGTCTGGTTTTATCCAGATACTGTATAATACAACGGTCTCCATTTCCAGATGAAGACTGTCAGGTTTAGTTATTTACAAGCATATCACAAATATCGGGTTAGTTGGTCGGTCTTAGGTAATGGGATATAAGGGATTTTAACACAAAATTAAGCAGTTTTATTCCCCAAAAAGTTATCGGGATTGGTCCTTTATATTGTACAATAATTTCGAAATAAATATTGTTTATATCATAACACGTTTTTAACCCCATCTTGTCATGTAAGGGCTGCAATATACACTCAAATGTTAAAAATAAACCGTATTCTGTATAATAGTTGTCATATTTTATTGCTAAGTCATACCTGAAACGCTCGGCGTGATTACTATGTTACAAGTGTCAGTGCCAACAATAAGGTGAATAATACCCAGTCAGCAGTCATAATACTATTCATTACTAGTAATGCATTCTGTTTGTTTGACATAAAAACTCTCCGCATGTCAGCATTTCTCGTATTTTAAGAGAGAAAAAAACATACATCAAACAAAACCATTTCCATTACTACGTCATGTCACCAGAAAATACAATTGGCCTATAATTGTAGAATGTGATAATATGTCGTACTACATCCGGAAATCAATGTTTTCAACAAAAATAAAGGTATTGATTGTATTAATTGTATTAATGGATTCTATGTGACCAGTCATTCGCAATCCACGATTTTCTCGCATTATTATTGTGTTTGTCATTAATATTTGTCACTATGCACAAATGCGCATACTGAATGAAATGGTGATTAGATAATAGGTGATTAGAAATTATGTTTTAATCATTTTTTATCATTAAATGTTACTCATATTGTCGTTAGCTTACCAATTATTAACGTTAATGGGTTGAAAGTAGTGCGTTGCGTTATTTTATCAGTGCAATAGTGGAATTAATAATGTTTCTTTTTAAACAGAAATGTTTTTTTTTTTACATTATATTTAGGAATATGCTATGTGTTGAAATTTTGAATCACAAGTACAAAAGTTGTACCACTTTAAGGAAACGACTGGTGTTATTATGTGATGAAGGCCGTTTATATGATGGTCGCATTCGGGGGAGGTGGTGGAGCGCAATCGAAGGCTACGAGATGGTCCTTTGCAGTATAGTAAACATATCGTGGTTAATAAGCGCAAACGTACTGAAAACTTTAAGCATACATTAAATTTATTAACTAAATAGTATAGAATTATATTTGAATTACAGATACGAATTGGAATTCATACTGGTCCAGTAGTAGCTGGTGTTGTCGGGAGGAAGATGCCTCGATATTGTTTATTTGGTGATACAGTTAATACAGCCTCTAGAATGGAAAGTCACGGTCTTCCAGGCAGGATTCATATTAGTCCAACTACACATCAGTAAGTATTAGTTTCAAGTAGCTAGTGTCGGGCGATGGTACATTTTCCCGACCTTGATATTAATTTGCTGCATGGAAGATGGAAACGTTTCCTGACCTTGACATAATCTCAACTTCAGAATCAATATATTGATAGGATTACTTTTTGAATTACATATAAAAATGTGATTGGTTTAAAAATCGGGGGTTTGTCTATCTTAATACTTAACAGCAAAATAATACATCGACTTCTTTCTTTATGATTTCTTTTTTTTTGTCAGATATTAGATAAATACTTTTAATTGTGCATATTTCCAGGGCGTTAAAAACCAGTCGATTTCTTGTAAAAGAAAGAGAAGAAATAAACGTAAAAGGGAAAGGAAAAATGACGACACATTTCTTAGTTGGAGAAAAGTCAATGATAACAGAACCCCAGGATAAGTATTGTAAAGTGAAAGCGAAAGAAACAGACAGTGTTAAATCTAGCGGTGCTAGAATTATTTATGGACAAATGGATCCAAGTATTAACGAAAGTAAAACATGTTCGGTTCAATAGACAGCGTTATTGACAAGAAAGCATGCTTACACGTATAATCCAAAATATGAACAGAGTCCTTCACAACGACATGGGTATAAATTTAATCAAAATGGCGCAACCAAACTGGTCTACGATATCACCCCTAGTGGAAGGGGACGTTAAACTCCAGAAACGAACGATCGAAGACAGCACCGGAATGACAAAGTCTTTTCACAACAACATGGTGCCTATGGACATAACGCATGATGGATAGTTGTATCCACATCTGACGTGGACAGTGGATATTGGGCGTTACGGAAAGAGTAAGCATATTGTATCCGAGTTTCCTACAAGATATCTCTAATATCGGTCAAAATCTGTTGTTATGGGGATATATATATAGCCAGGATTCCCAAGATTAAATTCACTGATGAGCGCTTATTCATGGGAACACTAGTTATTTTGGTATATTCCTTATTAAAATAATGTGTCACGTGGTCTTATACCTTAATGAACCAGTGCAGTATATTTTTTTATATTAAACTATACATATTTAAATGACATGCAAAAGAAACATATTTCAGAGTATTTTTTCGGAATAATTTTTTACAAAGTAATCAAGATGACCAAAATATAAAAAAGTCCTAAATAGCATATTAGTCGCTATTCACACTGGACGAAAGGCGTATATGAAACACTAGGCCCAGTTGAAACGTTCATTTTTATTAATGATAAATGAGAACCAATTCATCGCTAAATGATTATTAATTATCATCATTTAGCATTATTTCTCTTCTTGGATGTCCATTACTGAAGCGGGTCTAGGGGAGATAACCATTTAGTAACAAAATTAAATATTTGAATTCACTGATCGTCATTTACATTATTTAGCCAATATCCAAGCCAAATGTACACAATTTGATAAGTTGAAATTTAATTAGGAACAAAACAGTCAAAATATCAACGGAAGATAATCACCCGATTTAGATTGAGCTGGATGAAATACCTGGTCGTGCATCAAACGATTTGTGCAAATAGCGTCTCGTTAAACGTCTGCAGAGGATGCCGAATGGTGAAGAATTTTTAATCCTTGATATCTTTATAAATACTGAACAGAACTGAACCATTAATACACATATTATGTTCTTTCCAAAGATCCAACTTTCAAGGGACCTTTTACATGCACGTCAATGTGTTCACGGGACCTCGTTTTTTCTTCCCACCCGAACGACTATACGTTGTCCCTTGCCAAGCCCTCTCTCCCGCACCTCTGGCAACCGGAACCCAGGCCGGAATGTCCCGAAGAATTTCCCCGGTCAACGAAGGGAACTAACATCGGGTGAGCGAATAAAAGTCTTACTTATTACGGGCCCGTAGCATACAATTTGGGGGAGCTACGGAATTTTTTGGACGGGCTGAGCATGTGGCCGACTAAGAACACTTCTAAGAAATCATTATTGTTGGCGAAATATGGGGCGCGGGGGGGGGGATAATTCGATTTTTTGGGGTGGGGGGCACCGTGGTTCCAAAACATGAACAGAATTGACGAGTTAAAATTTGATACCTGTGCTATATATGTAACTATATATATATATGTATTGAGTGGTAATTTGCTATTTATATGTTGTACATAATTGTTAATTGATATGTCATTAAATTTTATTTACTTGTTTACTTGCTATCATAGATTCAATTACGGTAACATATCTTTGACCGGACAATACTTTCCTATCTTTTGTATACGGCCGGTGTTATTTTATAAGTTACATCTGGGCAGACGTTCAACAACGCAATAGAAAATGAAGTGGGGTCTAACGTCTTACTTTTCTGATCGGCTTGAGCTTATGAACATGGGCCCATGCCTTACAGCGTGCAATAACCCTCAACCCCATAGAAGACTACGTCCCGCACATTGCGGTGAGCGTATCCCGGTGGACATTTGTACGACGAAGACAAAACATATTTTTGTTGCTTTACAAACAATATTTCACTCAATATATATACCTAACCGAAAATGTAGGAATCACTACTAAACAATACATTTTACTTCATTTTTATTGATGAAGATTTAACGAATACACCAATATGCGTGTTAATAAAACATAATTTAAATACTATACACCAGCAAGTAAAATAAGAGAAAACAAACCCAAATTATTGTTTATAAAGAAATATAACATTATTTATGAATAGTCCCAAGACGGACGAAAATTACTTTAAAATGTTATTAAAACAGGGTTGAAATCAGTTTGTCTCGGCGATACATAACATAATATCTACAAATAGGATGATTTTTTACAAGGACTATTGGATACATTTTAATTTAAAGTGATGATAAGCATAACACATGTTAACTGCCTCCCTGGTTGTATTATAAACTAAGATGTCATATAGGGTGTGTCAAATTATATTATCTACAAGAAACTATATATATATATATATATATAAATAGATATTATATATGAAAAGTTGATATCAACATAATGATGTTATCACAGGGAATATTGAACACATTATATGGTGATTGATGATGAGTATAAGTATGCTTAACCTCTCTGATTTTATAAATCAAGATATTATATGATTTTTAGGGGGTGTTAAATAAATAATATTTGCTTATAAAATAAAGTGAATGGTAATTATACAGGTTGATGTTCGAACGAACAACAGAACCATTACAGTTCAATGTGAATATATCTCCATACAATACACATCCCCCCCTTTAATTGATGTTTACAATGAAGCTTATTTTTCTAACAAATTTAAAAAAAAAACGTAATACATGTATGGTGATTATCTACACAAAATATAAGACGTTCCGAATATGGATCAAGGATGAACTTATTATAGAAAAACGATTTAATGATGACGAAAATCCAAAATGGCTCACCACAATGGATTATTATACGAAAATGAATCTTACAATACAAATGTGATGTAGAACGCTCTCTACCTGTTAGCACGTAGGCTAAGTTGTTTTAGTGGAGGGGCAATCGGTCAAACACGCGCCCTCGCCCCCCGATGACGAAAATCGAAAATATCGAAAATGGCTCTCCACAAGAGATAATTATACGAAAATGAATCTTACAATACAAAGGTGATGTAGAACGCTGTCTACCCGTTAGCAGGTAGGCTAAGTTGTTTTAGTGGAGGGGCAATCGGTCAAACACGCGCCCTCGCCACCTGCCTCGATATAGTCGTCATTTTTGTATACTCTACGATTCAAATAACTGCCCCTTAATTAATTAATCGCAAGTTCTGCTATTTTTGCCCCCTTCCTTCTTTTAGGAAATGCGGTATATGTCACTGCCTCCAGGCGTAATAAACGTAATTGAAAATTGTGGATCGGTTAAATATTGTTATGATTATCGAAAAAAGTTAAAGGCTTGTAGCGAGAGCGGAGAGCATTGTACATCAACTATTGAAACATAACACTTACATATAATAATTATATTTACAATAATATAAAGCCAGCAATTGTTCGACGTACTGAGTTGACAAATTGTAGACACCATGCTTTCTTGGTGATATTCAAAATTTAAGTTACAGTAAACAAAACGACCAGCGTTTATGTAGAAGTGGTATCCGATGTTCTAGAAGTTAAACAATACCCCCACCCCACCCCCGGCTGAATAACATTAGCGTAAACTATCAATTTCAGTAACGGATCTGTGTGTCATTGGCTTTATAATCTGATACAGAATACATTGTAATAAATATAGCATTTATCATTATCATTCATTATGAAATACTCCTTGAATTCCAACTCTGATCGATCTAGTACATTAATATATTGATTATTTTTTTTTTATTTTGAAATTTCAAATAATGTTTTATTCAACCAGCATTGTATTGCATGATTGTAACATAATAATCGGTTGACATTGAAATATGAAATGATCGGCGATAGACACATAACTTCAAACATACATTATATTTTGTTGCGTCCTTTGTTATGCTTCATATTTTCGGTAGTTGCCAAAAGATATTTTATTAATTACAATGCTAAATAAACGAGATATAAATGTACTAGATTTAAGATCAATTGGCTAAAATCATTACCTTTGTTAAAAGATTAATCTTCAGAAGATTTCTATTCCTATCATTAAGATAACGGAACAATTACATCTGAGCTTTTGTATTCACAGTTTAATCACAGGCCCAAAACGCCCCTTGTATCCTTAAAGTGTATAACCTCCTACGTGAGAGCTTTAGATGATCGCAAAATCAGATAACCAACAACTTATTGCCTCTTTAGATCACCAAGAGATGGGTTTAGATTACCAACGGCCTGCTCTAGATCAATATGTTTTGCTTTTTTATTAACAGCACGCAGGACATATGATATCTTGGTGATCAAAAACGTTCTTTGTTTTGTCGAGACCCTACACACGTCCGTCGTTAAACACTATAAGTCTACAAATGGTTGTGAAGGGTTATCTGGATTAATCCCATACTAGCTCCAAATTCCGGCAAATTGACAAAGATCGCTTCTACCCTGAGAGAACCCTTGCACATAATCTGCCGTTCCACCCACGAGAGACACACTCTCGGTTGCATTAACATATTAAAAATATAGTACGAATCATATACAAAACCATTAACCATATGTTAAGGGTGCATTACGTAAGGTTTAAATAAATCTGGTCGTTCTGGCTATAACATAAAAAAATAGATAATGAAAAATCAATATAATGAAAATTTCATTTAAATTACATTTTCAGAGCGAGATTATTTCGCAGACTGCTCATTATCGTAGCAACGTTACCTGACAACGATAATTTCATTCAAATTACTTTATTCGGAGCGACGTTACCATTTTTAAACAAGATATGGCACAGACTGATTATTATCATAGCAATGGTACTTGTTAATCGAGCCTCAATTCACTCTTTTAAAATCAATTCATTAAACGGTGGTCTTTTTTAATCCCTTTAAATCCCCACCATCCTGTGGTCTAAATAATTGATTATATACGTGCCATGTGAATAAACGTCTAAATAATAGTTTATAATTATGACACGTGAAGCCAAAATAAAGACCCGCAATAGGTGAAGCCAAAATAAAGACCCGCAATAGGTAGATTTGGTTCCTACATAATGCATCTTTAACATAACAAAAATATTCAATTTAAAACATATTCATAATACCTCGTATTCAATTAACACAATACCTCACAATTAAATAATACACTACCTCATAATTAAATGCACCATTTTATTTTTTCATGGACGGTCTAAAGCTTGGAAGCAATCTTTACACTAAAGGTGCGTCATCCCTAGAACCCAATATTCACAATTATTACAAAAAGTGTTGAAAGCCGAATTTTGGTAAGAAGTTTATAAGCTGAATTTATGATCAATTGTAATGAATTCAAAACTTTAATTCTATAATATAATCACTTTAAATAAGCTTCAAAACTGAGAAGTTCCACAAAATTAAAGTATGACTTCACTATGTATTGAAAACCATGCATTTTATTCTTAATTGGGTTGCTTCACTCTCTTATTCAAAGCTTAATTAAAAGTTTATTTATATTAATATTTATACATAATACATATTAATACATAGTTAATATATCTGACAAATTTACTTCTGAATGTATTACTCATTTATTACATCATCTGAGAGTCATGCACACGCATATACAGGACACTTATCAATATATTCATACAATGACCCGGTTCACCCCCCACCTCCGTTTGTGTATGTATATTATACACATATTTAATTTATAAACAATAAAACCACTAAAATTAAATTCAGTTACACCCAATAAAGTACGGTTAATAATTAAAAGAATACTATAAAGAAATGGAAACATATCTGTGCATGTACAATGGTGACAATGTTAATTTATAAACAAGGAAACCTCAGTTATACTCAATAAAATATTGTTTATAAACAAATCAGTACCAGAAAGAAATGAAAACTTATTTGCTCTTAATATAGTCCTTTAAACTTGAAATAAAAGTTAAAAATTTATAAGAAATTATACTGAACATATTTTGAAATAAATATTTTTTTAATTCACTAGGTTCAAAGTGGGCAATTTTGACATGGTCAAAAATGATGAGAATTGTGTTAAAAGGGTCAATTTCAATATCTAATTTTTAGTTATAGCAATCAAAATATTATATTAGGAAATTAACAATTAAATTTCCTTGTAGGAAAGCATGGTGATACACAGTGATTTCCTGGGGAAACCACCTATACATTCTTAATTTGGGCTGAAGAAAACATTAAATAAAAACCTATTTAGAAAAAAAGAGGATACTTTTAAAGAACTAGAATTTATACAAGGAATACAAATTGTGTTTCACAGAAGACGTGTCTCTATTTTGTGAACAACATATTGTCTATGAAACCAAGTGTAGAATATTGTCTCTTGGTTACATCTGTTACAAACAGAATAGTCACATATAGAATTGTCACATATAGAAATATACACATTAAAAGTTTCACAATAATTTCCACTATAATAATAGTTTTGCTTCCAGTTTTCTCTAATAAATATTCGCGTTTACCGCATTCACAAGTAGTAGTTTGTTTACATTTCACAAATTGTTATGTAAACGATATTGGTCACATAAAATGCGATAAAAACATTTGGCACACAAACGAATAAAATAACAAATGAACTTATCAACCGTATCTCCTCCTTGCACAGGACAGACACACTACCACAAGGTTACGCACAGCTAAATTCTAAGTTTAATTTCAAGTGATTTTACATACCATACAACTCTTGCACCAAATAAAGACGGTGATGAATTATACCTATAATACCTGAAATATAACAGTCGATCTTACACTAACCAAACTCACCACCCTCTTCTATTACACTTATTTGTGGCCCCACAGAGATGGGAACAGCACACTCTATTTTGGATAATGGTTTAGACTGCACTTTAGGTTTTTGAGCATCCACCACTGTCACATTTTCAGAGGAACGATTATCAGTCGTTGTATCAACCTGCCCATTCACTTCAGTCTGAGTGTAACCAGAACAACCTGCCCCTACTTTATTTTCTTCAGAGTCGTTATGACCAACTACACCACTTTCTGTCACATTTTCGCCATCTTCAGAGATACCATCAGTGCCTTCAGTGAATGGCGACAAAGCATTGGTATGATAACCCTCGTCTTTTAAACCACTTGTCTTTAATAGCGCATGTCTTTTTTTGATTGCCTGTTTTGACTTCGTTCCATCGTATATTTGAGTTTTCCTAATTTCTGTTTCTTTTCCTATGACAGGGACCATTTCAGAGTTGTCTTGTTCGACATTGCTCTTTGCACCATCTTCAATATCCAGGTCCCAAACCTGTATTTCTGGCAGTTCACTAATTTCCTTTTGAAACCTGTCAATAGTAATAATCATGAGAAATAATATACAAATTTGGCTACATTACAATGTTAACCGCATTGTCTATATATACAATGAATGTATTGCAATGTTAACCAGACGGTTTATATACAATGCATATATTACAGTGTTTAACCAGATTGTTTAACCAGATTGTTAAACCAGAGTGTTTAACCAGATTGTTTAACCAGATTGTCTATATTACAGTTTTTAACCAAAACGTAGGAACCAGATTGTCTGTATACAGTCTATATACAGTGAATATATTACAGTGTCTGTAACCATTATCTGTGAAAATGAATCTGTATTCCGATTGTCTATATGCAATGAATATATTACAGTGTGAAGCATATGACATAATAATGAACATGTTACTCTGTTATCGATAATGTATATCCAGTAAACATATGACATTGTTTATCCAGGATGTCTTGACAATAAATAAATTAAACCAGAATTCCTAGGCAATCAATAAACTATTCAAGACTGTCTATGCAAAGAAAACATTGAAAATAATGAGAAAAATACTGAAGTATTTGAATGTATTACCTAGATCTATGCTGCTTCAATTCATCGTTAAGATGTCTGTAAAATAGTGATAGAGTAATGTTAATAATACAAACACAAAATTCTTATGTGTGATCAAAAACGTTTGAAAATTAAAACTACTAAAGAGTAAAGAGAGAGAGAGAGAGAGAGAGAGAGAGAGAGAGAGAGAGAGAGAGAGAGAGAGAGAGAGCAGGGGGTTACTCTACACTGTATAATGGTAAACAAAATTCATTTGGTACGAATATGTTTTTAACTAATAATAAAGTGTAATTTACCTTAAAGAACGACCAGTCCGAGTTGGTAATATGGAAGAGGGAATTCGTACATGCTGTACATTGTTAGGCTTGTTTTTCGCTATGCTTACTTCTTGGTGGAGTTCAGATGATCCTCTACATAAATAAATACAGGTGTAATCATAACAGGAATTGGTTTCGTTAGTTCTTTGGATTTATTACATTGCACTTAGAACACATTTGCAAATGTAAAATATCAATTTCCATGCCTGCTTTTTTTTCTTGAAAAATATTATTCCAAAATAGCTGGCCTAGTTGCTTACAAAACGGATATTCACAAAGCAGTATAAGTATTTGTTATAAATTGTTACTTAATTGTTTACCCACCTTGCGTCAATTTTGGTACTTGAAGTAAAATGTTTTAATATCTAAAAAAGAAAACAGATAATCGCATCATGTAAAATAAAGTAATATATAGTATCTATGACAGAAAAGGAATATAAATGGGTTTAACGTCCTAACGAGCTAATGAAGCCGGAAGTACGTCATGACGTGGGATATGAGGGATCTAGGATAGTCTATGATTTTCTGATTTCATTTCATTGCAATGTTCGGTAGGATAGTTTTACCTGGCACTCCTTTATTTACAATTTCAAGTAACTTGATCATAACGGTGCGAATAAAGTGCTCAACAAATTTTCCAACCCCGTCACTCACCCAAGAAACAAGGGTCAAGGCTATTTTCAGTCTTCCTCCGCCTTTTCCTTCTCACCCCTCTTGCATGGCGATTTTTGTTGACGTTTTGGTGTAGAATCGAAGATAAGGGCTTAAAAATACATTTTCTGCCATGTTATGGTGAATATTTGTGATTCTAAGGCGGAACCATGTGAGAGTTGAGAGGTTGGTTAGGTTGAAATGTTGGACCGAAAATTGTATGTTCATTGGTCTTTACTTCCAGTTGCCGCAAGTTGCTCCATCTGTGCTAAAAGCGCTCTACTCAATGAGAATTTGGGAAATGGTTGGAGTCGGTCCAAAAGACGGGAAAAAACATTAAAGTCAATAAGGAAATCATTAGTGATCTGTGGCCAAAATTCATTTTCTTCCGCTGCTTACCTCTTCTTGAAATTTTACTTTACATTCTTCTCTTGCCCGGTCTAAATTTTTCAATTCCCTTTCTAATTTCGTCAATTTTACTACACCATCTATGTACTTTCTGAAAAATACAATTTACTGTGTTGCTAAATCTGCGTTATGTATAATTCTTATAGTAAATACATGCAAGTTTAACTACTTTAGCGGTCGGGTGTTCCATCCCTGCATTGGCTGAGAAAGTTCATCCAGATTTTCCGGCGTGGTTTCCCCTTGTCAGTAATGCACGACGGAGGGCCTGACGAAAAACCGAGGTCCCGTGTACACATTGGCGTGTACGTAAAAGATCCCTTGGCAGTTCGAATTCGATATAAGAGTAGACCGTAGCGTCGCTGCCCGGGCAAAATTTCCCTCCTAGCACACTGTATGGCGTATGCCCGTCTTCATTAGCCAAGGTTAGGATTAGAACAGTAGGACAGTCCGATGTTGGACCCCAGCGATTTTCCCTTGTTAATGGTGCAGTGTGGTGGATGCGATGATGGCACGTAAAATAACACATAATTTTAACCAATGATTATATAGTTTGAAAAAATCGAGAATTTTGGAAAAGATAAGCATGCTGCATAACTTACTTTTTACATCTTTCATACTCCTTTACAGAATGTTTTCTTTCAGTAGCACAGGGAGTTTGCCATAGATAAACACAGCGTGCTGTTAATTCTTGTAACTCTGATCTGTTAACACATAATAATAAAAACATATTCATAAATAAAAACTGCAGCACTGGAATTCAAACCAAGATATAATTTAGTCCCTCACTAGACTGGAGGTCGGGTTTTCGATCCCTGCATTGGCCGAGAAAGTTCATCCAGATTTTCCGACGTGGTTTCCCTCTTGTCAGTTATACTGGACGGGAGCCTAACAAGGACAGCTGCCTAGTCGTCCGGATGGGACGAAAGACCGAGGTCCCGTGTACACATTGGAGTGCACGTAAAAGACCCCCTGGCAGTTGGAATTCGATATAAGAGTAGACCGCAGTGCCGCTACCCAAGGAAAATTTCCTGGAAAATTTCCCTCATAGCACACTGTATGGTGTATGTCCGTCTTCATTAGCCCATTTTAGGAGCAAATCCGTAGGACGTTAAACTCCATTTCATTTCATTTATTTAAAGTCCCGTGTTCAGAGTTCAGAAAAAGAGAGATGACTGCTGCTTTGCGTTTGACAAAAAAAGCAACAATCCAATTCCTACCTGCCTGCAGAATGTTGCAGTTGTTCTATTTCCGTCATATTTATATTTCTCCTGTCCTGCATTCGGTTTAAAATATCTTTAGCCGTCTGGAACAGAGTACCCACCAATGTACACCAATGGTTATCCAGCCTAACAGGTGGAGTACACCACACCTCCTCATACTGGCATGATGTTAGTTGGCCTTTTATGTTCTTCAGTTTTTCATAAAACTAAAACATATTTAAACATAAAATGTCCATAGATAATAAAAAGGTATTTGTATTAAGAAAAAATGTGTTTTATTGTAACTATCTCACTGAGAGGTGAAGATAGGAACATGGTTAAGAAATGTCTGAACATTTGTTTGTTTCACAAAATTGTATGATATCATGTCGAGTTTAGTGTTCATATCAAGCAATCAAAAGGGGTTTTATGCTTCATAAAAATGGATTGAAATGATTAAAATTATGAAATATAAATGTGAGAGAGACACAATAAACCTGCCCTGTAACGTCTATATGCACCTTATAGCAGCAGAAATAAGGTAGGTTGTATCAGCCAATCTAATTGAAATACAGATCTATATTTCGTTTCGTTTTTCATACACAACATGGGGATGCTCGATTCACAGTTCCAGAAATGAATTCCAAAACTCGTGTCAATCGAGTGAAAAGGAGAATTTCCGAGTATAAAAATATCTCAACCAATCATGACAGCTGAAACCTACTAATACGTCACGATTCTACTCACTCCACCTCAGCTGTCGGGACTGGCAGAACTGTGCAGACAGGACTGAATTCCGTGTCAGTCGATTGTAATTCTGTCGATTCGGGACGTTCTGGACTGTGAATCGAGCATCCCCCGCGAAGTAAAGACAAGTAAATCGAAATTTTGAACTATAAAAACGAAACGAAATTGTATCTGTGTTTTAATCAGATTGTTGTATCATCTCACCTCTGTTAAAACCTGGAACTTGAAGATTTTATTCATTCGTGAGTTCCTGCCATTTTGAAGATTATTATCAGATGACGATTTGATTAAATCTAGATAAAGTTCAGTCTGTTGATAGCTATCACTCCATAACTGGTATATCTTTACCATACGAGCGAATCTTTGCTGAAGATCCGACCTGACAAGAGAAATTACAAATTATTTACACATTATGATGAATAAAAAACACTTAAAGATACATTATGAAAGATTAGATATAGAGGTGGCAGGTCTCACTAAAATTTCAATCAAATTGATCCACTCTGGACCGATAATTCAGCGAATGAATTTTAGGCCTAGTGTCGATCATCATTACTAAAAAACGTAGTCTCGATTATCCATTTTTCAAATCATCAATGAGCGTTGAGCAGCAAATCATATACTAATCCAGTAAATATCGTAGGCTGGCAAAGACATCGAGAGTTGATTCTGGTCTAATTAATAATTTAGATAACATTCCAGGCCTAAAGGAAGACGTCCAATGGGCGGATTAAGCTCTTGTATAATGTATTTTAAGTACTGTAATGTATTTGTTTGTGGATTAACATCTTTATTCGGAAAAACGTCATAATGGTGGCTTTTCAGTCGCATTAAGGCACACCATTATAGTAATCTCCGTTATATATGGATATTTAATCATTACCTTCTAGTTCCATACTGTGTATTTATTTTGTATACCGACCAGTTAACAAAATCCCAATAATGGGTTAAGTTACGTGAACAAACAATATTTAAAGCCGCTGAGTTTTAATAATGGAGATGTGAGTTTTTCAATGGCAGACGTTAATTCAAGCAAAATAATTACTTCACAAGAGACACAACTAAATTCAAACTTGTCTAAAAACAATTTAAACTTGTATACAATATAAACATGACCTAATGAAATTATCAATGCTTAGATTACCTAACTTAGTTGTTTTGTATACGAGACAGATCTTGAATGCGTTTCCAACTGTTGAACAACAGATTTACCTCCCTTGGCATTGATGTAGAGTATCCATCATTTGCGATTCAGTGGCCATCGACCGTTTCTGATTTTCAAGAATATGAACAGAAATTATAACAAACAGGGTCTATATAGTTGTACATAATTCTTTTACCATATGTAAAACTAAAAATAGTAATGGGATTTTAAACTCACCATAAAGTAAGAGTAATGTTGTAAGAACCGTTAATCGCAGCTTCTGCTTCATTCATTCTCTTATAGATATCATTTATTGTATCACACTGACTTGTGGCTACCTTGATATCCCCAGAAATGGATGACATAATATTGAAACTGTCATAAGGTTCTGAAAAAAGGCAGATTGTTTCTCAAACATTGGTTACATAATGCACACATTAACTTTTATATTGCACGTGAAACGATATTGATAGAGATTAAGCGCTCTTGTTGAAGCAATAATTCCGAGCTTTAAATATGGTTATACGGGTAGGTGTACAATAAATCAACATATACCAGGAACATTAAATACCAATTTTACAATTTGTACACTAAAATACAACAAACATTTATTTGTTAACTATGAAAATGCTTCAAATAAGACGCGGTAATAGTTGTTCATAAATACAGTGAAATCCCGCTTAACGACCAACTCAGAATTACGGGCAACTCACGTATACGACCACATATTAAAAGAACCAACTTTTTTCTTCTATATTCCTTATAAATTGAACTCAGTATTACGGGCAACTCACTATTACGGATTACGACCACCGAAGCCAGTCCCAATCAGTCAATTTCATTGTTTTTGTGACTCGCGATAACGACCACTGATTGGGATTAATCAGCTCCAGACCGAGATCAAAACGATAACGACCACTGACAGGGATTAGTCAATCTAACGACTGAGATCAAACAGTCGTGGTTGACTGATTTATCGCAACAATTTAACGAGCCACTAATCTTTCTTTGTTGATTTCATTTTTTTAAACAATGGAATTTCTCATTGTTTGTTTGATTTAAACACAGTAATTAATAATGATTAAGTGATTTAAACTCTAACTATTTATACGAGTAAATTTTGTCAAGATTATAATTTCTTATTCGACCTTCGTCTGTTTGTACGATTAAATTTTGTCAAAAGGGTATCATTTCTTATTCGACCTTCACCTGTGTAATGGAAAAAACCCGTAATAATAAGCGTACTCGTGTAGAATTAAGCCTGAAAGCAAAAGTAGAACTTATCCAAAAAAACAAAAAAAAAAAACACTGAGGGTAGAAGCCAAAAGCAATTTGAAATTGGTAAGATCCAATTACAGACGATTTTGAAAAGAAAGGCGGAAATTATTGATGGATACGAAGAAAATAGATACAGCGACAGGAAACGTCCCTGTGTTCGCTCGCCGATGGAAGAATGTGGGCGTGGTTTCAGCGTGTGCGTGACAATGCTGGCCTCTAGAAAATTTTGAAATTTGTCAATTCCGAGAACGCTGTTTAGAGCGCCTCTAGCCTTCCACATCCCAACATAACACCCCTTAAAATACATGACAATGAAAGAGACAAAAGCTTGATTAATTGCAATTTTTGCATCATGAGCTGATAATGAAAGTTTGAGAGTCGGTTCGCGAAACTATAATTGTGAAAAAACTAGATACAGTAAAGGGAATATGCTGAAAATTTCAATCAAATTGTCCCATTCTGAATCGAGATATTAGCTTTTGAATTTTAGCCCTGGCCTCTTATTAACTCGGTACAATAAAAACATAGTCTGGATTATCCATTTTTTGATTAAATCATCACTGAGCCATGAGCAGAAAATCGGATTCAAATACAGTGCAAATACGACATATAAGATCCAGAGTTGATTAATTTAGTTATTAAATGTCTAATTAATAATGTATATAACAATTCAGGCCTAAAGATAGATCTGCAATGCACAACGTTAACTCTTACATTATGTTTGTTTAATTTTACAAATGCTTTCTTGGTTTTTTTCTTATTGGATATGATATACCACGACACATTGTCCAACTCGGTAAAGGTATAGAATTGACTTGACGATAGAGTTCAACTGTAATTAATCGAATTAGATCTATGTAATATTTAATATAAAGATACCCTTTTATTGAAGAGATTTGCTGTCATAAGATTCAGTTTAAGATCTTATTTACATCAAATAAATAAAGCTGAATAAATAATGAATACAATGGTAACATGTCAAGAACCATGAGAAGATTAGATTTGTTTATATCACACGTGAAACACTATGTAAAACGAAAATAGAATCGGGTTTTCCTGGAAAATTGATTTAAAAAGGTTGTGAATAACAGAGGCGGATCTAGGAATTTTGAAAGGGGGGGGGTCAAAATGGGGGCACCAACCGTGGAGAGGGGCACGTCACTGAGAGAGGTGTTGGGGGGACGCCACGCCCAGGAAAATTTTCTGTTATTTCCTTGCATCTGTAGCCATTCCAAGGCACTTTCAGCAGTAAGAAAGGGCACTGTAGAAAATTAGGGGGAGCGCCCCCGCCTCCCTCCCTTGGATCCCCCTCTGAATATAAAGAATACAAGTGCATAAATATCATGCCAATGTAGCTGTTTACTGTTTAAGTACGGATAGGGTATCACATTAGCCTATAATTCTGATATATATATATTACTTCGATCGATCAGTCATTTCTTCCTCAAAATACCCATGAGATCTCTCATTCATTTTGGGATATAGACAAGTTGGTGCGGTATCCAATACCTCATTATTAATAAAAATGACAGAATGTGAGACCAGTTTGTGGGTCGAGCCCTCACCTTAAATCAACTTGAGGAAATATTTTTTTGTTTTTTTTGTTTGGGTTTTTTCACATGTGATTATCAAGTACGGGTTTTTCCACATATTGAATTATGTATGTTAATTATGGCGTTCTACTTGAGTTCAGGGGAAAATGACTGTAAGGGTACCCCCCATAAATAAATATCTCCAACAGTTCAACGATACTTATACATATAACAAGCCTTGACATTTATATTCATTATATAGACTATATGCAATTTTCTCAATCTCTTTCAATTTCTGAATAAAATATAGTGTAAAAAAGTATATATTCACTAAATGAACGGTCGTGTTGTATTTAACAAGTAAAAACCATTTAAATATGAATATAAAGATAGATTGAAAAGGTAAACCGACAAGCAGCCTTTACATCGTGTTTTTGGGACAAACTAGGTTACGTGTCTTTTGTTTGAACAGTTAATCGACCATTCTTCAGCTGATTGACAGGTCGAGATAATCAAGACTATTTTCTACGAAACATTACAGAAAGCTAAATCAATAAATCTGATTTAGTAACTCCGAAATTAGGCAACTTAGGCTCTCAGCAGACAGGGGTGGCACCCTTACTGTGCTGCTGCGACCGTACGGCGACCAGGAAATGGATAATGTCGCTGACAAACGTTAAGACATCGCGAGAAAATACCCCTCAAAATTACAAACTTGAAAAAGGTCGCGTTCTGACATGCTCAAAACAAACGCCGTGACGCTGGCAACCATGGAGACCACAGCACCATATTTGGCGTTTCGCCCACGCTTTTACCAGGCATATGGTAATCTTGACGCGCTCGGAGGACATTTTCCGTCGCCGTTACAACGCAGTAAGGACGCCATGTCTGTCTGACGGAAATATGACAATAAAGACAATACAAATTACCACACACCTAGGGACAAGCGCAAGTTGATGCTAGTCTCTGTATATTGTGATGACATCAAACATATTGGTTTATTTAAATCTGTTGGCGGGAAAGCTTCCACGTCTAATCTGCCCTTTAGGAATGCGGAGAGCCGATGCTGGTTATAATATAAGTTCTGGCAACTTGCTTGCAAGTCAGTATAGTATGCTACCCGATCTTTAAATTCGGCAAGACTAAAATAATAAAATAAAAATAATTAGATCTGGTTCGTTAGCTACATCTGATATTGATTCAACATTAACTCAATACATTATACAAGTTTAAATATAAACCTCGAAACACAAATAAACACATCGATACAGGTTACAGCTCTGGGGCCGGTTGCTCAAAACTAAGTTATTTTAACGATTCGTTAAACTAACGGATCGTTATCTTTCACATGACGTTTGTTAACGGTCAGTTAAATTTCTGTTGCTGGAAAGTCAATTTCATTATCCGTTAGAGTTAACGGGGCTTCCAGCAACAACCTTTCTCTTCGTTAAAGTTAAAGATCCGTTTACTCCATGTTAACGGATCGTTAAAAGTTAACAGAGCTTTGAGCAACCGGCCGCTACTGGATAACATCTGTTAAGCAGTCCAATTACCGATAAACAATCAAGTGGTTATTTGGAAATACAACTTTTACTTTCTTTTCACTGCGAATGTCTACACACAGTTTTGTGTAATTTTGACAAAATCTACAAGCAAATAAAATGAAATTTTGATCTTCACAAAATGAAACGAAATAGGATCTTTGGTTTAATCAGATTGCATAACGTGGGTTCATTTCCTGGTTCAATCCACTTAAATATAATTATTTAACACCTCTTCTTTATATTCGGTCCTTGGTTTGTTTATACTGTTCTATCGTCCTCGTTAAGAATACACACCTTTTGGACGGAGCCATGTAAATCTGATGGATTTTCTGTTCCTCACAGTATAAAATAGAGATACGTTTTAAGGCAAGTATCTGTGTAACCTCGCTCCTATATGTTTCAAACGTCCATTGGTATTTTGGATCTGCGTCCATCAGGCCAACCAATATCTTGATAAGATAATGGCGGAGATCACTGAAATTAACACGAGAACAATTATTTTTCCAAAGGGCAAACCCAGTGACTGACTCTCAGTCTTAAGCGTCATTATTAGGTTTTCCGGAACAATAAGCCACTCCCCACCAGATCAAAACTGAATAACTATCCTACCTAGTCATATTGCATTTTTCTGGGAGATGTCGCTGCCATATGATGTCGCCACCAGCTATATATTGACATCCAGATATAGCACCATGTGGTTTACTGCTCACCATTTCATACCTGAAATCACAAGACGTATCCATTTTTATATGTGGTGAATGACGTTACTAACTTTTATTCATCAAGGAAACGACAACACATTAAATGCCTAAGTCTACCTGTATTTTAGATAAGGCGAGGGTGTCTGTGTGCGTGTGTGTGTTAGGTGTCAGGGAATTGGGGCAGTGGTTGTAATGGCAATCCTACAGTAACTGACATTAGTGTCATTAACTTTGATATTTTGGGTTGTGAAAGTGTTATTCTGTGTTTTTTGGGGCACTTCAATTTCACTGTTAGAAATAGAAGCTATGTAAGTCATGGAATAATATGGCCTTATGCCGTGCGAGCTATGGTTCCAATACTACGGACTAACTTACACAGACTGCACGTCCCTCAATTTGTAGAACAATACACCACAAACTCGAAAATGCAAACATTTTTTCCATGCGATGAACCGCAGGCAAGTTGGTGATCTAAGTGTAAATATCTTCACGTAGCTGCAGGCTGTTGATAAAATTGGGACATGAAGCTATGTAACTGTAAAAGTGAACATGCACAGCTTGCATAGCTGTTAATTCTTAGCAAAACATGCGCAGTGGAGGACTAGTTATCCTAAAAGCACAAGCTAATCTAAATGTAAAAGTCTAACAGGTCACTGAAATGCAGTACCAAATTCGTACAGACCTACATACCTACATTATATCCTGTTCCCTAATTGATTCGACTAGGACGATTTTTTTTTTTAAAAAGTGGATGCAGATTCAGTGTTGTCAATTTCCTGATAACAAAAGTGTGCAATGATTTTATACATTTTACAACTTTAGTTTGCGACAAACGGCAGAGTATAAATCAAGGTGTTCTTCTGAAATACAAAGATACCCTTGATCTTACTGGTATTTTCAGCAGGAACGGATGTTGAGTTATCTTTCCTTGGATTCTACACGTAGCCCTGGGTATGTTATATATACAGAAAAGCTGCACTGATCTCATTCTTGTTAGAGAGTTATCCCTGGAGGTCGTCATGGATATAGAACAGGTGGTGCAGCAATACCCACCTGGGTTGAATAAGAGAGTAAGGTTTGGAAGCAAATACAAAATTTACTTCACCCAAGTTCCGTTCTTTTCATGTTCGGGTTCGTTCAAAATCATTCCTTTGTCGGTGGAATGCCACCGACAATAATTTAATAAGTATGTTTAAATAGTTCGCACTTTTAACGTTGACCTGCGAACACTTGCAGAAAGGAACTTGGGTGTTAAGAACAATATTCGTTTCTTCGTTTCTAAATGTCTTTGAATGTCAAGAATAGACACACATAGATACAAAGCAAAGCCCAATTGTGATGGGAATTAGAAAACAAAGCCAAATTGTAACGGGAACTACAAAGCCAAACCAGGAACTGTTCTAAACGTTTGTTCAATTGGTTAAGACAGTAGGGATGTCAGTGTAGATGTATGAAATGAGATAAGGTTTAAAGCCCTGTAGTGGATGGAAATTATTGAAAAAGAAAGGGTCTGCCAAATGATTGGTTGGTGAATTATTCTAAATGGATTAAAATAGTGATTGACTATTAATAAGTGTCTAGTGATATAGCGGAACTATGTGCTATGTTTCGTCATGGAAGAGGTAGAGCTCTGTTAAATCGATTTAGACAGTTTTCACCCTCCAGAAACCCAGAAAGCCCTAAACACAAAATCTGAAGCAATGTAGATGGTCCAAAGTAAGAAAATAAAAAATGCAACTTTCTTCCCGAGCAAATCATTCACAGTTCACCGACAAATTATTATCCATTGGGCATGACTTGAGCAAGTATGATGACTCCTATAGATAATGTATTAATAATTCTTAAAGCACGTAAAAACAATTTGTCTACAAAATGTGTACTCACATTATTGATTTGTCATTTCTGGCACCTTGAAATGGTTTATACGGCATCTCACCGGTTATTGCTTGAAAAAGTGTACAACCAAGTGACCACATGTCGACTTTATGGTTAAATGAACAATGCGACCTTTTATTAATGAAAGCTTTGTTATACATATGTGGATGCTGAAAATAAAAAAAAATCATTTATCATTTGAAATTAATTATCAATGCGGATTTTTTGTTTATAAAAAGATATCTTTATTTTATTTGTGCATTCTTTTTTAAAGTTTAAATGTTATTAGTGTGGTATTATTGTTTTATGTGAAATGATGTTTATTAAGGCTTCCTAATACACGACTGAGTGATACAATGAACAATTACAAAACTGCCAACATAACTAACTCATTATTGTCAATCACGGCTGGCGTCAAGCACGGTTCCGTTCTAAGTCCCTCATCATTGTAATGAAGTATACATGATATTTCAGCTGCATTAATTAAAACATTTAAGAATGTAATACAGCATGAAATTCCCTCATCAACAACTTTAAAATTAGTTAGTCAGTAATATGTTAACCTAGTATTTACCGCAATTATGTTTTTTTCATATATCGCTTAATTCCGGATCTTACTTAAATTTATAAATATGTCATTTAAAATTGGAAATAGTCACTTTAATACCATTATTTGACGATTCATAAATTTGAGGTTCCTTACTATGATGTGTGGTAGCTAGTTTTTCAGTATGGATTTCTACCTACACGTCAATGTGTACACAAGTGAGGTGAGGCTCTCTTTTCCAGTTGAAAGGAATTTTTCCTGACAGCCCAATGGGAATTCGTCGTGACAGTGTCATTTGGGAACTGTGTTTGAAGAAATTCAAGGTTTCTTCTTCGAACCCGTGATATTCAGTTATTACAGTTTGTACACTGTTATGTGTCTACTATATAAACACTGTACAAAAGAATTAATAATTGCAAAATATAAAACATGTCATTGCAATGAATAGAATAAAACGGGTTGGGTTGTCTAATGTATTATTAAACCATGCAGCTAATACTTAAAAGGCACGATTTTCTTTATACGAGAATGTCCAGGAGGTCTTGCATTCAGAAAATATTGTGTAAGTTCCTTTGGCTATAGAATGCACATAGACTGTTTTGAAATACGTGTTGCAAGAGATTAAATAGATTGTTTACAATTGTGGTAACCATAAACAGGTTTCTTTATCGTTTGAATACTGGCCATTGTCGCTTATCCAGGAAAGGTTTAAATAATAACTGATTATTTAATAATGAATGTGGACAATAAATATTGAATTAATCATTGTTGAAAGAAGAAATATTCTATAGAATGATGTCTTGGTAAAACCGACGGTAAATTTGCCAAATACTTCCATGTGGAAAATAAAAGGAAACTAAGTAAGACATGAAGTTAAATTAGAATCTGAAACGAAACGAAATGAGACATTAAGATGAATTAGGAAATCAAACCAAACCAAAGGAAAAAAACAGAAATGAATAATAGTGTGTTGATTAATGTCTCAATATTCATTATCTGCCATTGCGGCTTCAGGTTCATTAAAAACACCCATTACGGACTTTAAAAAGAACTGATTTAACTGTTTCATGAAGACAATATCTCGGTCATTTTGAGACAAACACTTGATTATTTGACAACTATGGGATGTTTTGGTTTTATCTTGACAATGGCGTCACCATCAACTTTTCAACGAACAAGGCAATATTTCCCTTGTCAGTCGCGCTGAAAAATTGAACCGGGTCTGAAATTTAATTTGAGGGTTCCCCTGAGCCTATTCTGGGGTTCCATCCAGAGGAAATCCAGCCGAGATCGCAGTTGCCTACAAATATATTTGTGAAAAAATTATTTTTTTATGAAAGCTTCTAGTGGAATTTTATGATTATTATGATATTATTCAATGAAATGTCATGAAATTTTTATATTTTTTTAAAATCAAATTTTAGAATGTTTTTATCACATTTCATGGCGTTTTATGTTTTTATCATTATCAAATATTATGATTGTTGTTATATAACTGCACACTGACAGTAAATAACTTATCTCCGGTCAATGAAGTAGTGTTCAGTCAGTATTATACGAATAAGATGGTATTAATGGTCTTATCCAATGTTCATAATTTCATATACCCACATAACATTATAATTAACTGAACACTGTCTAGTCGAACGGACGGGACGAAAAAACCGAGGTTCCGTATACACATTGCGTCCACTTAAAATATCCCTTGGCAGTTGGAATTCGATATAGCACGTTGTATGGCGTATGTCCAACTTCATTACCTCAGATTAGGAGCAGAAAGTAGGACGTTAAACCCCATTTCATCTCAATTTATTTCATTTACAAATGGGGTAGAATGCTCTCTCCGTTTTGATAATTCCCTTTCTCACTGCAATGAATGCGACATATGGGAAATGGGATACGGGATCTAACATTTAATACAATTTTTCAAACTTTATAAAAGATAAAACACAATATTACCAGGTATTCTTCAGTTCCTGCCAATGAGAAAAACTCTTCTGAATTTTCAGATAGAAGTCGGCTGGCCCCAAAATCAGATATTTTGTAGACGGATCTAAACAAAAAAAAAATAAAAGACAAATTAAGTTTAAAGATAGGTTAATTTACGATTCAATGATATTTGTTTTTAAATTTGGACGATTATAACTCAGTGAACCGGTCTTGATAAGTTAAAAAAAAAACCTCAACCTATTCTGAAATATATAAGTGTTCTATAAACTCAAATGGATTTATTATGATCCAAATATATAAATTCTTTAATATAAGATCCGTTTGCAACCGTTCACACTTGCTGATTGCAGGTGCTTATTTACTTCCATTTCGAATATATTTAGATGTGTGCCATTATAAAGAGTTTATCCTGGACTTACGTAGGGCCAATATTTTTATGTTTAGCAATCTTGGTAATGAGGGTTTTATCGGGATCAATTACGTGTAACAAATGTATGAAATGAATTTATTGCTGGATTTGGTTGATTCTGTTTCCCTTTTATTTGATGTATGCAATGTGGAAATCTGTTTATCGGTTCCATTGGTACTGGAAGTGATATGAGTTTAAGAGTAACTTGGCACCGAAAGTGACATAAGTTCAATGGTAACGTGGCACCTGTGAAACCCGTCATTCCTGCTTTGCAGGTTTAGTTTCTTATTACCTTTATTGAGATAGACACGATATGTAGCGAATGCAAATACGGCGGCTTATTGTCTCTCATTATATCAATATGTTTTGGCGTCTAAATTTTCTTTACAGAAATCGCTTTTATAATTTTAAGTTCATAAATTTGTGGCTGAATTGCGGGCGATTCTTTTTTTGAGCAGCTTGGTAAATTCGTTGTCTGTTATTACACCGGATATCTCGAATTTTCATAAACCCCAGAAAAGAATTCCCCTCGTGTCTATTTTTAGCTTATTGAAAGAGACAAAGTGTTCTGTCAATAGGCATTTTCCTGTGTTTAAAACCAACCTCAAACGCCCGATAAATGTTTCCTTATAACTATTTCATTAAAGATGGATTATGTAAGATTTAGATAATGTGCTGATAATGATACATATTTGCTTACAATTTTGAATTTTATTAAAAATTGTAAATTAGATTACAATTTAAAAAACTATGACCCACCATTAGTATGCCTAAAAGCATTTGGCGTTTAAATTAAAGGGTATTTTTAGCTGCGAGCTGTTTCATTTCAAAAAAGTAAACGATTGATGAAAAAACCGGAAAACCCACTCGAGCTTGACAAGTTTAAACATTTTTCAAAATTCGGGGTTTCACCGCGGAAATACCAGTTAATGAATGTAAATATTGTTTATTTATTTTTTCAGGTAAATATTTTCTATTTTTATTACTAATATTTAAAGATTTGTAAACAGACGGGAAATCTGTCTTTATTCTTTTTGTCATAAGCAGACTGGCTGGAGCTTAAAGGGGAAGACCAACGATTTTCAGTAAGGTAAGTGTATGGAACCAACTACAACCCTTCCGGTTTTAATAAAAAAAAAAATTTCTCGCTTTATACAAAAACATTGAACCCTTATCATTGGAATCAAATATAAAATTAACCTTTTTTATCAAACAAAGTCAAAGATTTTAATTTCAAAATCAGTGCAAAATACATTTCCACATAACCTCTATATACATGTTTATAAAATGTTTGTACATTCTTTAAACATATTTTGTAAATAATATATTCCTCTTCATTATACCTTTTGTATCCTCGGAAACAGCTGATATAGGTTTCAAACTTGTTGCTCAACCCCATTCGTTTACGAATAAAGTATTGTTTAAATCTAAACCACATAATTAACCGGTAGCTCAAAATATATTCCCCAATTGCCAGATCTTGACTGCACGGAATCAATGTCTTAAATTATGGTGAACTGTATAATAAGAAAATCTAACTTACTTCCCTTCTTGTGTAATATTCCTGAGAATGTTACCAGGTTTAATATCTCGGTGTACACACCCATGTTCACGTAAATGTGCTAAACCACAAGCTGAAAAAACAAGTCATATACTAGTCTTCTTACGATCACGTTCTACAAGACCAATTATATTCGAGCAGCTTAGATTCTACACCCTACATTCTACAGAGGAATAGCTTGCTTCGTACAGCCACATTCTACGAGCACAAGAGGCCCTAAACGACATCTTAATTTGAGGAAAATACTAAGGAGCTATTTTATGCAGTAATATTCAATGGGATTTTGGAGTTTAGTCTTCGTTCAATTTGCGTGTTTCGGTGCACAGTAACTCTATTTCTATTATTTTTAGTTGCATTAAACACAATCTTCATTCTGGTTTTGAAAAAAGTAACTTAACATGATAAATGTTTTACTTTGAAACCGACCGTTTTTTAAATAATACAATGACGGCTAGATACCTTGGTATTTAAAAAATGTAATGTAGGAAACAATATTATGGGATATACATTATATGGAATGGAATGAAATGGAGTTTAACGTCCTACTGTTCTGTTTCAAACTGGACTCATGAAGACGGGCATACGCCATACAGTATGCTATGAGGAAATTTTGGCCCGGAGAGTGGTACTACAGCCTATTCTTATATCGAATTCCAACTGTCAAGGGATCTTTTACGTGCACGTCAATGTGTACACGGAACCTCGGTTTTTCGTCCCATCCGGACGACTAGACAGCTGTCCTTGCCAGGCCCTTCACCATGCATCACTGACAAAGGGAAACCACGCCGGAAAATCTGAATGAATTTCTCGGCCAACGAAGGGATCGAACACTCGCCTACATTATAAGGGTTAACATTAATACATAGTATGTAATATCAATATTGCTATCTTAAGTGGCCAAGAGCGCCATTGAAAACAAAGGCGTGCGTTCCGGGTTCAGTAAAGATCGTAATGGCCATATTGACAGATAAATTTATTGGAGTGGAAATAAACATCCTGCTTGAAAGTATGTTAACATAAATATAATCAAATTGTAAAAACACAGTTTCGTTCCGGGTTTGCAACATAAATTCCCCAGAATTTGTATACTAATTTCCACAGTTTGGGTTTAAAATAAAATATTTCCAAAATGACAAACATCCCCGTTAATTTTCATGATTGCTTTTCCTTATTCCTATAGGCATACTTATAAACAATGTTGAAAATATATAGCAAATTCTTCGTGAATGTCTATTTAGGTTGATATATAGCAATCGGATCATCTTCCAAGGATTTGCTATAATATACCATGGATTTCATCGACACGTGTTGTTACATGTGTTGAATTCGACTGTCGTTTGCCCGTGGGATTGGGTGACCGAATAGTTAACGCGTCCGCGTTGACTCATAAGGTTTGTCATTGAGTCAAATGGCGTGGTTTCGAAACCCGGTTATATCTGAAAATGAGTAGAATTGCCTGTTCAACCTCGTGGGGTTTCCCCGGGTTCTCCGGTCGGTTTCCTCGCAGTGCTGAAGAACCCCAACGAGCAAGCGAACTATTGGAATGAAATTGATCTATATTATAGTCACGAAATGTCATAGGTTGTGTCGATTGGACGTTACCCCCCTCTATCTCTCTCTCTCTCCCTCCCTCTCTCTCTCTCTCTCTCTCATTCTCTCTCTCTCGTTTGCGCGTTAACTTGTGTTTGTTGTTAGTTATGAATTGACGTTATCCATAATTGTCTAAAAGATCAAGGCGTGGGTACTTACTAATATCATGCAATAGTATACGAAATTCAGCGTCTGGTAAACCGTGTATATTCTCAACTTCCTTCAGGTATGAATACAGTGAACCACTAGAACAATATTCCATAACCAGACATGGTAGGTTAGTTGATGACTACAAATAAAATATGAATAAATAGTGAAAAGATAATTGGGTTTTTAACAAGAATGATGCTTCAGTTTAATCCACAAGTACTATAATGGTGCAGTTAAACAGAAACACCGTTTAGGAGGTACTTTAGGTCTAATAATTCTTCAAATAGACCAGTTTTTGCCATTTCAAGTTTACATTGGTTTCTATGGATTTGTCAATATCATCTTTATTTGTCTTAAATAAGAAAAGTAATAATTATTCTGCTATCGCATTCGTACAATCCAGTCTGTTCATCAGGTGTCCTTAATTACATGATAACTACAGTTTTTACATTAAAATACCGCATATTCTTTACATTTGAGATATATACTGAGCGCCATAGAAAAAGCATCACTTAGTTTTTCGTATAACAAAATGATCCTGTAAACATTTCTTATTTATTTTGCTTCTTATTGTGAACAATATTCAAAACCAAAAGTACGACAAAGTTTGTGCTGCACAGCGTGCGTAAGAGCCAGTGGAGGACACAAGCGCTACTGACAATTAACCATCTTTGTCGTACTTTTGGTTTTGACCCCTCTGACAATCATTGTACCGTTGATTACTGATTAAACATCCACAAGTGTACAAATGTGTTGTTATTGACGTGTTCCCATTTGAATATTGCTCACAACAAGAAGCAAAATAAATAAGATATGTTTACAGGATCATTTTGTTATACGAAAACTAAGTGATGTGTTTACTATGGCGCCCAGTATGTAAACGATCTATCTTGCATTGCATTTAAACTGTGCAAACAAAATTTCAAATATCCCCCTTTTCCGTCGAGGTTTTAAATCAAATTTTGTTATCCCCATCCAGTTGACTTTTTCTGGATTGGTCTCCAAGTAGATAAGTTCCTCGATTCCTTTTTTATTCTCGCAAAATAAATTAATTGTTTACGTTTATAGCATGCACGCGTTTTAAATATATAAAATTTAAAATATTTCAAAATCGCGTTTGTGTTTATAAATTGATATCCAATCTAGCAGGCTCCCCAATACATAGTTAACTCACGTCAAATTCCCGCCCGTAAAACTCCACAATATTTGGATGACGTCGGAGTCGCTGTAATGCCGTCACCTCCTTCAGCAATTCTCGACTCCATGATTGGTCTTTGAGAATCTTTAATGCAGTAACTCGATTATTCTCCTGTAAAGGCAAAAGTTTAGAAGAAATTTAATTAAGTATTCCACAAAGAAAACCCTTGTATTTCGCAGTGTATGTTGTTCCGCGTTGTTCCCTATTCTATATAAATTAATAGATTGTATGAACAATGTGAAACAAATTCGTCCTCAAGAAAGAGACGTTTTAAAGATGCGTTGTGTAAAAGAGAGAGAGAGAGAGAAATGTGGTTTAAAGCCCCAATAACACTCTTTTTGTAACTGAAAAATATGTCCCAATCTTCATTCTGGTCAACAAATCGTATTATTTTAGAATATTCCAATTAAATGATGATATAAATTTCATCTTAACACACCTAATTTAAAAAATTGGAAAAATTCAACCAATTGATTTGAAAAGTCTAACGTAAACCTTTTCAAATGTGACTTGGATTTTAACATATTTTCGAACCCTCTGGACAAATAAAATAGGTTGTAATGGATAATTTACACAACAGGTAGGACATTTAAACATCTAGTACTTAGAATAAGGGTATTATTTATTTTCTGGAGGTACCAAGCCAGCAAGAATGTTATTGTCCCTTTAACGTCCACTCGACACAAACTAGGTCATTTAGGGACTAACATAATAAGGTTTTAATTTTATTTCAATAATTCGCTTGTGCGTAGGGGTCTTTAACAGTGGGAGGAAACCAGAGTACCCGGAGAAAACCCACGAGGTTGGGCAGGCGATCCTACTCCTTGTCATTATGTAAGAACCCAATTTACCTATTCAAGGCAGTTTATTTTGACACGAAACGTTAAATAAACTATTATTTACATTATAATAAACTATCAAAATCAAAATCAGATGTCCGAGATTTAAATGGATTCGGACATCGGCATGATTTAAAACGCATTTTGATTAGCAATAATCGTAAACATGTTATGGTAATCCATATAAGTTAATCTAGAATATAATATTATGATGCAAAGATATGATTTTTATAAGGGGAGATAACCTACTGCGCCTACCTTGTTATAACCTTTATATACATCACAGGAAGAACCGGTGCCAATGCGCTCTTTGTAAAAATGACCCGTAGTTGAGCGAATAGATGATAATACATTTTGTACCGTGAGCATCATCAGGCCGTATATTAAGCCATTTTTAATTTCCTTAAATGCCAACATCAATTATCAGCAGCATAGACCCACTCTGTGCCTTTTATATGTTGGCGGACATGTTGTGCCTAAAATAATAATATTCATTATAGAATTTAAAAATCATTCATGTCAAAGATTTATAAACTATATTAGAAGTACATTTTTGTCTGATTAAACTTCACTTCAAAATTCTACAAAAGTCCAGTAAAGGCAAAAACTTTCATTAAAAATGATAAAGTCTCACGAACGCATGGAATCAAAACAATGGAACTGACCAAAAAGTATACTTCATAACTAAAAGACGTTGACATGGCAAACACCATCATTGTTAATGTACAACCTACAATGGTTTAGAATCTCCACATACCTAAGTATGATATACAAAAAAGTTATTATACATTCAAATTTTCGTTGTGTTGATCATATAAAGTTGGGATTTTGTCAATCTGTGTGGCATATTCCACAGGACCTCCGTTTTATATACTTAGATTTTATAATTCTTGGAACCAGAGGTGTTATATTCTCACTCGTTCGTGTTTAATTTGCTGATTATGGTGTGTAATGTATTTATTTTTAGATAATGAAGCTTGGGGAATATCATATTTTAATTGACGGTCGGAAACAGAAAACAGCAGAAATTTATCAAGGAAATCGTTAGTTACATATTGCCCAGTTATATAATAGGAATTCCCAATTCTGAAAGTAGAACTTGGGATTAAAGGTTTTATTATAATCCTTGTATCTAAACATGTCAGCATAATGATTAAATATTGATCCTGAAACCACTCACAAAGCACGTTTTATGAAAATAAAATATTTGTTAGAAAATGATTCAGATTTATCAAGTCTTATTTGAAATTTATATTGGTTTCTTCTGATTTCACACCACAATAATTAAAGCCCCCCGGGTGTGCGTATGTACGTTAGAAATAAATATGTAAAATATTAAAGATGGGTTCCCAGCAAAGTATTTATCGGGTGGTTATTGTGGTATATATGGAAAGTAGACATATACAATCTTACTAGAAAAATACTGGATTCCCCGAAAAACACTAATCAACAGTCCCACGATTAGGGCTATCCCCACGCGTGACGTCGAAGGCTGCACGAGTACATTGATTGCTTTGTGTACATGTTGATAAACTCTATAAAGAGTTGGATGTACAACGCTTTCTGAGATAAAAATCACGGAAAAAGACGCTAGGCAGTGGATAATCCGAGAATTTAATTAGGATTCGATATTTGTAATAAATAGTCACCGATTACAGACAACATCGTCTTCTCACCCGTCTCCGCCCGCGCTTGCCATAGGGACGGACAGTGTCGGCCAGGGCCCGCCTGTCCACCATTCATACGCAATGGTTGTCATATTGTAGGTGGGAACCAGTAGTTTTCATTCTAGTGCCACCAAGGACGCAGTTTTGGATGGATCAACGCCGTGATGAGATTAAGGCGGTAACTTATGGAGACGTACACAACTAGTAAAAAGTAAAGCAAGCCCAATAAATTTCATACCTGTAAGCTGTAGAATTACAAACATCAGACCAAATAAATCCACGTGAAATGAAATGAAATGGGGTTTAACTTCCTACTATTGTGCCCCGAATTGGGCTAATGAAGACGGGCAGCGGCACTACGGTCTACTCTTATATCGACTTCCAACGGTCAATGGGTCTTTTGCGTGCACGCAAATTTATACCATTTATACCGGAACGAATAGATAACAGTCCTTGCCAGGCCCTCTGTCCTGCATTACTGACAAGGAGAAGCCACACTGGGAAATCTGGATCAACTTTCTCGAATACCCAACTTTATAGTGAGCCAACGCCTTGCCCACTTACCCATACTGTTACCCCGACCCCCCACACCCACCCACGTTCCTTGCAGTATATCATCAAAACACATGCTGTGGCTGTACTTGCGGCTGTTTTATTCAATAAAAATATCTTCAAAATGTAAAAATCCAACCCTTCAGCACAATAATAAATAGACGTCTTGTGTTTTCGTTCAAAGATAATTATCATCGTTTTCAAACCGGAATTACTGAATATGTAACAATAGTATTGACGTTTCATTCATTTACATTTGGGGAATCCCCCAAATTGGTAACCACGAGCAATCCTTTTACCGGTTATAAGTACTTCTGGGAATATGTCAGATGTTAGCCATTATCTACAACTGAACTAACGTCAAGCCAATCCTCCACGAAAGTCAACAGGACCTTAGCAGAGGAAAAACGTGATGAAGTGCGTTTTGTGCCATGGTCATAAAACCATTGAAAATTGAGTCAAAAATTGAAACTAGAATTGTTTTAAATAGTTGTCCGAACAAAATAATTTTAATAACATTTTGGTTGTGCGTGGTCTTAAACTCAATATTTAAGCTTATATCTGACTTATGGCTTTAAACCTATACGTATATAAAACAGGTAATGATACAAAACCAAATATGGAGGAAAACAAAACTGACGAAACAAACACAAACAGTGTAAAAGGAGATCGCCATGTTGGTTATATCCCGACTGCTACGGCGACGGAAAATGGTCCCACAGCGCGTTAAGATCGTCATTAGCGTGGTAAACGCGTGTTGAAACGCCAGATATCGCGATGGGCTCTACATGGTCGCCATTGATCGCCGAGTTAGGGCGTTTGTTTTGAGTATGTTCAAAAAAAACGCCAAGGTTCTGCGATCTGACTTGGAAAGCTGTGAGAAGGCAACTTTTTTCAAGTTTGTAATTTTTGAGGACATTTTCTCGCGTTGTGTTCACGTTTGTCGGCGATCTTGTGCATTTTCTGGTCGCCGTATGGTCGCAGCAGCACAGTAAGAACTCCGACGGTGGCTTTGTGATATAGCTCCGTTAGTACTGAGGTGACATATAGTACCTTTTTTTATTTCCATTTAATCGGCATTCCTGTCCTTCACCGCCTTCTGAACTATGGACCAATGCAATCTTACATCTATATTGTCCAGTAAATGATCTGAACAGTGGACATTGTTGTAGACGATATCATCCCGGTGGAAACTGGTGTCAAATGAAAGTAATTCACATACATTGAGTTAATGTGAAATACCCGTCATCTGATGCCTAGTTATTTAAACTATGCAAATTTAAGCTTTGGGTGTTACATACCGGTAATGGTTGTTGCCTGGAGCTTGGCGTGGTATGAATGTTATTCATTTATCACCTTGACGGATGGTGTGTCCTAGAATAGAAGTTATGAAATAATAAATACCATAAATATCAAGGCGGTACAGAAAAAAACATGACTATAGCTATTCGCCCGTAAATTGAAGCAGTGCAGTAGCAATTGGCTCTAATTGTCTGGCTTCTCAGGGGTTTGGCAATACCGGAATTTATGTTGCTATAGAACGTTTCCACATGAGTTTTCACAGAAACTGTTATTCTACGAAATAAATGTATAACGTGTATTCCTAGCTACAACAATATGTAATCACGCGAGCTTGAGGAGAGTCTTTGCTTATCGCAGAAATAAACAGATGTTTATAGTTTCCAGAGATAATATTATTTTCTGTTTTGTATTTGAATGGCATTTAGTAATTGAACATTTTCATTGATACACAATTACTGAGTTTGATACTTTTCGACGAGGATACTCGTTTTATGCATTAGGTTCTATAAAAGACCCGTTTACCCTAATAAAGAGCCACTTCTTAAGAAAAGAAGAGAAAAAAAAGTTGAATTAAAACTTTTGTAAACATTAATTACAGTATACTGAATATTGATTACGTAATTGTCAATCATGTCTCTAATTAGTCAACGATATCGATTTACCAGTATGAATAAGTGGTGATATCACACTGTATGATATATCAGGCCCAAAATGTATTGTATTGCATATGTAATGTTTTATTTCGAGAAGTTATGAACGAAGTTATAGTTCAATGGTTCGATTTTGTATCGATAGATTACGCGGAAGCTGATCTGTTCTAACAATTTTAATTCAAGATTTTACTTATACAGCCGAACACGTACTTAATCGATTATATCTCAATACTAATTTATCCTATTCAATCTAATGACGTAAAAGTTTTAAAATTTGACCAAATTTTAGGCAATATCTATTTCAACGTTTCCTTTTTATTTTTACAATATGGAGTTTTGTCAATCTCAATAAAACACGGATCCTATTGTTTCATTTTCATAGTTCAAAACTTAGTTTTACTTGTCTTTACAACACTAAGATTCGGAAGAGTTGTTATCATTGACATGTTCTGGATGGTCCGAGGGTTTAGCTAATGAAACGGCCTGTTAAGGTGCATGAGTTTTTGGCCCTTTGATGCCCGAAACTGTGAGTAAACTGCCAGAAACGTCATCGATCTATACTGTTTGCTATGCTGGTCCCAAAATGTCCTAGTTTGTGTCGAGTGGACGTTAAACCCCATTTCTCCCTCTCTTTCTGTTTGCTATGACCGCCACCATTTTGTTTTTCACGCAAATTTAACGCCATCAATCATTCGAGTGCTAGACCGTACATTATCTACCGTTGGTATTTTGATTTGGTTTTCTTAAAATAGCATTATGCAAGAGCAAAATCTGCTTATTACAGGTCTTTCTTTAGGCCTGAGATGTTATCTAAATAATCAATTAGACATTAATTAACATATCCAGACCATAATAAACTCTTAAAGTCAAGGCTAGCCTTCGATGTTGGCGGATTGAATTCCTATATGCCGCTTAATGGCCGTTGATAATTAAATCAATCAAGTGGATAATCGAGACTATGCTGTTTATATTAATGATTTGAGTAATGATGACCGAGGCTATGTGAATATTTCAAACGCTTTTTTCTCGGCTAATAGAGGACCAATTTTACCTTTACACTATCTAGTTTTTAACTATTTTAGTGAGAACTGCCATCTCTTTATCTTATCTCCCATAATGTAACTTTAATTAAATGTTAAATAATTAAGTCGAGATTAATATGCCGATATTCTGAATGGTTACTTTGAAACCGTGATATAAATATCTGACCTTGACCCAATGAACACGTTAAGTAGGTTAGGCCGACTGTAATAATTAATTGTAACGCTGATTGTTACTCGATCAGCATGTATTGTTCCTGGTAAAGATGAAACGAAACAAAAAACTTACCGATACGTGTAGGATGACGTCAATATCATCAGCTTTGTATATAGTAACATTGTCTAAACAGACTTTCTCCCCCATTCATAAGGATGTTGCTTTGTTCTCTCCACTAAAAAATAGACAAGACATTGATGGCGTGCCCTTTGTTCAAAAGAAAACCCCAGCTATATTCAAATTAGGTTTCAGCAAAGATACAGGGGAATTCCCAAGTGAATCTAGATTTTGAATGTGTGCCTGTTTCACTATGACTGTTTCACTATGTTAATGGAAATGTATGACTATACTATGTATAAATGTATATGTATGCATGCTGTCCATAATGGACGTTTTGATGCAATAAACTTATAATGTCTTATGTCTAATGTCCATGTTCCATGATCAAATGGACGCCCTATGGTTATTGGAAACGTATGTCAGCTAGTCCAAATTCCGAACGTTTACTTAGACGAAAATATCAGTCAAATAGCTCTTGGAATGGCTACAGATGCAAGGAAATGACGGATAATTTTCTTGGGACCCCCCCCCCCCAACCTCCCTTTCAAAATTCCTAGATCCCCCCCTGTGTAACATGGTATCAATAATGCCCAATCATTCAGATATGTCTTATGGTGGTTACTTGTCTTTATTTCATTTGATTCTAAAATGACTAATGTTCTTTAAGTAGATTTACACCTTGATTGTTTAACCTCTGCTTCGACAAAAGTGATATCACAGACAAATTTATTTGCTTCGTGTGTTCCTGTTTTATATCTATTCCATATAAGGCTCTGATGATTTCAGCATTACGTTTATCACGATATCGGTACTATTAAAGTATTAAAGAACCTTATGTCATGGACTTAATTAACACTTGCTATTTTTAGATTGATTAGTACATTACTAGAAAAAGTTTTAAAAATGACACGATTCAACACTGGGTGACACACTATTATGACTATGTCTCACGTGGAGAATTGCAAATAATGTATTCCGAGAATTGTCAATATATGCCCATAAAAGAATACCAAAAGGAAAACAGAATCGGCAATCAAACATAATTTGAAGTGATAAAACTAATAAATTCCATAGTGTCGGTTTAAAGTAATTTATAGTGGTAAGTGTGTCACTATGTTTGATAAATAGTAATGTATAGTAACAAGTGTGTCACTAAGTAATTAAATATAAGGCGTATTTGGTAATTCCATAAGTGTATTTAAGCGTAGTATAATATTTACATGTTTGTGTTACTCAGAGTACAAAATTATAACTTAATTTGGATTCAACCGTCAAATGAGTTCCGCGCAAAAAGCTATTATGTAGTGAGTGCACTCCAGATAAGATTACAACAATAACCTAAAGACAACAATAACCTAAAGAATAAATAAGTAGCTAAATCAGATATCGGGCTTTTTGGAAAACCCAAAAGCCTGGTTTAATTAGTGGCTGATGTATAGGACACCCGGTGGATGCTTTATAGTATCTATGCATAATACTAAGACCTAGATGCAAATATTATGTGGAGTGTGTAAAATATGCAGCTAGTATTTTAGTCGCTGTAAAACCGAGATTAATGGCAATTGATGTCTGCTTCCTATCAAAGTTATATCGCATGCAGCAAAGGGTACACATTTGAGAAATGCTGACATTTTAAACATATTGATTTCTACAGGCAACCAAACACCTGGAGCGTGATTTATATTGTATGGTATTTCTAAAATAACATTAACGAAATATATCACACAATTCCATTACTAACAGCCTCACTTTCACTTTCTTTCCAGACACATGCAGTGATATATTAATTATTAGACCCCTCATGCACGTAGAGGGGATACCTTACACCGCCACCTCAACCCCGTCCGAGTTTATTTGTTTAAAAGTGTATGACCTCATTACATATTTCCATAAAAGTTAACCTTTGTTTACAAGTACATGTATCTTGCACACACAGAGATACGCTACTGTACATATATTATAATTAGTCTACATATGATGTAGCGTCTACCGTAGTAAACTAAGTAAAACCCGACACATACTCAGCTGTATATTCTGCAGTGGTTTTTCCACAAAATATGCTTGACAAAATAAAATAACGACTTACCTCTACGGGGTTTTTGAGAAATATGACTGGAAATTTCAATAAATCAATGGCCTTGATTTCTAAAAATAGAATTCTGTTCTTTCCATATTTGAATATGACAGGAAATTCTATTTATAGTAATGGATCTCCCCGATTGTAAACCGTGATACGGGTTAGTGATACGGTTCGATCGATTTCTTAAGGTTAGGGCTAAACTAAACCTGGACCTAACCTAACCCTTCCCATTCGCAAGCCCTAACCCTTCCCAATTATCAATAGTACCCCGTGATCTCGTCAACAATCACGTGCCCTGAACTTATTTATATCTAGCTCACCGACCTTGACGAAATAATAGGCTACCCATGTTTTAAAAAAATAAATATGGTAAAGTTTTGAGAGGGATTTGAAGCAATTTTTCGAAAGATTAATTAATTTGGACATTTTAGTCCAAATATATCATGAAATCACATAGTTTATACGCGGGAAAGTATCCTTAATAATATTCATTATAATAATTACAATGCAGATTCTTCATTAATCATAGCCTAGTCATATTGTACAATTTTAATTTATTACTTATGCATAAATTTGGTTTGGTATAAATTGCGGGAAGCTGTAGTAGCTTGATTGAAATGGAAACGGGCGTAACTTAGGACGCTGGGCATTATCACACGATAAGTTTAGTAAAGTACCTTATATTATATTATCATATATATATAATATTATTGATGTTCCTCCATTTTTTTTTATAATAAACCAGATGTAATCACAATCAGTTTTATTAGTATCCTTAAGTACTACATATATCATGTGTCGGTTAGTAGAAGATCCTTTCTTCGTCTTTTTTCTTTTCGTAGGACTTGTTCAGTAAAATTGGATAGAACTAACAGGAAAATATTTAAAAATCAAAGCCTGCAAGGCGATGAATTGATAAGCATTGACGTAAACGGACACCTCGCTAGACCACATATATTCCCACATTAATGTATTTATACACATATGAAAAAATATCAGCAATTATTAAATAAAATCCATAACTACGTTCAAATGTCTGTATATATAAAACAAATCTCTAAGAAGATTATAAACATTTCTTTAAGTGGCATTTAGTAATTGAACAGTAACACAATAACTCTATTTATGGATTAACACTTATTGGTTTTTTAACGTTTCGACGATTATACTCTCGTCTTTATCAAGCAAGTCATGTTCCTTGATAAAGACGAGAGTATCATCGTCGAAACGTTGCATGCTAATAAACCAGTAATTGTTAATCCATAAATAAGATTATAAACAATTTACAATTAAGCATAGAAATTTGTTTTGTCCGCAAGTTTGTCTTTAAGTAAAGGCTGATTCACAAACGACAAAATAATAATAGGTATAAGCGAATATAATTCACAAACTAAATATAAATCACTTTATACATTCATATTATATTAATATATGCCTTAAGAACTATTTTCGCCTATTTCACGGTTTGAAAACGTGTAGCCATATTATGTCCTTTAATGTAAGACTACATGTGGCTGGTTAGATGTTGAAAGTCCGTGAGCCAAAAACTCTCCAACATGCAACGTGTGAAGCATACTCTCTTCCGCTACATACTTTAATATCCTCCTAATGTCGTCTTTGAATTCCACTTCGCGTTGTGTATTTTCTTATTACTATCTCGATAGTTAAGACCTATGTCTTACCAGAAATAACAATGTAACAGTTCAGTTCTACATGTTTATATCAAGCTTGAATGGTACATATTTACAAATATTTACAATGCATAATAGATCACAATGAAATAAAACTAAGTACGAACAATCCGAACCATTAGTCAAAATTCAAAGTACAATAAAAACGGTCGAGGCAAAATAGTGTAATCAGCAAATGGACTGTTCACCATGTACAAAGTACAAGACAAACAGTGGTAACAGGTGTCTAGAAGAGTAAGCTTACGCTGTCTGGCGCAGCATACTTAAAATTAACATCTTTCATGAAGACTCATGAAACCGCCACATGGTTATCTATGTTTATCCTGTCTGAGAATTCAGCGACATAGCAAATTAAAGTGTCCGAAATCTAATAAAATACTAATTTTACGGACTGGGATAGCAATAAAACGCTTTTGAGGCCGTCAGAACTTTCTTGGGGTCCATAAAATGTCAGCCCCGCTTCTTCGCTTCTCTAAGAAAACCAGTGCCAATGTCTGCAAACCTGAAATTTTTTCGGGCATTTTTAGTTTTGTTTCCGGAACCTACATCTCGCCCGGGCTGTATGATAGCCTATACAATTGCGATGCAGTGCCAGTTTACGCATTAAGAAAACTTGCCGCTTTTAGAAAGAATTTCTCAAAATTGCGCCGTTCGAAGGGTGTGTACAATTTCAGATAAACTTGAAAGAAAAACAACTTCAAACTTTGTAAGATAAAACATTCTTCAAAGGCGTCGTCATGGTAATCCCCGAACTTGAAAGTAGTTCTAATGGTGGACTTCCGTCATACAGTCGAGGTTAGATATAGGATACTGGAATCTGCTGAGGTTTGCCGAGTGCTGAGTTGACTCTATATTAAAACATTTTGTCTGGATCCACTCTACTTTGTACGACATTTTTCGGGCATCGATTATTATTTGTGAATGCAGCTGCTACAGTCTGATTGGGTGGTTGGAATTCAGAGTGGGATTTCGGTTACAAAACCAGTAGATACTTTTGGAGTTGGGCATAATACAATCGTGGTCCAATTTATCGCTTTGTTTTAAAGGTAAAGTATTTGTAACGCAGTCAGCTACTGGTTGTTAATGGGACTATTGACCAATCATAATTTAGAACAAAATGTTTGCTCTTTACAGCAGTGAGTAGTGGGATTAGCTCTAATCAAACGAAACACTGCGCGGATTATGACTTTGAAGTTGCTTTGTTCACGGGCTTAAATAGCTGGAATGGTAAGCTCCGATTTTTTCTCTTCCGCCTCTCGAGTTTGTAAACCCGAAATCTTTTCGGCCATTTCGGGTTCTGTCTCCTTAATATCATCGAACCCGTTCGCCTATGTCCAAAGACCGTTTCCAGAAACCCAGATGATCATCTATATGGAACTCATATGGTATCTGTCCGGAACCCAGTGACGTCTGATGCAATTAGTAAATTTCATGTCACGTGTATTTTACACAATAAATTGCGCTTGACTCCATGAACGTTACATCAGTAATTTTCAAAATAATGACTTGGATTTATACATCTTTAATGTGTCAACATTCATTCATTTGAGTACCTGGGATGTGGGATGTGACTTCTTTACAATGTAAGAATCTAATATTTAATTACAGATACAATATACTATTACGTCCTGGAGATCTGAACACGAACATAGCCAGTAACAATAAAACACTGAACGACATATAAATCAAAAGACAGTGGTATATCTTACGAAGAACACCTTCCCAGTTTCAATCGATTATGTTCGCTAATAATGGATGGCCGAATATAGTTAGTGTGTGTGCGCTGCATCATAAAGTCTGTCATTGAATCAACAGGCGCAAAGGCGTTTTATAGCTGTCTCCTCGCGAAAAAAATCAAAGAAATTGGAAAAATAAAACGGGAGAAAAATGCTAAAACCGATGAGAAAAATGAAAATGTACCCTAGTTAGGGGGCTCTGATTCTATTTTTACTTTCTGAAATGAATGAAACAACAGATTAATAGATTCTTAACATTATGGAAATGACAATCCTACTGTGAAATCTAATTAGGAAACCATCAGTGAAAATAAGTCATCATAGCGCACTTGGCTGAAAATGTCAGCGGGTCCCAGTGAAAAACAGGCATATTGTGGTCATTGTTCGCCAGTTCGCCACACACACAAATACAGCAATGTTTTATGTCAGCGTGGTTGATAAATATATATAATAACTGATTCAACAAATTAGGGCTGTCAGAAACCTAAAAATAGCAAGTGTTAAGTCCATGACATAAGGATTTTTAATACTTTAATAGTACCGATATCGTGATAAAGGTAACGCTGAAATCATCAGAACCTTATATGGAATAGATATAAAACAGGAAGACACAAAGCAAATAAATTTGTCTGCGATATCACTTTTGTCGAAGCAGAGGTTAAACAATCAAGGTGTAAATCTACTTAAAGAACATTAGTCATTTTAGAATCAAATGAAATAAAGACAAGTAACCACCATAAGTCATATCTGAATGATTGGGCATTATTGATACCATGTTACACAGGGGCGGATCCAGTAGACGTGGTACAAGGGTTAATCAGTGAACTGGATGTATGAGATGTGTTGTTGACGTTTGGGAAAGTAGGTCGAGGGGAAATGTGTAGGGAGTGATAGTTAGATGTATTATGAATGGTTAGAGTGGCTGTGGTGTTACGGTGAAATACTATGCCGCTACCGTAACACCACAGCTTTATGATTTGTTAGACAGGAGTGATTTAATGGGCGTCAACAACTGGGTTTCTGATTTTAATGTTGTCTTTTCCCACCGGCACTGGCCGTACGCCAGCAACTGAAAATAGCTGACGAAACAGCTAGGGCGTCGATTGTTAGTTCGCGTACAACTTGAAAAACCGAATGTCGTACGCCATTGTGAAACTGAAAGTAGCTGACGAAGACAGTTAGGGCGCCGATTGTTAGTTCGCGTACAACTTGAAAAAACCGAATGTCAGTATGGTATTTCTGACATAATTGGTTATCGGTGACCTGAAAGCTGGTAATCTCGACTCAAAGCGAGTAATCTCGACTCAAAAGTATAGTGTATAACCTACTTACTGTCTACAGTCGTCGCTAGTCTTCCTATAGGCTAGTTCCTTCATGATTGTTTGTGGACGATTTACTACTCAGTAAGAAAGCCTGTGCCCAAAAAGAGTTCTCGTCTGTTATTATTAGTATAATGACTTCCTCATGTTCGGCAGGTTCGTTTGTTTTTAAAAACACTGTTTTTCGTTCCAAAAAATAGAAAAGTAATTATTTTTTACAAGATGATCATGGTTTTTCACCGAGACTACATATATTTCTCTCGGTGTAAGGATATTATCGCTTATGAATAAGTTCATACACTGTTGAGAAAATAGTCCCATTGGTTTGCTTAGCGGCAAATGGAGCGGGAATAAACTCTGTACTGAAAATTTTTTGCGTGATCTATTTAAACTGTCTTCACACACTCGATTTATAATTAGCGATACACAGGTACAGTGGCAAGTGTTATGCTTCTCAGTCTAATACCTCAAAAGTACCTCCGCGCGAAAACCCAGATTTTGGTACATGCAAAAGAAAAAGAAATAGTGCCCGTGCGCGTGCCAGTAATAGGAAAACTAAGAGTTCGCGCATAAAAATGCACGAACGTACCAGGCGCGATGTCATCTAGGAATTTTGAAAAGGGGGGGGGCGCAAAATGAGGGCACTGACTGCAGAAACGGGGCACGCCGCTGAAAGGGAGGTTGGGGGGGATCCCCCAAGAAAATTATCCGTCATTTCCTTGCATCTGTAGCCATTCCAAGAGCTATTTGACTGATATTTTCGTCTAAGTAAACGTTCGGAACGGACATATTTGGGTGTGAGTAAAAAAGGGCACTGTCGACAATTAGGAAAGGCGGGGGGGGGGGCCTCGCGCTTCCCATTGAATCCACCTCTCTTACAATACCCAATACAATATTTATCCATTCTGCTCTGACAATACATGAATTGTAGTTATTGCATTTGGTAAGTTTGTCACGGTTTTGAATGTATAATTAGCCCACAAAATTTTACAATGATAAGTTATGAATTTCAGATAAACCTTCCAATCATATTTTATTAACTATGTATTTCCGTTAGATTTCCACCACTTTTCCTGAAAAGGCTGGCAGACTGCCTAATCAGTAACATTAAAAAGGATAGGTCTAGAATTAATAAATCTGCAACGAGTTACTAGTCACGCATATTCCTGAAGCAATGGCGCGAGAAATCCCATTAGTTCTAATCAAACGGAACACTGAGAGGAGTATGCTAGTTACGATGATTCAGTATATAATAATCATTGTTTCGGAGGAGACGGTGGCTAAGTGGGTAAGAGGCTGTCTTGCTAGCCTGAAGCATACTCTCTTCCGCTACATACTTTAATATCCTCCTAATGTCGTCTTTGAATTCCACTTCGCGTTGTGTATTTTCTTATTACTATCTCGATAGTTAAGACATATGTCTTACCAGAAATAAGAATGTAACAGTTCAGTTCTACATGTTTACGTCAAGCTTGAATGGTACATATTTACAAATATTTACAATGCATAATAGATCACAATAAAATAAAACCAAGTACGAACAATCCGAACCATTAGTCAAAATTCGAAGTCCAATAAAAACGGTCAAGGCAAAATAGTGTAATCAGCAAATGGTCTGTTCACCGTGTACAAAGTACAAGACAAACAGTGGTAACGGGTGTCTAGAAGAGAAAGCTTACGCTGTCTGGCGCAGCATACTTAATATTAACATCTTTCATGAAGACTCATGAAACAGCCACATGGTTATCTATGTTTATCCTCTCTGAGAATTCAGCGACATGCGTACGAGACAGCGGGGCAGCTGCCCCCTAACTTTCGGGCAGGCTGACTTTTCGGACAGACGAGTAAAGTGAAAACAAAATCATTTTTCATCTACTTAGCAAATGAAAGTGTCCGAAATCTACTAAAATACTAATTTTACGGACTGGAATAGCAGTAAAACGCTTTTGAGGCCGTCAAAACTTTCTTGGGGTCAATAAAAAGTCAGTCCCGCTTCTTCGCTTCTCCAAGAAAACCAGCGCCACTGTCTGTAAACCTGAAATTTTTCAGGCATTTCTAGTTTTGTTTCCGGAACCTACATCTCGCCCGGCTGTATGACAGCCTATACAATTGCGATGCAGTGCCAGTTTACTTATTAGGAAAACTTGCCGCTTTTAGAAAGAATTTCTCAAAATTGCGCCGTTCGAAGGGTGTGTACAATTTTCAGTGAATCTTGTCCTTGTCTACAGAAAATCAGATAAACTTGAAAGAAAAACTGCTTCAAACTTTGAAAACTTTGTAAGATAAAACATCCTTCAAAGGCGTCGTCATGGTAATCCGCGAACTTGAAAGTAGTTCTAATGGTGGACATCGTCATACAGCCGAGGTTAGATGTAGGATACTGGAATCTGCTGAGGTTTGACGAGTGCTGAGTTGACTCTAGATTAAAACATTTTGTCTGGATCCACTCTACTTTGTACGACATTTTTCGGGCATCAATTATTATTTGTAAATGCAGCTGCTACAGTCTGATTGGGTGGTTGGAATTCAGAGTGGGATTTCGGTTACAAAAACCATTAGACACTTTTGGAGTTGCTTTCACGGGCTAGAATAGCAGAGAAAGGATTTACGGTGGTTAAATTTTCACGTTTAATCTGAGTCACGTTGGACTGTGATTTAAGGTATTAAAATGGATGAAAGTATGTTCGTTTCCAATCAGTATTGTTTACATTTTATTCGATTTGATATCTTCGTTTGTCACGCAATTAGTTTTAGTGCAATATTCTGCTATGCACTGCTTAATTGGGCATAATACAATCGTGGTCCAATTTAATTTCACTTATCGATATATCGATGATGTTCTATCACTGAACAATCCAAAATTTAGTGATTATTTAGAATTCATATATCCTGATGAGCTCGAAATCAAAAACACTACTGACAGTGACAATCACGCTTCCTACTTGGATCTGCGTCTCGATTTTGACAATTGCCATGAACTTAGTGTTAAATTGTACGATAAACGTGATGTCTTTGACTTTCCGATGATCGTGAACTTTCCATATCACCAGTTTATGGAGTGTTTGTGTCTCAGCTAATACGTTACACGAGAGCTTGTTCCTTTTATTCTGATTTTTTAGATAGATCGAGGCATTTGTCATCTAGGCTTCAACTGCAGGGATACTTGCGCACTAAACTCATTAAAACCTTTAAAAAGTTTTATGGACGTCATATTGACTTGATTGGTAAATATAACATGTCTCTCTCGGCTATTATTCAAGATATATTTTATTGACTCGTAAAGTATTAGAGACTTTTGGCAAGCGTAAATTGCGAGTGCGTAGCGCGTATCCGTATGAATTTTGTGTGTGACGTCATCAATATGTGTGTATTTCTCATACGTGATACGGCACACGGATACGGCAGCCCGTATCAACAAGCTTTCATACGGAGATCATAGCGTTTTTATGAATCTATGTGTATCTTAGAACACGGAGGTGTATATTTGACGTGAATTTTATCATACTAAAGACTGGAAATTAATCATTATTTTTGATGATTTTTTCTCGGATTTGATCTACGCGCTAGCTTTAGGTTAAAATGGGAACTTGCAAATCTGTAAATGATGTAATTCTATGGTAAAGGATAGTCAATGATAAATTAGTGAAACCAAAAATTGCCGTCGAGTCAAAGTCAAAGATATTTTTTTAAATAAGATACGACATCATTTTTTTTTAATAGCTTAGCGACTGTCGAATGAATTCACGCACTCCGAGAAATTGTAGGCAAGGCACTTAACTAGTACTGTTGATGATCTTGGTAGATAACCGCCATCATGCTGTACATAACTAAGCTCAGCCCAGTGACGCATACGTCCGCAACGCAAGAATCTGTAGTTTTGTGTGTTCGTCACACACACAAATGCAGTGATTTATGTCAACGTGGCTGATAAATATATAAAAATTATAATAACCGATTCAACAAATTTTTAGGGCTGTCTGAAACCTGAATCTGTGAATAATTAATACAGACTTACCTCCCTTTGCAGTCCTACTCCCAAACTTGCTAGTAATAAATACGAGTAACTTTTTGTTATCGATTACATTCACTATACTAGGTTTATCAATGAGGATACTCTTATCGCACAGGCACTTGAAGTTATTAAAATAAAACTTCTTGCAGTAGTTAGAAGTTTTATTGTAATCCCTTAAAGTGCCCGTGTCGTATCGTTATGAAACAGTGATACATGCGTGTGTGTGAAATGGATTTATTTAACGTCCGCTTCCAGGCGCGGATCCAGTGGGGGGCGCATCCGGCGCACGCCCCCTCTATTTTTTGAGGTGTCGAACCATGTTTAGCTCCATATATTCTCGCGAGAAAGGAGAACGAAAATAGTTTAGGTTGGAAATCGTAATTTACAGTACTAGTACGAAATTCGTCCCGGTGGGCATTTTTTACACTCAAAAATCACAGTTCCGGGCTTCGCACTTCCAAGCTGGTGCAGCACGCCCCCTCTTTCTGAAAATCCTGGATCCGAAGTGATATCGCAGACAATACATCCAATATTCAAAGACACAGCGTTTTTAATTGTTGTTTTTAATATGTGTTCTAGTTTGTCCTTCTCTTTTGACTAATCATATCAAATAATTGATAGTTTTCTTAGGTTTGGGTCTGTCTATGATGTGCCTATGAATTGAATTGAATCGGGCTGGTCTCACGTGTTATACCGATCATGCTTCACAGTATCAACTGAAAGGCATTTTGCTAATTTAAGATTAAATTTTAGCATGCTGTGCTGACGGTGGAAAGTTTTTATATCATAAATCTGGCTTTGTCTGTATTGACGTTAAATATAAACAATGACAAATTCATCACATAAATCAACATATAAAATCCAATGAAATGGACAATTTAATGTTTGTCCAAAATCAAATAGAGACCTAAACTAAACTAAATAATAATTACAAAGAAATGTTTTATTATTATGTAATGAATTATCTTCTTTTCTTTACTAAATTACTATTACATTACGACTACTAATAGGCTTTCAGATCCATTTCTATATAGGGTGGTATTTGTTAATATTATATTATTACTTCGTCATATTCGGTCGTGGTAAAATAGTATAATTGATTTCAATAATTAGGTGCGCGGAAGACGTTTGAAAGTAGAAAGAAACCGAGCTGTGCTGAATAAATATGGCTTTGCAAACAAATCAAACACAGAATATATTTTTTAATCTACGATTTATTGTTATTTAATTTTTACATTATGAGTAGAAGCTGAGACAATAAAATGCACAATACAAATTTGTTAGTCATATTTGAACGACACAAATAAAACGAGAAATAGATGATAGAAATGGTTAAATGGTAGTGTACACATTGTGTCAATGGTCTCTTAAAAGAATATATGACCAGCTCGCGGTTGCATCTAGGATTGGTAGTAATATGCATCCAAAATATATCAAATATTAACGCACTTTTTACGATTTCAAAGCTTTGTTAAAATAATTTATTTAATTATAGGAACGATTTTTTGCTGGCATACCATCTCAGAACCCTAGCGACCAGTTTTCCTAGATTATAGATATCGTCTGATTGGGCTGTACAGGCTTGATCAGGTGACACTATTTTTCCTACAAGTCTAGCGTTAATAATTTTCTGAAATAAAAACAATATCAAGCAAGTTGCTGTAGCGAGGTACTTTAATCTTTGATAATTGAGAGCAAAATATTTTTATGTATATACTATGAAATATGTTTAATTTTTCAGTCAAAGGTTATTTTCTGCGTGCGTCGATTTGCACCAATGTAGTTCAATGGTATGTCGGATCCAGAATCATGGATAAAATGTATAAAATGATTTGAAATATTTTACCCCGTTCACCACTGTAACCAGTACATCATTTTCATTAATGGCTTCCATTGACAACCGTTCACTGTGTACAGCAAGCAGTCCATGCAACGCCATTTCGATAATACGCAGTATGTCACTAGCTGTGAGATCTGATGACACCATCAATGTCTTCAGGGTTGTTACGTTATCCTTTAGATCTATTGGACCAAACTGAAGATGGCGATGACTACACAAACTTTTCAAACGTCGTATCATCACTTGAATAAAATAAATTAAAGGTAAACGACAATAACTAAATGATAATCATAGATGATTGATGGGAATTTGGAAAGGTGAGAAAGAGAAATGGGGTTTAACGTCCACTCAACATAAACTAGGTCATTTCGAGTCTAACATATGGTTTAATTCTATTTCAATAATTTGCTTGCGCGTAGGGGTCTTTAGCAGTGGGAGGAAACCGAAGTACCCGGAGAAAACCTACGAGGTTGGACAGGTGAACCTATTCCTTACCACGTACAATCGGGGATTCGAAACCACGCCAGTTGGCAGGCCGTATGATACAGCGCACACACTCTAACCATTCGGGCACCCCCCCCCCCCCCCATTTAGAAAGGAATGGAATAAAGTTAATGGTTGATAATAAGTTGGTCTAATGACGTCGACCATCCCAGTAAATTGGTATGATTGATGACGGTGACCATCCCAACAAGTTGGTCTAATGACAGTGACCATCCCAGTAAGTTGGTATGATGACGGTAACCTTCCCAACACAGCTCGAAAAACGCATAAAAAAGAAAAATAATTTTAAAAACGCAAATTCTTGTGTCGGCCAACTTTGACTGACCGAGTTTCTAAAGTCAGAGATAGCTATTATTGATCCCAAACCCGATTCTAAACCCCATTCTGGTGAGTTATTAAAATTTGTAAAAAAAAACAAAAACAGCCCAAATCATAGAGATTGTATCCATTTTTTCAGAATTTGAGACCAACATTTATTAAATTAGGCTATTGTGACGAAGTGAAAACGATAAAAGTTATAAACACATAAACATTTAGTTACCCGACGATTCATTCTCTGGTATATCTTCCGTTTTAGCATCCTGTATAGCTGCTTTCTTTACTTTCTACAATATCAAAACAAATAGTCACCATACTATGTTTTATCCCCATTTAACAAAATTAAAACTCAACGAATTCTCACAATTCATTATTCCCGTAGGATCGAGGTACGGCAATTCTACCCGTACTGTTCGTAAGCATCCACCTCGTTTTAAGTACATTGTCAGTCCGTTTAATTGCATGACGGAGAAAATTTTGAACAGGCTCAGAGTTCTAGAGCACCCTAATAGTCGTAGCCCGTCCACGAAGTTCTTAAACAGTTCTTAAATGATTGGTGCTACGTTCACTCAGTTTGCAAACAGTTTTAGCCCGTATGGGAACCTTTTCAAGAACGTGGTTCAGTTCGGTTCAGTTTTACACAGTCATTTACTCAACTCTTTTTATGGACCTCTTTTCATCTAGATTAAATAGAAACCGGAACATCATGCCACACCTACCATAAGATGGATAGGCGGACAGTGCCGACGATCATACCCATTCGACACACGAGTGCATTAAAATGCAGAATATTAACATCAAGAATCGCATAAAGCAAGAAAGTAATATGATTTGACTAATTAATAAACTTACTATATTTCCAAAAATTGACGACAAGGTATAGAGAAGAGGGTTCAACGCTGAATTCACAGGTAGAATAAATACCGCTGTCCAGGCATAAACTTCACTATCAATTTCAAAACCATTCAAAGACATTAAGCCTTTTAGTTACAAAATACAAAAAAATAATACATTAAAGATATAGGGACTTATATTAAACTATAATAACGTATTATTTAATAATAACTATAGTTGTTACAGCATTAAATATTCCTATATTGTCCTATATTGAAAATGTTTAATAAACTTTTCTTTTAAAATTTCAGCTGTCAAATGTCTGTCTCCCGAATGTCGAATGAATCTCAAACTAACCCCTCTAGCTATGGTAAGATAAATGTTTGAAGTCTTACCCATACAACAAATAGGAAACCAGCAAATAAAATTAGTGAGGACAATAAGAGATAGTTTTTTGGCTACTTGTACATCTCTGGTTCGTCTTTCTTTACTCTGGACAATAGAACTGGTTTGGACCATGGCCCAGTATATTAACAGCTGTCCCACACAAATTAAAAGAAATGTAAAGAGGTTGAAGTAGATGAAGATACCAGTAGAGAACTCCCATCCCGGTGTTCTTTTTCTTGTTAATGGTAAAGCCAAACATATTCCTTTAAAATAAATATAAATTCAGCAAAGTATAGTCAAAAGCAAAGTCTCCCCAAGAACTATGTTGCTACTAATCGGAAGACTCTTAGATAACTGCAAAAATCTCAATGTAACCATTAATGTCACCCTGAAATGAAAAAGTAACATAAAACGTGTTTATATTTGAGGTGTCTGAACCTCTGAAGTAAACATTAACGTATTCTTATACCTATACCGTATGTCTAATGTACAACTAGCTCACCTGTTCTTTTGTAAAGTGTGCCAGCAAAGCCAGTTCCGGGAAGAATCGGCACCACGGCTATAATTATTGAAATTATCCAGATGCAGCATGATGTTATCACTGACGCCCGTTTACTGATCTTAAATTGTCCAAAAGGGTACTTTATGTTTAAGAAACGGTCCACGGTGATAACACACAGAAACAGGGCCGATGCTTCACTGGAAACGGTAGCTAATACTCCAGCTAACTGACAGTATGGACTGTTTCGCCACCAGAGATCATTCCAGACATATCTTCCACGGAATATTATATCAGCACTAGCTATAATCAACATGTAGATACCCATGCATAAATCAGAAATCCCAAGATGTGTTACAAATTGTCCATAGCCTCGTTTGAATCCATCACTGTCAAATATAACCCGATACAAGATGACGCTTAAGTTTCCAATCAAAGCCGATAGTCCAAATATCCACATAAACACCCTAAGTTCTTCTCTTCGCATGAGATCATCACAAGATGAGAATTCTCCTGCACCTGGAAGGCACTCATTCACAGACTCTGGTTTTAAACAGCAAAGCAGAAACGAATCGGTGAACAATTGTTCTAATTTGGACATTCCTGAAAAGATACCTCCAGAAAATTCTGCGATAAATTGATTTCTTAGATCTAATTTTCTAAGATTTTTCAATGATTCAAAAGCACCATCTTCGACGATCCTTAGAATCCCGGGTGATGTGGTTAAATTCTGTAGACTAAGCATACCTTTAAACGTACCAGCCTTTAACGTGTTAATTTTTGTGTCCACTAAACTTAGCGTAGGTAGAGATCTGAGATGTTGAAATGCACCAGCTTCTATGGCTTCAAGAACTGTATTGCCGATTAGATTTAAGGACTGCAACTTATGTAAACCGTAGAATGTTCCTTCCGTGAGAACCCGAATTTGGTTATAACTCAAGTCCAAGGCGTACAGATTATACAGATACCTGAACTTCTTTTGTGGAATATCGCCAATCTTTGAATCCGACAGATGAAGTTCCACCAATAACGAAAATTTGTCGAAATTTAGCTTTTGGAGGTCAATGAAATTATGATTTAATCTCAGATACCTTGTATCATGGGACAGGGATTTGAGTTTGTCTTCCAGGTCTTCACCGAGACATCTTACAGTTCCAACAACGCATACGCAGGACTCTGGACAAGGAAAGCCACAGAGTATTTCATCATCACCCTTGGGACAGTCCTTAATAGTATCACAAATTTGCGGAGTATCAAGACAGATAGCAGATCCCTCGCATCTAAAAAATCCAGGACAAGAATAATTACCTGAAAATCATGAAAATATATTTTTTTACAACGCGAAAATATAAAATATCGTTTGATCATTGAAATAATAGATAATCAAGCATTCTGAATTATAAGTTTAATTTTGAGATATTTATTTTGATACAGCAATACCCAAACATTTCACACTAATTATTGTAAACCAAGCCAAGAAGGTATTGCTGTTTCTGTGTGTTGGGCACGGTAAGACTTTAAAATAATATTGCTACATTTAAGAAACACTCTAGTGTGGAAATGATTGGAGAAAGTTTGTTCAACATATTCCAGAAATAATGCAGAGCAAGGTATAAACACAGTTAATATCTAAAACACAACAAAGCCAAACTATTCAAAATGCATTGTGACTTAATAACCAATTAATACCAATGACGCGGGGGTAAGCCAAGTTTTCAATAAATGAAGTTACCAATAACATTACTCCATTTTCTACTGCCTATGCCCGTGCACAAATGCTTGTCCTTTTATTTAACGTCCGTTGGTGATGTCGCAGACAAAGGTCAACAATGCAACATTAAAATAGTACTTACCACAGTTATATTCATCTTGGTTGTCCAGACAATCTGCTTCCCCATTGCACACCAATGACACGTGTACACAATAACTGTTCAGACATTTGTAGTAACCCACTGGACAGCTCATGTTTGCTGTTCAGATAAAAACACAAACGATCAGTACCAAGACCAAATTGACCATCCCTTCTTCTGATTACAAGTTTCCTAAGTAAAATGCCTATCTCATGGAAACTGCCGGAAAATAGAAATAAGATGATCGCTATCCCAGTTCACAGTTTAGTTGCTTAAATTGGTTTACATCTTGAAAGTGGGGTCAGGGACTTTCTGAGTTGAACTACATTCAACCATAAAGGATATCACCTTTATCAGATGTCAAACTCTGGAAGTACAATGACGCACTCTATATCTTAGTTTTTCCATATAACTTCCAGATTAAGATTTCTTCATTTAAACATTTCAATTTTTCATAGATAATCATTTGAACGCAAGTGATTGCGATGAATAAAACACAATACAGACTCGGTTACGAATAGGAAGGAACGCGTGTCGTTCATAGTGTGTTATTATTATTAGTTACGTCAAATATGATACAATAAATGTTCTGTTTTTCGTTGAAAATCATCAACTAGCGACTGGACAAACATGTTAGTCTCAAAATGGCCTTACAGATAAAATGTTCACGAGACTTTAAATGCAATTCGATTAATCAAAAATACTTACCACAGTGAGAGAGGTGTGTAAAATCTCGACATCCTTTAAACTGATCATGTCCATCTGGTGTTAAAAGACATTTGTGTGATATTGATATTATATCAGAATTATCACAAAAAATCTTTTCTGTTCTTCGTTTCTCTGTAAAAGACACATAGAGATGTAACTTGTATATTACAGGGTTATACAGACTTGAAGTGTTTATTTATTTATAATGTATAACAAACCTTCTAATAATATCACTGCAATTTGAGGGAAAATCGATTTACATCTTTGATTGCTATAGAATGGCGGATTGACGTCTTATTTAGAGATTACCATAATGGTCATTTGTATATTTCTGCTGGCACATTTACAGTGTTTGGCTACTGTAAAATGCAGTACTAATTGTTTGGCTACTGTTAAATGCAGTACTAATTGTTTGGCTACTGTTAAATGCAGTACTAATTTGTAAATCCGAACTCTTAGTATCATTGTGAGAACTGGGCCTTTGAACAACCGCTTGGATACCAACAGCATCCTACCCAACCATTTTGATCAGGTATGGTTTGTAACTCTATACTAGCATTAATTGATAATGAATAAAAATATTTTATCAATGAGACTACAAATATGACTAATTTTACATAAATACCTTCTTTACAGACAAGGGGACCAACGGTTACCCTTGTGCCAGCAGATGTCATGTCTGAAAATGCCATATTTCCAAATGCTAATTCACTTATCGGCCACGTTACATATCCGGAATCAGCCAACCATTCGTGTTCATTGACATTGTACCATGAAGACAGAGAACTAGAACAACGGCAGCTGTAGTGAAATAAAACGAAGTTACGAAACATTAGATATATTATCTAATTATCCAACTTAAATGTTATGGGATCAGCAGATAGTTATAAATGATCATGTAAGAAATAGTATCTGAATGATTAACTTTGAGCCACGTAAAAAAATCACCGAACCATATCTCTGATATAGTGACAGAAACGACCAAGAATAGAGCTTGGAAATCTCATAGTTTACTATTTGAACGAGTTTTATGAATGGTCACGGTTATACGTACCCCCGTTGTTCCGGTCCACAGTTTTCCGATAACAGGCATGAACAGTTTTCGTGTGATTGTCCGCTTTTGTCAATATTAAAATAGTTTTCCATTAGTTTAATGGAACTTGATACACTATCGCTATATTTACACTCAATTTTCATATACTGCTCACATTTTGAGTATAGGTTTCTTATATCATCTATATATGCCTGATAATCGAGATTTATAGACACGTCTTCCTTCACTAACGTTAATCCCTCTTGCGAATGATGAAATATTGTTAATACATATTCAGCATCGTTAAAATCACATGTTACTCTAACACTTTCATCATCCATCGGATAAATTTTATAAATATCTCTCGCAGTAATTCCATGTTCATAATGACTTAAACATGATTGGTGGTCCATATCCGGGCAATTAAAATGTTCGTCTTCATTTGTATAACCCATACAATCTCGGTAGCTGTCACACAACCAAAGTATTGGTATACATGTACCATCATAACATTGAAACGAATCATCTGAGCAGAAATCTGTAAAATAAACCAAATTTAATGTAAATAAACCCAATTTAATGTAAATAAACCCAATTTAATGTAAATAAACCCAATTTAATGTAAAATAAACCCAGTTAAATGAAAAATAAATCAACTTTAAACATACATTATATAATAGCTATATCTGCCTGGGGGTTTGGGGTGGCCTAGTGGTCTAGAGTGCCGCGCTTCGACCTCTAGCTGGCCGGTCACCTCTGGCTTGCGGCTGTGGTTTCGAGCCCTGGTGTGAGCGTATGTGGCATGGAGATAGGGACGCCTTTTCAACCTCGTGGGTTTCCTCCGGGCACTCCGGTTTCCTCCCACTGCTAAAGACCCCTACGCACAAGCGAATTATTGAAATAAAATGAAACCATATGTTAGTCCCAAAATGACCTAGTTTGTGTCGAGTGGACGTTAAACCCCATTTCCCTCTATACATATATCTGCCTATTGTAGGTCTTTCTTTAGGCCCGAAATGTTATATAAACTATTAATTAGACATTAATCAACTGTCGATGTCAACGCTAACCTGCGATATTTGTTGAATTTTGATCCTATTTGCTTCATAGCTTTCCTTCACAATTTAATGATTAAATGGATAATCGAGACTACTGACTTAAGTAATGATGATTGAGGCTATGCGAACTTTCAATCGGTTGATTCTCGACTCATGGTGGATCAATTTGACTGATTAATTTAACTAATATAACGAGAACTACCAACTAATCTCCCATAATGTATCTTTAATATAAAAAAAATCAAATGTAATGTAAATTAATTATTTATTTTACGAAAAGAAAATGGGTTGTCGATACAATAGATGGTAGTACAGGCGCGGATCCAGAGGGGGGTCCAGGGGGTCCGCCCCGCCCCCTGCTCAGGCTTGAAAAATTTTAATGCGATTTTATTGGCGATTTAGACCTGTAATTTTGAAATTTACCTTCCAGAAATACGTCAGAATGAACCAAATTGAACCTTATTTACCAAATTAATCGGTTGAGAGCAATTAGTTAAGCAATTATCAAACCTAGACCCCCCCCCCCGCAAAAAATCCTGGATCCGCGCCTGTATTATGTGTTAAAACAAGAGGATGCACACGCTGGGGTATACTCACCACAGTTCTGTTCATCAGATCCGTCCTTGCAATCGATCACCACGTTGCACCTTTGGTTCAATGATATACATTCTCCATTATTACATCTCCATTCATCATCTGTACAGTTTCTGGGCACTGTTAACTCAACGAAAAAACACATCAAAATTTATTACACAGCAATTTTGGACACTATGCAGTGGCACCTATTAACTACAGTTTTGTGTTTCGAAATGGTGTTCTGTTTTATTCTGTGGCTGTAAAGCTGGATTAAATTAAAATATAACGACTTAACCGTCGCCATTATAGATTCCAGTTTGTCATCAGTCATACAAAAAGTGCATTTCTGACCATGACTATTTCCAGTCTATAATCCTTTAACTAACATAAAAGAAAATCAAGATGGTCAACACATCTTTGGGATTATAGATGAAACGACATGTGGGCATACCATTTTGATTAAAGCAGTTCTTTTTTATATTAATTGTTGACACATATACCTCATTCTCAGAACAATCTACACATACGTCTACACTATTGTCATTGTCACACTATTCTTTAGTTCTTCCAATAAGATCCCATGTTGGGGCCATGTTCATTTCTTTGGAAGTAACCTATCTATCGCCAGGATCAGTCTTTAAAACATTTGGGTGGGCCCAAGTTCACAGACACCACTGGGCCTTTCGAGTTCGTTCTTTCAGCAGGCTCGGGAGAGCTGCTGCGAGGAGACTCTATAAGTATTATTGCGTATGTTTGGACATCCGCTTTTATATGTATAAACATGGCTGTGCATCTAAGATGTATTCTGCTTGATGAAATCATATCAAAGCCCGGTCCACACCGCCACGACTTGCCAAGACTCTACCCAACGCAACGTCTTGTCTCAGATAATCAGTGCAGTGTGGACAGTCCCACGATCACGATTCAATCGATTTCCGTCGCGTCGTGGCCCGTCGTAGTCGGATGCAGTTGGATGCAGTCGTAACCCTTACGTTGTTTAGCCAATCAGAGAGTAGCATAGTCACGTGACTGTCCAGGTCATGTGCTCCTTGTTTTCCCAATCGATTTCCGTCGCGTCGTGGCCGTCGTAGTCGGATGCAGTCGTAACCCTTGCGTTTCAATTTCATTACAATAATTTGCTTGCGCATTGAGAACGTATAAAGTATTTTAAAATATATTACCACATCCAATTTCATCTGAGTCGTCATCACAATCGTGTTTAAAATCACAGAAAAAAGCCATAGAAATACAATCCCCATTTTGACAAGTAAAGCTTGTATTAGGACACGACGAGCTGAAATCTAAACACAAATTTAAATGTACCATTTATAAATAATCAAGATAACACACTGGGCTGGGAAGCGGGTAGTTTCATTATTACTATATTTATCCAAATTTTGTTCTTTGATAGATCAATCAATATTTTGCTTGGTAAATTTAAAAGTTGTAGCTGATGACCTGTTGCTACGGGGACAGCGTGCATATTCAGGCCGTGTGTGTGTCGTGAACTTGGAGATCATGTGACCGATTTTGTTCACAGCAACATGGCTGATTTTAATGTGTGGCCATTCGAACTATATTATATTCTTGTAAATGGTGAGAGAGAGAGACAGAGAGGCAGAGAAATGGGGTTTAACGTCCACTCGACCCAAACTAGGTCATTTCGGGACTAACATATGGTTTAATTTTATTTCAATAATTCGCTTGTACGTAGGGGTCTTTAGCAGTGGGAGGAAATCGTTATGCCCGGAGGAAACCCATGAGATTGAGAAGGCGCCCCTATCTCAATGCCACATACGCTCACACCAGCGATCGAAACCACAGCCGCAAGCCAGAGGTGACCGGCCAGCTAGAGGTCGAAGCGCTGCACTCTAGACCACTAGGCCATCCCAACCCCCTTTTGTAAATGGTAGTAATAGCTTACCACAATATTTTTCGTCGCTGCCATCTTTACAGTCTGTCTTCCCATTGCAAACAAATGCCACAGATATATATTCTTGATTATCACACATAAATATAATTTCTCTGTCACGGAACTCGGGATTTTCATTAGCTACTTTTATATCTTCTATAAGCATTAAAAATGGTAATAAATACAACATAAAATTAATTGAATTGTTAGGGTCATTTTGGAATTACTAAATATTGTACTTCAAATACACCGTGACGTCATTATATCTTTCGTAACGTTGTACCGTTTGGATAAAGTGTGGTTTGATGGTCGAGAGCGAGACATATATATTGATACTGCACGAGTCAGGTTAAACACGTAGTAGCGGTCCCTTTAATTCCTGTTTCAACCTTAAATCCCCTTTACTGTTCAGATAGCGTTTGTAGGAAAACTCAAATTTGTAATAGAATATTAATGGATTGTTAATTGTAAATCTGGAAAGTGTCCTTGAATATGTAGTAGCAATAATGAAAGTATTCTACTTTTTATAGGTTACTGTTATTGTGTTGCTTGATCATATTCCTGAAGCATTGCCCCGAAAAATCCCTCTCTATACATTGCTGGATTGGATTCTTATACTTGAGTTTTTGAGGAAGTGTGTCTATTCTTCCCGTTCAATCTAATCTATCCCAAGCCCTGTTTGATCCAACGTGGAGATATGTATAAAGCAGCAATCAAATTGTTACGCAGTTAGTTATTAGTTGTTAATTGAACTATTGACCAGTCATAATTTTGAACAGATATTTTCTTCATTAAAGCAGTGCTTAGGAGGACTAGCTTTAATCAAACGAAACACTGCGAGGAGTATGATGCTTGATTTACAGAATGTCTTTGCCATAGTTATTTTTAAGTTCCCAACTATACTAACAAAATGACAGATTTAATACTAACCGGTATATGCTGTTTGATTTGCTGATATTGGTTGTTCGCACAGAAAGTGTTCAATTCGGTCATAAGCACACGGTACATCATGCCAAGACGGTACGAATTGGCCAGCAATTTTCTTCATCATAACGCATTGTTCAAGCTTCACACCATCTGGTTGATATTTCTGCCTAAATATTTAACATAACAATCAAACAGTACTGTTTGTAGGCAGGACATTGCACGACAGATATTCTTTATTTTGAACCTTATCGGAGTTTCACTTAACATTTGACCAGTTTTTCAATGAGTCTCAAAGCTGTCCCAAAAATACTAATATCGTCCACTGAACCCACTGAAGCATCATGCATAACGTGCCTAAACAGGCGTTCTAAAAATCTGATCGATCTCGTGTATATTTTTGTAAACCGTAACGATTAAGACAAACGAAACAGATCATGTTTGGTAATGAATCAATTACTAATCGACAATAATTATAAAACCGGGATTGGGAAGTTGGTACCATGTGCTTTGCATTGGAATCTTCAAGGATGGTATATTATTATTCAGAACAGCAGTTTCCAATATGCAAACGCGTGCAACAAAAAGATCTATAACTCTTTAACTGGTGTATAGATACGGTATGGTATACACACTCCATTAATTTATACATCTCCATTCGATTTTGGGGCTAGCCAACGCTTATGTGAATCAAATCTGAATTGATTAAAAAAAAGTATTTTTTACCAGCTGGTAAACCACAATGGATTTCCATTTACCCATCTCATTTTCCCATCTCTCATCCGTAAACCTGTTCATAAAAGTCATATTATTTTTAGGTGAAATAGTCCAGAGTTAGTATTAGGGGGGCTGTACATACACGTTAAGAATTAAGAACCGGGGGGGGGGGGGTATTGGAATTGACTCTTAGTCTTAAATCTGCTTTCAACGTCGTGGCCGAGTGTATCGATGGCCCTTTCTTTTGAATCACTAGCCTTTGTGATTGTTCAAGGTTTGTGGTATCGTGTGGGGAGATGACCAGGAAGGTGTTCAAAATCCTTCATCCCAGTACATCCTTTTTGGTTGGATTTCGAAGTGGAGTAGGCCACAGTCCGGATAAATTTAAATTATTCCCCTTTCGGAATTGAACATGTGGCCATATAAATGAAATCACCATAGTTTAGTCTCAAATTACTGCAAGTGTTGAATTCTTTGGCTAACTGCAGTCTGGTTTGGGAAGTGAGTATATATAACTGCGATTTAGTAGAGGAGGTAGAGTGTAGAGGTCTAACGCATGCATTTAGATTATAATGGTTGTCACAGAGTTAAGTAAGGTGGTTTCGATTCCAAGGGATAGAATCGCATGTCAAATGTACTTGCGGCGGCTATGACATGTGACGCTGGTTAATTTAAACTGCTTGTTTCACTTAATAAATCGTGGACTCAAAATGTCACACTTTCTTGATTAGTCACGCTTTCCTTAAGTTTTGCATTGTCTAAATTTCCTAGTGTTTGGGGTTTAATTGACCTTTTATAAGCATAGTGAATCACGCTACATGCAAAGATCGACTAAAGCAACAACATTCAGGCATCAGTTCTAAATGTATTTAGTGACTGTGATACCCTAACTAACATCTTTAAATGAGTGTGTGCTATATCTTTTGTTATTTGAATTAAAATTCGTAAACATAGTTAATAATTTGACTGACCAATATAAATACTTCTAGAAAACAGTGTCCATTTCGTAGTCAGAAACGAGTAGATCGCTTGCATCTCTTCCTGACTTTCAAAGCAAATCAGATGTCCGCCGTGATGTTTACATAACGCTTCTGCCTGAATCCAGGTAACACTATCACTCTCATAAAAAAGATTGTAGCAACTCTCTTTATACCTAATCCATCCTGGTATGCATTTTACGTCGTTTTCTATAAAATCAACATTGTTTATCGTGTATGATTTATGTATTTATTAAATATTGCATATTACCTTCGTGAGATATACAGTGTACCAGAAAAGAGTAAGCAATAGTTACGATTTGCATCAATGATATACCTATTATCAGCAGTTCATCGGTTAGACCATTCACTGTTCACTCAAGAAATTAAATTAAAATGATGCATTTGATTCCAACATACCATTAACTTCAAAATATTCGTCGATGACCTGGAAGGAATATTTAAAAAGAAACCCCGTTCCTGGTGGAGCTCCGGCAATCGAATCAAATTCGACTTCCATTTTACCCCATTTGGAATAAATAGTACTGTTTGGTCGATCGTGGTTACAATACCGTCCCATGGCTTCTTCTTTTCCATAAAAGGATGTATCAGCAAATACGACGACCCCCTGTAAACAGTCAGAATCTCTGCTGATAACATTAAATTCTAAAATTTGTAATTTCACGTAGTAAGCACGCATATCTGGTGCTTCAATAATCCATTTACAGTAGAGAGTCTCTTTATAAGTAACTGGAAAATACATGGAGCTTAAGTAACCACAGTTGGCCGTACATATCTGAGGATCCACTGGACAAGATAAATCGTGTAGAGCATTACATCCACCACATTCTGCTGTAATATATATTATGCAACATTTTATAAATTAATGCGCAAATAGGATATGTTGTTTTATGCACTATTACATTCATAGATACATCCGAGAATTCTATAGAATTATCCCAATGATGTGTGCAAATGTTGACAAAAAGTTATTAAATTTATTAAGGAAGAAACTGGCAGGAATTTATCTTTCTACTCTCCCCATTTCCGATGTTTCTTACAACTCAAATTGTTATCTCATAATTATTATGGATAGAATTGGAATACTAACTAAATCCATTCCTCATCATACAACGATACGGCCTGTACTTTTTGTTTTGCGCTGTGGTGCATTATCCTTTCCGATTTGACTGAAAGTATGCCGTTCTCTCATTTTATGTAACGGTCCGAAGGTGAGTTTGTTACTATTGGAAGCCGTTGCTAACGAAAAAAGGTCTCTTTCCAATGACTTGTATCTAGTGTTTGAGATGTCATGCATTGGGCAAGTTTTTGTACAGTATCATGAAATAAATTGGCATTTCCATATAGGCCAGATTCTGACATCGATTATCGTGTCACCCTTGCTCCGACAACTGGAACGTTAAGAATTTAGAAAACAAATAACTTTATTAACGTATATTGAAGCCTCACGAAAAAGTTCCTAGGTAACGGCGCAGCAGTTATTGCTAAATAAATGGTTTAATTTTGATATTGTCGGTATTGATTAAACTGGTCATGTGACACGGTCAAAGGTGACTAAAGAGACCACGTGACGCATCTTGACCAATAATAGATCAACAATAACAAAAATGGCAGCCCCCAGTAAATATTGTTTTGCTATCATTCAAAGCTTATGTTTTACGTTTTAACCTGCAACAAACTTCATGTGTACGTGTTACAGCAATACGAGGGAGTGGAGTGAAGAAAGTGTCTTATGCACAGTGACAGTGATAAAGACAGTGACTAATACTGTTAAAATATTTACTGTTAATGATTTTAAATAATAATCCAATATTTGACATGTACACTTAGGTTTTCTGTTTCACTCATATTTTTGGGCACAAAGAACAGGTTTCGGTGCAATTTTTTTCTGTATGTTTCAATTATATTGTATGAACACTTTTTTGGCATTAGATTTTAAATGTTTTAAGTATGTTTCTTTTTAAAATAATGTGTATTAAAAACTTGTCCATGTTGTTAAAACCCTCTAAGTGAAAAACATGATACTGAGCAGACAGACGTACATGTATGTAGTTCTTAAAAAAGCACACAATTTAAACCCTTTTCTTACCAGACCGCTGCTACCTAGCCAATCTGTCAAACCCTTGTTTAAACTTGGAAGTACAATTTAGACAATTGTATTGGAAAGGAAGTGGAAATCGATTTTGGTGCTTGGGTTAGAGGGGGCTGCAGGAACATAATTTGGTGTCTTTCTGAAAATTCATTTTGGTATTAATAATTAACCGGAGCTGCAGTGAGAAGTTAAACACACTACAGTGCAATCAGTCAATTATAAAGTGTGGGGTGGGGAGGGGTATATGAATTTATTCATTTTCATATTTTTTCTTGTTAATAATTACAAGTTTAAAGTATGAAAATAGGCCATTCAATACTTTAAACATGTAGTTATTTTTTAAGGAAACATATGAAAATGAAAAGTGTAATTATTTGTTTTGAGATAAATAATACAAAAGCAATGGTCGAAGTATGTGTATTGGACTATGAACATGTGTAATTTCTGTCATAAGATTTACAAAAGCATTTGCCTAATATGTGTAATGACATGGAGTAACATGTGGGAATGGGAGAGTGGTGTAATATGTATTATGAGATAAATAATACAAAAGCATTTGCCAAATATGTGTATGAGGGAGGCCAACGGTGTGTTATTTGTGTTATGAAATAAGTAATACTGAAGCACTGGCCAAGTATATGTGTATCGGACTAGGGAGTAAAGTGTGCAAAATAATGTATACTAGTAGGCCTACTGTTTGTACTTGTAACTAATGACCCCAGTTTCAAACGTAGCAAAGTAATTATAAATAGATTGTAGTTCAATGCAGAGTGAAATTTAATTTGATTTAACAAGATCCGTTTTAATAAAGACTAAACTGGGAAAGTTATTTTATTGACAACTAAAAATAAGCGAGTATTTGTCAAGGAAACACGTTCAGCCGTGCGCTATTCTCCGGCGAGTTCGGGAGTTGGATTTAATTACCTCGTAACTATTAATTTACAACACTTGAATGAAAAATATTATCAAATTATGTAAAATTGATATTTACGCTACCAAGGTACAATTAAGATCATGTTAGAATCGAATTTTTCATACGTTTAAGTTTAATTAAAGTGTGTCGTGTAGTGCCGTAGTGTCTAAAACATCTCACGCAATTCGTGGAAAAGACCACGTGTTTTAAGTATTTACTTGCCGGTGATTGACTACTTAAGAATACTACGTAACACGCTAGTCTAAATATAGTATAAAAGCAACTCTTCGCGCAACAAACAAATATGATCAAAGAACTGATTTACTGCTTCTGTCCCATCTAGGAACTTTTGATATAATGTTCAGAACATTTAGTTCTATCATTTAAAGCAAAAATATCTTAAAGTTCCAAAGTCGGAGCAAACTTGGTTTTCTGTTAATATATATCGATCACAGATACTGTCCTAATAGATCTAACGTCCCTCTGTGTGCATAATTTGGTTTACAAGTGTTTGAGACTTTCTTACCATCGTATGAAATATTGAAGGCAAATCCTCGAGCACCATAGTCCAGTGGTGAAAAACAGGTGGAAAACTGTATCCGAAAAGCATTATTACTGGATCTTATCATTGAACCTAACAAAAACAAAATAATTAACCCCTTCAAGATGTTCCAGTATATTTTAAAGAAGATCGATGTAGTGTATATGCACTCTTGGTATGTAAGCCAGTTGCTTACAGACTGAATCAACGTGGTTAAACAGGCGTGGATCCAGGGCGCCCAGCCCCGCCCCCCCCCCTTCAGCCCCAGTTACTGTTCAGACCAGTACCTGCCTCCAGCAATGAGATTCACAGATTTTAGTTTCTGTTTATGGTCGGTTATGATTGCCCCCCCCCCCCCCTCAACAAAATCCTGGATCCGGGCCTGTTAAATCAGACATTTAAAAGGGCGGTCATAGATTTTGTAGGGCGTCCGGGAATTTAAGTAAGTTCATAAATGTGAATACGTACAAATGAAGGAAATAACGATAATAAAATTAGTACTACTCCTTTAATCCCCTACCTGAATCAAGTGGAATGGCGACCAAAGTAAGAACAATTCCTTGATTCAGTTTAAAAAGGGTGGATTATCGATTTATCAAGAACAGTACAGTAAAACGAGATACCTATATAATTGACTTGGTTATCTTCTGAAATGATCAAAGCAGATGGCGTTAATTCAGGCATGTTGTGGTGTCGTATAGTAAGTTGGTCATGACAACTTAAATATGGCCGGGAATCATCAATGTTCCAAATATCTAATCCATCGTCATTCTGCACACTAGCCATCACCTACAATAATATAACCATACATTGTATACGGGTACAATTTTCCACGCGAAAGAAAGAAATGGGGTCTAACGTCCACTCGACACAAACTAGCGGTCTTTAGCAGTGGGAGGAAAGCGGAGTTCCCGGAGAAACCCGGCGACCCTACTCCTTACCACGTACAACCGGGGATTTGAAACCACGCCAGTTGACTCAATGGCAGGCCTTATGATACAACGCGCGCACGCTAACCATTCGGCCATCCAATCACCACCACCCCCACCCCACCCCCACGCGACAGTTTTCGTTCTATGAATATATGTCTAACCTATTGGTATATAGAAAAGCAGAACAATAAAGTCGAAACGAAATAAGGATACGGTTGTAGACCTTGCACACCTGAACATGAAACACACAGCTACATATTTGTCTTGTAAAAAGTAATTTATCTAGGCCTTCGAGTGCAGCTTACCTGTGAAGCAGCGATACCTATATCTAGAATATCTAAGACGAGGAATGTATCAGTTGGTACTGTAATCAGGTAGTCTATGGTAACTCCAGTATCATGCCACGGATAGGAAGGTGACGCTATTAAACCACCGGTCGTATATATCTCTTTATAGAAATAGTTGTCGTCGACAATTCCTAAAAAAATACAAATATAAGACAATCTGTAGGAAGAAACGCGAACGAATTCAGTTCGACAGTTTCAATTCACCCGACGACTATAACCATCGGTATGGTCAGATCCCTGTTACTTTTCAGTACTCTTCGATTAAAAGATGTAATATTATGTGTTCGGGGGAAACATGTGAGGTCGAATATTTTTTTGATTACATACAGTTTGTGTCAGACTACACAACGAAGTGGATCACTCACAGTCAGCCTCCGGATCCATTCACCTTAGTGTTGTGACTTACAATGTTTGGTTTTTTGGGTATTTATAGTCAGATGACCTTCAAAGAATGATGATTATTTCCAAGGATTATATTGCTAAGGTTATTGATATGTAGTATCCCTTACCGTCCGTACAAATTCTTTGTCCATAAATATCAGCCATGTTGTTAGTGGCTTCCAGCCAGAAAAGGAATTGGTGATTATATTTATGTGGAATACGTAGCAGGCATGATCCGTTATTAAACTGGATTGAATTGCAAGTGGTGTTTGAACTCTTGTCGCATTTATCAAGGCACTCATTTATATCTGACGTTGTTATTGTTGTTTCTTCCTCCGCTAGGGGTAAGTTAAGAAATTTTCCCGGTTCTAAACCATATCCAAACAGCTTACTACCAACAGGGCACCCAAACCTCCGTTGAACTAATAAATAAGATCC